>OW964824.1:58475688-60875688 GCA_943142095.1 Ophonus ardosiacus
ATGCTTAGAGACGAAAGAGAAATGCCACAATGCCATTGTTGCAATCAATTTTATCATTGTTGTAATCAAGTTTTTTGAAGTAGGTACTTATTTATTTAATATTAAATTCAGAAAGATATTCCAAAATATTATAAATATAACAATTTGATTTATGCAGTTTTAAAATTAATGATAGAAATAAAACATTAGATACTTTCTTCAAGTACCAGGTATCAGATCTAGAGCGCAAAAACTACTTCCAAAATTGGTCCGACCACACGTAAAAATATACAGGGTTAGTTAAAAGTATGGAGACGGCGATTTATTGTCGTTAATATTCATTTTAGGAAATTATGTTCAATACAAAAGTTTCTTAAGAAATTTTGATCTACATTTGAGAATACTTTTTTTTTTCTTCAATTGTTTTTGACTTACGCTTGTCCGCGTAATTTTTTTAAATGGGAACCTATTAATTTTACTCTACCATTCGATAGAGTGTTTTTTTTCTCTTTACAACAGTACGTTTGTTTTTTTGTTTTTCAATTTATTTTAATAACATTTTTACAAGGAAAAACACTGGTTCAAGTATTTACGAATAGTAGGTACATCTACGACAGACAAAAGCGAAGCGATAAACAAACTCGAGCGATGTAATTTACTTAGTTATTAATTTGTTTTTAATGATAGGATTGTTACCGACAACTTTATTGGAAATAATTTTGTCTACCTTAGATGAACCTAGTATTCGTAAATACTTGATCTGATGTTTTTCCTTGTAAAAATGTTATTAAAATAAATTGAAAAACAGAAAAACAAACATACTGTTGTAAAGAGAAAAAAATACTCTATCGAATGGTAGAGTAAAATTAATAGGTTCCCATTTAAAAAAATTACGAGGACAAGCGTAACTCAAAAACAATTGAAGAAAAAAAAAATTCAAGTATTTTCAAATGTAGATCAAAATTTCTTAAAAAACTTTTGTATTGAACATAATTTCCTAAAATGAATATTAACGACAATAAATCGCCGTCTCCATACTTTTAACTAACCCTGTATAAATGTTGTAGTAGAATATTTTGAAAAACAATAAAGCCACTTGTATAATTATTTAGTTCCTCTTTTACACAGTTTTCAGAATCTTTTCCAGAAGCAGCCCTCCTATTTAAACTTTACGAGTTAAAATGTTTTCATCTGGAAGAAGATTGTTTGAAAGCTTTTAATAAGTGCAAGGAAAAAATTATGAAGCGTATTATTGTTGAAAAGAATTATTTTGACCTCATTTAAAATAAATTTTTTAATCGAAGTCATCTAGGAAATAATATAAACTACTGGATTGGCACTTTCCTTTTGATGTTCTTTTGCGTTACTTGCACATTTCTCCTCAAACCTTCAGGTAAACATTTCCTCATTTTTGAAAGCGCAAAATACACCTTCGGTACCTTTAAAAACTTAACATTTGATTCCCTACGGCTTTCCCAATTTGCAACTTTAATGAGCGTATTGTGTTGGACTCCAGGTCTCGCAGACCGTATCCTAGGTATCCCGAGGGACGCTACTGTTGCTCGATGTTCTCTTCGCTCGCACTTGCGTTACTTTTTCTTCTTCTTCACCTTTCTCCCGACTCGGAAATCCCGAGAGGATAGCCGGGACATTTTTCATCCGAGCAACAAGACTATGTACTTTCAAGCACTGTGTTTTGTGTTTAACGGAAGGGTATTTATAATGATATAACTTTTTCTCTTTGTTTAGCGGAGATAGAGAGTTTTGGATCATGGTTGGATTTCGAGATATAAAAATGAAAAATCCATCAAAAATTTAAATAAATAAATAAAATAAATATATCATCACGGCATATTACCCATTTCTGGGTGTGCCAGTATCTACAACACATGTAGACATCGGTAATGATGACGATATATTTTACCGTGTGGGCGATAACCAGGCGTCACCTCACGGGCACTCATAGCTGGTGTGGAGAGTGCACCACAGGGGTCACTTTTGTGCCATTTAAAATTTTAAATATTTGGCGTCTGTCGGGATCGAACCCGGTTCCCCCAGGTTCGCGACCAGACACTTAGGCACGCGGCCACGGGACCCCCAATCAAAAATTTAATACTTATAGTTTTGTAAAAGTCTTTTCATTAATGAGATCCGGTGGTTTAGTGCATTATGCAAAAATCATGGATCTGTTGTACATACATTTATTGAAACGTACAAATAAAAAAAATCTGTTGTGGCCAGCATAAAACCTTCCGTCAATTCGATGTATTTTGTACAAATCTCATACCAAAAGGTCCTTGGAACAAAATCTATATAATATCATGTAAAATCAAACACGAACACATACTATTTCTATTCTATAAATCCAATAAAATTATAACATAAACATACACTAAGTAAAATGCACTTGACACTTCTTCTTATTCTTCAGCTTCCCCTATTTTATTAGAGGTAGTTGTTTAATCTTTTCTTCCACTCATTCCTGTCCAACACATATTCTTGACACAGGCATTCCTTTCAGTCTTCTGCGATACAGTCCTTCCATCTTCTCTTTGGCCTTTCTCTGCGTGTCACTTGCGAGGAGCACTATGACATACCAATTTTGTGATCCTACACTTTCTATATTTGGTTTTGCACTTGCAACTGACATCTGTCAATTAGAATTTTTTTAATATATCAGCATCAGCTGTTTCCATGATAAATAGCAAAGCTGACTAATTTTTGAAAATTAATTTCTTTATAATGCTTTAAATCTACATCTATTGAATATGAAGGAAAATGTATAATAAAAAATAACAAAATGTCAAAAAATAATATTTAACTGCGTTTTTTTTAAGAAAAACTGTTAAAAACTTCAAATAAGGGTACTTCCGGTGGATCAATTAAAACCAAAATCTAATCAACTCTTCATATGGATGCATAGAAGAGGAATACGAAAGAATTATAATTTTTAGAATTAGTATTGGAGTTATTGTCGGAGAAAAATTTGTCACACACGGACATACATACAAACTCACGGACACACACACACACACACACACACACACATACATACATACAGACATCATCTTAAAAATAGTAAATTCGTATTGTAGGGACTCTAAAACGTTCTTATTCATTAAAAACTCACCACCGAATTTTTTGACCAAAGACAATACCATCCTTACCTAAAGGTGACGGAAGGTAAAAATTGTCTTTCTACATTCATTGAATAATATACAATTCATACATAGAATAAGATCAATAATAGCGGCCAGTCCACTATATGTACATAACATGCAACAATTCTCTGTACCAATCAAACAATACAGTTAAATTTAAATTATACTGCAACATGCACACTAGTTATTATATTGACTTTTTACAACAAAAAGAATTTTGTTTCTTGTAATTAATGTCGTAGGGTAAAGCGTCTCTGTCCATGAGAAACGGCAATAATCATTATACTACAGGTTATATTACATTTGTTACAAATTGTGATGTGAACTCAGATTTCAGATCGTTTTTTTATTATTTATTTTTATTTCTGATAATATTTATAATAGTGATATAGAAATAAATGGCCGCATATAATGAACTTTCTGATGAAGGAAAAAAATATGATTTTGGATATGAAAAAAATACAAAATATACAAACTAAAATGATAAAAAAGTGAACTCTCAAAAAACGGATTGTTGATACCCATAAAAATATGTCAGCATCAATACCGATATCTGTGATAAAGCAGATTAGCACAAACAGAAATGGGTAATATGCCGTGATGATATATTTATTTATTTATTTATGAAATTAAGTAAAAATTTGAAAATTTAAAAAATCTACGACCAGTTGCAAAGTTCGTTAGTCTTAACTAGAGGTTAACAAAAAAAGGGTATCGAAATTTTGGCAGTAATATTTAACAACTCATTCGTCATTTCGTTTCGATACGATATTGATAATTTAATCAAGGGTGAACAATTTAACTCTAAGCGACCATTAAACACATTTTTCTATTTCAGTGTTCTTACCAGTCTATAAAAGCATTGTTTATCACTGAAAACACGACGTTTACAAGATCTATAAGAGTTCTATTTGTGGCGCCTTTCGTGTTGTAGAGTTGGTAGTCATGATTTTATAACTGTCATATTAATGAATAATTACATCTAACTTCAAAATGTCAAGTTATTAGTAATATTTCAACATATTATTTGTAACGTGCAGTATTTTCTTAGAATTTATGTAAATTATAGTTAAGATGTGAATACGGCTCTGCGCGAGTGAAATTGAAGTATGGAATGTGCGCGGTAGACGAGTACGCAGTGTAACGGACAACGAGAAGGATAGCAAGGTGTGGTCAGTCAGCACGCGGAGAGTGTAAGAGACACATGTATGTTGCACACGCACTGTAAACCTTCAGGTGTCCCTGAGCCTCAGGCAAGAACGCATATCCAGAGAAGAAAATCACGAGCAAACAGCGGCACGGTGACGAGAAAACCTGCCAACCGTCCGCCTTCGAGGTCGAGAAGATAGCACGATGACGAGAACCGTCCGCCACAAAGTCACTATGCACACCGTATTCCCTAATGCACACAATACATTAATCAGTTGTCAAAATTTGAAATTTCAATTGTTAGCGGGACGCGCTACCAACATAAACATAAGTGACAAAAAAACACCAAGTCAAACTTTTGACGTAGCATTTTTAAAAAAATTAATTGTAAAATTACATCAATAGAAAAAATAGTATAAAAAGCATGTATCATAAGGCCTGTTAACGCACTCGTCCTTTGTAAAACTTGGACTCGTATGTTAACAGATTGCCTTATGATACTTGTGTTTTAATGTACTATTAAATTACGTGATTCTAAATTTTTAAACTGTAAATTAATACCACTTTTAGTTCCTAAGATATTTGCTTAGATCTCAAAAACTTTGTTTTTTTCTTCAAACACTTATTTTGGACATTATACTTACCTATATGTAAGTATGATAAATTGGAATCAACGGAGATACATAAGTGTTATAAAAAGACGAATTACTTATATAGGTACTTTTGCCGTTATAATATAATAATACTTCTGCCTAGTTTATGATGGATTTAAATTATAAATTTAGATTTGAAATTTACGATTTATCTTGTTGGTTTATAGTGAATTTAAAAATATGAAATGCATCCAATCTACTTCTTATATTGGGTCACGTTGTTTGATATAAATGGGATGACAGTTAAATAACCTTTTAAAGAAAAAAACTCAAAGAATACATCATGCAAACAAATCAAAATTGATCTATAGATTTGACGAGAAATGAGCATAATGATGATATAATTGTCATGGAATTATTTGTAAATTTATGTTATACATACTTCATAACAACAATTTTATCTTTATGATGTTTATTTTTATGTATATCAATCTGCATTGTTCTACAGATTATATATCCCTATTTTGGGAATCCATTTCGACAAATTTCTCAAATCAAAATGTAAGGTTACGAGCAGTTTAAGTGTCACTTGAAATTTTTAGTCTCCCCGCCAAAATCATTGCTTGAAATACTGTGAACTGATTGGTCGCATTCACAAATTTACATTTAGAATATAAAATATGGCGGTATTTTAAATGTAAATTCTAAATCATAAATTTCTTAAATTCATTATGAACCAGTAAAGGCATTTCCAGTATATTTAATTATATTTATGTCTTACTAGTATGTTATTGTTTTATAACAACCTCAACATTAGGTCCGTTATTGAGTAAATAATACCCTAGGGCGTATTAAGTTGCTATGGTAATGTTGACAACAAACTGAGGTTAATAATACTGATACTAACATAAAGTGCAGTTAAGGTTAAGAAGCATTGTGAATTGTAGTCGTTTATAATCATATTTGTTTCATCACAAATACAAACCAGCATACTTCTTATTCTTAGCAATAACATTGCTTGTCCATATTGACATAAAAATACAACAAGAAATATATTTTTTGTTTGAAAATGCTTTGTTGACAGAAACAAAATATTATCTAGATACCGCATTCACAGGCTACTTTGTAAGTTGTATTAAAATTTTGTGATTTATTATTTTTGTTTGATAAATTCTAGTCAGACAAAATGTTTATTAAGAATTTCTAGTAAGACATAAAACGTTAAAGGCACCACGGGTGTTAAACGACAATATTGCCTTCGGTCAACGTACTCGCTTCGGGCCAGTGGCCCTCGACAGTACACTGTTGACCTCAGGCATTATTGTCCTTATAACAACCCTTGGTACCTTAATTACTATTATACAAAGTTAAAAATAATAATTCTTACATGAATGAATATTAAAAAGGGCAAAGCATGCAGTACAAAGGAAAGTGTACAAAAGTCTGTATAATAAAATTAACAAAGCACTGACATGTTCCTAATTAGCAAACGACTTCATAACAGATCACCATTTAACTGGTAACATTTACCGGGAAATTGTAGAGTTTACATTTTTGAAACGGAACAGAACGTAGTAATTACAGTCATCAGTGAATTGCAATTAAATATTTTCTGTTTCTCGGTTAATTTAGCCGTGTTGCCATTAATCTTGCGGACTGCCTCACATGAACACATCTGATAACATCGGCCCGCGGTACGTCCATTTGCTACCGTGGACGCTTTGGCTACGATCTAGCAAGAATATCTAGATGCAAGATCTAGCAACAGCAACGTGAAGTTGTTAACCCTATCAGTAGATGCCATTCAGCTCTGATGGACTCGCCATTACCCAACGTACGACTTGTTCTTGTTTGTTTAGTTACAAACTTTGTTAACGGAATATGAGTAAATAACTATGTCGTTAAGATATGCCAGACAAATAGTGCATAACTGATTTTAAATATTTTACTAAATAGTGGAGGAGCGCTAAGTAATTATCTCGGAACCGGTTCAAACAACTCCGATTTTGATGATTTTTTTTTTAAAATGACGGTAATGCCAAATACTTCAACCTTTATGGTTTGAAAATTGACGCTCTTTGTTATTTATTAAATTATTTAATTTTTAAAAAATATTAATATCGGCGTTAAAATAATGTTATTTATGAAAGTATAATATTTAAAAACGACATCCAGTGACCTTGTATATTGGATACTGAGAAGTAAGATGTATTCTAAAATGATTGGAGTATGTAATCTGATGTGGCCAGCACATAACCTCTCGCCGGATAGTTTACCTGTGTGCATAAATCAAAGATTATTTTACAAATACAAATACATTCATGTATAAGTCTTTGACGTTCAAACTTCTTTATATATTTTTCTCCATATATTTACAAAATCTGTAGGTTATTTTAATATAAATTATATGCAACAAATTTCAAAATATATTTTACTATATTAAAATTTTATGCAGATAACAGGGATTATTAATTCGAACAATGTTTGTCTTCTCTACATACATGTACTGAAAACATTAATTTTTGGCAGTTTCAATTGTATAAGGTATATCTGGAAATGTGCGTATATTCGTACATAACTTCTATCAAATTTTCTTTTTTCATAAATGTATCTAAATAACACATTGATTTTATTTCAATAAAGTGATGATGAGATTGCGCTCTTTTTATACTAATATCGATGTGTAATGTCGTCAATATTATATCTTATTTAAGAAGAATTTGATAACTTTATGCAGTTCAATGTTACTGTAGTCTACAGTGGTCGTGCATTTTCCCATAATCTTTGAGATAAATTTAACAGTCCTTTAACGTAGACTTGTCATCTCAACAATAGTCACAGGGCAAACTAATAATTAAGAGATTCTCTAAGTATATTTTTCTTAATTCACTTTCATCTTGTGTTTATAACATTTAAATATAGTGTTCCTTCTCGTAGAGAGTCATCTTATTCGCACTTTGTTCGGCTTGTACCGTCTACAATTCAAATGTCTTGTCTTCTCGTAGGCAATCCATCCACCGCCTTTTCACTCATCCATGTGCGCTGAGGGCTGCCCTGATTATCTAATCTTGTCCAAAATTAGGAGCATTTTGGATATCCTCGTTTTTCATGTGCTCAGGTGGGAAACATTCAGCGACTACTCGTTTTCATGCTTCTTCTTTGCAAACTAACATTCTGCTTCATATGTGAGGAGACACTTAGGCTGGATGCCTGGTACTAAACAAAATGTTTTGCGACATACTTAAACACACTGACTGATCAAAAACGTTGTTAAACTAAATGTTGTAACTTTAAACAAAACTTCCCACAATTTATTTGTGGCGATATTCTTATAAAGAGCAGGCCTTCCTTCAATTTAAAGCTAAAAGTTTTTCGGCGTCCACCTCTATATCTATATTCATTGTGCAAACTTACATAACATAACAACGTGCTGTGTAGATCGAATGCGCAGTCGCAAGTGTACAATGAAATGTTGATGTGGACGCCGAAAAACTTTTAGCTTTAAATTGAAGGAAGGCCTGCTCTTTATAAGAATATCGCCACAAATAAATTGTGGGAATTTGAAGTTACAACGTTTAGTTTAACAACGTTTTTGATCAGTCAGTGTGTTTAAGTATGTCGCAAAACATTTTGTTTAGTAACGTTTTTGTTACTCGATGCGCATCCAGCCTAAGTTTCTCATCACATATGAAGCAGAATGTTAGTTTGCAAAGAAGAAGCATGAAATACGAGTAGTCGCTGAATGTTTCTCAGCTGAGCGTATGAAAAACGAGGATATCCAAAATGCTCCTAATTTTGGACAAGATTAGATAATCAGGGCAGCCCTCAGCGCACATGGATGAGTGAAAAGGCGGTGCATGGATTGCCTACGAGAAGACAAGACATTTGAATTGTAGACGGTACAAGCCGAACAAAGTGCGAATAAGATGACTCTCTACGAGAAGGAACACTATATTTAAATGTTATAAACACAAGATGAAAGTGAATTAAGAAAAATATACTTAGAGAATCTCTTAATTATTAGTTTGCCCTGTGACTATTGTTGAGATGACAAGTCTACGTTAAAGGACTGTTAAATTTATCTCAAAGATTATGGGAAAATGCACGACCACTGTAGACTACAGTAACATTGAACTGCAAAAAGTTATCAAATTCTTCTTAAATAAGATATAATATTGACCACATTACACATCGATATTAGTATAAAAAGAGCGCAATCTCATCATCACTTTATTGAAATAAAATCAATGTGTTATTTAGATACATTTATGAAAAAAGAAAATTTGATAGAAGTTATGTACGAATATACGCACATTTCCAGATATACCTTATACAATTGAAACTGCCAAAAATTAATGTTTTCAGTACATGTATGTAGAGAAGACAAACATTGTTCGAATTAATAATCCCTGTTATCTGCATAAAATTTTAATATAGTAAAATATATTTTGAAATTTGTTGCATATAATTTATATTAAAATAACCTACAGATTTTGTAAATATATGGAGAAAAATATATAAAGAAGTTTGAACGTCAAAGACTTATACATGAATGTATTTGTATTTGTAAAATAATCTTTGTTTTATGCACACAGGTAAACTATCCGGCGAGAGGTTATGTGCTGGCCACATCAGATTACATACTCCAATCATTTTAGAATACATCTTACTTCTCAGTATTCAATATACAAGGTCACTGGATGTCGTTTTTAAATATTATACTTTCATAAATAACATTATTTTAACGCCGATATTAATAATTTTTAAAAATTAAATAATTTAATAAATAACAAAGAGCGTCAATTTTCAAACCATAAAGGTTGAAGTATTTGGCATTACCGACATTTAAAAAAAAAAATCATCAAAATCGGAGTTGTTTGAACCGGTTCCGAGATAATGCACTTTTTTGAGCTAACGCTCCTCCACTAAAAAGAATATAAAGGAAGCAGGATCTATTAAAACAACTTCATAGCTTCTTTCTGAAACGCCTACAGCAAAGTTTACTTCGTTTAATGTTTGTTATTAAAGTTTAATAAGTAGTGCAATTTCTTCGCCAAATAAGTATACTGAATAAATAAATAAATAAATAAATATATCATCACGGCATATTACCCATTTCTGGGTGTGCCAGTCTGTTTTCACAGATATCGGTAATGATGATGACATATTTGTACCGTGCGGGTGCTTACCAGACGTCACCTCACGGCACTCATTGCTGGCGTGGAGAGTGCACCACAGGGGTCACTTTTGTGCCATTTAAAATTCGAAATATTTGGCGTCGGTCGGGATCAAAGCCGGTTTCCCAGGTTCGCAACCAGACACTCAGGTACGCGGCTATTGTTAATAAATAAATAATTATATAAATCTGTAGTTTAATGTAACAACAACCAATGTTGATATTTATAATTTTTGCCTCTTCCTAAGACATGTATTGGAGTCATGCTAAAAATCGCATATTAAGATTTTAGTAAATACGCACGTTTAAGGTCATTTTAATCCGATTTTAACATTTTTTTAATGATGTCTGTATATATATGTGTGTGTGTGTGTGTGTGTGTGTGTGTGTGTGTGTGTGTGTGTGTGTGTGTGTGTAGGTGTATTTGTGTGTGCCGATGTTGGAGGTACGGTCTCTTAAATTCTATAAGACTAAAGGTCAATTTAACTACGTAACTACGTAACTACTTAATCTGACAAATAGGAAGAGCTGAAAAGGTTTTGGTAACAATTGGTCAACCGGAATTACTAATTTCTTTAAAAAAATCTTCTAAATATTATTTTTTTGTAAATTTATGTTATTATAAATATTAAAGAATATAAAATTCTCTATCCGAAATATTAAACATTTTTGTTATATCTTCTATAGATTTACAGGTAGAACATTATTAATATATAAAATAAACTGTAGTAATGAATTTTACCTCTCGCCAAGAGAGGTATTGGATTCATGCTAAAAATCCCATATCCAGATTTATGTGAATAAGCACGATTTAAGGTCCATATAAACCGTCAAATAAGACTGATGCTCAATTTTTTCCTTTCTCCAGACCCTGTTCCTTGCCAGCGGTGTTGCCGCTTCTTCATAACCTAACATTTTCACCATGACCAGTAAATTCGCAACATTGTAGAAACCTCCAGTCCATATTCATTTGACGGCAACTATAAAGCATTTTAAGTAGAGATATATTATATATTTAGACAAATAACCGTAACGAAACTGTATTCAAAGACTCAACAAAGAATATTTTCTTTAACAACCGTAAAGAATATGTTTAATTGAGATATTTACTGTCTTTCTTCATATCAACTTGTAAATAACAAAATTACATTACATTACATACGCTGCTCAACATATTATAATAATATAATGAACCGTTGCAGAAATAACAACTTATGCATTAAATTATAGAGTGGATTTACAAATTTCATTAAAATTATATGCTTTCCCAAGAAACACTTTAAATTAGAAAAACGAGCTATAATGCCGTTCCCATTATAGAAGAAGCTATATTTCATGCTTGTAAATATTATATAAGCATATATTTATTTAAATGTCAAATAAAGTAATGGTCTTTAAATTTAATACTTGTATAGAAACAATAAATCTAAATAATGTTGTCATTGATGTTATGGTATTGTAACAAGCAATTTAAATAACAGAATTAGTGATATTTATAGTGAACATTAATAGGGCAGAATTTCATGTTTCATTGAAAAATACTCTGGGTATTTTTAGTACTATTAGTACCTATTAATTAAATTTCAACGCGCTGATTCCAAACTTTCAAATCGGCGATCGATACTTGACACTTTTCTTTCTCGAGATATGTACATTAAAAATCTGTTGTGGCCAGCACAAGATCTCGCGCCATTTCCGTATTTGGCTATATAAGTACATTGTATTTAACATTTTACACATTCAAAAAATTTCAATCACATCTATTCATACATTTTTATATTTTTAATTCATTCTATAAATTTTCCTCCTGCTCTTCTAAATGTTTGAGATTCGTCAAATTTATTGACGAGATTGGCGGTGTTTCTGATGGGTATACGTAATATATGCATCTATAATTTTAAATATATAATTAATAATAAAAATCTGCTGTGGCCAGCACGAGACATCTCGCCGTTTCCATTTTATGTTATATAAGTATAGTATTACAATTCGCTATCGAACCGTCTTTTTATAACAAAAAAAAAATTACAGAATGTTACCCAAATATTAGTTTTTATTGTATTTAACATCACACATACAATTTTAATTATATCTATTTTTCATTGTATGAGGAAGTTCCTAACTTTCAGAGATTATTACAATTCATTAACTAGATTGGCGGTATTTCTAATGGATATATGCATGTTACCTATAATTTTAAATATTTAATTAATAAAACAGTAAGAAAAATTACATGTACTTCCCAGAAAAAGCTTTCAGAATACCACTAAAACTTTTGATTTTTGACACTGACATCTGTACTTTGACAAATTATGTTATAAACATTTGAATTTGTCAACTGGTTTTCTTAATGTATTTTAGCCTACTTATTCGACTTATTACATTCCGTTATTCTATATAATATAGCGTCTTTATCTCTAAATTTATAGAAGATATAATAAAAAATTTAAATGTATCAGATGTAGAATTTTAAGTTCTTCAATATTAGTAATATCAAAAATTTTCAAAAAATAATATTTAGAAGATTTTTTTTAGAAACTACTACTTCTGGTTGTCTAATTGTTACCAAAATCTTTTCAGCTCCTCCTATGAATGTCAGATTGAGAAACTCAAAGTTAAACTGGTCTTATGTCTTACAGTTTTTGAGTAATCCTCCCACCAACATCCACACACACATACACACATCCACACACACACATAGACATCATCGTAAAAATGTTAAAATCGGTTTATATGGACCTTAAATCGTGCTTATTCACTTAAATCTCGATATGTGATTTTTAGCATGAATCCAATACCTCTCTTAGCGTGAGGTAAAAAGCCATAGAAAGCGCAAAATAGAAGAGAAATAATATAAAAAACTCATTTCATAATTATTGTCGATTATTTTGTTCGAAGGGCTTGATCACTCCGCTACGCGTCGTGATTCAAACTTCCTTCATCCTTTTCACAAAATAAAATGACAATTATGACAATTCTTTAACTATTATTTACCATTTTAACATTGGCAAATGAAATTATGTTAATTTATAAACTGTGAAATATCCAATTAGTACTAATTACTGAGAAAGTTGCAAACAGCAACCTTATTCATGACAATAATGAATCCGAAGAATGTAAGTGAAAAATTATCGCGATAGCAAGATAAGCGTGCTAATTTAGCTAATTAGGCATGAAAATAATATTCTGAGAAAGGTGTAAATGTAGGGAGCCACCATATAACAACGAGGAAAACACTCGTGCCGACTTTTAATTAAAGTGAAACGTATTTGGCGCAGGGTATGGCGTAATTACACAGCAAAACACCCAAAAGCAAAGAGAAAAACAAAAGGGCGACCAATATTATTGTGCTATTAAAGAAACAAGAACAAGCAAATTGCTGTTTTCGAAAATGCGAAAACAACCTGGTTTCATTTAGATCCACGCCGTAAAATTATTATTATTTCTACAAATTATTCTATACAGATTCCTGAGGCTAAAATAAGACGATTTAACTAAACTTGCTTCTACCGAAAAGTGTACCATTTAGCCAGAAATCTGCTTCAAAGTTCTTGAAAAAAAAATTAATTTTGCTTATAATAATCGGACGCTTTATTCGATTTGGAAGAAATTTGGTATGACAGTTTATATGGTTATAAGTCATCTTTTAAGGTGATACTTGTTATTATTAGTGAACCACTAGTGTGTGAAACTTAGGTCTCCCAACATTATTTAAACCGTAACTTTTTAATGGCAATGCCGAAAACGTGAAATTATTTTTCTTCAGAAAGATACATTCAATAGTAAACTTTTCTCTCTCTGTGTAATTTGTGATATCTGTTACGATTCACACAGAAAAAAATAAAATCTTTGTGTCTGCACTGCTAAATTTTTAAAATAAATTTAATCTAGCAGTCTATCCAAATGTCAAACAAGTAATTTTTAATGATAGTAACAATTGTTTTATGGGTTGTCAAAAATTTTCTTCGCAATATTCTAAAATTAGTAACACCCGTTTGTTCAGCCTAATAGTATTTTACTACCATTATTATAAATAAGACGATTACATATCTCAGCTTACTCCTAAACAAGTTGTGAAGATTGACAACTCGTTACAGTCATTAAAAATTACTTGTTTGACATTTAGATAGACTGCTAGATAAAATTTATTTTAAAAATTTAGCAGTGCAGATACTCAGATTTTATTTTTTTCTGTGTGAACCGTAACAGATATCACAAATTACACAGAGAGAAAAGTTTACTATTGAATGTATCTTTCTAAAGAAAAATAATTTCACGTTTTCGGCATTGCCATTAAAAAGTTACGGTCTAATTAATGTTGGGAGACCTAAGTTTCATACACTAGTGGTTCACTAATAATAATAAGTATCACCTTAAAAGATGACTTATAACCATATAACTGTCATACCAAATTTCATCCAAATCGAATGAAGCGTCTGATTATTATAAGCAAAATTAATTTTTTTTCGAAGAACTTTGAAGCAGATTTCTGGCTAAATGGTACACTTTCCGGTAGAAGCAAGTTTGGTTAAATCGTCTTATTTTAGCCTCCGGAATCTGTGGTTAAGCCATGTCCCCCTATTTAAGAGACACCTATATATTAATTGAATAGAAACTTCAGCATCATTTTAGCTTCTTGCTTGCTTTAATCATTTTTTTCAAATCTTACATTAAGTATCGACAGAATTATGTTTACCACATTAACTGTACACCTAATTTATCACGCGGTCCTCTGGTGTTCCACAAGGGTCTAATCTTGGTTCGTTAATTTTTATTCTGTTTTGAACGACATTACTGTCTATGTTAAATATTCTGATTTATTATTATTATTATTATTATTATTATTATTATTATTATTATTATTATTATTGATCACCAAAATCATAATGAACCCGTAGGAAGTACTTACTGCCCTTAATACTTAATAGTTATTTACATTCGAGTGCGTGTAAGTTGTATTTTACAGCGCGACAGCTTTGTTTAAGGCACGAGCCTTTAAGGCGAGTGCCTTATTAGCTGAGCGCTGTAAAATATTTCACGCACGAGAATTGTATCAAATTTTTTGGCCGACGATAATGAAAATCACTTTTTTAATGAGATAGGTTATACTTCTGAAAAGGGTTAGTTTAAAATACTGGGGTTAAGTCAATTTCCAAATTTGATTTTACTTACCTTCATTAGAGTACTTCTTCTAGCGAAAATTTATTTGTAATAATAGACGTTGTTTATGACTGATAATATATTTATTTGCTCATGTTTTCTTCGTAATAAATAATAGGTAGGAGTCGATATTTGACATTTCAGCAATTTTCGCCCCGCGTATTTGACAGGTATATCGATCGGTGACTATGTCGGTAACGGCGGATTTTTACAATAATGACAGATGTCGCTGCTGTGATTTTGGTTTATATAAATTGATTTTAAATATAGGAAATGTTAACGTAAAAAATAACTTATGTAGGTAGTACTTTTTTACATGAACTTTATTATAGTAAAGATGATTTCTTTTCTAAATGCCCATAAACGACCAGTGTATTTTGATTACTTTACCGCATAGTTAGACAAGTTACAACACAGTAACCGTAAAATGTAGGTTACACTTGCTGTGTATACAATTGTAAAGTTCCCATTACACTTCAGGAGGGCAAAAATAACATTTCATTGTGTTTTTGTATATTGTTTTCCAGCGCTCTGTAATTAGAATAATTTTCCGTATCCTGTTGAGTAGCTGCTAATAAATGAATAAATAAATATATTTTTTTCTTCCCCCTGGCCATCGGTGCGGTGCCGATTGGCCAATGACAATTTTATTAGTTAAAGTGTTATTATTCGAAACATACACAAACATCCAAGCCCCTGGTGGGAATCGAACCCACTACCCCAGGGCCGAGCGGTGAAGGTCGCTTGAGCGCTGCCTCTACACGCTCGACCACCGAAGCAGCAATAAATAAATATTAATTGACAAAACTCTGGACCTATACCAAGTGGTAG
Source organism: Ophonus ardosiacus (assembly GCA_943142095.1). NCBI lineage: Eukaryota > Metazoa > Arthropoda > Insecta > Coleoptera > Carabidae > Ophonus > Ophonus ardosiacus. The sequence goes on from OW964824.1 coordinate 58,491,738, forward strand.
TGATATTAAAAATTTCTAACTGATTTTATAAATAATCAGTCCTTTTTGTATCTTCCCCAAAGAAGCGATTCTCCATTTTCGTCAAAATAGCAAGTGCAAACTCCCATCTATGTGCTGACACGTATCCGTGAGAATGTAACAAGGCTGATGAAATGGTTTATCGATCAGGCGGGCTGTGATCGGGCTGACGACGCCACCCCTCTGCACCCAGGGGTGGAGGGTGAGGGTGAACCACCCTCGCTCTACGCACAGCGCAGCACAACCCTCGAAAACCCTGTGAGAGGAATTTAGATGCTGGATCTGGATGGTGATTATGGGATAACACTTGTTTCATATTTTATTAATGAAAGTGATATTTAATTTTGGTTATCTCTGCTACATCTTTCAGCATACCCAGAAATACAGAGATAATTGAATATAGCATTGGATGTATACATTTACAAATGCTCTGGATTAAAAATGATGGAAGAAACAGTAAAATTTTGATTGATACCCAATTACAGTGCGGGACACGAAAGATGAACTATTGAAAATATGTTAGCACAAATCACTGCCTACACGAAATACAATTAATTTACCTTCCGCGTACCTAATATAACATATAACAGTAAATAAGTTTTAAAGCTACGCAGCTTTTCTTATATTGGCAGTTGATTAAATTCTATATTGGAAGTTTTTAAGCGTCACTTACAAGAAAGATATGAAATAATAATAATTTAAAAAATATTCAAAATAAATTTTAATTCATGCAAGTCAAAACTAATTTTCGTCTCATAGAAGAAAATGGGCCACTAGTTCTAAAATAAATAATAAGTGTTAAAGCTTAGGCCGTGTCTGAAGTCTCATTTTTGCATTTAGTATTTAGGATTTAGGTCATCCATAGGTTTGCATGGCAACACTTTAGAAAAACACAAATGAATTGTACAATTCGATTTATGGCCCGATTCTGAACAAAACTGTAAGTCTTACAGATCTGTAAAACTGTAAATACTTAACAAAATCGCAACGAAACCAGCCACTCTTATGTATAATTATATATTAATCAACAAAACTAGATATGTTTTTGTTATTTTTTTTTTTATAGATTTTCAGTTTAGATTAAATGCTAATATTGCATTTCATAAAATAAAAGCCAAGACCCAATTCTTTGACAGTAAATTGACAAATTATAGCAACGAACATGATTTGTTTAGTAAGTGCGCATCAACTTCAAGGCATACTGCAAAACCCTAAAATTTAATTCCCAAAATCCTAAATAATGAAGTTATTTAGGGCATATAAATTTAGTATAAAAGTGCAACATCGGACACAGCCTTAAGCTATAATTAATTAAACCAAAAATTAAACCACAGTATCGTCCGTTCAAATTTCTTCCGAAAACTTACGTGAGATTATGACAGAACTACGGATCTCCTACAACAAAACCTGCACTAATTGAATATGTTCCACGTTATTTTATTGATGTTTCTATATGAAGGCGCAAAGCCAACACGTGAGTAGAGTCGCCTTTGACACGAGTACCGTCGAGGCAATTAAAATTTGCTCTAGGCTTTCAATAATGCAGTACACTAACACGTACGCACAATGCATCTGTTGGAATCATTAACAACATTCCCAGTTTTTGCGGCGTTTTTTAGACTGCGGACACGTGAAACACATTTAAATTCGAGAAATTTAATTAATTACTTGTCTCCCATCGCACAGTTATTTAAGAGTTAATACATGATGGACAGGAAAATCTTTTAGCAATTTATTATTGTTTGTTACGGATGAGGGATGAGGAAGACTTTCTACGATTTCACACATATTTTATTTTATTTTCTTAGTCTTTAAATTAAAAGTAATGCAATTCAACCAGAACTATCGTGGTATAGTACGATTGACGTTTAAATTATTTTATACCATGTGGTTTCTTTCATAACTTTGTCTTATGATTTGAATTTGAAAGGATTCTGACCTTTATGTATTCCGTTATAGAAGACTAGTATTATACTCAATACCACTGAAATACTAGGAGGCATTGAAAATGATCTTAGGGACAGGATTCAGGGATGTATTTAAAAAAAATTAATACCGCGAATTATGATTCGTTTATCTCAGGTGTAGGAGCTCCCGTGGCCGCGTGCTTGAGTGTCTGATCGTGAACCTGGGGAAAATTGACCCCTGTGGTGCACTCTCCACGTCAGCAATGAGTGCCCGTGAGGTGACGCCTGGTAAACGCCCGCACGGTACAAATATATCATCATCATTACCGATATCTGTGATAAAACAGATTGGCACATCTAGAAATGGGTAATATGCCCTCGAGTTGAAATTAAAAAGAATACTACATATTTCATAGAAACTAAATTGTTTAAAAGTTAAAACATTTTGTTATAATCCAAATTTACGAAAAATGTTTAATATATTTTAAATGCACTCTGTTTTGTTATTCTTCTATCATACAGGTACTACGGTATATTTAACCATATATTTTCAACAAGACTTAGTGATGTATTTCTGGGATTTCCTAGTCCAGTATTTAAATGGGTAGTTGCAAAAATTCTCAAATCATAGGGCAAAGTTATGAAAAGAAAACATTGTTGTTGAGGGCAAAGATAGCTAACCAAAACGCGAAGCGCCGAGATTTGCTATAGCCTGAGACAAAATGAAACTTTTTACCGAGGTTTGTATACTATTTAATTCACAATCGGAAATTAATAATGAGTAATTGATATTTAAATAACAATAATAACCTAACATAAATAAATGAATGGTCTAAGCTTGTTCATTTGTCACATGAACTGTCAGTTCAATTTGATATCTAACCTTAAATTTCGATTTCTACACATATTTGTATTATTTACAATTTGATTTGTCTCTTTACATATAAAATGTAAAGAAGCTTTGTTTACAAGACACTAATTTATCATGGTTTGAATGAGACATAGCTGCGAATATGACAGATAGGAATGTATAACGTGTGTATAGCTGAAGATGGAAAGTGTCAACTCTCCAACCTCAGCTATACTTACTCACTGCAATATATACTAACTGGAATGCGCGTACGAACTGTGACTGTGAAGCATATTGAAAGCCTGCTGCTGGAGTAGTCGGCAAACATCGAGACAGTTCGTGAGTAGACGGAAATTATTTCGTGTGGCGCATGTTTAAATAAATGAAGCATAATATGAAAACAAAGCGATCAGCTATGATACGAGTTATTCGGCTAGGTTCAGTTAGGCACGAACGTGCGCGAACAGGACCAGCCATTATTGTTCAATGAGGCTTCAGTCCAGCGTACGCTGATAGGTAGAGTATGCGAGTTCCAGTTAGTATATATTTCAGTGTACTTACTCTATACTTTCCGACTTCTTAGGCTGTGTCCGATGTCGCATTTTGACATTTAGATTTTAGGATAATTTAAACGTCAACTTTCATACTATAATCATCAAGAAGACAAACGTTACAATAACTTTACTGCAAAAATTGTTATGTTCAGGCTAAACATTTCTTCGTAATACAATCCTTTAAACTTTAAACAAACTAAACAAAATACTCCTCCCAAACTTATCCGTGTCAAAGGTTAAACAAGTCTTCAAGCTTAAACCAACAAACATCTTAGTATTGTAAGTGAACAAAGCTTGCGTAGAGACTTTTAAACGGCGGCATTGTTTCTGCGCTAATAAAATCATTAACAAGACTTGAACGCGACAACTTCCAATTCAATTTAAATTCTATCACCAAGTGCACGGTTAATTAAATCTAGTTGATGTTTCGAGTCCATTACTCCCGGCCCTGCTATCACTAGTTAAGTTAGACACAACTTACCAAGGACCATCAAGGAAGACACAATTTTATAAAGAACTAATTTAATCGCAAGATTTATTATCATTTCGAATGAAAGACTACAAATTCAATAAATAAATACAAAAGCATAAAACAAAACAAATTAAATATCCAATTTAGTGCATCTCCTGTTAATTGATGAAGTCCGGTGAAAGTTTTTTGGAATTCAGATAAAGGACATTATTGTACAATATGCTGAATTGTTTCTTTTTCTGTTCCACATTCACATTTTGTACTATTACGTATTTTCCAGTAAAATAATATACTATTATATTTTCCATGGCATGTACAAAGGCGATTTTGCTTACACCAAATAGCCCTTGGTTGATCTAAAGCGTGTATTTGTGTGTGTGTGTGTGTGTGTGTGTGTGTGTGTGTGTGTGTGTGTGTGTTTGTGTGTGTACGCGTGGAGGTTGGAAGGACAATTCCTCAAAAACTATACGACTTAAGACCTGTTTAACTATGAATTCCTCAATCTGACACTCCTGGGAAGAGCTGAAAAGGTATTGGTAACAATTGGACAACAGGAAGTAGTAGTTCCTAATTTATATTTTTTTTGAAATTTTTGTTATTACTAATATTGACGAACATAAAATTCTACATCTGATACATTTAAAATTTTTCTTACATATTCTATAAATTTAGAGACGAAGACACTATAATATATAGAATAATTGGATGTTATACATCGCGCAAGCTAAATTACACCAAGGAAACTAGTTGACAAATTCATATGTTTGTAACATAGTTTGTAAATGTCAGATAAATGTAAGTGTCAAAAATCAACAGTTTTAGTGATATTCTCAAGCTTTTTCTGGGTAGTACATTTAATCTTTCTTCTTGTTTTATTAATTAAATATTTAAAATTATAGGTAGAATGCAGTATTATTGGAAGAATCTCTGATATTTAGAAACTTTCTCATACAATGGAAAAGTAGATATAATTAGAATTATTGTATTTGTGCCCAAGACATGTTACATACAATAAAAAATAATATTTGGGCAATTTTGTAATTTTGTACCTCTCGGTAAGAGAGGTATTGGATTCATGCTAAAATTCGCATATCCAGATTTTATTGAATAAGCACGATTTAAGATCCTTAGAATCCGATTATAACATTTTTAAAATGATGTCTGTGTGTGTGTATATGTGTGTGTGTGTGTGTGTGTGTGTGTGTGTGTGTGTGGGTGTGTGTGTGTGTGGATGTGTGTATGCGTGTGTGTATGTATGTCTGGATGTTGTAGACATGATTCCTCAAAAACTATAAGACTTAAAAAATATTTAACTGCAGTTTCCTCAATCTGACATTCCTGGGAAGAGCTGAAAAGGTTTTTGTAACAATTTAACAACCGGAAGTAGTATTTTTTAGAAAAATTCTTCTAAATATAGCTTTTTCTGGGAAGTATATTTAATCTTTCTTATTGTTTTATTAATTAAATATTTGAAATTTTTGGTAAAATTGTGGTATAATGCATATATCCATCAGAAATACCGCCAATATGGTTAATGAATTGGAAGAATCTCAGACATTTAGAAACTTCCTCATGCAATGAAAAATAGATATAATTAGAATTATATGTTTGCAGAAGACATGTTAAATACAATAAAAAACAATATTTGAGTAAGGTTCTGTAATTTTTTGTTATAAAACGACGGTTCGAAATCGAAGAGCAATACAATACTTATATAGCCTAATATGGAAATGGCGAGAGGTCTTGTGCTGGCCACAACAGATTTTTTTATTATTAAACGACGTTTCGATAGCGAAGTGCTATACAATAGTTATATAACATCCGCATTGTGCTAGCCACAACAGATTTTTCAATGTGATATTTATAAGTGAGAGGTATCTCAAGTTAGGCCAAGGAATTTTGAAGAAAAATTGTAGTTTATTAACCCAAGAGTACCCAATTATGATTTTATATATCTATCTTGCAGTTTATAGATCGTAATATATTTCAATATTTACTGTGTCTGCTTTCGCGGGGCATGGTTTGTCACGATCACATTTTATGCTACACACCCATGTCGAGCACAGAAGCGTAATTACTAAATGATTGCATGTTTGATAATGGCACTACCTGCAAGTTGCATGTTCGTGTGTATGTGCATATAAGTCTGAACATAACATGAGGCATGTATGGATGCTAGAACAGTTACTCCCTTCAAGAAAACAACATGGACGCCGAAGATCAAGATAGCAATTAGGATCACTACTAACAGTACTATCAGATTTTGATCCTAAAGAACAGATTATTATATATAGAGGATAGTTCAAAAAGGATACATGGAGACAAGTATTTTGTTTGTCAAATTCTCATGTTAAATTCTTCTTGTAGTAGATATAAGAACCCAGACTCATAATAGTTCTACTGTTTACATTTTCAACAAATTAAAAAAAAAAAACTGCACAAATGGTGAGAAATTTCAACAAAATTCTTTCGACTACTTAAAACATACACTTAAAACTTACCATAAACTGTGGGCCAACAAATGACCGGTGATAATATAATGTACCATTAAGGTGGTTCTATCAGCATTTACGACAGTTTTTAATGAAATTTAAGAAGGTATGTTTTGTATTTCTAAATCAGATTACCGAAATGGCATTTTACTTGAAGCTCAAAATAGTTTTGCTTTAAAAAAATACCTTTAAATAAAATTTTTCCCGATTTATGTTATAAAAATTAAAAAAATTAAATTTTCTACAGGTTCATTCATACTTTTTGTATATATTTAATACGTAAATATATAAAATAATCTATTTTATAAATCCCGGAGTCTATATTTTAAAGATAAACACAATTCCTTAGTTAGATTTCAAATGTATGTAACTAACAGATAAATGTCATTGTCGAAGAACCTATCGTTTTAAATTTTTAATTATAACGTTTTGAAAGGAAATTGTAATAGTAAATAAAACAATAGTTATATTATACGAATGCAAAGGAAAAATAACACTCAGTTTAGTTTCACAAGAGAAGTATATTTTTACTTTATTGTACAATTTCGCCAGTTGCGTTATCATCCTATTTCCTATTTCGCATTAATTTATTCTATTTCAAAAATTTTATTGAAAGAAATATTAAAATATCAAAGTTGGTATCACTGTTTCAATAAACATTTTACATTTTATTTATTTTGAGATTTTGACAACAGTTATTTAGGGCCAGTTTTAGAATCTATGGATAAAATTTTAACTGTCAGTTAAATAAACAAAACTGAAACGAAATGAACTGTCAAATGACATGTTAATCATTGCTGTCAATAATCCTATTCAATATTATTTATTTAACTTACAGTTAAAATTCTAAATGGAGATTGTAAAATTGGCCCTTATAAGTTAGGTTAGACTTCAAAAATTACGTTTATGTTATGAACCTACAAATAAATACTTTGTATTTTAATTTAAAAGAGTGCTTTACTGTTTGATGTAATTATTTTACTATAAAAAATCTAATTGCATTAATTTTCCATGAGTAATGGCAGGTTATGACAATTAAAATGAAAGAAATGTTATTTGACATTTAAATTAAGTTACGAACTACACAAATAAAAAAATCCCCATATACATACATTTATGCAAAATTCGCTTTGTGAATGAATGCGAAATAAGAATAATGGGTCGAATTCAGCACTCTTCTTTAGTCTTGTGATCGTCTCTAGTAACCATGGAAACAGCTTGCATCTTTTTCTTACCAATGTATTATTACATAAGGCTCTCTTCATTTTGTTATTTTTAGATAAGCTTCATTAGTTAAAGAAGGGTGCTGAATTTGGCCCAATATCTTTTTGATAGCAATGATGTAAACATAACCTGTTTTAATATTTTTATGAAAATTTTATATTGTTTTATTTTTTGTGGTCGTCGGAAAAATACCGTATACAATATGTGCTGAAATTTCAGCACTAGTTATACAATATACTATTTTAAGATGATGTCCCTCAATTTGACATTAATGATTAATGGAACGAGCTGAAAAGATTTTGATAACAATTGAACAACTGGAAGTAGTAGTTTCTTAAAAAAATCTTCTAAATATTAGTTTTTGAAAAATTTTGTTATTATAAATATTAAAGAATATAAAATTCTCCATATAATACAATTGGAAATTTTATTATATCTTGTAAAGATTTAGAGATAAAGAAAATATAATATATAGAATAATCTGTTGCAATTAATCGTACATTCCAGAGGTCCAGACTACACCAAGGAAACAAATTGTTAAATTCAAATGTTTGTAATTGACAGACAAATATCAGTGTCAAAAATCAACATTTTTACTGACATCACTGAAGCTTTTTCTAGGAAGCACATTTAATATTTCTAATTGAATTATTAATTAAATATTTAAAATTATAGGTATGTGTGTATATTAATGATAATAGTACATACATATATCCTTAAGAGATACCGCCAATCCGATCAATGAATCGGAACCATTTTGAACATTTTAGAAGAGTAGGACAAGAATCCTTATAGAATGAAAGAATAGATATGAATAGAAGTATTTGTGTGTGCAAGAAATGTTAAATTCGATACGGAAATGGCTAACCACAACAGATTTTTTTAAATTCTTTTACTTAGCAAAACTTTCGTATGAGACTCTCATGATAGAAGACAGAACCAACTTAAGCGCAAAACATTAAATATCTTTGAACCCCCTATATCCTCCCTGATGATACTTCTGTTAATAAAATGGCCTCTACTACTACTTCTCCTCCACAATCACACTCTTATGATTCACCATCCCATCCGATCTTGGGCAGCACACGCACGCCAGCCAAGTCTCCCACATGGAGCGGCGTGCATTGCCGACCCTCGCTCGCATCCAAGCTCTGTCTTCCGCCCGAATACAATCAATCACCCGGCGCGACACTGCAATTCCTTCCAGGACGAGATCACGCGGGGACTGTGGGTGGATGGGTTGGGATGTGATGGTGATGTGCATGGCATTGCGGATGGAGATGGAGAACGAGATGGACAATGAGATGCAATTGATGGCTGGGTAATTGGAAATTCGAAATTGGAATGCGGGGATAGGGATAATGTTATTAATATTTATAAAAGTTACATGGAGGCAGTGGTCTATGACAGATGCTGAATAATTTTTACAAGATTTGTAAGAAAGGAACATAAAATTGAAGAGTTCTTAGCAAAAGCAATCCTAAACTACTTTTACTTTCCGATAAGGAAGGTATTGCTAGAGATGCACTCGATTTCGAGCTTTGGCCCGACCCGGCCCGAAGCCCGCCTCGATTTCGAGTCGATCATCCAGCCGGGCCGAAGATATTTGTTTTCGGGCCGAATCGAGCTAATCATTTTCAAAAATCGAGGCGAGTCGGACTTTTGATTTTAGCCCGGCCTGAAAATTCGAGCAATCTTATAGTTCAATCAAATGCACAGTTTCCTTATTTTAATGAAAATTGATGAAGTTAAAAAGGATCAAAATGATTTAATAATAACAAACTTCACATATTAATAAATGAAAATGTATTATTTTACTTCAAGAATTCAAGGTTATTCATTAAAGCATAATAATTATATTGTGATGTTGCTATTATTATTGTTATTACTCGTATACTTAAATAACAGTGATTTTTGTTCCTTTCTTAATGATTTCTTAAATTATATTTTTTCATATAAGATTTGTGAGAAAGTTGTTTAAATTTTCGAACGGCTTTGGTAAACAAAGTGTTAAATACACATAGGTCTGTAATTTTTATAACAAACTTACTCTAGAAGGGTCTCATTTTTAACTACTTATGTTAACTAATGTTGAAAATTATAAGAATGTAGAGGTTTTTTTATAAGTTTGACATGAAGAAAGTAAAACATTCCGCTTTAACATGAAAATCAACATTAGGAATGCCGGATGCACCCAATTTCGAGCTTTGGCCCGGCCCGGCCAGAAGCCCGGCCCGATTTCGAGTCAATTTTCGAGCCGGGCTAGCTAATTTTTTTGTCGAGTCGATCTTCGAGTCGGGCCGGTAATTTTTATTTTCGGGTCGAGAAAAATTCGATGGTGACTTTTAAACAATAAGCACGTTTTGGGGTCCATAAAAGAAGATTTGACTAGTTTTACGATGATGTATGTGTGTCTGTGTGTTATTGTGTGTCTGGTCGCTAACCTGGGGAACCGGGTTCGACCACAACCGACGCCAAATATTTCGAATTTTAAATAGCACAAAAGTGACCCTTGTGGTGCACTCTCCACGCCAGCAATGAGTGCCCGTGAGGTGACGCCTGGTTAGCACCTGCACGGTACAAATATGTCATCATCATTACCGATATCTGCGATAAAGCAGATTGTGGCACACTGAGAAATGGGTAATATGCCGTGATGATATATTTATTTATTTATATACAAAGAGATCATTTCCAGTAAAATAGTAAAACGAACATATATATGCACTTGATACTGACATCTGTCAATTAGAATTATTTGAATATATCAGCTGTTTCCAAGATTATAGCAAAGCTGGCTGATTTATGAAATTTAATCCTATTATAATTCTTTAACTTTATGATAGAAAAAGTTCCTTGACTGGATAAATTGATGAGGTAATAAAATTTTGTGACTGCAATCCAGAAATTTTTATTACCTCATCTTTAACTTTATATCTATTGAATATGAAGGAAAATTAATAATCAAACCGTATAGACAATAAGATATTCATTCATATTGACAATTACAAGAAATGTTAAAAATGATGTTTCCAGAAAAACTGTTAAGAACTTCAAATAAGGGAACTTCCGGTTGACCAATTATAACCAAAATGTAATCCGCTCTTCATATGGATGTAAAGAATAGGAATATAAAACAATTATAATTTTTAGAATTGTAGTAGGTATTGGAGTTATCGTCGGAGAAATTTTTATCACACACAGACACACATACAGACATTATCGTAAAACTTAGTAGTAGTCTTTATTGTATTCAAGTATTACAACTTATTACAATTGATTAATGGGATGAATAATTTTTACTTAATTTAATAATTTTCTGGTCGATGCATTGCGTTGATGAAGATGAAATGATGAGTGGGGCACACACAAACATCCAAATTCATACCTTACATGGAATTCGAATCCGGGACCATTCAGCCGTGAGGGTCAATATGTTTTATTTGTAGTAAAATTCCATTATTTTTAGAGGGAAATGTAAAGCAATTTAAATAAATTTTATCGCAAAACTGTTATATGTAAACGTAATATAAATATCAAGAGTTTTTTTTTTTAAGAAACATTATTTAGTCACACACTGTATTGTCTTTGAATCCAGTGGATTTTTTTTTTAAATCTGCTTATGGATGAAGAGTTATTGGAATTCGCTCACATTATGGTTATTAAAATTTTAACATTTCAAAGAATGCAAGATTTGTAGTAAAAATCCATTATTTTTAGAGAGAAATGTAAAGCAATTTAAATAAATTTTGTCACAAAACTGTAATAATAGTTACATAAATATTAATTTTTACCTCTCGCTAAGAGAGGTATTGGAATCATGTTAAAATTCGCATATCCAGATTTTAGTGGATAAGTACGTTTTAAGGTCCCTATAATCAGATTATAACATTTTTACGATGATGTCCGTGTGTGTGTCTGCATGTGTGGATGTTGTAACCACGGTTTCTCAAATACTATAAGACTCAAAAAATATTTAACTGCAGTATCCTCAATCTGACAATCTTGGGAAGAGCTGATTAGATTTTGGTAACAATTGGACAACCGGAAGTAGTAGTTTCTTTAAAAAAAATCTTCTAAATATTATTTTTTGAAAATTTCTGTTGTTACTATTATTGAAGAACATACAATTCTACATCTGATACATTTAAAAGTTTTATTATATCTTGTATAGATTTAGAGATAAAGGCACTGTAAAGCTGAAAGCTTTTTCTGAGAAGTACATTTAATCTTTCTTTTTGTTTTATTGATTAAATATTTAAAATTGTATGTAAAATGCATATATCTATAAGAAATACCGCCAATCTTGCTAATGAATTGGACGAATCTGTGACATTTAGAAACTTCCTCATACAATGAAAAATAGATATAATTAGAATTGTATGTGTGCAGAAGACATGTTAAATACAATAAAATCAATATTTGGGTAAAGTTCTGTAATGTTTTTGTTATAAAACGACGGTTCGATAGAATACTTATATAACATAAAATGAAAATGGCGAGAGGTATTGTGCTAGCCACCACAGTTTTTTTTTTTTTTAAGAAACGTTGTGTGTGGTCATACACTCTATTGTCTTTGAATCCAGTGGATTTTTTTAAATTCTGCTTATGGAAGAAGAGTTAGTGGAATTCACTCACATTATGGTTATTAAAATTTTTACATTTCAAAGAATGCAAGATGTACAGATAAAACAGTAGAGCCTTTATTTTGTCATAATAGTTCTGAGAACAACCTCAAATATTTTTCGCAAGCCCCTTCAAGGAACTCAGAAAAAATGGTATAATAAAACTATTGGTTTGGTTCAATTTGAGAGAATCATAGGTCTTGCAGCAATTGGCGAATGATGAATTGGTAAGAAAGTAGAGCAATAAAAAGTTCTTTCGTTGGTTGGCCGTGTCGGTCTTCTCCTCAGCTGATGCTTTGCTGATGCAGTGGCGGGTTTGTCATTGAAATCATCATTAGTTACCGCTTACCGCTCGGCCGTTAGACAAGGCTCGGTTGCCGCTCTTGATAAATCGCCTGACATATCAAACGTAAATTTATCTAAATTTAGGCTCCGCTTTGAGATTATGAATGCAATTCACTCCTCTTTTAAATAATCTCGGGTTCGAATTTATCATTTTCTTTCACGAGAAGGAATGAAAAGTTTCGCTTCTTCTCTTCTCTTCCCAGGCCTCGAATGAATGACAAGTAGTTAAGACTCTCTTTTTTATTATTTGAGCGCTGTCTGAGTGAGATGTGTTTAGTAAATCAAACGAAATTACGTGGGAGGAATACATTAGATCTTGTTTTCAAAGCAATTACTACCTATGGTACGCATTATTCAAACCACCAGGAATTCGGCTCTTTTGTTTGACTTACCAAAATAATATTTGAACGTTTACACGTTTTATTGCAAGTATTTTTCATAATACAAGTAAACTATAGAAGGCATTCTATTTTATTCTAGGCACCGAAATATTAGTTCTTGTTGTGATAAGTATTTTATTTGCACACTGAAATAAATTAATAATTACCTCTCGCTATGAGAGATATTGGAATCATGCTAAAATTCGCATATCCAGATTTTAGTGGATAAGCACGTTTTAAGGTCTCTAGAATCCTATTATAACATTTTTACGATGATGTCCGTATGTCCGTATGTGTATGTGTGTGTGTATGTGTGTGTGTGTATGTGTATGTGTGTACGTGTGTGTGTGGATGTTGGAGCCACGGTTTCTCAAATACTATAAGCCTTAAAAAATATATAACTGCAGTTTCCTCAATCCGACATTCCTGGGAAGAGCTGATTAGATTTTGGTAACAATTGAACAACCGGAAGTAATAGTTTCTTTAAAATAATCTTCTAAATATTACTTTTCGAAAAATTCTGTTAATATTATTATTGAAGAACGTAAAATTCTACATCTGATACATTTAAAAATTTTATTATATCTTGTATAGATTTAGAGATAAAGGCACTGTAATATATAAAATAATCTAATCGCAAAGGCTAAGCACTAAAGAAACCAGTTAACAAATTCACATGTTTATAACATAGTTTGTAAATGAAAGACGTCAGTGTCAAAAATCAACAGTTTTAGTGACATTCTGAAAGCTTTTTCTGGAAAGTACATTTAATATTTCTTATTGTTTTATTAATTAAATATTTAAAATTTTAGGTAAAATGCATATATCCCTAAAGGCCTATTTATAATGAAGTAACGTAAAACGCAAAGCAACGACGCAACGTAATCAGTAACGCAAACACAAAATATGTGATTTATAATAACCATCGAAGAGAGCACTTCTAACCAATTAAAAGAATTCTGTATATGTCGTTGAAATTCAACTCGCTTTTATTTAGTCTTTATGACACATGACATAAATAAGTGTATAAAATAATTTGAATAGAAATGGACAGTGACGACGATATAGCAGCGGCAATGTTGTTTCTAACTCAGTGATTCTTGATTAATTCGGTTAATTTTTTATCATCCATAATTATTCTTCGTATCGAAAATCTAACCGGTCTAACCCCAAAATGTAGAATTTATTATGTAATTTTGACAGTTCACGAACATGTCGATAATACAGATTTTTATAGTAAAACTGAAACACTGAATTCTGATTGGATAGCGGTAAAAAGTAAGGTAGAAAGATGAAAGTTGGTCAGCTTTCGCGTTGCGTTGTGTTACGTTACTTCTGCGGCTCTGCGTTGCGTTTCATTATAAAATGTTTTTTTATTTAAATAAAAATTAAAGTTCTTTATCTACCCTTGCTGTTAAAGTATTATTTTACTTGTGGTTAAAATGTCACTTAGGGCCAGTTTTAAAATCTCTAGTTAAAATTTTAACTGTCAGTTAAATAAACAAAATTGAAACGAAATGAACTGTCCACTGACAGGTTTATCATTGCTGTCAATAATTCGATTCAGTTTTGTTTATTTAACTAACAGTTAAAATTTTAACCAAAGCTTGTAAAACTGGCCCTTAGTGCCTTAGTCAACTATTTCAAGTTGAACAAAGCACACTTTAAAATCTGCTATAGGAAAAATAAATTTTTGTTGTTTTTCTATCTAAACAACCCATATTAATTAAATTTTAGGAATCAGTGATGAAATCGGCCATTAAAAAAATATTATCACTTACATTTTTCAAACACCATTTCTTCCACGAACCTGCAACAGACAAACAAACAATAAATACTCTTCTTCTTCAATCCTATACCCACTATTCATTATTTTTATTTCAAGTTTTGAAATGAAAACTAATTACTATTGTATCTCTGCGACAGCTTACACCTCATCTGCACTTTCCCGCGTTAGCCTTCGCGTTTGTCTCAGGTACGACGATCGTGCGAACATTTGAACATCGCGACGTGGGTGTATGACGACAACTCCGACACGGGTTGTGCATCTGCGGTTGGTACACACGACGACTACCACTACCATCGCAATAAATCATCCAACAAGGCTAATGAATTCAATGTGGATGGTTTTTATAAGGAGATATTGTACACAGGATTTTAGCTTGTAGGTTTTTTATATTGTGAATGGATTTTGTTGTTAGGTACAGGTTTTAAAGAAATTGAAGATGCAGTTAGCAATCTCATTCTGCAAAGATCTAAAGAACTTCTGGGGATCTTTTCATTCCACAATTTTAACATATATGCTATTTTTGTTTAAAATGATTTCTTATTGAAATGAAAACTGCGGTTCCTAAAATTATTTATGTAAAACAGAAAGATTATTATTTTACTATACACAGCCAAGCAAGTAGAAAAATCTGTTGTGGCCAGCACAAGACCTCTCGCCATTTCCATATTAGGCTATATAAGTATTGTACTGCACTTCGCTTTCGAACCGTCGTTTTATAACAAAATATTACAGAACTTTACCCAAATATTGTTTTTTATTGTATTTAACATGTCTTATGCACACATATAATTCTAATTATATATATTTTTCATTGTATGAGGAAGTTTCTAAATGTCAGAGATTGTTCCAATTCATTCACCAGATTGGCGGTATTTCTGATGGATGTATGTATTTTACCACAATTTTACCTATAATTTCAAATATTTAATTAATAAAACAATAAGAAAAATTAAATATACTTCACAGAAAAAGCTATTAGAATGTCACTAAAACTGTTGATATTTGACAATGACATGTGTCATGTTATAAACATTGGAATTTGGCAACTGGTTTCCTTAGTGCCTTAGCCTCTGCGATTAATGTACTCTATAAATTATAGTGTCTTTATCTCTAATAGTGCAATTCTGTAACTTTCTATACCGCTATAGAAATGAAAAAGTGAACAAAATCGCAAAAAATTTTGTTTGCTAATACATTTATTATCGTTTGATATTAAAAAATGATGCGCTTTTGTTGAGAGTTACAGTTTTATAGTGATATAGAAAGTTACAGAATCGCACCATAAATCTATGCAAGATATAATAAAATTTTTAAGTGTATTAGATGGAGAATTTTATGTTCTTCAATATTTAATAAAAAAAACTCCCAAAAAATTATATTTAGAAGAATTTTTCTAAGAAACTACTACTTCCGGTTGTTCAATTGTTACCAAATCCTTTTCAGCTCTTCCCAAAAATGTCAGATTGAGGAAACTGCAGTTAAATATTTTTTAAGTCTTATAGTTTTTGAGGAATCATGTCTACAACATCCAGACATACACACACACATACACACATTCAGACATACACACACACACACACACACACACACACACACAGACATCATTTTAGAAATGTTCTAATCGGATTCTAGGGACCTTAAATCGTGCTTATTCAATAAAATCTGGATATGCGAATTTTAGCAAGAATCCAATACCTCTCTTAGCGAGATGTAAAAATCATCAATGCATGTCTTCTTTTTGAACAGAACGACGTAAATAACGGCTCGCAAACATTGAGCGATATACCACTTTGTCATAATTACGATATTTACAGTTTAATTTCTAAACCCGACAGGGGAATTTTTTCTCACTATATCTGTGCCACTAAATAGAGATTGAATGAAGATCCAGTTTTGACACTGGAACCGGTGAACTCAACCATAAAACTGAAGTTTCGGTTTCGGTCAATTTTCAGAAACTTAATTTTGTTAAATAAATATGGCAATATCGGTCTACAGATATAGCAAAACATTGCAGAAACTGTCAAATAAATAAAAAAACACGGCATTAGAAAAAACATTGAATGTACCTCTGACAATATATTTTTATAAGGGTAAAGGACTTAACAAATGCTGGTCACTACATTCTAGAAATGGAGTAATGGAGACTGACCGAGATCAAGTTATTTATTCATCAAATCTAATCCTTCTTTTACCGCTTTCCTAATTTCGTAGTATTCCAGAAATTAGATATTAAGACATAAGTAAAAAATTACACATATGTTAATTTTTCGAAGCAACACTTTTGGTTTTAACTGGCAGTTAATTTAAAAGATAGTTTAACCAGAGTTGAAAATACCGGGCCTAAGTCCTGTATCTGTTTTTTCAACTATAGAATAAATTGCATTATGACGCATTGCGCCCCGGGAAAACTGCACTGCATATATGTAACTGTTACAGTTCCCCCTTCTGTATTCCCCATTCCCAAGTGTTTCATTTTAAATGGAAGAGAAAATTTTTAGTTACCATGCAACAAAATGTATTGGATTTTCCATTTCGCAACAAAAAATCGAAAAATATCCCGTCTATCGGTCTCTTGTTGGGGTCCACGTTCCCAGCTCCCAGAACGTCTCAAGGGGTGCGAATGTGTCAGAACAGTTGACGAGAGAGCAGAAAGAGAAAGAGCTAATGTTGCTGTCCTTGTCTCTCGCGAGCGAGGACTGGAAGGGGAGGAGAATCGGTCGCCGCCTGCTAGATAGAGAGAACTCGGTTCCAATCCTTTCAGACTGAACAGCAAGCTTCAGTGTGGAAGGCGCTTTTCGCCGGAGTAGCAGGAAAGTAGGCGCTGATCGGACGATATTAATTCGACACAGATTCGGATAGAGTAAAAATGCAAATATAAGGGAAATAAGTGTGTTTTATTTTAAGGACTGTGTGGTGATTAAACTTTTAGTGTAAAGTGTTTTGAAATATTTGTTGGATAGTGTTTGTTAGGCGAGCGTGTTGTTGTTTACCTCGAGTCTGAGCACACAACACAAACAAAGCTTCACTCACACACTCACTGCGTGACGTCACCATCACGCGCTCAGGCAGTGAGGTTAGTTTCCCTCCCGGCCGTAACAGGCGCCACAGCCTCTCCCCAATCCATCATGGTCGTTGACGGCAGCGCTCCGCTATTGGTCCACCGCGAGTCACGTGACGTGCTAATAGCGCTCTAGTGGGTGGGCTCTAGTCACGTGGTAGGGACGAGGAAAAAAACCGCTCGTATGCGATCGTAGTGGTCCGACAACCCCCACCGTTTTCAAGCTCTCGTAGCCGAGACTATACTGTCGAAAAATTAATGATCATGAGCTCGTTTTTGATGAACCCGGTTTCGGGTGCTCTTCCGTCGACGTATCAACACCAGCAGCACCACGCCACCGGAGCGCCTTTAGTTGTCGACCCCAAGTTTCCACCCAGTGAAGAGTACAGCCAAAACAACTACATACCATCACCAGCTGGGGGTGATTTCTTCAGCGGGCACCCACATTTGAATCACCCACAACATCACCTACAATATGGGTACCATCCAACGCACCACCAAGCCGCTGCAACTCCCTACGGCCATGCTGGAAACACCGGTTACGGCGGTTATGGCTACTATCAACCCCAACATTTGTCTCTGCATCATCAACCTCAACCGCAGCCTCAAGCAGTGCCCCGTGAACCTGTTGGACATCCCCCCTGTTTGGGGGAAATCGCCAGTCAACCACCTCCACCGCCTCCAACAGCACCCACGGCACCCCCAGTTCCGGACCCGGTGTGCAGTCCGGCGGCCCAAGATTCCAGGGGGTCGCCACCTCAACATGGGGCACTTTCAGACCTTGGAATGCGATTGGAGGACCCCGTCTCGGATGAACAAGAGGAGATCGACGAAGAGCAGATGATGGACGGATCGCCTCTAATGGATGATGATGACGATGAGGACTCGGAATCAGGGGATAGAGTTATCTACCCTTGGATGAAGAAAATTCACGTTGCTGGAGTTGGTGAGTACATTTTATAGTTTTGTTTAATGGTTGCTTGTTTTATGTTTTACTAACTTGTTTTTGTGTTAAACGTTTCAAATTTCGTAAAAATATGAGTAAATTTCTCAGCGGTAGATTAGGTTAGGTGGTAACAAATACTCGAAATTTGAATCATATAGCATTTAGTCTTACAAAATTAAATTGTTTTGGAATGCTTGTAGACTCTGAAGAAGGTACAAGTGTACCTACTAAAACGTCAGTTTTGTAAGAATAAATGAAGCATGACTGAGATTCGACTATTTGTAACTGTATAATGCAATTAATTTATAACCACAGAAAACTCAAAAAGGAGAAGTCATCAAACTATCAAAATGTAAAAATATATTCATTTTGTTCAATCAGTCTGTTTTGGTTAAACCTCATCAATGTAGGTACTTATTTTTTGTTGACAATGTTGGGTGACCAGTGAATGAAATTTACTTATTTATATTTATTAATCTAGAGACGAATTGTTCGCTTACTAATTCCGAAACACCGGAACGTAGAATACCAGTAAATACTATTTGTCAACATGGTCTTCTTGCATTGCAAATATTTATGGTATCAATACAGTAACTTCTTTTTGTTAAAAATTTTATAATATATTTTTACCAAGTGTAACACAGATTTAAAAATAATGTCGGCTAATTATATTTTCATCCAGTGAACTAAACTTGTTTTAGGACAGAAAATGTTCAATCTTATGATTCTGTATTTATTATTACAGACACTGTCTCAGGTTTTGTAAAAATTATCTAAACAGATTCTGATTGCAATTTAAAATATTTCCCATCGATCAAAATATAAAGGTACTAGGAACAATGAAAATTATAACAGACAAAAAATGGACATTGTTTATTATTTGATTTGATTTCGTGTTTATAGAATGCTAATGAGATGACCCGTCGGTCCGAGTATAACGAAAACTTCTCAATGAAGTTTGAGAACTCAGCCGATTTTAAAAGCAGACGTGTTGAAAATTGTCTTAAATTTTTGTAATTATCCTCATGTCTATCCATGTGTCTCACAAATTAGTGTATTGTAAATACCGCAAACAAAGAAAACGGAACTGTTTTCATATCGTTGTAGGGTATTTCAATACTCTTTTATAGTTTTCGAACTGTAAGATGAGGCATAATAAAATCTATCGCGGTACCTGTTTGGTTTTCGATTCATATTATATAACACAAATTTTAGAAGCATTATTTATATTCAAAGTGTAATTTAAGATTATTGAACAAAAAGAGCAGTTCAGGGATAGTCATGGAATTTGAGAAAAGTCAGAGAATTTAGTAATGCTTGGGAGTCATCGAATTTTATTACCTGCCTGTTAAGGAATTTATATTTTTGTTTTGTTCGTTTTTGTATCGAAAAACTATAAATTGAAAAATGTACATGGTACCTATTAATGAAAAATCTGGCCATAGGCGTTTAACATTAACATGGGGCATCAATTTTTTCTTGCGTAGACGTTACCATTTAATGTTAGACAAAACTGTTTCAAATAAAAGTTCTAGATCATTTAAATGTACTCCTAAATCACTAAACAGATATAATTTTGCATGTTTTGTAACCTACAAAACTGATTTTAAATTGTACAAATATTGCTCATATATTGCGATAGACATGGAATTGAAACAAAATTACAAAGAAATTCATATCGTTTGAACTGTCAGAAAATTAATTTTATAGGTTACAAAATATGAACACAATAATAATATTAATAATAATAACAATAATAATAGCTATTTAGGTGTTACATTTTAAAAATAATATTTGAATAGTGATTTAGGTGCAGAATTGAATTACCGGTAACTTTTATTTAAAGACCGAATTTCTGACAGTTAACACGATTCGCATTTCCTTTTAACTTTATTTCAATTCCATGGCTATCCCTACAAATGAGCAATATTTTTACAATTTAAAATTCAATTTTGCAGGTTATCAAACGTGATAAATTAAATCTGTTTAGTGATTTTAATTTAATTATTTCCAACTTTTCATTGAAACATTTTTGTCTAAAATTAATTGGTAACTTTTGCGCAAGGAAAAACTCGAAAAACTGATTTCCCTAGTCAGATTTTTAATTAACATCGTTCTTATAAAAATAAATAAAACCATAATCCAAATATTGTAAATACAAGTCATATACAGCACTACTTGTACTTTTAGTATCTCAGTCATAAATTACATTTTAAAGTTTGAACGTTTCTACGAAAACAACGTATCTATAAAAATGTTTAATTATTATTATATTATATTTATACATGATCCTGAGGTAAATTAACTTATAGAAATCTATAAAAGTGGGGAAGCTAAAAAATTGTTTTTTCCTACGACCACTGTTAAAAGTAGTCTTTTTAACGGTTGCTTAGCGAGTTAAAAATAACAGTTTATAACACAGTGAATACTTTTAAATCGTTGTCATTGACAATGGATTAAAAGTAAAAAACAAATTTACTTTTAACACTAGTGTTAAAAAAGAACTAAATCTAGTTACATTTAGTGTTAAAAATATAACTAAATCTATTTACATTTAGTGTTCATAAGTAAATGTAGTTTCATTTTATATTTATTTTTGTACTGAAATTATTTATGTAGGTATTTTATTAGAAGTACACATTATTTTGAAACGTTTATTGTTATAGTACAATTATTACAATTGTTTATAGTAATTCCTTGCAAGGCGCTTGTAGAATTGGAATTTAAAACAGTATTGTTGGAAGTAGAGGTTAGAATAAACAATTTTCAGTTGTTCATAGCAAATACACTGGCGAGCAAAAAATTGAGGTCAATTATTAATTATTATGTATTTTTCTAATTTTCTGTTTTAAACTTATATTTGTAAATTGAAAACCATTATACTGTATTTTATAGGCTAAATTAATAATTCAATATTGAAACGCAAAGCATATTTTTTGGTTTTATAATTTATTATGAAAAAACAATAAATTTACATTTCAAACGTAGTTTGACTTTTTGTTGTTAGGAGTTATGTAAAACGAAAAAAATTAAAAAAACTTAGTACTAATATTGCCTATTTCCTCCTCTTGCGTTAATTACTGCTTGAACTCGACGAGGCATACTTTGAATTAAGTTAAGGATCATATTCTGGTCAATATTATCCCACTACTGCAATAGCAACGCTCTAAGCTCATGGGCAGTTCTTGGAGCTGGTGTATGCTTTCGGATACGCCGTCCCAACTCATCCCAGACATGTTCGATGGGATTCTTGTCCGGACTGAGGGCTGGCCAATCAAACCGTCTAATTCCCACTTCATCCAGATATTCTCTGACAACTCTGGCTGCGTGAGGTCTAGCATTATCTTTCATGAAAATGCTACGCTCGCCCATAGTGATCAAGAAAGGCATAGCATGGTCTTCTAGAACCTCCGTAATGTACCTGTGAGCTGTCAGGGAGCCATTCTGTATGAAAACCAATTCTGTGCGTGCTTGTGAAGAGATTCCTGCCCAAACCATAACCGACCCACCGCCAAATGGAAGTCGCTCGTCAATACAAACTTGAGCGTATCTTTCTCCGGGTCTTCTCCATACTCGTCCACGTCCGTCTGATCCATTGAGGCAAAAACGCGACTCATCGGAAAAAGTACCCTGCCCCAGTCCTCACCATTCCATGCCGCGTGATTTCGGGCAAAAACCAATCTTGCAATTCGATGCCGGCGTTGCAATGGTGGACCTGTAGCCATCCTTTTACAAGACAATCCAGCATCATGAAGCCTTCTTCTAACGGTCCATTCACTAACATTTACATCTTTAACTTGTTGGAGTTGATTTCGTAGCAAAACCGCATAAGCTGTCCTATTCCGCAAACTTGCGGGCACCAAAAATTGGTCATCTCTTCGGCTGGTGATTCTTTTACGCCCGGATCCTGGTGTTCTGGTTATCAAGCTAGTCTCCTCATAGCGCTGAAATACGTTTTGTACAGCACAAAGGTTCCTACCAACAATTCTTGCAGTTTCACGTTGTCCTCGGCCATCTTGTATCAACGCTACAATTCTTGCCGCAGCAATAGGATTTACAGGCATTGTGAACTGCTAAATACACAATACGAGTACTACACGGTGTAACTGATAGATTTTACAAAGAGAAATCAACGCTATACCGAAAAGAGACACCGAAATGCGAATTTTCAATTACCGCGAATGCACGCTATTTCATAAAATTTATAAAAAGAGTGATATTACATGACAGATAACAAAAGAAAACAGATGATATTTCTCAAAAAATATATTATTACGATCCTTCTATGATTTACAATTTACAAACATGAGCTTAAAACAAAACATTCCAAAAATATATCATAATTAATAATTGACCTCAATTTTTTGCTCGCCAGTGTACATGATGACCTGCCATAAATGTCATTCTATTATTTTTAGTTTTTACTAATACATAACTAGGGTCGTAGGAAAAATAGTGTATGATATTCGTGTTAAAAGTGATTTTATTTCGTTCGTGGGGTTTGTTTTACTCGGCTTCGCCTCGTTTCACAAACTTCGCCACTCACTCATAAAATGTCGCTTTTAACACTTTTATCATAAATAACTATTTTATGTCAAATGCAAAAAATAGACTAAGGTTGTTTTCGCGAAGAGCTATTCAATTGTTCAAATATGTTTTTGGAAAAGTGCATAATAATAAACACCGTCAAAATATTAATTTGTGATTCTAGCATATTTATTTCGTCATTAAATGATAAATTTGGAGAGAGTTTTTAAAGTAGGCATTAAATACTTTCAAAATAATATTTCAAGCCTTGTAAACAGTCCCGGTATAAATCAAATCATCTGCTTATTGTGTGTGGTTCACACACACTAACCTGAGATAGAATTACACAGTACATTTAGGCCTACAGCAGCGTCAACAATCACAACAAATCGAGAAGCACCCCAAACAAACCACACTTCACATTTATAAAGCACTTAAGGAACTCTAACAGCAGTAAACGTCGCAAAAATAAATTGCATCTCATTTATCTAGCGGCTCAGGCGGCAAAGCCGAAGGTCGGTTTGACTGAGTTTAACTTAGTGAAGGTCTCATCCCAACACATAAACAGATAGTGATAATGGGTGTCATCCCTTCGACTGAGTTACAAATCGCTGCTCGTTTATAAATAAAAGGTTATAAATTGCGGTACTCGTGGACAATGTCCCCTCAAGAGCTAGGTAACTGATTGCCGTGTCGCGCTAAGGTGAAATTCGAAGCCTCGTGGACCAAAGCTTACCTATGCTAGACTGGGAATCGTGGCCGAATGACTTTTTGATGGATTACGAATACGTTTTATCACGAGAAAATGTTATTTTTCTTTTGTCCCTTCCCGGACAAGGAAATCATTTAATACGAAGATATGCTATTTAATAAAATGCTTTCAGAGGACTATATCAAAGAAGACCGGCAGATTGATTGCCCAGGAATTGAATTGTGCTTTGTAATCTTTTTAAAAGTGTGGATAACAACTACGATAAAATAGGTAACTTACTTCGCAATACTAAAAAATTCAGACTCAAAGTGTGTGCAGTAAATAGCCAATTCCTGCTCAAGTACGGAAACTAAGTTAAATATAAGATTTTTGTTTTGTCATGACAGCAGATGACAGGTGAAAAATTTAGAATACGTTTCATAATTTTTCTCATTTTTTGGACGATTTTAATAATAATAATAATAATAGTGCTTTATTCCATCGACAATGTAAAAATACATGTATAGAATATGTCACAGTAATCTTATAGTAATGGAAATACATAAAAAGTATAAGAGGTATTTTAATATAGACCCCGTTATTTGTCAAAATGATAAAAATTCATTCACCGAATAAAAAGGTGCTGTCCAAAAGGAATTTTTTTAATAATCTTTTAAAGGCATTTTTATTTGTCTCTAGTTTTATTTATCGGTAAATTATTGAAAAGTTTTAAACCTTGTATATTTGGAAGTAAATCTAACGTTTTGTGTTTATTTACTGGAATGTGAAGCATTTGCTTTTGTCTTGTGTTGCAGTTATGTTTATCAAAATTAGTTTGAAATTGTGTTTTATTATTAAAAATATATAAACAAACTTCATAAATGTATATGGAGGCTACAGTCAGTATCTGAAACTGTGAAAAAAGAAGTCTACAAGAATAACGACGGGAAACTTTAGCAATTGTACGAACTACACGTTTTTGTATAATGAATACACTATGTGCAGATGATGTAGCGCCCCAGAAACAAATACCATACCTTAATCTGGATTGGGGCATAATATAAAGTGATAAGTTGTTTTCTTGTGAGAAGACTACTTAAATGCCAAAACTGATAGTTAACTGAACCTAGCTTTGAGATAAGTGTGTTACAGTAATGCTTTCCATTAAAATTTTCATCGAATTTATAACCCAGAAAGTTACCC
The DNA here is from genome assembly GCA_943142095.1 of Ophonus ardosiacus. Lineage (NCBI taxonomy): Eukaryota > Metazoa > Arthropoda > Insecta > Coleoptera > Carabidae > Ophonus > Ophonus ardosiacus. The sequence goes on from OW964824.1 coordinate 58,516,822, forward strand.
TTTTCAGATCTTTCAATTTTATGCTTATCAATGATTATATTTAAATTTAAATCTTTTCTACATTGATTCTACAATTAGGAAAAATATTGTTGAGCAAAAACAGATTCCGAAACTCTATGAAAAACACACATTTATTTCAGAAACACTAATTTACTGTACTCGTCACATAAATAACTACTTTGGCATGTTATATAACATCTACAAAACAAATTGTTGTCAACCGGCATGGTATGTAAATAAAATAAAAACTCGAATAAAAATATATATCTTATAAATACTACTAAAATTCTGAACGTCAGTTCTGAAATTTTCATTATTGCTGTTATTTTGAATATGTACCATTTCCAAAAAAAGTCTTTTAGATAAATTGCTTTCCCTATCCAAAATTTTGACCCTATCAAAATCAAATTTATGATCAAATTCTATGCAATGCTAGGCAAAAGCACAATTATATCCATTATTTAAGTAGAAATCTTTTGTTTGTCCAATATATGCTTCACTAGTTATATTTTTGTAAGTATTTTAATTATCTTTTATGTAATTGATTATTGTATTTTATATTTTTATGGTAGTGTCCTGATGAAGGAATAAATAATTCTGAAACGTTGAAAAAGAAATAAAATAATTCTAATACAAGACTGAAGTCCTTTTTATTTTAACATTTATACAGTTTCTACAGTTGTTTATAAAAATCATATTATTTTTTAAATACATGCAATGCTTGTTAGCTTGTTTAATGTAAAAATATTACGTGGCCTGGTTAACCTTATTTTGTCGTTATATTATAAATAATTAAAGAAATACTTCTAAAATTCATATAATTAAATAAAGGTTAGTATCATTACCGGGCGTATTGGCTGTTTTACAGCCGGTGGCCGGTAAAACTTGCAAAAAGCCCGGCGGGCGTAATGTTCGACTTTCCGCCCTGGTAACTAAGATGTAAACAAACAATTTTAATGCAGTTCTGCGTAAAATAAATTTTGGAACACGCAAGAGACTTAATCTTTGTTGTATTGAAGAAAACAAGCCACTATCCCTATGTTAAATATGAATATTATGTTAATTGTTGTACGACTAGTAATAAACATACTCAATATACTTTTCCCAGTCACAGTATCTATCGTCCATTTAACTTTTTTCTTTAACCAACAATAATTAAAATAAATAGGACTTCACTCTTGATAAAGATTAATTTATTTTTGTCAACGTTTTGGAAATCTTATTATATATTCTTTAACCAAATTTTGATAAAAAGTGATAAATCTGTATTGTTTGACGAATATTTATTTACAAAAGTATTTTTGTTTATGCCTTAGATTCATAGAAGCACATTCATATCGTAGTTATTGAAATCTGAGAAAATAGCAGATTCAGATTAGCACACCAATCAATAGGCAACACGCTTTGATAAAAAGATGTGAGTAGGTACTATAGGTAACGAAATTATAACAAAATGATATTATACAAAACGAAGCTTCCATTAATAATTTGCAAACTGCACTGTATAATCACAATGTGTATATACAGTCATACAAAAAAGTCTCCGTACGACAGTAGTTTTAATGTATTTTATGAAAAATAGCAGTCTAAAACCCAATATATTTAATTTCCTTTTAATCCAAAATGAAAAGCAGTATATTACCTTATTATAAATATAAAATAAACAAATAATTTACTTAATTTATTTATATTATGGGATAAACATTGAAAGTATTCATAATTTCATGACAAAAAAGTCTCCGTACGATAACCAAAACATTTAAATAATAAACCATTTATTTATGTTTCATAAAGAAATATATTATTTGGAGGGTTTTCCTTTGGTTCTTCCACCAGTAACTAAGCGATGAGTCATTGAATCTACCAAATTTTTGGTCACCGATGGCATTATATTCTGCCATTTTACTTGTAATTAATTTGAAATTCTTTTTGCTTCATATTCCTATTTATTTTAAGAATTTTCCGCACTTTCTTAATCTGGTTAAAGTCTGGAGACTGTGAGTGATGATTAAGCATATTTTTAATATTATACAGTACGCATTCTTTTATAGACGCGAATTATTTGTCGAATTTTTCTGATGCATGTAATTAAAATTGTCTGTTAAGACCCTATCTTTCGGCACTTTGTTTTAAATTTTAAAATATCGAGGTAACCTTTGCTATCCATTATTGCAATAATTACTAATTTTCGTACACCCGCTGAGAAAATATAGCCCCAAACATAATGCTATCACAGAAAATTAAATATATTGGGTTTTAGACTGCTATTTTTCCTAATATACATTAAAACTACTATCGTACGGAGACTTTTTTGAATGACTGTATGTAGTTAGGCCTTAGGCCACATTTGCATGTCAAAGTTAAATACTAAAAAGCGATATAAATTAATCACACAATCCTGTATGTAAAATTACACAGGTAAAACTGTGCCATAATTCCGTATTTACCTATTGTTACAGCATAACATATAATTACATAGAATTAATATACCGAGGTGGTAATATCTCAAACAGTGAATAAATCCTAATGACCTAGCGAGAATATATTAAGTTGCCTCTATGGTAAAAAAACAAATTCTCTCTCGTTTGGGCAAATCAATGCAAACTAAACACGGAATATGGTAATTACACTATTTAGTGTTCTTAATTACCCGATGCTGTAATCTGGCTTGCAAATAAGGTACCTATTAAATGGAATTATCACCAACGGATGAATTGTGTGGAAACCAGTGGTTTTTTCGAGTATTACGAAGCTGTTTTAATGGTTGTTATTGTTATGGTTTGTGTTGTGGTACGGAAATAACTTGTTTGCATAACGACCAGGGAATAGAATTAAATACTCAGAATTATATTTATCTGATTACTGATGATTTCCAAATTGAATATATTTGAATGGAATGTTGTTGTTACATTTATATTTTAACTTGGATAATTATTGTTAACTATGGGCGGTATATACAGTCATCTATGAATTTTGAAATACCGTCCATTTAAAGTGGTACAAATTTCAAAACGGTTATATAATATTAGTAAACGCAGAATTAATGATTTATTAGCTTTAAGTTCTTTTGAAAAATCAAGCCAAGACTTAAGTTAAAAAGCTTGATATTTGAAACCAAGCCTAATATTAAAAAAATTGTTGTGGCCAACACAAGACCCTCGCTATTTCTACTCGTAGTCATACAAAAAAGTCTCCGTACGACAGTAGTTTTAATGTATTTTACGAAAAATAGCAGTCTAAAACTCAATATATTCAATTTCCTTTTAATCCAAAATAAAACGCAGTATATTACGTTACTATAAATATAAAATAAACAAATAATTTAATTTATTTATTTATGTTATGGGGTAAACATTGAAAGTATTCATAATTTCTTGACAAAAAATTCTCCGTACGATGACCAAAACATTTATATAATGAACCATTTATTTATGTTCCATAAATAAATATAATATTTGGAGGGTTTTCCTTTGGTTTTTCCACCAGTAGCTAAGCGATTAGTCATTGAATCTACCAAAATTTCGGTCACCGATGGCATTATATTCTGCCATTTTACTTGTTATTAATTTTAAATTATATTTTGCTTTACGTTCTTATTTATTTTAAGAATTTTCCGCACTTTCTCAATCTGGTTAAAGTCCGGAGACTGTTAGGGATGATTAAGCATATTCTTAATATTATACAGTACGCATTTTCTTATAGACGCGAATTATTTGTCGAATTTTTCTGATGCATGAAATTAAAATTGTCTGTTAAGGCCCTATTTTTCGGCACATTGTTTAAAATTTGTTGCATTGTTGCAATAATTACTGATTTTCGTACTCCTGCTGCGGAGCTATAGCCCCTAGACATAATGCTATCACCGGCGTATTTAACTGTTACTATTAAATGTCTTAAATTTTAGGTTTTCTTCATTTTTTTTTTGCCTTCTATCTAATCTGTATGTATACTTACTTACTTACGTTACTAGTAAACCTAATAAAGAATTAAAACTTTTGATTTAAAAGTAGAAAATCTAAAACATTTAAATGTAGGTTAAATACGGCGGTGACAGCATTATGTCTAGGGGCTATAGCTCCTCAGCGGGAGTGCGAAAATTAGTAATTATTGCAACAATGGATAGCAAAGGTTACTTCGACATTTTAAAAGCAAATTTTAAACAATGTGCCGAAAAATAGGACCTTAACAGACAATTTTAATTTCGTGCATCAGAAAAATTCGACAAATAATTCGCTCTATAAAAGATTGCGTACTGTATAATATTAAAAATATGCTTAATCATCCCCCACAGTCTCCGGACTTTAACCAGATTGAGAAAGTGCGGAAAATTCTTAAAATAAATAAGAATTTAAAGCAAAAAATAATTTAAAATTAATTACAAGTAAAATGGCAGAATATAATGCTATCGGTGACCAAAAATTTGGTGGATTCAATGACTCATCGCTTAGTTACTGGTGGAAAACTAAAGGAAAACCCTCGAAATATTATATTTCTTTATGAAACATAAATAAATGGTTCATTATTTAAATGTTTTGGTTATCGTATGGAGACTTTTTTGTCATGAAATTATGAATACTTTCAATGTTTACCCCATAATATAAATAAATTAATTAAATTATTTGTTTATTTTATATTTATAATAACGTAATATACTGCGTTTTATTTTGGATTAAAAGGAAATTAAATATATTGGGTTTTAGACTGCTATTTTTCATAAAATACATTAAAACTACTGTCGTACGGAGACTTTTTTGTATGACTGTATATTAGGCTATATAAGTACATATTGCGTTTAACATTTCTGGTACACGCACAAAAATTCTAATAACTTGCATTTATTATTAATATATTTAATTCATTCTATAAATAAATTTCGCTACCGATAAAGCTTCTCTGAGTTATACAGATCACTTCTCTGTAGAGATGCACTCGATTTCGAGCTTTGGCCCGGCCCAGCCCGAAGCCCGCCTCGATTTCGAGTCGGTCATTGAGATGGGCCGAAGATATTTTTATCGGGCTGAATCGGGCTAATCATTGTCAAAAATCGAGGCGAGTCGGACTTTTGATTTTGGCCCGGCCTGAAAATTCGAGCTTTTCGGGCCGGCCCGAAAAATCTTATAGTTCCATCAAATGCACAGTTTCCTTAATATTTTAATGAAAATGGTTGAAGTTAAATAGGATCAAAATGATTTAATAACAACACACTTCACATATTAATAAATAAAAATGTATTATTTTACTTCAAGAATTCAAGGTTATAACATTAAAGCATAATAATTATATTGTGATGTTGCTATTATTATTGTTATTACTCGTATACTTAAATAAAAGTGATTTTTGTTCCTACCATAATGATTTATTGTCCTATTTTTGAGCAGAAACAAAGATAGATAAAACAAAGTGTTAAATACTCGTAGGTCTGTATTTTTTATAACAAACTTACACTAGAAGGGTCTCTTTTTTAACTACTTATGTTAACTAATGCTGAAAGTTATAAGAATGTAGAGGTTTTTTATAAGTTTGACACGAAAAAAGTTAAACATGTCGCCTTAACATAAAAATCAACATTAGGAATGCCGGATGCACCCAATTTCGAGCTTTGGCCCGGCCTGGCCCGAAGCCCGGCCCGATTTCGAGTTAATTTTCGAGCCGGGCTAGCTAATTTTTTGTCGAGTCGATCTTCGAGTCGGGCCGGTAATTTTTATTTTCGGGCCGAGTCGATCCAAACCTCGAAGCCCGGCCCGGTCCGGCCCGAATGCATCTCTACTTCTCTGCCAGTTTTTGGGACGGTTTTTCCTCTGGCAAAAGGAGATTTTTTCCTGAGAAGATGCATGTTCGCCGCCCAAGTTATTGCCGGGCATGCATATATTGTCTAGAAAATTGTATACATAAAAAGGTAACATTTACGAACTTTTCTTGTTACCTTGGTTACTTATTGTTTTTGTTATTTCACATATTTATGTCAATTTTTGCCCCTGAAGAGGGCACCAGTTTATGGTGCCGAAACATTGGGTTTTAATAATAAATAAATAAATAAATAAATAAATACAGAACTTAAACTAAAAAAAGGTAGTATTATTCCAAATTTCCTCCTATTCTTCTAAATGTTTCAGAGTCTTCAAAATCATTGACGAGATTGGCGGTATTTCTGATGCGTATATGTAATATATTTAATTAATAATAAAATAAGAAATATTAAATGTACTTCCCAGGAAATGCCTTCAGTAATATTTCTGGATTTTTGATACTCATATTTTTCTGCCAATTACAAACATTTTAATTTTTAAACTGGTTTCCATGGAGTTATTTGGGCTATGAGATTCATTACAACAGATTATTTTATATATTTGTAAATTTTTATCTCTAGATCTATAGAAGATATAATAAAAATGTTCAATGTATCGGATAAAGAATTTTATTTTCTTTAATAATTGTAATAACAAATTTCCATAAAATAATATTTAGAAGATTTTTTTAAGAAACGACTACTTCCGGTTGTCCAATTGTTACTAAAACCTTGTCAGCTCTTCCCATTATGTGAGATTAAGGAATATGTAGTTAAATGGGTCTTTAGTCTTATTGAATTCAAAAAACCGTCCTACCAACATCCAGACTTCCAGACAAACACACACACACACATACATTGTTGTCAAAATGTTAAAATTGGATTCTACATACCTTAAAGCGTGTTTATTTACTAAAATCTAGAAAACCGATTTTTAAATTATTAAAATATCTTTCAGAACTCATATTATTAATTGGAATAATACTACCTTTTTTGGTTTAAGTTCTGTATTTATTATTTAAACCCAACGTTTCGGCACCACAAATTGGTGCCTTCTTCAGGGGATAAATTAACATAAATATGTGAAATAACAAAAACAACAAGTATTATTCCGATTTTTAGCATTTTTGGCGAGAGGTAAAACATGCATTTCCAATCTAAGCCAAGTTTTTTTTTTTTATTTCAAGTCAAACTTGGCTTAGTGAATCACTATGTGCGGAATCCGAAAGCATACTATTCATTTTAATTTAAAAAAATGAAAGTTAAAAGAACAAAACTGAACATTTTATTTTTTTGTGGAAAATTTCTCGATTGTAGTATGAAAAACACATTAATGTGTATGTGTTCTATTTGAATGTTAGCACAAATGTATTTTGTGTACATGATATGTAATATTTTGTAAGATCTTACTACCCTAAAGAATGTGTATTTTAAAAATAAATGCTGTTTTACTGAGATTTCGGGTAAAAGTTAACAATTTTTTTAATTTTATTTTTGCCACTGCAAATCTCTCTTTCTTTAAACCCTATCGAAAATTTGTAGAATGAAAAGAAGAGACATCAATGTTAATAAGCTGTGGGAAATTTTGCAAAACATCTGGAAATAAGCTTTACAAAAACTAATACAGAAAATGCCCGGGAGTATGGGCACAGACTTTGCTCTGTCATTTGTCGTATCTATTACTTAACAAAAATTGGTACATCTAAATCATCAAGAACAAAAAACAATACAACTTTATTCGAGATATTGTAAGGTAGATAATAAAAACGTTAATTCAATATAGTTTTTGGTAAAATAAAAACCGTATAAATTATCATTAGAAAACAATTCAAATTATATTTTTAAGGTAATTTTGACCGTAAAACATCTTTTGAAAACCAACAAAAACGTATTCATTATTCGAGCATAGAATAAAATGCTCGATAAAATTACTTCAATAAAATAATTGAGTGTCTCTCTTTTTACAAGTGTTTCCTGCTTAACAACTCACTGCCACTGCACTGAGTTGGCTATGGTTGTCCGCTCAGATGTTCACTTGTCATTTAGTATTTCTGAATATCATGCTGCTGTTGCTGTTCACGGATATTTGTATTTATTTTCATTTAAATAACTGTAATTTATTTACATATGTTGACAGTTCAAATTATGGGGTGAACTTTGATTTACTGTGAATGGAATATTTATCATCAGTGAAAATTTGATTTTATAATCTTTAAATTTAACAATCATCACTAATATTTTTATTAAAGTTATCAGATCTAAAGATATTATAAGGTTTTCTGGTTGTTATCGAGTTTTTATAATACAGAAAGATTTTTATGAAAATTGTACAGGACATAACAGCTCAACGAGCTACCTTATATCATTTCTATATTATTAAAAATACAATAAAATTCTATAAACCAATAGAAAACCAAGGGACACATCCAAATCCGATTAGAGAAGAAAATATTTTTTAAGAAAAATTTACAATTCAAAGTTTTATCTCCCGCTACTCTTGGTAAGGGAGGTATAGGGATCGTGTTAAAAATCGCATGTCGAGATTTTGGTAAATGACCACGTTTTAAGGTGTATGTGTGTGTTTGTTTGTGTGTGTGGATCCTTTCAACGCTCTAACTCTAATATTATCAATCGAAAATTTTGAAACCTTGTATTTCGACCCTATGGAAAGAAACCATTAGATTTTGGAGTAAAGGGGATAATGGGACTTAATAGAACTTTACTTGACCCTCAAAATGGTTTTTCTTCGAAAAATACATTTAAATGTATTTTTTCGCAATTTATGTTATTACAAAAATTAAAGATTACTAAATTTTCTAGGAATATGCATTCATACATTGGTTATATATTTTACATATAAATTTATAAAATAATCTAATTTATAGGTCGAGCCTATGCATCAAAGATAAAAACAATTCCTTTGTTACTAATCATTTGAAATTAATAATGGTGACATTTTAAAAAGAAAATAGCAAATAAATCAAAAGTTATATGCAAAGGAACGTAATATACTTTGCAGCATTAGTAAATATGTATTTAAATTAATAAAAATTAAATAGCGGGAGGTATTGTGCTGACCACATCAGATTTATTTAAATAGACTGGTACCTATATATCTTTTCGACCCATTCAATAGAGTATTTTTTTAAATTCAACCATGCAACATTTTATAATCTTATATTCAAATTCAATTGAAATTTAAATAAATTTGAGCAATTGATCTTAAATTAAAACTGAACATAAATATTTGTTAATAACTTTATAAATGCTAGAATATAGAAAAATAATTTGATACTGAGTCAGTTAAATATAATTTATTTCAACGCTGACATTTCGACTTCACAAAAGTCTTCATCGGGGCATTATAATAAACAACATATAACTTACAAATATGTATAACTATATTATATTAATTAACATTGGTATAAATGAAACACAAAAATGGTCTTCAGTTAAAAAGAACATAAAATTCACAGCATACATCAAACAGATATGGATAAACGGACATCGTCAATAATTAAAATAAAACAATAAATAAATAATCTTAAAAGCAATTAAAGTCTAATTTTAAAATGATTATGAGAATATTAAAAACATAACATGTAAGTAGAAAAACAGAATGACAAAAATTTATGAATGAAATCAATAATTTTTCCTCTGTTTTCTGCTAGATTTTAACGAATACACTTTCCTATTCAGAGAATTGTAAAAGGAAAGACAAAGACCGATGAAAACATGAATTCGGGAATAAAAGACAAAAAATTGGAAAGAATTAAAAAGGTAGCAAAGGACAGTAAAGAAGTGGAAGGAATGGATCAAAAAACTTTATATGTCTCTTCTATTTTCCAAATACAACTCATTGGGTTTTTCAATAACTTTTAGTATTCTCTATTACGTAATCCGTTTGTATGACTTATGGCCGTTTGCACCGATGTAATCTTAAGTTCTCCTTTGCTAAGTTTTACTTAAAGTTACGGTTCACCTTAAATTTTATTCTGTTGCACATGGAAATTTTAAGTTCTACTTAGCTAAGAATAGGATTTGGTAAAAAAATCAACGTTTTTGATTTAGGTATTACAGGAAGGCAGTTAGTTTGACATTTCATTGGATTTTTTTTAACAGTTTAATATTTAAAATTTGCAAAGTTTATTATTATTATTATTATTATTATTATTATTATTATTATTAATGCTTGTTTTATTAATGAATAATTTAATTAAGAATAAAAATAACAAATAAATGTGAGCAAGCGGTATCGTTATATATTGTAACTATAGCGCCACCATAGGCATAGGGATGCACTTTCTAAAACTATGTAATAAAATCTGTGCACATAATTGGAGAATTTGGTATTAAAAGTGACAAATCGTTTAATATTTGGATTCTCGTTTAAAGAAATTATACTGATCTTGCTTACGATAAACTAGAGTTAGTAAAACTTCAATTAAAATTAAAGTTCATCATCACGGAAATCAATCACATCCATTGTCAAAGTTGATCTTAAAGGTTTAGTGCACCTTGCCACAGAAATTTGAGGCTTAAAGTAATTGCACCTTAAGAATAATTTAGTAAACGGCGCAATACATTTTTAAAATTTAAGTTCTACTTAATGTTAAGTTATACTTAAGCAGATGCGGTGAAAACGGCCATTAATAGGTCCTCCTGTTCTATTAAACTGAAATGTTGATCAAAGGAATTTGGTTGAATGCCAGAGTGTAATTATGCCACGTTCTTGATAATCCAAAAAATTGACGTCAGCTGACAGGCGGGTCGGAAAGAACCGACCGACGTTGACGTCTCGTGTCAAAGGAATGAAATGAAATTGTACGAAATGCTGACGTTGTCATCGCGGAGACATGCTGGTCTTTTGTTCCAACCAACACTTACAAACTTTAATTATTCATTGGAAATGTGCCAAACGCGGAAAAACCGCCGCGATGGTGGATATAAATACGGCTATACGGCAAAGATGCACAATTTGTGAAAGATTTACGCAAATAATATTGAAGCTGACACACGGGAAAGGCTTCTGTTACGTGATTTTAGTGGACTGTATGAAAGTATTTTATATATTGGAAGATATATCAAGCAAGAACTAGAATAACTAAACCCAGCTACTAATCTTGACTTGCGCAGTCAGAAATAGGAACCATTAACTGAATTCTGGAACAGATTGTAGCACTGGAGCAATACGGGACTCGATGCAGACCGGAATTCAATGTCGAAACACTAATGAAATGCACTAATAACTTAGAAGCACTAAGATGATGCACTGAACATGTCGAAGCACTGATATGATACACTGCAATGGTAAGGGTTTTCGATTAATATGCCCCATTATTTGTGTGTACTTACTTTATATTGCATCGTTTGTATTCCTTTGTTCCCCAGCAGCCAGCAATGAGGATGGTTTAATAAAAACCGAAACGTTTGCAAACAAGGAGTATATTAATTATTATCCTTCATTTTATTCATCATCCTTCGATATTTACTTTAATATATTTTTTGATACGAATTCTACATCGATTTTTAGTTAGACCTAATTATCAAATAGAAAGGATTTTTTTATTGAAACGTTGACATAACGGGTTGTTCCTATAAACTAATGAGATAAGAAATCTAATTTTACAACACTGACAAGGAACCATTATCTTTAATGCGACACAATTTACTACATTGTCTCATTTGTCCTTAGACAATGTTAAATCTTTTTGGATCCTAAGAAATATTATTGTCTGTAAATGTTGTTCGTTTTAGAATTCCTTACCATTATTGCATACTTTTCTTCCAAGAAATGCCCAGAAGTCTTCAATCAGTCGCGCCTGGGAAACATTTTAGAGATTATCCTTCCCCTCTATGTTTTCTATAAAGTGTTGGCTTCTTTAAAATTTTAAATTGTGGAGTTATCTTGCGCTATGACGTTCTAACTTTGTCCCGAGTACTTTGAATGAGTCCGCTGATTCGATTTAGGGGCAAAAGTTCGGATCGGCACTTTTTGATAGTAGTATAATTTGAAATTTAATGTTACTAAATCGGTGCTTTGGTCGCTTTTTATAAATAAATACAATTTGGAACTTTGAGATGAATTAAGCCTCATTTCCACCGAACGTTTTAATGCTTAATGCATAATGATCAGTGCATAAGGCTTAATGCATTATGGCAATTTATTAGGATACCATTTCCAGCTACTTTGTATATAGTGACTAAATCAACAGAAATGTCACAATTTTTTCCCTTATTACTTGGTTGTCTAGCAGACTGTCATTGCAATAGCAATTCTTCTATTTACCTCTCATTAAGAGAGATATTGGAATCATGCTAAAAATCGCATATCCAGATTTTAGTGGATAAGCACGTTTTAAGGTCCTTATAATCCGATTATAACAATTTTACGATGATGTCCGTGTGTGGATGTGTGGATGTTGGAACCACGGTTTCTCAAATACTATAAGACTTAAAAAATATTTAACTGCAGTTTCCTCAATCTGACATTCCTGGGAAGAGCTGATTAGTTTTTGGTAACAAATGGACAACCGAAAGTAATAGTTTCTTAAAAAAATCTGCTAAATATATTTTTTTGGAAATTTTTGTTATTACAAATATTATATTTATTACATAAAATTCTCCATCTAATAAACTTAAAAATTTTATTATATCTTGTCTAGATTTAGAGATAAAGACACCATAATAAATAGAATAATTTAATGTTATACATCGCAGAGGCTAAGGCACTAGGGAAATCAGTTAACAAATTTAAATGTTTATAACATAGTTTGTAAATGAAAGATGTCAGAATCAAAAATCAACAGTTTTAGTGACATTCTGAAAGTTTTTTCTGGGAAGTGCATTTAATCTATCTTATTGCTTTCTTAATTAAATATTTAAAATAGGCCCATAAACCATAACAAAAAATAATAAAATGTACACTTTATTCTTTCTTTTATGATTAAGATAAAAAAACATTTTTTTTTAATAATTACTTTGCGAAATACATATTTAAATTTATTTCCAGGCCACACTTGGTATCTTCCTCGCGCAGCCTACTACAGAAACTGGTGTGAAAAAGATAGCTACAGGTTTCTTTAAAAATCAAATGCTGCTATACAAAAAACAATTATGACTTTTTGATACCACGAATTACTTTAAAATTAAACGAACTTTTATTGAAAATTAAAAAAAAAAATGGTTTATGAGCCCATTGTAGGTAAAATGCATATATCCATCAGAAATACCGCCAATCTTGTTAATGAATTGGAAGAATCTCGGACATTTAAAAACTTCCTCATACAATGAAAAATAGATATAATTAGAATTGTAGGTGTGCAGAAGACATGTTAAATACAACAAAAAACAATATTTGGGTAAAGATCTGAATTTTTTTTGTTATATAATCACGGTTCAATAGCGAAGTGCAATATAATACTTATAACCTAAATTGGAAATGGCGAGAGGTATTGTGCTGGCCACAACAGATTTTTTTAAATTTGTTGTATACATAATTTTCTATATCTTTATCCATACTAAATACTTAAAATTTAATAATTATAAAATAGTCTGACAGTTGGGAATTCAGGTTAAAAGTTTTCAGAATTTTGTTCTTATGCATTGCTCTTAGTTCTTAAGCATTAATCCTTATGCAAAGCTGGAAATTGTTGTAAACACTGCCATGATAAACATTTTTACGCATTGGACTTATACCCATATTCATAAACACTTGTAAAGTTTCAAAACGGTTCGTTATAATTTTTGACAAATAGAATCAAACTTGACAAATAAAATTTCGATTTTTCTTTCAATGTCGACTGTTTTTATTGGATAAAAAATATAACGAACCTTTTAAAAATTTTACGAGTGTTTATGAATACGGGCATTAGTCATTAATTACAGCTCTTACGCATTAGGACAATCGTTGGAAATGAGGCTTTATTCTTGCTACGAAAAATGCTGTTGTTAAAAGACCTGGTGTATGTGTGATTTTGCATTTTTAGCTCATTGCTCCGTCACGTTATATTTCCCAAATTCCTTTGATTACACTACACCCCGTTCTACAGCCGGAGAGCATAATAGCTACCCCCGTGATGGGTTATTGAGCATTTGTGCGAACTTGTCAAAATCGCTAGGCCTGTGATCACGTATGATAAATATCTAGTGCTAATGTTATTATATGCTCAACGGAGGCCTAGCTTACATTACGCATTACACACTGCGTTCTGCTGTACTATTCCCACAATGCGATGAGAATTAGATAAATTATTGACAAGGTGGTATTATTTAATTATTACTGCAGGGTCTATTGTTATGCCCAGGTTTATCTATACATGATGTATTACATATCGAACTAGTATTATGATATTAAATATTGTTTACCATTCATGCGTAGATATTTCAAATATCTGGTGTTTTAAAGAGTATAAGTAACATACACGCAAAATGGTTCATTACCTCTCGCTAAGAGAGGTATTAGAATCATGCTAAAATTCGTATATCCAGATTTTAGTGCATAAGCACGTTTTAAGGTCCCTATAATCCGATTATAACATTTTTACGATAATGTCCGTGTGTGTGTATGTGTGTGTATATATATATATATATATATATATATATATATATATATATATATATATATATACAGGGTGTGCAACGAAACGCGGAACATAGGACTTTAACATAGGATTTTAAAAATGTGCGAAAATTGGCTCTCCTGTACATTTTAGAGCAAAAATACAAGAACATAAAGTTGTTAGAATAAATTTTTACTCTTAAAAATTCATCAATTAATACAATAGAATATCTGCAGCACTAGATGTTTAGAAAGTAAAATATGACATTTTCACCAACAATCAGATAGCTATGGGAATAAAAAACAAATAAAACAAAATATCAATTAAGATCATAATACTTAAATTTTTAATGCTGAATTATAACATTGGAAACAAATTGATTACAACTATAAGATTAATAATACCGAAATGAACTATCATTTCAGTGTATATCAAAAATGTTGAATTATCCTAAAATTTAAGTCAGATACTTAATAATAAAATAAAATAACAAATTCTTCGGTACTGAATAAATCCATTTTATAATGCACAAAAGCATAGTAAAGTAATTTATGGACTATAACAATGTAGACACAATGATTGTAACAATTAACATCAATAACACTAAAATGAACTGTCAGAATGAGATTTTGTTCTATTTCTTTTATTTCCATGGCTATCTGATTTTTGTCGAAAATGTCATATTTTATTTTCTAAATATCTAGTGCTACAGATATTCTATTGCATTAAATGAAGACTTTTTGAAAGTAAAAATTAATTCTAAACATCTATTTATTCTTGTATTTTTGCTCTAAAATGTACAGGAGAGCCAATATTTGCAAATTTTTAAAATCCTATGTTAAACTCCTATGTTCCACGTTTCGTTGCACACCCTGTATATATATATATATATATATATATATATATATATATATATATATATATATATATATGTGTGTGTGTGTGTGTGTGTGTGTTAATGTTGGAACCACAGTTTCTGAAATACTATGAGACTTAAAAAATATTTAACTGCAGTTTCCTCAATTTGACAAACCTGGTAAGAGCTGATTAGATTTTGGTAACAATTGGACAACCGGAAGTAATAATTTCTTTAAAAAATCTTCTAAATATTATTTTTTCAAATTTTCTCTTACTATACTATTATTGAAGAACATAAAATTTTACGACCACTACGATGATAAACACGTTGCCTTACATCTTGTATTGTACGAATTTCATTAAATTTCTTTAATAATGTAGCATTAGTTGTTTTGGATGTGGTATAGATTTAGAGAAAAAGACACTATAATATATAGAGCAATCTAATAGCAGAGGCTAAGGCACTAAAGCAAACCAATTGACAAATTCAAATGTCTATATTTAATCTTTCTTATTGTTTTATTAATTAAATATTTGAAATTATAAGTAAAATGCATATATCCATCAGAAATACAGCCAATCTGGTTAATGAAATGGAAGAATCTGACATTTAGAAACTTCCTTATACAATGAAAAATAGATATTATTAGAATTATATGTGTGCAGAAGACATGTTAAATACAATAAAAAACAATATTTGGGTAGATCTGCAATTTTTTGTTATAAAACGACGGTTTGATTGCGAAGTGCAATAGAATACTTATATAGCCTAACATGGAAATGGCGAGAGGTCTTGTGCTGGCCACAACAAATTTTTAATATTATTTTCCAGAAGATGATTCAAGCCCGTAAAACAATTATTGGGTTCCATTTTTTAAAAAACGTCCGCCCTTTCTACCCAACCTGTATAATAATTTTAAAGTAATAATAATTTAAAGGTATTAACAAAACTATTCCAAATATTTTAACTAAATCTATAAAATAATTTAAACGTCAACTTTCATTCGCTAACGAAACTATACATTTCCAGTTTCAAGTCAGGAAGCTACGAAAAACTAATAGTTTTATTTTTCCATCAGTATTATACTTCATATATAATTTACGTTTTCATTGATTCTGAAATTATATACATACCTCAGAAAAAAAACGCTGAACGCACGCATATAAGCGCATTTTAAAACACCCCTATCCACTGCTCGCTACAAATACCTGGCATATCCGATAACCCCAAAGATAGCATTGAAAAATGACCACAATAACGAGCTATTCTTCCTGCGGGTGTAAATAGTGAAAAGGAAACCATTTTGTTTACCTAATGTAGACAAAAACAATCTGGAGGTCTACGTTGCGTTCCGCGGCACTTGAGTTGGAGGCAAGTGTTAAATAAATGGATGGCCATAAATTACCTACGAAACCGAGGCGCTCAAAGCCCATTTGTAAGAAGCAACAGTTACACACCAGACCTACCGCAATCCACGTGAACGGCACGTGGATAAGGTCATTTGTTTATATGACGAGGCATTTCATAAATTATATTTGGATGTGTGGATGGTTAGATACGAGCCCCTTCCCACATCATTTGGCCCAATCCGCTTAATTTAATTTTATTTAGTTAATATATGACACAAATAATAACTAACATAAATTATCACCAATTTTTATTAATATTACAGACATTTTGTCGTTTTACCGATATATCAAGATATGTTTCCTAAAATATTTTACTGTTCCAATGTAAAATGAAATAATACTTAGTTTTAGCAACAATTCAAGAAAAACTGAAAAAATTAAACGAATTTAAGTAAAATTGTAAGGTTTTATTAAATAAATGTCTAAAAGATTTACAGTAACAATTTACATTTAAAAACGAAGTTATTTAATATTGATAAATAATATGTAATTAATATATTAGATTTATGTTAAAGTTATACCATTAAATTTTTAATCTTGAGCTAAAAATTGAATTTAAAATTACGCTATAATGCTGAAAATCTACATTGTAAATAAGAAGTAAAGATTCATTTTAGAAAATAAATAAAATAAATATATCATCACGGCATATTACCCATTTCTGGGTGTGCCAGTATCTATAACACATGTAGACATCGGTAATGATGACGATATATTTTACCGTGTGGGCGCTTACCAGGCGTCACCTCACGGGCACTCATAGCTGGTGTGGAGAGTGCACCACAGGGGTCACTTTTGTGCCATTTGAAATTGGAAATATTTGGCGTCGGTCGGGATCGAACCCGGTTCCCCCAGGTTCGCGACCAGACACTCAGGCACGCGGCCACGGGACCCCATTCATTTTAGTATTATTAAAAATGTTATTAGTTAAGTCAGCATAAATGAATTTTTAACAAGTGGGCCAACTGAAGTGAGAAGGGGCTCGTAGTACGCGTATATGGCATAGTTTTGTATTTAATCAATGGGGTCGTCCACCATAACAAAAAATAATAAAATGTACACTTTGTACTTAAAGTAGGTACTACTAAATAAATAACGATTAAGGTAAAAAAAACATTTTTTAATGACTAGGAGATATTTGATATTTGTTGTCAGTGTCACTGTGACGTCACACTATTGCTATCTTTTTCTCCCAGCCTACTGATGCGGAGAGAGAGAGAAAGATCGTCGCCGTGACGTCATCAAATGCAGTTAAACTAAAGGCAATTAAGAATTTTTAAAACCATGAATTGCTTCAAAATTAAACGAAATTTTATATAAAGTAATAAAAAATATAGTGTACTTATACTTTTACATATATATAAATACTCTAAAAATGCGTACACTTACGTAACATTCTCTTTACAATCAAATAATATTACTACCAAGTTTATATCTTTAACCATTTTTGAATTATTGCCCCAAAAGTCAATATACCCCACATTTGGATAAAAACTTAAAAAAATTCAAAAATCTAATTTTTATGCATCTAGATACTTCTCAATCCACTGATTCCAAATTTTGAAACCGCAGGTCGATATCTCTTTTCGTTCTCGAGATATTTAGATTTAAAGTTTTGCTCCAAACTACCCGTTTTTAGGTATTAACCCAAAAATGGGTCGAGATATGATTTTGGGGACAACACCATTCGATTCTACGGGTAAAATTACATAAGTACACCAATTTTCAGAATTTTTAAACACGGCATACAATCTCTAAAGCGAAATAACTGAAAATGGCCAAAAATCGCAAAAATCTAAGGTGTACCCCTTACGATTTTTTTCAGAATTTAGCCATTTTCAGAGGTTTTCAAGTTTTTATTTATAAAAAATGAACCGGTTGGACAAAAATTATGAAAATTGCTATAGTTATGTATTTTTGTCCGTAGAATCGAATGGTGATGTAGCCAAATTCATATCTCGACCCATTTTTGAGTTAATACCCAAAAATGGGCAGTTTGGAGCCAAACTTTACATCCAAATATCTCGAGAACGAAAAGAGATATCGACCTGCGGTTTCAAAATTTGGAATCAGCGCATTGAGAAGTATCTTCATACATAAAAATTAAATTTTTGATAATTTTGAAGATTTTATCTAAATGTGGGGTATATTGACTTTTGGGCAATAATTCAAAAATGGATAGAGATATAAAATTGGTAGTAATATTATTTGATTGTAAAGAGAATGTTACGTAAGTGTACGCATTTTTAGAGTATTTATATTTGAGTATACAAAATGTATATTCATGTGAAGAAACTTTCTGTATGGAATTTGTAAAAAATTGTATTATGTTCGTGTTACAATTTTACTGGATATATAGAATCTTTTCCAATGAAATTAGATTTTTGAAAATTTTCAAGTTTTTATCTAAATGTGGGGTATATTGACTTTTGGGGCAATAATTCAAAAATTGTTAAAGATATAAACTTGGTAGAAATATTATTTGATTGTAAAGAGTAGTTTTTAATAAGTAAAGAGAATGTTACGTAAGCGTTCGCATTTTTAGAGTATTTGAATAATAAAAAAGTTCCTTTGAAAAGATTCTATATATCCAATAAAATTATAACACGAACACATACTATTTTTTACAAATTCCTTATTTCTTCTTCAGCTTTGTCCAATTCTATTAGGGCTCACTTTTTCTTACTCTTCTCTTTCTTTCCTATAGGTAACACAAAATTTAACCTATTAACAGTGCAGTATCGTAGTACCGTAAATATAGCTTGTACAATATTTTGCAAAATGCTTTATAATTTCATTTAAATTACAGTAATATTAGAGACACATTACATCGTAAATAATATTTGCATATCTCTTTGGTTATACCAAGCGAAGCGTATAAATTAAATTTTTATATATTATACTCGCGTACCATTATTTACATTATTATTATGTTCGGTAGTAATTCAAAAAGTCATTAGAACTAAATTACCATTAATTTATAACAAAGTAAACATCAATGCACTGATATCAGTAAATACTACATATTTTTTTTCTTTCACTCCTTACAACAATATCAGATTTCTTATAATTTATAAAAACTTAAAACATGTACGTGTTAAATCATTTACAATTTAAATAAAAAGTAGTTCATACATATTGTGATTAATATTAATTACGCAATTACATTCGAGATGTAATTAGCTAGATAAAATGATAATATGCAGTACTTTTTCATCTTGATCAAGAGAGCATATGTTTATGCATGCATATATATAGGAAATGAATAATGTTTTACAGTTATCCATTGTTCGGGTTATGTGAAAATCAGTGAATTAAATAAATTCATTGTCTGTTTACAGGTAGTTCAATATTTTTCGAAGTTGATAAAGAACTTGTTTAAAGTTAGTAGGATATGGTGGACATGTATTTTCCATTAGTTAAAAGTTAAAATTTTAACGGGTACAACAATTATCTGTTTTCAATTTCTTTATCTTGTGTAACAAGAAATGTTTACTAAGTGAAATTTCAAAATCAATCAATAGTTAGCCTCTTGGAAAATGGTTCTAATGTTTATTTTAGTTAGGATCAAAATAAATATTAAATTAAGTATATTATTAATGGATAAACATTTTTAAGATATATTTTGAATTAAATACCAAGTTACGTTGACTAATTTCTACTGTACTCTGTTTTTAAACCAGGAGGAGTAAATGCGAAAGTCAGATTTAAACCACAGAATACATTTATACAGAAGCGACACTCCTTGCCGGCACCATTGTTGTTGCGATTTTACGTTTATGACCTTGAACTTTAAATTTGTTGGCAAATTTATGCGCGAAATTTAAATTGTTTTAAATGGTAAAAGAAAAATTAGAACATAAAAGTACTAAAATTTTAATTTTATTAACGAATTAAAAAGAAATCAGATAAAATAATCACATACTTATATTTTTATTAAACAAATACCTGAATTTTACAAATTTATTACAATGCAGAATTTTCTATATCTTTGTTGTGGAAAATAAACGTCAGACTCGATGAATATGTCCCATATATCCTTCTCCATCAAATATTCTCTTCCTTAGGCCTTGAGCCACATTTTACACCTATATTTATTAAATGAATATACATTTTACATGATATGGTAGTCGTTTTACACAACTTACATTTCTGGATCTTTCGGAAACGAAAAAAAACTTACAATTCTTTTTCTCCATTTTTTAAATCTATTTATACAGTCTTTATATGAACAAACAAGTCCTCCCGATTCTACTTTCTTCATTTTATCCATTTGATTAGAAACTAACACCACTTCTAAAATTCACAAACAGTTCACAAAATGACATATGTCAAAAGTGAGAAGACGTGTTTAATTTACTTGAATTAGCCATAACCCTAAAATACATGGGCGTGACAAGCTGAGACAACAGCTCTTCCAGAATACGTGAAATATAATGATTTTCCTTATGATAACGATTTTTCCCATCATTTGTTGAAAAAATAACTTATTTGTTTTTATTAGAAATCAATTTGTGTTTCTCAATATACTTTTATTATTGACCCCTAATGGAAAATGTTCACGTCGAGATAATGAAAAGAACAAAGAATCGTAAGATACGAAGATATGCCGATTTTATCCGATTTTATCCGATTAGACCTTTAAATTTGTTGGCATAGTCTTTCTCTCTCTAATTTTCGTTTCTCTCTCTGACTGTCGCTTCTGTATAGATGTTTATTCTGTGTTTAAACTATAGATAGTTCCCAGAAAAAGTTACTAGATTTTTTCGCGCGAAATACAAAAACTCCGTACACATCTGCACTGTATACTTCGCATGGAACTTATTTTAAAATAAAACTGACATTATAAGCTCTTATTTTTCACACCATATATTTGATTATGTGAATAAAAAATAATCTGTAATCTAAATAAACAGTCTTACTTGATTTATAACTATATTTTTGAATTGAACATAGTGATAATATACACATAACCTATATATATAATTTATTTACAAATTTATGTAATGGAATACGATACCAAAATAACAAAATGCAAAAAATAAATATTACATTTAATTCGTTTAAAATTGAACATAAGCTGCACAGCAAGGCAAATTCAGTGCACACTGCACAGCCATTAGAAATCTTCATCAAAAGAACCGGAAGTATCATTTATACAAGCTTTTAACAGTTTTTCTTGTAAAAAATTCATTGAATATAATTTTTTACAACTTTTACCAATACAATTTGAATATAATGGCACAATCTTCAATTCTACGATAATAGCATTTAGTAAATAACTTGAAATAACTTTATATTATATTATAAAATAATTTATTTTTGTACATCATTTTGCCTCTGCGTCAAACAAAAACAATACTTTAATAACAAATTTGACATATTTAAACAAATGTCACTGTCACGAAGCAATTTTCATTAAAATTAATAATGAAACCGTGTTAAGAAGAATTTAGTAGTTTAAATATGATTCTAATGAAATTAAGGTTTGTAAAAATAATATATTTTCCATCATACATAAATATTAGATATACTTACAGGATAATTCGATTTAAGTTTGATGTTTGCAGCATTATTTATCAAACAGCTCTCAATAAGAACGTGATTTGAAAGTGTCAAATAATAGTTTGCAACTACACATTTACGAAATGGATAATGTACGGCGAAGAATTGCGTTTTAGAGCATAAGGAAGTTGGTGATGATTTTGACAATAATGTGTGTGTGACGATCTTAAAATATATTAATGATCCAAAAGTTCGCAAAGTTGGTATTTAATACTCTTATATAATTTGAAACAACATGTTAGACTTTGACTATATATGATAAACCGGATGTAGTACTTAATTTGAAGCTCTAATAGATTTTTCAGGAAAAACATAATAAAATATAATCCAAAATTTCGTATTACAAACTTTTCTATTTATTGGAACAACAAAGTAGATTTTGTTTACAAACGATCAATCGGAAGTTAAATTTTACTTAAAGCTCATTGCTATTTTAAACATGGAATTGGCTGGAGGTCATGTGCTGGCCACATCAGATTTTTTTTTATAATTACTTTGCGAGATATTTGAATTTATTTCCAGGCCACAGATGACGTCACACTATTGGTATCTTTCTGTGTGTTTGCAAACTTTGTAGCACACCTCCAGAAATGCATTAATAATAACGGACACCACATGCAAGATGTTGTTTTCCACACTAGATTTCGTCAAATACTATGTCATTATGAACTGAAATCTGTCAACAATTTTTTTCTTAAGTAAAAAGTATTAATTTTGTGACTTTTAAAAAACGTCCGTCCTTTCTGCTCAACCCTGTATTTCAAAGAACAATGATCAAATAATTCTAAGGTTTTTTTTTACTGAAAGCTAATAACTCCTTGTTCAAATAAATATTTCATCTGATTGAGGCCTAGAACGTCTTTCCACTTTTTAATACTGTTATTTATATGGTTTCTTAAACGTCCAGAAGATGGTTCAGGCCCGTAAAACGTCTATTTGGCTCCATTTTTCCAAGATCATCTTAAATAATAATTTGCCAAAATATGGTCATAAAAAAGTTTTATTTATTATGATTACAAAATTGTCTTGTTGTTCCTTAAAAACCATCTTCTGATTACCCAAAATTGCAAGCTCAATCTTCCATCTTTTCTACATTTTTTACTGAATTCGCTACCATCTTAATTCATTTCCACAAACCACGAAGCCCGGCAGTTTTTTTTACCAATGAACAAGGCTGGGGTTTCTGACCACTGTAGGTTCATGGGCGGGAGTGTGGCGGGAAAAGGGGACGCATTCCTGCGCGAGTGACGTCCGGCCACACGGGCGCGGGTCCCGGCCGAATCACGCCGCATTCCTGGAAACCGGACGCGACGCACTGATTGGAAATCAGACCGGGAGAGGCCATTATGTTCGGAGTTGGGGCTGGGAGACGCAGAAATGGAATTTAGTAAACAAATAAATATATCATCACGGCTTGTTATTGTTGTTACCCAGTTTTAGAAATTTCATTCTGCTCTTATTCTCAGATTCTCTAATAAAAGTAATTATTTTAAAATTCGGGCTCGAACCTGGGCCGGTGAAACCAAAGAAAATACATAATGCATGCTACCGAAGCATATGTAAAATGAATTGAATGAAACCGATGTGTTCGTAAATGCAGAGCAAATAATAATTGGATAAAAAAAAATTGATCCTGTTCCTTGTGTACGGTTCAGGGTTGGTCTTGTTATTGAAAGATAGGCAACGTTTTTAACCCAAAGAAAAAACACACTTAAAAACCTAATAAAACCCAGATTAGCTATTTGTGTTTAGTTGCAAAAGATGATGATATTGCAAGTATGACATTTTAGTATTTTTCTAATTCCGTTTGAATTTAACAAGAAGCAAGAAATAAATAATTATAAATTAGAACTATCACTTTTGTATTAAGCGGCGTTCACAACCAAGTAATTTCAATATCCAATTTGAAATTCTACTTTGCGTCAAAGCTTGGAACATGTATCAGAATGTACTCGTTCACAACATAATAATTTTACTTTCCAATTTCAGCTTTTAATTCGAACCTTGCAAGGTCCAAACTTTCCAATTACAATTTGAGGTAACGCATGCGCACAAAGTTGCTAAACGTCGAATGTCAAGCTCAGCTGTCATTATTTGGAGGTTATTTAGAAATTAATCGCAAAGAAGCTCTTAAGCTTCAGTAATCTTTTGTCAAAAGTCTCGATCGAAACAAATGTGCGAAAAAGTGGCAAATTAAAATAAACGCACTA
Organism: Ophonus ardosiacus; assembly: GCA_943142095.1. Taxonomy (NCBI): domain Eukaryota; kingdom Metazoa; phylum Arthropoda; class Insecta; order Coleoptera; family Carabidae; genus Ophonus; species Ophonus ardosiacus. Next base: position 58,541,211 of record OW964824.1, read on the forward strand.
ATACGAAAAAGAACATCATTTTGAATGTCAAATCTAATTTATAATTAAAATCAGGGATGGTAACAGAAACCGGAACCGAAACCATTGACCAAAAAATACCGGAAAAATATGAGAACCGAAACCAAAATCTGTACAGAAATTCGAAACAGATACAAATCCGGAACCGAAAGCAAAACCCATTTTCATTTATCGGTGAACCGCAACAGGTCTCTAGTTGTTAAATATTGTAAATTTCTATTATGAAAATACTTATGTATAAACATATTTTTTTTGTCGAAACGTATTTAAATTTTCAACGTAGTACCTTAACCGGGTGGCTCTTGAAATCCGTTACATGTTACATTTATGTACATAGGCATTTAACATGGGAAATTAGTATATTTTGAATATTTGCTTCCCATTAAAATTTATTGTTATAAAACTTTGTACATGTGTTTGTGGACACTTTTTGCATCATTATAATTTATAATTTTTAATTGTTCAAAATTAGTAATATTATTATTCTCGTAAATTACTTTTGCAAAACCGAAACCCTTTTAGTAAAACTGGTATACCAAAATTGATTGCTGTATAAAAACCGAAACCCAAAGTAAAACCGAATTTTTATTTTCACGATGACCGAAATCGTAACCCAAACCGATATTTTTTATGGTTATCATCCCTGATTAAAATTAACACAAAAAATTAGTATCATTAAGTTCATGACAAAATCGGGCCTATTCGGCATCTCAGTGGGTACTTTTTAACAACTGGTAAAAAATTTATCCAATAGAGTTTGATTTGACAACTAAACATCTAATGTACTCTATTTGATTGGTGATTTTTTTAAACAAGTTGTTGAAAATGAATTAGGACAATAAAATATTTAAAGTTGTGCTCCTATCCAATGTTTAATTATGTAGCAGACATGCTACTTTGACATAATTAATTCCAGTTCAGGCTAATTTAACAATCTCCGGTTAAAATTTTAACTGCAGGTTAAAGAGACAAAATTGAATTAAACGAATTGTCAAATGACAAAATGTTAGAATTTTAACTAGGAATTGTATAATTGAGCCTTATGCCTGGAATTTTTGTTACTCTTTAAATTGTCTTTTAACTTAACTGACAGTTAAAACAAAAACAATAGCATCGATATTATAATAAAAGTAATAAATATGTATTATTATACATAAATTGTAAAAATTACACGTATGTAAATTTTTCGATGCGACATTTTTCGTTTTAACTGAAAGTTAAGTTAACCGACAGTTTAACCATCAGAGATAAAAATACCGGGCCTTTAGAAATATACAACAATAGTAATAAAAACAAAAATTTACAAATTGTATGCAGTTTTTTTTTATTTATTTATGTCCGCATATAAGGATAATTATTAGTTGCCTTTACCATGAAATAATTAAAATTTTCTAATTTAAGAGATGGTGGTACCTTCATATTGGTTTGTTAAATACAACAATAGACTGAGAAATAAAGTGACTTTGGTATAAAAATGAGCTTCGTTACTTTGTTAACAGCGTATTAACTACTAAATTAGACATAGGTTTAAGTGTAAATAATCATCAATGTATATAATAATTAATAATCGGGTTTTGGTTTATTTTTTCATTGGCACTCTACATAATTATAATTTTTCGTTTGCAAATTGTGAGCATGTTTTAATGTTATAACTATAAGTCTGGTCTTCAAATGTATTTGACGTATATTTTATTTCTGATTCCAGATAAACAGCTATACGAACGAAATCTAAGTAAGTAATTTTTTAATTCAAAATTTTCACTTATGTTTAAGTACATAATACATTTTGTCAAAAAATGAACAACATTTCAACTTGATTTGAAAGACAGGCAACGTTTCATTTTTTGAAATTATCTCATACTGTTTTCTATTTTATAGAAAGTTATATAGAAGTCATTAATAATAAGAAGAATTTTAAAATTTACTGATAACTCGTTTGTCTATTTTTGAATCAAGAATCAAATTTAAAATATGTAGATAGAACATACAATACCATTGAACATAGACTATAAAAATGAAAAATCCTATCGTCTTTTATTACAATATCATAACATTAAAATAAAACAATTCCAACATCATTCCATCTAAACTGTGGTCCCAATTACACACATTCTACTTTGGGGACAAAAAATTAATTTGATTGAATGTGATAATTTTTGGTAATTAATTCATACAAATTGTCCTACGTGTCTAGAGAATAATATAATTATAGCATTTTGTTGGTAATAATATTAGCCAAATTAAAAAACAGACTATCACACTTAAAAATTACATCTCGGGTCATGCCCGGTTTCATCATTGCCAAATAAATTCACAAATAGTTATCTGACGAATAAATTTGTTGAACAGATAATTATTTGTGGAATTTTATTTTTCTCTCCATTATTTTGCTCTGAGTATACAGTTAATAAGTTCATCTCCCTGACAAAACTGACAAATTCGCTGTCAACAAAAAAATTTTTTGATTTGTGTCATTGAAATCAATCGAAAATGAGTGAAAATATAAATGAGAAGAGGAAACGAAGTAAAAACTATGTAACGGAAGAAAAAAGTTTAATAATTGTAATTTTGTAGTGTAAAAATGTGTTGTTGCACGAAAATATTAAAGAAAGGAATACTTTTGCACATGATCTTCACAAAAAAAAAAAAACTGGCATATTCTTTCATTTTGGCTCCAAATGATGCCGAATCATATTTAAAATTTCATAAATGCATTGTTTTAATAATCGGAATCGCATTCGAAAATATACTTCGTCAAATTCATTACAGACTATATGGCTCATTTCTTTTTCGGTTAAATAACAATTTCTTCTTTAGAATATGTCAATAATGATGAGGATCACATTCTAATATTGAAAGAAATATTAATAACAAATAAAGATAACTAAATGTCAAACTTATTTCGCCTACTCAAGGTGTCGAGAAGAGGGATAATTCATGTTCACAATTCTCTTGATTTTAACATTTATTTGGACGTTTCGGAGGTCCAAAAACCTCCATCTTCAGCATTTTACATGATTGAAAAATCAATATTCGACTGTGTTGGGATGGAGGTAGATACAGGAAAGTAAGAATTCTTCGGACTTTCAGTCAATTAATAAAATTTATTCATGCCGACGTTTCGACTATACAATAGTCTTCTTCAGGGCATGTGGTTTCCTTTTTTCAACTGATCATTCTAGCCCTGAAGAAGACTATTGTATAGTCGAAACGTCGGCGTGAATAAATTTTATTAATTGACTGAAAGTCCAAAGAATTCTTACTTTCCTGTATCTACCTCCATTTTACATTATTGTCTAAGTTTTTACATTTGATGTTTTGTGGTAAGATGTGTTCTCTTACAAAACCCCCGTAAATTTGAAAAGAGGGTTGAACTTCACCTCCATCCTGGTTTTTTGAGGGATTAAGGCTTGAATAGAAAATTCTTTTTTTTATAAAAATGAAAGTGACCGACACTTTTGTTACCTCGACCACATGGTGACAGGTTTGTCGAATTATCCCTCTTCTCGACACCTTGAGTAGGCGAAATAAGTTCGACATTTAGAATCTTCATACAAGGTACCAGAAATTAGAAAAAATAAAGATAACCTTATAATATTTTATTTTCTTTATTTATCTATTATTCATTTTAGATTAGTACCTACTGTAATTATTCCTTTGATCAACTTACTGAACAATAGGCTATTCCACAGTAATCAAAAATAGTAAAAGTTTATTGAAAATAAGAATGATAATAGTTAAAGGATAAGGAAAACCATATTTCTTTTATTATAAATTATTCCTTCTAGAAGACACGGGGAGTTTTGCTGTTGATGACGCAGGACATGTGCACGAGTGTTTGAGCAAATAGGACCAAGTATGACCTCCGATTTTGAGAAGCCCCGCCCTAACTAAGAATATACTTCTTCGGGTTTGTCGGATCTGTTCGGTTGCTGTTCGGGTGGCGTTCTAATTTATTTTATGTCTCTAATAATGAATTATAATATTACAATTTAAATATACATCATTTTGTAATTTTTTCGTGGCTTGTGAACCACTGTTTGTTTACTTCTGGTATATCCACATTACCTACGTCACAAAGCTAATTTAAAATTCGGACCTTAATATCTCGCTTATTTGGAGGAATTTTTAACTCGGACTTTCAGATGTGGTCTTATATTTTTATGTACTTCAAGAAAAAAAATTTTAAAAAATATCGTGGAATAGCCTATTATAAAATTATTAAACACGCATAATAAAAATGTCTAATGCCAAACTATTTGTTGAATAAATGTTTAACTGGACAAAAATCTATAATATAATAAAATAAAATTATTTAACCAACGATTTATTCATCGAATAGTTGCTAACTGCCGTTGGTGAAACAAAAATATGCTATCTTATTCGACGAATCGCTGATGAATAATATGTTTATTCGTCAATGGTGAAACCAGGCATTAAATTTTTTATGGTAATTAATTCATTCAAATTTATAGTTATAGCATTTTGTCAATTAGTATTTATACAAGATTAATATCAGTAAAATCAGAAACATTGACTATCTTTATTAACAATAAAAAAATATTAACTTAACGGGTATAATAGAATTGAATTAAACTAAAGTTAATATAGGTAGGCAAAAGGTACAATCGTACAATATAGCAAAAATAAAGAATCCTATCGTCTTTTCATTACAGTTAAATATCATAACATTAAAACAAAACAAATCCCATCATCATTGGATCCGAACTGTGGTCCCAATTACACACATTCTACGTTGGGGACAAAAAATTAATTTGGTTGGGTTGTCAGCTATATAATGCCACCCGGCTAGACGCTCCGGGCCTGAGTTGGCTAAGACTAAGACAAGAACAAGAGCACCGGTTCTGGAGCCTGACCTTGCCAGAAAGCGAACCCGTCGCTAGCAATTGTTTGTTGTTTGTTGTCATGGCTACAATGTGCACAATCATCGTGAGTTGACGGGCCGGGCCGTTACTTCAGGTTATTTTGATTAGAGTTAGGTTATTATAGCAGGAGTCATGAAATAAGGTTAGGTTAGCTTAGGTTAAGAATTAAATAACTGGGCTTGCCAAAATTGTTTGGAAATTAAAAATTCTTGGCAGGTTTGTTCTATTTCGAAGCCAAATTCTTGTTGTGTATTTTAAATTCTTCTATAGAAAACATAAATTTCCTCTAAATAAATATGTGCAGGCTATGGTGGCTGAAACTCTCATACATAGGATTTCAATGTCTAATCATGCCTACTTACGTAATTTCCTGCTTTTCTAATTACTTTTAACTAAAAAAAATTCGACACCTGAATCAATAGGCAAAATTAATTATGCATTCTTTATAACAGCAAAAATTAGGTATGAAAATGTTGAAAATCACTTCAACAATAGAGATTGCCATGGAATTGAAACAAAAAAGTAACAAATATTAAGTGAAAAACAATTGTTATGAAATATTAAAATGTAGAATTTACAATATGCTAATTTAAATTTCGACAATTCACTATTTTATAACAATTGTTTTTTACTTTTGACTTAAAAATTGTCGTAATCACGACCGAAATGTCATCATTTTGAACTTATACATTTACTCATCGTTTGAAGTTTATTTATCCAAGAATTCTAAATACTTAATTATTTATTTAAATTAATAAATAATTCTTCACTTGAATGATAAAAATTACAAATAATGTCTTCTATAAATAAATTAACCTAACTTGGCTTTTCAATTCAGATGAATTTTTGCTCTAAAACTTTTATTAGAAACTTTTCTATCGAAAATAATTGGAGAACCAGGAAATTATATCAATTTGCTTTTAATCACATGCGGATTTCGACATATTTGAACTATTGAAGCTTACCAAGTTACTTCATGGGTTTTCCAGGTTGCCTAAAGAGTACCAAAGTGTTCAATTTATATTTTTTTCAAATTGGAAATATTTTCTAAGTTCGACGTCGATCTAATTCGAATCTGGACATTAAGAACCACAATAAATCACATTTCCCGCTTAAACCATGTTATGTTAAATCTTAAACTAATACTAATGATTTGGAGGTTTTTAAATATCTTTTACGAACAAGCTTTTTAAAATTATCTTTATTTTTGCATTGTACAAAATTTTATCCTCTTCAAAATCGTTCCGGTTTTTTTATTTTCTAATTTAAGTTTATTTGAGCCCCTAAAAATATTTTAGATGAAAGAAAAACCAATTAATCATGTCAGAATGTTTTCGAAACTATGTTGGACCTTCTCTACTAAAAATAGATTCAATAGGTAAACTTTTTCTCGAGATTGAATTAAAATTTAATATGCTTTTGTAAATTTAACATTGTTGTTTATTGAACATTTGGTAAAATGATCAAACTGACACTCTTTTATTACAATTTATTGTTATGAGATCATTTTACAAACTTGTCCATCAATTTCATTAGCCGATTAACCTTTTTGAGACATTGTCGTTTATTTATTATAAATAAATTATAGGAGAAATTAAACACTCATTAGGCCAATGAATATGTTCATTTCCGTTTTTTAAATACTCATGCATGCACTACTGGTCAGAATCTTTTTTTGTATACTTAGAGCTAGTATATGTAGAACATATTTGAAAAAACGGTGACTTACAAGTATTTATGTATTATTTACATTGGCAACTTTTCTTTATGTTTGCTTTAAGAACAAATTAGTCCTAATAGACAAATTAACCTTGTACTCGAATTTATGCAGTCTATTTTTAAAGATTCTTTTTGTTTTGTAAAACTTAAACCGAAAATAACTCTCCATTTCAATTGGATTGTGGAAAAAAATGAGTTTTTATACTCAACATAATCTGGAATAATTAATATAGGATCTATGATAGGAATATGGATAACAATAAGAATATTATAATGCATTTCGATATTGGCAGCAAAATTCGATAACTTTATAGTATTGTCTAATATTTTCAAATCTTTCTAAAATTATTATCATGTAAAACAAAATCAATTTCTAGAAGAATAGCATTTTTTTCGTTGTGTTTTGTCTGAGGCCAAAATGGTTTTAAGACAATCCGTTATCTGTGTTCGTTGAGATTTGGCAGAATTAAGTGATTTAATTTGATATAAAACATATGTTTCAAACTTAAGTTTTGTAACAGGATGCTGATCATTAAGTTATATCCTAAATCTTAAACAGCTTAAAATGCCAAAGGCTGCTTCGCTTTGAAATTGTCTTGACGACGAAGTCAATTTCTGCTAGCCGTTGTAATTTTTGACCGCTTATTGAATTCAAAAATTGGCGTGCTTTTTTAGTAGCTAATTTTTTTTGTAACCGTTGTTACAAATAAAATAAATTGAAGAATATTTCAGTTTAGTTTCTGATTTTTACAGTTTATTATACAGGGTGTTTACGGTCTTTTTGTTTTATTTTTAATGGGTGATACTACAGGTCAAAAGAAGGCGAAAAACATTAAAACACCTTAGTAAAATATTTATAATAAAAGAGATATGATTTTTTTTTAGTTTTTATAATGGGGCGGTAAATTAATGTTGAAAAAAGTTGTAGTAACCTATGTAATGACAAATTTCACTCTTTTGTTTTTTAATTTGTTTAGCTGTCAGTTGCAGTTTGTTACTATTTAATTGTGCACCGTCAGTTTCTAATTGATTATTGTTATTAATTGTGTAAAAGGTGAACAATGTACCATCGGTATTCTAATACGGAATTAGTTGACATGATGCTCATTTATGGCGAAGTGCATCAAAATTCAGCTGCAGCAAGTCGTCTTCACATAGAGCGATTTCCAAATAGGCAGAACTTTTAGACGATGTTCCCTTAAATGTGCGTCAAGATATGTGGTTTCTCCACGACGGTGCACCGGCGCATTTCAGTCGTCTCGTACATCATCATTTAAACCATACATTTGGAAATAAGTGGATTAGCCGGGGCGGTCCTGTTTCTTGGCCTCCGCGGTCACCTGACTTAACACCATTGGACTTTTAAATGGGGAAATATGAAAGACATGGTATACACCACCGAAATTATCGACGCAGAAGACCTCCGTAACCGGGTGGAAGCAGCAGCGGCGGAAATTCGACAAGGCATGGGCCTTGCAACGTACGTTAATTCATGGATACGCCGAGCAAGACTTTGCATACAGCAGCAGGGTGATAACTTTGAACATCTGTTATAAAAGCGCTTATCGTTCTGTTTTAATTCCAAAAAATAAAAACTAAAAAAAATTCGTATCTCTTTTATTATAAATATTTTACTAAAGTGTTTTAATGTTTTTCGCCTTCTTTTGACCTGTAGTATCACCCATTAAAAATAAAAGAAAAAGACCGTAAACACCCTGTATGTACGTTATATGCCAGAATTATTGAGTACAAGAAACATGCTTAATTTTTCTTAGAATTTTATTTTAAATATGTGCAAAGTAGTTGTTTTGAACAATAATACGCACATCATTCTTTCTTTCCTTTTCTTAAAAGCTCCCGACCATATTTTTTTGAATGCTTTCAAACTAATTTCTAAGTCTTATAAACTGGCACAGCTGTCAAATTAATTTCTGCGATACTTAAAAATTATCAAAATAACTTCAGGCTACATATTTTTAATCACAACGATATTGATTGAAATTTAGTAACGATTTTCAACCATGAAACATAATGTCAATAGGTAACCTGGCGTCGGTAACGTAGAATATTGTTACGTGAACGGTTCAGTGGGGAAAATATTATTATATTGACCCTACATTTTATTCTTATGAGAACTTAATATTTTTATTTTTTTTACTATGGTAATAGTAGATTGTGTTATTAGGATTAAAAGTGAGACTTTGTTTGATGAGCAATTAGTTTGCATTTGCGAGGCGAAACGTAGCGAAGCCGAGCGAAACAAAAATTGCGAATCAAACAAAAACATTTTTAATCAGAATAAAACATACTATTTTTTCTTCAACCGAGACAAATATGATGAATACATACATCTAAATACGATGAAGAAATGTAAAGCTCAGCGGGTAGTTAGCCATGACTTTTGTTTTGTTTACATATTTCTTTGTTCTGTGCAAAATTGTATAAATATTCGTATTTGCATTTAAATATTGATTTAAAATGTCTGGATTTGAAGAATCTGATTTACCATTTGATATAGAAGAAAGTGCAAAAGAAATAGTGGTAAATTTATTGCCATCAAAATCGCGTGAAGTTTACGAGTGCGCATATAATCGTTTCATGGAATTATTTGCTATACAGGATTAAAAGTACTTTTAATACATGTAAGTAAAAGTGTTACCTAGCAACAGTTACATTTTTATACTAGTAACAAAAAGATTAATTTTTAAAACAAAAAACAGTAGGTATTAAAAGTATAGCCTTTTAATACGGTTGAAGAAAAAATAATATTTTCAAATTGTTTTACTTTACAAAATTTAATATGTGTAGCATTAAAATAATAAACAATATTACTAAAATTGTTTAACATTTTTCAAAAGCGAAAATCAAACTACGACAAAAAAATCAAATAAATATACCACTAATATTTTTTTATATAAAAATTTAATATTACTCTACTGTGTTTGTATACTTTTTCTATTAATTTGAGACAATAATACTTCAAATAAAGGCTGTAGGAAATTTTATCTATCCCAAATCTAATTCAATAATCATTATTTTTCACGATGAGGGGTCCTGAACTAGACTGCAGTGAAATTATTTATTTCAAGCCAACGTTTCGACTAAAACGTTAGTCTTCTTCAGAGCAAGAAATGTCTAATTAGATAAGAAGGTTTTTGTGGCAAGCATCCATGAGGAACAAATTTGAATAAAATTATGACAGAGTATCCTTATACTTTATAGAAACATAAATAAATAACATTTAAAAAGATGAAAAGTCAATAATAAAAAAAAAATAAATAAATAAATAAATAAATCAGAGATAATACATTTTTTTTTGTAGTTAAAGGATGTAAAATGAAAACGTTTTAACAAAACAATTTTCGCGTGTGACTGCACTAGTTTACTTAAGTTCACATGTAGGGTTGCCATAAAAACCTTATTTAATTAGACATTTCTTGCCCTGAAGAAGACTAACGTTTTAGTTGAAATGTTGGCTTGAAATAAATAATTTCACTGCAGACTGCTCGTCCGATTATTTTTCTTTCGGCACCCCTCATCCATTTCTCTGTTGATTATCGCTCAAGTTCATTATTTTTCACGTTTAGTAATCGCGAAATGAAACAAAATTGCACACCACTGTAGTACTTGGAACATTATACCTGTTCAAAACGCTTTATTTTCATCGTCTAATCATTACCGAAATTTACATATAAAGCAGATTGGCACACCCAGTAATAGGTAATACGCCGTATTGATATATTTATTTATAAGTTTATATTTCGATTTATAATAGAAATAAATTTCAGAAAAGTCTTGAATTTAAAATAATTTCAAAATTATAATCACATCTATGGTTCTATAGTTCCGTAATATATTTAGAAATAGACCAATCAGATTCGAATTCGAGTCGTATTATATCTAAACGAACATATTTTACTGACATTCATATTTTATAAGTTGCAATAGTTTATTCCGTAAACAATAACATGAAAATTAAAAATTTCATTATTTTTAATGCCTTTTAGTAATTAGTTAAATACATAATAAATAATGAAATAGCCATAAACATCTGTTAAGTACATTGAAAATCGTCCATTTCCCAATTAAAAGCAAAACAAATTAATAAAAAAAAACAACAACCATCTGAATTTTGATATGACGCCCATTAATTTATGTCACTTCGCCACACTTTCAGGTAATTACATATAACAAATTGTCTCTTATCTAAAAACAAATAATTATGCAAATGAATTACACATAATTACTTGTATTTACATATCTGTAAAAAGAATGTCAATGCATGATCCAAGCAGGCTTCTCTGAAAACCGTGCTGCGCCGTCATGCGTAACTAATAATGTCCTAATTCTTGTTTTCCATTAAAAAGAAAGGTCCTTGCATGTGAATGTTACCAAATGAGGCAATTACCAAATAAAACCCAGTCCAATTCATTCTATTTTTGTTTCGTTGTGATAAATTGCTATTCTATTCAATTAATTTATTTTGGTTTTGGTTCATGCATTTTAATATAATAGATTTTCGTGGATTTTTGTATTCGCTTAATAATTGGTTGTATTCGAAAGCTATTGCGCACATTTCGCAAGTTGTTCAGCTGATAATTATTATTTACTACATATTTACTTTAAATAGTTTGTGTTTTCATATATGTATATAGGTATTAAAAAAAAACTAATTTATATAATTAACTTAATTATGTTTTTGCCAATATGTCAATATATAGAATGTTATCAGCAACGTGTATTTAAAATTAACTAATACATATCATTTTATTTTATAATTATAACAATTATCAAAATAGCAAGGACTACTCTGCAAAATTTTGGTGGTACATATTTTGCAGTTAGCAATAACACCTCGTCTGGTTTAATATTTGTCGTAATACCATACTGATATAACAAGACTAAAAACAAAAGTGAAAAGATAAAAATAACAGCCGCCGGCCGTTAACACATACACACAAAAGATGTCAGAAACTCACTCACCTAGGTATATGGCAGTAGAGAACACTTATACTTAAATAATTTTAAAAATCACAACAAAAGTGAAAAGATAAAAATAACAGCCGCCGGCCGTTACTTTTTATAACAGTTGCCTACAATTAAGGATGAAGTGTTCCTAGAAAAATCACATCTTGATGGACCGTTGTTAAGGAGAATTTATAAAAGTGTTTCAGTATGACAAAAGGAGAAGAATTTTATTATTCCTAAATGTTTAAATTTTATGTTATTACGAAAAATCTTGAACTCCATACGGGCGATAAGCAAACGAACTCGGCTGATTATAAACCTCGACTATTGTCTCGGTTTACAAACCTCAGTCGCGTCCGGCATTTGCCCCATATAGGCTTGACGTTAATAACTATTCTTTAGCAAAAAAATTAATAATAATCCAATGTGCAACAATAACTACATTTGGTATTATCAGCTCGTTCATTAACAATCGGGTGACGTCATAAATTTCGGATTATATTTTTCTACCCGTATCTAAGTATGCAACAAAAGTTTTGAGAAAAAAATTATTGTTAAATAAGGATTAATCTATAAATACCTAATAATTTATATATATATATATATATATATATATATATATATATATATATATATATATATATACATAAAATATATCATTACGGCATATTACCCATTTCTAGGTGTGCCAATCTGCTTTATCGCAGATATCGGTAATGATGATGACATATTTGTACCGTGCGGGCGCTTACCAGGCGTCACCTCATTGCTGGCGTGGAGAATGCACCACAGGAGTAACTTTTGTGCCATTTAAAATTCGAAATATTTGGCGTGTTCGCGACCAGACGAACGAAACATTTGAATTTGTCAAGTGGTTTCCTTAGAGCCTTAGCCTGTGCGATTAGAATATTCTATATATTATAGTGTCTTTATCTCTAAATCTATACAAGATATAATAAAAATTTTAAGTGTATTAGATGGAGAATTTTGTTCTTCAATATTTGAAATAACACATACATACACACATCCACGCACACACACACACACACACACACACACACACACACACACACACACACACACAACATTTTAAAAATGTTATAATCTGTTACTAGGAACTTTAAATCGTGCTTATTCAATAAAATCTAGATATGCGAATTTTAACATGAATCCAATACCTCTCTTAGCTCTCGCTAAGAGAGGTATTGGATTCAAAAAAAGTACAATGTTTCGTTTTTTAGAAAAATTATATTTTAAGATTGTGGAAAAACTCATGTTTAGCACACCTGAGCATGTCTTTTTCTTTCTTGTCCAGTTGTACTAAAAATAGCAACTATACTAACGTTTCTAGAGAAATATTCTTTCTATTTGTTGAAGAGGTCTAACTTTTTCTACAAATTTTAGTTACATACATTAGTAAAATACAAATATTTGTATTAGCATCAATCACATTCAATTTGCACAGATTCACCACGATATACTTATTTATTAGCAGATAATTTATTAAATAAACATCACATTATCCATTTGTGAGGAGCTATCTTGCATCAGGCAAAGAAGTAGGCGATGATCACACATGAATTATTTCTCCAAGTCATTGGGTGTTCGTCCTTGTTGCCACACGTAACAAAAAACAACGCCGACGGCCCGGCATCTCGATATTCGATACCCGATAGTATCAATCGAGTCATTGACGCGTGGGGAATCGCAAGTAACCCGCTTCCAATCATCACGGACTGAAGGGAAACATAGTCGGATTGTTTGGAGTTTGAGTTAGACTCAAGGGAATGAATAGTTGATGTACAGGAGACGGATGGTGTTGGGAGTAGAGGGAAAAGCAGCCGACGGGAAACGAGAGCGCGAAATGGCTGATTATGTACTTGTACAGGCCTATTCTACTAAAAAAATGTATAACGATATCGTTACTGAACGACTGTCGCTAAGCATTTGGTTAAACGACTTTAATAACGACAAATGCCAAAAACCTATTCTACTAATCATATCGTTATAAATTATCGTTATCAGCATTATAACGATAATACCGAACTTCATATATATTTTGACAGAATAAATTTTTATTTAAATTTGACATATCGATTCATTGTTTATTTATTTAATTGAATTTGACAATGGATATAAAGAAAAGGGCTTCGAGGACAACTCAAAGACAGTATGAAATATATGTTGAAGAACTGGAAAATAACAGTTCATTAAGAATTAATAAATTGTCCACTGAAGAATTGGAAGAAATATGGAGAAGACTTACAAGTCATTTAAATTCTGTGGGACCGGTTAAAAGGATCTGATGTATCACGCAGTGTGCGATTATATAATCTGACATCCCTACACAAATATATAATTTTTAAATACATAGATAGTGCATCTATATTCTATATTATATTATATATCAATATATTAAATAATAAAGAGTAGAAAAAAGAAAAAGTTTTTTCGTTGCAGAATGTATTTGAAAATTATTTATTTATTATTTACATTCTGCAACGAAAAAACCTTGGATTTTCTTTTTTCTACCCTTATCAACATGCAGAACAGCCTGGAGTCCTTCGTCCACTAAATATTATCTAAGTCTAAATTTTTAAATATATTTCTGAAATATAAATAAAATGTCTAATACTAAAAAGTATAATATATATAATTAGTGTACAGAAGTGAATAAATACTCATCTTTGCAGAATCTCTTTCTCAGCTACAATTAACAAAATATCTTCTTCAGCCATTTTTACTTTTGTTCTCAAAATATGTCTAAATTTACGACTTCAACGATGCATGTGAACTTATCGTTAATAAACGATATGAAATAACGATATGTAACGATTCGTAACGATAAATAAATTAACAGAATAAGGTTTTGGCAAAAATCGTTATCATAACGACTTATCGCCTAGTAACGAGTCATAACGATACATATTTTTTTAGTAGCATAGGCCTGGTAGGCTGTTTTTACCTTTCGCTAAGAGAGGTATTGGATTCATGCTAAAAGTCGCATTTCCAGATTTTAGTGAATAAGCACGATTTAAGCTCCCTACAATCCGATTTTATCGTTTAGCATTAACTGCAGTTTCCTCAATCTGACATTCCTGGGAAGAGCTGAAAAGGTTTTGGTGACAATTGGACAACCGCAAGTAATAGTTTCTTAAAAAATTCTTGATATAAATTAATTGCAATCCAACCTACAAGTTTAACATATAGAAATGGGCTTAATGGATCAGGGAGAACTTTTATACGAAAAAAGAATTTTTGAAAAATACATTGACCCATTGATACAAATCCCTGCGAGGTTAATGTACTTTTCGTATAAAAGTTCTCCCTTACCCATTAAGCGCATTTCTATATGTTAAAAAATTATTCTAAATATTATCTTCTAAAAAATTTTGTTATTACAAATATTGAAGAACATAAAATTCTCCATCTAATACACTTAAAATTGTTATTATATCTTGTATAGATTTAGAGATAAAGACACCATAATATATAGAATAATCTAATGTTATACATCGCTGAGGCTAAGGCACTAAGAAAACCAGTTGACAAATTCAAATGTTTATAACATAGTTTGTAAATGACAGATGTCAGTGTCAAAAATCAACAGTTTTAGTGACATTCTGAAAGCTTTTTCTGGGAAGTAAATTTAATCTTATTGTTTTATTAATTAAATATTTAAAATTGTAGGTAAAATGCATATATTCATCAGAAATACCACCAATCTTGTTAATGAATTGGAAAAATCTCTGACATTTAGGAACTTCCTTATACAATGAAAAATAGATATAATTAGAATTGTATGTGCGCAGAAGACAAGTTAAATACAAGAAAAAACAATATTTGGGTAAAGTTCTGTAATTTTTACCTTCCGTCAAAAGGAAGGTATTGTCTTTGGTCAAAAAATTCGATGGTGAGTTTTTAACGAATAAGAACGTTTTAAGATACCTAGAATACGATTTTACTAATTTTACTTTGATGTATGTGTGTGTGTGTGTGTCCGTGTGCCCGTGTGTGTGTGTGTGTGTGTGTGTGTGTGTGTGTGTGTGTGTGTGACAAATTTTTCTCCGACGATAACTTCAAAACTATAATTCTAAAAATTATGATTCTTTCGTATTCCTCTTCTTTACAAACATATGAAGAGCTGATTATTTGAAGTTCTTAACAGTTTTTCTGGAAAAAACGCAGTTAAATATCATTTTTCGACATTTTATGATCATTAATATGAAAGAAAATCTTATTCTCTATACGATTTGATTATACGTTTTCCTCCATATTCAATAGATATAGAGTTAAAGAGAGATTAAGAGAGGTTAACTTTCAAAAACCAGTCAGCTTTGCAAAAATTATGGAAACAGCAGATAATATTCAAACAAAAATAATATTCATAACGGAAAAGACATGCCCATATTCATAATCACCCGTAAAATTTTAAACGGATCTTTATAATTTTTATCCAGTAAAAACAGTCGTCACTGAAAGAAAATGCGAAATGTAAGTTATCAAATTTTAACGAGCCGTATTCAATAAACTTTATGAGTCTTTTTGAATATGGGCTTTAGTTTTAAAAATAAAAATCTTTATCATTTAAATCATTAGCATCCACAGAATAATAATCTGAAACCATATTACTAAATATTAAAAACGTTCAATACTTTTGAGAACTACGTATTATTATTAGTCATTCAAAAACATACCGAAATATTTAAAATATTTTTTATATAATCACCTGTATATCAAAATAATTTGCATCCTCTCTCTTTTATGTTTCATATTGTTGCAAACCGTGATGAAGTCATATTGTGTTTATTTCACACATTTTTTTTTATAATTTCAGCGTGTATTGTATATTCATAACACGTAACGGTGCATTTTTGAATTATATTTACGCAGTGAAAATTGACAAGCATGAATAATTGTAAAGATTAAAATATATATTTCTTTATTTATAATCGCTGGATAACTGTACATCGACATGCAGGACTTACGATGGTACTGGAAGATAATTTTCCTATATTATCTAATAACACGTTACATTAAATTCATCCGTTTCGCTTCGACATCTTTGAATAAATTCTCACACAACGTGTCTTGCTCAACAGGAAATTACTACGGTCTTTCTATGAATTCATTAATTCAGGGGATCACAGAGTTTCATATTGAAAAGTTACTAATAGTTATTTGGGTTTCAACACTCGTGTTACTTTCATATTATACGTACCTACTTCACGAGAATTTTGTATAACGTAACTACTGTTTGTTTGGCTAATAAGTACAATACTCTCTTAATTTACCAAAATTTAGTTTCTAATTTTCCTATTCAAACTATGAGTAGTAAAAAGTAAAACTATTTTTAAAAAGTACGATTGACTTACCTTTGATGTAAGATGATCTCTATCTTCGTCCGTTTTTTGAAATATTATTCTGAAACAAATAAGAGAATTTCAATAATATGTACGGTGTCTCATTTTCGATGCTTGTACACCCCATTCCAAAATCAACTTTTAAAGAAACGTTTTATAGTCAGCACAGGAATTTTCGATTATCTTTCGTTTATGAGCTACAGGCAAAAACTCGTTTTTCGCTCATTTCGAAAATATAAATAAATAAATAAATAAATATATCATCACGGCATATTACATTACCCATTACTGGGGGTGCCAGTATCTACAACACATGTAGACATCGGTAATGGTGACGATATATTTTACCGTGTGGGCGCGTACCAGGCATCACATCACGGGCGTGTGTGGAGAGTGTACCACAGGGGTCACTTTAGAAAATATCTCATATCTTATTTAATATGATAGAGAAAAATTGTTTTAACAAATTTTGTACCGTTTTTCAGGAATAATAAAATGGCGTAATTAGATATTTTGAAAACAATAATTCTGAAGATATAAAACCTATAATTTTTTAATTGGGGACCTATATTGAAAATGGTCCCTTCTTTTTGCTTATTTTTCAAGCTTTTTAATGATATATAACAAGTCTACATTCTTTTGTTTTAAATATGAATAATAGATAAATTATCATTTATTTCGGCGAAAAAGTTGAAAATTATTAAGAAACAAATGAAAAATCAATCACACACACACATATACTAGTATACACACAGACACACATACACACACACACACACACACACACACACACACACATACATACATACATACATACATACATACATACATACGGACATTATCGTAAAAATGTTACAATTGGATTCTAGGGTTCTTAAAATGTGTTTATCCACTAAAATCTAGTTACGCGATTTTTAGCATGATTCCAATACCTCACTTAGCAAGAGGTAAAAAATATGAGATATTTTTGAAATGAGAGAAAATGTGTAACAAAGGAAATGTGTTTATCTTTAAAGCACAGGATCTGGAATTTATATGAAAAAATTATTTTAAAATTTATCTGTAAAATATATAGAAAAAAGTATCTATTAATACATGCCTGTAGAAAATTCAATAAACTTATATTTTTTTAATGACATAAATCGAAAAAATAACATTTAATGATATATTTTGAAGAAAGACCATTATGAGCTTCAAGTAAATTGCCATTTCCGGTTATCGACCAAAATCTAATGGTTTCTTTCCATATTAGAATAGCGTTGAAATACAAAGTTTCAGAATTTTCTGAACGATAGTATTTGATTTAGAGCGTAGACAACATCCAGAAACACACACACACACACACACACATACATGCATACATACATACATATATACATACATACATAAATTAGATTCTAGAAACGTAATCTGGATATGTGATTTTTAGCACGATCCCTGTACTTCCCTTACCAAGGGTAGCCTAAGGTAAAAACGCGAATATGCGACATTCAGTTTGCTTCAAAATCTAATCATTTAAAGTTGTCCCTATACATAACTATAAGGATAATTGCCTATCTGAATTTCTTCAAGGAGCTACATTTTTATAGCTAGCAGTGTGTTTCATTTTGAAATGTCAAACACTCAAAACACAATCTAAGAAAATTAAAATATTTCTATATATCTAACTCCCTTTCTTTTGATTTCAGCAAACGGCTCCTACACCCCAGGAATGGAACCCAAACGCCAACGCACCGCTTACACCCGCCATCAAATCCTCGAATTAGAAAAAGAATTCCACTACAACCGCTACCTAACCCGCCGACGGCGCATTGAAATCGCACACACCTTAGTCCTATCCGAACGCCAAATTAAAATCTGGTTTCAAAACCGACGTATGAAGTGGAAGAAAGACAACAAACTCCCTAACACCAAAAACGTCCGCAGGAAAACAAATCCTGCTGGGGTCACCACCACAACAACAAAATCAACATCAAAAGGAAGGGGGAAAACGCAGAATTCGTCACCCGCCAACAATAATGACAGGAGGAAAAATAATAACAGTAGAGATATTGATATAGGTGATAATATGCTAGATATGCAACATATACCAATGGGGAACCAACTGCAACAACAACAGTTATCCCACGCGCATCCAATGGCACCAAATTCAGTTCACCACCAACACCAACATGGAGGGATGATGCACGATCCAGGCTTGCACCTAGCTACTTTAGGTCCAACTTTAACACCGTTAACGCCGACTACACAACCTTCGCAGCCGACAATTAAGTCGGATTATGGACTAACGGCCCTTTAAAGGGGCTAAAGTGTATTTAAAGTGACGATTAACGCTCAAGTGTGTACTGCAAAGTCGACAATATGAACAGACATGTGTTGTATATTTCTAGTGTATATTTAAATGTGAACTGTATGGTACGTGATTTTTTCTTATTATTTTGACGGGGGATAACTTCTCGGAAGATATCGCATACATGAGATTATACAATGAAATATTGAAGATATAGAAAATGCATTTTGTTTCGATTCATACTTTACGGCACAGTTTTGGAAAATAAAAGCTTAATATATACATAATAACAAAAAAAATAGCCTTTAGTTACCTATCAATAAACTGCTATTGGCGATTCAAATTAACTTTTCCCGCCATTATTTATCAGTGTTGTGACGTCACAACACTGTACCAGCTGTCAATCTGTCACTGAAATAATGAATTTTACGCTTTTTGAAAAAAATTAAAAACATGAAACTTGTGTTACAGGATGTTTTAAATATCTTGCAATCGCTAGAAAGTTTCTGTGAAGAAAAGGAAATAATACATTTTAGATATTTTTTAGTTCACTTTGTCCACCAGGTGGAGTTTGCTTAACTTGAATCGCGAATAAATTATAATAAAACAAATCAGAATTTGAAAAATTAGAACATATACAGAGCCGAGTAGAGGTGTTTTATAACTTATGCACAAAACATGAAATGTGCTCTGGTTTAAGATTGTAGTGGTGAGCGGAACTTGACGAAAGCGGTTTACGCAGCAACATTTTAAGGTTAAATATGAATCAAAGTTTTATTTCGATAAAATAATATTACAAATATTGAAACATTCAGAAACATCATTTGGAGGTGGAACTTCTTGACTGTCATCCATTTAACGACTATTTTGATCAGACATGCAAAATGCATGAATAATAAAATATTTTTGACAGTAATTGACAGTTGACAGGAGATTTGTCTTTTGTATTTATATTACTATTAGCCGACCTGCCCCAGTTTCGCACGGGTAAAGCTGGAATAACGTTAGCTACACGTGTACCAGTAATTTTTGACATTTAATTCGGAGACATGCGCTGCGTAGGGAGCCGGCAACCTGCCTCGCATCGTACATGTAACAGGCTCCGCCCACTGCCTTCCCGATCCCCGCACCCCACCTAACAGCGCCCTTTTCTAAACATGTCTCGGGTACTTTTACTTATGTACATATGATGTAAGCTGTTTCTCCGACAAATATCGAAAATCTGCTAACGGTTAAAACTTAACTACAGATACAATATAAACAAAAATAATTGAAATCATCCCCTAGTGTACCGCCTTGTGGGATAATTTTTCAAAAACGCTAAAACACTTTTTATTTCTTACCAAAAGTATAATAAGAATTTTTATATCCCTAATTTGAGAAATGAGGGGTTCCTCGTACAAACTTTTTTCCCCTATTTCATCCCTTTGAAGTTTTATTTATATTTATTATAGAAGGTAGCCTGTGTCCTTCTCCAAGGTCCAATCTATCTCTATACCAAATTTCATCAAAATTGGTTCAGCGGTTTAGGCGTCAAAACGTAACAAAAAAACAGACAGAGTTACTTTCGCATTTATTATATTAGTATGGATTTTACTTTATATTATTTGTTATTTACAATTATATTTATATTATAATTATTTATTTTACTTACATTCAATTTATTATACACAAAGGCAGTAAAAATGTTGCAATAACAATATTTGAACAGCTTAAAATTGTCTTGCGTTTGCACAAATCACAAGCCATGTAATGTTTTCCCTGTACCATGTTGCACTGCATTCTTAAACCAGACACGGTAGAGTATTTATAAAAAGAATCGTTTTCTACTTCGCAAAAGTACGTGCAGTTTATTTGAATATATGGGAAGGTCCTGGGTTCGAATTCCAGAGGGGTCAATGATTTTTTCACAAACCCATCTTCCTATTATTTATATCTAGGATTGTTAGTAGTATCATAACTGCCGCACATGTTGGTCTATTGTGATTCATAACATCCGTGGTTTGTCCAATAGTTTATCGGTTTCAGAAAGTAGCATTAATAAAAGAATTTCAAAAAATAATATTTTTCGTAATACCATACTGTTACTACGATATAGCAAGACTAAAATAAAAGTGAAAAGATAAAAATAACGGACGCCGGCCGTTATTTTTTATAACAGTCGCCTACAATTATTAAGGATCAAGTGTTCCTAGAAAAATAACATCATCTTGATGGACAGTTATCATGGAGAATTTATAAATGAACAAAAAGGTTGTTCAGTATGACAGAAAGAGAAGAATTTAGTTATTTTATTATTTTTAAATGTTTAAATCTTGAACGCCACACGGCCGATATGCAAATAACGAACTCGGCTGATTATATACAAACAAACCTCAGCCGCGTCTGTTATTTGCCTAATATAGGCCTAATGACGTTAATAACTATACTAATAACGTCTTTATTTTCTGAAACCGATAAACTATTGAACAACCATATAATATTATAATAAGCCGTAGATGTCGGTCTGCGACCTCGAATTTCATACCAGACACTCTTAGGTATGTTATTAGCTATAACTGCCAGTTAAATAATCAAAACTTAAAGAAAAAAAACTGTCAAATTTCAAAATTACCATTGCTATCAATAATCCGATTTAATGTAATGCTCTTCAAATTTAATCTGGGAATTGCAAGACTGGTCGTAATAGAAATAAATAAACTATTGGATTTTTAGTGAAAAATTAATAATAAATATTACAATTTATTACCAAAATCATCAATTCAAATAAACTGTATTTTTTGTAATAGAATCAGTACATCAAATTATATTACCTACTCTTCAACGTTTAGAATATAAATTATAAAACACCCTGTTTGTCTGTTTACACTTTATTTAGTTAATCTCAAAGAATCGTCATACAACAATTAAATGTTAAAAGATTTATTTGTATTTTCAAATAATTTTATGCCGATCTCTAGGTATTAAAAAATATAATGTAGCGAAAAGAGATTTGTATGTATCTACCTAGGAAATAAAAATTCAATTCACAATTTTCTATCGAATACTGTAATATTTATCTGATAACTTACCAGGAAAATTTAGCATGTTTCGAAAATATTTGAAATTGAAAACAAACCAGAAATTTATCCATTAAAGAATGCTTGGCGTACATGGGGAAGTTGCGTTGTCATTTTTTACAATGAAATTTTGGTATAAACAATTTTCAATTTCAAAAACTAAATATGTAGTTTTGGCTAATAAACATATTTAATTGCCTAGGTAGACGCCATAAAAATCGTCCTCCCTTAAAAATACATAATCAATTTTATTGCAGAATTCTGTTATTATTTTCAAAGCTGTGCCAAAAACCAAAATATTGATTTGTGCGAATCTCCGAGTAAGTTAAATAAGATCTAAAGCCCTGTCGATCTAATTTCTTACTGCCTGATTTTGTGAATTATTAGCAGAATCTTTCGTAGTATTAGATTAAATTCATTATTTAATAATGTTAACCACGACATACGAATAATTGACGACATTAGATTCGCGTTTCAAGTCAATTATTGTTGGGAATTTATTTCCATTCATACGTTTATTGCTGTGCCATTTAATTTATTTGTTGAATACGTTACGTGCTTAATTAGCAACTTGCTTTCAACTTACTTTGTTATCAAATATTTTCAACTCAGATTTGTATATGTCAAAACGGGAAAGATTCATACTTGAACTTTATCAAA
Organism: Ophonus ardosiacus; assembly: GCA_943142095.1. NCBI lineage: Eukaryota > Metazoa > Arthropoda > Insecta > Coleoptera > Carabidae > Ophonus > Ophonus ardosiacus. The sequence goes on from OW964824.1 coordinate 58,564,174, forward strand.
AGTGCAGAAATATGCAAATTTTATGAATATGGTGTAATTTTGAGCGTCATTTTATATGTCAGGCAAATTGTGAAAACAGTTTTTTTATTTCGAACTTTCAGCGTCTTTATTTTGAGTCACACAACGTTTCGATTGATAAAAATCTTCAATCGTTATCAAGTGAACGGTTAGACTTTTTCGAAATGATTAAGAAAATTGTAAAATGAAATGTTTTGAACATAATTCACTTGGATGTTTTGCAAAATATATCTTTACATAACCTAACTTTGATTGATTTTGTGTTTTATGCATTAGAGAGTTATTGCAGCTTCAACGCAAAAATAACGTGCACTTTATAGTCCGAATTCGCATGAGTAGTAATAAGGTTATATACGTTATGTACGATGGAATAGCGAGTGTTTAACGTTACACGTTCTGTATGTGTTGAGGTTATGTTTTGGTGAAAAGTACGGCTGTAACTTCGTTTGTGTTGCTTTTAGCGTTAAAATTAGCGAGAATACGCTAATTAAATGCGGTAAACATTGAAATTGAAAGTCCTTTATTTTTAAAATAACGTGTTTCCTACATAACGTTAACGTTTACGTTCTTTCATCTTAGAAGTTGGAATAACTCCCTAGAAAGTTAGGTTACGTTACGGTATGTTAAGAAAAATTACAAATATTCGTTTTACAATTAGCCTAGTCATTTTGAAAAAGCCTGGGATTATTATCTACCAAAATACCTAATTTATAATTTACTTTTTACTTTAATACCAAGAATTTTATTAATATTTTTTGCTTAAGGGTAGAACAACCAATGTCAGCATTTACTAATTTTAGTAACAAGTGTCTAAACAAGAAAATTTCAGTTTTATTAATAGTGAGTTTTTTTTTTTTGTTTTATGACATGACGTTGGTTATGTGGTCAAGGGCGGATCTAGTCTAAGAGTCTAGTAGGTAATGATGTAATTTGCAAATTATTTTCGGTCAAAGAACACAAAAATTTAATCCCGGGAGTAAAAATCAGACTTACTTTTGTTTTTGTGAGAAGACTTTTTCATTGCCTAGATGAAAAAATACCAATTTGGTTTGTTTTATTATAATTCATTTTACCTGGTAGAACCCAAAGGTATTTCAGTTTTTTCATACTTCTCAGGCAAGTGTCTGTAAAGATCGATCTATCATCTATATCTTTTCTTAATAATCGAAAAATGTCCAGTTTTAACGTTTGTATCAATATTTTCGGTATTTATAAACTGCAAAATTATGTTCCTCGTCGTTCCTTGCGGAAGTTTTTGAATTTTTTTTTAATATTTAAAAATAATACATTTTCAATTTCTTTAGGTGAGGTAATTACCCCCTTTGCTCCCCCATAGATCCGCCATTGTATGTGGTTGCCGATTTCTATATAGATTCTTTCACATTTAGACTTTGGTTGTTCTTGTATATAAAAATAAATATAATAATAAAAGCGCTATAAATGAATTATTTCTATTCTTATTAATTTGTTTCATAATAAAAATTATGTAAATAATAATTGATCGTAATATTCAAGTATGAAGTTTTCCCCGTGCAATACACGATTTGTATAGAAAAGCAAATGACATTTATAGTTTCGGAATTTCCTAATTACTTTGTAATTATTATATATAAAAACAAATATACATAAATTTGTTAGCAAATAAGACCCAGTGTGATTATATACAAGTGAGTGTTGATAACGTCTAGTTATATACTTAGTTGTACATAAAAGCATTTAAATAATAATATGGTATACTTCTATATTAACCAGTGTTTCTGTTATTCTTTCCTTCTTTTCAATCCTGATTAGTGCCTGGTAGTGCCAAAATGTAAATATGCACGAGGTACAGTTGCTCAATTCAGTAATGAGCGTTCATTGTTAAAGCAAGCATAACATCTTGGATAAGAATTTTACAGGTCAACTATGGTTCTCTGGAACCCCAATAAAACTTTTCCCCTTTTAAATAGTTACAAGCAATTTTCAACTTTCATAGACATATAATGTACATTGAGAAGAAACTATATTTGCGTGAAACGTAAGAATATTCACAGTAGCAAAGATTAGGATTAACACAGAGGATTTAAAAGTCATTTGTTCAATGGGGTCCTATACCATTTTTCTTTTATTTTTTTTCCTGTAAGAACAGGATAAAATAAGAACTTCAGTGCAAACGCGACTTAAAAATTTTACGTAATAAGCGAGATATGAATTTTTAAAGTTTAAGAATTTGTGCGTGACGTAGCGGGTACTAACGAGTGATCGACAAACAATGGGACAAACTGTTAGTTATACTGGAAACAATTTTTTTCATGTTTGCATAGCTGAAATGTTTTTATATAAAAACTTATACGTTATATTTACGAAGAAATTATTATTAAGTATAAATAACATAAATAATAAGCATTTAACAAGGATTTCTTCCTATTAAATTACAGAACATTGAAACAGTTTGACAATATTATTACATAAAGTATGACGACGGATGGCGCTAATGTTTGCCTGTTTTGAAGTTTCAATATTAATTTAATTAATATTATTATTAATTTAATTCATATTACAAATTGATTTATTTATAAATACATGATTATTGTTAATATTACTAGATGTTATAATTAAACAAATTCATCAAACACAAAATTGTTAAATGCTTTGTTAGGTTATAGAACATCATGACATTTCATATTCTTTCAAAGGTGACCGCTACAGACGCGCGAATCTTCTTTTTAAAATCAGGCGACCAATCAAATTCTTAGTACCTAACACGTCATACCCAATTAGTAATCAGCTTCAATCGCTTGTAGTTTGTGACCTAGTTAATATTTAAAGAGATTATTTTCACTAATACTCATTAATTTATGTATATTTTCGTCTTCTTATTTAAGATAGTTAAAATATGACTATGGTATAGGACCCTGACGAGGTATACCTTACTTTTACGTATATGGTCAAATAAAGGTAATAAATAAAAGTGAGCCGAATTTCAACGAAATATGCCTACTAAATGGTTAGGTGTGCTTTGATGATTATTATTAATTACTGATTTTGTGTTTGCGTTACCGGTCACGATGCACCATTACTTTGCGTTACTTTATTGTAAATAGGCATTTAATTTGGCCTGTAACTTCCTTTGTACTTTTTACTCTTTTCCAATACACCAAAATATACTGATATTTCCATTTTCTTTTCGATTATTATTACGACTAAATTTAGAAAAAAATTCTAATATAAATTGAATAGCGTCAAATTATGAATAATGGTTAAATGTGATTGCTTTATGAAAAAACTGTATATTTCCTTGAGAAATATAATACATTAATACGTTAAACTGTCCATTATATCACGCAAATAAAACATTCCTATTAGAGACAAAAGTAGCTGGTAGTTTGTGGTAAGTTGAAAACATTTCAATAGAATATGATTGATTACCCTTTGCTACACTTTACTCACCGTCCGAGGAAACGGTTGCTTGCTTGTTGCAAAATTACAATCGATTTGTTTGTTTCCCAGAATGAATATTTCAAGCAGTCCATTAGAAAGCAATTATTCCATTTGCTTCTTTCGACTCGACGGTGGACGGTGAATGTCTACCAAATTGCAAAAGACACGACTATGAGTTCTGCTCAATGCACAGGAATTCAATTTTGGTCATACTAGTTTCTTCCATATTAGAATAAAGTAGGAATACAAGGATCACCTAATAATATCAATCTTAACACAGGCTATGAACTAAATAAATCATGGTACCCTGTTATTCGTTTGTAATTTTCTTTTTCATTTGTATGTTTTACCTTTTATCAATGCTGTGCTGTCTTCTTCAGGTTTTTATAATAATAACATAAATAAATATGTAGTCAAGACTACTAGTATATAAAATCAGTTGATTTTGAAAATACAAAAATTTTAGCTAAGGAAAACCACTGGATTAGAAGATTGATAAGAGAAACTATTGAAATCCAGAAGTCACCTAATAATATCAATCTTAACACAGGCTATGAACTAAATAAATCATGGTACCCTGTTATTCGTTTGTAATTTTCTTTTTCATTTGTATGTTTTACCTTTTATCAATGTACCCATGATTTTATATACTTGTAGTCTTGACTACATATTTATTTATGTTATTATTATTAAAACCTGAAGAAGACAGCACCTTGCTGTTCAAACGTTGTTAATGTTAATAAATTTGTACAGAACTAAACCCAAATATTGTTTAAATTTAGAAACACAAGATTTTTCCTGATTGATAGTATCTGAGTTAGAGTCAAATTCATAAACAAACAACAAACACACCCATAGCCATCGTCGTGAAAATAATAAATTTAGTATAATGTAAAATAAGATTTAGTAGAAAATCTGATGGTTTTATGAAATAAGGATTAGTTTATTTTCATAAAAAAGTTTTATTATTGGCAATCGATTTCGTCGCAACGGACATCATCAGGCCACAGCTGTAATACAATATATTTCTTGTAGAAAAAAAACATATAAAATTTTTTACATATGAAAATTATATAGAATTATTTAAATGGTTGGGATAAATTTAGAAAATTATTTTAGTTTGTATTACAAAAATATAAATGTTGATAAATATATGGTTATTAATAATAATGAATGATAAAATGTACCCATGATTTATTAATATATTAATAACCATATATTTATCAACATTTATATTTTTGTAATACAAACTAAAATAATTTTCTAAATTTATCCCAACCATTTAAATAATTCTATATAATTTTCATATGTAAAAAATTTTATATGTTTTTTTCTACAAGAAATATATTGTATTACAGCTGTGGCCTGATGATGTCCGTTGCGACGAAATCGATTGCCAATAATAAAACTTTTTTATGAAAATAAACTAATCCTTATTTCATAAAACCATCAGATTTTCTACTAAATCTTATTTTACATTATATATAATTAAAGTCTGAAAATGGAGTCATTTATACGAATAATAAATTTAGATCTAGGGACCTTGAAACATGCTTATTTGCCAAATCTCGATATGCAATTTTTAGTAAGAATTTCATACACCTCTCACATTCGGACACGAGAAGAAAAAAAGTTGTAGAACATCTAAAGATTTTTGTAGAAACAACCCAACATTTGTGTAGGTTATATAATTCGTTGAAAATATTATCCGGCCGAACTACATATTACGAGTCTAGGCTAATAAGTAACGAAACATATAAGCAATGTTAATCGTTAGATACGTAGTTTAGACTAATGTGCATACAAATCGAACACAGTCCAGTTTTGAATTTAATTTTTATTTTACAAACAAGAAGTCAGATTAAAATAAAACTTATGCTATTTGAAAGATCACTGAATACGCTTTAACATAACCTTAAATTAATTATAAATCTTTTCATGTTTTCAAACGAAAAGTAAAATGAAATGCGTGAAACTAATTAACATTTACTCTACAAATTAATATAATATTGAAAAATCTGATGTCGCGAACACAATACTTCCCGTCATTTAACTTTTATTAATTTAAATACATACCTATATATTTATTCGTATAATATGACGATATCGTTTTATTTACTATTTTATTTTTAAAACATTATTATTATTAATTTGAATTTTCATACATTTGAAATATAGATTGTGTAACTTAACTAAGGAATTGTGTTTATCTTTAAATCATAGGCTCCGGGATTTATGAAATACATTACTTTATAAATTTATCTATAAAATATATACAGGGAATTTATTTTAACATGCAACATATGGTCAATCATTTCCATAGTTACTCATCACTATTGTCAAAAAATTAAAGCAATGTAATATTTGTTCATTTTAAAATGCAACATACAAAATTTGTAGTTTTGTATTAGTAAAACAAATTTCCAATAAATTAGCCTACATACGATTAACAAAAAAATCAAAATATGAATGTTGCACATCTTAACAAACTTTAGCTTACAAAAATTCATCTTTCATGTAATAAATGTTAAAAAATACCCCCATTCACACTGAGGCAATATTCTAGTCGGTCGTAATAAGAATTGACCCCATTTGTCTTGTGTTCTGGACGTATCTCCTGTGCTGCAATACTATTTATAATGTTGCATTTTAAAATGGACAAAAAATACATTGCTGTCATTTTTTGACAATAGTGAGTAATCAAGGAAGTGATGAACCATAATGTTGCACTTTAAAATAAATTCTCTGTAGAAAAAGTATGAATGCATACCTGTAGAAAATTTAATAATTTTTGATTTTTAAAATAATATAAAGCCCGAAAAAATAATAGTTAAAGGTAATTTTCAAAGAAAAACTATTTTGAGCTTTAATTAAATTGACTTTTCTTGTTATCCGATTTACGCCAAAATCTAATGGCTTCTTTCCATTTTAGAATAGATTCGAAATACAAGGTTTCAAATTTTTGCTATTGATGGTTAGAGTGTTAAGAGGATGCAGACACACACGCGCGTACATACACACACACACACACACAGACATATATATATATATATATATATATATATATATATATATATATATATATATATATATATATATACATTTACACGGACATCATCGTGAAAATTTTAAAATTAGATTCTAGGGACCTTAAAAACGTAGTCATTTACTAAAATATCGATAAGCAACTTTAGTACGATCCCTATACCTCCCTTTCCAAGGGTAGTGGGAGGCAAAAACGAATTATGTGCAAATTAATGCAAACAATAACTGCAATGTGTCTTTAAAAATCCCAAAACCTTAAAAGTTTTATATTTTTCTTTAGTTCGAAGTCAATTAGAATTTGCAACAATTTGTTGGTCACCTCAGTATGATATTCATATTAAAAGAATAGAGCGTATTCAAGAAAAAATTTGTAAATTTATTAGATATAAATTTAATAATTTTGAAATTAATATTTTACCTTTGGAAAATCGGCGAATCGTAATTGACTTGATATTTTTATATAAATTAGTAAATAATAGAGTCGATTGTCCTGATCTATTAAACAGTTTGGGCTTTCGCGTACCAATTTATACGACTAGAGCAACGGATTTATTCTGTTTAGTATTTAATAGAACTAATGCTGCTTTCAATTCTGCTCTAAATCGTCTATCATTTTTTTTACAATAAATATGTGTCTTATAATAATTCAATTGATATATTTCTTTTTAGTTTATCACAGTTTAAAAAACAAGTGACAAATGTAGTACTGTCCTTTAATTAGTTATTTGTTATTAATTTTTCTATTATGTTTTCATTGTAGTTGGTTATTCGTATCATGAAATTATATACTGCTATATTATTATTTCTAATGTAACTTAATTGCTAATGTATTTTTTATTTTGCATTTATGTTGTATGTGCTTTCCTGTTATTGGGACATAGTCCTATTGGAAAGCCGAAGTTAAACAAAATAAAATAAAACTGTGATATACTCGTGATAGCAACTACTTGCGTAAATATGCGATGTTATTGATATCGGTTTCTGCATTCCTGCACTTGATAAAATTAAGCACTCTTGATAAATCTAAATTGCTCATGATAAAGAGTCATAAAAGATCTTTGGAACACCATAAGTTTTATTTTATATTGAGGTCTAGTTTCTAAAAATATAATTTAATTCAAAACAGCCGATTTCTATGCATGTAAATCAAATGTTATATATTGTTAAAAATATTCATTTCATGTTTCTTTGTAAAATAAGTTTAATTTTACATCTATTGGAAAGTTCAACCCATTATAACAATTTCAACCTCATTTCAAAATTCCAGAAGAGAAATCTGCATTTCCATTCTACCTGCCAATTTGTGCAAATCATACAAATTTTTAAATCTTGTTAAACTGTTACCTCTTTCACTGCTAATCCTTTTATGCATACAAAAAGAAAAGCAAATACTTTACAACGTTTCGCCTTATCATCAAAGACATTTACAGCATTCTTTTCACCCTTTTACCGCGTAATCCGCTACCAGGTTGTAAATAACCCCTTAGGATGAGTGGCTGACAAATTCCACATTGACTCCTGAGGGATTTACTGCTATTACTCCGGCTTAAGCCTGGAGTTTGGAGATGAACACTGGACAGTAGTGACCGGTGGTTTGTTGGTATGCAGTGATGAGCTGAGAACATGAGGGTAATTGGTTTAAATCTCAGGGGAAAAGGAAGTCGGACTTGGTGAGTCAAGTAAAGAGCTACAGATTGAAATGCCGACTTGCGGTGATTGTCAAAGTGGGAAATTTGCGTTTTCATGGGAAATGTTAAAGATTTTTGCCGCAATATGATGAATTATCTTGTGATTGTGACACGTTTTCTAAAATGTTAATCTGTAGATGAAAAGGTATACGACGCAAACTTGGGCAATAGTTGTAACAATAAGAGTGCGAAATTAGAGATTCTGAAACTAACAAACGACTGCAATCGTCCACAAACAAAGTGTGTTAAAAAAAAAAAAAACTCAATTTGGAGTAGACCATAATCACAGAAACGTATGTCTGATCATTATTCAATTCAAAAGTCAAGTTGTCAAAATTAATCTGAAAATGTAATTTCAAGGAGAAAAGATAATAAAGAAACATTTTTGACAACATCTAGTGTCAAATTCATTCATGTTCATAGCCTATTCAGAGTTAGATTTTTTTAACACACTGTATAAGAATAGTTATTTGTATTACTGCGCCAGAAACTGAACATTTGTGAGAGCGAGTTCATTTTCAAATTACGAGATTTCGCAAAACAGTTCCTGGGTGTGTGACACACAAGATTTTTTGTGCCAACGACATTTTTAATGTATTAAAGAAATATTATTACTACTTCAAATATTATATACTATAAATTTTTTATGTTGGTAACATTTTCGATTTACATTATAGGTTAAAATTTGAAGATACATTTTCTGCTTGTATTCTTTCAACAGAACCTCAAAAATAAAACGAATATGATGATATTTTACAACAATTAATGTAATAGTAATGGTATAATACGAGTATAATATGAATAATAAATCAAAAATAGTGTTTTTTAAATAATGTATCACATTTTGAAAATATTTATAAACTGACATTTCACCAGAATAATACCAACTTATAGTTATAAAATTCGCTATCTGTTTGCTGACCTAGGCCTGAAAATAAGTGTTTCTGGACGATTTCGAGATATGTAAAACAAGCTATGCCGGACGAAGGCACTACTTGGGAGGCTATGTTATGTAATAACTATTAAAATAGGTACCTAGGATTGTTATGACTTTATGACTATGAGTATCATTACTGCCACAGATGTCGGTTTGAAATCCGAGCTCGTAGAACGCGAATTTTAAAACATCTAAGGCTTGTTACAATAGGGTATTATCTAGTTATAACCCTTTAATTTCATTAATGTTTTTGAAAGCACTAATAAAATTTATTTAGCCTTCTTTCTTATACGGATCTACGGATGCTAGGCATCCTTACATAAATAAACATTTCCCACTTATGAGATGGAAGCGTGGTTCATTTTCAACCCTAAAGATTGTCGTAGCAGTTAGGAATGCATATTTCCCAACTTAAAAGGCTATAGGAATCGGTATATTACAATAATGATTGTGAATAAATATTACTGTAGAAAGTACAGATACAATTATTACTTGGTTACCCAGCCTACTTTTGTATATGTAAACAAAGGCTTAATATTCTGAAACTGGTATCACAGATTATCTATACTACCGTATACAGATGCGACACTCGGCGATTTCGTTGGGGCAAATTTTCAACTGCGCAGGTTGTTTGCGCATGCCATATTTCGTTAATAAAATGGCGTGTTCTTAGTTTGCCGTTATAGTTTGCAAAATAAATATGAAATATAAAAGTCAGTGACGTGAAAATAAAATGGAACACTTTTTTTTCAAAATTTTGAAATTGTAGCCATACAATTTAATATCATTAAAAATATTGTAAAGTAAATTAAAGAAATTGAATTTACCCGTCCTTGACAGGAAAGTTTATAAACAAGAACTTTAATACAATAAAAGGAAGAAAAAAAACTATTATTATTATTATAACAAATAATAAGAAATGGCTTAATTGATTCTTAGTTTTTTTATGTTATGTTGTCATTTAATGCATAGAGTAGCAGTTGATTTTTACATATTATTATAAATAATAGGTATTGTATTATTTAATTCTTTGTTTTTATATTAGTAATATATTTAAATAAAATGATATCTAGTGTCTATTTAGCAAAAAAAAAAAACATTGAAAAATAGAAACTTCTTTTTACGGATTTGAACTCGCGACCTCACATAGATTCGGTGTTTGCTCTAACCCTCGCTCTAACCAACTCGGCTACAAGCCAAGCTGTACTGACCTCATATTTGTAGGATTTTGAGGTAGTAACTTATTTCATTAAAAACATGGCCGCCAATAAAATTTTTTGGAGACACTAACTTCAAAGGTACCGACAGAGAGTGTCGCATCTGGTTACGATAGTATAGGTAATCTGTGCTGGTATGTAAAATTACAGGTTATAACTCAATGATTTATTCTAATAATTATTTATCTAAAAAATGATGATTGTGAATAAAATAGTATAAATAAATATTTCGGTGGCAGTGTTGTTAATGCCTCGAGCTGTATCTGACATCGAGGCTTGGGTTCTCGGTAAACATAAACCCTTACCCCTGTATATGCGGATTTTTATTTTTGCATTAATTTTAATATGATATAAACAATTACAGCGTCCATGTTATATTTATTACGCCTCATTACAATTTTCATTGTAGGAAACTGTTCATATATTAAAATAAATTTGCAGCTAACCCAATTTTAATATCTTAATAACAAAGACCGAGGATAATTTAATATCGCTTACAGCATTTTCTCATGTTTTGTGCAGAGATATCAATCAACATTTCTTAAATCCAGTAAATTTAAATGTATACAACCTTATGGCGATTGCCATTCTGTTGTATGCAAAAGTAAATTAACATATAAATATCTTTTCTTCTGCAGAGCAGACATTATTAATGCCGACCGTATCCGCATAAACATAAACGCACACGCCAACAATGGCTGCGTAAATGTGGCATGGCGTTAATAATTTAAATGTTTAAGAAATCAAAAACTCCTCCTCGATTTATTTCCATTACGAGCTGTCAGTGAAACATTATTTATTTTAGTTTCCGGTAACGTGTATAACTGGCATAAATCATAAAAACCAAATTAACCAACACGAAAAATAACTAATAATATAATCATTTATAATAAAACGTAATTACGGCTTGCGGTGGTTAGATGTTGGATTTCATTACATGGCCTCCTCGGATACCTTTCAAAGCTTGTTTACTTTTTAAAATCTGCCTGTAATGCTGTTTTAATATCAATCGCAGTTATTAACAACTCATATTAAATACAGGTGTAAAATTTTGATACGAAAATAATTATTTGGAAAAACTTTTTGACTGTATGGAAGGTACTTGTAGCTTGATTAATTATTTTTGTAATAATTTTGACGTTTGATGTACTAACGAGGAGAGTGTAATTTGATTCTCCACGTATTATGTCAGTTTAAAATAAGAGAAATTTATATTGTTTCCAAAGTAATATATAATTATTACCTCTCGCTAAAAGAGGTATTGGATTCATGCTAAAAATCACATATCCAGATTTTAGTGAATAAGCACGATTTAAGGTCCCTATAAAACGATTTTAACATTTTTACGATGATGTCTGTGTGTGTGTGTGTGTGTGTGTGTGTGTGTGTGTGTGTGGATGTGTGTGTGGACGTGTGTGTGGATGTGTGTATGTATGCAGGTATGTATGTATATATGTATGTATGTATGTATGTATGTGTATGTGTGGATGTTGGAGGGACGATTACTCAAAAACTATAACATATAAGACCAGTTTAACTATAAATTCCTCAATATGCCATTCATGGGAAGAGCTGAAAAGGTTTTGGTAACAATTGGACAACCGGAAGTAGTAGTTTTTAAAAAAAAATCTTCTAAATATTACTTTTTGGAAATTTGTTATTAAAAATATTAAAGAATATAAAATTCTTTATCTAGTATATTAAACATTTTTATTATATCTTCTATAGATTTAGATATAGTTATAAATATATAAAATAATAAATTGTATCTATCAAATAACTCATGGAAACCAGTTGAAAAATTAAAATGTTTTAAATGACATAAATGTCAGTGTCAAAAACCGAAGGCTTTTTCTGGGAAGTACATTTAATATTTCTTATTTTATCATTAATTAAATCTTTAAAATTATAGATATAGCTGCCGCACGTTAAATTGGCACTGTTCTTGAATGCGGAAAACCTAAAATTCGCACTTGGACAAATCGAGATGTAATAGTAATTATAATATGCTATTTTTATGACAAAGAAAACACTCCGTCAACATCTAACATTGGTATAAACAGAAAAGGGATTCATTTGTAAGCCAAAGTATGTAGAGTAACAGATCAACGAAGCACGCGCTTGCTATACATATATTTCATCATATATCTTTCAGAAATACCGCCAATTTCGTCAATGAATTGGAAGAATTTCGAACATTTAAAAGAGTAGGAGGTAACTTGTTCATAGAATGAATTGAAAAATAAAGAATAGATGTAATTAGAATATTTTGTCTACCAGAAATGTTAAATATAATAGGCACTTATATAACCTAATATGAAATTGGCGAGAGGTATTGTGCTGGCCACAACAGATTTTTTTATAATTGTTATGCGAGGGTTTATAATCAACTGAAGTAAAATGTAGCATCCCTGGAGTGATTCTTCTGATGAAGAAAATAATTCTAATATTTTAAGTGAAGAAGGAGAACATGTTCATCAAAATCATTTATCGGGCAACGTAAACTAATTATTTTAAATAATTCCTTAAAAGTGTTGATGGAAGAACACCGCAGAATTAACAAAAGCGAATTATTACAATGTATGCCAAATTGTTAGCAACGGAGTTACACCAAAAAAACGTAGGTGTGATCCCAGTAAATTACGAGTGATTAGTGAATTTGAAGCTACATAATATTATCCGTCGGAAAGTTTACAAAATGTAGGAAGAAAAACTACTTCCGTCTGTTTGTTAATATTTGTAAAATGTAAAAAAAATATAAACACATTATTGAATAATAAATTGTAGTAACTTCTAACTACGAATTTTTATACCTAGGAGTAATTTGTGCTGTTTTAAATTTGGTAACAGAAAAAAAATTGTGAATAACTCTCTGTTTTTATACTCTTGCAAATCTTTTAAGCAAATACATGCTGAGATGGGCGGAAAAGCCAATGTGCATTTATCTTGATACAAACTATACACATTACGTATGCGCAATATCGAAACTGAATTTTACGTAGTAAAAGTTAGTAGTTTTCAATTCAAACCCATGAATTTTAATTTTGGTTTGAGATAATTTAAAACCGTTTGTCACTGTATACAAGACTTTTTTTTTCAAAACTAAAACCGTTTTAAAAACGTACCCAAATTAAATGTAAAATTAGTAATTAACCAAGAAATTTAATAAACGATGAAATACTCATGCAAGTTCCAAATTTTTAAGCATTTCTAGCTTTTTATGTCTAGCGACGTTTCAACATAAATTTATCATGAACACCATTTTTACCTCCCGCTACCCTTGGTAAGGGAGGTATAGGGATAGTGCTAAAAATCACATAACGAGATTTTAGTAAATGACCACGTTTTAAGGTCCCTAGAATTCAATTTTAACATTTTCACGATGATGTCTGTATGTGTGTATATGTGTGTGTGTGTATGTGTGTGTGTATGTGTGTGTGTGTGTATGTGTGTGTGTGTGTATGAATTTTGACTCCGCTCTAACTCAAATCGGATAAACGGAAATGGCACTTTACTTGAAGCTCATAATAGTTTTTCTTCAAAAAATACCATTAAATGCCATTTTTTCGCATTTTATGTCATTATGAAATTTAAAGATTATTGAATTTCCTACAGGTATACATTAATACTTTTTCTATATATTTTACAGATAAATTGAAAAATCATTTTATTTTTTAATCCCGAAGCCTAAGATAAACACAATTCCTTTGTTACACAGTTAATTTTTCAAATGAATGCAACTGACGTCATTGTCAAAAAACTAATCACTTCAAATTAATAATAGTGACATATTAAATAATAAAGAAAATCGTAAATAAAGCAATAGTTATATGCAATAGAACATAATATAGTTTGCAGCATTAGTAAATACGTAGATATGTATTTAAATTAATAAAAATTAAATAGCGGGAGGTTTTGTGTTGGACACATCAGATTTTTATTAAAGAATTAATTTTTGTTAATATAATGCGTCTAAGTTTCAATTAACATAGTTAACCAAAATTGACAAATTTGGTTTATGTAGGTAGGTATGTGAAATATCATATTGCTTCAAGAAAATTGTGTAAGTACCTATATCTTTTAAACAATAAAAAAATATTTTTCATATTATTTTCCAAATAATTGCCTTATTCTAAATTATTGATTATAAAATATTTCAAATGATTATTTACAAAAATAGTCCATTTAATATTATAATACAGGTATACACAGAAAAAAATAACCATCTAAATTGTAGTTAATTAACTAAACAAATCTGTAATTTTCAGCCTGCTAATATGTTTTCATTAAATTATTTAAGTTGATTTAGTTAAATTTTCTAAATTTGTAATAACACATTACAGTAAAATTAAATACAAAATTAGATTAAATGACTACATTAAGCATTGAACTAAACATAAATACAGAAATTAACTAAATATATATTTAAATTTTCTATTTACTTATCTAATTCATTAGAAAAATCACCGGAAATTGAAAGACAAAAATAATGAAGCCAAAATATAGTAAAATTAAATAAAATAAGTAATTAAAATAACTATTTACATAGTTAAATTAACGATTTTTTACAAATATATTTATTATCTATTTCGGGTTAGTTAAAATGCTAAATTAAGATTTGTAAATTATACTAAATTATTAGACATATTGCCTAATAAAATAATATCTAATTATAATTAGACACAATTTCAATTCTTTTATTTCTGTGTACGTTTTGACTTACCCCACATTTTTGTTTATTGTATAATAATCAATAAATTCAATAAAAAAATTGTTTTCTATATAATTATTAGGTACAGTATTTAATAAAAAAATGCTAATTCATACACCTGTAAATAATTGATATTGTTTATATATGTAGGAGTATATACATAATTATAAATAGATAGATTTAATGCATGCTTACTTATGTAATCAATATATTATTAAGGATAAATATATTCAAAACATTCCATAACATGAAAGGAGAACTTTAGCTTACATGCAGAAAAATAATTAAAATTTAATCTTCACACAAATAAAAAAAATTCTTTGTAATTAATTTCGTGATTCAGTAATTAACACCCTGTATATTATCCTGTAATTAATCAATTAAATATGTTGAATGTATGTTGTACATATATACTAAACAAACACATTCATACCATGAAATGACTGGCAGATTTTGAGATACCCGCATTTTTATACTGGCGAAAAGTGCACATTCATGATTTGCTAAATTATTTTCATACAGAAAAGAAAGTAAAAAGCATGCTTTTACTTGGGAAATTTAAAATTATGTTTTGTAAATGGAAATTCAGGAATATGCTGGCACACTTCCAACTATCATCTTCAGGGAGGCTAAAAATGTTATTTAATTTATGCCAATTTCTTAATCGTAATTTATAGTGAATAGAGATTTTATTAAATTGATTTTCTTTTTCTGAAAACTTCTTATAAAATTGATATCTACTTTAAACAAGTAGATATTGATAAAGTGTCAGCAATTACTAGAAATTTCATCACACAGCATCATTTTTATAACACCGACGTTTCAGTAGACCTTTTTCAGGATCTATGACATTCAATAAAAATATATTATAATAAATATGAAATAATATGGTCATTATCACACCTACAGTAAGATCTTACAATATATTACATATCAAGTAGACGTTCAATTTTTACATCCAGTTTTACATATTGTACAAAAATTCATAAAGAGCCCATATACATATTTTGCTCTCAAAATCGATAAGAGAATAGATCGGAAAATAACCAGAAATTTTATTTTTACCTCTTGTTAAGAGAGGTGTTGGATTCATGCTAAAAATCGTGAATAAGCACGTTTTAATGTCACTAGAATACGATTTTAACATTTTTACAATGATGTCTGTGGGTATGTATGTGTGTGTGTGTGTGTGTGTGTGTGTGTGTGTGTGTGTGTATGTGTATGTGTGCGTGTGTGGATGTTGGAGAAACGGTTTCTCAAATTCTAAGACTAAAGACCAATTTAACTATGTATTCGTTAATCTGGCATTGATGGGAACAGCTGAAACAATTGGACAACCGGAAGTAGTAGTTTCTTTAAAAAAATATATAAATATAAATGTGTGTGTGTGTGTGTGTGTGTTAGTAATGTGCCGCCAAAAATTCCCAGCGGGAATTTGTTTTTCCCCGGGAAAATTCCTTCAGTTACAATTTTCGGGAAGAAATTTAGTTACGTATTTTCCCGGATTTTTTTTGGGAAAAAATAGGCGAAGGCTTATCCCATTCTGAAATGAACTATACCTATACGTACAGTACTGATTCTTCTGATTCTGATGTCTAATTACATATTTGTTTACATTTTAAATTATTATTTGTTTTTGTATTAACAATGTCCACTTTTTTGATATTAATAAATTTCCCCTTGGAAATTCCCCAAGAAATTTCTCAAAAAAATCCAGAAAAATTCCTGTGTGTGTGTGTGTGTGTGTGTGTGTGTGTGTGTGTGTGTGTGTGTGTGTGTGTGTATGTGGATGTTGGAAGGATGTGTGGATGTGGGAACCACGATTTCTCAAATACTATAAGACAAAACATGTTAACTATAAATATTCTAAATATTTTTTTTTTTAATTTATGATATTACAAATGTTAAAGAATATAAAATTCTCTAGCCGATGCATTTAACATTTTTACTAGGTATATCTTCTAGAGATTTCGAGATAAATAAAATAATCCGTTGTAATGAATCTCACAGCCCAAATAACTCCATGGAAACCAATCGAAAAATTAAAATGTTTGTAATTGACAGAAAAATGTCAGTGTCAAAAATCTAGAAGGCCTTTTTCTAGGAAGTACATTTTATATATTTTTTAATTTATTATTAATTAAATATTTAAAATTATGGATACCTACATATTACATTTACGCATCAGAAATATAGTTAATCTTGTCAATGAATTTGAAAAATCTCGAACATTTAGAAGAGTAGGAGGAAACACACCAAGTGAGCTAAGTTAATGTTTACTCATGAGAATAAAGTTTAGTTAATTTCTTATTATTCTTAATTATAATATTTAATTTTGACAAAATAAAAAACTGATCAGTTAGTAGGCTGAGCATGACAATCGTCGCTGATAGACGTCAAATCATATATTTAAAATGCTTTATTGTCTGTCATTTGTGCCGTGAAAAGTAATGAAAATGGCTGATAATGTCTGATAAATATTATGGTGTTATTTTCATACCCGATGTTATTTTAAATGCATTATTTGTTGCAGAGTGAGTTAAAATTTTGTGAGAGTGATTTAAAAATTTTTAATTCACTTGTGAATAAAGTGTTACTTATAGTTGTTGCTATGGAGTTAATAATGACAGTTTAAAACGTCAAAATTGAATAAAATATATTAATTAATAATAGATGTAATTAGAATTTTTGTGTGTGTACCAGAAATGTTAAATACAATATGTACATCTATAGCCTAATATGGAAATTAACGTTGATGTTGTAAGAATAAATGCTGTTAGAATGAGAATTCGAGTAATTGTGAACACCACCACAGCAGAGAAATTTTCCCACAATATTGATAAAGTTTAGTTTTTAGTTTTCTCTTGAGCTTTTCAGCAACTTTTAACCAATCAATCTAATTCAAAATATTAAACCCTCCAATATTCGAATTCCTTTCTTCATAATCAAGTCACCACCATATTCTCAGTTCTCATCTAATTGTAAATGAGGCCGGCTCAGCCATGTTGGTTCCCCATGCAGCCCTACAGGCCTCTGCTCCTCTGCAAGACCCCAGCTTGCCTGCCGAGTGCCGAGGGGCCCGACCACGCTCTGCTGCACTATTTTTACACAACAAGGTCGGAGCAGGCACAGGCAATCTAAAATGGCGCGCTGCATCTAAACAATGGGGCCGGCCAAGAGGATGGGAACATAGAGAACGAGAAGGAATGGAAGTTTTTTGTGCCGCTCAGGTTGAGGTGGTTTGTGAAAAGTGATTAAGATTGGGTTTTTGTGGAATTTGAAGTGGTTTTTAGCGAATTGGGAGTTTGAGGTTAGGGTAACGATTGGGGATTACATGGCGGCGATGTGATTATTTTTGGAAAGATTGTCAAATTTCTTTGTTTTTATCATCACGGTTTATTACACATTTCTGTAGACAATTACGATACAAAGTGTAACATAAATAGCGGGCAACATTACGCAAAAGTGGCCTGTTAGTTTTAAACAGTAAAACCCTCATTTCCACCGAATGTTTTAATGCTTAATGCACAATAATTAGTGCAAAGGCTTAATGGATTATGAAAATAAACTAGCATACCATTTCCAGCTACTTTTTAAATGACTAATTCAACAGAAATATCACATTTTTTCCCTTATTACTTGTTGTTTAGGAAACTGCCATTGCATCAGCATTTTTTTACCTCTCGCTAAGAGAGGTATTGGATTCATGCTAAAATTCGCATATCCAGATTTTATTGAATAAGCACGATTTAAGGTCCCTAGAATCCGATTATAACATTTTTAAAATGATGTCACGATTCCTCAAAAACTATAAGACTTAAAAAATATTTAACTGCAGTTTCCTCAATCTGACATTCCTGGGAAGAGCTGAAAAGGTTTTGGTAACAATTGAACAACCGGAAGTAGTAGTTTCTTAGAAAAATTCTTCTAAATATAATTTTTTGGGAGGTTTTTTTTATTAAATATTGAAGAACATAAAATTCTCCATCTTATACAACTAAAATTTTTATTATATCTTGTATAGATTTAGAGATAAAGACACTATAATTTATAGAGTGAACTAATCGCAGAGGCTACGGCACTAAGGAAACCAGTTGACAAATTTTAATGTTTATAACATAATTTGTAAATGACACATGTCAGTGTCAAAAATCAAAAGTTTTAGTGACATTCTGATAGCTTTTAATGGGAAGTATATTTAATTTTTCTTATTGTTTTATTAATTAAATATTTGAAATTATAGGTAAAATTGTGGTAAAATGCATATATCCATCAGAAATACCGCCAATCTGGTTAATGAATTGGAACAATATCTGACATTTAGAAACTTCCTTATACAATGAAAAATAGATATAATTAGAATTATATGTGTGCAGAAGACGTTAGTAAGATGTTAAATATAATAAAAAAACAATATCTGGGTAATGTTCTATAATATTTTGTTATAAAACGACGGTTCGAAAGCGAAATGCAATACAATACTTATATAGCCTAATATGGAAATGGCGAGAGGTCTTGTGCTGGCCACAACAGATTATATATTATATTAAATATGTTCTATACATAATTTTAATATGTTATATACATAATTTTCTGTATCTATAGCCATATGCAAAGGTATGAAAATAACAGTAAACGTTGCCATATGAAAAATATTTTTACGCATTGCGCTTAGTTATTAATTATAGCTCTTACGCATTGGTATATTAGTTGGAAATTCTCATAATAGATTTTCATATTACTTTGACAAGAAAACGCCATTCTTATTAGATACATTTTCTTTCGTGACATATTCTTATACTTTGCATCAATTTTCTTCGGGAATTTTTATATTCTTTATAGTTGAAATTTGAAATTAAATATATACAAGACTTCTGATACCAAACGTAAACGTAACCTATAAGTTTTTAAAATCCGTTATTTTGTATATCCGTGAAGACGTAACGTCTACGTTAAAAAACTGTTCAGTATTAGTTGTATACGTAATTAAAAATATGGGCAATTATTAATTGTTTTGCACACAATGAAATCCGCATGCAAGTGTATGCTAAATGATGTGATATTAAGTTTCCTTTATATTATTTCCTTGTCATACACCCACATTTTATCAACACCACTTTGTAGCTAAGCTCGTACCCATGTTTTCATATTTTTTCATCAAATAGATTTCGTATCCTGTTACATAACTTCAATTTGTATTTTCCATAACGGTATTGCATTGGTATCAATAATGTATGTAGAAAACCCACACAATTTTAATTATAAATAAACTATGAATAGATCTTTTCCGTTCCCATATAAATTATGTAACAATTTTCCACAGAATATTTCTGTAGGTAAATAACAATCTAAATATTTTCACCTTTTGTATTCCTATTCCTATAAGAAAAGAAATGCGATACTTTTAACAATTTTTCTACACAAGTACAGTGTGTTTAGAAAATAACCTAATTCGGAGTAAGCTATAAACACAGAAACGTATGTCTGATCATTATTCAATTCAAAAGTCAAGTTGTCGAAATTGACCATGAAATGTAATTTTAAGGAGAAAAGATAATGAAGAAGGATACAGAATACAGCCATTCACCGTTTTCTAATTTATTTCTATTTCGAAAATAAGGATACAAGAAGAAAATCTTTGATTTATTTAGATAACATTTTTGACAATATCTCGTGTCAAATTGACATTTAATTAAATACTTTCAATTGACATACTTTTTTTGTCCATAGTCTACTCTGACTTAAGATTTTTTTGAACACGCTATAGTAACGCTGTGTCCGATGTTGCAATTTGGCATTTAGTATTTAGGTATTTTTCACATAAATACTACTCCGAATGTCATACTAATGACATCTATTGGTTTGTATGGCAAAACTTTAGAACAAAAATGAATTATACAATTCGATATAATTTGATGCTTCAGATTAAATATTAATATTATATTTCATAAAATAGAAGCTTAGAAGTTATTGTTTGACACTAAATTTGACGTTTGGCACAAATTATAGCAATGAACATGATTTGGTTAATTAATGCGAGTCAACTTCAAGGCATAATGTGCTCCAGCAAAACATTAAATCTAATTGCTAAAATCCTAAATATTGACGTTATTTAGGGCACAAATTTAGGATTTAGATATTAGGGTGATAAACTAATTACAATTTTTAATAAAATCGCATGGCTGAGTGTGTTTCAATAGTACTACCACACCACTAGTGGCTATGATTTTCCCGGCAACTTTTGCTAACAAAGATTTTTCTAAGCAACAAGCAAAAATAATAATTTTTCTCTGTTCTCTAATATTGTAGCAACGTAAATGTCACAATATTGCCGCGGCAGTACTATGTAGTGTGATAATATAGCCACCATCGACCTTTAAACTAATGGACCAAGTGTCTCCTATTCCTTTATTATTAGAATATTGTTCCAACATGGAAAGATAGAAATATATATTCTGTCCTTCAACAGAACGGAAGTTTTCAGTTAAAGTATACTGCGCATGCGTTCGTACTCATTGTACATCTTTTTCAGTCATATGTAAACCTCTATACATCGCTCTCTATCACTAAATAGTTGTCAAAATCTACATTTGACGTTTCGTAACTGTTTGTGTATTATATTTTGTTATTTTGAAATATGTTTTCAGAACTCATTATTAATAAAATTAAACAATATTTGGGTATAGTTCTGTATAAATTTATTAAATACAACAACGTTTCGACAGCAAGGTGCTGTCTTCTTCAGGTTTTTATAATAATAACATAAATAAATATGTAGTCAAGACTACTAGTATATAAAATCAGTTGATTTTGAAAATACAAAAATTTTAGCTAAGGAAAACCACTGGATTAGAAGATTGATAAGAGAAACTATTGAAATCCAGAAGTCACCTAATAATATCAATCTTAACACAGGCTATGATCTAAATAAATCGTGGTACCCTGTTATTCGTTCGTAATTTTTTCTTAATCGTTTGCAATTTTAATGTTTTACCATTTATCAATGTATCTATGATTTTATATACTAGTAGTCTTGACTACATATTTATTTATGTTATTATTATAAAAACCTGAAGAAGACAGCACCTTGCTGTCGAAACGTTGTTGTATTTAATAAATTTATACAGAACTATACCCAAATATTGTTTAATTTTGTTTGTGTATTATTTGCTTTTTTGGAGAACATTTACAATTATTTCTGTCAATATATACGTGTATGTGTTGTGAGGTGTGTATGTGACAAAATAATGGGGAAACGGTGTATTTCGTGTAGTCAGCAGTACGTACGAGGTCCAGCTGTGTCATTTTATATATAAGTTCTTATTAATTATTACTTGTCCCCTATAATATAATTTGTATGTAATATTATATTAAAAATATATAATGAATCTAATTATGCACAAAATTAAATCTATACTCTTAGCGATTATGCACCAAGTACAACAAGTTAGGGACAAATCAAATTTTTTATTTTGCTGCGTTTTCTTAACTTCCGTACTGTTGAAGGATAGAGATACTGTGTCTGCACCGTTATGGCGGGACAGACGTTTTGCTTATACGCTGCGTCTATTAGTTTAAAGGCCGATGATAGCCACAGTAATGCAGCTGCGACTGGTTTAGAACTGCAAAATACACCGCCAATTATCAAATAAATATTTCAATATTTTTCAAAAGTTATTCAAGTTAAAATTAACGTAAAAACTGGCTAGAGTGACACGCAATTCTTTTCTTTGTACCCAGTTTGAAAGTGTAAACCTAAATACCTCTTTAACATAATTAATAGAAAATAGTGACTGTATCTACCTGATATTGATAAATGAATTTTGTCACTGTTCGTTTCTATAATGGAACGAATGCGGCATGAAAGCAGATGCTGTGCCCAGCTCGGCTCGGCCTCTCGGTTGCGAGTTTTTAACTTCTCTTTGAGTTCCGCGCCGACCAATTACCAGGGCTGCGCGGCTAAAAAACGCCAAGTCCCGAAACACGCCCTAACCAGCGAACCTGGAGCTGAGAGAAAGAAAACAACACGACCAAGGCCAGGTTGCGCACGAAAAAATGGGGGCTTTTTACAAAAATACTTGCACACCATTAATTTAAAATAAAAGGATGTTAGAGGAGACGGTTTAACGGGGGTTTGAATTAATTAAAAATTAATTTGGAAGGAAACTGCAGATGATGTTAGTATTGTTGTTGATTTGATTGTAAACAAATAAATTATTCAAGAGCTTATAGCAAAAACAACATTAGGTAGTTCATTTTGTTAGATAATCAAAAGAAAACTTTCTAGCTTCCATACTTTTATAGTTTTCTGTCACTCAATTTAAATCAGGACGATGATTAAATATTAGAAAATTATTTACTGGATATGAAAAAAAAAATACGTTGTGGCCAGTACAAAACCTCTCGCTATTTCCATATTAGGCTATATAAGTATTGTACTGCACTTCGCTTTCGAACCGTCGTTTTATAACAAAAAAATACAGAACTTTACCCAAATATTATTTTTTATTGTATTTAACATATTTTCTGCACACACATAATTCTAATTACTTATATATATTTTTCATTGTGTGAGGAAGTTTCTAAATGTGAGAGATTCTTCCAATTCATTAACCAGATTGGCGGTATTTCTCATGGATATGTGCATTTTACCTATAATTTCAAATATTTTATTAATAAAACAATAAGAAAGATTAAATATACTTAGCAGAGAAAGCTATCAAAATGTCACTAAAACTATTGATTTTTGACACTGACAGTGTCATTTACAAACTGTTATAAACATTGAAATTTATCAACTGGTTTCCTTAGTGCCTTAGCCTCTGCGATTAGATTACTCTATATATTATAATGTCTTTATGTCTAAAACTATACAAAATATAATAAAAATTTTAAGTGTATCAGATGGAGAATTTTATGTTCTTCAATATTTAATAACAAAAATTTCCAAAAAATTATATTTAGAAGAATTTTTCTACTACTACTTCCGGTTGTTCAATTGTTACCAAAACCTTTTCAGGTCTTCCCAGGAATGTCAGATTGAGGAAACTGCAGTTAAATATTTTTTAAGTCTTATAGTTTTTGAGGAATCCATACATACACACACACACATATACACACATCCACACAAACACACACAGGTATCATTTAAAAAATGTTATAATCGGATTCTAGGGACCTTAAATCGTGCTTATTCACTAAAATCTGGATATGCGAATTTTAGCATGAATCCAATAACTCTTTTAGCGAGAGGTAAAAAGGAAAAATACTAAGCGACTGGCAGAATTGATGAAAAATGCAGTCAATATAGATCGTATTTTTCTTTTTCGTAATACAATACTGTTATTGTGATATAACAGGATTAAAAACAAAAGTGAAAAGATAAAAATAACGGACGGCTTTATAACAGTCTTCTACAATTAAAAATCAAGTATTCCTATAAAAATAATAGCATCTTAATGGACCGTTGTCAAGGAGAATTTATAAATCAACAAAAAAGTTGTTCAGTACGACAGAAGAAGAACAATTTTATTATTTTATTATTCCAAAATGTTTAATTATCATCATCATTGTTTATGACTTGATTTAACCCTGAAGAAGACCATTGTAATGGTCGAAACGTAGGTTTCAAATCAAATAAAAGCGTACTGACTGCAGTTTCCGATTACTTTATTTTCTTCTCCACACATTTAAATTTTATGTTATTACGAAAAATCGTGAACGCCACACGGCCGATATGCAAATAACGAACTCGGCTAATTATATACAAACCTCAGCCGCGTCCGTTATTTACCTCATATCGGCCTAATGACGTTAATAACTATTTTGACAAACATCAACGTTTCGTAGCCTACTGTTACTTCTTCGAGATGGAGTCAAATTAAATTTTAAACTAAAAATAGTTGAACAAATTCTCACGTGTTGTTGATGTTTAGCATATTTCAATTAATGTTGATGTATCCTAAAATATCTAATTTTCCAAAAAATAAATGCATTCCTATAAATTCCCTTTCTCATTAAAAAATACAAATATAAAAATTGATAAGCAATTACATAATAATTAGACATTTTTATAAGACTCTAACTTTAAAATGTAATAACTTGTGACTAAACTACTTTTTGCGCGAAAGAGTTTTACAGTTTGATATCGCTGAAAGTACATGTTGCTGTATTTATATTTACAAAATTTGGACTATTGTTATATTTGTCAAAAGCTCTTATTAGAAAATATCTCTATGAGTCCACAAATTGAAACAAAAATCTGTTATTATGGTTAATCGGCAGAAAATAAGAAAATATATTATTTGTTTTACAGTTCATTACCAATAAATAAAGCCTATAGTTGTATCTCAGTAAAACTAACCAACAAAGAATAAAAGAACCCCAATAGACATTATGTTTGCATATGTCATTCAGTGTTAAGCTAATTCTTTGTAATTTGTTCGTTGTGTTCAATAAAAATGAGTTTAAAACCATTAGATGTGCTTGGGGCAACTTTTTTTTGTTTGATAATATTGAAGATCATTCGATTATTCAACTAAAACGATGGCTAAAATGTAGAGGTCTATTGCTGATGACAGGTCTTTGTTTGCAAGTGGTAACAATAGCAACCTTTAGTTCTATGCTTTGCCGCAAGATGCGCTCTTGCAAATTGCAATTATATAAGTGTCTATTATTCGGATTCTTCATTGTTTGAATTATCAGTTTTTTCTTCAGACTTTATAAACAAGTTTGTATTACAACTGTAATCTAATTACATTTTTGTAATGTTTCATTGTCTTTTTGTGATCAGCACTTCAATTCTAATCCACAAACTGACGTTCATATTTTTAACCAGTGAATTTATCAACCTAACAATAGGTGCAAGTAAAAGCGTATATACTGGCCAGTTGTTAGTTGTTTCTATTGCTTTTGTAACGAAATGATTCAGCTAAAATTTACGTACTACTGACCTCAAGAAACATCAACATTATACCTACCATGACGCATGTAAAAGATATCATTATAATGTTGAGGAATGCGCAAAAATTTACTTTCGAGAAAGGTTTGTCATTGCTTACTGATTTGAAGTTTCGCAAGAAATAGAAAATAGTAAAATGCAACAACAATTATACAATTTATTTATGAATTTAATTATTTTAAAAATTATAACTAAAAGTAGGAAAATACTTTGAACCACAAAATGCTGTCGAATGAACATTTCCAAGGTTGATTTTTTGCATCGATTTTTAGCTTTTGATAATACTAGCAGCCACCACTATACAAGGAACAATAAATTGCGAAGAGTTAACCTGCTCTAAAAAAGTTTATTTTGCAAAGCAAGAAACCAATTACTTTTTGGATGGGTTAAAGATGTTGGACAATCGATGGAAAAGATGTATTGATTTAAAAGGAGTCTATTTTGAAAAATAAAACTGAAATTAACCAGAAAAATACTTGTTTCTATGTTAGGTTAATAACATTAAAGGTTAAAAGCTTGTGAATATTAGCAATTTATTTTATGGAAGGGAGGATCCAAATTATTATAGCTCCTGTACACAAAATCCTTCAAAGATTCCAAACCTTTCAACTTAAATTCAGAAAAAAGTAACTTCAATTTCAGAAAAAGTAATTATTCAATTTGCGAAAAAGTAAGATCAATTTCAGAAAAAGGACCTTCAATTTCAGAAAAAGTAAATTAAATTTCCGAAAAAGTAAATTCAATTTTTGAAAAAGTAAATTCAATTTCATAGAAAGTAACTTCAATTTCGGAAAAAGTAAATTCAATTTTAGATAAGCTAACTTCAATTTCAGAAAAGTAAATTCAATTTCGGTAAAGGTAAATTGATATTTTCATAAAATGTTTCTAAAATTGAAGTTACTTTTTCTGAAATTGAATTTACTTTTTCTGTTATACTCCCTGAACATAAAAAACTTCAAATATTCCATACCTTATCAACTAAATTTAAGAAAAAGTGACTTTAATTTCAGAAAATGTACATTCAATTTCGGAAAAAATAAATTCAATTTTTGAAAAACTTCAATTTCAGAAGTAAATTCAATTTCGGAAAACGCAAGTTGATATTTTCATGTAAATTTTCTGAAATTGAAGTTGGAAAATCTGTTGTGGCCAGCACAATACCTCTCGCCATTTCCATATTAGGCTATATAAGTATTGTATTGCACTTCGCTTTTATAACAAAATATTACAGAACTTTACCCAAATATTGTTTTTTATTGTATTTAACATGTCTTCTGCACACATATAATTCTAATTATATCTATTTTTCATTGTATGAAGAAGTTTCTTAATGTCAGAGATTCTTCCAATTCATTAACCAGATTGGCGGTATTTCTGATGAATATATGCATTTTACCACAATTTTACCTGTAATTTCAAATATTTAATTAATAAAACAATAAGAAAGATTAAATATACTTCCCAGAAAAAGCTATCAGATTGTCACTAAAACTGTTGATATTTGACAATGACATATGTCATTTACAAACTATGTTATAAACATTGGAATTTGTCAACTGGTTTTCTTAGTGCCTTAGCCTCTGCGATTAGTTTACTCTATAAATTATAGTGTCTTTAGCTCTAAATCTATACAAGATATAATAAAATTTTTAACTGTATTAGATGGAGAATTCTATGTTCTTCAATATTTAATAAAAAAAAAACTCCCAAAAAATTATATTTAGAAGAATTTTTCAAGGAAACTACTACTTCCGGTTGTTCAATAGTTACCAAAACCTTTTCAGCTCTTCCCAGGAATGTCAGATTGAAGAAACTGCAGTTAAATATTTTTTAAGTCTTATAGTTTTGAGGAATCGTGTCTACTACATCCAGACATATATACACACATATACACCTACACACATCCACACACACACACAGACATCATTTTAAAAATGTTATAATCGGATTCTAGGGACCTTAAATCGTGCTTATTCAATAAAATCTGGATATGCGAATTTTAGCATGAATCCAATACCTCTCTTAGCGAGAGGAAAAAAGGAACTACAATTTCAGAGAAAAATTCAATTTCAAATAAAGTAACTTCAATTTCAGAAAAACTATATGAAAATATCAATTTACCTTGTTCGAAATTGAATTTACTTTTTCTGAAATTGAAGTTACATTTTTGAAATAGAATGAACTTTTTCTGAAATTGAAGTTACATTTTTGAAATTGAATTAACTTTTTCCGAAATTAAATAAATTTTTCTGAAATAGTTTCTTTTTCTAAAACTGAAGTTACTTTTTCTGAAATTGTACTTATTTCTTCTGAAATTGAACTTCCTTACTTCTATTATAGCTCCTATACACAAATTCGTTATTTTTTCTGAAATTGTATTTACTTTCTCTGAAATTGAACTTCCTTATTTCTATTATAGCTCTTGTACACAAAATCCTTCAAAGATTCTATATCTTTTAAACTTTTCAACTTTAATTTCAGAAAAAAATAACTTCAATTTCAGAAAAAGTAAATTCAATTTCGGAAAAAGTAAATTCAATATCAGAAAATTAACTTCTATTTAAAATAAAATAATTTAATTTCATAAAAAGTTAAGTCAATTTCGGAAAAGGTAAATTGATATTTTCGCATAATTTTTCAGAAATTGAAGTTACTTTTTCTGAAATTGAAGTTACTTTTTCTGAAATAGAAGTTGAAAAGGTACTATATAAACCCGTAGGTAGCTTATTCTACATTTTTGTGATTAACTTTTAATAATGTAGCCGCCTAGCTGGCGTCTTTAATATCTCCCGGAATATTTGAATTTCTCGTCTGCGTCTCCGACGCATCGGATGCACAGAGCACAGATGCGTCCGCGTCCGCGGGATTGAGATGTATATTAGGTTGTAATTACATTAGCTCCAACGACCACTGAGACAGTTTAAATGATGATTAATAGAAAAACGGTGACGCCCATTCTAACGCGGGACGCGGTTGACACTCTGTGTGTTCTGTCGCATAGAATGTGATTAGCGACCAACTGAATTATTCACGAGGAAGCAGCTAGCAGCGCTCTCTCTTCAAAGCTCATTTTTTAGATTGAATATTTGGAGACGTTTTTGTAATTAGGAAATTGTTGTTTCCGTGTATGGACTGTCTATTTAGCTAATGCATATTTTGAAATTTAGCAGAAAAAATTGGTGTAATCAAATTAGAAAATTAAAGGAGATGGTTATTTATCAAACTGATAGCATCTTATCAACAATTTGTATAATTAGATATATTAAAATTTCATATAAATAACTACATAACCTACGTTCATATTACCCACCATACTGAGTGCGCCAATCTGCTTTATTGGCGATTTAAATGAACTTTTTCCCGCCATTATATATCAGTGTGGTGACATCACAACACTGTACGAGCTGTCGATCTGTCATTGAAATAATTAATTTTATGGTTTTAGAAAAAATTTAAAACATGTGTCAAAGGATGTTTTAAATAACCTGCAATCACTAGAATAGAAAGTTACTGTAAAGAAAAGGAAATAATATATTTTCAACATTTTTTTGTTCAAACTTTATTCACCAGATAGAGTTTGCTTAACTTGAATCGCCATGGATATCGGTAATTTAATATTTTGAATCCGAAAGAATGTATATCAAAATTTATAAATAAGTCGTAGTCACATTGTAAAATCTGTCTTTTATATAATGCCTAGATTTTGTTTATAAAAGCAGCCAGATTGGCAAATTTTTATTGAGTTATTTTTCAGTTAGACTAAGTATTCGCTTTTTAAATATCTAACTTTTTTTAAATGACGAATAACTTAATCACCTTAGCAAATTTAACAAGTTACTCGTATATCTCTTGTCTTATCAGGCTAAAACTTTTCAATCATTTTCTAAAATGACTAACTTTAGTTCTCTAATACTGTAGATGAATTACAAAAACAATTGTTTTAAAAATTGCCAAACCATTTTTACATCTCGCTAACAGAGGTATTGGAATCATGCTACAAATCGCATATCCATATTTTAGTGGATAAGCACGTTTTAAGATCCCTAGAATCCGATAATAACATTTTTACGATGATGTCCGTATATGTATGTGTGTATGTTTGTGTGTGTGGTTGTTGGAGCCACGGTTTCTCAAATACTATAAGACTTAAAAAATATTGAACTGCAGTTTCCTTAATGTGACATTCCTGGGAAGAGCTGATGATAGCTGTCAGTTTCAAAAATCAACAGTTTTAGTGACATTCTGAAAGCTTTTTCTGGGAAGTAGGTACATTTAATCTTTCTTATTGTTTTATTAATTGAATATTTAAAATTATATGTAAAATGCATATATCTATCCATCAGAAATACCGCCAATCTTGTTAATGAATTAGAAGAATCTCTGACATTTAGGAACTTCCTCATGCAATGAAAAATAGATATAATTAGAATTGTATGTGTAGGGAAGACATGTTACATACAATAAAAAACAATATTTGGGTAAAGTTCTGTAATTTTTTTGTTAGAAAACGACGATTCGATAGCGAAGTGCAATATAATACTTATGTAACATAAAATGGAAATGGCGAGAGGTATTATGCTTGACCAACAGATTTTTAGATTATAAACCAATGAATTTTGGACTTATTGGGTTGTTTATGTCTCCAATGGCCGTTTGCACCGGTTCTACTTAAATATTAAGTACACCTTAAAAATAAAAATACATTGCACCAATTATTAAGGGTCCCTTAGGTTGCAAACAACTACCCTTAAGTTAAGCGCTAGGTCATCTGTCACTTAAGTCTCCCTTACTCATACGCACGCATGCGTCGAAGAATTTTTACTTGATATTTCTATTTCAACAAAAATAGAAGACAACGATGATTTAGATACATTAGAATAATAGAAAATGGAAACTATTTTCAATATTTTTACAAATTAATTTTTTTAAACGTTTCTGTTTGCAAAATACTGTAAAAATAACAACAATAGAAAACCTTTTTTCACAAAATATTTTTTAATTCAATATGTATATTTCAATTACCTTGCAGTCATCATCAGTTGTACAAAAAAACATAAATAAATAAATAAATATATCATCACGGCATATTACCCATTTCTGGGTGTGACAGTATCTACAACACATGTAGACATCGGTAATGATGATGATATATTTTACCGTGTGGGCGCTTACCAAGCGTCACCTCACGGGCAATCACAGCTGGTGTGGAGAGTGCACCACAGGGGTCACTTTTGTGCCATTTAAAATTGGAAATATTTGGCGTCTGTCGGTATCGAACATAATAATAAATAAATATAAATATTTATAATTATTAAATTTTCGTACAACTGATGATGACTACATGGCAGTTGAAATATATATAGTGCACCCAGTCCTGGATTTGGCTTATTTTTGCCCCTAGGTAGAGAATATTAAAACGTAACTATTGTTGTTATTTTTACTTACCAACTAAGGAGCGCTTAACAAAGGGGAACATTTAAATGATACCGGTGCATAATATAACAATACAGCGTTTCTTAACCTGGGTCTGTAATATTTTTAAAGAGTCTGCAAATGCACCAAAAAATAATATCTAGAATACCCCTTAATAAATAATAAGTCATCACAAATTTTCCAAGATTGAGTTTTGCGTATTATTTTGAGGTGTGTTTAGAAAAATTAAAAACGAAAATATCCAAGTATTCATTGTGTAATATGGCCGCAAGCTCTTTTATGTTTTAAAAAAAAACCAGACATTTTAGAAAATGACTTGCCATGTTTATAATGCATTTAGCAACTCTGACAGGAATTTAATTTTTATAAGTACTATTTATTGAACTATTATAAAAATGTAGACGATAATATATTTTAAAATAAAACGTTTACTGTCAAATAAATTATTCATTTAACAAATATAATGCACTGTAATAACAATATAAAAACTGTAATATACAACATGAAGAAAATAACATCTTTAAATGTATAATATTATTGCTTTGCTATTGTTTCAAATCCTATAATTTAAAATAATAATCATTACCTAGCATAAACGAAATAGCAATTGAAACAACATAAATTAGTTTTGTTCTCATTCGCATTTAAATGACATAGGCCACGAAATAAATATTAAAAATAAATGTCAGATAATTTAAAGTATGTAGCTTAGCTGGCATAATCTCGGTATATCATGCAAAGTGGCTTGCCTAGTAACGCCAAATACAAACTTTCAACCCATAGGCGATTCTGTAACAATGAAATAACGAGGAAACCAATAGCGTATGCAGCAATCGATAGAAATATGTCATGTGATTGCACTCACTACACTGCACTCGCATTAGACCGAGCTATAAAAAATTCAAATTCATGGAAGCCATTTCACAAACTCAGGCTAGGCAAATGGAGACACGCATTTTCAATTGCTTTTATGGATTGCGTGTTCAAAAAGAAAAGAAACATTACCGGTAAATCTCTTTTCTTTTCAATTCTAAATTTGTGTTTCTTTTCTACCTAATTGTAATTTATCTGCAGATGCTTAAGCCCAGATTCGTACTAGTTTGCTGTTTTAATTTAATTTTGCCCTTATGTTTGAAAAACGATTTTATAAATATTTGTTTGAATACTATGTTCTGCTTAAAAATCATTTTTTTGATAATTTTTACCTCTCTCTAACAGAGGTATTGGATTCATGCTAAAAATCCCATATCCAAATTTTAATGAATAAGCACTTTTCAAGGTCGGTAGAATCCGATTTTAACATTTTTACAATGATGTCTGTGTCTGTGTGGGTGTGTGTTTGTGCGTGTGTGTGTGTATGTGTGTATGTCTGGATGTTGGAGGGACGGTTTCTCAAATTCTATAAGACTTAAAAAATATTTAACTGCAATTACCTCAATCTGACATTCCTGAGAAGAGCTGAAAAGGTTTTGATAACAACTGGACAACCGGAAGTAGTAGTTTCTTTAAAAAAATCTTCTAAATATTATTTTTTGGAAATTTGTTATTGCATAGACTGAATTATAAATATATAAAATAATCCATTATATAATGAATCAATCAGCCTGTGGAAACCGGTTGAAAAATTAAAATGTTTGTAATTGACATAAATGTCAGTGTCAAAAATCCAGACATTCAAAAAATTCTAATTGACAGATGTGTGTTGCAAGTGCAAAACAAAATATGGAAAGTATGGGATCAAAAATTAGTATTTTATAGTGGTCCTCTCAAGTGACATGCAGTGAAAGGCTAAAGAGAAGATGGAAGGACTGTATCGGAGAAGACTTGAGAAAGGAAGGACTGTGTGAAAAAGATGCGTTGGACAGGAATGAGTGTAAGAGAAGAGGAAACAGCGACCCCTAATAAAATAGGGGAAAGCTGAAGCAGAAAGTAAAATGTGTCAAGTGCATTTTACTTAGTGTATGTTTATGTCATAATTTTATTGGATTTATAGAACCTTTTCAAATGAACTTTTGGTATGTGTTCGTGTTCGATTTTACATGATATTATATAGAAACTGTTCCACGGTCCTTTTGGTATGAAATAATGAAATTTGACATTTCTTAAAACAGCGTTTTAGTTAAAACCGTGATCATACTACGAGCCAATTACTTTGTACAGAAATTAGGTTGGTGAATTAAAACAAACGTTGATTTACGACCCTAATCAGTTGACTATTAATCAACGGACTGATGGTTAATTCGGCCGTAAATGTATCAAAAAGCGGGTAATAAATAAAAATAAATAAATTCGATCTTATAAAATATGTGAAAAAGCGTCTTGTCCATATGTCAGAATTCATTCTCTTCTGTAATCCCCACACTATTCAGTCCCTCACTGTTTGGTTATGTTGTTGAAGAATTATGCGGTGTTCCTTGTTTTTCGTTGCTATGTAATTTGTTATATCTGTTTCATTATCGGCGCTGTGTATAGTGGGGCTGATCATGTTGTTGCTGGAGAAATCTTGAAAGACTCCAGGACCGAATCAGCAGGGGCTCGGCAAATTGAAAACATGATCTCCTCTCGGTTGGAGCTGAGACTGAGGCTGAGAGAGGCGGGTACCGCAACGTGCCTGGCTTTCCAATTACTCATTATCGACAGGATTCCATGCTTTCAGATATAAACACAACTTGATAATAAACCAAAGAATATAAATAATGTCAATGAAATAAATATTTGTTGGATTTTGCAATAATTGTTATTTACGTATGGAGGTTCGAACAAAAAGGTTTACGCCTACGGTCCTACGGACAAAATTTAAAGTCCGAAGTATAATGAAGGGCTTTTATTCGTCCAAGGGTGTAAAGTTCTTTCGGCCTGAGCTATGTAAAATGTTTTACGCACAAGTGCAACCAAATAAAACGTTTTTAAATTATGTTTTTAAAATATGTATTTAAAGTTCGTTGCTATATAAAAATATTACGTGGCCAAGTGACCATGCCACAAAACAATAAGATATTACGTTACATTGCTATTTGGTTATATGATTTTTTTTTATGGAAAAGGAACTAAAAATTAAAGTAAAACCAAAGTCGATAAACCAAATAGGAGAAATCAGATATATAATGGAAATGAACAACTGGGAAGATAAAATAGAGGTGCTAAAAGAGAAAGGGAAATTAAAATATAGAAAAAGAAAGAATGTGTTCATAGAATCAGAACTTACAAACAGTGATAGAGCAATCCAGAAAAATATTAGGGACATAGCTAGAACAGAAAGGAAAAAAGTGGCGAAAGATATGGAAATGGATACAAACTGGTATTCTTAGAAGATGAGGAGAAAACACAAATTCAAAAAACTAAAACAGATAAAACAAAAACTGAATAGAAATAAGACAACTAGGCCAGACTTTGGGAATACGAATATTAATAGTAATAAGGACAAAAATAGAAGGGTAAATAGACATAAAGGAAATAAATAAATAAATATATCATCACGGCATATTACGCATTTCTGGGTGTGCCAGTATCTGCAAGACATGTAGACATCGGTAATGATGACGATATATTTCACCGTGTGGGCGCTTACCAGGCGTCACCTCACGGGCACTCATAGCTGGTGTGGAGAGTGCACCACAGGGGTCACTTTTGTGCCGTTTAAAATTGGAAATATTTGGCGTCTGTCAGGATCGAACCCGGTTCCTCCAGGTTCGCGACCAGACACTCAGGCACGCGGCCACGGGACCCCATACACACACAAAACAGGAAAAGAATAGTAATAATATAAAACAAGAAATAAAGTTTGGAATTTGGAACATAACCTCGCTAACGGGAAAAGAAATTGAAACAACTGAGGAAATGGCGAAATTCGGAACTATTATACTAGGAATATCAGAAAAAACATGGGAGGGACGAATAGAAGAGATAGGCAAAAAAGAGGAAAAATATGGAGAAAATGAAAAATAAAATTAGCAAAGGACCGGACAGCATAAAAACAATGGTCAAGAACGAGTAGTAGCGAACTATATCCGACTCCCTATAAAGGGTATAAAGGATTTGAGAAGAAAAAGAAGATTTTTTTAAGTGTCAAGCTTCAACCTTAGAGGCAATTTTTAAAGAAATTCCTAAAACAATTCTAATAAAAACTAGTGAAGCTTTAGTGGAACTGATATCATTTTTTAAAAATAAGAGTGTTGATTATATTTCTAAATGCTTTTTTGACGTTTTGTTTACCAGTCGCCGGGCTTTTGCTCTACTTTACCGCCCGCGGGGTGTAATTTTCAGTGTCCGCTATGGTAACTAAAATACAAACAAATAATTTTAATTACAAAGAAATATTCTGTGAAAAATTCATGGACTTCGCCGGCATTTGAACCCAGGACCTGCGTATTGCTGGTACGATGCTCTCCCAACTGAACTATGAAATCCCTGTAAAGACAATGAATTTTTCAGCTGTCTTATTTCACAAAATATTTCTTCGTATTTAAATAATTTAATCGTTTACTGTTCTGAATGTTATAATGAAAACTGTAAAAACAGAAAAATATATAAACAATTTTAATTCAGTTGTGCGTAATAGTAATTAAAGTACCAAGGGTTGTTATAAGGACAATAATGCCTGAGGTGAACAGTGTACTGTCGAGGGCCTCTGGCCCGAGGCGAGTACGTTGACCGAAGGCATTATTGTCGTTTAACACCCGTGGTGCCTTCAACGTTTTATGTCTTACTAGAAATTCTTAATAAACATTTTGTCTGACTAGAATTTATCAAACAAAAATAATAAATCACAAAATTTTAATTCAACTTACAAAGTAGCCTGTGAATGCGGTATCTAGGTAATATTTTGTTTCTGTAAACAACGCATTTTTTCAAACAAAAAATATATTTCTTGTGGTATTTTTCTGTCAATATGGACGAGCAATGTTATTGCTAAGAATAAGAAGTATGCTGGTTTGTATTTGTGATGAAACAAATATGATTATAAACGACTACAATTCACAATGCTTCTTAATTATAACTGCACTTTATGTTAGTATCAGTATTATTAACCTCAGTTTGTTGTCAACATTACCATAGCAACTTAATACGCCCTAGGGCATTATTTACTCAATAACGGACCTAATGGGAAAAAAAAAACTTGTGGTAGTCGTATGATGTAATACAATGGTTCGAATCAGAAAACTAAAAATAAAACATAAAATGCATACAATTTGACCATTTTATAAAAGTATGTCCGGTTCCGGGGATTGTGCAAACCCTAAAAGAAATGAATGTAGCTATCGTTATTGTTCTCGAAACCCTTTGAATATAAATGCTTCTATTAGTAAAATATACCTATTTAATGATCATTATCATAACACTTGTCATCATGACCAATAAATTAATGTGAATTAAGAGTAGTCAATTGAGACGTAAAATAAATTATTTACGTATACTTAATTATTTAGTGTTGAAATGTAGTAGCCCGAGCTTTACAAAAGATAAATGATACATATAGTTAACATAATTAATAACATTTAAATTTGCATTACGTATTACGTGGATCATTAGTAATTCACGATAGATTCATCATTACGAATTATAATAGGTACATGCAAATTATATATTTCGCTGGGGATAGGTATAATTATTGTTGAACTATATTTTTGAATTACAACATACACTCCAAGAAATTCTGTTTAAAATAAACACTAAAATTGGTTTATACAGGGTGTTTCAAAGAAAGTGTAAACATTTTTCTTCGATTTTTCATTTCGGAAACAGTTGAAGATCAGGCCTATGTTGATTAAGCTTTTTACCTCTCGCTAAGAGAGGTATTGGATTCATGCTAAAATTCGCATATCCAGATTTTATTGAATAAGCACGATTTAAGGTCCCTAGAATCTGATTATAACATTTTTAAAATGATGTCTGTGTATGTGTGTGTGGATATGTGTATGTGTGTGTGTGTATGTATGTCTGGATGTTGTAGACACGATTCCTCAAAAACTATAAGACTTAAAAAATATTTAACTGCAGTTTCCTCAATCTGACATTCCTGGGAAGAGCTGAAAAGGTTTTGGTAACAATTGAACAACCGGAAGTAGTAGTTTCTGGGAAAAATTCTTTTAAATATAATTTTTTGGGAGTTTTTTTATTAAATATTGAAGAGCATAAAATTCTCCATCTAATACACTTAAAATTTTTATTATATCTGGTACAGATTTAGAGATAAAGACACTATAATTTATAGAGTAAACTAATCGCAGAGGCCAAGGCACTAAGGAAACCAGTTGACAAATTCTAATGTTTATAACATGACACATGTCATTGTCAAATATCAACATTTTTAGTGACATTCTGATAGCTTTTTCTGGAAAGTATATTTAATTTTTATTAATTAAATATTTGAAATTATAGGTAAAATTGTGGTAAAATGCATATATCCATCAGAAATACCGCCAATCTGGTTAATGAATTGGAACAATCTCTGACATGAAAATGATACAAAATAGATATAATTAGAATTATATGTGTGCAGAAGACATGTTAAATACAATAAAAAACAATATTTGGGTAAAGTTCTGCAATATTTTGTTATAAAACGACGGTTCCAAAGCGAAGTGCAATACAATACATATATAGCCTAATATGGAAATGGCGAGAGGTCTTGTGCTGGCCACAACAGATTTTTTTAATTCATTTTTGTGAGTACTATATTATTTATTTATTTATTTCTGTTTCAATGTTTTGTTGAATTTCAAATTCGAGCCTAGGGATCTTAAAATGTAGTAAATATACCAAAATCTCTTTATCAACTCTAGTCCTAGACTATATGGCATTTAAAATTGCCTTTCTGACGTCACAGGGAATGTACCTAGTGCAGACGACATTGGCAGGTAATCAACGTGGGGTAGACAGCCGACGGTCGCTGAATTCTAATCGTCTTTACCCCACTCTCTTTTGTCTGGGAGGTAATAATTGGAGGACCCCAATAATTCCAAGAACGGATGGAGGAGAATGATCGTTTCGTCTTTCCTGCGGTTAAGTTAGCACTAGTGTTTTTAGGTTAGGTTTGAATGGATTTTACATGGTCGTGATCAAAATAAAAAGTTTATTATAGAGTATGGAGGATAGAATTTTTGGTAATATCTATAAAAATTTGTACTGAAAATAATAATTTTCGAAATAGTTCCTCGAATTTCGTATTGTTAATTTGATAGTAACTTATAATTTATTATCATTTTCGTATATTTTTCTATTAAAAAAGCTACTGATAAGTACTGCATTATAGTAAAAATAGCATATAATACAATAATCTGTTTCAATAAATTACACAGTCCAGACTACACTTTAAGTTTTTTCAATAATGTTGTTTAATGATATTTGTGAAACCTGATCAATTACATAGTTTTTAGATATATTTAATAATCAGTTTGAAGACCACACAACCAAACATGTTATGTGGCTGAGCCACAGCTGAAGATCACATACTTATGTGATCAGGGAATATACTTACCTACCTACAATTTTAAATATTTAATTAATAATGCAATAAGAAATAGAAAATATACTTCCCAGAAAAAGCTTTCAGTAATGTCAGTAAAACTGTTGAATTTTGACACTAACATTTATCTGTCAATTACAAACATTTTTTGAATTTAACAACTGGTTTTCTTGGTGTGTAGTCTGGACTGCGTAATTTACTGAAACAGATTATTGTATTATATTCTATTTTCTTTATCTCTAAATCTATAGAAGATATAATAATTTTTTAGATGGAGAATTTTACGTTCTCCAAAAATTTTCAAAAAATAATATTTAGATTTTTTAAGAAAATACCACTTTCGGTTATCACATTAATATCTGATTGAGGAATATGTAGTTAAACTATAGTTTTTGAGGGTTCGTCCTTCCAACATTCAAACACACACACACACACACACACACACACACACACACACCACACACACACACACACACACACACACACACACACACACACACACACACACACACACACATGGAGAGAGAGAGAGAGAGAGAGAGAGAGAGAAAGACATTATCGTGAAAATGATAAATTCGGATTCTAGAGACCTTAAAACGTGCTTATTTATTAAAACCTGGATGTTTGATTTTCAGCAAGATTCTTGTAGGTACACAGAAAAAACAAACCTTCTAAATTGTAGTTAAATTAACTAAATAAATCTGTGATTTTCAGCCTTCTAATATGTTTTCATTAAATTATCTAAATTGATTTAGTTAAATTTTCTAAATTTGTAGTAACAAATTATAGTAAAATTAAAAACAAAATTAGATTAAATGACTACATTTAGTATTGAACTAAACATAAAAAATAAAGAAATTAACTAAATATATATTTAAATTTTCTATTTTCTTACCTAATTCATAAGATAAATAATCGAAAATTGAAAGACAAAAATAATGAAGCCAAAATATAGTAAAATTAAATAAAATAAATAATTAAAATAACTATTTACATATTTAAATTAACGATTTATTACAAAATATTTATTATCTATTTCGGGTTAGTTAAAATGCTAAATTAAGATTTGTAAATTATACTAAACTAGCTGACCCGCACCGGCTTCGCACGGGTAAAGCTAAAATAACGATTAGCTACACGTGTACCAGTAATTTTTCACATTTACTTCGGAGACATGCGCTGCGTAGGGAGCCGGGAACCTGCCTCGCATCGTACATGTAACAGGCTCCGCCCGATCCCCGCACCGCACCTAAAAGCGCCTTTTCTAAACATGTCTCGGGTACTTTTACTTATGTACATATGATGCAAGCTATCTCTCCGACAAATATCGAAAATCTGCTAACGGTTAAAACTTTACTATGGATAAGAAAAATAATTGAAATCATCCCCTATTGTACCGCCTTGACGGATGATTTTTTTAAAAACGTCCCCTATTTCACTTCTTTCAAGTTTTATTTTCGCGACAAAAGGTAGCCTATGTCCTTCTCCTAGGTCCAATCTATCTCTATACCAATATTCATCAAAATTGGTTCAACGGTTCAAGCGTGAAAACGTAACAGATAGACAGACAGACAGACAGGCAGACAGAGTTACTTTCGCATTTATTATATTAGTATGGATTATTAGACATATTCTCCATTAAAATAATATC
The DNA here is from genome assembly GCA_943142095.1 of Ophonus ardosiacus. Taxonomy (NCBI): domain Eukaryota; kingdom Metazoa; phylum Arthropoda; class Insecta; order Coleoptera; family Carabidae; genus Ophonus; species Ophonus ardosiacus. The sequence continues at coordinate 58,604,719 of OW964824.1, forward strand.
TAATTATAATTAGACAAAATTTCAAATCTTTTTTTTTTCTGTGTACCTCTCGAGAGGTAAAAATGTCGAGAAATAAAACTTGATTTTCTCGAATTTAATACGATAACCATCAGAGAACGTTTCGATAATTAACACTCCTAATAATTTTCATAATTATTAATAACATTTTGTATGGAAAAATAAATTTAAGTGATAGTTTCCACCATAATCCCATAATCCATTTTTCCCTGTTTGCCATAATTACATTATGATCCTAAGTCCTTTCCTTCTATTACTTTCTCCATCTTCAATTCCCCGGCTAATTGAAAGCCCAATTCTCATCCACCTTCCCCTGTTCTCATCACGTGTGATCCACCCTCGCACGGGGTTGATGAGTGACCAGAGCGCGAGAACAGGAGCACACCCCTCACCCCTCGGTTCCCTCAATCGTCCGTGCTGTCACTAAGGCTGACCACTGGGCCATGTTGTCCTGCCGCCTCTACAAGTCCACTCGGCTAATCCACACACTTCAACACCTGCCTTCGGACTACTGGAGTTAGCGGATTAGAGAAGAGTGGATAAGAAGTGATGATGGAAAAAATAGTGGAGGACGATGTGGGGATTGTATTGTATTGTATTGTGTGAGATGAATGTAAGGAGAGGTGGCTAAAAAGAATATCGGGTATTTGATAGTTGAATAAAATAAAAAATAAAATAATCTAAATGGTTGTTTATTTTTTTAATAAAACCATTAAATTGGAAATTTGTTTAGCAAAGATGTGAAATAAGAAATAACCCTATTTACAAGAATCACCGTCTAATAAATATGGCATTGATGTGTGAAAAATATGGAGTTTCATTTGCTTTAATCAAATTTGTAAAAATAATAAAATAATATTAAATCTAAGTCGAATTATTAACGGAGTATTTAAAGAAAATTTTTAGATATTTAAACAAAGTCGAATCTCTAAAAAATATACAGGGTGTCTCTTACATAGGGGGACATGGCTTAACCACAGATTCTTGAGGCTAAAATAAGACGATTTGACCAAACTTGCTTTTACCGGAAAGTGTACCATTTAGCCAGATTCTGCTACAAAGTTCTTCTAAAAAAAATTAATTTTGCTTATAATAATCGAACACTTTATTCGATTTGGATGAAATTTGGTATGACAATTTATATGGCTACAAGTCATCTTTTAAGGTGATACTTGTTATTATTAGTGAACCACTAGTGTATGAAACTTAGGTGTCCCAACATTAATTAGACCGTAACTTTTTAATGGCACTGCCGAAAACGTGAAATTATTTTTCTTCAGAAAGATACATTCAATAGTAAACTTTTCTCTCTCTGTATAATTTGTGTTATCTGTTACGGTTCATACAGAAATCTGAGTATCTGCACTGCTAAATTTTTAAAATAAATTTAATCTAGCATAGTCTATCCAAATTTCAAACAAGTAATTTTTAATGACAGTAACGAGTTGTCAATCTTCACAACTTGTTTAGGAGTAAGCTGAGATATGTAATGTAATTAGACCAAACAAACGGATGTTACTAATTTTAGAATATTGCGAAGAAAATTTTTGACAACCCGTAAAACAATTGTTACTGTCATTAAAAATTAATTGTTTGACAATTGAATAGACTGCTAGATTAAATTTATTTTAAAAATTTAGCATTGCAGACACTCAGATTTTATTTTTTTCTGGGTGAACCGTAACACATAGCACAAATTACACAGAGAGAGAAAAGTTTATCTACTATTGAATGTATCTTTCTGAAGAAAAATAATTTCAAGTTTTCGGCATTGCCATTAAAAAGTTACGGTCTAATTAATGCTGGGACACCTAAGTTTCATACACTAGTGGTTCACTAATAATAACAAGTATCACCTTAAAAGATGACTTATAACCATATAAACTGCCATACCAAATTTCATCCAAATCGAATAAAGCGTCCGGTTATTATAAGCAAAATTAATTTTTTTTCTAAGAATTTTGAAGCAGAATTCTGGCTAAATGGTACACTTTCCGGTAGAAGCAAGTTTGGTTAAATCGTCTTATTTTAGCCTCAGGAATGTGTGGTTAAGCCATGGCCCCCTATTTAAGAGACACCTGTATACATATATAATAAAAAAGTCGAATTATTTACTTTTACTTCATATAGTCAATTTTCTAAGAAAAATTAAAACGATGTCGAATTTTATACTGAAAATAAGGATAAATAGCTGATGTTTAAACAAAATCTAGTAAACATTAAAACTATACGTAATATTATTCACTTTTACTTTAAACAGAATGGAATTTATAAAAATTATTAAAAATACGTTGAATTATATACTGAGTATAAGGAAAACATTGTAGATAACTAAACAAAGTCAAACGTTTAAGAAAAATCTGTTGTGGCCAGCACAATACCTCTCGCCATTTTTTATATTAAGCTAAGTATTGTATTTAACATTTCTGGTACACACAAAAAATTCTAATTACATTTATTCTTTTTATTTTTCAATTCATTCTATGAATAAGTTTCCTCCTACTCTTCTAAATGTTCGAGATTCTTCCAAATCATTGACGAGATTGGTGGTATTTCTGAAGGGTATAAGATGAATTATATGTATTGTAAGCGCGTATTTAGTTGGCATTGATACCACATACTTTGGCTTATAAATGAATCCCCTTTCTTTTTATACCAATTTTAGATGTTGACGGAGTCTTTTCCTCGTTATAACAACAGCATATTATATTTCCACTTGTCCATGTACGAATTCTATATCTAACTATAGTTTTAAATTTTAATTACTGATAAAATAAGAAATATTAAAAGTACTTCCCAGAAAAAGTCTTCAGTCTTGACATTGACATTCATGTCAATTATAAACATTTTAATTTTTTAACTTGTTTCCATAAGCTGATTCAGTAGAATAGATTATTTTATATATTTATAATTCATTCTATCTCTAAATCTACAGAAGACACAATAAAAATGTTTAATGTATTGGATAGAGAATTTTATATTCTTTAATATTTAATATTATACGAGGGGAGTTTTTTATGTTATCTACCTAGCTATGAAAACAAAGAGTTAGAGAACAAATAAAATTTTATTTTTCAACGTAAGAACCATTAACACTAACACACTTATTCCAACGTTTTTTTTTAATAAAGCTACGCCTGCAAAAAAAAATCTTTTGGTAATTGTGCAAAATATGACTCAACTGTGTTTTCCAAGTCATCATTCGATAAAAAGCGACTCTCTCAAATGTTTTTTGAGTTTTGGAAGGAAATAATAGTCGGACGTGGTCAGGACTGTAAGGTGGATGTTGTAATTCGTCAAAGCCGCATTCACTGACTACTGCTTGAACAATTCGTGCTTTATGCACCATGCAGTTGTTGTGCAGAAGCAGCATTTTCTCAGCATAATTGTGGGGTCTTTTTTTTCGCGTATAGCCGCTTTCAAGTTCTTAATTGTGTCTTTGTAGACATGAAAATGTCACAGTAACTTGACATAAGAAAATTTTCGCGATAGCATATTGTTTTCATAGCTAGGTAGATAACATAAAAAACTCCCCTCGTAAATTTTCAAAAAATAATATTTAGAAGATTTTTTTTAAACTATTACTTCCGGATGTCCAATTATTACCAAAATCTAATCAGTTCTTTCCAGGAATGTCAGATTGACGAAACTGCAGTTAAATAATTTTTAAGTCTTATAATAGTTGAGAAATCGTGGCTCCAACATCCACACACATACACACACACACACACACACACACACACACACACACACACACACATATATACATACGGACATCATCGTAAAAATGTTATAATTGGATTCTAGGGTCCTTAAAACGTGCTTATCCACTAAAATCTGGATATGCGATTTTTAGCTAAGAGAGGTGAAAGTGATACCATAGGAAGGTCCTGGGTTCAAATCTCGGAGAAGTCCATGAATTTTTAACAAAATGCTTTCTTCGAATACAAAATAAATTCATTCAAAATTATATACTACATAAATTGAGGAGTTTTCATTCAAAACTTAATATGTCCATCATAAACAGTTTTGAGAAAAACGCAAAAAACTTATTATGTCCCTGCTATATATTTTTTGAATTCGATTACTTCATTTATAATTCAGTTAGTAAATGTTATTAAATATCCGATAATATAATATTTGTATATGTTTTCAATAAGCTTAAATTTGAAAAAAATATTTGGACATGTTAACTTTTGCATGGAAAAATTGGGACATGTTAACTTTTGCATGGAAAAATTGGGAAATGTTGAATTTTGTTTGGATATTTTTGTTAAATTATTAAGAAATTAAGTTTAATTCTAAACTTTCATGAATTTAAAAAAAAGACATAATTAGTGTCGACATTCTTTTTATATTCAAGTTTTACAAAAAATATGAAAATTTTAAAAAAATCATTCCAGTAGGTACATAATACTTTTCGTTTAAAGGTGAACTCCTGTATCAAATTTTTCACAATCACACTCCTCATTATCTTCATTTTCATGTTTACATTCGGAAGTGTTTATTAAAACTTGATTCCAATACCTCTCTTAGCGAGAGGTGAAAGAATGAAAACTATGTCGAATTATTTTTACAAAGTCGGGTGACTAATTTGACTTACTTTTACTATTTGCAGTAATTTGACTTTGTTTAAACATCTATAAATTCCTAGAAAAAAAATACTCAATAAATAATTTGACTTAGTTTTAATATTTTGAGTGATTTGATTATGTTAAAATAGCTTTGAAATCCCCTTGTATAGTTATATCCTCCGCCTCCCATTAATTACACTGGTATAAAAATCTGCATGCATTCATTTGAAAACAGTGTATGTGTACGTATGTATGAATGTATGTACATAAAGCATTGAGTCTAAATTCGATCCCTTCTCATTTGCGGGCCGTCGTGCGTGTGGCATGGCATGGCACCGAGGGTTCACTGCTGCCGGAAATCAACTTCTGAATATATTCGTGATCCAATTTCCGGTTCGTGTACTTTCAGTGCACGCTGCCAGGTATCTAGAGGGCGTTGCCTGCCTCCTCCACCCCGCCCTGCCTAGACGAGAACGTGTGGTGTCAGTAACGTGAACGTGGTACGCTATTTTTAAACTCACTAACACTTTTATTTTAATTACATGTTCGTGAGAACTACCAGAGTAATTAATTTTACAGCTCTAATAGATTTGAGACAGTGTATGCTATTGCTATTATACGAGGTTAGAGAATGCACTTTTAGACAATAATTTATGTAGTATATAATTTTGAATGAATATATTTTGTATTCGAAGAAAGAATTTTGTTCTTCTTCGAGATTTGAACCCAGGACCTTCCTATGATATGACTTTCACCTCTCTTAGCTAAAAATCGCATATCCAGATTTTAGTGCTGTTTTGACCTCTGGAATGGTTGACATGCTTAGTAATCTTACTTTCTCTATCTTATTATTTTGTAGTTTCTACTGATGAGCAAGTAGTACTCGAAATATGTATATAATTTTTTAAAAAAAATTGTTAATATTAAGGGTTTTTTCTTCTTTAGTTATAATTTAACCTTAAGACTTCATTTTAGAATTTTGTCGAAATTTCTGACCATTTGTGTAGATTGTATAAGTTGTTGAAAATATAAACCGGCCGAATTATTATGAATTTGTGCTATAGTGAAAATGAAATGGCAGAAGACCTACGTCATAGAACTGAAAAAAACTTTATAAAATGAAATATAACTTGTAAAAATTATTTATTTTTAAATACAGAAGAAAGAAAAATACTAGTATTAAGAAACGTATATATCAATGAAATTTACAAGTATTTTTAAGTTACTCTCTTTTTCTTTTACGCAATTTGAAATTATTTGAAATAATTGTAGTTCATTTTTATACCGGTACGTTGGCATGACAATGTTTACATTAAATTTTATATCGATCGAAAATCTATCCTGTCACTATTGTCACTTGGTTGTCAGTTTACATTCATAATAATGTCTAAAGCTTAAAAAAGCAATTTCAGAAACTAACCTTGTCATGAACTATTTCGAATGGGAATTGTGGGCCATTAATTCCGTTGAAAGCCGTTCAAAAGGTATTTTTTTTTTCAAATATTTCTCTAGTTGTCAATCTTTAAACTATATATTTTTAGAGAGAAGCAAATAAGCAAATCTTGACAAGCAGATATGGGCACCCGTTTCAGAATGACAGCTAGTAATCATGTACATAACTTACAAATGTCATAAATTTTAATTCAAAATATCAAGAATTTGTAAGTTCACGTGGTTTTTTTGTCACCAGGTGCGTGGACTTTACTTGGCGAGTTAAATAAATCACATGAAATTTGATATGAAAAATATTGACATTTGACATCTCTGTATGTACATGATTACTATTACTGTTCTAAATAATTTTCATTCTTTGACCTCGGATTTTCGCCAAACATTTCCAGATTGTCTTCATCACTAGAAGAAAATTCCCCCGATTCATACGACTCTTCAGATGAAAATTTGTCAATCATATATATAACAGAAAATGACGCCAAATTACAAGGTTAATTTTTAACAAAACAGCTGACCAAAATCGTATAACTGCGCAAACTCGAATCATTAGTAAGAAGATAAACCACCTGAAATTGGAAAATATCATGAAATTTGGAATGAAAAATGATGACATTTTGTCATTTATATTACTAGCTGTCATTCTGTCACGAGTCCCCATATCTGCTTGTCAACACAGAACACTAACCTAAACTTGTCAAGAAAGACCAACAAAGTAACATGACTGCACGCGCCTTATAAATTAGTATCCTATGTAAACTTAGTAGTATATGACGTCATTACTTTAGGGATATTTTTTGATGACGTAAGTCTTCTGCCATTTCATTTCTACCACAGTAATTGTGCATTCTTCATTTAGTTGTTTGCTTCTTTGGAAGTAAGTTTTAATGGCACTCATTGCAAATTTAATTAAAACAGTGATTATCAATTTATCAGCGAGACACCTTGAGCCATTCACGTGGTCTTGCTCTCGCCCACACCTCCACAATACAGAGTAGAGTACGAATGCTGATATATATTCTGTACATCATCGCATGACGTGTATATCCCGAGCCACAGACGCCGTGAGTTGCGTCTCTCGGCACTCCATTTGTTCGCTGACGTATAATTGCTATGTCAACACGGTTATCTGTGTACGCGCTGACGACTGACGAACACATAGACAACGTGTTGTCTTCCTTTCCGGGTTTCTGGTGAGGATGGAATCCCGCGATGATTGCGGATTTCAATAAGAATATTTTTATAGCAATAACTGAGAGGTAGCAGACAGTTTAACAAAAAAAGCTTGAAAGTTTTGGTTTGTCAGACTAATTAATTATTCCAATATCGTCTTATCTAATTAATAGATATCAATATGTCTACTGCCAAGGTTTTAAATCTAGTGAATTTTTACAAAAATCTGGTGTCTCGCAGGGACCTGTATTTGGACTAGGGTTGCCAACTTTACAAAATTACAGAAAAGGACATTTTTCGGTCATCTTTTTTTGAATTGTGTGTAGGATTTAAAAGTTGAGATAAAATGCGATTTTTTGAAAATTTTCAAGGTCAAAGGTGTTTTAATGCAAGATAATATAGAGTTTCTTTACAATAAAGCAAATTTAATAAAAATTAAAATCAATATTTTATGAAGAAAAAAAGTAAAACACAATAAGATATCTAACCTTAAAATGTTAACTGCCAATATCTAATTTTACATTTTAATTTTTTAAACTGACAAAGCAGTTATTTAACGCTAATATATTATAATAAAGTAATAACGAGGAGGAGAGCATGAGCATGAGAGTAACAATTAACAAATTTGACAAGTCAACACTATCACACAACATCAATAATTCAAAAATTCTATAATTATTTCATTACATTACATAAAATGTGAAATAATTATTTCATTTTCATATTTATAAAAAGAAAAATGTCATTAATAACAAAATTTACTATAAAAGGACAAATCGCGTCCTTTCCTGGTTTAAAAAAGGACAAGGACAAAATATGCTCAAAAAAGGACTGTCCTTTCCAAAAAAGGTCAGTTGGCAACCCTAATTTGGACCTTTGCTTTTCAACATGTTCATAAATGAAATTGTTCATATAATAGATGTCGAATATTTAATGTATGCGAACGATTTGAAATTGTTTTGTAAAATATCATCTATAACTGAATTTGAGAATTTACAGGAAAACATTAATAACATTACTGATTTATACAATAGGAGTAGAGTACAGCTTAATGTTTCAAAGTGTCAAGTAATGACTTTCACTAAAAAGCAAAATGTTATCAAATTGAATTATACAATTAATAACTGTAAACATAAACGTCCTGATTTGATTACTGATTTGGGGGTAATATTTGATCCCAAACTCGCATATACTAAACATGTTGAATCGAAAGTATCTATTGAACAAATTGAGAAAGTTCAGCATCGATTTTTAAAATCTGCTATTTTCTTAATGGAAAGCACAAATCCTGCTAGAGGTTGATCCTTGAGAATATATATGCGCAGGTTATTCTGTAATTTTGCTAAATAATATAGTAAATAAAATAAATTGTGCATATTTACCTAATAAACTAAATTTTCATGTACCTGGATTGTCCTCAAGTTATACGACAACATTTTATTTGAAATGAAATGATTGATTGTTATAGTATTGTTGAACATTGTTTGGATATTTTTGCTGCAATGGGGTCTTGCCAAAAAAAAAAAAAAATGTTGCTCATATTTTTATAAAAATAGAATCTATGACTCTTATTATCCATATTGCAACATAAAACATCCCAAAATATAATACTTTTCATTCATAATTTACTTAAAAGATATTCCCGCTACGATTTTCTGTGACGTCATGTATCGGCTACTCACACAACGACACTAGTCACACGGACATGAAGATCACAATGTCACAAACTTCAAACGCGAAGTTAAACTCAGATCAGAGTAAACTAACCAAATATTTATAAAACTGTCGGAGGAAAAGGGCGCTCTATTCAATCTTTTTTGTTTCATAAAGATTTAATGATTTTATTAGAGAAATATTATTTGTAATTGCAGGTTTGTGTGGTTAATATATAATTTAATACATAAAAGTGCAATAATTGTATATTTATATTCATATAAAACATTGTGAAGAATAACTGTGCAGTTCCAACTTGTGGAAACAATTAATTAAAAATCCTAAAAAAAACTATTTATAAACAATCTTAATTTACGTTTTGTCCGCCAGGGTGAACTGGAATCGTTCAGATACATGACGTATGCGCTCACGTGATCTCATTGAGATTTAAAATTGACCCCTGTTTTTAAAAAATTGTATCTACAAAACAATGCACACAAATGGCGTTAAAATATTATTTACATATATTGTGACCGGTAGACTTCTAGGAAAAAAATAAAACAGAAAATGTGCATGACCCCATTCTAAAGATATAAAATAATTGTTCAACCACTTTTAGGTACAAGATTTTCCCTACCCAGTAATTGGACTGTTAAATAATAACAATAATAATAATAATAATAAGAGATGAAAATGCCGGGCCTTTATATTTCCCGGAAATAAATTTACAAAAATATTATAAAACGTGCCTAGGGGCCGGTTTTTCAATATCTGGTTACAATTTTATCTAAGAGTTAAATAAACAAAATCGAAACGAAATGAACTGTCAAATGACAGATTGATTATTGCTGTCAGCAAAACGATGCAATATAGTTTACATAACAAAAATTAAAATTTTAACCAGTGATTGAAAAACCGGCATTAAGTGGCATTAAGAAAATGAAATAACTTTGACTATTTTAAAATAAATGCAATTCTATATAGAATCATAAAATTTTATTGTCATTAATATTTAAATTATCTATTTATTTACCTAGGCACATTTAGAAACAAAATAAATATAAAACTTTTAAACATTCTACACAAAGAGCAATTACTAGTTAGAATGTATACTAACGGCATATGAATATTTTATTTTAATTCTCTATTTTCCAATTTTACACATAAATTATATTAACTATTAAAATGTCAGCTACTTTTAAAATAAAATCCATTTTTTAAAATAGATACATACAGTAGTAATTATTACTACACATGTAGATATGCAAATAAGAAAAGTAAACAAATTACAAGACACGTAATTAACTGTATATGATAATTAGTTATCTCTACACGTATGTCGATTTTTTACTTAATTATTTTAATTTGTGTCTCGCTTATAAAATGTGTCAGTTATTACAACTATCGTGTCAACCGATTTCAACACTGTAATTTGTAAGAAACTTGATTATTAACACACCATACTTATGCGATGCGTTAGCGATAAAATAATAATAATAATAATAATAATAATAATAATAATAACAATAATATTATATATATATGAGTGTGTGTGTGTGTGTGCGCGCGCGTGTGTGTGTGTGTGTGTGTGTGTGTGTGTGTGTGTGTGTGTGTGTGTGTGTGTGTGTGTGTGGGTGTGTGTGGATATGTGTGTGCCAGGGTGTTGGAACCACGATTTCTCAAATACTATAGGACAAAACATATTTAACTATGGTTTCCTCAATCTGATATTAATAAGAAGAGCTGATTAGATTTTGGTAACAATGGGGTATGTGACTAAATTTTGATTTTTACATATATGATACTAGACCAAAAAATAAAATACCCGTATTTTTTAAATTGGTTAATTATTCGTAGTTTACGAGAAAATAATTATTAAAACTTTGGAGAAGGGATCTGTGACGTCAATAGGATAGAATGATAAAAGAAGACAGTTAGACTGAGATAGATATATTGTGGTAGTGGTAGGTTATAGAATGGCGAAAGTGACAGCTGGACTACGGTGATAGTTATCACGTGATCGTGCACATCGTGTATCTCAGTCTAACTGTCTTCTTCTACCATTCTACCCTACTGACGTCACAGATCCCTTCTCCAAAACATTAAATTGCTAGTAACAATATTATTACAAACTAATGTTTAGTTTTTATTATTATAATGAGAAGGTATATAGGTTTGTTTTTATATATTATGACTTATATATTGAAATTCGATTATGGTCATATACCCCATTGGACAAACGGAAATATGTAGTGGATTCTTAAAAAAATATATTCTAAATATTATTTTAAAAAAAATTATGTTATTACAAATATTAAAGAATAAAAAATTCTCTATCCCGTACATTGAACATTTTTATCATATCTTGTACAGATTTAGAGATAGAGTATTATAAATCTCACAGCCTAAACAACCAGTTGAAAAATACAAATATTTATAATTGGCAGAAAAATGTCAGTATCAAAAATCCAAAGACATAATTGAAAGCTTTTTCTGGGAAATACATACTGCATTCAATATTTCTTATTACTTAAGGATTTAAAACTATAGATATATTACGTATACCCTTCAGAAATACCGCTAATCTGGTCAATGAATTGGAAGAATCTGGAACATTTAGAAGAGCCGAAGTAAAATTGTTCATAGAATGAATGAAAAAAATGAAAAAAATCTAAAGAATAGATGTAATTGGAATTCCTTGGGAGTATAAGATATGTCAAATACAATATATACCTACTTATATAGCCTAAAATGGACGTGGCGCGATGTATTGTGCTAGCCACAACAATTTTTTAAGTTCAGACAATACTTGTTAATTAGTTTTTCTTGTCAAAAAGATGTTTCTGGTTCTTTATCATCAACATTATAATATATGCAGATGTTTTCATATACCTAATTATTCATGTGGATGATATGTTAACACAGTTTTTGCGATTTCATAAAATTTGGATTTGACGGGTTTTGAAACTAAGCGATTCGCATGTCTCGCGACTTCGCCATTCAAATTTTCAAATTTTTTTAACAATCCGAGCCGTCCAATTCCCAACGGACCACCTACCTCACACAAAATACGTCGAAAGCAAACGTACTTTTAATTTTATGTTAGTACAAGGGTCAAATCATTTCATACAAATTTTTTACAATCAATTCTATACAAATTTCACCGTCCAAATTTTTCTTTCATCGCCCACGCCAAGCGAATCCATCTGACCACCTCTGATGTTATCGTCGAGAAACAATCGAGCTGTATCGCGGCTTAAAGAGTTTTGGTAGAGTCCGAGATTCGTAGGCCTGCGGAGCTGCGGACTTGGATTGATTGCTTACATCAGGAAGAAATGTGATGCAACGCAAGAGGAGGAACGTTTACACAGAAACAAACTTCCGCCTGACGGGGTATTACTCACATAGAAGCTTTCACGTGTAGCCGCAGACAATGGCTTTTTATCCAACAATTTGTTTAGATTGTAACTTGTACCATATAAAATGTGTTATATGTTTTCTCGAAGCGCTAGGATGTTTTCAAATGATACTGATATGGTCAGGAAAAATATTTTGGAACATCACGAGTTTGGGAAGGACCACTTCTCTGCCCATAGAATGGTAAATCTAATATCTAGACTAATGTGCGAATTTTCGCAATCAGCGATAGATACACCACCTCTTTGCCATATTCGCGGACTGTTTCCTAATAAAATAAAGGAAGAATTTCTGGAAAAGATGCCGTCCCAGTTAATGTTAATGGCAATCTTTGCGAAAAATTCGGCCATTCCTATGATATGGTTTTGGGCACGATTTCATAATTAATTGGAATTTCTGGAGAAGATACCGCTCTGTGTAATGATGATGATCAATACAGGAAAAGCATCCATAGGATTTTTGTATTATATAATTTATGTTTGTTAGAAATGTACATTTCTTTAACAATATTGGCAGAAAATATATAAAAAGAAAATCACTTATGTATATAACATCAATAAATAATTGGAATAATTTTAAGAGATAAAATAGTATAGTACATAATACCCAGAAAATAAATATAGTTACATGAATTACAAAAGTATTTGAATAATTACCAATAAGTCACAGATATTTACTAAACTAGGGTTTCCATAACACATTTGAAAGATTTACCTAACCATACTAGGTGTACCAGTAAGAAAAATAAATAAATAAATACATAAATACAAATTTATAACAACTAGTTACAGTGTCATGGAATAAAAATTATCCATTGTGCAGTCATTTTTACCTGTCGCTAAAAGAGGTATTGGATTTATGCTAAAAATCGCATATCGAGATTTTAGTGAATAAGCACTTTTAAGGTCCCAATAATCCGATTACAACATTTTTACGATGATGTCTATATGTGTGTATGAGTGGATGTGTGTATGAGTGGATGTGTGTATGTGTGTATGTGTGCGTGTGTGTGTGTGTGTGTGTGTGTGTGTGTGTGTGTGTGTGTGTGTGTGTGTGTGTGTGTCTGGATGTTGGAAGGACGATTCCTCAAAACTATAATACGTAAGACTTGTTTAACTACGTATTTCTCAAACTGACATTAGTGGAAAGAGCTGAAAAGATTTTGAGAACAATGGGATATGTGACCATAATCGAATTACAATATATGTCATAATATATAAAAACAAACGTCTATAGCTTCTCATTATAATAATAAAAACTAAACATTAGTTGTAATAATATTGTTATTAGTAATTTAATGTTTTGGCGAAGGGATCTGTGACGTCAGTAGGGTAGAATGGTAGAAGAAGACAGTTAGACTGAGATAGATATATGTTGTGACAGCTGCTGTCACTTTCGCCTACCGCAATATATCTATCTCAGTCTAACTGTCTTCTTCTATCATTCTACCCTACTGACGTCACAGATCCCTTCTCCTAAGTTTTAATAATTATTTTCTCGTAAACTACGAATAATTAACCAATTTAAAATAATACGGGTATTTTATTTTTTGGTCTAGTATCATATATGTAAAAAAAATTAGTCACATACCCCATTGAACAACCGAAAGTCGTAGCTTTTTAAAAAAGTTCTTCTATTATTTTTTGAATTTTTTTTTACAAATATTGAAGAACATAAAATTCTCCATTTAATACACTTAGAATTTTTATTACATCTTCTATAGATTTAGAGATAAAGAAAAGAAAATATATAGAATAATCTGTTTCAATAAACTGCACAGTTCAGACTTCACCAAGGATAACAGTTGTCAAATATCATCAAATACAAATGTTTGTAATTGACAGATGAATGTTAGTGTCAAAAATCAACAATTTTACTAACAATACTGAAAACATTTTTCTGGGAACTACATTTAATATTTCTTATTGAATTATTAATTATACATTTAAAATTGTAGGTAGGTATATACATATATTAATAGTAATAGTACCTACATATATCCTTAAGAAATACCGCCAATCCCGTTAATGAATGTGAACCACCCTAAACATTTTCGAAGAATACTACAAGATTCCTTATAGAATGAAAGAACAGATATATTTAGAATTATTTGTGTGTACAGACATCAAATATTTCCAATTTTAAATGGCACAAAAGTGACCCCTGTGGTGCACTCTCCACACCAGCTATGAGTGCCCGTGAGGTGACGCCTGGTAAGCACTCACAGGGTAAAATATATCGTCATCATTACCGACGTCTACATGTGTTGTAGATACTGACACACCCAGAAATGGGTAATATGCCGTGATGATATATTTATTTTATTTATTTATCTGTGTCTACAAGAAATGTTAAATTCGATACTCATGTAACAAAAAGGAAATGGCGAGAGGTATTTTACTGTCTACAACAGATTTTGGTGGAGCAGGGAATCAAATGAGGATTACCCGAAATTTGGATGGTCCATAGATACAATAACAAAAGAAAGATTTGATTTTAACATTATTTATTATTTGAAATAAATTATTATTGAATATATTTTGGTTTCCATTCCATATCATACTATCCTTATCATCATCTGCTATTCTTGGTGTGTGTTATAAGGAAGAATGTTATGACAGCCAAAGGATATACCTGCCTACGCCAGGTGAAAACTTATTTATGATAATATTCCATTTATATGCGATCTAAATACAAAAAAGGAAAAGGTTCATTTTTATCAAAACTTGTATTTTACTCAAGAAAAGCTAAAAATTAAAATATTAATCATCATAAGTACATGGCGTTTGACGTTACCACAAAGAAAGTTTTAAATACAGTTTTTGCAAGTGTGTATTAATATTAATGAAGGTAAGTATTAATAATTGGTAAAATAAAATTCAGAATTCTGTTTTTCAACCGTCGAAAAATTCAAATAATAAAAAGATACATATTAATTATAATTATATTCTCATTTATACAGAAAGGAACAAATTCGAGTTCCTTATA
The DNA here is from genome assembly GCA_943142095.1 of Ophonus ardosiacus. NCBI lineage: Eukaryota > Metazoa > Arthropoda > Insecta > Coleoptera > Carabidae > Ophonus > Ophonus ardosiacus. The sequence goes on from OW964824.1 coordinate 58,619,991, forward strand.
AGAAAATCTTTCTTATTATGCACCCTTCAAAAAATTGATGTAGGTCTTTATGGGTCAACTTTTCAGACAACTTTAATAGACACCACAGGAATTTTAGATCGTCTTTTGTTTTTGAGCTACAGGCTAAAACTTGTTTTTCGCTTATTTTGAAAATATCTCATATCTCGCCTATTATGAGAGATACAGAAAAATTGTTTAAAAAATTTTTATATATTTTTTTACGAAGAATAACGTGGTGTAAATATAGTTATTCAAAACTTAATAATTCTTGAGATATAACACAAACATAATATATAAGCTTTTCAACGATGTAGGTATAACAAGTGTACATTCTTTTATTTTAAACATTTATAAAACTTGAATTATTAATTTCTTAACATGAAAAAAATTAAATTTGTTTAGAAACAAATGAAAAAATTACACATCATTTGTTTATTTCGATATAAATCTATTAATTATATTCTTCAAAGTCTTCTTAATCAATTATTTTCGGATTAGTTAAATTATTTTTTATCAGCGTTGTAGTTGGTTTTGAAACGATTCCAGAAATGTGGAAAATATGTTCTTTAAAGTATATAAATTAGAAAAATGAGTTAAACTAATGAAAATAACGTTAAAAATAAGTAAATCATTATCAGTAATTGATTTTATTATTGGTTTGTTAACATTTCATTTTTTCAAATTTCATTCATGTTTAAAACAAAAGAACATAGCCATGTTGAAAAGCTTATGTTGCCATTTAAAAAATATGATGTTTGTATTATATCTCGAAGTTTTCAAATAATCTAATTACACCACGTTGTTCTACGTAAAAAGACTATATGAAATTTACCTAAATATTTTTTCTGTATCTCTCAAAATAAGCGAGATATGAGCTATTTTGAAAATAAGTGAAAAACAAGTTTTAGCCCGTAGCTCAAAAACAAAAGACGATAAAATTCCTATGCTGCCTATTAAAGTTTTCTCAAAAAGTTGGCCCATAAAGACCTACATCAATTTTCTGTAAGGTGGATAATAAGAAAGTTTTTACCTTGCGTCACCTTTAGGTAAGGAAGGTATTGTCTTTGATCAAAAAATTCGTTGGTGAATTTTTAATGAATGAGAACGTTTTAAGGTCCCTAGAATACGAATTTCCTATTTTTAAGATGATGTCTGTGTGTGTGTGTATATATGTGTGTGTGTGTCCGTGTGTGTGTCCGTTTGTGTGTCCATGTGTGACAAATTTTTCTCCGACGATAACTCCAATACTACAATTCTAAAAATTATAATTCTTTCGTATGCCTTTTCTTTACATCCATATGAAGAGCTGATTAGATTTTAGTTATAATTAATCCACCGGAAGTACCCCTATTTGAAGTTTTTAACAGTTTTTCTTGAAAAAACGCAGTTAAATATCATTTTTCGACATTTTATGATTATCAATATGAAAGAATATCTTATTCTCTATACGGTTTGATTATACATTTTCCTTCATATTCAATAGTTATAGAGTTATAGATACATTAAGAGAGATTAACTTTCAAAAATTAGTCAGCTTTGCTAAAATTATGGAAACAGCAGATATTCAAAAAAATTTAATTGACAGATGTCAGTGTCAAATGCAAAATCAAAGTTATATGTGAATGTGATAGAGTGTCTCTCGCAAGTGACTTGCAGTTGCGCTTCGCCTCAAAATTTGAATTTTCAATGCCGGAAGTACGAGAAAGGCCAAAGAGAAGATAGAAGGACTGTGTAGCAAAAGATTTCAGAGAGGAAGAATTGCGTGAAGAAGATGTGTTGGACAGGAATGAGTTAAAGAGAAGAGTAAGAAACAGCGACCCCTAATAAAATAGGGAAAGGAACTTTCGGTACAAAATTTGTAAAAAATAGTGTGTTCGGGTTACAATTTTACAGGATATACAGAATCTTTTTCAAGGAACTTTAGGTATGGGATATATACAAAATACATCGAATTGACGGAAGGTTTTGTGCTGGCCACAACAGATTTTTTACATAAGGAACTCGAATTTGTTTCACCCAGTAAATAGGTATGTATAAAAACATATGTTAATTTTTTTGAATAATTATGAATAATATTAGAATAGCCCGCATGTATCATTGTCATTACTGGAACAATACAAATCATTTGATATTAATTTATACTCTTATAAATGGCAATAACTTAATTACGTTGTATTATACGTTTCACCTTGATTACTACTATAACTATACTTGGAAACTCATAAGCATACCTACATTTATTCGTGATATTGATGTTATATAACACAACACGAAATTATTGCAATTAACATTCTCTTTTATGCACGTTTATTCTTCTTTCGCAGGAGTTTTCCCTGTGTTCTGATTCCCACCCACACAAAGCACAATGTGTTCATCAGCTCGTGATTCGTGATTCGTAATCGTGGAGAGAGTTGTTTTGTTGTGTACCGCGCAGTTTGTGTGGACAGCGAAAAACAAATTAAATCTCCCCATGTTTATTATTAGAATGGACGAATGGAAGATTTTTCTCACTGAGAATATAAGAAAGATTATTTGAATGTTATAATGTTATGATGTTTCGGAACACTTGCACAGAACATCGATTATGTATTTTTATTTATTTAAGGTACAATACAAGTACACCACAGTAACAATATAATAATTAATAATTAAACAACATGTATTTTAATGTGTATATTTTATATTTGTTGTATATGTATTTAATTGACATATCCACACTGTAATGTACAGTCACGGAAATAAAATTATTAATTTATTAATATTATTATTATTATAATTATTATTATTAATATATGTTGGTAATATCGTTAATAAAAACGATAAAAAAGAGTGGTCCCAGATGAGATCCTTAAGGCACACCAGAGGTGTGTGTGTGGACATTTTAAATGATAAAAAATAATGAAATTTGATTATTTGAATTACCGCCATGTATGACGTAGAATTACGTCGCACCAATGAATGGCCGTAAAGCCATTGCGTGGTACCGACCCATAACAACGGCATGTTTGTGCGGATAATGCAGATATCCTGTATGAAGTTTCAACAATAGTTTGGAGGTTAGTATTTTAGGTTGTCTTTTTGGTATCGATATTTTAAATTACAAATAACTACCTATGTGTTTATTTGTAAAGTAATTAATGTATTTGAGAGACCAGAGAGAGAGAAAAATTTACAATTGTCAAATTTAAATTAAAACTTTCTCACACGCCATGCCATCTATTGGTTACATTCTTAAACACGGTTCCCTTCTCTAGTTCAATATAATGACGTCACTGAAAATTTTCTTTCTTAATTTACTAAAAAACAAATATTTTTATCTTCCGTCACCTTTAGGTAAGAAAGGTATTGTCAAAAAATTCGGTGGTGAGTTTTTAATGAATAAGCACGTCTTAGGGTCCCTACAATACGAATTTATTATTTTTTTTAAATGTCTGTATGTATGTATGTGTGTGTGTATGTGTGTGTGTCCGTTTGTGTGTGTCCGTGTGTGTGTGTGTGTGTATGTGTGTTCGTGTGTGACAAATTTTTCTCCGACGATAACTCCAATACTATAATTCTTTCATATTCCTCTTCTGTACATCCATATGAAGAGTTGATTAGATTTTGGTTATAATTGATCCACCGGAAGTACCCTTATTTGAAGTTTTTAACAGTTTTTCTTAAAAAAAACGCAGTTAAATATTATTTTTTGACATTTTGTTATTATATTTATTAAAGAAAATACTCTTCTCTATATGGTTTGATTATTCATTTTCCTTCATATTCAAGAGATGTAGAGTTAAAGCATTATAAAGAAATTAATTTTCAAAAATTAGTCAGCTTTGCTATTTATCATGGAAATAGCTGATACGTTCAAAATTCTAATTGACAGATGTGTGTTGCAAGTGCAAAACCAAATATGGAAAGTATGGGATCAAAAATTAGTATTTCATAGTGGTCCTCTCAAGTGACATGCGGTGAAAGGCTAAAGAGAAGATGGAAGGACTGTATCGCAGAAGACTTGAGAAAGAAGGACTGTGTGAAGAAGGTGCGTTGGACAGGAATGAGTGGAAGAGAAGAGGAAACAGCGACCCCTAATAAAATAGGTGAAAGCTGAAGCAGAAAGTAAAATGTATCAAGTGCATTTTTCTTAGTGTATGTTTATGTCATAATTTTATTGGATTTATAGAACCTTTTCAAATGAACTTTTGGTATGAAATTTGTAAAAAATAGTATGTGTTCGTGTTTGATTTTACATTATATTATATAGAAACTGTTCCACGGTCCTCTTGGTATGGGATTTGTGCAAAATACATCGAATTGACGGAAGTCTTGTGCTGGCCACAACAGATTCTTTTTTTAAATAAAATTTATATTTTTGTGTATGTTTTCCAGATAATATTACATACAATTGAAATTTTCCGCATTAAAACCCAAGCAACCTATAATTTTCATTTTCATTTCTGTATAAGCAATATCCAATGTAGTACAAAAGAAGAATCATCTCATAATATTTTGCTATTTCTGTAGAATATTTGAAATCACTTCGTCGCTGTTTCTTTGTAAGAATCCCCTGTGTCTGCATGAGTACAGGGCTGTGTAGCTCGTCGCTCTGGTTCAGCTACAGCAGCCAAGCAGGGTTAGAGCGTGGAGCCGGCTGCGAGAGGACTTTGATTAATGATACATGGACCGTTCGCTCTCGCTCCTGACCGTGAGCACTGAACACTGCTAGCACAGCGCAACCCCAACACGGCCCAATACAACTACCATGCTAAATAAACAAATGTAGATGTGGAATACCATAGCAAACTATGTAATCAGATGGAGAGAGTAGTACATATGGGAAATATTATACAGGGCTTTAAATCTAATGTAAGTACCAAATGTTGAGAATTGAATCTATCAAACTAAAAAATCTGTTGTGGCCAGCACAATACCTCTCGCCAATTCTATATTAGACTATAAATATTGTACTTAACATTTCTGGTACATACAAAATATTTTAATTACATCTATTCTTTATTTTTCAATTCATTCTGTGAACAAGTACTTCCCAAAAAAAGTCTTCAGTAATGGCTCTGGATTTTTGACACTGACATTTATGTCATTTACAAACATTTTAATTTTTCAACTGGTTTCCATGGGCTATTTGATGGATACAATGTTTTATTTTATACCGTGAGTATTTTATAACGTGAAACATTGTATTTGTCATATCCATGGTTACGACTTGACATTTGATTGACAGAAATGTATTTGCCTGTCCCATTTAAAATGAAACATAGGGAACAAATTTGACATTTAATAAGACAAGATTTTTTGACTCGGTAAAATTTCTTACAATATATAAATATAATACTTCTGTCAAATTCATTCCCTATGTTTCATTTTAAACCTGGAGGAACCGGGTTCGATCCTGACAGACGCCAAATATTTCAAATTTTAAATGGCACAAAAGTGACCCCTGTGGTGCACACGGTAAAATATATCGTCATCATTACCGATGTCTACATGTATTGTAGATAGTGGCACACCCAGAAATGGGTAATATGCCGTGATGATATATTTATTTATTTAAATACATTGCTGTCAATCAAATGTCAAGTTGTAACTTGAAAAAATATCGTGTGCACCTTGTGCCCGATTTATGTTTAGTGCTCTTGAGTTCTTTTCTGAGTTGGCTAAATTTCTCATAATATTTAAATATAATACTTCTGTCAAATTCGTTCCCTATGTTTCATTTTATATGGAACAGACTGTCAATCAAATGTTAGTCGTAACCATGGATATTACAAACCCAATGTTTCACATTAAAAAATACTCATGGTATATTTATAACTCTCTATATCTAAATCTATAGGCCATCCAGCGAATCAAGCGGTATACTAGATAGAGAATTTTATATTCTTTAATATTTGTAATAACAAATTTCCAAAAAATAATATTTAGACGATTTTTTGAAATAAACTGCTACTTTCGGTTGTCCAATTGTTACCAAAACCTTTTCAGCTCTTCCATTCAATGTTAGGTTGAGGAATTCAGTGGGTCTGTGCCGCTTCTCTAAATATCTTTTTTATTATTTCTCTACAACAATATTTCTTAATTACTTGTAGATTTCATGTGAAAAAATTATATTTGAGTGTTAATTAGTGTTCAATAGACGTGTGGTCTACTTTACTTGAAGCCTATAATAGATTTTAATGAAAAACTATATTAAAATATAATCCAAAATTTTTCAAATTTGGTATATAATAATTATTAAAATATCTTTCAGAACCCATATTATTAATTGGAATAATATTACCTTTTTTAGTTTAAATAATAAATACAGAACTTAAACTAAAAAAACGTAGTATTATTCCAATTGGTATATAATACTTTTATACCAATGGTGTTATTTTGATTTTAATAATAAATGCTTCAAATAAAAGTTTTAAAGAATTAAATTCTGCGTCGAAAACATCAATTATGATTAGATTAGCTCTTTGTATAAGCGATATATGTAAATTTAAAAATTATGTACTTTTTGGTTTCTATAATTAAGTTTGCTATGAAATAGGAGAAAAAATAACAAAAAAAATAAAGAATTTAATGTCAATGTCAAATAGGTGCAATTTTATGACTGGGTCTGTTATAATACATATTTTAATTATTAACAAAATATGTACAGTGTAACACGTATACAAGGAAGTCATGTGGTGTCCACATCAGATATTTTTTTATGTAATTTATTGAATATAAATTTCATATGTAAATAAATAATTGTATTTCATATGTGTGAAATGTGTTTGTGAAAATAACGTTGCATTTTACTTCTCTGCCTAGGCATGGAAATTGAATTTCCTTGCCGATTTTGCGACAGAGAAGTATTAGATTACATGACGATTTCAGGAAGATATACCTACCTATAATAGGGCTGTTGCAAGAATTTTTATATGACTTCTAAGTATTAAATTTGAAAAGATATTGTTCTTTAAAGAGCCTCAAATTTGAAAATATCACGAAATAATCCTTTAGATATTTTACAATTAATTTTTCAAATTTGGATAAAATTTTGAATAAGTCACGTGATCTGAAACAGAATGTGACGTCAGAGTACATACATCTTCAGCGGTTCTGAGGTGTCAAGTGTATTGTCAAAGTTGTCAAACAAGTGTCAAATAAGAATCACGACCAGAACTTTAAAGTAATATATATTATCAATTTATATAATAAATTCAGTTATTTTATTTTATTTTACCTCAACTCTTTAACACCCCTTATTTCGGTAGCAGTAAAACAATCGTTCTGATATAAATTCAGCCATCATCCAGCTATCGACCTTCGGTTAATTGTCTGATTTAGTTTGTGTGTAATTTGAATTAGCCATTATTACTTTATTATTCATTTACAATGAGCAATGTCAGCGTCAAATGTCAAATTAAAAGATTTTGTTATTAACATGTGACAAACTTTAGCCTACGTTTATTTATATAAATAATATGAATAAACTTAGGTCATGGAAAAACTATTTTCCTATTGGCTATTAATGATGTAATGTATGTGCTTCTACGTCACAGGAGTGGGGGGTAGTTTTTCAGGACGCCAATCTTTTTATTTAATTATTTCCACAAATAACAACAAATTATTAAAATAAAAATTATTACTAAGAAAATCATTCCATAAACTTTCATTTAAAATAGTTTTTGAAAAATGTGAAACAGGCTCATTACAGGAACAAAATAATTTAAATATGTACCGCACAAATTTTTATTCTCAGTAAACTACACTTTATAATTTACAACCAAATAACACAAAACACCAATATAATATGTATACCTACCCTTCTATACCTACTGACCCACATAATGATAAATAGTCTTTAGACAAACCGTATCCAGTCAATCTCTATCAGGTATAGAACTCACCATGGTTCAACCCATTCGATTTGCATTGTTGGCTTTCCACATAACGACTTGCAGTGTTGCAGTGTCGTTCACTAATAATACTATATAATATCATATCTCATCTTAGCTTGTCAGAGGCTGGTCAGTCACATCTCGCCATAAATTACTGCAAGATGGAGGAACTAGGTCAACTAGAGGCAGAAGGACAATGGATTGGTATGAATGGTGCTGATGGTGAAATGGTGCGGCTTCTGGAAATGGTTGCTAGTAGCTCGTTGCTCGTTGGTAGCTAATGGTGTGCGTATGTACAAAGAAGAAAAGGATTTTAAAATGGGTCAAATAGAAATGATTATGCAGATCATTAACTGTTAAGCGTTTTGGCTATTTCTAAAATCAGTGTTTTACCAAAATAAGATGTCTTGATGTTAATTTGTCATACTTGTTTGAATTTTAAGTTAATAGTTATTTTCGGTATGCGACAACTGACCAAATCACACTGGGCAATAGTTCAATTGTTTAATAGTAGGCGACAGAAAATTTTAAATCTCGTACAATTTAGTAAAAGCATCTATTATTCCAAGAATTTCGAGTATGTTTGCAATATTGCAATCATATCTACTTTGAAAAATCTGTTGCGCCCAACATTATACCTCCCGCCAGTACTTCTGATAGTGCCGCAACAGACAAAATAAATAAATTAATTTCTAGGTGTGCCAGTATCTACAACACATGTAGACATCGGTAATGATGACAATATATTTTACCGTGTGGGTGCTTACCAGGCGTCACCTCACGGGAACTCATAACTGGTGTGGAGAGTGCACCACAGGGGTCACTTTTGTGCCATTTAAAATTCGAAATATTTGGCGTCTGTCGGGATCGAACCCGGTTCCCCCAGGTTCGCGACCAGACACTCAGGCACGCGGCCAGGGGACCCCATCAACCCCATCGATTCTCGACATAGACATATCCAACAGGCAAAATTGTACAATAAAATAAAAATATACTTTTCTTGTAAAACTAAACCGAGAGTTATTATTATTTTTTAAAACTTTTATTAATTTCAATACATCCCTAAATATTTACTGATGCTGGAAACTAAATTATATTCCTTTGCATTCATATAATACAACTATTATTTTATTTATTATTACAATTTTCTTTTTAAAACGTTACTATTAATAATTTGAAATAATAGGTTTTTTGACAGTGACATTTCTGTCAATTACATACATTTGAAATCTGAACTGTATAACTAAGGAATTGTGTTTATCTTTGAAACATAGGCTCCGGGATTTATAAAATGTATTATTTTATATATTTATCTTTAAAATATATAGAAAAAATATGAATGCATACATGTGGAGAAATTAATAATCTTTAATTCTCATAATAATATAAAACACGAAAATTTAAAAGTATTTTTCGGAGAAAAACTATTTTGAGCATCAAGTAAAGTACCATTCTCGGTAGTATTTACACCAAAATCTAACGGCTTCTTTCCATATTAAAATAAGGTAGAAATACAAGGTTTCAAAATATTCTGAATGATCGTATTTGAGTTAGAGCGTTAACAAAATTTATACACACACACATGCAGACATAATCGTGAGAATGTTAAAATCGTATTCTCGGGGCCTTAAAACGTGCTTATACACTAAAATCTGGATATGCGAATTTTAGCATGAATCCAATACCTCTCTTAGCGAGAGGTAAAAAGAAAGCGAACACGAAGTGCCAACTAATTAAATCAATAAGTAAAACATTGAAAGAAAAATGAATGCAATACTTACATGTCGTTCTAAAATTCAATATTATTTTCTATTAAAATCAGCAATTCCAATACCGTATATTTGGTTAATCGAAATCGTTGAAAATGCATGATCAGAAAGAGTATGAAAATGATCTGTCGTATATTTGCCTTGTTATTTCGTATACAATTGAATGCAACGCATCTAAATCGTCATCATCGTCAATAAAATCAATAACCTTCCCTGATTCTGATAGAAATTAAAAAAGTTTGCATTCAATATAACCTCACTACTTAACTGCAAGATAAACTGTCAATTTCGGGGGCTTAAATTTATGAAACCCTTAAGATATTTATGGAGAGTTTAGCGCACGCTGCCACGAAATAAAACTAAACTTAAGGCTAAACTAAACTCTTAAGTGGTATCGGTGCAACTGGGCATTAGTCAGACAAAAACTTCACAGAACCTACTGCTTAATGCAAAATTTGAGGCAGACTCTACTTTGCATCTTCTAATAATTCACTTTTTAATTTTTCTGAACTTTAGTAGTAATTACTAAAAAGGAACAATAAATATTTTACAACCCTCGCACTTACCTACAGAGTGTGTTATGTGAATTTAATTCGGTACAAAAAATCAGCACTAATATATCTGTGGTCTATTTGTGTGTGTTGCATTGCATTCCTACAAAGCATAAATCACTGGTTGAAGTTGGCATGGCGTGTCTGGGAGTAGATGACGAGGTCCGCGACGCACTGCACTGTCCATCACGCCCTCGTCTCCACTCTCCACCCCCGCCACTGATTAATTACAGTTTAATTAGCCCGAGCTGCTCCAGGCCACAGTACACCTGATCGAAACACTACACTTTCATGGAAGAGTGGAATAGCCTTACAAAACCATAGCATACGTGATTTTATTTTATGGAAGAGTGGAATAACAATGATGCAGTTTTCATATGATAATGCCCTTAGGGTGATAATCATTAACTTCTACAGGGTGTTCGAAAAATACGAATATTTTGGAATTTAATAAACACATGGTCAAATTTAGACACTATACTCTTTATAGGTTTTTATCAGTAATTCACCAACCAAAGTAACTTAGTTTGAAATAAAAAAATCTGTTGTGTCCAGCACAAAACCTTCCGTCAATGCGATGTATTTTGTACATATCCTATACCAAAAGTTCCTTGAAAAAGATTCTATATATCCTGTATAATTGTAACAAGAACACACTATTTTTTACATATCCATACTGAAAGTTCCTTTGAATACGAATACGAACGTACATTATGTATTGCACTCCTTCTTCAACTTTTCCCTATTTTATTAGAAGTCGCTGTTTCTTACTCTTCGCTTCTACTCATTCCTGTCCAACGCATCTTCATGACACAGTTCTTCCTCCCTCAAATCTACTGTTATACAGTCCTTCCATCTTCTCTTTTGCCTTTCTCGTACTCCTGGCATTATAAGTTCCTATCTTGAGGCGAGGCCGCAAATGCAAGTCACTGGCGAGGGACACTCTGTCACTTATATCACTTTCAGATCATATACTTTCCACTTTGGTTTTGCACTTGACACTGACATCTGTCAATTGATTTTTGAAAGTTAATCTCTCTTAATCTCTCTATAACTCTATATCTATTGAATATGAAGGAAAATGTATAATCGAGCCATATAGAGAATAAGATAATCTTTCTATTGGCGATTCAAATTAACTTTTCCCGCCATTATGTATCAGAGTTGTGACGTCACAACACTGTACGAGCTGTCAATCTGTCACTGATATAATGAATTCACCGCTTTTTGAAAAAGTTTAAAAATATGAAACTTATGTGAAAGGATGTTTTAAATAGCCTGCAATCACTAGAAAGTTTCCGTAAAGGAAAAGAAATAATATATTTTAGACAGTTTTTAGTTCGAACTTTGTCCACCAGGTAGAGTTTGCTTAATTTGAATCGCGAATTGATAATCACATAAAATATCAAAAATGATATTTAACTGCGTTTTTTCAAGAAAAATTGTTAAGAACATACACACACACACACACATACACACACACACACAAACACACACACACACACGCACGCACGCACACACACACACACACACACACACACACACACACACACACAAAAATGTGTACATTGGCAATAATTGTTTTTGCTTGCCCATTTAAATCATATTTTCCTAAACGTTTATAAAATGACATTGACATATTACAGATATTTGTACAGACACTTAAAAATTTTTACATCAGTGTAGAAATCTCCAGTCCATAATTATTATTTGACTGCAAGTATAGATGATTAAAATTCATAAAAAGAACATGCTTCGCATTTCTCTCCATTTCAATGTAAACATCTCTACTTCAGACTATCATCTCTACCTCTTGTTTTCATGTACCTTGGAGACAATCCCTATCTAACAAATCCACAGCGTCTTTAGCTCGACATGTCGTGGGGAACAGGTACTCTCACGTCGCGGAGTGAGTATTGCAATGTAGGGGCGATTAGCAGCGAAGACACGAGACGCGTCGCGACGCCTGTTAGAGGGTTGTACACACAACGTCGCCAACACCGCCGCGCGTTAATCCAGCGCCGCGGCTGTCACTGTCACCGTCACGTCCTCAGCTGACGGGTGCAGTGGCGGAGGGAGAAGGTTTTCGATAAATGTAGCGAAATTTTAAGGAACGAAATGAATTATTTCAATTAGAAATGAAGATACTGAAAACAATATACATTAAAAAGTGCTGTGTTAAAAGATGAATAGAACAAAAATTCGAGGATTTATTGTTCCATAATTTTTGGTAAGATAGAAATAGATTGAATGTATGGAATAGAAATTTAAATGTACAGACAGATGAAGAAGAAATGATGCAGATGGCAATACAATTCTGGGGATCTTTTTATGCCACTGTTTGCACAACACCAGGTGAAAGCAGAAATACTATTTTGACAATAAAGACAAATATATTATATGGGGCCTAACAGCTAATAGAATTTTGAGTTATTTAAATGATCTAGATTATTACTCTATGGCTAATGTAAGAAATAAAAGTACGTGGGTAAAAAAAATTGTAAATATACCCAAATTTATTTTTTTAAATGTCACTGTCAACAGTGTCAAAAAAGGAAATAAATATAAGTATAAAATAAAATATATATATATATATATATATATATATATATATATCATCACGGCATATTACCCATTTCTGGGTGTGCCAATCTGCTTTATCGCAGATATCGGTAATGATGATGACATATTTGTACCGTGCGGGCGCTTACCAGGCGTCACCTCACGGGCACTCATTGCTGGCGTGGAGAGTGCACCACAGGGGTCACTTTTGTGCCATTTAAAATTCGAAATAAATAAATATAAGTGTCAATGAGTATTCCCTGGTGTCAATATTACCAATTTCAAGTATTTTTCAAGTTTGCCAACTGAATCGGTTATTTTTGATCACTCTGTACTGTAGCTATTGAAAACTCTACCCTTACGACGGATTTCACCACCGATTCCTAAACCGTACGTAGCTATGAATTTCCTAAATTCAAGAACTGTCTATACTGATTCTTATCCATTGTGGATTTCACCATACAAAGCAATGCCCAGCTATAAATTACTTACGTAAGCATCGAATTGTTAGTTATTTTTGTGATATTATATTTGCACACTAGAAATAAATGAATAATTTTTTAAATAATATAACATTTGTCAGTTGTATTTGTCATCATTGACATTGGATCTTATGTGAAAATATTATTCTTTACATCTATATTAAGTGCTGATTAGATAAATAAATAAAATAAATATATCATCACGGCATATTACCCATTTCTGGGTGTGCCAGTATCTACAACACATGTAGACATCGGTAATGATGATGATATATTTTACCGTGTGGGCACTTACCAGACGTCACCTCACGGGCATTCATAGCTGGTGTGGAGAGTGCACCACAGGGGTCACTTTTGTGCCATTTAAAATTGGAAATATTTGGCGTCTGTCGGGATCGAATCCGGTTCCCCCAGGTTCGCGACCAGACACTCAGGCACGCGGCCACGGGACCCCGTGGCTGATTAGATTTTGTTATTAGTTCAACATTCGGAAGTACTTTTAAGTTCTTAACAGTTTTTATTGAAAAAACGCAGTTAAATATCATTTTTTAACATTTTATGTTATTATAAATATAAAAGAACATTTGATTGTCAATACAGTTTGATTACACATTTTCCTTCATATTTAATAGATATACTTAGAGTTAAAGAATTAGAGAGAGTAACTTTCACAAATCAGCCAGCTATACTATAATCATGGAAACTGGTGATCTATTAAAATATTCTAATTGACAGATGTCAATATCAAGTGCAATTTACATAATATATGTTCGTGTTATAATTTTATTGAATATATAGACCCTTTTCCAAGGAATTTTCGGTATGGAATTTGTAGAAAATAGTTATGTTCATGTTACCATTTTACTGAATCTTTTCCAAGGAACTTTAGGTAAGGGATTTGTGCAAAATACATAGAATTGACAGAAGATAATGTGCTGGCCACATCAGATTTTTTTAAATTTAAATTCTGATTGTCTGGTCGCGAACCTGGGGAACCGGGTTCGATCCCGACCGACGCCAAATATTTCGAATTTTAAATGGTACAAAAGTGACCCCTGTGGTGCACTCTCCACGCCAGCAATGAGTGCCCGTGAGGTGACGCCTGGTAAACGCCCGCACTTGTCTACATATATTGTAGATACTGGCACACCCAGTAATGGGTAATATGCCGTGATGATATATTTATTTATTTATTTATTTACATTAATGGGCTACTTGCGTACCTTTTTAATTTTGACAAAATTTTTATTAATTAGCCAGAAAAAAAATAATGAAATTTGATTATTTGAATTCCCGCCATGTATGACGTAGAATTACGCCGCACCAATGAATAGTCGCAAAGCCAAGCGTGGTGCCGTCCCATAGTAAGTGTATGTTTGTGCGGGTAATGTAGATCACCTGTTTGACGTTTCAACAATAGTTTGGAGGTTAGTATTTTAGTTTATATTTCTGGTATCGACATTTTAAATTACAAGTAATTACCTATGTGTTTATTTATAAAGTAATTAATGTATTTGAGAGACCAGAGAGAGAGAAAAATGAACTAATGTCAAATTCAAATTAAAACTTTCTCGCACGCCATGCCATCTATTGATAACATTATTAAACATGCTTCCCCTCCCCAGTTCAATATAAACACGTCACAGAAAAATTTCTTAATTTAGTAAAAAACAAATAATTATTTTAAAATAAAATTTATATTGTTATATAAGTTTTCAATATAACATTACGTATATAGTGACAGAAATCGGATTTTCAGTACCACGCAAGATTTGATTAGATAGATAGATTAGATTCTTTTATTTAACAAAGTATTTTTGGTTCATTATCATCAACATTATATGCGTATTAGTGTTTTTATTTAATTATTCATTTGAAACATAACAAAACACTTTGTTGCGATTTCCCAAAATTTGGCCAAAGTATATTTTTCGGGTTTTGAAACTAGGCGGTTCATTTGCGCAAAGCAGGAAATGCCCCCCAGAAAAATTCCCTCGTGTACGTGTATACATCCGCCCCCATTGCAAACCCTATCAGCACGCACAGTCTCATTATCCGGGCGGCGTATGCAGCCCACCATCTGATTCTCTCGATAAAATATTCACGTAATTTTTCATTTCGCCAGAGTCAGACTAGTTCTTTGTGTTGTCAAAACTTGACAAGTTCAACTCGATATTAAAGCAAAGGCGTACGCAACGCTCGCGATTCAGACCCGGGTCTGCGAAGCCTTGATGCTCAATCAAAATCACCCCACTGGAACCAGGGGTTGCCAAACTTGAAACGCCACCCAATTTAGGGTGAAGTGGAGTTCAAGAAGGCAATTTTATAAAACTGCAATGGATGTGTATTCCCGAACGAAACTGTACTTTGTTTTAACTAAAAATGACGTAGATGTTGCTTGAGCATCAACCATTTTTGGATTAATTACCGTTTGGATCAAAATTTTTACCTCCCGCTACCCTTGGTAAGGTAATTGACCAAAATTTAATGTCCCTAGAATCCGATTTTAACATTTTCACGGTGACGTCTGTATGTATGTATGTATGTATGTATGTATGTATGTATGTATGTATGTATGTATGTATGTATGTATGTATGTATGTATGTATATATATATATATATATATATATATATATGTGTGTGTGTGTGTGTGCGTGTATGAATTTTGTCAACGCTCTAGCACAAATACTATCTATCATTCACAAAATTCTGAAACCTTGTATTTCTACCTTATTCTAATATGGAAAGAAGCCATTAGATTTTGGTGTAAATCAGGTTACCGGAAATGGCACTTCAGATAAAGCTCAAACAGTTTTTTTTTCAAATAATATCTTTAATATATTTAAAATGTGTTTAATGTCCCAAAAGTCAATATACCCCACACTTAGATAAAAACTTCAAAATATTGAAAAATCTAATTTTCATGTTTCTAGATACTACTTAATACGCTGATTTCAAATTTTGAAACCGCAGGTCGATATCTCCTTTCTTTCTCGAGATATTTAGATTCAAAGTTTTGCCCAAATCTGCCCATTTTTGGGTAATAACCCAAAAATGGGTCGTTATATGAATTTGACAATAACACCATTCGATTCTACGGGCAAAATTACATAAGTGCACCAATTTTCAGAATTTTTGAACACCGCATACAATCACTAAAGCAAAATAACTGAAAATTGCCAAAAATCGCAAAAATCTAAGGTGTACCCCTTACGATTTTTTCAGATTTTGGCTATTTTCAGGGGTTTTCAAGCTTTTATTCATAAA
The DNA here is from genome assembly GCA_943142095.1 of Ophonus ardosiacus. Lineage (NCBI taxonomy): Eukaryota > Metazoa > Arthropoda > Insecta > Coleoptera > Carabidae > Ophonus > Ophonus ardosiacus. The sequence goes on from OW964824.1 coordinate 58,636,500, forward strand.
AAATTAACCGGTTGGACAAAAATTATGAAAATTGCTATACTTATGTATTTTTGTCCGTAGAATCGAATGGTGATGTCGATAAATTCATACCTCGACCCATTTTTGGGTTAACACCCAAAAATGGGCAGTTTTGAGCAAAACTTTAAATCTAAATATCTCGAGAACGGAACGAGATATCGACCTGCGGTTTCAAAATTTGGAATCAACGCATTGAGAAGTATCTAGATATATAATAATTAGATTTTCGAAAAATTTTATCTAAATGTAGGGTATATTAACTTTTGGGGCAATAATTCAAAAATGGGTAGAGATATAAACTTAGTAGTAATATTATTTTATTGTAATGAGAATGCTAGGTAAGTGTACGCATTTTTAGAGTATTTGAACAACTGTGTGAATTTTTAAATGCTATAAAAAAGTTCCTTGGAAAAGATTCTATATATCCAATAAAATTATAACACGAACACATACTATTTTTTACAAATTCCATACCAAAATTTCTTTTGAAAAGATTCTAGAAATCCAATAAAATTATAACATAAACATACACTATGTAAATTGCACTTGACAATTCGTTTTTTTTTCTTCAGCTTTCTCCAATTTTGTTAGGGGTCACTGTTTCTTACTCTTCTCTTTCACTCATTTCTGTCCAACGCATCTTCTTGGCACTTACATCTGTCAATTAGAATTTTTTGCATATATCAGATGTTTCCATGATAAATAGCAAAGCTAACTGATATTTCCAAATTAATCTCTTTATAATGCTTTGACTCTATATCTATTGAATGTGAAGGAAAATGTATAATCAAACCGTATAAACAAGAGCATTTTCTTTAATATTTATAAAATATAAAATGTCATAAAATAATATTTAACTGCGTTTTTTTGAAGAAAAACTGTTAAAAACTTTAAATAAGGATACTTCCGCTGGATCAATTAATCAGCTCTTCATACGGATATTGATGTAAAGAAGAGGAATACGAAAGAATTATAATTTTTACACACAGACACACATACATACAGACATCATATTAAAAATAGTAAATTCGTATTCTAAACACCATCACATGTGCTTATTTATCAAAAACTAACCAACGAATTTTTTGCCCAAAGACAATACTTTCCTTACCTAAGATGACGGAAGGTAAAAATTGTTGAAATTTGAGCCAAACCTTATGGAGCGCAGTTACGTTATTTAAGAAATGGCCTATGAATCGTTAAACTAAACTGGGTTTTAGATCGCGGTTGGAAAATATTGGAAAGCACTGCTTCCCCTCGAGGGAAGCAAGAAGAAATATTGAAAATTAAGAGAAATGTTGGAACTGACGGATTTCATGTTAAATGAAATATTAGATACGAAGCGAGTTTATAATTGAGTTCGGAATGCAAACTTTTGCGAAATGTTTCTCTCGTATATTTGATTTGCTGTTGCTGCGGAGATGGAGACCAGAGAAATATATGGATAAGAAAATTAAATAAGTTTTTTAACTGACAAGTAATTACGATGACATTTTCCGAGCAGCGTTGCGTTGCCTACTTTCTTATTTGCATTTTAAATCTGACGAGAGATTATATCGCCGGCCTATTTTACTTGTTTATGTAAAAATCAATGTGCCCAAGGAACTTACACTTTTCAATTACTTTTTATGTACAGCGAAATCATTTACGCTTTGTGGATTGTTGTTCAAAAATCTGATGTGGCCAACACAATACCTCTCGCCATTTCCATTTTATGTTATATAAGTATTGTATTAAACTAAATATTACAGAACTTTACCCGAATATAGTTTTTATTGTATTTAACATGTATTCTGCACATATACAATTCTAATTATAACTATTTTTCATTGTATGCGGAAGTTCCTAAATGTCAGAGACTCGTCCAATTCATTAGCAAGATTTTACCTATAATTTTAAATATTTAATTAATAAAACAATAAGAAAGATTAAATGTACTTCCCAGAAAAAGCTTTCGGAAGCTTTTCAAACTATGTTATAAACATTTGAATTTGTCAACTGCTTTCCTTAGTGCCTTGGCCTCAGCGATTAGATTATTCTATATATTAGAGTGCCTTTATCTCTAAATCTATACAAGATATAATAAAATTTTTAAATATATGTACAATTTTATAGTCTTCAATAATAGTAACAGAAATTTTCAAAAAAATAATATTTATTTTATGTTTAGTTATACAAAAAAGTTATATACTTTGATATTAGCTACGGTTACTTTTCCACATTTTGAACATATGTACTTTTCATTTGTAATTTAGTCGCTTTATTTCAGAGGGCAACTCTTAGTAAACCCAGTGTTTCATTTTTGTAACATCAAGAATACATTATGCAAACAAAATAACTAAAATGTTTTGTTATATAATACTTTTTATACTTATTCTTGACAAATATTAGCATAACATTATCAAAATTCGGGCATAAATGGGTAATAATAATTGTTGAATTAAGCCACTTTTAAATTTAGTTATGCAGTTACCGAAGATGTCACGAGTACTATACAGTGTCCCACACTCTATGTTCAGTATAGGGTCTTATGGAGTACCATGTTCGCAAATTTACCTGCTGTTAGTCTACAAGATAGAAAGAGCAAAATATATGCCCAAAAAGAGATGAAATATTCTGGGTACTACATTGAATGTATTTATGATTGGTGTACTTTCAGTGCATCTAAACAGGTGGGTGAAAAGAAGAAAAAATCATAATAAACTAGTCAGTTTAACAATTTACAAAAAATATAAAATAATAAAAACATAAAATATAAGTAGGGTATAAAAACATAACAAGCGTAGGTAAGTGAAAATAATTAACATATAAACTCTAGTAAATTTAAAGTAAATAATATAAAACATTTTTGTACTTAATTGGACATTTTACAATCTTCGTCAACAATTTAAATTCCCTATGTTACATATTTCCATTCTACGAAAAGATATAGAGCTACATGAAATAATTAACACTATATTTTTGTAACACTATACTTGCCGATTGGAGCAGATAGATATGATGAATTGAAATCCCTAATTTTTTGTTTTCTTCCTACGATACATTATCCCAACGGCATATTGTTGAAGAATATTTTTTTATATTTTATGCTATTTATGTCGACATATTATATGATGAATTCATAAAGAGTTAAAATTATTAAGCATTATTTATTTATTTAATTTATGATATTTATATTTAGGCTTGATAGAAATACTGCATATATTTTACATAGTTCATAAGTCTTTATTCTTTCTTTATAATCTTCAATTTGAATTTATAATATTTTAATCTCTAATGCATTTGATGAAGATTAGTATGCCGGGCGGTTTTAAATATTGTATTGAAATATTAATTATTACAGGTACAAATAGCTTCAGCATGTATTTTCCACCCCGGTTCCAACGCATCTTTTCGCGCCCCTGTAAAGGAAACTATTTAGAACTGCAGATAAATTTCGGGTGATTACAATAAGCCCTTGGGTAAATAAGAGATCCTCATAAAACTTAAATTGTACAGTGTTAACTAATTTTGGTGTAGCAATGAAAATTTATGAATGTTTCAATATTACATTATATTAAAAAATTGGCAACAAGGTACAAGAAAACCTCCATAAGAATAGCATTGGCTATCTCTGCCACACTGAAGATAGAGTGTGGGACACTGTATAGATAGAGAATTGAAAGTAGAACACTGTTTTTGTAGGAGATTTTTGTTCATAATTTGTATGTGATATACATCGGTAAAATTTACGGGTGTTCCTAGAAGTTATTCTAGGTACAGATATAGAAATTGAAGCGAGAATGACTGGGTCATGAAAACTGTTGTGCAGTAGTTTGTAAAGATAAATTTTTGAATTTTTCTAGAAGAATCTAAAGTAAAAGGTGCTGTTCACGAAGTAAGACGTTGTAATAATTAATAATAGGATACCTACTGCTTATTAAGTTTGAAATATAAATATCTTAAATTCACATATTTGTTGTAAATTGGTTTCTAAAATGTTCGAGATATATGAACCAAAATTCAAACATTTTATCTGTAGACCTGATTCACACCTCATATTTCTACTGTTTGACCTCTGATACAGTTCTTTAAAGATGGTCTAGATACCTTGTGCACGATACATCAACCGCTGGTCTGTGTGTGCGTGGGCGAGAGTCCAGACACCTCGTGCATGTGTCAGAAGCGACGCGCCAGGTGGTCTTGTCTTGTCGCGCGCGCGACCTGACGCCTCATTTCAATATCGATATCGCTCAAGACCACCCCAATGCTACCCGGCTTTCGGGAAGATATCAGAAGCTACCACAGATTGGTAGATGGGAAAAATTTATCTGTAATTAGGTATTATTTGACCTTTTCATTGATTAAAGTCTTTGCGTGTACGAATATGGTAAACGATTTACAAGAGACAGATGGAGATCGAGTTGACAAAAAATTTGCCGCCCGGCTTGAAAATTGAATCGAAATTGGGCCAGATTTCGGGCTGGACCAAAGCTCGAAATTAAATACATCCGCCAATCTAAATTTTGATTTTGATTTGAGGCTAAATGTTTAACATTTTGTGCCCGACAAAAAAAAATTCTACTCCTTAGAACGTTCAATATTAGATAACATAAGTTGTTAAAAAAGAGACGCTTCTAATGTAAGTTTGTTATAAAAATTATAGACCTACGAGTACTTTTCTAAACGTTCGAGATTCTTCAAATTCATTGACGAGATTGGCGGTATTTCTGATCTATAGAAAAAGCCTTCAGTAATGTAGGTATCTGGATTTTTGATACTTACATTTTTCTGTCTATTACAAACTACCTCCCGCTACCCTTGGTAAGGGAGGTATAGGGATCGTGCTAAAAATCTCATATCGAGATTTTAGTAAATGACCACGTTTTAAGGTCCCTAGAATCCATTTTTAACATTTTCACGATGATGTCTGTATGTGTGTATGTGTGTATATGTATGTGTGTGTGTATGTATGTATGTATGTATGTATGTATGTATGTATGTATGTATGTATGTATGTATGTATGTGTACGGATTTTGTCTTCGCTCTAACTCAAATACTGTCATTCAGAAAATTCTGAAACTTTGTATTTCTATCCTATTCTAATATGAAAAGATGCCATTAGATTTTAGTGTAAATCGGATAACCGGAAATGGCACTTTACCTGAAGCTCATAATGGTTTTTTTTCAAAAAATACCATTAAATGCCATTTTTTCGAATTTTATGTCTTATGAAAATTAAAGATTATTGAATTTTCTACACGAATACATTAATACTTTATCTATGTATTTTACAGATAAATTTGAAAATAATTTTTTTTATTAGTCGCGAAGCCTAAGATAAAAACTATTCCTTTGTTTCACAGTTCATTTTTCAAATGAATGTAAGTGACAGTAAATGTCACTTCAAATTAATAACAGTGACATTTTAAAAAGAAAATAGTAAATAAAGCAATAGTTTTCTGCAATGGAACAGTTTGTAGCGTTAGTAAATACGTACGTAGGTATGTATTTAAATTAATAAAAATTAAATAGCGGGAGGTTTTGTGTTGGCCACATCAGATTTTTTTTATTAGTAGCGAAGCCTAAGATAAACACAATTCCTTTGTTATACAGTTCATATTTCAAATGAATGTAACTGACAGTAAATGTCACTGTCAAAAAACTAATCACTTCAAATTAATAATAGTGACATTTTAAAAAGAAAATAGTAAATATAGCAATAGTTTTCTGCAATGGAACAGTTTACAGCATTAGTAAATACATACGTATGTATTTAAATTTTAAAAAAATAAATAGCGGGAGGTTTTGTTGGCCACATCAAATTAGTTTTCATGGAATGAATTGGGATGTGCGATATATCTAAATCCATAGAAGATATAATAAAAATGTTCAATGAATTGGATAGATAATTTTATATTCTTTAATATTTGTAATAACATAAATTTCCAAACAATAATATTTAGAAGATTTTTTAAGAAACTAAACATCCCTCCAATCCACACACACACACACACACACACACACACACACACACAACACAACACACACATATCATTGTAAAAATGCTAAAATCAAATTGTAGTGACCTTAAATCGTGCTTATTCACTAAAATCTAGATATGAGGTAAAAATTATTTTTATTTGGTGAAGAGGTCTAACTGTTTAACTTAAAACTTTTGCTTAATACGCCTAAGGGCAATTTTTTGAGTGGCGGAGTATGTCTCTTTTAAAAATTCCGCGTAATGCCCTTCTGTACAGCAACTTTATCCCTTTGAAACCCTGTGACAGTTCCCTGCGACAAGGTGTGACACTATGACAGTGCCAGAACAACACAAAATGTTCATTTGGGCTGCGAATAAATCATACCGACGCTTGTCCGCTGACATTATACAAGTCTCCAGAAAAATACACACGCTGAATTAAGTAGACAAGTAAACAATGTTTATCTGAATTTGGAGAGGAAAAAAATGCAGAAGTTTGGCAGTTATTTATGAAGCAGTAGTAATCAACTCGTGTAGCCATTGGAATTTTATTTGGGATTGTCTTTAGCAAATGAAAAATTGAGTAAGACAAAATTAGAAAAAAACGTAGATAAAAAATCTACACAGAAAAAAAGATTTGAAATTTTGTCTAATTATAATTAGATATTATTTTATTAGGCAATATGTCTAATAATTTAGTATAATTTATAAATCTTAATTTATCATTTTAACTAACCCGAAATAGATAATAAATATTTTGTAAAAAATCGTTAATTTAAATATGTAAATAGTTATTTTAATTACTTATTTTATTTAACTGTACTATAATTTGGCTTCATTATTTTTGTCTTTCAATTTTTGGTGTTTTATCTAATGAATTAGGTAAGTTAATAGAAAATTTAAATAAATATTTAGTTAATTTCTTTATTTATTTTTAGTTCAATACTAAATATAGTCATTTAATTTAATTTTACTATAATTTGTTATTACAAATTTAGAAAATTTAACTAAATCAACCTAGATAATTTAATGAAAACATATTGGTAGGCTGAAAATCACAGATTTATTTAGTTAATTTAAATACAATTTAGATGGTTTGTTTTTTTCTGTGTAGTCGTATATTTAATTTTTATTAATTTAAATACATACATATTTATTAATTCTGCAAACTATATTAAGTTTCTTTTTATACAACTATTGCTTTATTTACTATTTTCTTTTAAAATATCACCATTATTAATTTGAAGTGATCAGTTTTTTGACAGTGACATTTATCTGTCAGTTACATACATTTGAAATATGAACTATGTAACAAAGGAATTATGTTTATCTTTAAAACATGGGCTCTGGGATTTATAAAAAAGATTATTTTTTATATTTATCTGTAAAATATATAGAAAAAGTAGTAATGTATACCTGTAGAAAAATCAATAATCTTTAATTCTTATAATAACAAAATGCAAAAAAATATGATATTTAATGATATTTTTTGAAGAATAACCAGTGAACTTCAAATAAAGTACTATTTCCTAAATCTAATGGTTTCTTTCTATTTTAAAACAGGGTCGAAATTGTAATACAAGGTTTCAGAATTTTCTGAATAATAATATTTTAGTTAGAGCGTAGACAAAATCAATACACACACATACACACATACAGACATCATCGTGAAATAGTTTTTAACGTCTTTAGGCCGATATGAGGTAAATAACGGACGCGGCTGAGGTTTATAATCAGCCGAGTTCGTCATTTGCATATCGGCCGTGTGGCGTTGTATAAATTCTTCTTGACAACAGTCCATCAAGAGGCTGTTATATTTGTAGGAACACTTGATTATTAATTGTAGGAGACTGTCATAAAAAATAACGGCCGGCGGCTGTTATTTTTATCATTTCAATTTTCTTTTCAGTCCTGTTATATCATAATAACAGTATAGTATTACGAAAATATTAAAATTGGATTCTAGGGATCTTAAAGCGTCATTTACTAAAATCTCCATATGCGATTTTTAGCACGATCCCTATATATATACTAAGGGTAGCGGGAGGTGAAAATTGTATAACAGGTACGTATTTGGTTAAAAAGTTATAAAAAATAAATAAAAACTTTGCATTATAATTTATTTTGTTAAATATATATAAAAAAAATATATCATCACGACATAATACCCATTTCTGAGTGTACTACAATCTGCTTTATCGCAGATATCGGTAATGATGATGACATATTTGTACCGTGCGGGCGCTTACTAGGCGTCACCTCACGGCCACTCATTGCTGGCGTGGAGAGTGCACTTCACTTTTGTGCTTTTTAAAATTCGAAATATTTGGCGTCGGTCGGGATTGATTTTGTTGATTCAAATAAACTAAACTTCAAATCAACTTTGTATATTGAATTTATTTTGCAACACTAATAAGTTTTTCATTTGTTGCTATTTATGTTTACACATTAAACTACCTTTACACGTAATAGAATACGCAAATAACCTGCTAATTCAATATTAACAAAAGCCACCTATTTCATGTTTTGCAACATCTGTTCAGCATCAGCACCATTCTTTCTCAGCAGGAATCCATCAATTCTTTAAGAAAAACTATTAGATTTCTTCTTTCGTAATCAAACCTTTGTTGGGGAATAGAAAAGGAATAAATGGCTATGATTTCTCATCGCAAGTGTGAAATGCATCGCAGTCATGGAGACGGCAGTCGCAGTGTGTAAAACAAGTGATTAGTATGGGTAAGCTGTGGATCCCAGCCGGCAACACGTAGCCAACGAGTAATAAAGGAATTAGATGCAAGTACAATGTTTATCAATAAACTCACCGTCGTGAACAACTTGCAGAGTCATCCTACAAAGCACCTGGGACGCTTTTCATCCAGGCTCAATTCGGCCAGTAAAGAAAACAAGAATTTTACTTTTTCATTAATACACTTACCATTTCCAGCTTTGCATACAGCTTAATGCTTAAAAACTGAGAACAATGCTTAAGAATACAAGATTTCACATTTCTAACCTGAACTATCAACTGTCAGTCTATTTTATAATTATTAAATTTTATGTGGTCCCGTGGCCGCGTGCCTGAGTGTCTGGTCGCGAACACGGGGGAACCGGGTTCGATCCCGACCGGCGCCAAATATTTCGAATTTTAAATGGCACAAAAGTGACCCCTGTGGTGCACTCTCCACGCCAGCAATGAGTGCCCGTGAGGTGACGCCTGGTAAGCGCCCGCACGGTACAAATATGTCATCATCATTACCGATATCTCCTACAAAAGCAGATTGGCACACCCAGAAATGGGTAATATGCCGTGATGATATATTTATTTATTTATTTTTATTTAAATTTTTATTTTTCAATATGGATATAATTACATTTCCATATTAGGCTATACCTAAGTATTGTAAATATTTAAAATTTGTGTGTGTGTATCCGTGTGTGACAAATTTTTCTCCGACGATAACTCCAATACTCCAATTCTAAAAATTATAATTCTTTCGTATTCCTCTTCTGTTTCTGTACATTCATATAAAGAGTTGATTAGATTTTGGTTATAATTGATCCACCGGAAGTACCCTTATTTGAAGTTTTTAACAGTTTTTCTTAAATAAACGCAGTTAAATATTATTTTTTGACATTTTGTTATTATATATATTAAAGAAAATACTCTTCTCTATACGGTTTGATTATACATTTTCCTTCACATTCAATAGATGTAGAGTTAAAGAATTATAAAGAAATTAATTTTCCAAAATTAGTCAGCTTTGCTATTTGTCATGGAAACAGCTGATACATTCAAAAAATTATAATTAACAGATGTCTGTTGCAAGTGCAAAACCAAATATTTAAAGTATAGGATCAAACACTGATATATGTCATAGTGTTCGTCGCAAGTGACATGCAGTGAAAGGCCAACGAGAATATCGAAGGACTGTATCGCAGAAGACTTGAGAAAGAAAGGACTGTGTGAAGAAGATGCGTTGGACAAGAATGAGTGGAAGAGAAGAGGAAACAGCGACCCCTAATAAAATAGTGGAAAGCTAAAGCAGAAAGAAGGAAGTGTCAAGTGCATTTTACTTAGTGTATGTTTATGTTATAATTTTATTGGATTTATAGAACCTTTTCAAATGAACTTTTGGTATGGAATTTGTAAAAAATAGTATGTGTCCGTGTTCGATTTTACATGATACTATATAGAAACTGTTCCAAGGTCCTTTTGGTATGGGATTTGTATAAAATACATTAAATTGACGGAAGGTCTTGTACTGGCCACAACAGATTTTTTATTTTTCAATTCATTCTATGAACAAGCTTACTTCTTCTCTTCTAAATGTTCGAGATTCTTCCAATTCATTGACGAGATTGGCGGTGTTTCTGAAGGGTATATGATGAAATATATCTATGGCAGGCGCGTGTTTGGTTGACACTGATACTGTATATAATTTGGCCTGTAAATGAATAACACTTTCTTCTTATATAAATTTTAGATGTTGACGGAGTCTTTTCCTCGTTATAACAATAGCATAATATTATAATTATTATTATTACATCTCGTCTTGTCTAAGTACGAATTTTAGGTTCTCTGCATCCAACGATCATGTCAATTTAACGTGCGGTAGCTATATCTATAATTTTAAATATTAATGATAAAATAAGAAGTATTCAATGGATTTTTCAGAAAAAGCCTTCAGTAATGTCTCTGGATTTTGGCACTGACATTTATGTCATTTACAAATATTTTAATTTTTCAACTGATTTCCATGGGCTTTTGATGCATTGTACAATGGATTATTTTATATAATTATAAATCTTTACCTTTAAATCTATAGAAGATTTAATAAAAATGTTCAATTTATTGGATAGAGAATTTTATATTCTTCAATATTTGCAATAGGTAACATAAATTTTCAAAAAATAATATTTAAATAAATAAATATATCATCACGGCATATTACCCATTTCTGGGTGTGCCAGTATCTACAACACATGTAGACATCGGTAATGATGACAATATATTTTACCGTGTGGGCGCTTACCAGGCGTCATCTCACGGGCACTCATAGCTGGTGTAGAGAGTGCACCACAGGGGTTACTTTTGTGCCAATTAAAATTGGAAATATTTGGCGTCTGCCGGTTCCCCCAGGTTCCCGACCAGACACTCATGAATACCTACAATATTTCTCTTAGCGAGAGGTAAAAAAACGAAGAATTTCTACTGCAATGGCAGTCTGCTAGACAACAAGCTTAATAAGTGAAAAAAATGTGACATTTCTGTTGAATTAGTCACTAAACAAAGTAGCTGGAAATGGTATCCCTATAAATTTTTATAATGCATTAAGCCTTTTGCACTAATCATTATGCATTAAGCATTAAAACATTTAGTGGAAATGAGACTTTACTCTTTGCAATTTATACAAATGTTCATTTAAATTTCATTTACTTTCTTTAGTTCGAATTCTCTCTAATTTGACCCCCTTGCGAATTCGATTTATAGAGCCGACTGTACTATATCTAAGTTCTCTGCAATTTTTATTGGAAGACAGTATCAAAATTTAAATTTTATAAAATGTTCCAGGAAACGAAATAAAATTTAAAAGTTTCTCATTATCAAATATATATATATTAATCAAATAAAATCTACCTACCTTACACACCAAGCCACCACGATCGTCATTTTGTCCTTTATCACAGCACTCTCGACCTGTAAACAATAATCATACTGAACAAAAATGTGTCACAGTGGTTTTAATCCTATCAAAGTATTCAATATTTGTTGCAGTTAGCTATGCACGACTTGCACTTTTACATCATCTGATGCAATTCTTTATAATTGAATTATTTATGATAAATGTTTTTCTGCGATGACTTGCAAGTAATGGATACGGGATTTCAGTAAAAATAAACCTGTCATCATGCATTGTTAACTGGAACTAATTGTGGGATATTGGGATCCCATAAAATTAATAATTTTATAAGAAATTGTTTTAACAAACCGTTAAAAACGGTAATGAGACAGTGGATTAAGTAAATAGTTAATTATTTACGGTGTAAACAAATATAGCAAAATAAAAATTACTTTTATTTTTATATCTTGATGGTATGAAAGTTTAAGGCTTTAATGATATATGTGTTGTTAAAAAAATTATTTAAGGGCTTTCGGACCATAGTGGTCCATTTTGAGCTTTTTAAAACAATAATATGTAGAAAATTACATGACATATTTAAGTTTTTATTAAATAATTAGCGATAAATAATGCAGAAAAATGTGTTTCGATAAAAACATGTACCTAGTGTTAGTCAAATTTCAAATATAATAGTACACTTATTACATGTTGAATAAGACACATTTTCTTTGTAATATTTAATTTTTATTACGACTATTGTGTCCATTTGCACTGCACGGCGATGCAATCGGTATTAATATAACATTTATTAAGTACTTCATCAATAATAAGTACTTTTAATAATAAGTTTTTTATATTTATTGAAAGAAAAATAGATTTAATATTTAATAATAAATTTCTTGAAAATGGCTTTTTTATTTATTATTATTCGAACATACTTTTATGTACTCACACAAAGAATGCGGTAAAATGTTTTTTATACTATATATAATTATAATGTATTTCTTTGAGCAATACTTATATTTTTATATAAATTTCATTCTAAATTTACGTCTGAAAATGTTACTAGCGCACTCTGCATTTAGTCGAGTGTACTACAAGTCTTCAGACTTTTACTTATTCCTATATCTCGTAGATGGCAGAACAGTTCTGCTTTAAGGAAATATTATTTTCATTTTCTGTTCCTGTTTATGAATTATTGGATTATAATGGCATGTTGAATAAAATATACAAATTATAATTTTCAAAATGATTGTAGAATATATTTGTTTATATTTATTTGAAAATTAAATAATTTTTAACTCTACACTCAGTATTATAACTTTTGAAATACATATTTGGGAATAAAATGCAAAATTATTATTTTTAAATGGTATTGTAACATTGAGCACAAAAGCATTGAATGTTTTCTTTTTATATTTATTATACAAAATGGTTAACAACATATACACCAATCTTTAAAGGGTAATATAATTTAATAAATTGATTCTACTACAAAATAGTTTTTTAAATTCGTAAAAGAAAAATTAAGTAAACGAGTAACGTGAAGATATAATTTATAATATTAATAATAAATAACCTTTCTTCACAAAATATTTTTATTTCAATATGTACATTTCAAATGCAAAGCAGTCATCATTTGTACAAAAAATAAAAACATAATATTTATAAATGTCAAAATTATTTCAAATTTTTTATGTCAATCACAATATTTATATCATACTTGATAACTTAATTATAAATATAAAAATAAGTAATAAAAATAGTTTAATTTGGGATAATATTTATATGGGGTATGAATTTACACAATTGGGTTTACAAATTTTAGTAATGGATTCTGTAGTGGTGATAAATCAGAATTAAATAAATTTTGTGAATATTTTTTCATCTCAATAGCTTCCAACATGTTAAGATTTTTGTTGTAATTAACTTTTAAACATTTAACATTATTAGAAGAGAAGTTATGACCTGTTTCATGATGGTGTAGGGCTATAGCTGAATTAATGATAATATTTACAAATATAAATATTTCTATTAAAGGTTCCAAATACATAATAATAATTAAAAAACCAATAAAATACCGAAAATAAAATATATTGATTTTCCTAACTGACAGAATAATTTTCAACTTAAACGATCAATTTTCGATTTTTATCTGAAACTAAAAGAAAATTTAAAAATGTTAAAACTGAATTGGCAGTTTCGGGACATCCAAAAACTTTTATCATGAATACATTTTTTTGTAAAATAAAAAAGTTTTTCCTCTTTGGAACTCGATCCGTGGACATATTGTATATGTATATATAAACTATTAGCTACTAAAAATTCCTAACAAAATTTATTATTAGAGTCGTTTTCATAATAATTTTTTTCTACTCCTATGCTTTAATAAACTTATTATGTATGTGTCATTTGTATTTGAATCCCTCATTATGATTCAGATTTTCTTTTCATTATGATACAGATTATCATTCTGTTACAGATTTTTTCTTTTCATTATGATTCAGATTATCATTATGATAGATTAATTTTATAACCAATTTATTGGTTTATAGTTCATTTTTTTAATTATTATGAATAGTCGTAGAACAAATAGTATTTACAACTCATGTATAATGACTATCAATACACTCGCATGATTTACGATACTCGCCATAAATCGTATCGTAAACTTCATAATTCATGCTCATGTATTATTAGCTATCATTATAAACTCGTTGCATAAAATATTATCTTCACTTTTCACTTTAAATTCAAATTAAAGTTGTGTTCGTTTTCATAACTTTAGCACTTTAGAGAGCAGTTTATTAAATATAAAGTCATTAAAGTAATTCAAATTAAACTTTTAGTGAGCCTAAATAATATATTTACTCACTCGTATAAGGCCAAATGGCTTTTAAGTAGTTTATTGGGACATGGTCTAAGACTAGCATTAGAAGATAGGTTAAAAATTCATTGACTACCAGATTTAAAAAGGTATTGGGTTTTGGGTTCCAAGTCCCAGTAAAGTCCATGAAGTTTTCACAAATATATTTCTTCGGTATGAATTAAATATTAAATAATTCAAAAGTGCATCCTATTTAAATATATTTATACAAATAATAAAATATTCCTACCTCACGTAGTCACGTACAGAGAAAAATGATTCACTTTCACAAAAAATATTGTCCTCTCATATGCACAGTTCCGAACCTACCTCACTACTAAACACAACGAATGTTAACCGATCATTAGGTACTTGATATGTTTCATTCAAATTTAATATCATTGTCTGAACTTGCCGTCACGTAGTAAAAGATGGATTTTCATGGCTATAGGTGATTTAAGTTGACGAATGATATTCGAATTTTTTTTCCAATTTGTATAGTGCATCATATTGTTTCTGCTAATGTAAATGCACTCACTTTAATGGTTGCCAAATTATGAATGTAAATATTTTATATCGTTGAAAATGGATAGATAATAAATTTGAAAGAAGCACTTGGATATATCAAATATTTATAGAAAAGTTTTTTCTTCTTTGGGGCGCTAATGGGTTTAAAATTTACCACCTGTAAAAAAGTCTAATGCGCGGTAATAGTAAGCCGTTTTTAATCACTCTATAAGGACATACAAAATGTATCAAGATTAGTATAAAAAAAATAATATATTTCTGCGATCATTTTCAGTAAAATGTCTTATGAACATAGATCCTATTCTTTAAGAGAAGTATTGGATTCATACGACAAATAACATTTCCAGATTTTAATGAATAAGCACGTTTCAAAGCCCCTACAATCCGATTTTAACATTTTTACGATGATGCGGGTGTGTGTGAAAGTTGGATAAACGATTCTTGAAATTCTGTAAGATAAAGACTTAGCTGATTAAGCTTCGGTTACAATTGGACAACCGGGAGTGGGTAGTAGTTTCTTAAAAAAAAATCTTCTAAATATTATTTTTTAAAAATTTAGTTAATATAATATTAAAGAATATAAAATTCTCTATTCGACACATGTACAAATTTTATTATTATATATATATATATATATATATATATATATATATATATATATATTCTATTGATTTAGAGGTAGAGATATATAAATATATAAAATAATCTGTTACAATGAATTTCACAGCCCGAACAACTCCATGGAAACCAGTTGAATAATTAAAATGTTTGTAATAATTGACAGATAAATGTCGGTGTCAAAAATCCAGAGCATATTTAATATTTCTTATTTTACTATTAATTAAATACTTAAAATTATAGATACACATATTACACACTCGTATACCCTTCAGATATACTGCCAATCTCGTGAATGAATTCAGAGTTCATAAAATGAATTAGAAAATATAAATATATTTAAAGGATAGACATAATTAGAAAGTTTTGTGTATACCAGATAATAGCTTAATATAGAATTGGCCAGAGGTATTGCGCTGGCCACAACAGATTTTTGGTAACGGAATTACAAGGGATCAAAATAAATAGAAGCATTTAAAAAATGAATTAAGATACCTACTGTTAAAAAAAAACAAACAATGAAACAACAACGCAAAATTAATCTAAAATTGATTTTTTACGTGAATTTTTTAATTTACTGTGAAATGAATGGGTTTTAAGCTAAGGGATGCAATTTATAGAATTCATAATTCTTTGTTTCATCTTGCAATGGTGCTCAAAATGCACATTTTGAACACTTATTATAAGAAATAAAATACATATGTATATTTAATATTCCCATATTTTATTCTTTTGTTGAAAGGTAGGTATCTCAATTACATTTTTTTTTAATTACTGCAAAATGTGAAACGTTGATTCCTTTTTACACTCGTCATGATAACCTGCATATTATATTTTTATTCAACTTTAATGTTTTAAACTGTCATTATTAACATCACAGCAATAACTATAAGTAACTGTTTATTTTCTAGTAAATTATTTTTTTAATCATTCTCTCTGTATTTTAAGTTATTTTGACACACTTAAATTTATTAAATATTAAAAATTTAATGGTGACATTCTCATAAAACCTCTAAATCCGCCCCTGCCATTTTCGATTTGAAAATCTAATAAATAACTAATAAAAAAACTTCTCTTCGTTTTCTTATCACTGTGGCGAACAATGTGAACAACATAATATTATGTTAACTAACATTCTTATTAACAATTATTGTTCACGAACTATGTTGCTGAACTTTTGTTCGCTAATAAAAAATGTTAGCTAGCAATGTTCGTTGTTCGTTTCAATGTGCATCTGGTATCCGCTTTTAACTGCAGGTTTATGTATAATTATTTAGATAAATATTAATTGTAATTTTTATACTATGAATGATATTATTAACATTAAATAATTTGATGTTCACAAAATTCATCGACACAATTTTTTTGCGGCAAAGTCTTCGTTTGAAATTCTTCGTTTCCTAGAGTTATGTTTCTTGCGCTACTGTCTTGATACTTTGGCTGCAATCTTCAACTTTCCATCTTGAAGAATCGTTGCATGTTGTACCTGACAAGGACATTTATTATTATAAATTTAAAATATTTTTTATGCCCGTATTCATAAACACTCGTAAAAATTTTAAACGGTTCGTTATAATATTTATCCAATAAAAACAGTCGATATTGAAAGAAAAATCAAAATTCTATTTGTCAAGTTTGATTCTATTTATCAAAAATCATAACGAGCCGTTTTAAAACTTTACGAGTGTTTATGAATATGGGCATTAATCTAGTTTCTTAAATCATTATTTTTATTTAAAAAGGTAATTAAACGTTATTATAAGTTTTACCGTCCGTCACCCTTAGGTAAGGAAGGTATTGTCTTTGGATGTTTGGACAAAAAATTGAGTTTTTAATGAATAAGCACGTTTTAGGGTAGAATACGATTTGACTAGTTCTACGATGCTATCTGTATGTGTGTGTTGGACAAAAATTTCTCCGACTATAGCTCCAATAATACAATTCTAAAAATTATAATTCTTTCGTATTCCTTTTTTTACATCCATATGAAGAGCTGATTAGATTTTGGTTATAATTGGTCAACCGAAAGTTCTCTTATTTGAAGTTCTTAACAGTTTGTCTTAGAAAAATGCAGTTAAATATCATTTTTCTACAGTCACTATAGAAAGTAGCCATTTGCGCTCTCTTTTGTCAACGCAAAATGTCACTTTGCCGCTCATGCGCGACAAAGTAGAAAAAACGCTCGCTGTCCAAATTTCTAAGTATACAATGTTGAGAAGTGTCACTTGTCTACATTCTTAATGAAACTGTTTAGTTAGGAACTAATGGCTCTGTAATTACACATTTATAACGTTCACAAGTCAATTTGACATATGTTCTGTCGGTATTTAACATAACCTAACAAAATGGCACACTGCTGTGAAAATGAAATAGGACATTCATTTACAAAAACGAAAGTATAAAATGCTTAGATTAGATTGAATAAAAACTCAAGAAGAATGGAAAATAACGATAAAATAAAATTAAATATAAAATAAATTGTGTGAACAGTTATGTTTAGTAATAGGAATTATTGTACACAGATGGCGGTATGATAGTTGCGAGTCGTACTGAAATCTGATCTCTAGTTAACTATTTATTTTGATTACAATAAAGTTATTAGTTATTTCGTTACTTAAATAATTGCGAGAAGTCAGTCAATGCACATACATGTCTATATAATCACAAATTCATTGAAATATTTGTTAATTTTTTCAGTGTGACAGGTGTGACAACTAACCACACATTTTGCAACAAAAACTCATCAAATCATCACAAATCCTTGCTTCCACACTCTAATTTTGGTTTTTTTTATGGAATAGATGGCTAATGTAACGATATAATCATTTAAAAGCCTTTTTAAGTTTAAACCGTATCTTCCAATCGTTATTTATTGAGCAGTACTGTAAGTATAAAGTGTACATTATATTATTATTTTTTATGGTGGAGGACCCTATTGTGGCGACTGTAGAAAAAATATTGTGTGTGTTTCGAGCGCAAATGGACATTGTCGATTTCGAGAGAATGCCGCGCTCCTTCGTCGCGCGGCAACAACCTCTCAATCGACAATGTCGCATTTTGCGCTCTTAATACACAAATAGCTATTTTGACATTATGTGTGATTATCAATATGAAAGAATATCTTATTGTCTATACGGTTTGATTATACATTTTCCTTCATATTCAATAAATATAGAGTTAAAGAATTATAAAGAGATCAACTTTCATAAATCAGTCAGCTTTGCTAAAATCATGGAAACCACTGATATATTCAAGTAATTCTAATTGTCAAGTACAATTTACATAATTTTATTGGATTTATAGAATCTTTTCCAAGAAACTTTCGGTATGGAATTTATAGAAAATAGTATATATTCGTGTTATAGTTTTACTGGATATATAGAATCTTTTCCAAGGAACTTTTGGTATGGGATTTGTATACAATACATAGAATTGACGGAAGGTAATGTGCTGGCCACATCAGATTTTTTACATTTGTTATTTATTTACTATGTGCAATTTAAGTTTGCAATCACTACAAATACTAGTAGTTGTTACCTGTTACTTTTTGTAAGGACATTATCCTTTTCATACTTATACCATTCGGTGGCGCCACGGTGTGGAATTATGGTACTAGCCGAGCGGTCTTCCATCCGTAAGATACCTGTAGAGACGAGCTTCTGATATCTACAGGTTCTACAAAAGCCCGGATCTACAGGGTAGATCACGAATGTGCCTATTGGGGGACATTCTTAATGAACTTCTACTGAAATCAGCATACATTTTACTACAATTCTTAAAAATATAAAAAATCTACACTTTATTGGTGACCCAATCCAGCTACAAAGCGGTGAAAGATAAAATTGAAACAAATTTTCTTATTATCGTTTTTAAAAGATATGCACAAACATTCATAACAAGCAGGATTCGAACCAAAGACTTTTGACGTAACTTTCGTTTCGACGAACCCAAGTCAAGCCTAATGGCTAGTTTATGATCAATTTAATTTATAAATTTACATTTAGAAATTTTAATTTAAAATTTACAATTTCCTCTCTGGTTTATGTTCGATTTTGAAATTCTGGGTCAATCACGTGACTTGTCACTGCTTGTCATTTAAGATTTCACCAGTTATCAGTTCAGATTTTAGGTTACAATTTCATTTTCACAGCCATGAACTTGTTAGAAGCTAATGAACAAGATGATTTTTTAATAATATCGGGATTGTTTTTTACAATTGTTGATTTGTATAATAAAGAAGTAAAACAAGCACAAACTTAAAAAAACGTAGATGATCTGCTAGCCTGTGGTTAGGCTTATGAACACATTGATTTGTCAACGGGCAGTATCAAAGTTTGTTTCTGAAAGTGAAATAACAAGATCATGAACAATAGGGGGTTTCAGCTCAATCGAATTAAAGGAAAATAGTAAAAAAATACGAATGTATATGCTGAATAACGAATATTAATAAAAAAATGAAATGGTATAATTGAGATATTTCGGAAATAAAGGGTTTTTACCTCCCGCTACCCTTGGTAAGGGAGGTATAGGGATCGTGTTAAAAATCACATATCGAGATTTTAGTAAATGACCACGTTTTAAGGTCCCTAGAATCCAATTTTAACATTTTCACGATGATGTCTGTATGTGTGTATGTGTGTGTGTATGTATGTGTGTATGTATGTATGTGTGTGTGTATGTATGTATGTATGTATGTATGTATGTATGTATGTGTGTATGTGTAGGGATTTTGTCTTCGCTCTAACTCAAATACTATCATTCAGAAAATTTTGAAACCTTGTATTTATTCCCTATTCTAATATGAAAAGAATCCATTAGATTTTGGTGTAAATCGGATAACCGAAAATGGCACTTTATCTGAAACTCATAATTGTTTTCTTCAAAAAATACCATTAATTGCCATTTTTTCGCATTTTGTCGTTTTGAAAATTAAAGATTATTGAATTTTTTACAGGAATACATTAATATTTTTTCTATATATTTTACAGATAAATTTAAAAATATTTTTTTTTACAAGTCCCGAAGCCTAAGAAAAACATAATTCCTTTGTTACACAGTTCATATTTCAAATTAATGAAACTGACAGTAAATGTCACTGTCAAAAAACTAATCACTTCAAATTAATAATAGTGACATTTTAAAAAGAAAATAGTAAATAAAGCAATAGTTTTATGCAATGGAACAGTTTGCAGCGTTAGTAAATCCGTAGGTATGTATTTAAATTAATAAAAATTAAGTAGCGGGAGGTTTTGTGTTGACCACATCAGATTTTTTGTTACAGCGCTGCGACACGTATATGAAATCTATATATAATATTTTGATTGGCGACCGAGAGACCGCCTATACATGCATAACAAATAGCGTGTTAGGAGGTGTGGGTTACTACCAATGGAAGTTAAGAAATTCAAATTCGAAAGGAGAGGCTAACATTCCTGTACTGCAGTTTTCAAACAGTTTTTATTTTAACATAAATTTCTTGCATTAAACTTAATAATTCAAATATACCTGTAATTATAAAGTATGTTGACTTATACAATGTAATAATATTCATTTATTTTATGTAAATATAACTTAAAATAGCATATATTTCAAGAACATCGAGGGCCATGATGAAAACAGTTTGATATAAAAACACACGTCAATCTTTTCAAAATTCGGGAGACCATAACTCGCTTATTAATAGGAATTTTTTCTTAATATTTTCAGATGAAATTATATATATAAAAAAAAAAATGGTGGAATCCCCCATTCCTTGCTATCCCTCGTTGTATTGAAATTATACAAACATTTTTATTTTTGTACAATTCATTTGCTTTGTCGTACAAATTACGATGTTCGCGAATACTGCTTATTAACAAAAAACAAAATATCAATTTGTTCTTATGAATTCATCTTCAAAATGTCAGCAACTTACAAACAGAAAAGACAGCTGACGGATGAAGCAAAATTATATCTTACCGCCATGTATAATAGTTCTCTCTTGTGATTTGTCGAATTTGAATGGGGTCCTATACCATAGTCATATTTCAACTATCTTAAATAAGAAGACGAAAATATACATAAATTAATTACTAGTGAAAAAAATTTCTTTAAACATTGACTAGGTCACAAACTATAAGCGATTGAAGCTGATTACTAATTGGGTATGACGCGTTAGGTACTAAGAATTTGATTGGTCGCCTGATTTTAAAAAGGAGATTCGCGCGTCTGTAGCGGTCACCTTTAAAGGTTTATGAAATGTCATGTTGTTCTATAACCTAACAAAACATTTAACAATTATGTGTTTGACGAATTTGTTTAATTATAACATCTAGTAATATTAACAATAATAATATATTTATAATTAAATTAATTGTAATACAAATTAAATTAATAATAATATTAATTAAATTAATATTGAAACTTCAAAACAGCCAACACTAGCGCCATCCGTCGTCATACTTTGTGTAATAATATTGTCAAACTGTTTCAGTGTTCTATAATTTATTAGGAAAAAAATGCTTATTATTTACGTCATTTATACTTAATAATAATTTCTTCATGAATATAACGTATAAGTTTTTATATACAAACATTTCAGCTATGCAAACATGAAAAAAATTGTTCCCTCTATAACTAAGAGTTTGTCCCATTGTTTGTCGATCACTTGTTAGTACCTCCTACGTCACGCACAAATTCTTAAACTTTAAAAATTCATATCTCGCTTATTACGTAAAATTTTTAAGTCGCGTTTACACTAAAATTCTTATTTTACCCTGTTCTTACAGAAAAAAATAAATAAAAGAAAAATGGTATAGGACCCCATTATATTCCAAATCTAAATTTTAAATTTCTAAATCGTTCATAAACCATCATACGCATTTCAGTGACTTTATATTTTAAAATCTAAATTATAAATTCGTAAATTAAATTCATCATAAACCAGTTCTAACATTTTGAAAATCTTGAAAATTCCAGCCAAGCCCTTGGACTATAGTTTCAAGGTCTAGTGTTAATACCTTAAATCAATTTTTTAATTTATGATCGAGGGTCCCATTCCCCATTACTGTCCAGGTTTTATAAAACCCGTAAAACGGTAAATAAATTTTAAAAGAAAATTAGATTATATATTTTGTGCGTTATCTGTTCAAATATTTTCAACTTTTTATTCTTTATGGCGTCTATTAATAAAAGCATGACATTTACACTCATTCAATACTCCCACAGCCTCATTCAAACACAGAATCGAACGCGGGACGCCCGATTATTCAGCGCTATAATTCATTCACTTTGAACAAATTCAATATGCTATAAAAACGCTACCTACCATATGATGCATTAAGGCAGCATCACACAAAATGGTTATTGCTTTTGTATCCCACTTCTCTCTGTTACCAGCGCCGCAGCGGGAGCGTTCAGAACTGCATCTTGTGCACGTAGGATCACAGAGCGAATTGGATTGGTTAACGACTGTCGTTCTGTAAGTAATTAAAAGTATCAGTATAAATACAGTTAAAGGAGGATTTAAACGAAGGAGAATTTTATGGGGACTAAAGCAAAAGTGACAATTTAATGTCGGTTTTATTATTGTTGTTGACTTTAAAACGTCAATTGCTAAGCTTTTATTTCAAACGGTACATCATTTTAATTATGCCCTATTAAGTAGTATACTTTGTACTTTGTGTTAACAAATTTTATGATAATAGGGTCCTCCACCGTACCACCGTAGTAACAAATTAGAACAAGGGTCAGTTATATTAAAACTAGACCTTAGAACTGTATATTAAGGACTCTCAAAGTTCAAAAATAACTATTAGTTTCTAAAATAATCAAGATTTTATTACCATTTCCTCATCTCTATATCCACGTCACACATTTATTCTATAGTGACTGTATCATAGACAAAGAAAGATATATACTACATAGACCGAGCTTCCATCATGGCGGCAATGTCCAGCTTTGTGCCGAATTGAATAAATATCGAGACTAATTCTAGTGTAAATTCTACAACATAATGAAAAAAAAGTAACTATGCAGTAACTTAAATTACGTATTTTACATCATTTCTTCATTTCAAAATAATAAAGCTCAGTCGCCAATAAAAAGTACGAACAATATTTAATTTACATTATTTTTACAATAATTATAATAAATATTTTCTTCAGTTGTAGTGAATTTTATTTATTTATGTTGGCAGCCCAGCAATCTGTCATTTCTGTTAGTGAGAGTTTTTCAATTTTATTTCTTTGGTTAGTATTTGTTTACAAAGCTTGTTTCGCTATTTGTTTTATGTACAAATATATTTTATTATTGAATTTGATTGTTTTCAGTCTTTACCGTATACATATGTCTATATTTTGTTAGTTTCAGTAAACATATTTTTCCTATTTTTAAATTTCCCGCCTTTCTATTAGCGTCTCGTTATGGCGCCCATCGATTCTATTTGGCACAAACTCCTAACATTGTAAACTCGGTCTAGTATATCTTTCCTTGTCTATGGACTGTATATACATAGTGTGGCCAATAGGGGGATCGATTTTTATTGGTCGGCGCTAATTTGCCTAAATATGGCGGATATTATGCCGACAAAGTGACATTTTCAGATTTGTTACGTGAATTACACGTGTATTTGTATATTTATAACTCAAAGTAATATATACATATTTTTTAACATCACATCTTTTTTAGGTTAACTGTCAAAATTACTAAAAATGTCTAATATTAAGGTATATATTTTAGATGCCTGGTTGCGTGGCGGTTGATTGTGAAAACAGTTCTTCGAAAGGATTTAAAATGAAAATAAATATTTTGTTTCCATTCAATATGCTCTTTCATTAATTGTTTATCGAATTTTGTTTAGTTATCACATCAAATGAATTCAAATTTCCCGCGCATTTTGCCTAAATATGGCGGCGGTTGGCCACACTTTGTATATACAGTCACTATAATTTATTCTATTTCAAATTCTAACTACTTTCAAACATTCTGCTATCGCCTTTTTGAAACACGGAATCGATTTGCAGGTATATACATGCAGAAAATAACAATAAAACAACAATAAAAGAAATAAACCAAATAATACTAGTTTAAATTTATGATGCCATGACAGATTACAAGCGTTGGTATGAAAGTAAAAGATATGTTGAATGACATAGGCTACCAGTGGTAATCAAATCTTGGACTATTATATACGTAGTATTTTTATTAATTATGACATTAAATTACTCATTATCCATCCATATTTCCAATTATTGACCTCAAGGGTTATTTAAACATATTTATACATTTTATAAATGCTGAAAAAAATAAATTTATGTGACTTCAATTATTAGCGAAATCCACTGTTTGAGAACAAAATCTACGTCACAGAATATTAAAAAAATTATTACGGCTCAACGAATAACAATAAAGACTTTCTAAAATTACATATCACTTTCAGTTTAGATGAAATTTTGTAAAAAATATTTAAAAAATACAGTGGAGGACCCTATTAGGAACTTTAATTTCTGATAAGGGTTCTTAAGACGCCAAAATGTTTAAATGAATACTGTTTCATAAATTGACAACTACCTAATTTCTGGGCTAAATCTCTACCTAGTTTTGACCCCAAAAGTCAATAAATCCCATATTCAGATAAAAACTTCAAAATTTTCAAAAATCTAATTTTCAAGTATCTAGGTACTTCTCTATGCGCTGATTTTAAATTTTGAAACCGCAGGTCGATATCTCTTTTCGTTCTCGAGATATTTAAATTAAAAGTTTTGCATAAAACTGCCCATTTTTGGGTAATAACCCAAAAATGGGTCGAGATACATATTTGACGACATCACCATACGGATAAAAATATGTAAGTATACCAATTTTCAAAATTTTTGACTTACCGGTTCATTTTTTATGTATAAAAGTTTGAAAACCCCTGAAAACTGCCAAAATCTGAAAAAAATGCAAGGGGTACACCTTAGATTTTTGCGATTTTTGGCCATTTTTAGTTATTTTGCTTTAGAGATTGTATGCGGTGTTCAAAAATTATGAAAATTGGTATACTTATGTAATTTTGCCCGTAGAATCGAATGGTGTTGTCAAATTCATATTACGACCCATTTTTAGGTAATAACCCAAAAAAATGGTATATTTACATAGTGTTGCCGAAAGTCGAGACGAGACGAGACTTGGGGTCGGTCTTGTCTTGGTCTTGACTTGGTCTCGACTAGAGTGGTCTCGTCTTGGTCTTGTCGAGACGAGACTTGATGTCAGTCTCGTCTCGTCTCGAGTCTCGACAAGACTCTCGACTTTGTCTCCATAAACAATTTTTATACAATCGCATCTAATAGTACATAAAATTCTAAGAACACCAGTACAATCGCGATTCAAAAATTCCAAATAATATTTGAGATATTTATTATTAAGATTTCTATGAATATCATCAACTTGATAATTGAGCTCTTGAAATAATTAATATGAAAATATACATATATATGTATTGAGTGTTGTTTCTCATTATTAAACATAAAATATATAATTTCAATTCCTTAGCTACAGAATTATTAGCAATAGTTAAACAGTTATGTATATGTTTAAAATGAAGCAGTAAGTAAATAGACAAAAATCTCCTAAAAAGTAACTTCTTTCGCTATTTTTTTATATTTTAATAAATAAATGTTAAATAGGCAGATAACAAAACTAGCCTTTCACGTATCCCCTGGTACACGTACCACAGGTTGAGAACCTCTGCTTTATTTCAAAAGTTTGCGCTTGAACCCCCTGAGAAAATTAAATATATTGTATAAATACCTAATTCATTCATATGAAAAAATTGAAACAATAATCAACGTTGACTTAAAGCCTTAAAGGAAATGTAAATATAAAAGTCGTAATGTACAAGCCCTTCTTAACAATTTCCTTAAAACTTTGTATGCACAAATGTGTAAAACAAACTGTTTTTCCTAATCCCTAATATAACATAATATAAAAAAATATTGGGTAAAAAATAACACATTTCTTTTCTTGTAAAAATCCAATAATGAAACAATAAATTTTACAACGGCCTGGGCTATAAATGCTGCATATTACCAGACAATAACAACCACTTTTAGACATCTGCTAGTAATAAAAGTAGGTAGGTTTGCCCAACCCAAATCCAAATATTACAGAATACAATACTTTAGTCATTCTAACAATTTTGCATCCTAGAAATATAAAACCATGTAATAAAGAAAAGTATAAACGGATGATACAAGAATTAAAAATTAAAAAGAGAAACCTCTTGAGAAAGAAATACCATATGAAGAATTATTAGATATCTCCATAAAATTCTATACTTTTTTACTCCATGCCTTGATTTTATTTTTAACTCTACAACATGTAAAAGAAGTTTTAGTACATAAAAAAACTGTTGTGGCTATCACAAGAACTTCCCCAGAAAATATTCTATATATTTAATAAAATTGTAACACGAACATATATTATTTTTTACAAATTCCATACCGAAAGTTCCTTGGAAAAAATTTTATAAATCCAATAAAATTATAACACGAACAATCATTATGTAAATTGTACTTGACACTGAAATCTGTCAATTACAATTTTTTGAATATATCAGCTGTTTCTATGATTATAGTAAAGCTGACTGATTTTTGAAAGTTAATCTATTTATAATTCGTTAAACCGTAAAACTGTTATTATTAAAGTTTCTTAGTTACTAATTTTATATACTTAAGCACGTGTATTATAATTTATTTATGTTTTTCAAATAAGAGTTTTATTTATTTATTTTTTTTTTTTTGTTAGAGAATTGTGTTTATGTAACTACCTACAGGTTTTATTAAATATACCATTATTATTCTAAATAAGTTTATTATAATTTACTTAAGTTTTTGGTATAAGTGTATTTTTTTTTTGGCAAATAAATAACATATAAAAAATATATGACTAACTATATTTTTATGAAAGTAGAAAATTACAAAATTTGAAAAATTAATATCTTTCTTATTTATTCGAATTTTCAAATAGTATTTACAGCAATACTCACAGTTTTTGAAGCACTTTTAGAATATATATGTTTAAATAAATACCTTTGATCTGAAGTCGAGAGTCTTGTCGAGACTTCAAGACTTTCTCGACAAGACTTGATGCTGGTCTCGTCTCGTCTCGACTTTTCTAGTCGAGACCAAATGATGGTCTCGTCTCGACAAGACCAAGACGAGACGAGACCAAGACCAAGACCAGTCTTGGTCTTGTGGCAACACTATATTTACATTTTTTATCCGCAGAATCGAATGGTGATGTCGCCAAATTCGTATCTTGGCCCATTTTTGGGTTATTACCCAAAAATGGGCAGTTTTATACAAAACTTTGAATCTAAATATCTCGAGAACGAAAAGAGATATCGACCTGCGGTTTCAAAATTTGGAATCAGTGCAGTGAGAAGTATCCAGATACATAAAATTAGGTTTTTGAAAATTTTGAAGTTTTTATCTGAATATGGAGTACATATATTGACTTTTGGGACTTAATTTAAAAATGGATAGAGATATAAACTTGCTAGTAATATTATTTGATTGTAAAGACAATGTTACGTAAGTGTACGAATATTTAGAGCATTTGAACAACTGAGTGAATTTTTAGAAATTAAAGTCTTAAAAGAAAATTGTTATCGCGTTATTTTTGTATGAGTATTAATGGAAAACAAAATGTTTAAATATTAATTCGTTCGATAGTTTTTCTTCGTTTCCTCTTCTTATTCATATTTTCACTCAATTTCGATTTTTGTCAGGGAAATGAACTTGTTAGCTGTATACTCAAAGTAAAATAATGGACAGAAAAGTAATATTCTATGAATAACTATCTATTCAACAAATTTGGTTGGTGAAACAAAACTTTAATAACTATTTATGAATTTATTCGGCAATGATGACACCGGGTATAAATACTAAATATTGAAAATTTAGTTTACGCAGTAGAACAAGTTTATCGCCTTAAAAGATCCTCTCTATCTATAACTTTCGTCAACTTCCAATATTTATCTCCGTCCCATTCCAAACTCCATCAAACCTTTCTTGTTGGAGCAAATAAATGCGCAAACTTTTATTCTTGATATCACAGTACAAATCATAAAAGGAAACGGGGTGTATGCGGACGATTTATCGGCGAGGAGAAAGAAAGTTATTGGTGATACTAATTCAAGACATACGTCACCACGAGGTACAAAAATGCCAGAGCCAACGCGATCAAGAAGAAAAATGAGCAGGAATAGTTGACAGCCGAGCAGGTGCCTTCGCCAGGCACGTATTCGGGATATTTCACATGCATTTACATAAGATTTTTAAATTTATATCTAGAACTATATTCGATGCATACTAATATTATAATGGGGAAAATGTTTCGCTTATGCAAATAATATTGCTTGCACTTACTGCGGATAAAACGGAAATGTCCAATAAATATTAATGATCCAGAACAATATTACTAGTTGTAAATAATTTTATAAACTTAAGGGCCAGATTCGACTCAACAAACAGAAATTTTATCTGGATATGTTTACAGCAGATAGAAACCGATAAAAACCTGGGAGGGAAAAATAGAAGAGATATGTAAAGGTAGAGAAAACGACATGGAGGAAATGAAAAAACTATCATAGGTTAGCACAGCATGGAAACAATGGGTCAAGATCGAGATATAGCAAACCATGGGTGGGATTCCATAACTCGTAGCAACTACAAATAACCATTGCTCTTGTTAAATATCAATAGCAACTGTAGATAACAGTTGCTCGCGTTATTTTCCAATTGATAAATAACGACTGCAAAATCAAATCTGACATTAATCAGTTGGCAATTTATTTGAAAGAAAACAGTAAATACAAACAGTTTTTATGATAAATTAACAACATTTATTTACTTATTTAAATTGGTCATATTAGATTTGGATATTTTATGTTTATACCATGAAAAGTTTAAACTTTTTATGTTTATACAAGAAAAGTTTTTACTTTTTATGTTTATACTATGAAAAGCTTTAATTTTTTATGTTTATACCATGAAAAGTTCATACTTTTTATGTTTATACATGAAAAGTTTTTACTTTTTATGTTTATACTATGAAAAGCTTTAACTTTTTATGTTTATACTAGGAAAAGCTTTAACTTTTTATGTTTATACCATGAAAAGTTTATACTTTTTATGTTTAAACATGAAAAGTTTTTACTTTTTATGTTTATACTATGAAAAGCTTTAACTTTTTATGTTTATACCATGAAAAGTTTATACTTTTTATGTTTAAACATGAAAAGTTTTTACTTTTTATGTTTATACTATGAAAAGCTTTAACTTTTTATGTTTATACCATGAAAAGTTTATACTTTTTATGTTTAAACATGAAAAGTTTTTACATTTTATGTTTATACTATGAAAAGCTTTAACTTTTTATGTTTATACCATGAAAAGTTTAAACTTTTTATGTTTATACATGAAAAGTTTTTACTTTTTATGTTTATACTATGAAAAGCTTTAACTTTTTATGTGTATACCATGAAAAGTTTAAACTTTTTATGTTTATACATGAAAAGTTTTTACTTTTTATGTTTATACTATGAAAAGCTTTAACTTTTTATGTTTATACCATGAAAAGTTTATACTTTTTATGTTTAAACATGAAAAGTTTTTACTTTTTATGTTTATACTATGAAAAGCTTTAACTTTTTATATTTATACCATGAAAAGTTTATACTTTTTATGTTTAAACATGAAAAGTTTTTACTTTTTATGTTTATACTATGAAAAGCTTTAACTTTTTATGTTTATACCATGAAAAGTTTATACTTTTTATGTTTATACATGAAAAGTTTTTACTTTTTATGTTTATACTATGAAAAGCTTTAACTTTTTATGTTTATACCATGAAAAGTTTAAACTTTTTATGTTTATACATGAAAAGTTTTTACTTTTTATGTTTATACTATGAAAAGCTTTAACTTTTTATGTTTATACCATGAAAAGTTTATACTTTTTATGTTTATACATGAAAAGTTTTTACTTTTTATGTTTATACTATGAAAAGCTTTAACTTTTTATGTTTATACCATGAAAAGTTTATACTTTTTATGTTTAAACATGAAAAGTTTTTACTTTTTATGTTTATACTATTAAAAGCTTTAACTTTTTATGTTTATACCATGAAAAGTTTATACTTTTTATGTTTAAACATGAAAAGTTTTTACTTTTTATGTTTATACCATGAAAAGTTTTTACTTTTTATGTTTATACTATGAAAAGCTTTAACTTTTTATGTTTATACCATGAAAAGTTTATACTTTTTATGTTTATACATGAAAAGTTTTTACTTCTTATGTTTATACTATGAAAGGCTTTAACTTTTTATGTTTATACCATGAAAAGTTTATACTTTTTATGTTTATGCATGAAAAGTTTTTACTTTTTATATTTATACTATGAAAAGCTTTAACTTTTTATGTTTATACTAGGAAAAGCTTAAACTTTTTATGTTTATACCATGAAAAGTTTATACTTTTTATGTTTAAACATGAAAAGTTTTTACTTTTTATGTTTATACTATGAAAAGCTTTAACTTTTTATGTTTATACCATGAAAAGTTTATACTTTTTATGTTTATACATGAAAAGTTTTTACTTTTTATGTTTATACTATGAAAAGCTTTAACTTTTTATGTGTATACCATGAAAAGTTTAAACTTTTTATGTTTATACATGAAAAGTTTTTACTTTTTATGTTTATACTATGAAAAGCTTTAACTTTTTATGTTTATACATGAAAAGTTTATACTTTTTATGTTTATACTATGAAAAGCTTTAACTTTTTATGTTTGTACCATGAAAAGTTTAAACTTTTTATGTTTATACATGAAAAGTTTTTACTATTTATGTTTATACTATGAAAAGCTTTAACTTTTTATGTTTATACCATGAAAAGTTTAAACTTTTTATGTTTATACATGAAAAGTTTTTACTTTTTATGTTTATACTATGAAAAGCTTTAACTTTTTATGTTTATACATGAAAAGTTTATACTTTTTATGTTTATACTATGAAAAGCTTTAACTTTTTATGTTTGTACCATGAAAAGTTTAAACTTTTTATGTTTATACATGAAAAGTTTTTACTATTTATGTTTATACTATGAAAAGCTTTAACTTTTTATGTTTATACCATGAAAAGTTTAAACTTTTTATGTTTATACATGAAAAGTTTTTACTTTTTATGTTTATACTATGAAAAGCTTTAACTTTTTATGTTTATACCATGAAAAGTTTAAACTTTTTATGTTTATACATGAAAAGTTTTTACTTTTTATGTTTATACTATGAAAAGCTTTAACTTTTAATGTTTATACCATGAAAAGTTTAAACTTTTTATGTTTATACATGAAAAGTTTTTACTTTTTATGTTTATACTATGAAAAGCTTTAACTTTTAATGTTTTATACCATGAAAAGTTTAAACTTTTTATGTTTATACATGAAAAGTTTTTACTTTTTATGTTTATACTATGAAAAGCTTTAACTTTTTATGTTTATACATGAAAAGTTTATACTTTTTATGCTTATACTACGAAAAGCTTTAACTTTTTATGTTTATACCATGAAAAGTTTAAACTTTTTATGTTTATACATGAAAAGTTTTTACTTTTTATGATTATACTATGAAAAGCTTTAACTTTTTATGTTTATACCATGAAAAGTTTAAACTTTTTATGTTTATACATGAAAAGTTTTTACTTTTTATGTTTATACTATGAAAAGCTTTAACTTTTTATGTTTATACCATGAAAAGTTTAAACTTTTTATGTTTATACATGAAAAGTTTTTACTTTTTATGTTTATACTATGAAAAGCTTTAACTTTTAATGTTTATACCATGAAAAGTTTAAACTTTTTATGTTTATACATGAAAAGTTTTTACTTTTTATGTTTATACTATGAAAAGCTTTAACTTTTAATGTTTATACCATGAAAAGTTTAAACTTTTTATGTTTATACATGAAAAGTTTTTACTTTTTATGTTTATACTATGAAAAGCTTTAACTTTTTATGTTTATACATGAAAAGTTTATACTTTTTATGCTTATACTACGAAAAGCTTTAACTTTTTATGTTTATACCATGAAAAGTTTAAACTTTTTATGTTTATACATGAAAAGTTTTTACTTTTTATGATTATACTATGAAAAGCTTTAACTTTTTATGTTTATACCATGAAAAGTTTAAACTTTTTATGTTTATACATGAAAAGTTTTTACTTTTTATACTTATACTATGAAAAGCTTTAACTTTTTATGTTTATACCATGAAAAGTTTAAACTTTTTATGTTTATACATGAAAAGTTTTTACTTTTTATGTTTATACTATGAAAAGCTTTAACTTTTAATGTTTATACCATGAAAAGTTTAAACTTTTTATGTTTATACATGAAAAGTTTTTACTTTTTATGTTTATACTATGAAAAGCTTTAACTTTTTATGTTTATACAAGAAAAGTGTTTAGTTTTTATATTCATACTATGAAAAGCTTTAACTTTTTATGTTTATACATGAAAAGTTTTTACTATTTATGTTTATACTATGAAATGTTTTAACTTTTTACGTTTATACCATGAAAAGTTTAAACTTTTTATGTTTATACATAAAAAGTTTTTAGTTTTTATGTTTATACTATGAAAAGCTTTAACTTTTTATGTTTATACCATGAAAAGTTTAAACTTTTTATGTTTATACATGAAAAGTTTTTACTTTTTATATTTATACTATGAAAAGCTTTAACTTTTTATGTTTATACCATGAAAAGTTTAAACTTTTTATGTTTATACATGAAAAGCTTTTACTTTTTATGTTTATGCTCTGAAAAGCTTTAACTTTTTATGTTTATACCATGAAAAGTTCAAACTTTTTATGTTTATACATGAAAAGTTTTTACTTTTTATGTTTATACTATGAAAAGCTTTAACTTTTTATGTTTGTACCATGAAAAGTTTAAACTTTTTATGTTTATACATGAAAAGTTTTTACTTTTTATGTTTATACTATGAAAAGCTTTAACTTTTTATGTTTATACCATGAAAAGTTTAAACTTTTTATGTTTATACATGAAAAGTTTTTACTTTTTATGTTTATACTATGAAAATCTTTAACTTTTTATGTTTATACAAGAAAAGTGTTTAGTTTTTATATTTATACTATGAAAAGCTTTAACTTTTTATGTTTATACATGAAAAGTTTTTACTTTTTATGTTTATACTATAAAAAGCTTTAACTTTTTATGTTTATACCATGAAAAGTTTAAACTTTTTATGTTTATACATGAAAAGTTTTTACTTTTTATGTTTATACTATGAAAAGCTTTAACTTTTTATGTTTATACTATAAAAAGTTTAAACTTTTTATGTTTATACATGAAAAGTTTTTACTTTTTATGTTTATACTATGAAAAGCTTTAACTTTTTATGTTTATACCATGAAAAGTTTAAACTTTTTATGTTTATACATGAAAAGTTTTTACTTTTTATGTTTATACTATGAAAAGCTTTAACTTTTAATGTTTATACAAGAAAAGTTTTTACTTTTTATGTTTATACTATGAAAAGCTTTAACTTTTAATGTTTATACAAGAAAAGTGTTTAGTTTTTATATTTATACTATGAAAAGCTTTAACTTTTTATGTTTATACCAAGAAAAGTTTTTACTTTTTATGTTTATACTATGAAAAGCTTTAACTTTTTATGTTTATACCATGAAAAGTTTAAACTTTTTATGTTTATACATGAAAAGTTTTTACTTTTTATGTTTATACTATGAAAAGCTTTAACTTTTTATGTTTATACATGAAAAGTTTTTACTTTTTATGTTTATACTATGAAAAGCTTTAACTTTTTATGTTTATACCATGAAAAGTTTAAACTTTTTATGTTTATACAAGAAAAGTGTTTAGTTTTTATATTTATACTATGAAAAGCTTTAACTTTTTATGTTTATACCATGAAAAGTTTTTACTTTTTATGTTTATACTATGAAAAGCTTTAACTTTTTATGTTTATACCATGAAAAGTTTAAACTTTTTATGATTATACATGAAAAGTTTTTACTTTTTATGTTTATACTCTGAAAAGCTTTAACTTTTTATGTTTATACCATGCAAAGTTTAAACTTTTTATGTTTATACAAGAAAAGTGTTTAGTTTTTATATTTATACTATGAAAAGCTTTAACTTTTTATGTTTATACCAAGAAAAGTTTTTACTTTTTATGTTTATACTATGAAAAGCTTTAACTTTTTATGTTTATACCATGAAAAGTTTAAACTTTTTATGTTTATACATGAAAAGTTTTTACTTTTTATGTTTATACTATGAAAAGCTTTAACTTTTTATGTTTATACCATTAAAAGTTTAAACTTTTTATGTTTATACAAGAAAAGTGTTTAGTTTTTATATTTATACTATGAAAAGCTTTAACTTTTTATGTTTATACCATGAAAAGTTTTTACTTTTTATGTTTATACTATGAAAAGCTTTAACTTTTTATGTTTATACCATGAAAAGTTTAAACTTTTTATGTTTATACATGAAAAGTTTTTACTTTTTATGTTTATACTCTGAAAAGCTTTAACTTTTTATGTTTATACCATGCAAAGTTTAAACTTTTTATGTTTATACATGAAAAGTTTTTACTTTTTATGTTTATACTATGAAAAGCTTTAACTTTTTATGTTTATACCATGAAAAGTTTAAACTTTTATGTTTATACCATGAAAAGTTTAAACTTTTTATGTTTATACATGAAAAGTTTTTACTTTTTATGTTTATACTATGAAAAGCTTTAACTTTTTATGTTTATACCATGAAAAGTTTAAACTTTTTATGTTTATACATGAAAAGTTTTTACTTTTTATGTTTATACTATGAAAAGCTTTAACTTTTTATGTTTATACTATGAAAAGCTTTAACTTTTTATGTTTATACCATGAAAAGTTTATACTTTTTATGTTTATACATGAAAAGTTGTTACTTTTTATGTTCATACTATGAAAAGCTTTAACTTTTTATGTTTATACCATGAAAAGTTTTTACTTTTTATGTTTATACTATGAAAAGCTTTAACTTTTTATGTTTGTACCATGAAAAGTTTAAACTTTTTATGTTTATACATGAAAAGTTTTTACTTTTTATGTTTATACTATGAAAAGCTTTAACTTTTTATGTTTGTACCATGAAAAGTTTAAACTTTTTATGTTTGTACCATGAAAAGTTTAAACTTTTTATGTTTATACATGAAAAGTTTTTACTTTTTATGTTTATACTATGAAAAGCTTTAACTTTTTATGTTTATACCATGAAAAGTTTAAACTTTTTATGTTTATACATGAAAAGTTTTTACTTTTTATGTTTATACTATGAAAAGCTTTAACTTTTTATGTTTATACCATGAAAAGTTTATACTTCTTATGTTTATACTATGAAAGGCTTTAACTTTTTATGTTTATATCATAAAAAGTTTATACTTTATATGTTTATGTATGAAAAGTTTTTACTTTTTATATTTATACTATGAAAAGCTTTAACTTTTTATGTTTATACTAGGAAAAGCTTTAACTTTTTATGTTTATACCATGAAAAGTTTATACTTTTTATGTTTATACATGAAAATTTTTTACTTTTTATGTTTATACTATGAAAAGCTTTAACTTTTTATGTTTATACCATGAAAAGTTTATACTTTTTATGTTTATACATGAAAAGTTTTTACTTTTTATGTTTATACTATGAAAAGCTTTAACTTTTTATGTTTATACCATGAAAAGCTTTAACTTTTTATGTTTATACAATGAAAAGTTTAAACTTTTTATGTTTATACATGAAAAGTTTTTACTTTTTATGTTTATACTATGAAAAGCTTTAACTTTTTATGTTTATACCATGAAAAGTTTAAACTTTTTATGTTTATACCATGAAAAGTTTATACTTTTTATGTTTATACATGAAAAGTTTTTACTTTTTATGTTTATACTATGAAAAGCTTTAACTTTTTATGTTTATACCATGAAAAGCTTTAACTTTTTATGTTTATACAATGAAAAGTTTAAACTTTTTATGTTTATACATGAAAAGTTTTTACTTTTTATGTTTATACTATGAAAAGCTTTAACTTTTTATGTTTATACCATGAAAAGTTTAAACTTTTTATGTTTATACATGAAAAGTTTTTACTTTTTATATTTATACTATGAAAAGCTTTAACTTTTTATGTTTGTACCATGAAAAGTTTAAACTTTTTATGTTTATACATGAAAAGTTTTTACTTTTTATGTTTATACTATGAAAAGCTTTAACTTTTTATGTTTATACCATGAAAAGTTTAAACTTTTTATGTTTATACATGAAAAGTTTTTACTTTTTATATTTATACTATGAAAAGCTTTAACTTTTTATGTTTATACCATGAAAAGTTTAAACTTTTTATGTTTATACATGAAAAGTTTTTACTTTTTATGTTTATACTATGAAAAGCTTTAACTTTTTATGTTTATACCATGAAAAGTTTTTACTTTTTATGTTTATACTATGAAAAGCTTTAACTTTTTATGTTTATACCATGAAAAGTTTATACTTTTTATGTTTATACATGAAAAGTTTTTACTTTTTATGTTTATACTATGAAAAGCTTTAACTTTTTATGTTTGTACCATGAAAAGTTTAAACTTTTTATGTTTATACATGAAAAGTTTTTACTTTTTATGTTTATACTATAAAAAGCTTTTACTTTTTATGTTTATACCATGAAAAGTTTAAACTTTTTATGTTTATACATGAAAAGTTTTTACTTTTTATGTTTATGATATGAAAATCTTTAACTTTTTATGTTTATACAAGAAAAGTGTTTAGTTTTTATATTTATACTATGAAAAGCTTTAACTTTTTATGTTTATACATGAAAAGTTTTTACTTTTTATGTTTATACTATAAAAAGCTTTAACTTTTTATGTTTATACCATGAAAAGTTTAAACTTTTTATGTTTATACATGAAAAGTTTTTACTTTTTATGTTTATACTATGAAAAGCTTTAACTTTTTATGTTTATACTATAAAAAGTTTAAACTTTTTATGTTTATACATGAAAAGTTTTTACTTTTTATGTTTATACTATGAAAAGCTTTAACTTTTTATGTTTATACCATGAAAAGTTTAAACTTTTTATGTTTATACATGAAAAGTTTTTACTTTTTATGTTTATACTATGAAAAGCTTTAACTTTTAATGTTTATACAAGAAAAGTTTTTACTTTTTATGTTTGTACTATGAAAAGCTTTAACTTTTAATGTTTATACAAGAAAAGTGTTTAGTTTTTATATTTATACTATGAAAAGCTTTAACTTTTTATGTTTATACCAAGAAAAGTTTTTACTTTTTATGTTTATACTATGAAAAGCTTTAACTTTTTATGTTTATACCATGAAAAGTTTAAACTTTTTATGTTTATACATGAAAAGTTTTTACTTTTTATGTTTATACTATGAAAAGCTTTAACTTTTTATGTTTATACATGAAAAGTTTTTACTTTTTATGTTTATACTATGAAAAGCTTTAACTTTTAATGTTTATACAAGAAAAGTGTTTAGTTTTTATATTTATACTATGAAAAGCTTTAACTTTTTATGTTTATACCAAGAAAAGTTTTTACTTTTTATGTTTATACTATGAAAAGCTTTAACTTTTTATGTTTATACCATGAAAAGTTTAAACTTTTTATGTTTATACATGAAAAGTTTTAACTTTTTATGTTTGTACCATGAAAAGTTTAAACTTTTTATGTTTATACATGAAAAGTTTTTACTTTTTATGTTTATACTATGAAAAGCTTTAACTTTTTATGTTTATACCATGAAAAGTTTATACTTTTTATGTTTAAACATGAAAAGTTTTTACTTTTTATGTTTATACCATGAAAAGTTTATACTTTTTATGTTTATACATGAAAAGTTTTTACTTTTTATGTTTATACTATGAAAAGCTTTAACTTTTTATGTTTAAACATGATAGTTTTTACTTTTTATGTTTATACTATGAAAAGCTTTAACTTTTTATGTTTATACCATGAAAAGTTTATACTTTTTATGTTTAAACATGAAAAGTTTTACTTTTTATGTTTATACTATGAAAAGTTTATACTTTTTATGTTTAAACATGAAAAGTTTTTACTTTTTATGTTTATACCATGAAAAGTTTATACTTTTTATGTTTATACATGAAAAGTTTTTACTTTTTATGTTTATACTATGAAAAGCTTTAACTTTTTATGTTTAAACATGATAGTTTTTACTTTTTATGTTTATACTATGAAAAGCTTTAACTTTTTATGTTTATACCATGAAAAGTTTATACTTTTTATGTTTAAACATGAAAAGTTTTACTTTTTATGTTTATACTATGAAAAGCTTTAACTTTTTATGTTTATACCATGAAAAGTTTATACTTTTTATGTTTAAACATGAAAAGTTTTTACTTTTTATGTTTATACTATGAAAAGCTTTAACTTTTTATGTTTATACTTGAAAAGTTTTTACTTTTTATGTTTATACTATGAAAAGCTTTAACTTTTTATGTTTGTACCATGAAAAGTTTTTACTTTTTATGTTTAAACATGAAAAGTTTTTACTTTTTATGTTTATACTATGAAAAGCTTTAACTTTTTATGTTTATACTTGAAAAGTTTTTACTTTTTATGTTTATACTATGAAAAGCTTTAACTTTTTATGTTTGTACCATGAAAAGTTTTTACTTTTTATGTTTATACTATGAAAAGCTTTAACTTTTTATGTTTGTACCATGAAAAGTTTTTACTTTTTATGTTTATACTATGAAAAGCTTTAACTTTTTATGTTTATACCATGAAAAGTTTATACTTTTTATGTTTATACATGACAAGTTTTTACTTTTTATGTTTATACTATGAAAAGTTTAAACTTTTTATGTTTATACATGAAAAGTTTTTACTTTTTATGTTTATACTATGAAAAGCTTTAACTTTTTATGTTTATACCATGAAAAGTTTATACTTTTTATGTTTATACATGAAAAGTTTTTACTTTTTATGTTTATACCATGAAAAGTTTATACTTTTTATGTTTATACATGAAAAGTTTTTACTTTTTATGTTTATACTATGAAAAGCTTTAACTTTTTATGTTTAAACATGAAAAGTTTTTACTTTTTATGTTTATACTATGAAAAGCTTTAACTTTTTATGTTTATACCATGAAAAGTTTATACTTTTTATGTTTAAACATGAAAAGTTTTTACTTTTTATGTTTATACTATGAAAAGCTTTAACTTTTTATGTTTATACCATGAAAAGTTTATACTTTTTATGCTTAAACATGAAAAGTTTTTACTTTTTATGTTTATACTATGAAAAGCTTTAACTTTTTATGTTTATACTTGAAAAGTTTTTACTTTTTATGTTTATACTATGAAAAGCTTTAACTTTTTATGTTTGTACCATGAAAAGTTTTTACTTTTTATGTTTATACTATGAAAAGCTTTAACTTTTTATGTTTGTACCATGAAAAGTTTTTACTTTTTATGTTTATACTATGAAAAGCTTTAACTTTTTATGTTTATACCATGAAAAGTTTATACTTTTTATGTTTATACATGACAAGTTTTTACTTTTTATGTTTATACTATGAAAAGCTTTAACTTTTTATGTTTATACATGAAAAGTTTTTACTTTTTATGTTTATACTATGAAAAGCTTTAACTTTTTATGTTTATACCATGAAAAGTTTATACTTTTTATGTTTATACATGAAAAGTTGTTACTTTTTATGTTCATACTATGAAAAGCTTTAACTTTTTATGTTTATACCATGAAAAGTTTTTACTTTTTATGTTTATACTATGAAAAGCTTTAACTTTTTATGTTTGTACCATGAAAAGTTTAAACTTTTTATGTTTATACATGAAAAGTTTTTACTTTTTATGTTTATACTATGAAAAGCTTTAACTTTTTATGTTTGTACCATGAAAAGTTTAAACTTTTTATGTTTGTACCATGAAAAGTTTAAACTTTTTATGTTTATACATGAAAAGTTTTTACTTTTTATGTTTATACTATGAAAAGCTTTAACTTTTTATGTTTATACCATGAAAAGTTTAAACTTTTTATGTTTATACATGAAAAGTTTTTACTTTTTATGTTTATACTATGAAAAGCTTTAACTTTTTATGTTTATACCATGAAAAGTTTATACTTCTTATGTTTATACTATGAAAGGCTTTAACTTTTTATGTTTATATCATAAAAAGTTTATACTTTATATGTTTATGTATGAAAAGTTTTTACTTTTTATATTTATACTATGAAAAGCTTTAACTTTTTATGTTTATACTAGGAAAAGCTTTAACTTTTTATGTTTATACCATGAAAAGTTTATACTTTTTATGTTTATACATGAAAATTTTTTACTTTTTATGTTTATACTATGAAAAGCTTTAACTTTTTATGTTTATACCATGAAAAGTTTATACTTTTTATGTTTATACATGAAAAGTTTTTACTTTTTATGTTTATACTATGAAAAGCTTTAACTTTTTATGTTTATACCATGAAAAGCTTTAACTTTTTATGTTTATACAATGAAAAGTTTAAACTTTTTATGTTTATACATGAAAAGTTTTTACTTTTTATGTTTATACTATGAAAAGCTTTAACTTTTTATGTTTATACCATGAAAAGTTTAAACTTTTTATGTTTATACATGAAAAGTTTTTACTTTTTATATTTATACTATGAAAAGCTTTAACTTTTTATGTTTATACCATGAAAAGTTTAAACTTTTTATGTTTATACATGAAAAGTTTTTACTTTTTATGTTTATACTATGAAAAGCTTTAACTTTTTATGTTTATACCATGAAAAGTTTTTACTTTTTATGTTTATACTATGAAAAGCTTTAACTTTTTATGTTTATACCATGAAAAGTTTATACTTTTTATGTTTATACATGAAAAGT
Source organism: Ophonus ardosiacus (assembly GCA_943142095.1). Taxonomy (NCBI): domain Eukaryota; kingdom Metazoa; phylum Arthropoda; class Insecta; order Coleoptera; family Carabidae; genus Ophonus; species Ophonus ardosiacus. The sequence goes on from OW964824.1 coordinate 58,678,127, forward strand.
TGTTACTTTTTATGTTTATACTATGAAAAGCTTTAACTTTTTATGTTTGTACAATGAAAAGTTTAAACTTTTTATGTTTATACATGAAAAGTTTTTACTTTTTATGTTTATACTATGAAAAGCTTTAACTTTTTATGTTTATACCATGAAAAGTTTAAACTTTTTATGTTTATACATGAAAAGTTTTTACTTTTTATGTTTATACTATGAAAAGCTTTAACTTTTTATGTTTATACCATGAAAAGTTTAAACTTTTTATGTTTATACATGAAAAGTTTTTACTTTTTATGTTTATACTATGAAAAGCTTTAACTTTTTATGTTTATACCATGAAAAGTTTATACTTTTTATGTTTATACATGAAAAGTTTTTACTTTTTATGTTTATACTATGAAAAGCTTTAACTTTTTATGTTTGTACCATGAAAAGTTTAAACTTTTTATGTTTATACATGAAAAGTTTTTACTTTTTATGTTTATACTATGAAAAGCTTTAACTTTTTATGTTTATACCATGAAAAGTTTATACTTTTTATGTTTAAACATGAAAAGTTTTTACTTTTTATGTTTATACCATGAAAAGTTTATACTTTTTATGTTTATACATGAAAAGTTTTTACTTTTTATGTTTATACTATGAAAAGCTTTAACTTTTTATGTTTAAACATGATAGTTTTTACTTTTTATGTTTATACTATGAAAAGCTTTAACTTTTTATGTTTATACCATGAAAAGTTTATACTTTTTATGTTTATACCATGAAAAGTTTATACTTTTTATGCTTAAACATGAAAAGTTTTTACTTTTTATGTTTATACTATGAAAAGCTTTAACTTTTTATGTTTATACTTGAAAAGTTTTTACTTTTTATGTTTATACTATGAAAAGCTTTAACTTTTTATGTTTGTACCATGAAAAGTTTTTACTTTTTATGTTTATACTATGAAAAGCTTTAACTTTTTATGTTTGTACCATGAAAAGTTTTTACTTTTTATGTTTATACTATGAAAAGCTTTAACTTTTTATGTTTATACCATGAAAAGTTTATACTTTTTATGTTTATACATGACAAGTTTTTACTTTTTATGTTTATACTATGAAAAGCTTTAACTTTTTATGTTTATACATGAAAAGTTTTTACTTTTTATGTTTTATACTATGAAAAGCTTTAACTTTTTATGTTTATACCATGAAAAGTTTATACTTTTTATGTTTATACATGAAAAGTTGTTACTTTTTATGTTCATACTATGAAAAGCTTTAACTTTTTATGTTTATACCATGAAAAGTTTTTACTTTTTATGTTTATACTATGAAAAGCTTTAACTTTTTATGTTTGTACCATGAAAAGTTTAAACTTTTTATGTTTATACATGAAAAGTTTTTACTTTTTATGTTTATACTATGAAAAGCTTTAACTTTTTATGTTTATACCATGAAAAGTTTAAACTTTTTATGTTTATCCATGAAAAGTTTTTACTTTTTATGTTTATACTATGAAAAGCTTTAACTTTTTATGTTTATACCATGAAAAGTTCAAACTTTTTATGTTTATACATGAAAAGTTTAAACTTTTTATGTTTATACATGAAAAGTTTTTACTTTTTATGTTTATACTATGAAAAGCTTTAACTTTTTATGTTTATACCATGAAAAGTTTATACTTTTTATGTTTATACATGAAAAGTTTTTACTTTTTATGTTTATACTATGAAAAGCTTTAACTTTTTATGTTTGTACCATGAAAAGTTTAAACTTTTTATGTTTATACATGAAAAGTTTTTACTTTTTATGTTTATACTATGAAAAGCTTTAACTTTTTATGTTTATACCATGAAAAGTTTATACTTTTTATGTTTAAACATGAAAAGTTTTTACTTTTTATGTTTATACTATGAAAAGCTTTAACTTTTTATATTTATACATGAAAAGTTTTTACTTTTTATGTTTATACTATGAAAAGCATTAACTTTTTATGTTTATACCATGAAAAGTTTAAACTTTTTATGTTTATACATGAAAAGTTTTTACTTTTTATGTTTATACTATGAAAAGCTTTAACTTTTTATGTTTATACCATGAAAAGTTTAAACTTTTTATGTTTATACTATGAAAAGCTTTAACTTTTTATGTTTATACCATGAAAAGTTCAAACTTTTTATGTTTATACATGAAAAGTTTAAACTTTTTATGTTTATACATGAAAAGTTTTTACTTTTTATGTTTATACTATGAAAAGCTTTAACTTTTTATGTTTATACCATGAAAAGTTTAAACTTTTTATGTTTATACATGAAAAGTTTTTACTTTTTATGTTTATACTATGAAAAGCTTTAACTTTTTATGTTTATACATGAAAAGTTTTTACTTTTTATGTTTATACTATGAAAAGCATTAACTTTTTATGTTTATACCATGAAAAGTTTAAACTTTTTATGTTTATACATGAAAAGTTTTTACTTTTTATGTTTATACTATGAAAAGCTTTAACTTTTTATGTTTATACCATGAAAAGTTCAAACTTTTTATGTTTATACTATGAAAAGCTTTAACTTTTTATGTTTATACCATGAAAAGTTCAAACTTTTTATGTTTATACATGAAAAGTTTAAACTTTTTATGTTTATACATGAAAAGTTTTTACTTTTTATGTTTATACTATGAAAAGCTTTAACTTTTTATGTTTATACCATGAAAAGTTTAAACTTTTTATGTTTATACATGAAAAGTTTTTACTTTTTATGTTTATACTATGAAAAGCTTTAACTTTTTATGTTTATACCATGAAAAGTTTAAAGTTTTTATGTTTATACATGAAAAGTTTTTACTTTTTATGTTTATACTATGAAAAGCTTTAACTTTTTATGTTTATACCATGAAAAGTTTATACTTTTTATGTTTATACATGAAAAGTTTTTACTTTTTATGTTTATACTATGAAAAGCTTTAACTTTTTATGTTTATACATGAAAAGTTTTTACTTTTTATGTTTATACTATGAAAAGCATTAACTTTTTATGTTTATACCATGAAAAGTTTATACTTTTTATGTTTAAACATGAAAAGTTTTTACTTTTTATGTTTATACTATGAAAAGCTTTAACTTTTTATGTTTATACATGAAAAGTTTTTACTTTTTATGTTTATACTATGAAAAGCTTTAACTTTTTATGTTTGTACCATGAAAAGTTTAAACTTTTTATGTTTATACATGAAAAGTTTTTACTTTTTATGTTTATACTATGAGAAGCTTTAACTTTTTATGTTTATACCATGAAAAGTTTATACTTTTTATGTTTATACATGAAAAGTTTTTACTTTTTATGTTTATACTATGAAAAGCTTAAACTTTTTATGTTTAAACATGAAAAGTTTTTACTTTTTATGTTTATACTATGAAAAGCTTTAACTTTTTATGTTTATACCATGAAAAGTTTATACTTTTTATGTTTAAACATGAAAAGTTTTTACTTTTTATGTTTATACTATGAAAAGCTTTAACTTTTTATGTTTATACCATGAAAAGTTTATACTTTTTATGTTTAAACATGAAAAGTTTTTACTTTTTATGTTTATACTATGAAAAGCTTTAACTTTTTATGTTTATACTTGAAAAGTTTTTACTTTTTATGTTTATACTATGAAAACCTTTAACTTTTTATGTTTGTACCATGAAAAGTTTTTACTTTTTATGTTTATACTATGAAAAGCTTTAACTTTTTATGTTTGTACCATGAAAAGTTTTTACTTTTTATGTTTATACTATGAAAAGCTTTAACTTTTTATGTTTATACCATGAAAAGTTTATACTTTTTATGTTTATACATGACAAGTTTTTACTTTTTATGTTTATACTATGAAAAGCTTTAACTTTTTATGTTTATACATGAAAAGTTTTTACTTTTTATGTTTATACTATGAAAAGCTTTAACTTTTTATGTTTATACCATGAAAAGTTTATACTTTTTATGTTTATACATGAAAAGTTGTTACTTTTTATGTTCATACTATGAAAAGCTTTAACTTTTTATGTTTATACTATGAAAAGTTTTTACTTTTTATGTTTATACTATGAAAAGCTTTAACTTTTTATGTTTGTACCATGAAAAGTTTAAACTTTTTATGTTTATATATGAAAAGTTTTTACTTTTTATGTTTATACTATGAAAAGCTTTAACTTTTTATGTTTATACATGAAAAGTTTTTACTTTTTATGTTTATACTATGAAAAGCTTTAACTTTTTATGTTTATACCATGAAAAGTTTATACTTTTTGTTTATACATGAAAAGTTTTTACTTTTTATGTTTATACTATGAAAAGCTTTAACTTTTTATGTTTATACATGAAAAGTTTATACTTCTTATGTTTATACTATGAAAGGCTTTAACTTTTTATGTTTATATCATGAAAAGTTTATACTTTATATGTTTATACTATGAAAAGTTTTTACTTTTTATGTTTATACATGAAAAGTTTATACTTCTTATGTTTATACTATGAAAAGCTTTAACTTTTTATGTTTATACCATGAAAAGTTTATACTTTTTGTTTATACATGAAAAGTTTTTACTTTTTATGTTTATACTATGAAAAGCTTTAACTTTTTATGTTTATACATGAAAAGTTTTTACTTTTTATGTTTATACTATGAAAAGCTTTAACTTTTTATGTTTATACATGAAAAGTTTATACTTCTTATGTTCATACTATGAAAGGCTTTAACTTTTTATGTATATATCATGAAAAGTTTTTACTTTTTATGTTTATACTATGAAAAGCTTTAACTTTTTATGTTTGTACCATGAAAAGTTTAAACTTTTTATGTTTATACATGAAAAGTTTTTACTTTTTATGTTTATACTATGAAAAGCTTTAACTTTTTATGTTTATACCATGAAAAGTTTATACTTTTTATGTTTATACATGAAAAGTTGTTACTTTTTATGTTCATACTATGAAAAGCTTTAACTTTTTATGTTTATACTATGAAAAGTTTTTACTTTTTATGTTTATACTATGAAAAGCTTTAACTTTTTATGTTTGTACCATGAAAAGTTTAAACTTTTTATGTTTATACATGAAAAGTTTTTACTTTTTATGTTTATACTATGAAAAGCTTTAACTTTTTATGTTTATACATGAAAAGTTTTTACTTTTTATATTTATACTATGAAAAGCTTTAACTTTTTATGTTTATACTAGGAAAAGCTTTAACTTTTTATGTTTATACCATTAAAAGTTTATACTTTTTATGTTTATACATGAAAATTTTTTACTTTTTATGTTTATACTATGAAAAGCTTTAACTTTTTATGTTTATACCATGAAAAGTTTATACTTTTTATGTTTATACATGAAAAGTTTTTACTTTTTATGTTTATACTATGAAAAGCTTTAACTTTTTATGTTTATACCATGAAAAGTTTATACTTTTTATGTTTATACATGAAAAGTTTATACTTTTTATGTTTATACATGAAAAGTTTTTACTATTTATGTTTATACTATGAAAAGCTTTAACTTTTTATGTTTATACTATGAAAAGCTTTAACTTTTTATGTTTATACCATGAAAACTTTTCATGTATAAACATAAAAAGTTTAAACTTTTCATGGTATAAACATAAAAAGTTAAAGCTTTTCATAGTATAAACATAAAATGTAAAAACTTTTCATGTATAGACATAAAAAGTATAAACTTTTCGTGGTATAAACATAAAAAGTTAAAGCTTTTCATGGTATAAACATAAAAAGTAAAAACTTTTCATGTATAAACATAAAAAGTATAAACAATAATAATAATAATAATATTAATAATCATCTTGTACTTAATATTTCGATTTTTTTTATACATTATAACCTAATTTCTCTTGTTACGTACCAGCAACAAATAACGATCGCAAGTTAACTTTGTAGTTGATATTTGCAACTGATATCATAACAAGTTCAAATGATAGCAACCGAAGTTATGGAATCCCACCCCATATCTGACACCCTATACCGGATATTAAGGATCTAAGAAGAAGAAAAAAAATTATTAGAGATACAAGCCTATGTGCATTAGGTGACCGACTGTAATACGGATTCGATTCCAAATTGATACTTCAAAACACTATTAATTCATTTTGTATCTCTCACTAAGAGAGATATTGGATTCATACTAAAAATCGCATATACAGAATTTAGTGAATAAGCACGTTTTAAGGTCACCAGAATCTCTCTCTCTCTCTCTCTGTGTGTGTGTGTGTGTGTGTGTGTGTGTGTGTGTGTGTGTGTGTGTGTGTGTATTTAGGTATGTGTGTGTATGTATGTTGGAGGGACAATTTCTGAAATTCTATAAGACTATTTAGCTAAAACCCACTCTGACATCCTTCAACGGTCACCAGTCCACATCATGTGTCACAATGCTGAACTACACTATGAAGATATTTTTTGTAATATTTTTTAATGAAGAATGTATTATTGTTTAATTTTCAAAATTTCTCATTATTTGAATTTCGTTTTTGCGAATAATTGTTTTTACTTCCTTGTACGAAGTAAAGGAAGTATTGTAATCGCGAAAAATTTTGGTTTCCAGATTTCAACGGAAATATCCATTTTGAGCATCCCTGAATCCATTTTGACTAATTTCGTCGTGACGTCTGTACGAACGTACGTACGTATGTACGTATCTCGCATAACTGAAAAACGGGAAGCCGTAGAAAGTTAAAATTTTGTATTTAGAACTGTTATAACATCTAGTTGTGCACCTCCCTTTTTGGTCATTACATAACTTGCGGAAGTGGTACTTTACTTGAAGCCTATAATAGATTTTAATGAAAAACTATATTAAAATACAATCCAAAACTTTTCAAATTTGGTATATAAGACTTTTATGTCAATGGGAATAACATAATAGATTTTAGTTAAAATGGTTTACCCGGAAGTGGTACTTTACTTGAAGCCTATAATAGATTTTAATGAAAAACTATATTAAAATATAATCCAAAACTTTTCAAATTTGATATATAAGACTTTTATGTCAATGGGAATAACATAATAGATTTTAGTTAAAATGGTCTGCCCGGAAGTGGTACTTTACTTGAAGCCTATAATAGATTTTAATGAAAAACTATTAAAATATAATCCAAAACTTTTCAAATTTGGTATATAATACTTTTATATCAATGGGAATAACATAATAGATTTTGGTTAAAATGGTTTACCCGGAAGTGGTACTTTACTTGAAGCCTATAATAGATTTTAATGAAAAACTATATTAAAATATAATCCAAAACTTTTCAAATTTGATATATAAGACTTTTATATCAATGGGAATAGCATAATAGATTTTGGTTAAAATAGTCTAACCGGAAGTGATACTTTACCTGAAGATGTTATCAGTTTTTCTTCAAAAAAATGGTGTTATTTTGATTTTAGTAATAAATGCTTCAAATAAAAGTTTTAGAGAATTGAATTCTGCGTCGAAAACTTTAATTATGATTAAATTAACTCTTTGTATTCTCTAATTAGGTTTGCTATGGATTAGGACAAAAAAGAACAAAAAAAATAAAATGTTGATGTCAAATTATGTCAAGTACGTGCAGTTTTATGATTGGGTCTGTTATAATACATATTTTAATTATTAACAAAATATGTATAGTGTAACAGGCGTACAAGGAAGTTATGTGCTGTCCACATCAGATATTTTTCTTTATATATGTATTTATTTAATTTCATATTTTGTTTACTTAATAATTTTTGAATGTTTTCTTTGTCTTTGTCCTGTAATTGGTTTCCTCTTGTAAACTGTTGGGCAATAAATTATTATTATTATTATTATTATTATTATTATTATTATTATTATTATTATTAAGACTAAAGCCCAATTTAACTACATATTCCTTAATCTGTTAGGTTTTGGTAACAATTGGACAACCGGAAGTAGTAGTTTCTTTAAAAAAATCTTCTAAATATTATTTTTTGGAAATTTGTATTATTACAAAATTTTCTATCCGATACATTTAACATTTTTATTATATCATCTATAGATTTAGAGATAGAGAATTATAAATTATAAAATAATCCGGTCTAATGAAAGTCAGAGCCCAAACATCTCCATGCAAAACAGTTGAAACATTAAAATGTTTATAATTGACAGAAAAATGGCAATGTCAAAACTCCAGGTACATTACTGAAGGCTTTTTCTGGAAAGTACATTATCCATTAGAAATACCGCCAATCTTGTCAATGAATTTGAAGAATCTCGAACATTTAGAAGAGTAGAAGGAATGAATTAAAAAATATAAAAATTATGTATAATAGATGTAAATATAATTTTTTGTGTGTACTAGAAATGTTAAATATAATATGTAGTTATATAGGGTAAAATGGAAATGACGAAAGATCTTGTGCTGGCCACAACAGATTTTTTTGAATTTAGAATAATAATAAAAAAAAACTCTAGCTTCCTTACTATTAAATATTTCTGTACGTAACTTGAATGAACTCAGGGTATAAATAAATAAATAAATAAATATATCATCACGGCATATTACCCATTTCTGGATGTGCCAGTATCTACAGTATCTACAACACATGTAGACGTCGGTAATGATGACGATATATTTTACCGTGTGGGCGCTTACCAGGCGTCACCTCACGGGCACTCATAGCTGGTGTGGCGAGTGCACCACAGGTTTCACTTTTGTGCCATTTAAAATTGGAAATATTTGGCGTCTGTCGGGATCGAACCCGGTTCTCCCAGGTTCGCGACCAGACACTCAGGCACGCGGCCACGGGACCTCAGGGTAATGTTTAAGTATTAGAAAATTATTTACTAGATGTTAAGTAATAAAAAAAAATGATGAGCAATTACATATTAATTACTTAATTAGTAATTTTTATAGGACGTTTTTGTAGATGCGCTTACTTTACAATATAATAATTTGTAAGATACGAGGGGAGTTTTTTATGTTATCTACCTAGCTATGAAAACAACGAGTTAGAGAACAAATAAAATTTTATTTTTCAACGTAAGAACCGTTAACACTAACACACTTATTCCAACGTTTTTCTTATAAAGCTACGCCTGCAAAAAAATTTTTTTGGTAATTCTGCAAAATACGACTCCTCAGCGTTTTCCAAGTCATCATTCGATAAAAAGCGACTCTCTCTTAAATGTTTTTTGAGTTTTGGAAAGAAATAATAGTCGGACGTGGTCAGGACTGTAAGGTGGATGTTGTAATTCGTCAAAGCCGCATTCATTGACTACTGCTTGAACAATTCGTGCTTTATACACCATGCAGTTGTTGTGCAGAAGCAGCATTTTCTGAACATAATTGTGGGGTCTTTTTTTCGCGTATAGCCGCTTTCAAGTTCTTAATTGTGTCTTTATAGACATGAAAATGTCACAGTAACTTGACATAAGAAAATTGTCGGGATAGCATATTGTTTTCATAGCTAGGTAGATAACATAAAAAACTCCCCTCGTACTTTTGTCAAACTGCTTCGCATATCCTTGAAAATATACGTCACTGAATATAATTTGTAAAGTTGTAAATTCAGTTATTTGGTGATTATCAGCTATAATATCCCGAGGACATTGATAATAACGAAATAATTTTATGACAATTATCAAAAGCGCGTTGCTTGGTAACAGCCCGACGCCGAAGGCGGAGGTGGTGTTACCTAAAAGCAACGTGCTTGAGGAAGTGTCATAAAATTATAAGTATTTATCAATGATCGAGGGGTATTCGGTAAGAAAATTTTTGCAGTTTACACATTAAATTTGCCTAAAATTTGTATTTGACAGAATTTTTGTGTCTAACATAGCCCAGTAGATGTCACTAGTAGCTACAGACGTGAATGTGGCTATGAATATGTTCAGTGTGAAGTGTGCAATGAGAATGAGACCTCTTTGAGTGAGACCAAAGAGAAGAAGATAAGACATACAAAAGTCCATAAATATTCTCCACATTTAGTTTTTTATTTAATACAGTATTTTTTTATGTGTTTTCATCTATAATTTTGTTGATTAAATCATCATTTTTATTGACAGCGTGAAAATGACATTTTTAAATTAAAACAATTAATCTTTAATTATATGTCAAAAACTGATTGTTACTTAGCAACTTAGTGACATAAGTGATAATTGTCTTAGGATAATTATCAGCTATAATATCCCGAGGACATTGATAATTACGAAATAATTTTATGACAGTTACCGAAAGCGCGTTGCTTGGTAACAGCCCGACGCCGAAGGCGGAGGTGGTGTTACCTAAAAGCAACGTACTTGAGGAAGTGTGATAAAATTATAAGTATTTATCAATGATCGAGGGGTATTCGGTGAGAATTTTTTTTGCAGTTTTAACATTAAATTTGCCTAAAATTTGTAATTGACAGAATTTTTGTGTCTAACATAGCCCAGTAGGTGTCACTAGTAGCTATGGACGTGAATGTGGCTATGAATATGTTCAGTGTGAAGTGTGCAATGAGAATGAGATCTCTTTGAGTGAGACCAAAGAGAAGAAGATAAGACATACAAAAGTCCATAAATATTCTCCACATTTAGTTTTTCATTTAATACAGTATTTTTATGTGTTTTCTTCTATAATTTTGTTGATTAAATCATCATTTTTATTGACAGCGTGAAAATGACATTTTCAAAATAAAACAATCTTTAATTATATGTCAAAAAGTGTTTGTTACTTAGCAACTTGGTGACATAAGTGATAATTGTCTTAGGATAATTATCAGTGTAAGTTTGTTTTGATTGGTTACTTTCGCACACGTGGTCAGCAATAAAGGGATTCAATTGGATAATTTTTTAACCAAAAAATTTTCACATGAATATCAGAGTTGCTGACGGTTGATGTTATTATATTGTTATTATGTTTAAAAACCAAGTAAACTCTGTGTTTATAACAAAAAAATCTCAGACATCTGTAAAATAAAGAAGGATGCAACAATGAAACTCCATAACGAAAAATAACACTCACGAGAAATAAAAATAAACAAGTCGGTATCGAACCAAAGTGGGGTTCAGTCGTGTTTACTTTCATTCCTAAAATTTTCATATCTATTCATTTCTGCATTCTTCTTTGATCAATTTACAACATTATGTCTTCATTGAGTTGGGGATAACTTACATTTCAGATCTAAAGTGACTAAGTGTAAGTGAATAGTGTATTTGTGTTGTGCTTCAAGTTGCTCGTTAGTTCGAAGAACAACGGGCCAAATTTAGTCTTCGGGCCGGCCAACAGTGCACGCAGCGCCTGCTGCACTCATCGTCTCCACTACTCTTTTTTCTGTGTTTCTACAAGAGAAACACACCAGCCTCACAGCGAAGTGAGGTCTGAGTTACGTCGTTCTTCTGAACCCATGGTCACGGCTTCCAACCGCAGACAGCGTCCACATTGGAACCTTGCGGGCAGGATCATCTGAATCCTGCATTTCGTTCCATCGAGTCCCTGACTTCCAAATATTATTCCTGTCTCTCTCATCAAGGTTAGTAGTTTGATATTCACCTTGATAATCATCAAACTCTAATTTCGCGAGATTTCATTTTATTATTCATTACTTAAATTACAATTAGTCTACTAGCGACTTGGTCCTTCGAGCATTAACGTAATTCATTAACAATATTTGGACTATGGTTGTTTTTGCCTCGATTGATGAAACCCTATGAGAAAAATCTGCATTCCGGCCCTGCAGATTCATATGTTTAAAATTGGATTGTACCTGTGAGCAATGATTCGAAAACATCCCATACCCAATTCAGTTTGACAAGCGAGACAATGAAGAACATTATGACAAATCGTACAAAACTGGGAGTAAACACCGAATAAGATTTCCCATCCCGGCTTGGTTTGGCTTGGATGACGTGTTCTGCGCAACAAATTGATGGCAACATCGAAGTGTGAGAGATTTCTCATCTGCCGACAAACCCATAGCGGCCGCCTAATTTATAGACTGAGGAAATGTTGCTGCTGATGGATTTTTCTACGATTAATTTCTTGTTAATTTATGTTTTTGCAAATTATAGAAAGCTCTTTTATTATATTTTTTTTATTTTTTAAATATATATACGTACAGGCCTATTCTACTAAAAAAATATGTATCGTTATGACTCGTTACTAGGCGATTAGTCGTTATGATAACGATTTTTGCCAAAACCCTATTCTGTTAATTTATTTATCGTTACGAATCGTTACATATTGTTATTTCACATCGTTTAATAACGACAAGTTCACATGCATCGTTGAAGTCGTAAAGTTAGACATATTTTGAAAATAAAAGTAAAAATGGCTGAAGAAGATATTTTGTTAATTGTGGCTGAGAAAGAGATTCTGTAAAGATGAGTATTTATTCACTTCTGTACAATAATTATATATATTATACTTTTTAGTATTAGACATTTTATTTATATTTCAGAAATATATTTAAAAATTTAGATTTAGATAATATTTAGTGGACGAAGGACTCCAGGCTGTTTTGTATGTTGATAAGGGTAGAAAAAAGAAAAATCCAAGGTTTTTTCGTTGCAGAATGTAAACAATAAATAAATAATTTTCAAATACATTCTGCAGCGAAAATACTTTTTCTTTTTTCTACCCTTAGATAATATTATTTAATATATTGATATATACTATAATATAGAATATAGATGCACTATCTATGTATTTAAAAATTATATATTTGTATAGGGATGTCAGAGTATAATAATCGTACACTGCGTGATACATCAGATCCTTTTACCCGGTCCCACAGAATTTAAATGACTTGTAAGTCTTCTCCATATTTCTTCCAATTCTTCAGTGGACAATTTATTAATTCTTAATGAACTGTTATTTTCCAGTTCTTCAACATATATTTCATACTGTCTTTGAGTTGTCCTCGAAGTCCTTTTCTTTATATCCACTGTCAAATTCAATTAAATAAACAAACAATGAATCGATATGTCAAATTTAAATTAAAAAACATATAAAAATTTATTCTGTCAAAATATACATGAAGTTAGATATTATCGTTATAATCCTGATAACGATAATTTATAACGATATGATTAGTAGAATAGGTTTTTGGCATTTGTCGTTATTAAAGTCGTTTAACCAAATGCTTAGCGACAGTCGTTCAGTAACGACATCGTTATACATTTTTTTAGTAGAATAGGCCTGTTAGTTTCAAAAATAATATTTTATTTAAAAATATTGTACAATGTACATTTCGAGGTATTACCTCATCATCAGGTAGAAAAATAATTGATATAAATATAAATATAAACAAATAACAAAAGAGTGAAACAAATAAATTAATAAAGATAACAAAATTGAAAATTTATTAATATAAAATTATTAATATAAAATTACTAAAATTTTGAAAAAATATTAGGATCTAATAGGGGTGAATTGTTTAAATCCAAAATTTCATTCATTAGATTTTCTTTTTTGTGTAGAGATTTTTTTATCTCGAAAGCTTCTAAACAATTTAGTTTTTTACTTTTGTTTTCAACATGGAGTATTTTTAAATTTTGAATTATACAAAAATGTTCATTGTTAAATAAATGTTTTACCAAATTTGAATTTTCTATTTTATCGTATTTAAATTGTCTTAAATGTTCATTAAATCTTAATTTGAAATTTCGCCCTGTTTGACCAATATATTTATAATTACAATTGTTACAAGAAATTTCGTAAAACCCAGATTTATCTAATTTGTCAAAATTTTCAATTTTATTATTAACAATAATGGATTTTAAATTATTTTTTACATAATATACTGGATAAATATTATTTAATTTTAATATTTTTCCAATTTTTAAACTCAAATTACCAACAAATAATATTTTTCTGTAGTTTTTATTTATTTTATTTTGATAGCAATACCTATAATTGTTTTGATATTAATTTCTTTTTTTTGCTTTTTAAATATATTATCAATTATTATTTTATCAAAACCATTTTTATAAGCCAAATAGTAAATTGTTTTTAATTCTTTTTTATAATTTTTGTTAGATAAAGGAATATTCAATAACTTTGTAATATAACAATAGAAGGAAGCCAACTTATAATTTAGAGGATGTTTTGATATATAATGAATAGTGTTATCAGGGCAAGTTAATTTTTCTGTAAATGTCGAAACTAAATTTACAATTAAATTTTGTTATTTTTAAATCTAAAAAATTTAAGCTGTTATTTAATTATTTTTCTATTGTAAACTTTATTGAATTATTATTATTAAATTGTACCTATATGAATAGTTTTTTATGTACCAAGGTACTGAAGTTCTACTTATTATCACGAATATGGAATTTAGTTGCCGAGGCAGTAAGGCCAAGGAAAATAAACCATATGATTGATAAAATGAAACTTCAATAGGGTACTATATCATAGTCAAATTTTAACTAGCTTAAATAAGAAGACGAAAATATACATAAATTAGAGTAATAGTGAAAAAAAAATGTTTAAATATTGATTAGGTCGCAAATTACAAGCGATTGAAATTGATTACTAATTGGGTATGACGCGTTAGGTCCTAATAATTTGATTGATCGCCTGATTTTAAAAAGGAGATTCGCGCGTTTTCTGTGGTCACCTTTAAAAGATTATGAATTGTCACGATGATGTATAGCCTAACAAATTTTTTTTAATAATTTTGTGTTTGATGAATTTGTTTAACTATAATATCTAGTAAGGCTATTCCACGACATTTTTAAAAAAAATTTTCTTGAAATACATAAAAATATAAGACCACATGTGAAAGTCCTCCAAATAAGCGAGATATTAAGGTCCGAATTTTAAATCTGATTGTGACGCAGGTAATGTGGATATACCAGAACCAGAAGTAAACAAACAGTGGTTCACAAACCACGAAAAATTGCTAAACAAATTACAAAATAATGTATATTTAAATTGTAATATTATGTAGTTATTTTCGTAACAAGTTATAAAATATACCAAATATCATGCGAGTGTAAATTGACGCACGACGCGTAGCGGAGTGCAAGTCAATACACACGAGCTAAGATATTTGTATTTCATACAAGTTATGAACATTATTTTTTAGAAGAGCATAAATAAATTTTACTTTTTTTCAAAACTGAAATTTAGGTTCAAACGTACGGACAGTTATGTTTTATTTCAATATTCTTCTTCATAATTATTTAGTTAGTTCTTCTTGCACATATTTTTTGTCATTTTACGTACAAATTTACTATTATCATACACCTTTAAATATTAATTCGTTCGCCTACTACAAGCAAATGAAAGTTTGTGTGACGTACATGTTCTAAGTAATAACTTTCTTATAAACTCTTCTAAATTATGGTTTCAATAACAATGTTTCAACTCTATTATCTTTATAAGTCAAAATTTTGTTAAAAATAATTATCCTTTTTTATATTATTTGTCTGTTTAGTCTAGATATCAGCAGTCTGGACATTTATAATGTTGACAACTAAGTCTAGAAGTTATTGCAAGCCTACGTGTAAGGATGATAGTTGGTATCCAAAATAAAAATTTAAATCCATATAAATGAAGTGTGTTTGTTGTGTTCATCTTCAATGAAGTGCTCAGCAATCATCATCGTCCTTCAATTAGTTAAAGTGACATCGTCAGTAGGACCCCCTATTTATAATTAATAAGGGCCTGATACGTCATACCGTCAAACGCCAAAATTTATAATTTAATTTTTAAATCGCGTTGGCATTAAAATTTTTAGTTGAACCTGCCCTTAAAATAATAAAATAAAATAAAAATTGATATGGAATCTGATTATTAAATAATATATTCATATATTTATCGGTAGTAATAACAATTTTTTAAATATATCATAAAACTAATAATACTAGTAAATTTTATAAAACCGTTGAAAATAAATAATAAAAGATCTAAAACTTTAAAGCACAACTAGAAAACTTTTCTAATACTTATCTAAAATTAGATATTGTCATGCTCCAAGTTTTAATACAAAAACATCTTAATAGTAAAAAGTACAAAGAAATGTTTTATTTCAAACTGACAATGAATGCATTGTTATTTTCTTTACAACAAAATGTTAATATGTATTAACCATATAAATCACATTTCATTTCCTTTTTTTAAATAAAAATGATATAATACAGTAAAATCCCGAATTCAATTTTAGGATTATCTCAGTAAAAAACACTATCTAAAATCTGCTAAATTAATTTGTTTTAACTATTTGCATACATGAATTAGGTACTCGTATTACAGTATTTGTACACAAAATACAGTACTTGTATTTTTAGATATAAATTTTTTTGTGTGATAACGAGGGGTGGGGGGTTTACAAAACGTAGACAATAAACAAGAATTTTATTTTTCAAAGTTGAGAACCGTTTCTGATAACCCGTGTTTTCGATAATCAAAATATCAATAAAAATCGAAGGTTTGCTGTAGTTTAGTAAATATGAATGGAAATTTAGAAAAAAAAAAACTAATTGTTATTTCTTACTATTAAGGTAAACTACTTACTACATGCAAATACAAAAATTTAAAAATTGACACAGCGGAAAAAATATAATATATATTTTTACCTCCCGCTACCCTTGTTAAGGGAGGTATAGGGATCGTGCTAAAAATCACATATCGAGATTTTAGTAAATGACGTTTTAAGGTGCCTAGAATGCAATTTTAACATTTTCCAGATCCAGATTTTATTGAATAAGCACGATTTAAGGTCCCTAGAATCCGATTATAACATTTTTAAAATGATGCCTGCGTGTGTGTGTATGTGTGTGTGTGAGTGTGTGTGTATGTATGTCTGGATGTTGTAGACACGATTCCTCAAAAACTATAAGACCTAAAAAATATTTAACTGCAGTTTCCTCAATCTGACATTCCTGGGAAGAGTTGAAAAGGTTTTGGTAACAATTGAACAACCGGAAGTAGTAGTTTTTTAGAAAAATTCTTCTAAATATAATTTTTTGGGAGTTTTTTTTATTAAATATTGAAGAACATAAAATATTTTATTATATCTTGTATAGATTTAGAGATAAAGACACTATAATTTATAGAGTAAACTAATCGCAGAGGCCAAGGCACTAAGGAAACCAGTTGACGAATTCCAATGTTTATAACATGACACATGTCATTGTCAAATATCAACATTTTTAGTGACATTCTGATAGCTTTTTAAAATATAATATATATTTTTACCTCCCGCTACCCTTGTTAAGGGAGGTATAGGGATCGTGCTAAAAATCACATATCGAGATTTTAGTAAATGACCACGTTTAAAGGTGCCTAGAATGCAATTTTAACATTTTCACGATGATGTCTTTATGTGTGTATGTGTATATGTGTGTATGTATGTATGTGTAGGGATTTTGTCTTCGCTCTAACTCAAATACTATCATTCAGAAAATTCTGAAACCTTTTATTTCTATCTTATTCTAATATGAAAAGAAGCCATTAGATTTTGGTGTAAATCGGATAACCGGAAGTAGCACTTTACCTGAAGCTCATAATGGTTTTTCTTTCAAAAATACCATTAAATGCCATTTTTTCGCATTTTATGTCTTATAAAAATTAAAGATTATTGAATTTTCTACAAGAATACATTAATACTTTTTCTATATATTTTACAGATAAATTTTAAAATAATTTTTTATTAGTCGCGTTCATATTTCAAATGAATGTAACTGACAGTAAATGTCACTGTCAAAAAACTAATCACTTCAAATTAATAACAGTGACATTTTAAAAAGAAAATAGTAAATAAAGCAATAGTTTTCTGAATGGAACAGTTTGCAGCGTTAGTAAATACATAGGTATGTATTTAAATTAATAAAAATTAAATAGCGGGAGGTTTTGTGTTGACCACATCAGATTTTTTCCTTTTATTATGTATCTATACAAGTTTCATCGCAAAATGAAAATTTAATTTGATCTCCTAACGTCACATAGTATTTATTTAAAAAAAACTAAAAAAAATAATATTAGAATCTACAGTTAATACAAATTTTGTAAATTTTATATAATATCGACGTTGTAAAGTCAAAGCCTTGTACCTCAATTGTTGACATTTCTGAGTTACATGATAACTTCTTTCAGGTAACTAATTTCGCATCGAATGCAAGTTTCAAAAAAATGCACAAGCATACGGAGTACAAATATTAAATATTCTTATATAAAAATGGTTGGATATCTAGGGTGAAAATCCCATATCTCAAGTCTACCGTTTATTTAACTAAACCATATCCTTCATCAAAAGATAATTTTGTTATCATTCTATAAAGTATTAATGATCAAAAAAGCATATATTACAAACTAACATTTCTGAATTAAAGACTTTTTTACGTTTTCTAAAAACTTTACGACGACAATATTATACGTATTAATTTCTCCTTTTTTATACGACATGCACTGCCCAAAATACAACAAAGAAAACACTATCAATTTCTATCACACCATAAACATCTTGATCTTACTTACATAATCCTTTCGCCGTTCATTTTTCTGAATTCACAGCACACTATGCAACATCACAATTAGTAAAGCGTCGGTGGCATGATGCTTGGCGTCGCGGCGTGCTCCGGCAACGCTGGTGTCGTCCGGGCTGGCGATGGCGGCTGGCGCTGCTTGGCCCGGGCGTTGGGATGCTGCGCTGCTAGGCGTCCCCCGCTCGTCCCTCTAGTAGGATCAGGGATGGACTCGTAGTAAAGATGTATC
The DNA here is from genome assembly GCA_943142095.1 of Ophonus ardosiacus. Lineage (NCBI taxonomy): Eukaryota > Metazoa > Arthropoda > Insecta > Coleoptera > Carabidae > Ophonus > Ophonus ardosiacus. The sequence continues at coordinate 58,696,801 of OW964824.1, forward strand.
CATAGCAAAATTTGCTGAACTAAAGTATAAGAGCTATTCTGAAAGTTTTTATTAGCAGGCCTTGATGGCAGTGACAGTCGAAAAATATGTTTTAAAATTTTTTTTTTGAGATTTATTAGTAATAGTTTTGTCGAGATAAAAATAGCAATTATTTGTTCTTATTAGTACAAGGGTAAGCGAGAATCAGAATGGAAGTTCCGCAATTGCATTTCGTGCCATAATGGAGGCATTTACCATAAACAAATTTAGTGTTTGTATTAATAAAATAAGTCAGTTTACTCACATTTAAACAATGATAGAAAATACTGGAAATCCATTCAAATAAATTTCTTAAAATATTTAATTAATTTCTGAATACTGTTATTTTTGCCCTCTATACAATGTCCTTAAAAGCTGTGACGTCACAATCTCGTGCATTAGAAAGAGACAGAATAGAGAGATAGCATGATTAGTTTTGACGTTTGGGAGACAGATGTTCAGTAACTCCGCTGTAAAAGAGAGGTTAGTTTATTTATTTTGAAGAAATAGAACTGTGCTCTTCTCGCCAGTGTTTTATAAGGTCTGCAATATGTAATTGTTTTGCACTTGGTTGTTTTAATAAGTCTAAGGATCCATGTCATTCCGTGAATTCTACGTCATCAGAAAGGAATTCAAGTAACATATACAACTTTAAAAAATTAATTTCTCTGTTATTGCAAATAATTTTTAAATCAGACAAAGACCAAATACTATATATGAAGTTGAACTTCCAGAAAAAAAAAATATGGTAAATGATCCCATTTTGTATTATTTCAAAGAAACTCAACATTGAAGTCATAAAAATTTGGTGTCTGCTTTTGGAGATACTGAATTTCAAAGCAGACGATGCTCGTTAAGTTGAGTCCATAACAGGGGTCTGATTTTGTAACTCTAAAATCTATCAGATTTGTGATTTCGTTCTCCACTCTATAACCGCCATTGGGTGTAGATTTAAAAGTAATTGCCCGAGAGACCAGTAGAATACAATCCACAAAGGTAGATTTCGAAAATAGCTAGCTAAGTTCTACATATTATGTGTTTTTTTTTTTTTTGTTTTTGTGCGTAATAGTAAATTTTGGCTAAGACTCGGAGTTTGTCTGTTACCATATTTACTACATTCAACAATACGTTGAAGATTATTTTAATTAAATTTTAAATAATTATAATTTTCCTTCACAATTTTTTATTATTTTAAACATTAATAAGAAATATAAAAAATGTATTTATTTATTTATCGAAATATATACCTACTTATACCCTTCCTTGTTAAATTATAATAAAAACAATTAGTTCACATTTTGCCGTAATAAAAAGTAACCAATGGCCCACCATTGGAGTCGGCCAGTTCCCGTTCGAAATACTTCACGCCATTCATTGTTAGCTTCTGAGATTGCTTTGTTAAAGCTTTAGGCATGATTATGGACTATAGTATATTACTTAATTAACAAAATAAGTAATACTGTAGTACAAGTCACATAATTAACACTGAGAAAACTGACAATCAAGTGCAGGAATTGTGACACGATCGATATTTGATCGATATAAAATTCAATGCAAACATGGTCACGCCAACGTATGGTATGATAATCAACTATAATTATTTCAAATACATAATTTTATATTCCTTAAAAAGAATAGGGATTGATTTGGAAATAATTTTAAGGTACATTAATGTACACGTTTCTTAATAATAGTATTTTTTTCTTCTTTTGTTATAAAATAAATAACACCCAATAATTTCTACAAGTATATTTCATTTTATAAGGTTTTTTCTAGTTGTTGACCTTCGACTTCTGCCCATTCATTTGTCCTATAGTTTTGTTAACTACAGTAATGTCAAATAGTAACGTCAGTGTGTGACGCCATTAAACATACCGTTTCAAAACGGTGAAAACTTTAAATGTAATATAAACACATTTTTGTTAAGTACAAAATTCATTTTTACCTCCCGCTACCCTTGGCAAGGGAGGTATAGGGATCGTGCTAAAAATCACATATATTGAGATTTTAGTAAATGATTACGTTTTAAGGTCCCTAGAATCAAATTATAACATTTTCACAATGATGCCTGTATGTGTGTGTGTATATATGTGTGTGTGTATGTATGTATGTGTGTACTCAAATCCTATCATTCAGAAAATTTTGAAACCTTGTATTTATATCCTATTCTAATATGGAAACAAGCCATTAGATTTTGGTGTAAATCGGATAACCGGAAATTGAACTTTACCTAAAGCTCATAATGGTTTTTCTTCAAAAAATGCCATTAAATGCCATTTTTTCGCATTTTGTCGTTATGAAAATTAAAGATTATTGAATTTTCTACAGGAATACATTAATACTTATTCTATATATTTTACAGATAAATTTTAAAAAAATTGTTTTTTACAAGTCCTGTAGCCTAAGAAAAACACAAATCCTTTGTTACACAGTTCATATTTCAAATTAATGTAACTGACAGTACATGTCACTGTCAAAAAACTAATCACTTCAAATTAATAATAGTGACATTTTAAAAAGAAAATGGAACAGTTTGCAGCGTTAGAAAATCCGTAGGTATGTATTTAAATTAATAAAAATTACATAGCGGGAGGTTTTGTGTTGACCATATCAGATTTTTTATTTTCAATTCATCTAAGTTTCAATTGTATAACCAAAATTGTAAAATTTGAATTATTTGCTCAATCGTATTATATTCATTAATAAAAAAAAGTATAATTTTGTATTAATATCTTTATTTGCAATAAATTACGTATTATATAAATCACAAATGATGTAATTAATATTAAAAATACATTTGTTGACATGAGCTATTAGTATTATGTGTGTTTATTTATTCTCACTAATACGATCAACGTAATGTAATATATCATACTCGCATATTATGTAATTAATATTAAAAATACATTTTTGTTGCTAAACTGCTTTAATAATTCGAGAATTAGCTTAAATATAAATTATCCCATATCTACGTCGTATAATTACCTTATTTTAACATTTTTTTAACTCCTGCGAATAATCCTGTTGGATACATAATTACCCTGTGCTAATTTTCCATTCCTGCTGAAAGAGTTAGGTATCAGGTACCCTTGTTAAGGATGTGTAAAAAGGTATGTGGTCCTGCAAACACGACACAGATTCCTGCAATAAGCAATCAATTGGCGGAAGGAAAGAATCCGAACACACAAGGCTGCAGTTCAACATCCATTCCTTACATACGTATGAGCGTAGAGTACCAGTTCGCTGAACACCGGCGACCCTTAAAGGCAGGGATGGAATAAGGGATAAATTATTAATACCTAGTTGCACCAACAAGCTTAAATTTTAAGTAACTCTAGACAAATGCAAATCGAAATTTTGACAGCAATGCATAATAATTGATATTTCATTTCGATGCAATATTGTCTGTTTAATGGCCGTTTGCACCAACGTAACTTAAATATTAAACTCGGCTTAAATTGACAATATTGCATCGAAATCAAATGTCAAATGAATTATAATATATTGCCGTCAAATTCCGATGGACATTTTTTTTGTTTAAGCCTAGCTTAAAATTTAAGCCTTATTGGAGCAAATGGACATAAGGAACGCTTAAAATTTAAGTTAAGTTGATGCACACAGAACAAAAATATTTGAAATTTTGTCTAATTATAATTAAATATTATTTTATTAGGCAATATGTCTAATAATTTAGAATAATTTACAAATCTTAATTTAGCATTTTAACTAACTCAAAATAGATAATAAAAATTTTGTAAAAAATCGTTAATTTAAACATGTAAATAGTTATTTTATTTAATTTTACTATATTTTGGCTTCATTATTTTTGTCTTTCAATTTTCGGTGATTTATCTCATGAATTAGGTAAGTAAATAGAAAATTTAAATATATATTTAGTTTATTTCTTTATTTATTTTTAGTTAAATACTAAATGTAGTCATTTAATCTAATTTGGTATTTAATTTTACTATAATTTGTTATTACAAATTTAACTAAATCAACGTAGATAATTTAATGAAAACATATTAGAAGGCTGGAAATCACAGATTTATTTAGATAATTTAACTAAAATTTAGAAGGTTTGTTTTTTCTGTGCAACTGGCCATGAATGGGGATTCATGTTATATGGTAATTTTAAATTTAAACAATAATTTCTAAAAAAAGCTGATGTAGCCAGTAGCCAGCTCATTACTTTCCGTCAATTCTATGTATTTTGTACAAATCCCATACCGAAAGGCCTTTGGAAAAGATTTTATACATCCAGTAAAATTGTAACACGAACATATACTATTTTCTACAAATTCCATACCGAAAGTTTTTTAGAAAAGATTCGATATATCCAATAAAATTATAACATGAACATATACTATGTAAATTGCAATTTGACACTGACATCTGTGAATTAGAATTATTTGAATATGTATATCAGCAGTTCCCATGGTTATAGCATATCTGGCTGATCTATGAGAGTTAATCTCTTTATAATACTTTAGCTCTATATCTATTGAACATGAAGGAAAATGTATAAACAAACCGTTTAGACAATAAGATATTCTTTCATATTTACAATAAAATAAAGTATCAAAAAATAAATAATAAATAAATTTAAATATCTCGCAAAGTAATTATTTTAAAAAAAAGTTATTTTATCTTAATCGTTATTTATTGAGTACTACTTTAAGAATAAAGTGTACATTTTATTATTTTTTGTTATGGTTTATGGCCCATTAATTTGTTTCTAAGAAGAAAATTAAATTAGAATACTGTATAAACGGTTCACGTTCCGATGTAGGTAAGTTTTGTTAAATCGTCTTAATTTGGACCTACAAATCTGTAGCACCCTGTTTATGACTTTTCAAATTCACAAAAAAAAAAAACTCTTATGAGGACCTTAGTAGTCAATTAAGATTTCGTCTACAAATAAACCCCCATTAGCTTTGGCGGCACTCGGTTCTTGTTACGCCGCTGTTTATAGTGTAATTGTGAGCAAATTATAATAGTAAATTAAAATAACAATTTACTACGAAGCTACAAAATATAAATGTTTGTCAATATGTTTACTTTACTAACATAATATACGTAATATGCGAAATAAATTTTTAAAAAATTAATCATTTCTAGTTTTCTTAAGTTTCATTTCCACCGATTGTCCTAATGCGTAAGAGCTATAATTAATGCTTAAGAATTAAGAGCAATGCGTAAGAACAAAAGATTGCAAACTTCCAACCTGAACTGTCAACTTTCAGTCTATATTATAATTATTAAATTTTAATTTTTCGGTGTGAATAGTGGATATAGATACAGAAAATTATGTATATCACATATTTAAAAAATCTAATGTGGCCAACACAAAACCTCCCGCTATTTAATTTTTATTAATTTAAATACATACTTACGTATTTACTAACGCTGATACTGTTCATTGCATAAAACTATTGCTTTATTTACTATTTCCTTTTTAAAATGTCACTATCATTAATTTGAAGTGATTAATTTTTTGACAGTGACATTTACTGTCAGTTACATTCATTTGAAATATGAACTGTGTAACATAGGAATTATTGTGTTTATCTTAGACTTCGCGACTAATAAAAAAAATTATTTTTAAATTAATCTGTAAAATATATAGAAAATTCAATAATCTAAATTTTCATAATGACATAAAATGCGAAAAATGGCATTTAATGGTATTTTTTGAAGAAAAACCATTATGAGCTTCAGGTGAAGTGCCATTTCCGGTTATCCGATTTACACCAAAATCTAATGGCTTCGTTTCATATTAGAATAGGGTAAAAATACAAGTTTTCAGAATTTTCTGAATGATATTATTTGAGTTAGAGCGAAGACAAAATCCCTACACATACACACACACATACATACATGCATACACACACACACATACACACATCATCGTGAAAATGTTAAAATTTGGTTCTAGGGACCTTAAAACGTAGTCATTTACTAAAATCTCGATATGTGATTTTTAGCACGATCCCTATACCTCCCTTACCAAGGGTAGTGGGAGGTAAAAAAGAAGAATTGTTGCTGCAATTGCAGTCTACTAGACAACAAGTAATAAGGGAAAAAATTGTGACAATATAGCTGGAAATGGTAAATTGTCATAATGCATTAAGTCTTATGCACTAATCATTATGCATTAAGCAATAAAACAGTCTACTAAAACTTGAGGGTTCGGAAGGTTTTTCTATTGTAAAATCACTATTACACTTTTAACTCGGTGCGGTATCTAAGAAAAAGTATATATTTAACAAATCGCATCGTAGGAATAGGAACTGAACTGCATTCTTTTTGCTCGCCAAGTAAAATTGTCCAGACTATACACCGAGTGATTTATTGGTCTTTTCATTTTTAATAACTCTATTATTTTTAATATTATGAAAAATATTTCAAATGACAAATAAATTACGAGACAAAAGCAAAAACGAGTAACCAAGGTAACATAAAAAGTAACTAATAAAATATTACAGAACGAAAACTGAAAACTATTCTGTGTTCTAAACGATTTTTTAATAAAATTGATTTGAATTTGTTAATTTTAATAAGTTTACTAAGCAAATAAACTTGCTCTGTCCTTAAAACCGACACTCTGAGGGTAAATCAGATTATTGATAGCAACATTTCATTTTAGATTTGTGTATTTAGCTGGTATTTAAAATTTTAACCGGAGATTGTAAAATTGGCCCTTAATATTGTTTATTTACCTAGAAGTTAAAATTTAACTGGGAATTGTTAAGTTGAATCTCAAATATGATTGGAAACAACAAAATATACAAACTTTTGTTCGAAAAATCTTCAACCGATTTAATAATTATTATTAAACGGAGTAAACATCGCCGTATCCCTCACAAGTGTCGAAATTCACATCCAACATCACATCTCACCAAAGAATGGAGTCTCCCTCTCTCCTCTCTAGTATTGATCCGGCGGAATCCGGGTGAGACCCGAGAGAGCGTCAACAGACAAAGACGAGAGCAGACAACCACGAGGGGCGCCCGACAGAGACATCCTTATACACTCTCTCCTAATCGGACGAGGATGGAAGAGAGTGAATGGAGAGAAACTCTCAGCATTGCCAAGGGGGTTTTTAGAGCTGTCAAGACTTGCGCAAAAGAGACAAATAAATACGGATTGGGTGAGAGAGATGATTTCCGCGATGATGTTTGAATGTTTGGGGATATGTAAAGTGAAGGAATGATCAAAATTGTATGTAGAACAAGATGGATGCTAATAATTCTTCATTTAGAAGGAAAATTATTTTTTCCACATTCGTTAGCAAAATTTATTATTATTCAACTTAAAATAGTCAGCAAAGTAACATGTTGAATCACAAGTGAGCAAAATAAATAACTTTCTTCACACACAAGTGAGCAAAATACACAAGCAAATAATAATCTACATCAGGAGTCATAAAGTTTGATGGAGTTACAAATTGTACAATAAATATCGACGATTCTACATGAAGAAACAATAATTTTTTGTAGTTAACTTTACATTAAATTTAGTTATAAACATATGTACTGTTGAATTTTTCATTAATAAAAAATACAATGTTTCGTTTTTTAGAAAAATTGTATTTCAAGTTTGTGAAAAAAATCACGTTTAGCACACGTGAGCATGTCATTTTCTTACTTGTCCAGTTAGTGCACTTGCTCCCGCTCGTGCGGCAATTTCGGGACTTTCGCATTTTGGCATAACTTCAATCGATTCCCAGTCCCATCAAAATTGCGTACACCAAAATTTCACTGTAAAGTATGGCTGATTATCTTCCCCATATATGCGAATCATCTTTCCATGGATAATTTTTGATCATATCCTTTTTATGTAAAGAAATTTACGAATAAAACTTTTTCTTGTAACGTATACCTGAAGAATTTGTAAAACTCTTTTGATGTGGACCAAATTACTAATTCACTATGCCAAGTAGCATGGTTTGAAATAAATAAATTGGCTTGAAGCTTGGTTTGGGATTTAAATTTTAAGATGTATTGGATTCATGCTAAATATCGCATATCCAGATTTTAATGAATAAGCATGTTTCAAAGTCACTAAATCCGATTTTAACATTTTTACAATGATACATGGAATGAATTAAAAAATGTAAAAATGTGTGTATAAAGAAGAAATGTGTTTTTGTGTGTACCAGAAATGTTAAATTTGTACAATACTTGTATAGCCTAATATGGAAATGGCGAGAGGTCTTGTGTTGGCCAAAACAGATTTTTTACCTCCTGTTACCTTTGGTAAGGGAGGTATAGGGATCGTGCTAAAAATCACATATCCAGATTTTAGCAAATGACCACGTTTTAAGGTCCCTAGAATCCAATTTTAACATATTCATGATGTCTGTATGTATGTATGTATGTATGTATGTATGTGTGTGTGTGTGTGTGTGTGTGTGTGTGTGTTTTGTGTGTGTGTATGTGTGTATGTGTATGTATTTTGTTGACGGTCTAACTCAAATACTAAATAAAAATAAATAAATATATCATCACGGTATATTACCCATTTCTGGGTGTGCCAGTATCTACAACACATGTAGACATCGGTAATGATGACGATATAATTTACCATGTGGGCGCTTACCAGGCGTCACCTCATGGGCACTCATAGCTGGTGTGGAGAGTGCACCACAGGGGTCACATTTGTGCCATTTAAAATTGGAAATCAGAAAATTCTGAAATCTTGTATTTCTACCTTATTCTAATATGAAAAGATAGTATTAGATTTTGGTGTAAATCGCATAATCGGAAATGGCACTTTATCTGAAGCTCATAATGGTTTTTCTTCAAAAAATACCATTAAATACCATCTTTTCGCATTTTGTCATTATGAAAATTAAAGATTATTGAATTTTTTAAAGGCATACATTAATACTTTTTCTATATATTTTACAGATAAATTTAAAAATCAATTTTTCTTATAAATCCCTATGCCTAAGATAAACACAATTCCTTTGTTACACAGTTCATATTTCAAATGAATGTAACTGACAAGTAAATATCACTGTCAAAGAACCTATCATTTCAAATTGGTAATGATGACATTTAAAAAAGAAAATAGTAAATAAAGCAATAGTTATGTGTTATATGCAAAGGAACTTATATAGTTTGCAGCATTATGCAGCATATGTAGGTATATATTTAAATTAATAAAAATTAAGTCACTGTCAAAAAACTAAGCACTTCAAATTAATAATAGTGACATTTTAAAAAGAAAATAGTAAATAAAGCATTACTTATATGCAATGGAACAGTCTGCAGCATTAATAAATACGTAGGTATGTATTTTAATGAATAAAAATTAAATTGCGAGAGGTTTTGTGTTGGCCACATCAGATTTTTTATTATTATTTCTAATTAACTACAGCGTACAAGGCTTACTGTCCCTTGCTTCTCTCTACGGTAGCTTTTAAAGCCCGTGAGATGACGCCTAAACGATCTCACGTTACAGATTTGTCTTCATTACCATTATCAAAATTTGCCAATATAAACAGATTGGTATTTTACTCTTTCTAAAATACTTTGAAAATTGAAAATTTGTTGGCTTGAAATATCAAGCATTTTAAAATTATGTTTAGCTTGATTTATCAAGGCTTTTCCAGAACACCCATGTTGAAATTTTACCATAACAATAGCTTGAAAAGCGCTCCTCCACCACAAAAGAATTTGACTTTGAATTTATGAATATAACCCTGAACCAATTCCGAAAATTATGTCTTATTGAGCTCATAACTTCTATTATCTCCAATATTCCCCTCAAAGCTTTCTGATCGATACAATAACCCGGTCTGAAATAATCCTATCACTGAACATTTCCATACGTTGGGGGTGGTGTATAATTAACAGGCTATTTAATTACTAGCACCCGAGAATGTTAAATTAGTCTTAATTGCCGCAGTGTGGCATGACAGTCGCGTGCGTTGTTACGTTACGCGTCATGCCAGTCAAACTTTTCTTATCGCAGCATGCCATGGAATGGTATTCCATGGCTACTGCGACCCGCAGCCGAAAGAAAAATTACGAATATAATTGGTCGCCATTACCGGATGTCACGGAGGTTTTTACTTTGAAATTCCATCAGGCTTTTTATTCTTTATGTTACGGTTATTATTAAGCGACCATGTCACGATATTGGGAGCGGACTTGAAATGAGATTTTTTTGAGTAATCAAATAAGGGAATTTTGATTATAACGGAATATTTTACAATTTTAATTTTTGGCATGCCTGCAAATTTTATTTATTTGTTATTCCAAAAAAATATTATTGGGCCAACAAAGAAAGTTTGAATTTATCAGAATAAATCACTAATAGTATATGCCATTCGAGTACAGTAAAATCACTTTTCTGACGCGGTGCGTACACTATTTTTTCGTATTTTATATTAGTATTAAAATTTGAATTTTTTGCGGCATAATATACTGAATTAAAAACATCTAAAAAACATAGTAGTCTGATTCTCAGTAGCAAAGTAACTTGACAGTTATTGTTTTTTGTATCTTACAACCTTCAATCCAAACAAATTAATTTTTGTAGATAGATTTGCAAAACGATGGATCTCTAGATGATAAAAAGAACACGAAAAACGATTTAGAAGATAAACAATAAAAAAAATCATTTGATTTTGGTGTAAATCGGACAACTGGAAATGGTACTTTACTCATACTGGTTTTTCTTCAAAAATACCATTAAATGTCATTTTTCGCATTTTATATCATTATAAAAATTAAAGATTATTGAATTTTCTACAGGTTTACATTAATACTTTTCTATGTACTTTATAGATAAATTTAAAAAATAATAATCTTTTTTATAAAAGAGCCTATGTTTTAAAGATAAACACAATTCCTTTGTTACATACATACATACATACATACATAAAATCACGCGTGTCCCACTTAGTGGCTTAGCAAAAACCCGAAAACAATAGTAACAATAAGAAAAGGGATAAGAGTAAGGAGCTCAGCTGACTCACTTAACTCATTAACAGCATTCTTCTTTCGCCTTGTTCACAATCATCATAGCATTCATATATAAGAACATATTAAAGTGACCGATTTTCGGTAGCGAATAACCGCATCCGGACCACAATAATAGTTACACAAAAATCATCCTTCGCCACACATTCCTGTACAAACATACTTCGTTCACCTCGTCCACATAAAAGTTCAGCTGTCTCTCCATTCTCATAAAACATTCTTCACACCACAATAGTTACGAAACAATCATCCTTCGCCACACATTCCTATCCAGGCACACTTCTTTCGCCTCAGCCACATTCATAGCCGTATTCATACATGCTATTCTTCTCTTCAATTCCTTTGTTACACAGTTAATATTTCAAATGTATGTCACTGACAGATAAATGTCACTGTCAAAAAACTAATCATTTCCAATTAATAACAATGACATTTTAGAAAGAAAATAGTACATAAAGCAATAGTTATTTGGAAAGGAACTTAATATAGTTTGCAGCATTAGTAAATATGTAGGAATGTATTTAAATTAATAAAAATTATATAGCGGGAGGTATTGTATTGGCCACATCAGATTCATTATTTCTTTCATGGAAAATTAATGCTATGTATAAAAATAAGTAAAATAAAAGTATTTATTAATTCCATTTATTTCGCTCTTATTATTATGTAGTCATATTTAGATTAATATAAAACTTTATATGCATTTTAATTTTTTAAATATATATCATAATACACTCGTACAATTTGTTAAATTTCCACTTTTTAATAATCACCTGCACCGAAAGAAGAAACCGCGTAGAAATCGGTATATGTAGGTACTCAAATTTTAAATTCGAATGTGGGTCAACTCACCCGAATTTGACCGGTCACCTAACGTCTAACGTACTACAATGTTCCGTGATAAAATAAAAATATATTGTAAAATATTGAAATCTAGAGCAAGCAAAACTGTTCATTAAGAAAGCAGATGACGCCTCCTGCGTGGGGATTTCAGGAACTATGTAGAAAGGGAAGTGACGTCACAAAATCCATGCAAATTTCTTGAAAACAACTTTATATTTTGTTGAGTGTTTTTGAAAACTTCTTTCATTGCAAATCTAAATATTCAAATTTGCAAAATTTAACTAACAAATTAAAACACTTTAGTCAATAATTACCGCCAACATAGTAATTAAAACCGTTGTGACTTCATATACTTCACATTCAAACAAGACATCAACATTCAACATTCGTGTTTTATCTTCCCAAAAATCAACATCCACCCACCAAATAATTCCATACACGAAATCAGAACGCATAAATAAACAAACAAAACAAAACCTTCCACGAAACCATAGCACTACCATTCACATTCCATTAATTCAAACACACAAAACAAAGAAATAATCGTAATATAATTACGGACAGCAAACTACTATTTAAAATGTTTAATTTCCTGCCGGTTCCCACCGTGACGAGATGTAAATTCGCCCTTTGAGGAGCCAAGCGCCCGTTTGCATATCAAGATGGCGTTGAAGAGAAAATAGATGGTGTGAAGTGCGTGCGCCTGCGCATGCGTATGAAAGAGAGTGCACGGCCGCCATTATAGGGTTGCTAAGGAACGAGCGCTGGTATGGCAAAAGGGGGAACTACAGGTAGGTGTGTTGAAAGCCGTTGACGATAGGTGGTGGTAACTGTAAGGAAGTTGGAGACTTCCAAAATCGAAATTTGTAACGGATTCATGAACTATAACAAAATTAAAATACAATTTTTGAATGAGATGATTAAATCATGTGCAAATTTTGAAAAAATAGTTTTATGTTAATCAAAATGTCGCTAATTCTTTGGTTTAAACTGTCTAACACTACCATCTAAAATTTTGTTGATACGAGTATATCTTCTATGTACAGGGTGGAAAAAATTCGAGTTCCTTATGTAAAAAACTTTCTTATTATGCACGCAACAGAAAGTTCATGTAGGTCTTTATAAGCCAACTTTTTGAGACAACTTTAATAGGCACCACAAAAATTTTCGATCGTCTTTTGTTTTTGAGCTACAGACTAAAACTTGATTTTCGCTTATTTTAAAAATAGTTCATATCTCGCTAACTATAAAAGAAAAAATCTGATGTGGCCAACACAAAACCTCCCGCTATTTAATTTTTATTAATTTAAATACATACCTACGTATTTACTAATGCTGTAAACTATATTATGTTCCATTGCATATTACTACTGCTTTATTTACTATTTTCTTTTTAAAATTTCACTATTTATTTTGAAGTGATTAGTTTTTCGATAGTGACATTTACCTGTCACAATGTCACATACATTTTGAAATATGAACTGCGTAACAAAGGAACTGTGTTTATCTTAGGCTTCGGGATTTATAATAAAGATTTTTTAAAAATTTATTTGTAAAATATATAGAAAAATTATAATGTATACCTGTAGAAAATTCAATAATCTTTTTTTGAAGAAAAACCATTATAAGCTTCAAGTAAAGTGCCATTTCCGGTTAGCTGATTTACACCAAAATGTAATGATTTCTTTCCATATTAGAATAGGGTCGAAATACAAGGTTTCAGAATTTTCTGAATGATTGTATTTGAGTTAGAGGTTTTAGGGACCTTAAAACGTGGACATTTACTAAAATCTCGAAATGGAATTTTTAGCACGATCCCTGTACCTCCCATACCAAGGGTAGCGGGTAAAAATGTTTGGATAATTTTTATATGGTTTTCTACGTAGAATATAAACAAACATAATATCTTTTTCCTTATTTTTAAGCTTTTCAGTTGATGTATAAGTTTACATTCTTTTGTTTTAAACATGAATAAAAAAATTATTAATTTTTTGGGATAAAAAATTAAATTTATTTGAAACAAATAAAGAAATCAGTTACAGATCATCATTTGTTTATTTTGATTCTACATCTATTAACAGAATTCTCAAAAAATCTTGTCAATTATTTTCGGATTTAATAATTACTTTTGTATCGGCTTTGACGCAATTTGAAAAATGTGGTTATTAATATGCTTTCTGAAATATATAATTTATAAAAATTAGTAAAAATAAATAAAGTAGTATTAAAAATAAACATATTTCAATTCATTTCAATTATCAGGCCATTAATTTTCCGAATTTTGAAAAAAAATCTTTAGGATTGACAATCGGTCTATCGAAAACTTTACTCTTTTTGAACATCCTGTAATTGTTTATTTAAAATAAAAACAAAAGTTGATAATGCATTTTTAACAAAAATATCCCCTATGCGTCCGATTCTACACAGTATGAACCCTAACTGGGCGATCTCATTCCCTGCAGGGGTTCGGACCACCCCGACACCGACTCCCATCAACTGAGACTTGCCAGTCATCCGGTGGCTAGAGCGGCGCTGCAGTCGCTTGTTAACCGCGCGCAATAAAAAACACCTCCGTCGCTGCGTACCAAAACTGTTGAAAGATTATGATAAATATGCGTGAGCCAGCACATTTTCAATGATGCCACAACGTTCTTACATTCTTGGATTCCTTGTTTACTTGTACTGTTTTGTTGTTGATCTTGTCGTCAGAAATAAATGAATTATTGTGCAATTTGTGTTCTAGAAATGTTGATGTTCACAACTATGAAACTTTAAAATTCGTTGGTGTCCACTAGGTCCTTCCGCAGTCTTTGATGAGTTAATAAATTTAAACAATGCAGTGTTTGGTCTATTAAAAAAAAAATATTAGATACTAGATAAGACGCAAATTTAAATTTTGTAGTTTTTCATGCTAAAAATTTCATATACAAATTTTAGTGAATAAGCACGTTTTAAGGTCCCTACAATCCGATTTAACATTTTTACTATGTTGTCTGTGCGTGTATGTGTGTGTGTGTATGTGTGGATGTTGGAAGGACGATTCATCAAAAACTATAAGATTTAAGACCAATTTATTCCTATGGTATGCTTTAATCTGACATTCATGGGAAGAGCTGAAAAGGTTTTGGTAACAATTGAACAACCGGAAGTAGCAGTGAATTTTTAAAATTTCTAAATTATTTTTTGAAAATTTGTTTTATTAATAATATTGAAGAACATTAAATTCTACATTAAAATTTTTATTACATTTTCGATGGATAGTTTATAATGGCAGATAATTGTCAGTGTCAAAAATCAGCAGTTTTAGTGATATTCTGAAAGCTTTTTCTGGGAAGTACATTTACCATTTTTTATTGTTTTATGAATTAAATATTTAAAATTATAGGTAAAATGCAGAAATCCATAACATATACTGCCAATCTTGACAACGAATTGCAAGAATCTCCGACATTTAGGAACTTCCTCATACAATGAAAATTATATGACAGACGTGTTATAGTTATTAACGATCAGCCGTGTTCGTTATTTGCATATTGGCAGTGTGGCGTTCAAGATTTTTCGTAATGACATAAAATTTAAACATTTAGGAATAATAAAATGATTTTCTTTCTGTCATACTGAACAACTTTTTTGTTGATTTATAAATTCTCCTTGACAACGGTCCATCAAGACACTGTGAATTTTCTAGGAACACTTGATCCTTAATTGTAGGCAACTATTATAAAAAAATTTTAGCTTTTAACTTTTGTTTTAATCCTGTTATATCATGGAAACAATATGGAATTACGAAAATTACAAAAAAGAACAATATTTGGCTAAAGTTCTGCAGTTTTTTTTTTTATTATAAAACGACGTTTCTACAGCGAAATGCAACACAATACAGAGTACTCATTTTATCTGTTCCCGCCTGAAAAGTCATGCGTAGGCAACGCACGTTACATTTCATAAGTGACTCGGTGTTTAAAATTTCGTTTTTCTCTTATACTTACTGTAATTATTCGATTCAAAGTACTAATATTTATCAAGTGGCTTATGAAATGTATTCTGTTTTACCTATTTTAAAATTTCAGGTGGGAATAAATAAAATGGGCATCCTGTATAACATAAAATGGAAATGATGAGAGGTATAGCGCTGGCCATAACAGATTTTTTAGTTTTGCAAATAACTTCCAAGTATTTATTACATTGTCACAATCATTTTTTACCATATAAATTTAATAATTGTATTTGTATTTTCGTTGATTGAAATAAACATAGTTGTATATCATTCAACATTTTTGCTTAGAAAGAAATCTTAAAACAATACGTACCCAAACGACCAAAAATTATTAGAACTATTAAACGCTCACAAAATTAAAAAAAATCACTGTACACCTTTATTTGTTATCATATCACTATTTATTCACTTTTTCTTCATCACTTTCACCATCACCAACCAAACTGTCACCAGGTATCTAACCTAGAGGACAACATGTATCCCACTCGGCTACTGCCTGCCAGCTGGTTCCAGTTTCACACAGTAGCAGCGTAATAAAAGGGATCACTGCGAAACCGTGTCAAGTGTACAAAATTTATTGCTTCCTCTGTCTCTCTCTGAGGCACGGAGGACCCCACGGGCTCTTTGTCCAACTTAACGACAACGGCAATGAGAATGAGTCAGTAGGTTAGCACGATCAGCTGTTGGAAGATGTGAATTTGGACAAGGATGATGGATAGAGGATTGTATTGCAGGATTCGGTTATGTATGTTTAAGTTAGAGATGCATTCGGACCGGGCCGGGCCGGGCTTTGAGGTTTGGATCGACTCGGCTCGAAAATAAAAATTACCGGCCCGACTCGAAGATCGACTCGACAAAAAATTAGCTAGCCCGGCTCAAAAATTGAGTCGAAATCGGGCTGGGCTTCGGGCCGGGCCAAAGCTCGAAATTGGGTGTATCCGGCATTCCTAATGTTGATTTTTATGTTAAGGCGAAATCTTTTATCGTGTCAAACTTACAAAAAACCTCTACATTATTATAACTTTTAACATTAGTTAACATAAGCAATTAAAAAAGAGACCCTTCTAGTGTAAGTTTGTTATAAAAATTTCATACCTACGAGTATTTAACACTTTGTTTACCAAAGAATTTAAACAACTTTTTCACAAATCTTATATAAAAAATCTGATGTGGCCAACACAAAACCTCCCGCTATTGAATTTTTATTAATTTAAATACATACTTACGTATTTACTACCGCTGCAAACTGTTCCATTGCAGAAAACTATTGCTTTATTTACTATTTTCTTTTTAAAATGTCACTATTATTAATTTGAAGTGATTAGTTTTTTGACAGCGACATTAACTGTCAGTTACATTCATTTGAAATATGAACTGTGTAACAAACGAATTATTGTGTTTATCTTAGGCTTCGCGACTAATAAAAAAAATTATTTTTAAATTTATGTGTAAAATATATAGAAAAAGTATTAATGTATTCAAGTAGAAAAGTCAATAATCTTTAATTTTCATAAGACATAAAATGCGAAAAAATGGCATTTAATGGTATTTTTTGAAGAAAAACCATTATGAGCTTCAGGTAAAGTGCTATTTCCGGTTATCCGATTTACACCAAAATCTAATGGCTTCTATTCATATTAGAATGGGATGGAAATACAAGGTTTCAGAATTTTCTGAATGATAGTATTTGAGTTAGAGTGAAGACAAAATCCCTACACATACACACACACACATACACACACACATACACACACACATACACACATACACACATACACACATACACACATACAGACATCATCGTGAAAATGTTAAAAATGGATTCTAGGGAACTTAAAACGTGGTCATTTACTAAAATCTCGATATGAGATTTTTAGCACGATCCCTATACCTCCCTTACCAAGGGTAGCGGGAGGTAAAAAATATAATAATTTACATAAGGATTTTTTTATCTAACTTTATTTCTGCTCAAAAATAGGACTAGAAATCATTATGGTAGGAACAAAAATCTCTTTTATTTAAGTATACGAGTAAATAACAATAATAATAGCAACATCACAATATAATTATTATGCTTTAATGAATAACCTTGAATTCTTGAAGTAAAATAATACATTTTTATTTATTAATATGTGAAGTGTGTTGTTATTAAATCATTTTGATCCTTTTTAACTTCATCCATTTTCATTAAAATATTAAGGAAACTGTGCATTTGATTGAACTATAAGATTTTTCGGGCCGGCCCGAAAAGCTCGAATTTTCGGGCCGGGCCAAAATTAAAAGTCCGACTCGCCTCGATTTTTGAAAATGATTAGCCCGATTCGGCCCGATAAAAAATACCTTCGGCCCGGCTCGATGATCGACTCGAAATCGAGGCGGGTTTCAGGCCGGGCCGGGCCAAAGCTCGAAATCGAGTGCATCTCTATTTGAGATGTTTTGGAGTTGGTATTAAACTCAAAATTTGAAGGATCTAAAGATCTAAAATTGGTAATAATGGAAATAGTTTTTCAATTTGGTGTTAATAGGCCCATAAACCATAACAAAAAATAATAAAATGTAAACTTTATCCTTAAAGTACTACTCAATAAATAACGATTAAGATAAAAAAAAACATTTTTTTAATAATTGCTTTGCGAGATATTTGAATTTATTTCCAGGCCACAGATGACGTCACACTATTCGCTAGTGAAATAGAGCAATATGAAGTCTAGCGGCAAAAATATGAACTAGTGCATGGTAGTAAGTCCTAGCCGAGGTAGCGGCGAACGCATCTTTTCTATCAATTATTTAAGAAATAAATCACGAGTGGAGTGAAATTTGTAGGCTATACTTCATTTTACGTAAGAAAATAGTAGATTGCTCTTAAGAGCCGACCGTTTTTACAAGCATTAAATAAATAATTTAAATTTGTGAAACCAAGCTTTGTCAATAATAAATATATGTATCTGTAAAAATCTCAAAATCAAAAATTGCAACAAAATATGGTTAAACATCACTTAATTCTGTAGATTTTACTTGACAACTGACAGGTGATATTTGTTTCGTTTCTGTGAAATAGGTTTATATTCTGACCAATCAAAGAGTAGAATTTATATATCCCTAACTAAACCAACACTATTCTTACGTGAAATAAAGTATAATAACAAAATCTAAAACTTCAACACGTTTTTGTTGCGTTTAACGTCATTAGCACGCAGAATTCCAGAAATAATTTCCATAATTTCCCGAAAACAAGAACCTAAATTCTATGGAAAAATTTATTAGAGAAATTTGCCAATTTGAAATAGTTGGTAGACGAAAGTTATGCATTCATCTTTTAAAAATGGGAAAGGAACCGTGTAAAAATATGCATGCTCCTTGAATTTTGTGAAGCAAGATTATATTTTGCCGGGTATAACTACAAGGTAATAATTACTTAGGGCCAGTTTTACAATCTCTGGTAAGAATTTTAACTGTAAGTTAAATTAACAATATTGAATCGGATTATTGACAGCAATGATCAATTTGTCATTTGACATTTCATTTCGCTTCAATTTTGTTTATTTAACTAGCAGTTAAAATTTTAACCAGATATTGTAAAACTGGCCCTCAGTGTCTTTATTAAAATACTTCGTAATGAAATCTAAACTTGTAGACCTGCCTGCACAAAGATGACAATAAAATAATAACACTTATCTCTCCATTAATATACCAAAGACTGTAATAATGCAGTACTATGTAGATTTAAGAAAACAAAGACTCGAATCATGTAAATTCAAAATTCGAGAGAATCCTGAACATAATTTTTCGATGAAACGGACTAGTTCGCAAAATTCAAAATGTTTAGATTTGGCATATAACAATATCTTAAATTTCGAAATGTAAATTTCAAATTCAACCAATCACAAGAGAGAACTATTAAAAATGGCGGTGAGGAACTTTGCTTCATCCGTCAACTGTCTTTTCTATTTGTGGAGTTTTTTTTTTTGTTAATAAGTGGTATTCACGAACATCGTAATTTGTACGATTAAGCTAATGAATAGGAGATTCCACCATTTTTTTTTTTTATAATTTCATTTGAAAATATTAGGAAAACTAACACTATTGATGAAAATCCGGTGAAAAAATTCCTATTAATAAGCATGTTATGGTCTCCCGAATTTTGAAAAGATTGACGTGACGTCACCCTTATGTTTTTATATCAAACTGTTTTCATCATGGACCTAAATGTTCTTGAAATATATGCTATTTTACGTTATATTTACATAAAATAAATTAATATTATAACACTGTATAAGTCTATATTATTTATAATTACAGGTGTATTTAAATTATTAAGTTTAATGCAAGAAATTTATGTTAAAATAAAAACTGTTTGAAAACTGCAGCACAGGAATGTTAGCCCCTCCTTTCGAAATATAGGTAACAAATATGTATTTTATTTAGTAAAAGGTAAAAATCAAATTTCGTAATACGCATTTCTATTTTTATTTGGCAATCCAATTTAAATAAAGCTTTCTATTGAAGGAGCAACACCTTTGAAGGAATCAAGGGTACAGTCTGATAGTCTGAAGGACACGGTGCCCTCGTATTTCGGAGATAGAAGGAAGGTATATAAGATTTGAAATACGTTGAAGCCGTCATCATATTCCCTTCAGCTCTCCGATATATAACTTTGTATTATTTTACTTTCAAATTATCTTAATAACATCTCGAATGTCTTCGTGAACGACGCGCGTCACCTCATAGGCGTCCCAACATTTTCCCAAGGGATACGCCTGCGTTTTATAAACTGAAAAATAATGATTAAAACCAAAAACAACTTGTTTGTTCGAATATTGTATAAGTATATGACAATATTTCGTACTTTTGGGATTAAATGAGTAATTTAAAATCAACAAGAAACTTTCTCTATTAATGTTGCTTACAAATGCCATTAATTTAGTGATTTCATATGTCTATAGCAATACAACCTATCAATACTTTACTCAGCAATACGTCTACATACTCGTAAAATTCAAGTTTTTAAAATTTTTAGCTTGGCTTGGAATTGAATCTTCAATTTATTTACCTTCTGTCACCTTAGGTATGAAAGGTATTGTCTTTGGTGAGTTTTTAATGAATAAGTACGTTTTAGGGTCTCTAGCATACGATTTTAGTAATTTATGACGATGTCTGCATATGTGTGTGTGTGACTAAAAATTATCCGACGGTAACTCCAATGCTACAATCATTTAATAAGTAATATTATATTACTTATTAAATGCTACAATTCTAAAAATTATAATTCTTTC
This sequence comes from Ophonus ardosiacus, assembly GCA_943142095.1. Lineage (NCBI taxonomy): Eukaryota > Metazoa > Arthropoda > Insecta > Coleoptera > Carabidae > Ophonus > Ophonus ardosiacus. The sequence continues at coordinate 58,717,929 of OW964824.1, forward strand.
GTATTCCTCTTCTTTACATTCATGTGAAGAGCAGATTAGATTTTGGCAGGGCATCGAACCCGCCAAAAACTGGGTTCGGTTTAGGTTCAGGTTAATTTGTTTTTTGAAAGATGGGTTCGGGTGCGGTTCTGCTTCAAGCATTAATAGAATTTGCGGTTTTGTTCGCGGTTCAGGTTCGAAATAATGTAAAATGAGAGCCGGAATTTACGCAAAAAGCAACACGAAACGAACACAATTTTCACGAAAAGTCAGCCCAGACACAACGAACTAAAAATTAACCTGAACCGGAGTTGAACCCCGAACCTGAATTTTAATACTCGGTTCGGTTTCGACTCAGGTTCAATTAAAAATATATCTGGGGTTCGGTTCTCGGTTTGGGTTTCCTAAAATGTTACGGTTTTGTTCCGGTTTTGGTTCGGTTCAGGTTCGGGTTCGATGCCCTGGATTTTGGTTATAATTGGTCAACCGGAAGTTCCCTTATTTGAAGTTCTTAACAGTTTTTCTTGAAAAACCGCAGTCAAATATCAATTATTGACATTTTATGTGATTATCAATATACAAAAATATTTTATTGTCTATACGGTTTGATTATACATTTTCCTCCGTATTTAAAAGATATAGAGTTAAAGAATTATAAAGAGATTAACTTTCAAAAATCAGTTAGCTTTGCTATAAACATGGAAACAGCTGATATACCCAAATAATTCTAATTGACAGATGTCAGTCGTGTCAAGTGCAATTTACATAGTCTATGTTTTCCAAGGAACTTTCGGTATGGAATTTGTAGAAAATAGTATATGTTCGTGTTACAATTTTAGTGGATATATAGCAACTTTTTCAAGGAACTTTTGGTACGGGATTTGTACAAAATAGAATTGACGAAAGCTAATGTGCTGGACACATCAGATTTTTAAATTTTAAGCCTGACTGATTTTCAAGTTTTATTAATCTTTTTCAATTCATTCAAGCCTTCAACAATAATATACTTCACACTTTTGTCCGATTTCTTATCAACAATTATTATAAAAACCTTGGACAAGTTTGTTTTTAACCAAGCTATTTGATAGTCCAAGGTTTGGTTTGATTTCAAATAACAAGCTCTTCAAAATATTGGCTTGCTTTTTCAAGCTTTTTCAAATCAATCTAAGTCAGGTTTTCAAGCTTCAAACTAAGCCAGTGAATGTCTGGATGCCGATTTCTATAGAATGTTTTACAGTAAGACTTTGGTTGTTTTTACCTTCCGTCACCTTTAGGTAAGGAAGGTATTGTCTTTGGTCAAAAAATTCGGTGGTGAGTTTTTAATGAATAAGCACGTTTTAGGGTCCCTACAATACAAATTTACTATTTTTAAAATGATGTCTGTATGTGTGTGTGTGTCCGTGTGTGTGTGTGTGTCCGTGTGTGACAAATTTTTCTCCTACGATAACTCCAATACTACAATTCTAAAAATTATAATTCTTTCGTATTCCTCTTCTGTACATCCATATAATGAGTTGATTAGATTTTGGTTATAATTGATCCACCGGAAGTACCCTTATTTGAAGTTTTTAACAGTTTTTATTAAAAAAAACGCAGTTAAATATTGTTTTTTGACATTTTGTTGTTATACATATTAAAGAAAATATTCTTCTCTATACAGTTTGATTATACATTTTCCTTCATATTCAATAGATGTAGATTTAAAGCATTATAAAGAAATAAATTTTCAAAAATTAGTCAGCTTTGCTATTTATCATGGAAACAGCTGATGCTGATATATTAAAAAAAATCTAATTGACAGATCTCAGTTGCAAGTGCAAAACCAAATATGGAAAGTGTAGGATCACAAAATTGGTATGTCATAGTGCTCCTCGCAAGTGACACGCAGAGAAAGGCCAAAAAGAAGATGGAAGGACTGTATCGCAGAAGACTGAAAGAAATGCCTGTGTCAAGAAGATGTGTTGGACAGGAATGAGTGGAAGAAAAGAGGAAACAGCTACCTCTAACAAATAGGGGAAGCTGAAGAATAAGAAGAAGTGTCAAGTGAATTTTACTTAGTGTATGTTTATGTTATAATTTTATTGGATTTATAGAATAGAAATAGTATGTGTTCGTGTTTGATTTTACATGATATTATATAGAATCTGTTCCAAGGACCTTTTGGTATGGGATTTGTACAAAATACATCGAATTGACGGAAGGTTTTGTGCTGGCCACAAAAGATTTTTATTATTATTTATAAACTTATTGAGTTGTTTTGTAAGCAAGTTGACCGTGCGCCTCTGTGTCGCTCTCTTGCAAGCAAATATACGTGAAATGTGACAGGGCTGCCGATCACAGCACTAGCAGTGGCATGGCACTTCCCCCGAGTCGCGGGCCGCCCGGGCGACAGCTGTTCCGGGCCCCGCCGCCCTGCGATTGTCTCCGAGATGATTGATGATCCTGGCGGCTGCACGGGCTAACAGAGATTCAAGCTGCACTACACTACCAACGTCAAACCAGAGCACAGACTACAACTCTCAAACTGTGGCTGTACCTGAGATACACAGCCTAAGTAATCAAACAGATTTTAAATTGGGAGGAAATATTTTGGAAAACTGAAATGAAAATTTGCTTTTAAGGGACAATCAATGACAACTTTGGACCAAATAGTAATTTACGTATTGATGTAGCAAAATGGGGGATTACGGCTCAATCGAATTAAAGGAAAATAGTAAAAAAACGAAGTAACGAATATTAATAAAAAAATGAAATGGTGTAATTGAGATATATCGGAAATAAAGGGTTTTTTTGTTATAACGCTTCGACACTAATATGAAAATATTTTGATTGGCGACCGAGAAACCGCCTATACATGCATTACAAATAGCGTGTTAGGAGGTGGGATTACTACCAATGGAAGTTAAGAAATTCAAATTCGAAAGGAGGGGCTAACATTCCTGTACTACAGTTTCCAAACAGTTTTTATTTTAACATAAATTTCTTGCATTAAACTTAATAATTTAAATACACCTGTAATTATAAAGTACGTATACTTATACAATGTTATAATATTCATTTATTTTTATGTAAATATAACTTAAAATAACATATATTTCAAGAACATTTAGGTCCATGATGAAAACAGTTTGATATAAAAACACATAAATGTGACGTCACGTCAATCTTTTCAAAATTCGGGAGACCATAACTGTCTTATTAATAGGAATTTTTTCACCGGATTTTCGTCAATAGTCTTAGATTTCCTAATATTTTCAGATGAAATTATAAAAAAAAAAATGGTGTAATCCCCCATTACACAAACCATTTTTTTTAAAATTGTCGCTTAATGTTTCAAATCGAAGTAAATTTGTTTTATTTCACTCTACCGGTTTTATAAATGACAGATAAATTTACTTCCAAAGTAAGTAATTTTTTTTTATTACTTCAAATGACAGTCGAACTTTTGAAGGTAATACTACAAATGTCATAAAATGAATAAAAATGATTCGAAATTATTAGTTTGAATAAATTTACTATGGAAGTAAATTTATTCTGCCTTTTATAAAACCGGAGGATTAGAATTTTTTTACGTCTGTTAAAAAAAACACTTTTTTACCTATCGCTTTCCTAGGTAAGGGAGGTATATGGATCGTGCTAAAAATCGCACATAGAGATTTTAGTGAATAAGCACGTTTTGATGTCCCCAGAATCCGATTTTACCATTTTTACAATGATGTCTGTAGGTATGTATGTATGAATGTATGTATGTATGTATGTATGTATGTGTGTGTGTGTGTGTGTGTGTGCGTGTGTGTGCGTATGTGTGCGTGTGTGTATGTGTGTGTGTGTGTGTGTGTGTGTATGGATCGTGTGGACACGATTACTCAAATACTATCAATCAGAAAATATTGAAATTTTATATACTCATTTTATACTAATGTGGGAAGTGCTCATTAGTTTTTTGTGTATATCGGATAACCGTATCATTTATACAAGCTTTTAACAGTTTTTCTTGTAAAAAATTCATTGAATATATTTTTTTAGCAACTTTTATCAATACAAATTAAATATAATGGCACAATCTTTAATTCTACGACAATAGCATTTACTAAATAACTTGAAATAACTTTAAATATTAAATTATAAAAAAAAATATTTTTGAACATCACTTTGCCTCTGCGTCCAACAAAAACAATACTTTAAAAACAAATGTCACGAAGCAATTACATTAAAATTAATAATGAAACTGTATTAAGAAGAATTTACTAATTTAAATATGGTTCTAATAAAATTAAGGTTTGTAAAAATAATATATTTTCCATCATACATAAATATTAGATATACAGGATAATTCGATTTAAGTTTGATGTTTGCAGCATTATACATCAAACAGCTCTCAATAAGAACGTGATTTCAAAGTGTCAAATAATAGTTTGGAACTACACATTTACGAAATGGATCATATACGGCGAAGAATTTACACAGATTGCGTTTTAGAGCATAAGAAAGTTGATGCTGATTTTGACAATAATGTATGTGTGACGATTTTTCTTTAAAATATATTAATGATCCAAAACTTCGCAAAGTTGATATTTGCTCACAAATATTTCAGGAAAAACATAATAAAATATAATACAAAATTTCGTATTACAAATTTTTCTATTTATTGGAACAACAAAGTAGATTTCGTTTACAAACGATCAGTCGGAAGTGATACTTTACTTAAAGCTCATTGCTATTTTAAACATGGAATTGGCGGGAGGTCATGTGCTGGCCACATTAGATATTTATTAAAATGGATTTATATAGTGTCTTTTTAAACACAATAAGAGTGTGAAAATAGTGTACTTTCTTAACGCAAACGCTTGAAATAATAAAAAGTAACGGCACTTTTTTTACAAGCAAAAAAAAAAAAAACTATGCTCCTTTGAATAAAAAGTATCTTATATCACTTATAGGATTTCATGAATTCGCCTGCCGTCAAACTTTCCAATTCGTGAAATAAGACTATACTTTTTATTCTTTCATAACTATTATGAAATTATTATGTAAAGGGACAAAATACAGTGCAAATTTCAATCAATTTTTAAATATAAAATAAATGTAATATTGAAATATTTGATCAGAGATTATTACTAAATGGTGTCAACATTTAAAATTTTATTTTACTGAAAAGTAGATGTAAAATTTCTACAACAATGTTAATTAAATAACTGATTACAACAATTAGAATGTTTAATTACAACAATAAAATTCATAAATATTTTATATTTATTTCAACAAGTGTTCAATACGCCAAATACTATTTTTTTTTTCATTCATGATGTAAAAAAAATGGTGAAATCGCAATTTGACTAATAAATTTCTTCCAAATCAACCCCCATTCCTGTAAAAAATACCATCCCCTGCATTTTTCCGTTTCACAATTTCATCCAGTTTCCCCGTGCTCCCGCCGCTACCCCGCCCCGGTAACGTATGGTACCATCATTTGCCCGGTCCGTCGAACGATTATCGTTGATGGAGGTTCAACCCCCGCCTTGTACACCTCCCCCCTCCAACCCTGTAGACCTACAGCCGTCATGTGGTCACATATGGTCAGTTTTTTGCTTCCCCGCTTATGTAAAACTGTTTCGTTTTTTCTTTAGCGATGAAATGTTTATTGAAAAAACTACACGTGGTGAAAGGTTCGTGCAGGGGATGTGGTTTGAGGATTGGGTGGTAGTTGGTGAATAGGACGATAGATGGCTGTAGTGAGGGCGCTAGGGGTAATTTTAGGTGATTGGTATGCAAATCGGTATGGATTTCTGTATTAAAGAGGGATTTGAATAGTTGATTGATTTTATTATACAAATTGTAAGGTAGAATATGAAATATTAAAATACTTTTTACTTCCTGGGTTAGGTTTATCTTTGATTTTGATTTTCTTTAATTGGTTACGGATATAAGGTTCTATAATATGATTTTGCTATTTTTCAAAATGTATATAAGCGTGTATCTGCTTCTGTGTTTTTTTTCTCCAACTCCAATACTACTATTTTAAAAATAAATAAGAATCATTAACATGAAGATTTTATTATACAATGTCTCTTAAATAACTGGACATTGTTTACCCATAGATTCCTGGGACCAAATAAGACGATTTAGCAAAATTTACCTAAGATCCGAAAGTGGACCGTTTAGCCAGGATTCAGTTTCAAAGTTCTTAAAAAAAAAGCTTATAATTTGATTTTAATGAAATTTGATGACATTACAATCAGCATGGATATGGCTCATCTGTTAAGATGGTATTTGATTTGTTGTTATCAGTGAACTACTAGTGTATGATATTTGGGTGTTATGATCATGATTACCCATAACTTTTTAATGGCAACGTCATTAACTTGTTGTTTTTCTGAAAAATATATTCAGTAGTAAACTTTTTTGTATCTACGTAATCTGTAACGCTTTATACAGAAAAAAATCTGATGTGGCCAACACAAAACCTCCCGCTATTGAATTTTTATTAATTTAAATACATACCTACGTATTTCCTAATGCAGAAAACTATTGCTTTATTTACTATTTTCTTTTTAAAATGTCACTATTATTAATTTGAAGTGATTAGTCTTTTGACATTGACATTTAGTGTCAGTTACATTCATTTGAAATATGAACTGTGTAACAAAGGAATTGTGTTTACCTTAGGCTTCGGGACTAATAAAAAAAATTATTTTTAAATTTATCTGTAAAATATATAGAAAAAGTATTAATGTATTCCTGTAGAAAATTCAATAATCTTTAATTTTCATAGGACATAAAATGCGAAAAAATGGCATTTAATGGTATTTTTTGAAGAAAAACCATTATGAGCTTCAGGTAAAGTGCCATTTCCGGTTATCCGATTTACACCAAAATCTAATGGCTTCTTTTTATATTAGAATAGGATAAAAATACAAGGTTTCAGAATTTTCTGAATGATAGTATTTGAGTTAGAGCGAAGACAAAATCCCTACACATACATACACACACACATACACACACACATACACACATACAGACATCATTGTGAAAATGTTAAAATTGGATTCTAGGGACCTTAAAACGTGGTCATTTACTAAAATCTCGATATGTGATTTTTAGCACGATTTCTATACCTCCCTTACCAAGGGTAGCGGGAGGTAAAAATTAAATATTAAATTTTTAAAATAAATTTAATGCAGGAGTCTCTCCAAATGTTACACAACTAAATTTTAATGACAGTAACAATTGTTTATGAGTTGTCAATCTTTTCAAATCATTTAGGTTAGTCTTAAATGAGGAATCGTCCTAACCTTTTAGAGGTTACTAAATACGTCATTCCAAACTTTAATGACAATCTCTTGGGTTGGAAATAACAGATTCACTTCCATCTCTTTGGGTTGAAAATGTTTTGTAGGGGTTGCCTAGCAACATTGCCATAGATCCCTATAATAAAGTAGGCTAAACAAATTTTGAGAGAGCTGTCAAAAGCTTGGTGCCAACGTCCTTTAATCGTCTTATTATAATAATGGCAGTAAAATACTATCAGGCCGGACCATCGGATATGTTACTAGTTTTAAAATATTGCGAAGGAAATTTTTAACAATCCATAAATAATTTAGACAATAATGTGTCCAGTGTCCTTGTAAAACAATAATCAATAACAGCAAAATAACCTAACCTAACGAACAAAGCTCGGTCCAAGTTTTTCAAGCGTAGATTTGTGCGTTTCGCGAGTCAAGAAAAATGCTCGCCAAATAGCGGAAGCTCTTAAAAATGACGTCACAATGCGGCCAGCATGTAGTAATCTAAGTAGAGTAAAATTTTTGAAAGAAGTCCGATCAAGGCCATCTACGAATTGTATCTATGAATTAAGATTTTATGCTGCCAAATTTAGTAGTGTCGTTTACATAGTTTTTATGAGGTACACAAGATATTATGTATCTTTATAAAAACTAAGTAAAAGATACTACTAAATGGGGGATTACACCATTTTTTTTATAATTTCATCTGAAAATATTAGGAAAACTAAGACTATGATGAAAATCCGGTGAAAAAATTCCTATTAATAAGCGAGTTATGGTCTCCCGAATTTAGAAAAGATTGACGTGACGTCACATTTATGTATTTTTTTATCAAACTGTTTTCATCATGGACCTAAATGTTCTTGAAATATATGCTATTTTAAGTTATATTTACATAAAAATAAATGAATATTATAACACTGTATAAGTCTACATACTTTATATTTACAGGTGTACTTAAATTGTTAAGTTTAATGCAAGAAATTTATGTTAAAATAAAAACTGTTTGGAAACTGTAGTACAGGAATGTTAGCCCCTCCTTTCGAATTTGAATTTCTTAACTTCCATTGGTAGTAATCCCACCTCCTAACACGATATTTGTAATGCATGTATAGGCGGTTTCTCGGTCGCCAGTCAAAATATTTTCATATTAGTGTCGAAGCGTTATAACAAAAAACCCTTTATTTCCGAAATATCTCAATTATACCATTTTATTTTTTTATTAATATTCGTTTCTCAGCATATACACTCGTATTTTTTTACTATTTTCCTTGAATTCGATTGAGCCGTAATCCCCCATTTGACAGCACAAAATCTTAATTCATAGATACAATTCATAAATGGCCTTGATCGGAATTCTTTCAAAAATTTTACTGTAAGCTGTTTATCGTTTCAGAAAATGGCTAGGCGTTATATTAAAAGACGCTTACAATCTGACTGGGAGATTTTATGAATAAAAGTAATAAGCTAATAAATTTTACTTGCACTTAACATTCCTTAGTGGACACCCTAACGGGACTTGTGTACAACAGTACGGCCCTTGTAGTAAGTGACCAAGCCCTTTACTATCCTTGCCCTAACCCTAGTCCAAGGCATAATGAATTGAAGGGTTGCATCTTGGAATGATTGTTTTACATCACCCACGCCCTATATCTCCAACTAATTAACTTGATTCAAATCGCTGTCCGGACATCTATTTAGGAAATTACAATCGTCTTCTCTCGACCCATAACACCAAATTTCAAGACGCAGGATAATCAAATATTATTCGATTATTAGTATATCATTTGATATCATACATTAACTATGTTGCGTTGTCTCTAAAACAGCTGGGAGTGTTCATAAATAGAAGTTTTCTATTTTTTTTTTCAATTTTAAATTTGTATAGGTAATTTTACCAGCACAAGACCTTCCGTCAATTCGATGTATTTTGCACAAATCCCATACCAAAAGGACCGTGAAACAGTTTCTATATAATATCATGTAAAATCGAACACGAACACATACTATTTTTTACAAATTTCATACCAAAAGTTCATTTGAAAAGGTTCTATAAATCCAATAAAATTATGACATAAACATACACTAAGAAAAATGCACTTGACACATTTTACTTTCTGCTTCAGCTTTCCTCTATTTTATTAGGGGTCGCTGTTTCCACCACTATGAAATACTAATTTTTCATCCCATACTTTCCATATTTAGTTTTGCACTTGCAACACACGTCTGCCAGTTAGAATTTTGAATGTATCAGCTGTTTCCATGATAAATAGCAAAGCTGACTAATTTTTGAAAATTCATTTCTTTATAATGCTTTAACTCTACATACCATGTAGAGAAGAGTATTTTCTTTAATAAATATTATAACAAAATGTCAAAAATAATATTTAACTGCGTTTTTTTAAGAAAAACTGTTAAAAACTTCAAATAAGGGTACTTCCGGTGGATCAATTATAACCAAAATCTAATCAACTCTTCATATGGATGTACAGAAGAGGAATACGAAAGAATTATAATTTTTAGAATTATAGTATTGGAGTTATCGTCGGAGAAAAATTTGTCACACACACACACACACACACACACACACACACACTCACACACACACACACACACGGACACACACACACACACACACATACATGCAGACATCATCTTAAAAATAGTAAATTCGTATTGTAGGGACCCTAAAACGTGCTTATTCATTAAAAACTCACCACCGAATTTTTTGACCAAAGACAATACCTTCCTTACCTAAAGGTGACGGAAGGTAAAAATAAATGTATTTCCCAGAAAAAGCTTTCAGAATGTCACTAAAACCGTTGATATTTGACACTGACATTTAACTGTCATTTACGAACTATGTTACAAACATTTGAATTTGTCAACTGGTTTCCTTGGCATAGTTTGGACTGTGCGATTTATTACATCCAATTATTCTGTACATTTAGTATGTTTATCTCCAACGGTGTTGTAATTTTCTATACCACTATAGAACTGTAGGTATCAACAAAAGCGATTCATTTTTTAATGTCAAACGATAATAAATGTATTAGTAAACAAAAATTGTTGCGATTTTGTTCACTTTTACATTTCTGTAGCGTTATAGAAAATTACAGAATCGCACTATAAATCTATAGAATATTTTTTCTAAATGTATCAGATGTAGAATTATGTGGTTTTCAATATTTGTAGAACCACAAATTTTCAATTTAGAAGATTTTTTTAAGAAACTTCTACTTCCGGTTGTCCAAGTGATACCAAAACCTATTTAGCTCTTCCCAGGCAGGTCAAATTGAGGAATTCATAGTTAAACAGGATTTACATATTATAGGAAACGTTCATCCAACACACACACACACACACACACATCGTACAGGGGTAAAAAAAACTACGTATATTACAATTCAAGTTTTCATTGTCTATATGTCGTTCATTTTCATACAAACGCAAGTGATTTCTATCTACCGTGGCATTACAAATGTTTGGTTTAATTTCGTTATTTTCTGCATTAATTTTCTTGAAAATGGATTACTTCAGTTCAGATTTTAGGTTACAATGTTATTTTCATAGCCATGAGTTTGTTAGACGCTAATGAACAAGATGATTTTTTTTAATATATCGGGAATGTTTTTTACCTTCCGCACCTTTAGGTAAGGAAGGTATTGTCTTCGGTCAAAAAATTCGTTGGTGAGTTTTTAATGAATAAGCACTTTTAGGGTCCTAGAATGCGAATTTACTATTTTTAAGATGATGTCTGTATGTGTGTGTATGTCCGTGTGTGACAAATTTTTCTCCGACGATAACTCCAATACTACAATTCTAAAAATTATAATTCTTTCGTATTCCTCTTCTTTACATCCATATGAAGAGCTGATTAGATTTTGGTTATAATTGATCCACCGGAAGTACGCTTATTTGAAATTTTTAACAGTTTTTCTTGAAAAAACGCAGTTAAATATCATTTTTCGACATTTTGTGATTATCAATATGAAAGAATATCTTATTTTCTATACGGTTTGATTATACATTTTCCTTCATATTTAATAGATATAGAGTTATAGAGACATTAAGAGAGATTAACTTTCAAAAATTAGTCAGCTTTGCTAAAATTATGGAAATAGCAGATATATTCAAAAAAATTTAACTGACAGATGTCAGTGTCAAATGCAAAATCCTCGGCAAAACCTAAGTATAGGGTCAGAAAGTTATATGTGAATGTGATAGAGTGTCCCTCGCAAGTGACTTGCAGTTGCAGCCTCACCTCAAGATTGGAATTTTCAATGCCGGAAGTACGAGAAAGGCCAAAGAGAAAATTTTAGGACTGTGTAGCAGAAGATTTGAGAGAAGAAGAATTGTGTGAAGAAGATGCGTTGGACAGGAATGAGTAAAAGAGAAGAGTAAGAAACAGCGACTCCTAATAAAATAGGGAAAGGGACTTTCGGTATAGAATTTGTAAAAAATAGTGTGTTCGTGTTACAATTTTACAGGATATACAGAATCTTTTTCAAGGAACTATTGGTATGGGATATGTACAAAATACATCGAATTGACGGAAGGTTTTGTGCTGGCCACAACAGATTTTTTATTGTTGATTGGTTTAAAAAGAAGTATCATTATTGTAGAATTCATTTGCTTTGTCGTACAAATTACGATGTTCGCGAATACTGCTTATTAACAAAAAACAAAATGTCAATTTGTTCCTGTCAATCCATCTTCAAAATGTCAACAACTCACAAATAGAAAAGACAGCTGACGGATAAAACAAAGTTATACCTTACTGCCATGTTTATTAGTTCTCTCTTGAGATTTGGCGAATTTCAAATTTACATTTGGAAATATAAAATACAGTTATATTCTAAATCTAAATTTCAATTTTCTAAATTTGTAAATCGTTCATAAACCATCGTATGCGTTTTAAGTGAGTTTATATTTTAAAATCTAAGTTATAAATTTGTAAATTCGTAAATTAAATTCATCATAAACTAGCCCTTAACCACATCGCCACAAGGTATATAAAACACAAAACCTCAATCCTACCAGAGGTTGTGGTCCCGGCTGTCACTTAATTCCCTCAAAGCTGTGGTTGACCAAGGCGTCGTATGATGATCGCAATTGTTCTACAGGCTGCTTGATTTACGATGGGGTTAGGACAAAGTCAGAACGTCGACGTAATATTGGCGACGTCTGTCTTACAGACTCCCTAAATCTTATAGACGAAAAATACAGACACCGAAGCGTTGACAAAAGATTGAAAGGTGCTGTACTGTTGTACAATAGAACAATATTATAATTAATTGGAATAATACTACCTTTTTTTAGTTTAAGTTCTGTATTTATTATTTAAACCCAACGTTTCGGCATTATAAACTGGTGACTTCTTCAGGGGATACATTGACATAAATATGTGAAATAACTAAAACAACAAGTAACCAAGGAAATAAGAAATGTTCATAAATATTACCTTTTTTATGCATACAATTTTCTAGACAATATATGCATGCCCGGCAATAACATGGACGGCGAACATGCATCTTCTCAGGAAAAAATCTTCTTTTGCCAGAGGAAAAGCCATCCCAAAAACTGGCAGAGAAGTAATCTGTGTAACTCAGAGACGCTTTATCGGTAGCGAAATACCTCAGCCGTACTCTTTATTAACAGATGTTAGAAAAAGTTTAGAAAAAATTGTATACATATTAAAAATGACAACATATTTAATATTGGAAGCGACTAAGTTTTAATCCGTCACAATGATTGAGATTGACATTTCTTGTTTTATAAATCTCAATGGCTTCTCTAATTAATCTGTTGTTAAGTCGAGTAGGTCTTGCAATATTTTCGTATCTTCAAATTTAATTTGGATTTCTCAGGCTGGTTCAATCTGATCGATCGATGATGTTCGCTCAATCTTGTAGAGACAGTTCTACCAGTTTGGCCGATGTAAACTCTCCCGCAGACACATGGAATTCTGTAAATCCCTGATGATTGAAGAGGGATGACGTCTTTCACTTGTTTCAACATATGACGAAGTTTAACATATGGTGAAAACGAAATCTTCATGTTCTTCTTACGAAGAATTCTACCAATCTTGTCCGTTACGTTTTAAACATAAGGAAGCGATGCATATAATACGTTCCTTTCTTCTTCATTGTTGACATCTTCTATAGAAGAAGTTGTTATTCAGGCGAAAAAGAAATTATCCGTATAAGCAATAATCAATTTCACGAAGTATATTTTCGAATGCAATCCCGACTACTAAAACAATGCATTTATGAAATTCTAAATATGATTCGGCATCATTTGGAGCCAAAATGCAAGAATATGGCAGTTTTTTTTTTTTTTTTTTTTTTTTTTTGTAAAGATCACATTCGCAGATCATATTTTTGTACAAAGTATTCCATTCTTTAAACGTCAGTTTTGTTATTTTCTATAATTTGTAAATATTCTTTCAGTATAAAACTACAATTATTAAACTTTTTTCTTCCTCTACATAGTTTTTAATTCGTTTCCTTTTCTTATTTATATTTTCACTCATTTTTGATTGATTTCAATGACACAAATCAAGATATTATTTTTATTGACAGCGAATTTTACAGTTTTGTCAGGAAGATGTACTTGTTAGCTGTATACTCAAAGCAAAATAATGAAGAGAAAAATAATATCCTACCAATAATTATCTATTCAATAAATTTGGTTGGTGAAACAAAACTTTGACTATTCAATGAATAAAATTCATTCGTCAGATATACCTATTTGTGAATTTATTAAGTATGGTGAAACCGGACATAAATAAACAAAAATATTGTAAAATAAAAACTATGATACATTTATTTTACGTGTATGTGGAAAAACAGAATACTATATTTAGAAATTAATCTCTTAAAATATTTTGTATATGAAAAGCAGAACCCCTTTAGCAAATTACTTTTTCATTATCTTAGACGTAATGTCTGAAATTCTTGTCCACTTAATGTTAATAGACATTTAGTTAGCCTTAATCGTCATATTCATAAGCAATAATAAGTTTCAGATACAGGATACAGATCCTACCTTAATGTCTTTCTTTCGTAATTTCTATTGTTATTATGGACAGATAAGGAAAAGGTGTTAATCACTTTTCTTAATAATAAATAAATAAGACACATACGAGTTCAAATATTTACAATAATTTAGCAAATATTTGTAATAAATTTTCACAAGAAAATTATTTGTTTGAAATGATATTTACAAGTTTAGAAAAGGTGTTGCAATTACATATACAATACATACAATAATTACGATAATTATTTACTAACTGACACAATTTAAACTTGTATCCTAAACGTATATTTACTATTGTAATCAGGGACTAATTTAGTACTAAACACGATGTAGTATAAATTCTATAGATACACTTCATTTCATGTAAGAAAGTAGTGGCGGGAAGACAGGTGCAGTTTGATCTTGTTGTTTGATTGGATAATATCGGAGTATTGTCCAATCAAAAAACAAAATCAAACTGCACCTATCTTCCCGTCACTATTTTCTTACGTGAAATGAGGTATAGGTACCTGACCTGGGGTGGGATTCTGTAACTCGTCCATTATCAAACGGTACAGTTATCACTATAGAAACGTATTTTTTATAAGATGATTATAGTTGCCGTCAAATAATTATGGACTGGAGATTTCTACACTGATGCCAAATTTTTCAAGTGTCTACCTGTACAAATATCTGTAATCTGTAAATGTCATTTTATATTCTGACATTTTCGTTAGTACTTGCGTGCGCGTTTTATTTCCAATCCTATTAATTGCATTATATTTAGACTTTTGAAAAGAAAATGAGTGAAACTCATGAATTAAATAGTCCTGGTTCTTATAAAAAACGTTTAAGAAAACAAGATTTAAATGGACAGACAGAAACAATTACTGCCAATGTACACAATTTTTTCAAAAAATTGGCGTTACATCCTGAAGTAATTTATAATTTATTAAATAACACTAAAACTTTAGATTTGACTGCAGAAGCATGTTGTGTTGGCAGATCTACTGTTCACCTAATAATCAATTATTCTTACCTTTTATTTAGTTTTCTCCGGTTATTGTATTTTAACGCAAACGCGATCTTAGCTTGATGTGTGGAAAATATAAATATAAATTTTCCACAGAGACAATTTTTATATTTTATATTACATATTACTGTCTTACCTTACTTATTTGTTACAATATTTTTTTTATTTACGATGTATTAAAAAATTTAATTAGTTTTAAATGAATTATATGACATTTGCGTTCATTCCTGGTCATGTCAAGTTACAAGCGGCAACACCGCTGCGCAAGGGACAGGGTGCGGAAAGGGATAAAAGTTGAACATCAGTCCATAGTCATTTGACGGCGACTATAGTAGATTTACGTCATACTTGTCAAATAAAATGAGATTTTCCATGTATCCATAGTAATAATGGTACAGTTTGATAACGGAAGTTAAAGAATCCCATCCCTGAGCTCATTATAAATATCATATTTACGAAGTTGGCATTCGCCAGATGTCTCAGCGTATAAGTTATGTTCCTGGCACATAACTCTTATTTTAATTTGAATTGAAATATTGAATCCTTCAATTTTGCTTATTTTGCACTTATTGATTTTGTTTTCTTTATTGTAATCAAATTTTCTTTGTTATAATTTAGCATTGTTTTTGCTGTAATCGGAAATCTTTTTTTAATAAATTAAAAAAATTAAAAATCAGAGGGACAAAATATATTCACTAAATTTAATTACAGCCTTTATGTACAAAGTGTTAACAGAAAAGTGAGACTTAACCCCCCAATTCTGCAAGAAAGTTGTTAAGTTTTAGCAACGTTGCTAAAATTTGTAACCAATAGAAACAAATGTAAAGCCTGTCATTTTCATGTTTTATTCAGTGTTCGCAATTATTATTGGTTATTTGCTATAGCAACGTTGCAAAGATTTAACAATTTTCTTACAGAATTGGGATGGCTTTTAACATGGGATTTCAATTTTTCTTTGTGCAAACGTTACCAAAAAGTGCAAAAATACTTCAAATAATAGTTATACATATAGATATTATGTATTTAAATTATGCATCTATACTTTATTTTACGTAAAAAAAATAGCGTTGATTTAGATAGGAATATAATTATGCCCTTTGATTGGTCAAAATGCTAATATAGTTCACAAAAGTGAAAAAATATCACTTATCAGCTGTCAATTATTAAATAAAATCTACAGAATTAAGTGATATTTAACTATATACTTTATTTCCCTTGATAAATAATGAAGCACATTAAGTTATGATTTTAATAAGAATAAAGTTAACATTATTTACAGGTTGTATATAAATTATTTTTTTCACTACTAGCCTAGGAACTCACTATTATTTACCTTTATTTGACATGAGAAATTGTTTTTCACTACCACTTGCTTGTAACCATGGTAACCTAGATCAATAATAATTTATTATTAACCTTGGTCTATAATGCAAACTGTCACTTTTCAATCAAAGTCAAGCCTCCAAATCCAAATATTATTTAACTCATTAAACTCAAGAAAGGTGTTAAGCATATAATTTAAATTTACCACTATAATTTTAAATTGACCTACGCTGCCGTCTCGCCTAACCACTGTGCTGTTTTGGTGAAAATGTGAAATATTTGTAGATGTAGGATTGAACAAATCACTATTTTTTTGTATTTGTAGGTAAGTACATTTCAATAGATTTATTTAAAAATAAAAATAATAAACTAATAAGGCTGCTGACTGTAACAGCACAAAGTGTTGTTATTAAATAATTAAATCAAATAAAAATCAAGGCTCATAAGTGAGGTTATCAAACCAGCGAAATGAGCAAAACGTCAGATAAAGACAAAAGCAGCCTACTTTGTTTTTGTGAACATTAACAAATAAGTAACGTTATTATTCATGTTAAAATTATTGTTATTATCAATAAAATAAAATTCAAATAGGATTTATGTGCTAGTAGTGAAAAAAATAGTATATAAACCACGATTGAGAAGATCATTATTGACCAGGCGCCTTATATCCCTCGGGTTACAATAGACGCTGGGTCAATAATGATTATCTTCTCAACCTTGGCGTATAATATACTATTAAATATACAAATAGTTCAGAGTTTGTATTTCAGTTATTAATTTATTAAACTTACAATTTACATTTATTTCTTTTAGTTTTTATAATAACACAAAATATACTTAACGATGAACATATTCTTCTATCATTTGTTCAATGTATTTTTCATACTCTTGCTGTTCTTTTTCGCGGCGTATCATTTGAGATTTTTTTCGGCGCGTCAAGGATTGAATTGTTAATAACACTAAAGTAGTAGCGTATATTATGATAGCCACTACACAGTTCCAAAATGTCTGAAATTAAAATATCAACAATAATACAATCTTTTTCAATAGTTTATATGACATTTACTGCCATCTATTGATGATTTTTGAATTATATACAAGGCTATTTTTTCAAATTTTGTTGCTCACATTGTGATGCGACCGGAATTGAACGATAAGATGCCATAAATCGGAAATTTCAATAATGGACTTCCAAACAAAACAAAATTTAAATTTAAAGTCCATTTAATCAAGGTTTTAATAGCAATAACTTTAAATTTAACATTAAAGAGAAGTTACTAGAATTTTAAATCTAGGAACATTTTAAATTTTGAATAACTACGAACATAGGTGTTTAATATTTTTCGTAATACCATACAGGACTAAAAACAAGAATGAAAAGATAGAAATAACGGCCTAGGCCGCCTACAATGGGCTACTTGCGTGGTACTGAAAATCCGATTTCTGTCACTATATACGTAAAGTTATATTGAAAACATATATAAAAATATAAATTTTATTTTAAAATAATTATTTATTTTTTACTAAATTAAGAAAGAAAATTTTCTGTGACGTCTTTATATTTAACTAAGGGAGGGGTAGCATGTTTAAGAATGTTATCAATAGATGGCATGGCGCGCGAGAAAGTTTTAATTTGAATTTGACATTAGTTCATTTTTCTCTCTCTCTGGTCTCTCAAATACATTAATTACTTTATAAATAAACACATAGGTAGTTACTTGTAATTTAAAATGTCGATACCAAAAAGATAAACTAAAATACTAACCTCCAAACTATTATTGAAACGTCAAACAGGTGATCTACATTACCCGCACAAACATATCATTACTATGGGACGGCACCACGCTGTGGCTTTACGACTATTCATTGGTGCGGCGTAATTCTACGTCATACATGGCGGGAATTCAAATAATCAAATTTCATTATTTTTTTTCTGGCTAATTAATAAAAAAATTGTCAAAAGAAAAAATATGGGTAGCAAGTTTTTACCTTCTCTTCAAAAATATTAAATAAAAAAAGGTACGCAAGTAGCCCATTAAGGATCAGGTGTTCCTAGAAAAATGACAACATATTGATGGACTGTTGTCTAGGAGAATTTATAAATTAACCAAAAAAGTTGTTCAGTATGATAGATATAGAAGAATTTTTTATTCCTAAATGTTTAAATTTTATGTTATTACGAAAAATCTTGAACGCCACACGGCCGATATGCAAATAACAAATAATGAACTCGTTATTTTCCTTATATCGGCCTAATGACGTTAATAACTAAAATAAATAAAATAAATATATCATCACGGCATATTACCCATTTCTGGATGTGCCAGTATCTACAACACATGTAGACATCGGTAATGATGACGATATATTTTACCGTGTGGGCGCTTACCAGGCGTCACCTCACGGGCACTCATAGCTGGCGTAGAGAGTGCACCACAGGGGTCACTTTTGTGCCATTTAAAATTGGAAATATTTGGCGTCGGTCGGGATCGAACCCGGTTCCCCCAGGTTCGCGACCAGACACTCAGACACGCGGCCACGGGGCCCCATACGTTAATAACTATTACTTTATATTATAGGAGAAAAAGAATTGAAATGTAGATGGCAGTTCGGACGACTAAAATGCCCCCATTTAGCCGCCATTTTGTCGTCGGTCTTACTAAAATAGTGGTATCATTTGTTGTATTTATTTCAAAGTAACACTGAAACGATATAATGCAAAAAAATATTATGTATATTCCAAATAAAGATTTATTTCTCTACACCAACAAATGATAAAAAGTAATGTTTCCCCATTTGCTACGTTCACAAATCTCTCACCAGATGGCAGCTACCTTGATTTTTTCCTAAAGTCACTAGATATATAAAGTACCGCAATTGGACGCCATATTGTGTCTAGCTTAGGCGCCAAATTTAAAATGGATTATCTTGAAACGAGTGCCTTATTACAAAAAAAAAAAATAATCGGCAGTGAAATAAATCTATGAAGGCAAGTAATTAATATTGATTTTATGTTCATAATTTTTATAATTTGCGTACATATAAGTACAAAACATAACTGATCAAAATTATAAAGAAAATAAAAAATAAATACAATTAAGGTTAATTTTCTTCAGATCGTTTGACATGATGACAGGATTGACGCTAAAGTCCCCAGATATAGTGACTTTTATAGGCATAGCCAACTACAATTAGATCCTGATGTGACCCTGATTGGCTTGATTCCGCCATATTGTGTCTACAAAACGTTCTTCTCTCTCTAACACATTGGTACAATGAATTGCGGTACTTTATATATCTAGTGACTTTATTTTTTCCCTATCGCGAACTAGAATTTTAAATTTAAAAACATTTTAAATTTTGAAGAGCATGGAATATAGCTCTTTAATATTTTACTTTATATTTATAAGAATGATTTAATTTTGATTGAAGCTATTTACCTGAAACTTGTGTGGCACAAATTCTACCATTGTATACTTACATTCATATATCCTTTGTCCATTCTTTCATAAAATTCTTCTGGCGAAATATGTTCGTGTTTCTCTTTCTCTACATACTGTTTATTTATATCTTCGTATAGTCCCACACATTGGATGTAAAAGCAGACTGCCAAAATAGTCTGCATATTAAAAAATAAAATTGGAGTGTTAATATTTTTATAGGTTATCTTATACGTACCAATTGAATTACACCCCATATACTAACAAGAGTACAATATAGCGTCATTTTAGGTCCCAAGAATTTCATTTTGACAGATTGAACGTACGCAAATTACGTATATATGAAATATTTTAAATATACCACGATGTAAATGTGACGTTTAAATGGGGAAGTGATATTTAATTGATTGTTGCTAATGTCATGTATCTATTTTGTATTGTTTTCTATCTGTCAAAATAAACAAAAAAATATTTGATAATAATAAGTAATGGGAATAATAAAATGAAACCTTATTTTCTTCCGTATTATTTTTAATAAACATTAAACAGCGAAACAAGTGTCTACAGCTGCTATGAACGGTTTCCCTGTGAATTTTTTTTTTTAAATTTTGACAGCTTCACGCTCGTTTATAAAAATCTTTCATTAAAATTTTGGCTAAATTACAAAAGATTGTGTAATTCTCAATTTAAAAAATCTGATGTGGACACCACATGACTTCCTTTGACATTGACATTAAATTTTTAATTTTTTTGTAATTTTTTGTCCTAATATATTGCAAACGATTACAAAAACCAAAAAGTACATAATTTTTAAATTTACATATCTCGCTTATACAAGGAGCTAATTTAATCATACTTGCGTGTTAGACGAAGAATTCAATTCTCTAAAACTTTTATTTGAAGCATTTATTTCTAAAATCAAAATATTACTATTTAAAAAAAAAAAAAAAAACTGATAACAGCTTCAAGTAAAGTATCACTTCCGTTTAAACCATTTTAACCAAAATCTATTATGTTCTTCCCATTGATATAAAAGTCTTATATATCAAAATTGAAAAATTTTGGATTATATTTTAATATAGTTTTTCATTAAATCTATTATAGGCTAAATACAAAATTTTAACGTACGTATGTTCAAACGCACTTAGGTTGTAAGTACAGACGTCACAAAATTGATTCAGGGATGGTCAAAATGGATATTTCCATTGGAATCTGGAAACCGAAATTTTTCACAATTCCTTTACTTCGTACAAGGAAGGAAAAACAAAGTCATATTTTAGACAAGTCTCATATTTATAAAAATCTTTTTTTAAATAATGATCTCTATTGAAAAAATTGATTAAAAACACGATTCATATAAAAAATAAAAAAAAATTAAAAAAATTATTTTTGTTCACTAAAAAAAACAAACAATTAAATGATATTTGACTTTCTTTATTTTGAAAATGATGTATAATAATTCTGATTGCCTTGTTTTAATGTACTATCATTTAAAAAAATAATCTGATTACAACAATAACAATGCTTAATTATTAAAATAAAAATAGATTACAATAATGAAAATTATTATAACACAAAATTAGGGTATAATAATGATTGTTATTATATCTTTACTCAAATTCGGGCATATATTTATGTATGTTGCCGAAAATTTATTGAATACGTATCACGTATCTTTGCAGACAACTTTAAAATAGCAATGAGCTTTAAGTAAAGTATCACTTCCGGTTGATCGTTCGTAAACCAAATCCAATTTGTTGTTCCAATAAATAGAGAAGTCTATAATACGAAATTTTAGACAATATTTAAATTAAGTACCATTTCCGGTTTATCATATATGTATAATCAAAATCTAATATGATGTTTCAAATTATATACGAGTTACATATATCAAATTTGAGAAGTGTTGGATCATATTTTAATATATTTTTTCAAGAAAATCTGTTCCAGTAAAATATTTTTTAGAAAAAAATCTAAAATGTCATACAAAAGTTTTAAATACCAAATTTAAACAGTTTTTGATCATATTTTAATATATAACGAAAATCTGTTCATAAATAAATAAATATAAATAAATATATTATCACGGTATGTTACCCATTTCTGGGTGTGCCACAATCTGCTTTATCTAGTGATGCCGCGAGACGAGATATGGCGAGAAACAACCTACTCTCGTCTCGTCATATTTTTTCTTACTTCCTTTCGGTCTCGACTCGAGAGTCTCGAATTTCTCGAATTTATAATTAGAAATAGTAAATAAATTAAAATTACACTGATTAAAACATTATTTTACTAAGTCTAGAGTTTGAATTGTAGGTAAACAATAGGTACTCTATATTACCCGTTGTTGGGAATAGCAATCTGTTTTGTATGCTAATATTTGTAATTATGATAATTTATTCGTATAGTGCGGCACTTGACGCTAGCGTAAAGAGTATACCATAGATGTCATTTTTGAGCATATTCTTTTTACTAAAACGCAATAAATCTAAAATTAATAAATAAATATTAATGTAATTGAACAGCCAAGTAAAATATTTATTTATACCGACAAATATTTTGCTATTTTGTATATTTTAATTATAAATATTTACGTAATATAAAAAAATAGTTCAATCGAGATCTCGAATTTCTACTCTCGTCTCGAGCAAATCTGGAGGGCATTACTCTCGTATCGTCTCGAAATATCGAAACGAGAATAATGTTAATCTTGTCTTGAAAATTCGAGAAATTCGAGACGAGATCTCGAAGATGCGAGATCTCGCGGCATCACTAGTTTTATCGCAGATATCGGTAATGGTGACGACATATTTGTACCGTGCGGGCGCTTACCAGGCGTCACCTCACGGGCACTCATTGCTGGCGTAAAGAGTGCACCACAGGGGTCACTTTTGTGCTATTTAAAATTCGAGATATTTGCCGTCGGTCGGGATCAAACCCAACATCATAAATACGATATTTAAATCATCTTTGATATTTGGTATTGGACAAAAGACAAATGAAATTGGGAGTAAATTATTCTTTGTAATCAAATTCATTTCTTTTCCACCCCCACAAAACAAATAACAAATCCCATAAACACATCTACATCCATCCATCAATCGCCAAAGACAGAAATCTGTCAGAATATTAAACCATCTCACTAACACACTTCCTTCGTACAAAGAATTAATATAACCGTTGTATCTGTCAACATGTTACAATCACCGACGCACGTCTTTAGTGTTTCCCATTCTTACGAGTGAGATTTTCGCATCGCGCATGTCGTAGCGCCGCGACGCGCTTTGAGTGATGGCCGCCGTCGATCTCTAACTGGCGCTATATATCATGCAGCATGGCCACGACGCAGGGGTGAGACGTGACATGACGTGACGTGACGTCATCAGCTACGAACTCCGTTCTAGTTTCGGGTAGTTTTATCCCGCAACAATGCGATGTGAAATGACAAGATCTTTAGATTTTTTGTAAGGGAGACTAAATAAATAAATATGTATATCATCACGGCATATTAGGGTAATTCCGGGAGAGATGCCACACCTTTTTTAAAAAATCTAACAACTCTTACCTAAATTAAAGTAAAAAAAAAATTGCAATATTATACAGTGTGTCCCATTTAGAAGTGCCACCATTGGAATCTCGAGAACTATAAGAGATACGATGTCGGTGAAATGGAACTTTTTATGCGCTTTTGGGAGGCCATCTCAGATGTGCTTATGTTTTTCCAAAAATTCTTATAGGGCACTAGATAATGACGAAAAACTGAATATTGTTGATTTTTTTCTTTTGCAAATAACTTCTAAACTATTAGTAATTGACAAAAACGTTTCAAATATAAAAGATAGATATTTTTATTAAATAACCATTGGCATAAGAAATAAATTTTTATATCCGTAAATTTTCGAGATATAACACAAACTTATGTTTTTTTAAATGGAACCCATATCTGATTTTAGTCTCAAAAAAATAATTATTTTTTTCTCTTTTCAATGATGTAAGGGTTATTATGTTTTACATTTGTTTTGCTCCTAAAATTAAATTTTTCTCTTTATTTTCCTGAATTTTCTTATTTTCAAAAAAAAACATTATTATTTTTATTAATTATATTGTATTTGATCGATATAATTTATTTTATGCCTTTATTACTTAATATTTTCATTCTAGACTAATAATTACAAATTACACTATAATGTGCCAAGGGAGACCTGATACAAAATATTATAAAAATTACTTTGATACGAGTTTTGAGCAAAATTTTCTAATAAAATAAATTATTTAAATACAAGAAGTGATTTCTAAATAGAAATCTACCAATATTTTCAAAATAATTATAAATTTAATGCAAAATAAGGAAAAAATAATAATTTTGAAGGCAAAACAAATATAAATCATAATAACCCTTATATCGTTAAAAAGAGAAAAAAATAATGATTTTTTAAGACTAAAATCAGATATGGGTTCCATTTAAAAAAACATAAGTTTGTGTTATATCTCGAAAATTTACGGATATCATTATAGCTCGGCGGTCTATAATGAGGCCCGCGTGCTATAAATGACGTTTATGTCAAAGAAATTCGTGTATAATTGTCAAATTATGATACGTCCGTGCATAAAATAGTATACAAACCCACGTAAAAAGTTTCATTATGTCTCGGGCTATAGCTAACCTCAGCGTTTCGCATCTTGGTTAGCTATTTTCGACCTCGACAATAATAAAACACTTTCCACCTCCGTGAGTAATAGGTATACTTTTACGCACGACTGCATTAAATTTGTTTGTTTATAACTTAGTTACCAGGGTGGAAGATTGAACATAAGTTACTAACCTTTATTTAATTATATGAATTTAAGTATTTCTTTAATTATTTATAATATAACGAGAAAATAAGATTAACCTGGCCACATAATATTTTACACAGCAACAAGCTTTGCATGTACTTTAAAAATAATTTAAAAATATTTAATTTGATTGCAATTGTGCATAAAACGTTGTACATACCTCAGGCCGAAAGAAGTTTACGAATAAAATAAAATTTCGTTCGCAGGAATAAACCTTTTCTTTCGGCCCTCTATGCGTTAATAACTACATATTTTGCACTCATGTATTGAAACAATGTTATTTCGCGTCGCCTAAGCAACGTCCAAAACGTCAAATTCCCAGGCTCCATCAGATAAGTGACCGGAGAATTTAGAAAAAACCGCGGTACTGTTTACTAATATACTCTTATTGTTTTAAAAACTGTTACGTGTTTGTTATTCGAATTTAAAACTTGTGGTAGGCCTTGACAATTCCACGAACAACAAAATCATCGTAACATTTATCGGTGACAGGTTCTGTAGCTGTTGAGAACAAGAACCACAACGAGTTTTCGTTATCTAGAGTGGGTATTTTACAGAAGCAAAGGAGACGCCCTCAGGCGTCGCGCTATCATAGCTATACGGTGATGTTTCCATTGTTTTCACAGCCAAGTTGACCATATTTTCACGGATGGTGATAGGTAATCATACGTTTCAAATTTTTAACTAATAACTAAATGGGTTTTTGATAGGATTAAATATTGAAGGATAGTTTTTAATATTCAAAAGATAAAATAAATATTGTTGACATTTATAAATATTGCATTTAATTTAATAAGTATTTATGCATGAGTAGTATGCACTATAAGGGTCATTTACATAAAATAATAGATATTTACACACTAAGTGAGCTAAGGTAATGTTTATTCATGAGAAGAAAGTTTAGCTCACGAGCCCGAAGGGCGAGTGAGTTAAATTCTTCGAGTGAATAAACATTCTTAGTTCACGTGGTTTGTACAATATTTTATTCAATTTTGACGTTTTAAACCATCATTATTAATTCCATAGCAACAACTATAAGTAACACTTTTTTCACATGTGAATTAAAAATTTTTTTAAATCACTCTCACAAAATTTTAACTCACTCTGCAACAAATAATGCATTTAAAATAACATCAGGTACGAAAATAACACTTACCATAATATTTATCAGACATTATCTGCCATTTTCATTATTTTTCACGGCACAAATGACAGACAATAAAGCATTTTAAATATATGACTTGACGTCTATCAGCGACGATTGTCATGCTCAGCCTACTAACTGATCTGTTTTTTATTTTGTCAAAATTAAATATTATAATGGTTTTTACAGTATTTTGTCAAAATTGAATAAAGTATTGTAGAAACCACGTGAGCTAAGAATGTTTATTCACTCGAAAAAATTAACTCACTCGTCCTTATGGGCTCGTGAGCTAAACTTTCTTCTCATGAATAAACCTTACCTTAGCTCACTTGGTGTTTAAATATCTATTATTCAATTTTGACGAAATAATAATAAAAACCATTATAATATTTAATTTTGACAAAATAAAAAATTGATCAGTTAGTAGGCCATGCATGACAATCGTCGCTGATAGACGTCAAGTCACATATTTAAAAAGCTTCATTGTCTGGCATTTATGTTGTAAAAAATAATGAGAAGGGCTGATAATGTGTGATAAATTATGTGGTAAGTGTTATTTTCGTTATTGATGTTATTTTTAAATACATTTTTTGTTGCAGAGTGCCAAAGTGAGTTAAAATTTTGTGAGAGTGATTTAAAAAAATTTTTAATTCACATGTGAAAAAAGTTTTACTTATAGTTGTTGCTATGGAGTTAATAATTACAGTTTAAAACGTCAAAATTGTATAAAATAAATAAATATATCATTACGGCATATTATCCATTTCTGGGTGTGCCAATATCTACAACACATGTAGACACCAGTAATGATGATATATTTTGCCGTGTGGGCGCTTACCAGGCATCACCTCACGGGCACTCATAGCTGGTGTGGAGTGTGCGCCACAGGGGTCACTTTTGTGCCATTTAAAATTGGAAATATTTGGCGTTTGACGGGATCGAACCCGGTTCCCCCAGGTTCGCCACTAGACACTCAGGCACGCGGCATTTTGAAAATTGGAAAATAATAATAAAATAATGGGTGTTCCAATTTGAGTTTCCTATGTTTGCTATAAATCAAACAGCTATCAATAAGCGTGTTTTCAAAGTGTGAAATATTAGTGTTGCTGATTTTTCAAAGAAAATTTTCTTATCTGATGAATCACATTTCCACCCATCTGTATATGTTAATAAGCAAAATTGCAGCATATGGAGTAAGGAAACTTCAAATGCGATTCACGAGACACTATTATATGCCCAAAAAGTTACTGTTTTGTGCGCAATGTAGTCAGGCGGCGTCATTAGACCTTACTTTTTTGAAAACGATGATGGTCGAACTATAACAATCGATGGTGAGCGCTATAGGCTCATAATAACCCATTATTTTTGGCACGAAATCGAAGATATTGATGTGGAGGACATGTGGTTCCAACAAGATGGCGCAACTTTTGCCACAAATCGGGTGGAACTTTGGATGTTTTGCGTGAAAAGTTCCCAGGTTGCATTATTTCACGTTTTGATGACGTCAACTGGCCTCTGATCCAAATTATAATCTATAATATAAACAATTTAAACAGGCAACATGAAAAGTTTTTATTACAATTCGAAAATTTTTATATTCTTTAATGAAAACTGAAAATTAATTTTGTGATAGTTATAGAGAAAGCACGGAGATACACAAAATAAAACTCAAATAACATAACTAATAAACAATGTACGAGGACAAATTCTTTTCGATACAATTTTTCTAACACTCATAATTTGAAAATATTCGTCGGTGCATAAAGTTTTGTATGTACCACGAGCGTAACTTGCTTTTATGGCCTTTGACGTGTTTTTATCCCTCGGCTTACGTCTGGGGCTCAAAATCCCGCCGATGTCTAACCTTAAATTTTGGTTTTTCATATATCTACATTTAATTATATTATTTACAATTTCTCTCGCCTCTTTACATATAAAATGTAAAGAAGCTTTGTTTACAAGGCACTGGTGTCTCACAGTGGAAATAGGAAATAGCCACGAAGATGGAATATATAGCGTGAGCATGAGGTTGGAAGTGTCAACTTTCTAACCTCAGCTATACTCACGCTTTACTTTCCGATCTCTTGAAAAATGAGGTTAACAATAGCTAACCTCCCAACAACAAAAGTCGGAAATCGTCATGTTATACTAACCAATTGTGAGTAAAAGTTATTTGGGCCCCCAAATTTTTTGGGCTCTTCGCATTTACCCAGTTTGCCTTATTGTAAACGAAACCCTATTCGTTAAACAATAATACCATCTACTTCGACAACTTATGCAATCTCTACTGTACAATTTTTTGTTATCTCTCAATATCAATTTCTTCACCAACTCTCCTCGCCTTCTCGTCGAGTATTTGATCTGAAGTGAGCATCTCTACAAATCAAGCAATCCATTCCGGTTTGGTTACAGTTGGGCCTGAGGATTTATCTATCAATGGCGGGATCGTGTCGCCGGCGTTGGCGTCGCGACGCATCCTGCGGGATAACATCTCCTCCAGCCGTCAGGAAATGAAAATTCAGCCGCCTCTGTGTTTAATTTAGATAAAAGCATATGTCGAGTAGACCGAACCAAACTCAACGTGAACAGAATCATCCCAGGAGGTTGTTATCATCTCGAAGGAATACACTTTAAAAAATTAATAAATGATCCTTTAATAATTATTCTGAACTATACTAATAAAAGTATTTTTGAATCCTCAAGAGAATAAGTTTAAAATTACAATTGATATTTATTTTAAAAAAATTATTTTTGTTCCATAAAAACAAACAATTAAATATTTGAGATTTATTATGTTGAAAATGTGCAATTAAATAATAAAAATACGAGTACAGTAAAATTTTTGAAAGAAGTCCGATCAAGTCAAATTTAGTAGTGTCGTTCACATAGTTTTTATGAGGTATACAAGGTATTATGTACCCTCATAAACACTAAGTAAAAAATCACACACACACACATACAGACATCATCGTGAAAATGTTAGAATTGAATTCTAGGGACCTTAAAACGTGGTCAGTTACTAAAATCTCGATATGTGATTTTTAGCACGATCCCTATACCTCCCTTACTAAGGGTAGCGGGAGGTAATAAGTAAAAAATCTGATGTGGCCAACACAAAACCTCCCGCTATTTAATTTTTATTAATTTAAATACATACCTACGTATTTAGTAATGCCTCAAACTACATTATGTTCCATTGCATATAACTATTGCTTTATTTACGATTTTCTTTATTATTTAATATGTCACTATTATTAATTTGAAGTGATTAGTTTTTTGACAATGACGTTTACCTGTCAGTTATATTCATTTGAAAAATAAACTGCGTAACAAAGGAATTGTGTTTATCTTAGGATTCGGGATTAAAAAAAGAAAAATGATTTTTAAATTAATCTGTAAAATATATAGAAAAAGTATTAATGTATACCTGTACAAAATTCAATATTCTATAATTTTCCAATGACGTTAAATGCGAAAAAATGGCATGAGCTTCAAGTAAAGTACCATTTCCGTTTATCCGATTTACACCAAAATCTAATGGCTTCTATTCCTATTAGAATAGGGTAGAAATACAAGGTTTCAGAAATTTCTGAATGATAGTATTTGAGTTAGAGTGCAAACAAAATTTGTACACATACATACACACACACACACACACATACACACACACACACACATACACACACATACAGACATCATCCTGAAAATGTTAGAATTGGATTCTAGGGACCTTAAAACGTGGTCAGTTACTAAAATCTCGATATGTGATCTTTAGCACGATCCCTATACCTCCCTTACCAAGGGTAGCGGGAGGTAAAAACACTACTAAATTTGACAGCACAAAATCTTAATTCATAGATACAATTCGTAGATGGCCTTGATCAGACTTCTTTCAAAAATTTTACTGTACCTACATTGTATAATATTTTTGATTAAAAATATTGAGTGTTAAAAAAGGATAAAAAAAGTGTACGTACAGGGTATTTCAATAAGCTCGCTGACTACTGGTATCTTTGGTCAAAAAATTCTGTGGCGAATTTTTAATGAATACCAATAAAAATCTCTATCCGATAAATTTAAAATTTTTGTTATATCTTCTATGCAGTTAAAGATAGAGACATACTTATAAATATATAAAATAATAAGTTGTAAATGAATCTCGCAGCAGAAAAATTAAAATGCTTGTAATTGACAGATAAATGAGAGTGTCAAAAAGCCAGAGACATTACTGAAGACTTTTTCTGGGAAGTACATTAATATATCTTATTTTATTATTAATTAAATATTTATAATTATAGATACATATATTACATATGCCCTTCAGGAATACCACGAATCTCAATAATAAATTGGAAAAATCTCGAACATTAGAAGAATAAGAGTGAATAGAATAAATTAAAAAATATAAAAATATATAAAGATTTACTTTTTTTGTCATTATCAGAAATGTCAAATATGTACAATACTTAACAGCCTAATATGGAAATGGCTAGATGTCTTGTGCTGGCCACAACAGAATTTTTGTTTAAGAGTCTCTTAAATTATACGCGTAATTTGTGAAACTGGGCATAAGTAATGCAAAAATTATTTAAGAATGAATTATCGATTCATTATTACAATTCCACCTAATGACGATTGTTCCATTGGTAAATAAATGGTCCATGCTGTGCTTCGTAATGATCCATTAATACCATGGACACCTGATGGAGTATTGGTATTTCCTAGGAAAATATTGAGCTACGAACAATAGTTAATCCCTTGTTTCCGCACAAAATCCTGATGCATGTGGTTTATAGAAGGATTACAACCACAATCTGTAAACAAACAATGGGAGAAGTGTGAAATTTTCGTTCATCGAGGGGAGAATTTCCAATTTTGGCTTGCTCTAATACTCAAATTTTCCTAATGCTTCTGGCGCGTGCCAAGTAAGTTCCGCTGGCTATTAATGGAAATTTTGGAGCTGGAAAGTTGTATGAATCTATGAGGTTTTTACTCAATGAGCTTAAATATTCATTTTACAAAATTTTGAGGAAATAAACGATAACAAATATATACGAGTGTCTCAATAAGCATGCTCACTATTGGTATCTTTTTTATTTGAAGAGATCCGAGGTTGGTTAAATTAGCAAAATTGTGCCATTTTATATTAGAAAATTGGTCATGTAGACAAAATAAAAATTGTGTCAGCGGTTCTCAAAATTTGGGACAGAATGTATATTTTTTAAATGGAACTATGTATTTTTTATTATCTTATTAGAAAGACTATTTTTTTCTCTTTCCAATAAGGTAATGTTGTTTATGTACAATTTTTTCAAATAAACGAGTTATTTACGTTTGAAGATAAAAATTATCTTTTATTAGTTTAGGTCAAGTAAACTATGGAAACAATTGTCTTTTATAAAATTATTATTTTATTAATTTATTTTACAGTAATAACAAAACAAAGAAAATATTCAAATTGAAAGCCATTATTTCTTTCGCACATTTAAACTCTTTTGGAAAGAGAGCCGACCGTTCTACGTAACTGGTGTCTAGATATAACTTTCCATATAGCAAGATCATTTCTAAATTTTCTTTACTTGTAAAGTTATTAAACATTATTAAACACAGAGAACTTTACGGGAGATATTATTAAACGTTAAACAAACAAAGAATCAATTGTTTCCATGGCTTACTTGAATACAAAACTAATAAAATAATTAACAAAATTTAAATTTTTAACCGTAAATAACTCGTTTATTTGAAAAAATTGTACATAAACAACATTACCTTATTGGAAAGAGAAAATTTTACTCTTTCCAATAAGATAATAAAAAATATATGGTTCAATTTAAAAAATATATATTTTGTCCCAAATTTTGAGAACCGCTGACACAATATTTTTATTTTGTCTACATGACCAATCTGCTAATATAAAATGGCACAATTTTGCTCATTTAACCAACCTCGTACCTCTTCAAATAAAAAAGTTGCTAATAGTGAGCAAGCTTATTGAGACACCCTGTATACAGGGTGTAAAGTTTAAAATGGGTCATAGTGCTATAACATAGAAAAACAATTTTTTAGACGCCAAAAGGTTCTATATTAATTTTTTAAAAAAGAATTGGATCCTATTATAAAGAAAAAAATTACGAATTTTTTAATGCCAAACACATTACATTTCTGTTTCACGTAAAGCCAGAAAATAAATTTAAAAATATGACAATTAAGAAAAAATATCATTAGCCATGAAACTAACAGTAACAAAACATTGCCATTTTTTACTAACCTGATAGGGAACAATTAAAGATTAAACTTATTAATTTATGAACTAATACAAAATAAGGAAAACATTAGAATATTTATTTAAGAAACATTTATTGTTTATTGTAATAGGTATTTACAAATTAAAGATGATCTACATGTAATAAGAAATAAGTTATAAGAAACGAGAAAAACTGCAAACCACAAGGGAACAATTAAAATCATTTAATAATTTGTAATTTTTCTTCATGAGATAAATTATCCACGATTTCTTCTTAATAAAACGAAAATAATAATAATTTAACAAATAATGTCTTAAGTCAACAATTGTTTTGTTTTGTTTCTATCAGTTTCACGGATAACGATATTTTTCCTTAATTGTGCAAATTTTTAAATTTATTTTCTGGCTTTATATGAAAAAGAAATGTAATGTGTTTGGTAATTTTTTTCATTATAATATACACTAATTCTCTTTTCAATAAATTAATATAAAAACTTTTGGCATCTAAAAAACTGCTTTTCTATGTTATAGCCCTATGACCCGTTTTAAAATTTACACCCTGTATATATAGGTATTTGTAAACTGCCCTTAATTTTTACCTTCCGTCACCTTTAGGTAAGGAAGATATTGTCTTTGGTCAAAAAATTCGGTGGTGAGTACTTAATAAATAAGCACGTTTTAGGATCCCTAGAATAATATTTTAATAGTTTTACGATGATGTCTGTATGTCTGTATGTATGTATGTATGTATGTATGTATGTATGTATGTATGTATGTATGTATGTATGTAGGTATGTATGTATGTATGTATGTATATGTGTGTGTGTGTGTGTGTGTGTGTGTGTGTGTTTGTGTAAAGAAAAGGAATACGAAAGAATTATAATTTTTAGAATTGTAGTATTAGAGTTATCGTCGGAGAAAAATTTGTCACACACAGACAAACACACACACACACACACACACACACACACGCGTGCACACACACAGAGAGAGAGAGAGAGAGATATCATCGTAAAACTAGTAAAATCGTATTCTAGGGATTCTAAAACGCCTATTATTATTAGATATTATATTTTGTTGGTTTAACTTCTTTAGAATAGTTATAAATTTGGCCCAATATATCTCGGGCTTCAATTTCAGTTTCCATTTATCTACTATAATTTTCATTGCAAACTCTTGTCAAGGTGTGAATGTGAATCGTGGTCTGATGATCAGTCGGCCAGAAAGAAAGCTAACCACGACCAGTATGGGGCACAGTTTAAAATAAGGATCAGCAATTCATTGTTAGTGTGGTGCCTAGTTAATAAAGTTTACCTGTTAGCAACCCCTTAATCTTAATCTTATTAATTTACAGCTACATTTGTGCAAAAACTCTGCATATTCTTAAAGTCCTTAAGCCTATACCTATAAATCAAGAATTTAATTTGGAACTAATACACCAGAGTTCGTAACAACAAATTTATAGTTTTTTCATCATTTGTGTGGCTTAATGCAAGAAGAACCAATATCAATTTTTGACGAAAAATTCATTCAAATCGTAGAATCTAATACCTATAATTTTATCAACACAAAATTCAAAGTAATGCTAGGTTTTCCCCATTGCTGAATAAATTCATAAATAGTTATCTGATGAATAAATTTTATTCATTAAATAGTCAAAGTTTTGTTTCGCCAACCATATTTGTTGTATAGATAGTTATTCGTAGAATACAATTTTTCTCTCCATTATTTTGTATAAGTATATAGCCAACAAGTTCATCCCCCTGACAAAATTGTCAAATTCGCTGTCAACAAAAATAATTTTTACCTCCCGCTACCCTTGGTAAGGGAGGTATAGGGATCGTGTTAAAAATCACATATCGAGATTTTGGTAAATGACCACGTTTTAAGGTCCCTTGAATCCAATTTTAACATTTTCACGAAGATGTCTGTATGTGTATGTGTGTGTGTGTGTGTGTGTGTGTGTGTGTGTGTGTGTGTGTGTGTGTGTATGTATGTTTACAAATTTTGTTTGCACACTAACTCAAATACTATCATTCAGAAAATTTTGAAACCTTGTATTTCTACCCTTTTCTAATAGGAATAGAAGCCATTAGATTTTGGTGTAAATCGGATAAACGGAAATGGTACTTTACTTGAAGCTCATAATGGTTTTTCTTCAAAAAATATCATTAAATTCCATTTTTTCGCATTTAACGACATTAGAAAATTATAGATTATTGAATTTTGTACAGGTATAAATTAATACTTTTTCTATATATTTTACAGATTAATTTAAAAATCATATTTCTATTTTTAATCCCGAAGCCTAATTCCTTTGTTACACAGTTTATTTTTCAAATGAATGTAACTGACAGGTAAACGTCATTGTCAAAAATCTAATCACTTCAAATTAATAATAGTGACATATTAAATAATAAAGAAAATCGTAAATACAGCAATAGTTATATGCAATGGAACATAATATAGTTTGAAGCATTACTAAATACGTAAATTAATAAAAATTAAATAGCGGCAGGTTTTGTGTTGGCCACATCAGATTTTTTGATTTATGTCATTGATATTAATCGAAAATGACTGAAAATATAAATAAGAAGAGGAAACGAAGTATAAAGTATCTAGAAAAAGGAAAAAAGTTTAATAATTGTAGTTTTGTAGTGGAAAAATATTTACACATTATACCTATATAATAAAACTGACGATGTGTTGTTGAAGGAAAAAATTAAAGAATGGAATACTTTTGCACAAAAATATGATCTGTGAATATGATCATCACAAAAAGAATCTGGCATATTCTTGCATTTTTGCTCCAAATGATGCCGAATCATAATTAGAATATTTGGTTTGATTTGGGTTCGATTCCCACCATGGGCTTGGATGTTTGTGTGCATCTTTAGTACTGTATAATTTAATAAGAAATGTAATTGTAAAAATGCAAAAGAAATATAAAGTATTTGGGTGTAAGAGTTGAAAAGCCGACAAAATATTATTATTATTATTATTATTATTATTATTATCTAGAACGCATTGTTTTAATAATCGGAATCACATTCAAAAATATACGTCGTCAAAATGATTATAGATTATATGGATCATAACTAATAAGTAAAGATAACCTTATAATTTTTTCATTTTCTATATTTTTTATCTGTTATTATAGTATTGGTACCTATTGTAATTATTCCATTGATCACCTTACAATTATAAAATCATTATAACACGCATAATTAAAATCAGTGTTGTATAAAATACTTTGAAAAACGTATTTCAAATAGAAAATACAAAATACTAAATAGAAATATTTTATATGTTTGGTAAAATACAATTATTTATTTAGTATTTCAAATATACCAATATTTCAAATACTTTCAAGTATTTCAAATATATTATTTGGAATTATTTAAAAACAAGTAAGATAAGTTAGGATATTGTAAAAATGTTTTTTTATATTCAACTTAATCGCGTAATTTTATTAATATTAAAAAGAAACTCCTACATTAACATAGGCAAGTGTTTATTTAAAAAAAAAATTAGAGAATTATTCCATATTATATTACTAACTGACTACACACGACGGAGGGTTTCTATTTCAAATACATAAATCTATTTCAAATACATCCGTATTTTAAATATAAAAACGTATTTCAAATAAAAAATGTATTTCAAATATTGAAAAGTAGTATTTCATACAAATAATAGTATTTTAATGTATTAAAATATAAAATACCTGTGAAAAGTATTTAAACTAAAAATACAAAATACTTTTATTTTTAAGTATTTCAAATAATTACTTAAAATACTTTATCTAATTCAAATACTTATTTCAATTACATATATTTCAAATACTATAATATATATATATATATATAACTGATAAAAATGTCAAACTATTCGTTGAATAAATTTTCAACAAGTAAAAAAAATGGATAGAAAATAATAGATTTTCAAAAATAATAATGTAAAGCTCTACAATGAATATTTTACTTGTCAATTTTACACTTGAATGCATAGTTCAGAAAAAATTGCGAATTTTCGAAACTATCTTTTGCCCGCATTGGACTGGGGGTTGCACCTCCTCTTAACTGGGCAAAATTCTCCATAGATAATTAAACCAACGATTTATTCGTCGAATAGTTGCTAACTGACGTTGGTGTAACAAAAATATGCAATTTTATTCGACGTATAGTTCACCTGATGAATAAATAAAATGTTTATTCGTCACTGGTGAAACCAGGCATTACAGTTGTAAATTATTGCACTTGAAAATGAATTATTTATTTAAGACAGCCTTAATATAAAATAAACATTAGGTGAATAGATTCAATCCCTTATCCGTCTGCCTGATTGTCTGCCTAAGGATTATCCATTCTGCATACAAATCCAGCACGCGTCTAGCTGCTCGCTTGTCGTAACTTGGCCCGGTCAACTGGCGTCGTACAGTAAATCGACTCCATAATGTATACGCAAACACAAATTACGACATAATTATCGAAGTTATTATTTTCCGTCTGCAGGCCACGTTTCTCTGCAAATTATCATCTCAGATCTTATCGAAATTAGACGAATAAAGGGAATTTCTAAAGTATTTTAGATTCTCTAGATAGAGTAATTGGTTATGAATTTGTTATAAGGAATTGAAAAAAGACATGCAGAAGAATAACGATTTGAAGGAAATATGAAAATAACTTGTTTATTGACTATGTTTTCTTTTATAGGCAAGGGTAATTTAGAATGTTATCTACCTTGCCATAAAGGAAAACAACAAACAATCACGTGGATAAAATAGTTATTTACATTCGAGTGCGTGTAAGTTGTATTTTACAGCGCGACAGCTTTGTTTAAGGCACGAGCCCTTAAGGCGAGTGCCTTATTAGCTGGAGCGCTGTAAAATACTTCACGCACGAGAATTGAATTTTTAGGCCGACGATAATGAAAATCACTTTTTTCAATGAGATAGGTTGTACTTCTGAAAAGGGTTAGTTTAAAATACTGGGGTTAAGTCAATTTCCAAATTTGATTTTACTTACCTTCATTAGAGTACTTCTTCTAGCAAAAATAGAAGTTGTTTATGACTGATAATATATTTATTTGCACATGTTTTCTTTGTAATAAATAATAGGTAGGTGTCGATATTTGACATTTCAGCAATGCTCGCGTATTTGACAGGTATATCGATCGGTGACTATGTCGGTAACGGCGGATTTTCACAATAATGACAGATGTCGCTACCGTGAGTTTGGTTTATATAAATTAATTTTAAATATAGGAAATGTTAAAGTAAAAAATAACTTAAGTAGGTAGTACTTTTTTACATGAACTTTATTATAGTAAAGGTGATTTCTTTTCTAAATGCCCATAAACGTCCAGTGTATTTTGATTATTTTACCGCATAGTTAGACAAGTTACAAGACAGTAAGCGTAAAATGAAGGTTACACTTGCTGTGTATACAATTGTAAAGTTCCCATTACACTTCAGGAGGGCAAAAAAATATATTTTGGCCCGATGAATTAATACCTGTATGACACCATTTACCAAATTTGTTAGAATTATGTGATCGCAAAACAGAATTTTTTTGACTTATAATAAAATTTATGATAGAATAGAACATCCTATTTGTCAAAACACTCGTTTCGAACTTTCAAATTTATTAACAAGTATGATAACAATTTATGACCGTGTCACTGACACATATATTGATAAAACGATTCATCAAAAACAATTTTTCGTACATACAACCTTGAGTAAAGTACATACTTACGTACTCTTTATAGTGTCTAAAGTGTCACTTTGTTTTCAAGCACTAGTGCAAGAAAAGTACATACAACCTTGCGTAAAGTACATACTTTAAGCACTCTTTACAATGTGTAAATGTAAAGTGTCACTTTTCAAGCCAAGCACTAGTGCGTGAAAAGTAAATAGGCACTGCTAGGCAACATACACATTTGGTTAATTTTCATGTCATGTAGATAATTAGGTAGTAAATAATTATGAAAGTAATAAAATTTATTAAGAAATATTATTGTACACTGCAAATGAATCAAGTGTAATAATGTTTATTAATAGATTGGTACTAACCTAAATTTTAAAAATAAGAATAGTAATATTTTTTTGACATAATGAGTTCTAACTTAACCCAATTTTAATATTAATATTAAATATACAATTTGTTCAATTCTAGAACAGTACTCGTAATCCACCTCTCTCTGAGATTCTGTAGAGTATTAACAAAATTTGAAGATGCCTATAGGCAATACCATCCTTACCAAAAGTTGACGGAAGGTAAAAGTCTCTATCTCACGGTTTCAAGATTTAATTGTAATTATGACCCAGGGTCTAATTTGTTATATGGTGAAAGATTTCATTATATTTATTGCTTGTAGTCATAAATATCGGTATAACATTTTAATTATTATTTTACCATATATTTTAAAATAATCTTGTTTTAAGTGAATGCATGTCATATGCGTTTATCTGGGAATTTGGATAGGTGACCGGACACCTCGGCAGTTCGAACATTCCTGTCGAAAATACATATGTTATCAGCACCGTCATATCAAACTGCCACAGGACATATGCTCATGGAGTATTCTTTTCGGCCTTTCTAACTAGTTCCACGTAAATAACTCACACTATATAGCTAATGTCCATCGAAGAGAAATCGAAGGTTTTTCCATAAATACAGAATTGTGTGGAAACAACCCAAAATGAGAAAAAAACTCACTGATAATGGGAAATGATTAACAAAAATCTATTTTGTTTTAAAGATTTTCAACAAAAATTGTTTTGCACGATAACTGGAACTTCTTTCATATTAATTTGAAATGTAAATTCTTGTCAATGTGCGAATTGTAATCAAATGATTAGGCGACCAGAAAAAAAGCAAACCACCAATGGATAGTAACCCATTGTTAATTTTGGATAATGTTAACCTGTTCTCAAACCTTAATCTCATTAATTTACAGTTGTTTTGTACTTGTGCAAAACCTCTACATATTCTTAAAGGCTTTAATCTGAATCAAGAGTTTAAATTTTGTAAACGATATCAGGATTCGTTATTCGTTCACAATTTTATTGTACGTTCATCTTTTTACCTCTCGCTAAGAGCTAAAATTCTCATATCCAGATTTTGCTGAATAAGCACGATTTAAGGTCCCTAGAATCCGATTATAACATTTTTAAAATGGTATGTGTGTGTGTGTGGATGTGTGTGTGTGTGTGTATGTGTGTATGTGTGTATGTGTCTGTGGATGTTGGAGAGACGATTCCTCAAAAACTATAAGACTTAAGACCTATTTAACTATGAATTCCTCAATGTGACACTCCTGGGAAGAGCTGAAAAGGTTTTGGTAACAATTGGACAACCGGAAGTAATAGTATCTTAAAAAAATTCTTCTAAATTTTTTTGAAAATTTTTGTTACTACTAATATTGAAGAATATAAAAATCTCCATCTAATATACTTAAAATTTTATTATATTATATCTTGTATAGATTTAGAGATAAAGACAATATAATATATAGAGTAATTTAATCGCAGAGGCTAAGGCACCAAGGAAATCACTTGACAAATTCAAATGTCTATAACATAGTTTGTAAATGACAGATATCAATGTCAGTGTCAAAAATCAACAGTTTTAGTGACATTCTGATAGCTTTTTCTGGGAAGTACATTTAATCTTCCTTATTGTTTTATTAATTAAATATTTGAAATTATAGGTAAAATGCATATATCCATCAGAAATATCGCCAATCTGGTTAATAAATTGGAAGAATCTCTGACATTTAGAAATTTCCTCATATAATGAAAAATAGATATAATTAGAATTATATGTGTGCAGAAGACATGTTAAATACAATAAAAAACAATATTTGGGTAATGTTCTATAATATTTTGTTATAAAATGACGGTTCGATTGCGAAGT
The DNA here is from genome assembly GCA_943142095.1 of Ophonus ardosiacus. Lineage (NCBI taxonomy): Eukaryota > Metazoa > Arthropoda > Insecta > Coleoptera > Carabidae > Ophonus > Ophonus ardosiacus. The sequence goes on from OW964824.1 coordinate 58,758,153, forward strand.
GCAAAACAATACTTATACAGGGTGTCTCTTAAATAGGGGGACATAGCTTAACCACAGATTCCTGAGGCTAAAATAAGACGATTTAACCAAACTTGCTTCTACCGGAAAGTGTACCATTTAGCCAGAATTCTGCTTCAAAGTTCTTGGAAAAAAAATTAATTTTGCTTATAATAATCGGACGCTTCATTCGATTTGGATGAAATTTGGTATGGCACTTTATATGGTTATAAGTCATCTTTTAAGGTGATACTTGTTATTATTAGTGAACCACTAGTGTATGAAACTTAGGTCTCCCAACATAAATTAGACCGTAACTTTTTAATGGCAATGCCGAAAACGTTAAATTAATTTTCTTCAGAAAGATACATTCAATAGTAAACTTTTGTCTCTCTGTGTAATTTGTGATATCTGTTACGGTTCACACAGAAAAAAATAAAATCTGAGTGTCTTCACTGTTAAATTTTTAAAATAAATTTAATCTAGCAGTCTATCCAAATGTCAAACAAGTAATTTTTAATGACAGTAACGAGTTGTCAATCTTCACAACTTGTTTAGGAGTTAGCTGACATATGTAATCGTCTTATTTATAATAATGGTAGTAAAATACTATGAGGCCGAACAAACGGATGTTACTAATTTTAGAATATTGCGAAGAAAATTTTTGACAACCTGTAAAACAATTGTTACTGTCATTAAAAATTACTTATATGTTTGTTGTATGTATAATTTATGTTGGGAGACCTAAGTTTCATACACTAGTGGTTCACTAATAACAACAAGTATCACCTTGAAAGATGACTTATAACCATATAAACTGTCATACCAAATTTCATCCAAATCGAATAAAGCGTCCGATTATTATAAGCAAAATTAATTTTTTTTCCAAGAACTTTGAAGCAGAATTCTGGCTAAATGGTACACTTTCCGGTAGAAGCAAGTTTGGTTAAATCGTCTTATTTTAGCCTCAGGAATCTGTGGTTAAGCCATGTCCCCCTATTTAAGAGACACCCTGTATAGCCTAATATGGAAATGGCGAGAGGTCTTGTGCTGGCCACAACAGATTTTTTTGATTTAATGCAAGTAGAATCTATGACAATTTTTCACCAAAATAAGATTGGCTGATTAATATATTGGTATACTATATATTATTAAATTTAACTGCAAATTTATATCTTTTTTAGATCTTCAGATACTTAAATTCATAGAGATACGAACCTGGTGACTTTACCAACAGATTCTATGGGTAAAATTACATAAGTTCACGCATTTTCATTTTTTTAAATGGATACGAATTCTATAGCAATATAGCAGAAAAAGCCAAAAATCGCAACAAATCGAAGGTATACCCATTCCCATTAACCATTTTCAGGTGTTTCAGTTTTTTTGGCTGTGCAAATAGAACTAATGGAGCAAATTTTGTGAAATTTGGTAAATAGTCTAGTCACGGGTTAAATAAAACAAGGCTTTAAACAATATATTTTTTTTTCAATCTTTGCTAGTAGGTACTAGACCAAAAATAGTTATTATCAGTTTTGTAAAACACAAAATTCCCCTAAGCACTTATATCGTCTATAAAAAATGGAACATTGCCATTTGAAAGAAAATAAGTGCCACAAAGAACTGTAAATCAAAATTCAGTATTGTTTTATACATGGGAGTTATTGGTAGAAATTAGAATCAGCAAAATTTACTATTTTGATATTATCTAAAGATTTTAAGTTTTAAGTGCTGTAGCTCGCTATGAGTTGGTTATAGAAAATAATGGATAAAAATACAAGATGTAGGGAATTTTGTCTTCTAAAAATTGGTAATAACTATTTCTGCTTTCATACTTAGTGATGAGGAGATATTAAAAAATATATATTATTTGCATTATTTTACCAAGATGGCTGTGGTTCCAGAAGGTCGAAAACTGAATTTTTTATTAGAGCCTCCAAATGCATATAGCATAAAATCCAAAAAAAAAAACAAAACTACACGATCATTTGCAGGGTAAATTCATCCCAGTACAATATTTGGACTATGGTTGTTTTTGCCATAAGCTCCTCAATTGTGCAATTAAAGTTGTTAGGTTTTCACACAAAGCATCAAAGTTTATAATGTATTTAACTATTTAAGTTACATAAAAATTCAAGATTAAAATACTTTATCCTTTCCTTACCCTTACAATTATTAAAGTGCTACTTTTTTATATAAATTATATTTAAATGTATACCTCTTAATAGTCATAACACAAATGAATTAAAAAATTAATATATGTAATATAAAGAAAATGACAAAATGCATTCAATTTATCATAATTTGCTCCCATGTTAATTGTTTATTTACTATTTGTCAATGATACTATTTACTAATACTACAAATTAATAGTCAAATTAATTAAATTTTAAGTAAATCAAATAGCAATAATATAAAATGACCAAATGAATTAACTTACACCTCTAATGGTGCTGCCAATTAATCTACTTTTTATTATTTGTTACATCAAAATTAACTAGGTATATTTAATATTTTCTTGACGAATTCAAAATTTATTTCAGTCGTAAAGTAACTTTTCTCCAGATATGTATGTTCCCCTCCACATAAACGTTTATTTTTAATTTGTGGTGGAAAAGTAATTAACATAAAGTGACAAATTAGTAAGGAATAACTATTTGGAAATTTTTCAGTGAGTGGTGTAGATCAAGTGACAGCTTATGTATTATACGTCGTAGAAAAGTTACATATATATTCCACAGTATAAGGTAGGTACGTATGCAGTATTAATTAAATTAATAAAATATGTTTTATAAGTCATTATTATAAATAAAACAACTTTTTAGTTTAAAGATCTGTGTATACAAATAGAACTGTATCTAAAAGGTTATTTTATTTGTAGTATTATTTGCATAATACAATATAATTTGTAGATTGTACTTGTATAATTCTAAAAAGTACTACTACATGTTTCAATTTATAAAGAACTGCGAAAAAGTACATTCTATATTTAAAAAGTTAAAAGGTATTTACCCGTGAAAAACAAAATAATTTAAGATTAAAATGAAAACATGCTCAACATGGGGTTTTCGAGAACTGTAAGAGATATCTAAATATGTATAGGGGAAATTGTAAATTTTGCTGTTATTCATTTTTCTGAATATCTTCCTAATGTGAAATAACACTGGATTTTAGTTTGCACATCTTTAATACAATTTTTTATTTCTTTCGAATGGCAAACTCAATTTTTTAAAAAATTAATGCATTTTGCGGTATGACTTTGAAGTTTTCATTTCTATTTCGATGTCATATCAAAATATCTGTATAAGTTTTGTATTGCACTTCGCTTTCGAACATTCGAACCGTCGTTTTATAACAAAATATTACAGAACTTTACCCAAATATTGTTTTTTTATTGTATTTAACATGTCTTCTGCACACATATAATTCTAATTATTTCTATTTTTCATTGTATGAGGAAGTTTCTAAATGTCAGAGATTCTTCCAATTCATTAACCAGATTGGCGGTATATGCATTTTACCACAATTTTACCTATAATTTCAAATATTTAGTTAATAAAACAACAAGAAAGATTAAATATACTTCCCAGAAAAAGGTATCAGAATGTCACTAAAACTGTTGATTTTTGATACTGACATGTGTCATTTACAAACTATGTTATAAACATTGGATTTTGTCAACTGGTTTCCTTAGTGCCTTAGCCTCTGCGATTAGATTACTCTATAAAATATAGTGTCTTTATCTCTAAATCTATACAAGATATAATAAAAAATTTAAATGTATTAGATGGAGAATTTTATATTCTTCAATATTTAATAAAAAAAAACTCCCAAATAATTATATTTGGAAGAATTTTTCTAAGAAACTACTACTTCCGGGTGTTCAATTGTTACCAACACACACACACATACACACACACACACACACACACAGACATCATTTTAAAAATGTTATAATCGGATTCTAGGGACCTTAAATCGTGCTTATTCAATAAAGTCTGGATATGCGAAATTTAGCATGAATCCAATACCTCTCTTAGCGAGAGGTAAAAATGTAAAATACCATTTAGAAATACCGCCAATTTCGTCAATGAAATGGAAGAAACTCGAACATTTAGAACAGTAGGAGAAAAAGAATAGATGTAATTACAATTTTTTGACAGTAACAGATATGTTAAATACAATACTTATATGTATAGCCTAATATAGATATGCTTGAGGTTTTATGCTGGCGACAACAGATTTTTTTTATAGAGAATAACATATGATTGTTTTAAAATGAAAATTTTAAAATTTACGGATTAGATGACCGAGTAAACTAATTAACATAATTTTTGAAATTTCTGAAGTTGCGAAGAAACGAAAAACAAAATATGTAAAAATAGTTTTGTGTGCACACTAAACGTTTGAATAACAAATTAGTTTTTAAAAGATCAAGATAATTTACCCATAAATTGAAGTAGCAAATTCCGTGAGTTTTTTTAACGTGAAACATTGGGAACGAATTTGACATTTGGTAAGACGTCAATAGAGGTTAATTTTGTGTAAATAATTATACCTGCATTTTAAATTAAAATTAGATGTAGAAAAAATATAGTGTGCACCTTGTGTCCGAGTGGTTTTCTGACTCGGCTAAATTTCTTGCAATATTTAAATATAATACTTCTGTCAAATTCACTCCCCATGTGTCATTTTAAATGAGACCGACAAATTGCTGTCAATCAAATGTCAAATCATAACTTATAGGAAAATTCAACGGTTAAGATGTCATTAGAGGCTAATTTTGTTTAAATAATTGTACCTGTTATCTAAAAATTAAATTTAGATATAGAAAAAATACTGTATGCACCTTGTGCCCGAAATATATTTAGTGCTATCGAGCGGTTTTCTGACTCCGCTAAATTTCTTACAATATATAAATATAATACTTCTGTCAGATTCGTTCCCTATGTTTCATTTTAAATGGAACGGGCAAATACATTGCTGTCAATCAAATATCAAGTCGTAACCATGGATAAGACAAACCCAATGTTTCGCGTTAAAAATACTCACGGTATACTATTTATACAATAATGCTGAATGTCTTTAATATGATTTACAACAGACAGTCGCCTGCCAATAATTTATACTTATGATTTTATAACATCTTGTGGCCACAATTGTCACTTTAAATAATAAACCCTTATTATTTGTGGTTTTCAGGAGACGTCTGCCTCTGGGTCCAGACCAAAATCTAGACATCTTCTCCACAAGATCTTCCATCTCTTTCTATTATCCACAAACTAAAATACCTCTTCTCTCTCTTTGTTAATCCGGATTAAACATTCTTCTATTTCTGCGAAACAAGTGAAAGGGGTGTGCTCAAAGAGATTAACTCTCACCTTGCCTTCTCATTGGCCAGAATGGAACAAGTGACAGAGCAAAATAAGGAAGAAGCAACGAAGACGACTAACAATGATAAATACTGGACAAGACACGATATTCTTCAGTCTGACTCGAAAAGTCCTGAGTTGAATATATCAGAAAGTGTAAGCAGTAAAGATATGACTTTGAAAGAATATCAGCAAGGTATGGCTAGTGAAGTTAGTGGACATCATCTCCAAAATTCTCAACTGGATGATTCCATTTTGGCGTCGTTGTCTCCAAGTACGGTTGGGTCCAGATCGCCGCCTCCATACACTGGATACAACGATAGTTTCCAACAAGACAATCCGTATTTTGACAACAAGTTTATACCGAATAGTGTAGCGATGGCGTCGTCTTCAGCGGATTTGTACAACGGGTCTGTTGCACAGCATCAACTACCGGTGAGTTTTAAAAATAATAAAGAATTTTTAAACAATGTTTTGTTGTAATAATATTTTTAAATATCTAGTTTTTATTGTTTGTACAAATTATAATTGTATTGTTTTCTACAGTGTATTCCTAATTCTGCGTTCGCCCAAGAATCCTGGAAGCAACAGGATCAACGACTGGACAATGGATACATGGATAATCTTGTTGACAGCAGACCACATGGCATTGACATTAGAAGCGATCGTTCACCTTTGTCTCAAGGAGGTAGGTTCACATTTATTTATTTATATCTTTAACAATTAAAATTTAATCATTTTACACGCCTATTAAAAGTTTATTTGGACAAAAATTTTACATTTTTTAATATGTGTGACGCAAAAATTATTGTAATTTTATTTCATTTATTTAGCTTTTTAAAGTTGTTCGTTTTATACCGAAATAAGTTATTAACAATTTGAAAAACCGCATTTTTTCACTGTCTATATAGTTCGTCTGTCAATCATTACACTAATTTTAATTCTTACTTACATTTTTGTCCCGTCATAACTTCTTTATTCGTAAAGATGTCTAAATGAAAATTTATATGCGTAAACTTAACATAATATGTGGCATCATTTTTATGGATAAATGATAAACATATCACTACGCTCAATTTTCTTATTTTAAATGAATCACCCTGTATATTTTTACATTTTTGTATGTACGTTAATAATGTGCCACAAGTCAAAAAATATATAAAAAATTCAAAATAAAACAATAAAAGTTGGCTGTGGTTTTATTTAAATAATTGAATCGCATAACTTTGAAAATGACAGCTTTCGAATTTGTTAAAATTGTTTATTTATGCGGAACTATAATTTTGATAATTAAATAATTATTTTTGATGCAGTTTAATAATTTTTAATTAGATTAGTGTTTTCATATGTCACTTTGCACAAAAATTAAGAAATATTGTTCTTAAGGTTTTTTTTGCTGCAAAAAGAAAATTAGGTATACCTACATAAAAATTATGCGTATGTTAAGTTTACGGATATAAATTTTGAATTAGATATCTTTATAAATAAAAAAGTTAATAGGGTACCCTATTTTCTGTGTACACCCGGTACAGGATTTTATATTAATCAACAAAAATAGGTGTAATAAGATTTGTATAAACGACCGTAGAAACTATATAATAAATAAAATAAGCAGAAAGAGATAAGAGATAATAAGATAATAATGAGATTTCCGAAATGTAAACTAAATTAATCTTTTATAAGACTGAAATTCTGCCTATTTTATTTATTAAAAAAAGAGATGTGGCTTTGTCAGTTTTTAATAGATTTATATAGACTTGTAGAATACGGCCACAAATTTGCGAAAATTCAAAGTATTAATTGTTGTGAGTGAAAATATAGAACTACCCAGAGAGCATAAGACACACTCATTTGATTTAGCCATCCAAGTTTCATTTGAGCTGTTGAAAATTGGAAATAATTCTTAATACAAAAATAATTTAATGAGTAATTTGAACATTGGAACAAAATATGAATTTAAAAATGTTTGACTCCTTAAAATTACATTTCACGATCAATTTTGCCAACTTGATTTTTGAAATGAATAATGTTCAGACTTACGTTTCTGTGTTCATAGCCTACTCCGAATTAGGATTTTTGCTGAACACAATGGCTTGTAGTACAATCATGGTTTTAACTAAAACACTGTTTTTAGAAATGTCAAATTCAAATTTAAATATTTAATTTCACCCGAATGTTTAAAGAACGATTTTTTAAAAAAAAAATTGTTTTCATACAAACTATGTTCTGCTTTAAAATCATATTTTGATAAACTTCATATTATTTATTATTATTATTAAATAATGAAATATGACATTTCTTAAAACATCGTTTTAGTTAAAACCGTGATCATACTGCGAGCCAATATGTTTTGAAATTACTTCGAAGAGAAAAATAAGACAGTTATCATATTCTTCCCACAATCTCAGCCCAGTTCATTTTTCAATTTAGTTGGATGTGACATGTTACTGTGTCTTGCTGTCAGAATTCTTTAGATTTGGTTACAGTCGATAACTAGTACAAGTACAAGTGATAAAGCGGCAGGTTAAGTGATAAAGAGCATTAATTTTGTCAAGTTATGAATGATTGGGAGACGTCTGTTTGTTTCGTTATTATACATTAGCATTGCACGTATACAAATTCGTATACCACATATGGAGGGATTGGATTTTTTTTGTGAAATTTTCCACATCCGTGTAGGATTTTATTGCTGAGCGTTTCCGGTCGAACGGAATTGATTGATCGGTGTTGTGATGACCTTTGACCCTTTTCACTCCGAATAACGTGACGTGAGAATGTCAGCTATGCCCTGATAAAATTTGCCGTTTTAAATAGAAATTATGCTGACATGTGCACCAGAGTTTCACTCAACGTCAATAAACATAAACGACCAATTCGATTTGCAAGTATATTTACAATTTTTAATGATTTACTTCAACAACAAAAAAAAAAAAAAAACTGTTTTGCACAATAGATGCAACTTCTTTTATTAATATTATTTATTATTTTCGTTGAGGACTTTAAGCTTTAGAGTAGTGGTTCTTAAACTTTTTCGCAGCGCAATAAACTGGCGACTGGCGACCCAACAAAATTTTATTTCAAAATTTTTATATTTAAAATTCATAACCTGTGTTAATTTAATATTTTTTTAACAGTCAGATTCATAAAAAAGTTTTAAAAAAAGAAAAAAATTACGATTATTTTAATACCAAACACATTACATTTCTGTTTCATGTAAAGCTAGAAAATAAATTTAAAAATCTGATGTGGCCAACACAAAACCTCCCGCTATTGAATTTTTATTAATTTAAATACATACTTACGTATTTACTACCGCTGCAAACTGTTCCATTGCAGAAAACTATTGCTTTATTTACTATTTTTTTTTTTTTTAAATGTCACTATTATTAATTTGAAGTGATTAGTTTTTTGACAGTGACATTAACTGTCAGTTACATTCATTTGAAATATGAACTGTGTAACAAACGAATTATTGTGTTTATCTTAGGCTTCGCGACTAATAAAAAAAATTATTTTTAAATTTATGTGTAAAATATATAGTAAAAGTATTAATGTATTCCAGTAGAAAATTCAATAATCTTTAATTTTCATAAGACATAAAATACGAAAAAATGGCATTTAATGGTATTTTTTGAAGAAAAACCAAAATCTAATGGCTTCTTTTCATATTAGAATGGGGTGAAAATACAAGGTTTCAGAATTTTCTGAATGATAGTATTTGAGTTAGAGTGAAGACAAAATCCCTACACATACACACACATACACACATACAGACATCATCGTGAAAATGTTAAAAATGGATTTTAGGGAACTTAAAGCGTGGTCATTTACTAAAATCTCGATATGAGATTTTTAGCACGATCCCTATACCTCCCTTACCAAGGGTAGCGGGAGGTAAAAATTTGTACAATTAAGAAAAAATAACAATAGCAATGAAACCGACTGTAACAAAACATTGTCATTTTTAACAACATGATAGGGGGGATAATTAAAGATTAAAGTTATTAATTTATGAACTACTATAAAATAACATAAAATGAAGAAAACACTAGGATATTTATTTAAGAAACAATTATATTTATTGTAATAGGTATTTACAAATTAAAGATGATCTACATGTAATAAGAAATAAGTTATAAGAAACGAGAAAAACTGCAATCTACAAGGGAAAAATAATTTGTAATTTTTCTTCATGGGACAAATTATCTATGATTTCTTGTTAATAAAACGAAAATAATAATAATTTAACAAATAATGTCCAAAAAAAGTTTATCAATGACAGTCTTAAGTCACAAATTGTTTTGTTTTTGTCAGTTTCAAGGCTAATAATATTTTTTTCTTAATTGCGCAAATTTTTAAATTTATTTTCTGGCTTTATATGAAACAAAAATGTAATATATTTGGTATCAAAAAAAACGTAATTTTTTTCTTTATAATATGCACTAATTCTTTTTTCAATAAATTAATATAGAAACTTTTGGCGTCTAAAAAACTGTTTTTCTATGTTGTAGCCCTATGACCCGTTTTAAAATTTACTTCCTGTATGTATAACTTAATGTATATTCTAAAAAACTTTCTATTCTAAAATGTCAATGATGTTGCACCTCTAGTGAGAAATGCCCGAACTAGATAAAACATATCTCTATCTCTGTCTGGCCAGCCGAGATCAAAACAAATGAAACCATGTTTTGCCTAGTTATATTTCGTCGTTGATATAATCCAATGGCTGGCAATTTTTGTTATATCCAATTTCTTCTTTTATTTTACGATAAATTTAACACCGGTTCGTATTTTATATTTGATTCTTTCCATTGTATGGTGGATTGCTTCTGGTTCCTCGCCCAGCAATCGTTTAATCAAAACGATATGATATAAATAATGAAGAGTGTCGATACCAGGAATTCTGAAAAAGCAGCGTAGGGTATTTAATAATTCATGCGTTGGGAACACGAACTAATACAATTAGTTGGTGCGCCACTGCCCAGATGGAGCACGTTGCCTTTCACACGATACTGAAAATTTTATGCGCCGTCTTTGTTACCACCACCGACGATGGCACTGTATTCATGACACGAGAAGGTTTTTTTTCATTTATATCCATCATTAATTAATTGATGCACGGGGTCAATTTACATACACTTTATTTAGGTGGCGTAACTCTTTAGCTAGTTTACTAAATAAATAACGTTTCATTAATAATTATGAGGCCTTCAGGGCCTTCAGGTTCCAATTTTATTTAAATTTTTTATTTATTTATTCATTTCGTTTCGAGCTAAATCCGGTCATCTTCAGCAACTATAGGAATTGACGTTATACAGTAAAATAAATGTAGATGCAGAATTACATTGTTTCAAATTTATAAGATATTTACAATGGGGTGTTCCGGTGATATGGAATTAATGCAAAATAATAACTTTTAACTTTAAAGCATGTTTAATAAAAAGTTTTAATTCATAATTGAATGTTACAAAATTGGAATTTTTACAGCTCTAGAAACGTCCTTGAAATTTGTGTCGTCAAGTTGATAATCTGTTTCTCAATTCAAAGTAAATATTTTCGTTTAAACCACAGATGGTACCAGTAGTTAACACGCGCGGGTATATTTCTTGTTTGACATTTCGTCCACTTTATAATTATTACTCCTCTTTTTACCATAAACAAACACAGGACAAACATCGAAATACACGCTGCTACTAAAATCATATGTAAACAAGCAAATGGCTGTCATGAACATGTGGATTTAGGCGGTGAAGATGAGCGGACTTAGCTCGAAACGTCCATATTAATAAATAAATAAAAAATTGAAATAAAATGGGAATCTGAGGGCCTCATAATTATTAATGAAATATCCAAAATGGTTCCCCCGCGTTACAGTTAAATAAATAACGGTTTTGATAATTTCCGTATTGTATTTTTTTATTTTTCTCTGTTAATCTTGATAAAAAAATTTGATGTGGCCAACACAATACCTCTCGCTATTTAATTTTTATTAATTTAAATAGATACCTGCATATTGTGCGGGACATTAATCTTGACCTGAGGGGTATTTTCTTTTTAAAATATCACCATTATCAATTTGGAATTGAATAAATTACATACATTTGAAATATGAATTGTGTAACAAAGGAATTGTCTTTATCTTAGACTTCGGGATTTATAAAAAATATTATTTTTTAAATTTATTTGTAAAATATATAGAAAAAGTATTAATGTATAGCTGTAGAAAATTCAATAATCTTTAATTTTCATACTGACAAAATGCGAAAAAATTATTTATTCATAATCATTATAGTAATATTCTAACCTTTTGGAGGTTGGAATATACGTCATTCCTAACTTTAATGACAATCTCTTGGGTTGGAAATGTTTATGTAGAGGTTGCCTAGCAACATTGCCGTAGATCCCCATAATTAAGTAGGCTAAACAAATTTTAAGACAGCTGTCAAAATATTAATAAAATTAAAGGTTATAATTCATTGATTTATTTTGAAAATTATTGATTTAAAATGAGGATGATTGTGAATAAAATAGTATACATAACCTCGGTGGGAGTTTCATAACAGCCTCGCGCATTATCTCACCTCGAGGCTTCGCCTCTCGGTAATATACATAAGCCCTCGGCTGTAATGAAACATCTCCCACCTCGGATGTAATATACTATTTCACTACTTTGATTAGTAAATTAGGCCGTATATTGTTTTATTTTGATTTAACACGAACGGTTGCGCTGTTTCGCAATATAATGTAATTAGAATATAAATATATAATAAAAGTTCTTTCGAAAGATGAAGTAAAAAATTAGATTACCATCAAATAAAAAAGAAATTATACATTCACTAATGGCGCCTATTTTTCGGCCATATTTCTTCTCTCACGAAAATCTTGGTTGGTCACGCACTGTATATTCGAGCGATAATAGACCGTATTCCAGTAATATTTAGGGCTTATTTTAACTTCGAGTGTACTTGTATAAAGTTCTCACATGTCGATAGCATGACTGATATAAAACAACGAAATCGGGAGCATTCAAACAAGATGTAGAATGATAAAATTATTTCTGAATATAATTTTCTTTCGGACCACTTTTGTGTTTTGAACACGACTGCTTCGCACGGAAATTTTTACTCTAAAAATAGCCCTCACAATATTTCTCGAACCCACTATAATTTTTTTAGTAATGGTTATGTATTATAAAAAAGTTGTTCAGAATTAGAAATCAGACAATATGAGATTAAAATTAATCACAATTTTATTTTATTTTACGAAAAAAACGCAAATTAAAATTTGCAATTTACAACAAATTTCAAAGTGCCATTGAATTACTTATGTATAATTTTTATTATCTGACAGATCTCATAATTCAATTCTTGTCAATAAATAAATTTATGTAATTATTAAAACTATAACTAAACACAAAATATTAAAAAAATGATTGTTGAATGGTAAATTATTATAACATTCAAAATTACTTGTAATAATATTTCAAAACTTAAATTTTAAATAAAAACAAATAAAACATTAGTAATTCAATGGCACTCTGAAATATGCTATAAATTGCGAATTTTAAATTTTGATTAATTTTAGTCCCATATTGTGCAGTATTTAATTCTAAAAAACTTTTTTATTTACAACTTTTCTCTAAAATTAATAGACCAGAAACTCCAGCAAAATGAAAAAAATAACATTGCATTCCCTATATTACGGATTTCAAGTAGACACTCTCAGTTGTTACCTAACTTCACTTGTTTTTCTTGTATTGTTAGTAAAGCGAATTATTTCGTTCGACATTAAAACAAAATATTTCAGGAAATATATGTTGCTATGTATCAGAAAAACCACAAAATATCTATACTATTAAAAAAATACCGATAATAAAGTTAGTTATTATTTGTATTATATACAGGGTGTTAAAAAATAAGTGTCCCAAATTATGAGGGCATATAGTGCTGACCAAAATGAGTAAAAAAAGTTTAATCAACATGGGTCCGATCTTTAATAGTTCCCGAGATAAAAGGCAATGAAAAATGAGTTTTTTCAGTGTTTACTTCTGCTATCTCGAAAACTGTAAGAATTACATCTTTGATTAAATAAGACATTTTGTTTATCTATCAGAGGTCATATTAGATGTATTTTTGTTTTTCACAAAAAATCGAATAATTGTACTAAGACAAAAGTTGTGGCGCCCTTGGCCAATATTTAGTTTTCAAATAACTTCGTAACTACTAGAAAGTGAAAAAAATGTTTCATATAATATGTTATTGTTTTTTTATAGTCTATTTATTGCCATAGACAAAATTTTGTTCGACCACTATCTTAGTCTGTTTTTCTTCGATTCTAATACAAAATGGCCTCTTTCTCGAAAACAGTTGAAGATCGGACCCATGTTGATTAAACTTTTTTTACTCATTTTGGTCAGTATTATATGCCCTTATAATTTGAGACACTTATTTTTTAACACCCTGTATATGCGCTATCAAATATAATTCCAAGATCTATTATTTGTTGTTGCTTGTGTTTTTATCATGTTTGTATGATAGCAACGTGTAGTTCATGGAAAATATCATTAGATGGCAGTAGTAAAATATGTCTGTATATTAGGCGGATAGGATAGGTACTTTAGAATGCAGGCGTATTTTCGAATCCTGCTCCTAAACTTTAAAAACCACCATAGTGTCTCATCCCTCCCTTGTCCTGTCAGCTGTCAATCTCTTCGGTCATGCATGGCATAGTTACGGCGGTTTCCGGCCCGCGGCCCGCGTGTAGGATTGGTCGGACTAGCGGGCTGGGTTCTAGTGCCGAGAGACGTCAGTTGTCATCGGGATGTGTGCAACATGGCGTCCGCCCGTCGACCAGGCGTCAGCCCTGCGTCACTGCGTTGATTGACAGCCCGCAAACTTCCGGCGGGGGATAGGGGGGGATGATAAGGGTGGGATTTAAATGGGTGGAAATGAAATAGGAATAAATATTGTTTAAATATATCAACACGGTTTATTACACATTTAAGACGATCCTACACCGGCGAAGCAATGGGCTACTTGCGTCTGTCACTATATACGTAATCTTATATTGAAAACATATATAAAAATATAAATTTTATTTTGAAATAATTATTTGTTTTTTACTAAATTAAGAAAGAAATTTTTCTGTGACGTCTTTATATTGAACTGGGGAGGGGAAGCATGTTTAAGAATGTTATCAAGAGATGGCATGGCGTGCGAGAAAGTTTTAATTTGAATTTGACATTAGTTCATTTTTCTCTCTCTCTGTGGTCTCTCAAATACGTTAATTACTTAATAAATAAACACATAGGTAGTTACTTGTAATTTAAAATATCGATACCAAAAAGATAAACTAAAATACTAACCTCCAAACTATTGTTGAAACGTCAAACAAGTGATCTACATTACCCGCACAAACATACCATTACTATGGGACGGCACCACGCTTGGCTTTGCTATTTTAAATGAAAGTTTATGGAATGATTTTCTAAGTAATAATTTTTATTTTAATAATTTGTTGTTATTTGTGGAAATAATTAAATAAAAAGATTGGCGTCCTGAAAAACTACCCCGCACTCCTGTGACTTAGAAGCATATACATTACATCATTAATAGCCAATAGGAAAATAGTTTTTCCATCACCTACGTTTATTCATATTATTTATATAAATAAACGTAGGCTAAAGTTTGTCACATGTTAATAACAAAATCTTTTAATTTGACATTTGACGCTGACATTGCTCATTGCAAATGAATAATAAAGTAATAATGGCTAATTCAAATTACACTCAAGCTAAATCGGACAATTTACCGAAGGTCGATAGCTGGATGATGGCTGAATTTATATCAGAACGATTGTTTTACTACTACCGAAATAAGGGGTGTTAAAGAGTTGAGGTAAAATAAAATATAAAAACTGAATTTATTATATAAATTGATAATATATTTCACTTTAAAGTTCTGGCCGTGATTCTTATTTGACACTTGTTTGACAACTTTGACAATACACTTGACACCTTAGAACCGCTGAAGATGTATGTATTCTGACGTCACATTCTGTTTCAGATCACGTGACTTATTCAAAATTTTATCCAAATTTCAAAAATTAATTGTAAAATATCTAAAGGATATTTCGTGATATTTTCAAATTTGAGGCTCTTTAAAGAATAATATCTTTTCAAATTTAATACTTAGAAGTCATATAAAAATTCTTGCAACAGCCCTATTATAGATAAAATGCATATATCCATCAGAAATACCGCCAATCTGGTTAATGAATTGGAATAATCTTTGACATTTAGAAACTTCCTCATACAATGAAAAATAGATATAATTAGAATTATATGTGTGCAGAAGTCATGTTAAATACAATAAAAAACAATATTTGGGTAAAGTTCTGTAATATTTTGTTATAAAACGACGGTTCGAAAGCGAAGGGCAATTGTGCAATACAATACTTATATAGCCTAATATGGAAATGGCGAGAGGTCTTGTGCTGGCCACAACAGATTTCTTTTTGTCAATTTTCTTAAAGAATGCAAGCAGCACGCATTTTACACATATTCCGAACTCTCCTAATAATTTTCGAGATCCCCGTAGGACATCCTATACACCTTACATTGATCGTAAAACATTTTCCGGTACCATTTGAAACATACAGTTTCTTTCAATGATCCCGCAATCCTATAACAATAAACCACTTATCTCCATCCAAGCATTCCTGCCCATGTATGTTATATCCCCCTTGTCCTGTGTACACGACAGAGACAAACTTATCTCTTTCTGTCGAGTGTGACAGAGACATCGTAAGCGTGGGAACGCGACACCGTTGGAAGCTGTCCCCGTGACAATTTACTAGCCTGTTGCATGCGTGGGCTCACGCTCAAGCTCGCACTCACGCGTCCTGTATCACGCTCCCCGCGTGGCGAAGAGATGTTCTTTAGATTTATTACGCAACGCAAGGATGCCTCAATGAAAACAAATTTATTTCCCGCAAAAACGGATTTCGTCGGGGGGATTTTGTTTGTGGTATAGTGGCTTTTATGTTTATGTTTATCTAGCCTCAAATGCTAACTTTTGAAATCGCTACAATAAATCAAGGCTAACACTTATTTCAGTAATTACAGCATTTTGAATTACAACAGGGTAGTTGCGAAAAAAATAAATTATTTTTTCCTATTAATTATGAAATATAAACTAATTCTAAACATATTAATGTAAAAATTAGAAAATATAAAACTTTTCATTCATAATTTCCGTAAATAAAACTCGCAGTAGAATTCTTGTGACGTGGATTATTAATAATTATATATTTCGAGCAAGTCTGCATGACTCATACAAGCTTGTTGTAATACCACGACAAAGTTAAACTATGTTTTAATGGGGGATTACACCATTTTTTTTTATAATTTCATCTGAAAATATTAGGAAAACTAATACCCGAGACAGACGACAAAAATTAATGATCATTAACGGTTAGATATAGTATGTGCACATGAACTTGAGACTATTGACAGATGTCAAAATTGCGTATATTAACAAATCAGAAAATATTGACTGTAGTAAGTACGTGTTACTTATTGTTTTGTACTGTATGAGTACAACACAATAAGTAGCACGAGCTTACTACTTTTAATATTTTCTGGTTTGTTAATAGACACAATTTTGACATCTGTCAATAGTCTCAAGTTCATGTGCACATACTATATCTTACCGTTAATGATCATTAATTTTTGTCGTCTGTCTCGGCTATAAGACTATTGATGAAAATCCGGTGAAAAAATTCCTATTAATAAGCGAGTTATGGTCTCCCGAATTTTGAAAAGATTGACGTGACGTCACATTTATGTGTTTTTATATCAAACTGTTTTCATCATGGACCTAAATGTTCTTGAAATATATGCTATTTTAAGTTATATTTACATAAAAATAAATGAATATTATAACACTGTATAAGTATATATACTTTATAATTACAGGTGTATTTAAATTATTAAGTTTAATGCAAGAAATTTATGTTAAAATAAAAACTGTTTGGAAACTGTAGTACAGGAATGTTAGCCCCTCCTTTCGAATTTGAATTTCTTAACTTCCATTGGTAGTAATCTCACCTCCTAACACGCTATTTGTAATGCATGTATAGGCGGTTTCTCGGTCGCCAATCAAAATATTTTCATATTAGTGTCGAAGCGTTATAACAAAAAACCCTTTATTTCCGAAATATCTCAATTATACCATTTCATTTTTTTATTAATATTCGTTACTCAGCATATACATTCGTATTTTTTTACTATTTTCCTTTAATTCGATTGAGCCGTAATCCCCCATTGTATCATACAAATATTGACACTAAAAATAAAGTAACAGATACAAAAGTATTATTTAACAGTACGTAAATTTTATAATTATTTACTTGAATACCAGATATTTTCAAGATGTTTAATTCTTATAAATAGACAACTCCATAATTTGCCACTAGGTGGCTACGAGTTCATTTAGTTCGCCAATACCAAATTTATACGCTACTCTCTACACTCCAGGGAATGTACATAAATGACATATTTACATTTAACCTATGTTTTACGGGTAGGACGACTGATTCGTGCTAATATCATATTTTATTTTTCATTTCTATATCAGCAAATTTACGAAAGGGTAATGAAACTAATGAATTTGCGTTAAAATTAATAATTTCTTTTGAAATAGTGCTTCTCTCAAAAATAAAAATCTTTTCAGATATATACAGGGTGTTCATTTTAACTGGTACACTATTGCTATTTCGAGAACTATAAGAGCTACGAGGTCGGTTAAATTAGCAAACAATTTCTATTTTATAAGACTACTTTAATGAGCCAAACAAGAATTTTTTAGACCAGTGGTTCTCAAAATACGGGGTGCAACTTTCTTATTTTAAATGGCAACCTATATTTTCTTTATTTGCTTATTCGATTAGTATTTTTTTCTAAATTCAACGATATATTAGTTTCATACCTTGCATAACAAAAAAATCAAGAAAAATGCTAAATTAAATATGCGTAATTTTTATTTAAGGATGGCTATACAAAGAGTGTTATGGAAGAAAACAAATAAATCAGATGTAGAAATAATTGCAAAAACTTTAATAATTTTTATTTTTATTTAAGTTAAAAATAATTATTTAATAAACAATAAACATATGAACACACAAATAATTTATTTATCTATAAAAATTGTTCAAAATTGTCACCATTAACATAAATACAAAGTTCTAATCTTTTAATTCATTTTGATGTTATAATTTAGTAGTATATTTAAAACTTTGATTAACAATATTGGCAATTGTTTTATTGATTTATTTGTTTTCTTCCATAGCACTCTTTGTATAGCCATACTTAAATAAAAATTACGCTTATTTAATTTTGCATTTTTCTCGATTTTTTTGTTATGCAAGGGTATGAAACTAATATATCGTTGAATTCAGAAGAAAATATTGAATCAAATAAGCAAATAAAAATAGGTTGCCATTTAAAATAAGAAAGTTGCACCCCGTATAGTTCTCGAGATATAAATAGTGTACCAGTTAAAATGAACACCCTGTATATATATCGTCGGATTTCTGGTAAAAAGACTTAACCGCCTTTTGACTAGTTTTGAGATAAACAGGAAAAACTTGTTTTTATTTACAATATTGATTTATTTAACAAGATATTGTGTTATATC
Source organism: Ophonus ardosiacus (assembly GCA_943142095.1). Taxonomy (NCBI): domain Eukaryota; kingdom Metazoa; phylum Arthropoda; class Insecta; order Coleoptera; family Carabidae; genus Ophonus; species Ophonus ardosiacus. Next base: position 58,777,219 of record OW964824.1, read on the forward strand.
GATAAGATTAATATTTTATGCATTTTTCAACATACTTTCGCAACATTTTGAAGCATATATCATGAAATATTTAATAAAAAAATTTTTTTTTGTTCAATATATAGCTTAATACCTAAATTTTTAATATTTATATAGTTGTGAACACCAGATTAATAAATAATATCAAAATAAATTAACTTTTGTGGAACACAACTCGTTAACATCACACAGAATGGCGTTTAAGATATTTCGTATAAAATTTCTGTGCGCATCGAATAGTGTCAGATGGCGTTTACGAAACTTTAGAATGAATTACCTTCTAACATAAATTTTTTGGCGCTCAGATATTGTGTTTAGAGCATGCGTCGTGAAGAGACGATATATATAAAATACTAAATTAAATACTAAATTAAAACAAAAACTTATATTTTATTAAAACAATAAAAATATACAACTATAATAACAAAATCGAATGAATATCTTTGATAATATGCAAATAATTTGACACACACGAAATTGTCATAAGCGTAAACAACGTTAGTACAGAGTGTACTACCGCGAGTGTACCGTTAGGGCAAGAAAGACCTGATTGGTATAAATAATACACGTCATTCACGGGAAATTTGAAATAAGATTAAAAAAAAAAAAACATTTTGAAAAATATACAGTTGCCAAACGTAAAACATGTATTAAAGTGAATAACTTGAACAATTCTTTCAAAAAATAAATAAATAAATAAATAAATTGGAAAATGCGCAACTACCTTATTTACTCTTCCTGAAAATTTTCCCTAAATAGGGACTATCAAAGTTTAAAATCAGTTCAAATTCATTCTTTTTCTGTCTGTCGAAACACATTGCCAGCACATGCAAAGTAACATCTTTTTCTGACTTCTCGTCAAAGACTGACAAATTTATGGTTTCATTGTTTGGGGAATAATGTCCCAATCTTGCGGGCTTACACTTTATTTAAAAGGATTATCTTTAACCACGGCACAGCAGCCTTTGAGGCTACCGAAGGCGGACCGCTCCGCCCAAAAACACAACATGACATAACTAAAATTTTGTCAGTTGGGCCATCTGGGAATTCTAGAACTAGAGGTTCTCACCATTGCGAAAGAAATACCAAAACCGTTAGGAATGAGACATGCTGCAAAATATTTCTGATAATTCATTATTTTTACTTCCTTGTACGAAGTAAAGGAAGTACCTATTGTAATCGCGAAAAAATTCGGTTTTCAGATTTCAATGGAAATATCCATTTTGACCATCCCTGAATCCATTTTGACTAATTTCGTCGTGACGTCTGTACGTACGTACGTATCTCGCATAACTGAAAAACGGGAAGCAGTAGAAAGTTAAAATTTTGTATTTAGGACTGTTATAACATCTAGTTGTGCACCTCCCTTTTTGGTCATTGCATAACTTTCAGAAGTGGTACTTTACTTGAAGCCCATACTAGATTTTAATGGAAAACTATATTATAATATAATCCAAAACTTTTCAAATTTGGTATATAAGACTTTTATATCAATGGGAATAACATAATAGATTTTAGTAAAAATGGTCTACCCGGAAGTGGTACTTTACTTGAAGCCTATAGTAGATTTTAATGAAAAACTATATTAAAATGTAATCCAAAACTTTTCAAATTTGGTATATAATACTTTTATATCAATGGGAATAACATAATAGATTTTAGTTAAAATGGTATACCCGGAAGTGGTACTTTACTTGAAACCTATAATAGATTTTAATAAAAAAACAATATTAAAATATAATCCAAATAATTTAAAATTTGAAACAAGTGGCGTCGGCCGGACATTCAGGCACGCGACCACGGCCACGAGATCCAATTACTTATAAAACAATTTAATCTGATCAGCTTGAGGAGCAATATAATCCGAGATGCAAGTTATTTTACTTGTACATCTTAGGATCGTCAACACACATAATAAATTTGGCGTTTTCAAAAATGTTGCTAATATCAGAGGGCACGGAATAATATTCAGATCTGAACCATTTGAGAGTTACACATTGCTGCCTGGAATTCAAATTTGATTCGTTAATAATTTCAACACTTCTAAAAGTACATAAAATAATATTTCATTGCAGAATTAAAACTCATGTTGTAGTATTTTACTGCCAAGAAATGTAAGTAGGAGTCTTTGCAAGCCTTAAAAATCGCGCTGGCGTGATGAGATAGCCCCCGTATCGGCAGAATAAACCGAATTGAATGGAGCACATGGCTGTCGAAGGAAGGGATCACTATTTAGCATAACAATACAATTCTAAATACGCTTTTTCACAATTCTTCACCGTCTTCGTTTCCCTGAAGACTTATTTCTCCAATTCCCCGGGCGTCCGATCAACGGAAAAACTTTTCTCCCTCTTTATTCGCGGAATCAAACGCATCGAAAGGCGACGTCCGTCTGTTAAGACTATTGTTTTATTCATAAACGTCAGAGAGGCTTTCGATATTCGCGGGGATGGGGGTGCATCCCTTATTGACTTATCCGCCTCTGGCCGAGCGATACGCGCCGCGACGCGAGGCGGGTAAATGTAAATACACTTCCGGTGAATTTCAAATTCTTTATATTGGTTTTGTTTGGATTGAAGCTAGTGATATATATTGTTCACGATGAAATATGGAAGGATATTGAAGCTTTCCTATCTGGTATTACACTATTTTCCTTTACTTTATTTTACAGCCTGTCCTGCCCCCAACATTTTACTTATCGAAATATTTTATTAATCTATTTTGTGACAATGACATTATTATCTCTAAAAAACTAGAACACTAGGATGTTATTGAGGGTTGTAAAGTTTATTCGACAGATTATTTTAAAACGAGTTTAGACGGTTTAAAACAGATTAAATTATATAGCGAAGGAAAGATTTAGCAGAACATACCAAAAACAGACATGTCTGTTTTTTAATTGAAGAGCTTTTGGAAAATTTTAATGAGAAAAGTTAATAAAGAAGGATACAGAATATTGCCATTTACCGTTTCCTATAGTGTTTCACAAAACAAGATTTCTTGTCTTGCTAGGCTATTTCTTGTCTTGTGTTACTCTTGCAAGCAAAAATCTTGTCTTGCTTGCAAGACTCTTGCATATTTCTTGTCTTGCAATTTCATATCAATAGGAACAACATATTTAAATCGGAAGTGATTTTACTTAAAGCTGTGAAAAGATTTTCGTGAAAAATGTATTATCCTATAATGGAAAACTTTTCAAATCTTGTATTTAACACTTTTATATTAATGAGACCGACATATTAGATTCTTGTTAATATTAGTAAACCTAAAGTGGTACTTTACTTGAAGCTCTGAACTGATTTCTTTGAAAAAATATATTAAAATATGATAAAAAACTTCTCTTAGCAGATTTTCAAAAAAAAAACTTATAAAATATAATACAAAATTTCTTATTAAAGACTTTTCTATTTATTGGAACAACGGATTTTGTTTACAAACGATAAAGTGATAATTAACTCCAAGCTCATTGCAATTTTAAACATCGAATTAGCGGGAGGTCATGTGCTGGCCATATCCGATTTTTTATCTCTAAATCTATAGAAGATATAATAAGAAAATTTAAATCAGATTGAGTACTTAATGCTCTTTATTATTTTTTGTACTATAAATTTTCAAAATATAATATTAAGAAGATTTTTTAAGAATCTACTACTTCCTGTTGTCAATTGTTACCAAAACCTTTTTAGCTTTTCTGATTAATGTCAGCTTAGCTAGAGGTAAAACCTATAATAAAATGTTGATATATTGCAAGAGTGCAAGAATGCAAGAAAATACTAAAAGAATCTTGCTATTCTTGCACTTTTTTTGCAACGCAGATTCTTGTCTTGTCTTGCAACGAACTATATAACTCTTGTCTTGTTCTTGTCTTGTATTTTATGCAAGAACAAGACAAGAACAAGAAAAATGCAAGACTCTTGTGAAACACTAGTTTCCTAGTTTATTTCTATTTCTAAAATAAGGATTCAAGCATATTTCTTTAGATAACATTTTTGAAAATATCTCGTGTCAAATTGACATTTAGTTAAATACTTTCAAATTGACATAAGTTTTCTTGTTCATAGCCTACTCCGAGTTATGATTTTTTTGAACACACTGTATTTTGAAATGAAAATGAAATATGAACAAAATCCATTTGTAAACCAATTTTAAAAACAGGTTACGCGATATTTAATTCCATAAACATGAGAGCATTTTTGACGTCTTTAACAATTTGTTGTTCCCATATGACAAAAAAACTAATATAATCTCCTTCTTTTCAGAATACGCTGATCATCAGCCAACTCCTCAACCGCAACCAACCAGCAAGAGAGCTCGTACCGCTTACACCAGCTCCCAACTAGTCGAACTAGAAAAAGAATTCCACTACAACCGCTACTTATGTCGTCCCCGGCGCATCGAAATGGCCAACATGCTCAACCTAACCGAACGCCAGATCAAAATCTGGTTTCAAAACCGACGCATGAAGTTCAAGAAGGAACAGAAACCAAAACAGAACGAATCATCCAGCCCCGAAAACCCTTCTTCCCCGACATTGTCTTCCTGCTCGAACCATTCTTCTCCAAGCGGAAGACCAAAAGCTGTGAATAAGATTTTGAATGAGCAGCAGAGTATTGTTGATAGGTTGATGTCACATTCGCCCGCTGTGCCTCAACATTATAGACCTGCTCCAAGTTATCCTTATCCTCAATATAATATCTCTAGCCAGCAATATGTCCCTAATTCTTTACCGACAAGTGAGCCGATGATGTATAATACGAATGATACTTATGTGTATGCCAATTCTAGTCAGTATAATAATGTACAATTGCCGCCTTATCCTGAAAATTTGTACAATAAAATTGATGTACCTTTACCTAGAACTGAATCGGAGGCCCAATTGTATCCCAATTGTTTGTTTGATAAAAATACTGGCTTGTTTGATAATAATTTGAAATTGGATTACAATTACAATCCTTCTGTTAATGTTAACTGGTATAATGCTCCCGAAGCTACAGCGGCTCCTACTTTGACTCAACTGTAAAAATGGTTTTTGTTTTATGACCGAGAGGTGTTCACAAAATTTAAGATTATTTTATGACATTTTTGTAAACATTTCTCTACATTTATGTTTTATTTATGTGTTCTTATTTTATTTAGTATTATTTTATATTTATGACACTAAGTTTTATTACGAGTATGTATTTCTAATGTGTTTTGATAATTATTTTATTTAATATTTTACTATAATTATTATTTTATTCTACTTAATAGATATATGGATTATTTTAAACGAATGAGTGAATAAATTTATTTATTTTGCTAAAACTGTATGTTAATTCCCCTTATTATACCGTTTTTATTTATTTGAGTAAAGAACTACCTCCCCTCTTTCCCCTCTAAAGTAGCCGCCAAAAATATTTGAATAAAAATATCTGATATTTTTCAATTATGTTATTTTTCTCGAATTTTTCATATTTTTGATATACAAACTTTTACATTGTTGAAAAAAGAAAAAAATGGCGGTTTATATTTTAGTAAAATAATTATAGAGGGTTATTTAAAAAAAAGTTAATAGTAATATCGTAGTCGTATTTTGTAAACCGACTTTATAAAAATATCTACATCTGCCATCAAATAAGATATTTAAAATATTAAAACTTTTATATGAGCTATTTTTTTTATAATAAAAATATGTTGTGGCCAACCCAAGACCTTTCGCCATTTCCATATTAGGCTATATTAGTACATATTGTACCTACTTAACATTTCTGGTACACAAAAATTTCTAACTTAATCTATTATTCATATACTTTTAAATTTTTTAATGTTAAAGATTCTTCAAATTAATTGACGAGATTGGCGGTATTTCTAATGGGTATGTGTAAATATAATTAAATATAAATAAAATAAATATATCATCACGGCATATTACCCATTTCTGGGTGTGCCAGTATCTACAACACATGTAGACATCGGTAATGATGACGATATATTTTACCGTGTGGGCGCTTACCAGGCGTCACCTCACGGGCACTCACAACTGGTATGGAGAGTGCACCACAGGTGTCACTTTTGTGCGATTTAGTGATTCGGTCGAGACGAGACGAAACGAGAAATTCATTGTCTCGTCTCGTTTCAAATTCATAAAATTATGTCTCGTCTCGAAATTTTTCTCGTCTCGTTTAATAGAGTCTCGTCTCGGCCGATATTCTCGCCGAGATTTCCCGATGGAAATTTAATATGTATATTTTGGTCCTATAAACTAATTATTAAATTTATATAATTTTGTATTAATAGTAATTTGAAAAAAAAAGATAAATATTTGTCATTTTATCTGTCAAAATTTGATAACTTAAAACTTGTACATATTTTATTATGTTACAATTTTATTAATTTCATATTTAGCATTTTCTAATCTGTTATAAAACACTAAAAAAAATAACGCTAAAAATCTTAGCTAAAACCTGAATTACACAATGAAATTTTTATTTTCAAGTGACTTGAAAAGTGTCTTTATAAGTGACTTTACAATTATATTTACACGATCAGGTTTTGCGGAAATTAAAATATCCAAGTGCCAAAATTTAAGTTATACTTACATTAAGATTTCAATTACTTCTCTATCCCATTTTGCCATTTTTCAGTTTAATATTGATCACTTACGACATTTGACAGTTAAAAATTGTAGGGAATTTTAAAAAAAAGTAGCGCATGTTTCAGTTTTTCTTTACAAGTTTTTCGTTAAAAGTCTATTCGTCTTTCGTACACTCATGGCATTGTGCGAGAGAGAAAACTTTTCAAGTCACTTGAAAAGAAAAACTTCATCGTGTGATGCACGCTTAACAAATTCTGACAGATAAAGTGTCAAATACTTTATTATCTTTTTGTTTAAAAATACCATAGTTAAATAGAGACAGATATCACTAAAAATATGATAAATTTCACACGTTTGCAAATATAACTCATGAGAAAAATAACAACCGAGAAATCTTGAAACAATTTTCGAGAATCGAGATCTCGGCAACACCTTTTTCATAATACAGAAATGGTTGAAGTTTTAAATGTAAATATCTCGTATACAAAAAATAAAAATAGATTTCTATTTGCACCTAGTTAGAAATTAATTTAATAAAACCATATTAATTAGGTATTCTACAATTTGATGTATGGTACATTCTGCGTTTGTAATACGTATAAAGGGGTAACTGACTGTAATAAAGGGCAGTACTACTGACACAGATCTCTATTAATGATACTCGTATATTAAGGCACAGATTAGCTACAACCCCTTATATAAGAGCACAACAGCTTCTCGTACAATGTGTCTGCGTATAGCAGCATTGGTATAATTGTATAGATGCAGGTCTTTTTCATCTCTGAGAAATATTAATTTATATTGCTTTAAAAAACTTTGTATGTTGTTGTCTATATAATTATAGACTTTTTGACTATCATAATTTGATTTTGGATTTGAGAATATAATGTTTAAAATCACATTAAGATAATCGTTGCTTTGTTTTTTTATTTTATTTTCCCGATTATCCTTCTGCAATCAGATTTTGAAATAATTTTACAAATAAAATTTTACAATAAATTTTTTATCTATTTCCTAGAATAATTTTATCGATTGTGGAAAACAAAAACGGTACGTACTTGCATGCCACTTTCCACTAACCTTGAATTTTATTTGAAGAACGTTGATTACAATCGTGATGGCTATTTAAAAATAGCTAAATTTTATTTTACTTTCACCAAAATGTGCTTTGTAACGCGGGAACATAATTCATGGAAGTAAATTTTAGTGATTTCATGTTTATTCATTTTAATATACAAAGTGTCTCTTAAATAGGGGTACATGGCTTAACCACAGATTCCTAAGGCTAAAATAAGACGATTTAACCAAACTTGCTTCTACCGGAAAGTGTACCATTTAGCCAGAATTCTGCTTCAAAGTTCTTCGAAAAAAAATTAATTTTGCTTATAATAATCGGACGCTTTATTCGATTTGGATAAAATTTGGTATGACAGTTTATATGGTTATGTCATCTTTTAATGTGATACTTGTTATTAGTGAACCACTAGTTTATGAAACTTAGGTCTCCCAACATTAATTAGACCGTAACTTTTTAATGGCACTGCCGAAAACGTAAAATTATTTTTCTTCAGAAAGATACATTCAATAGTAAACTTTTGTCTCTCTGTGTAAGTTGTGATATCTGTTACGGTTCACACAGAAAAAAATAAAATCTGAGTGTCTGCACTGCTAAATTTTTAAAATAAATTTAATCTAGCAGTCTATCCAAATGTCAAACAAGTAATTTTTAATGACAGTAACGAGTTGTCAATCTTCACAACTTGTTTAGGAGTAAGCTAAGATATGTAATCGTCTTACTTATAATAATGGTAGTAAAATACTATTAGGCCGAACAAACGAATGTTACTAATTTTAGAATATTGCGAAGAAAATTTTTGACAACTCGTAAAACAATTGTTCTGTCATTAAAAATTACTATAAGACTTAAAAAATATTTAACTGCAGTTTCCTTAATCTGACAATTCTGGAAAGAGCTGATTAGATTTGGTAACAATTGAACAACCGGAAGTAATAGTTTTTTTAAAAAATCTTTTAAATATTATTTTTTGAAAATTTTTGTTATTACTATTATTGAAGAACATAAAATTCTACATCTGATACATTTAAAATTTTTATTATATCTTGCATAGATTTAGGGATAAAGGCATTGTAATAAATAGAATAATCTAATCGCAGTGGCTAAGACACTAAGGAAACCAGTTGACAAATTCAAATGTTTATAACATAGGGTGTTTGTGACAGATGTCAGTGTTAAAAATCAACAGTTTTAGTGACATTCTGAAAGCTTTTCCTGGGAACCACAAGGTCGAAACAATATAAAATTTTGAAAGACAAGAATGTATTATATCCATCCTCATCACACGCGCTTCTTATCAATGCAAATAGAGAGATAAATGCATGAAATGTATGCCAACTTGATAAGTCGTTCATGATACAAATGACTTTTGGCGGACATTTTTTTAAATTTTAAGTTGTATATTAAGATGCAAAAAAAAATATACAGGGTGTCTCTTAAATAGGAGGACATGGCTTAACCACAGATTCCTGAAGCTAAAATAAGACGATTTAACCAAACTTGCTTCTACCGGAAAATGTACCATTTAGCCAGAAATCTGCTTCAAAGTTCTTCGAAAACAAATTAGTTTTGCTTATAATAACAGAACGCTTTATACGATTTGGATTAAATTTGGTATGACAGTTTATATGGTTATAGGTCATCTTTTAAGGTGATACTTGTTATTATTAATGAACCACTAGTGTATGAAACTTAGGTCTCCCAACATAACCGTAACTTTTTAATAACGATGCCGAAAACGTGAAATTATTTTTCTTGTACTAACCATTCACTCATTTTTCACTGTTTGATAACCTCTTTAACCACCCTCCCACAGTGCGTCGTGACGCCACCGATGAAGAGCGTCCCTAGCGTTGAATACGTGCGGACGTAGCTCGTATGTGTCAGCCCTGTTACAGCATTGAGACAGCCGATGACGCCGCAGACTTACCGGATTATAAACACGTCGCATATCTGACAGATGCTTACAGGATATAATATGCTGATACAGGAATACTTGATTAGCAAATTATTAATATTCTGTTAAAGTTGCTGTTTAAAATCAAGGTCACCCCATTTTCTAATTACCAACAAAAAACTACAAATTCCTCTAGTGTAACCAGTGTTACAAGAAACCGCCACTAAGTTACGTTAAGCGCCACTGTAGCTGAGATCTTATTTAGTTGACGCGTGTGGCACGCGGATAAACAAACGCGAGTCGGAAGCTTTTTGCGCGCTTTTGTTTTGCGCGGTGTAAAGTTTGTTTCGCTGAGAAACACGGTTAGTACCACCGCACAAGCACAACCAGCTTTCTAGCAAAAACTGTACGCCAGATTTTGATAAGGAACAACGGAGGATGTTTTAGAAGATTCCTGCCTGCAGGTTGATGTTAGCATGAGGAATTTTTTTGACATAATTTTATTGTCTTTTAGATCATTTTCAAAATCAATGTGATATAATAACAATATTTATCTCTGAAACTTGTCCTAGTTTGATGCCCTTTCACAATAAATCGTACAAATAATTGCACAATTTATTTTGAAAATATAAGCATTTTATATTTCACGATTTTCTATCAATTTATTGTTGTTGGGATAAGGGCTACCGCTACCAACCGCATTTGATGAACAGATATATTTTAAGGTCAACTTTTTATTTTGTTTCTATTCTTTTTCTACAGCGAAATTGTGACATTTCACAATAATAAAAAACTTCCGTGATACACACAAAGCACCTAAACGTCAGACAGAAATAGTTCAATATGTCAATTATTATACAGTTGGCACTGGAAAAGTAACCAAAAAAAATTTAAGAAAATTGGAGAAAATAGAACACGTTCTAATTTTCACAATTTGTTGTGCGATTTTTTTTCCTTCCTTACCTAAAGGTGACGGAAGGTAAAAATAAAAAATCTGTTGTGGCCAGCACAAGACCTCTCGCCATTTCCATATTAGGCTATATAAGTACTGTATTGCACTTCCCTTTCAAACCCTCGTTTTATACCAAAAAAATACAGAACTTTACCCAAATACGGTTTTTTGTTGTATTTAACATGTCTTCTGCACACATATAATCTGTCAGAATGTCACTAAAACTGTTGATTTTTGACACTGACATATGTCATTTAAAAACTATGTTATAAACATTAGAATTTGTCAACTGGTTTCCTTAGTGTGTTGGCCTCTGCAATTAAATTACTCTATATATTATAGTGTCTTTATCTCTAAATTCATACAAGATATAATAAAAATTTTAAGTGTATTAGATGGAGAATTTTATGCTCTTCAATATTTAATAACAAAAATTTCCAAAAAATTATATTTAGAAGAATTTTTCTCAGAAACTACTACTTTCGGTTGTTCAATTGTTACCAAAACCTTTTCATCTCTTCCCAGGAATGTCAGATTGAGGAATCCATAGTTAAACAATTTTTAAGTTTTTGAGGAATCGTGTCTACAACATCCAGACATACACACACACACACATACACACATACACACATACACACACACACACATACACACACACACACACACACACACACACACAGACATCATTTTAAAAATGTTATAATCGTATTCTAGGGACCTTAAATCGTGCTTATTCAATAAAATCTTGATATGCGAATTTTAGCATGAATCCAATACCTCTCTTAGCGAGAGGTAAAATAAATATATCATCACGGCATATTACCCATTTCTGAGTGGGCCACAATCTGCTTTATCGCAGATATCGGTTATGATAATGAATATTTGTACCGTGCGGGCGCTTACAGGCACTCATTGCTGGCTTGGAGACTGCACCACAGGGGTCTTTTTGTGACATTTAAAATAATCATTTATATTAATTAATTAATTTCAAAACTTTTTCTGGCAATTTTCACAAGGTATATTATTACACAACTATTATGTATTTATTATGTGACAACTAGATTAGACTTGGAGCGTAAATTTTTGCTCAAAACTTTTGCTACGTACATTATTGACTTTCTGATGCAACCGAACCCACAATTTTTATTAGTTCATTGTTTCCATCCATACCAACGTCAAACATTTTTGTCAATTTACCACCCCTCATCTTTCCTTCTAACTGCAAACATTTTGGCTACCACTGTTGGAATCACATAGTGGGGTAAGCTGGCACCCTTTCGGCACGGCAGATAGAGCCCCTCGGCGTCCTTGTCTCTCAGCCTGCCGCACGAGAACATGATTTCCATTCGGCAGTCATCCATCTTGTTTGAGACGGTTTACACTGACAGACAGTAGCGTGGCATCCGATCCGCCAACGCTGGAGCTGCTCGGGGACGTGAGGGCGGCATGACGCGGCAATATCTGCAGCAAAACATCGCGGGTGCCTCGGCACACCGATAGGAAATATGGAAAACGGGAAAGAGAAGCTATCCATGACGTATTTATTACTAGAAATTAATCTAGAATTAGATGTTCTGTCATGGCGTGCTAAGTGGGGATATTTTTCTCACTCTGGTACGGGACCGATTGTAAAAATCTGTTGTGGCCAGCACAAGACCTCTCCCCTTTTCCATATTAGGCTATATAAGTATTGTATTGCACTTCGCTTTCGAACCGTCGTTTTATAACAAAATATTACAGAATTTTACCCAAATATTGTTTTTTATTGTATTTAACATGTCCTCTGCACACATATAATTCTAATTATATCTATTTTTCATTGTAGTTTCTAAATGTCAGACATTCTTCCAATTCATTGACCAGATTGGCGGTATTTCTGATGGATATATGCATTTTACCACAATTTTAGCTATAATTTCAAATATTTAATTATTAAAACAATAAGAAAAGTTAAATATACTTCCCAGAAAAAGCTATCAGAATGTCACTAAAACTGTTGATATTTGACAATGACATGTGCCATGTTATAAACATTGGAATTTGTCAACTGGTTTCCATAGTGCCTTGGCCTCTGCGATTAGTTTACTTTATAATTTTTTTTTTTATCTCTAAATCTATAGAAGATATAATAAAATTTTTAAGTGTATTAGATGGAGAATTTTATGTTCTTCAATATTTAATAAAAAAAAATCCCAAAAAATTATATTTAGAAGAATTTTTTTAAGGAACTACTACTTGCGGTTGTTCAATTGTTACCAAAACCTTTTCAGCTCTTCCCAGGAATGTCAGAATGAGGAAACTGCAGTTAAATATTTTTAAAGTCTTATAGTTTTTGAGGAATCGTGTCTACAACATCCATACATACACACACACACACACACATCCATACATACACACACACACACACACACACACACACACACACACACACACACAGACATTATTTTAAAAATTTTATAAATCGTGCTTATTCAATAATATCTGGATATGCGAATTTTAGCATGAATCCAATACCTCTCTTAACGAGAGGTAAAAATAGTACAAAATATGGACCGTTTTTACCTCTCGCTAAGAGAGGTATTGAATTCATACTAAAAATCACATATCCAGATTTAAGTGAATAAGCACGATTTAAGGTCAATATAAACCAATTTTAACATTTCTGAACACGTGACTTCTTCAAAATATTACACAAATTTCAAACGGGATTCATTTGTAAGCCAAAGTATGTACAGTAACAGGTCATCTAAACACGCGCTTGCTATTCATATATTTCATCATTTACCTTTCAGAAATACCGCCAATCTCATCAATGAATTGGAAGAATCTCGAACATTTAGAAGAGTACAGAATGAACTGAAAAATAAAGAATAGATGTAATTAGAATTTTTTGTTTGTACCTACCAGAAATGTTAAATGCAATATTTATATCCTAATATGAAATTGGCGAGAGGTATTATGTTGGCCACAACAGATTTTTTACATAGGAATATATATTATGTCTTTGTAATGGCATTTTCAGCAGGACAACGATCCAATGCGTTCATCAAAGTTTGTTAAAGAATGGTTTTTAGAGAGAAAATAGTAATTAAGGTACCAAGGGTTGTTATAAGGACAATAATCGAGTACGTTACCGTAGGCATTATTGTCGTTTAACACCCGTGGTGCCTTGAACGTTTTATGTCTTACTAGAAATTCTTAATAAACATTTTGTCTGACTAGAATTCAACAAACAAAAATAATAAATCACAAAATTTTAATATAACTTACAAAGTAGCCTGTGAATGCGGTATCTAGGTAATATTTTGTTTCTGTAAACAAAGCATTTTTTCAAACAAAAAATTTATTTCTTGTGGTATTTTTATGTCAATATGGACGAGCATTGTTATTACTAAGAATAAGAAGTATGCTGATTTGTATTTGTGAAGAAACAAATATGATTATAAACGACTACAATTCACAATGCTTCTTAACCTTAACTGCACTTTATGTTAGTATCAGTATTATTAACTTCAGTTTGTTGTCAACATTACCATAGCAACTTAGTATGCCCTAGGGCATTATTTACTCAATAACCGACCTAATGTTGAGGTTGTTATAAAACAATAACATACTAGTAAGACATAAAAATTCAAAATGGCCTTCTCAATCTCCGGACTTAAATCCTATAGAGCATCGTTGGCATAACTGAGATCGACAAATTGGAGAAAAAATATGAAAAAAGTCACTAAAAGACGAATAGCAGGAGATTCCTGCAGACATATTCAGGAAATTTGTGTACTCGATGCCCTCAAGATGTCTAGCTGTAAGTAGGTACTCCAAACGGTTATGCAACAAAATACTAATTACTTTTTATTTATTACTAAATAATAAATTTGTTTTTTAGCTTTTGTCCAAGGGATTTACTTTAAATACGGGTATTGTTATTAAATATTTATTAAATGTTAAATATACTTTAATAAATCTGTTGTATTACTTATGTCATTATTTACTTATTCACAGAAATACCAACTAAAATTACATCCTAAAAATAAAAAAAGTTTCCATAGTTTCTCCATCACTGTATGTTATTGCAATCATCCGTGATATGTATCGCACTTCAAGAAACATAAGTTTGAAGTAATTTTGTTTTTTCCCAAATTCCTGAAATTTTCCAAATCAAAAATGTGTTCTACTGTGTTCAGCTAGAATACATTTGTTCGTCGTGTTATTTTGTGTTGACCTGCGATGTTCGCTCATCCGGATTTTCGTGTACCTCTTGGTTCTACCTATGTATGTAGCCCTGCAATTTTCAATGGAGCAATGAACTTTATAAAGTCTAGTAATCATTTTTTTTATAAGTTCATAAACTGGCTAAAATGTACTCTTTCAAATATAGACTTACTAATAATATATTTGCATTTCGTCTAATTTTATTGCCTTTGAGGAAGCCTTAATAAAGTACGCGAGCCGTGACATTAAAGAAAATTAAAGTAAATCCGAAACTGTCGAATTATCCAAATTATAAAGTTAAGCAGTAAATTGCCGGAGGTCCGTGTTGCATGAAAAGGAAGCCAAGTCAATACAGTGGGACATGCATGGAACACAATTTTATTCTCCTGTAATGTCTACTTCGCGTGTTCACAATACACAATGAACGATCCCAGTTTACATTGGCTACGAATGCACTATTTCGACTTGTATTCAAACTGACACAACGAGAAATAACATTTTGCTCATGTGTCAAACGAAGGATTTTCATTTTATTACGTTTCATAAAATTTAGTAAACACTTACAAAACTAGTAGTTCCTAATCTATACTAGTTTTATTATAAACTGTTTTTATACAGTACACAATTATTTTTAACTAATTCCGTTTTACAAAGTTGAATTTTGATGTTATGAATAGTCACTTTTTAAATAATTGATACGAAATGAGTTTTGTAAAAATCTTTTTGCCCTCCTGAAGTGTAATGGGAACTTTACAATTGTATACACAGCAAGGGTAACATACATTTTACGCTTACTGTGTTGTAACTTGTCTAACTATGCGGTAAAATAATCAAAATACACTGGACGTTTATGGGCATTTAGAAAAGAAATCATCTTTACTATAATAAAGTACATGTAAAAAAGTACTACCTACGTAAGTTATTTTTTTAATTTAACATTTCCTATATTTAAAACTAATTTATATAAACCAAAATCACGGCAGCAACATCTGTCATTATTGTAAAAATCCGCCGTTACCGACATAGTCACCGATCGATATACCTGTCAAATACGCAAAGCGAACATTGCTGAAATGTCAAATATCGATACCTACCTATTATTTATTACGAAGCAAACATGAGCAAATAAATATATTATCAGTCATAAACAACGTCTATTATTATAAATAAATTTTCGCTAGAAGAAGTACTCTAATGAAGGTAAGTAAAATCAAATTTGGAAATTGACTTAACCCCAGTATTTTAACTAACCCTTTTCAGAAGTACAACCTATCTCATTAAAAAAAGTGATTTTCATTATCGCCGGCCAAAAAATTTGATACAATTCTCGTGCGTGAAGTATTTTACAGCGCTCCAGCTAAACAAAGCTGTCGCGCTGTAAAATACAACTTACACGCACTCGAATGTAAATAACTATTACGTAACTCAGTTACGTAAAGAATATTTCACAACTGACAATGTTTGAATTATTGTCTTACACCCAATTCCTGTATATCAGAAGGAAGATCTATATCGGTTTCAGAAGAAATTGAGAACTCATTTTCAATGATGATACACATGCACTGACATACGCCTTAAATTAAATAATTAAATTCATTTATTTATACGGCAACGCTTTGGTAAATTAATTTTGAAATATGTAGAGCTGTCATAGAAAAACCTAGAATTTTGAGTATTTTTTAATTATTTTAGCGGCATTAGCTAAAATTTTGTATATATAGGTGTATTCTAAACACAATCCGTTACTCGAAAATGGAGCGTTAAAATTTTTTGCGAATATATCAAAAACTTGGAGTTAGTTATATGTCAATCTATTTGATTT
Source organism: Ophonus ardosiacus (assembly GCA_943142095.1). Lineage (NCBI taxonomy): Eukaryota > Metazoa > Arthropoda > Insecta > Coleoptera > Carabidae > Ophonus > Ophonus ardosiacus. Next base: position 58,793,769 of record OW964824.1, read on the forward strand.
TTTAACTGACCGTTTTCATGTAACGAGTTGTGTTTAGAATACACCTAATAATACGTTATGAGAACGTGATATTGTTTGACTTACATAATTTACAATTGTTTCTATTCGCAGCACTTAAAAATATTGTGGAAAGAGTACAACAGGCTCATTTTTGTGTCAAGTTGACTTTAAAAGGCGGATACGTTGCAATAATAAATAAATATAATTTTTTGACATGCGTGCTTAGATCTGCCGAGTCTAGATATATTTGTTTCGTCAGATTTTACTCCAGTTGAAATTAAAAATGTATCCCTTGTCTGAGAATTAGCGCGCTCTTTGAGTACGTGTACACAGAACAATTAGGTTTTTTAAATTCCTTGTATATTTTATGGGATCTAGTCACGTTTAGTGTGGGTGCTTCTGAAAGAATGGTGCCACTTGGCACAATAAAAACGCATATAAGTATTCGGGGTGCACCCTACCCTGGATTTAGAATCAACGTCACACTACAGTGGCGGCGAAAACATAAACTTTTTTATCCTTCCATAAGAGTAGCACTGACTCTTTAGTAACAGTATATTATGGACTTTTTGTATACCTGTAGTAAATTATTGAAGTGGTATGAAGTAGCGTGGAGATGACATTAGATTTTTCATTTTTATTTTAGGAAATGATAGAAGTGTTCCCCATATGTGCGACTATGTGTTTCCACGGCAAGTCGTTTAGGCCGGTGTGGCCAGGTGAGGCTACGACCCTTGTGCAGTGCCCTTATCATATGTCGTTTAGGGGCATTCTGTGCTGCCCTCAGTCCCAACACACACGTTCTATCTAGCGATTTAAATTACTTTTTATGTTTTCACGTCTTCTCTCATATGTGCGCCACAAGTTTAATTACTAACGTAAAAATATATGATGTGGTTTCTTAACTACTTTAATCTTCATGCAGAATTGTTTATAAAAATCTATTGTGTCCAGCACAAAATTTCTCGCCATTTTCATATTAGGCTAAGTATATAAGAATTGTATTTAACATTTCTGGTACACACAAAAAATTATAATTATCTATATTCTTTATTTTTCAATTCATTCTATGAACAAGTTTCCTCCTACTCTTCTAAATGTTTGAGATTCTTCCAATTCATTGAGGAGATTGATGGTATTTCTGACGGATATATGAGGAAATATATGTATAGCAAGCGTGTGTTTAGTTGACACAGATACTGTACATATTTTGGCTTATAAATGAATCCCCTTTTTTTTATACCAACTTTAGTTGTTGACAGAGTCTTATCCTCGTTATAACAATAGAAAATTATATTACTATTACATCTCGACTTGTCCAAGTACGAATTTATGTTTTCGGCATTCTAGGACAGGGTCAACTTAACGTGCGGCAGCTTTATCTATAATTTTAAATATTTAATTAATGATAAAATAAGAAATATTAAATGTACTCCCCAGAAAAACTATTCAGCAATATCTCTGGATTTCTGACACTGACATTTATGTCAATTAATAGATATTTACACACCAAGTGAGCTAAGGTAATGTTTATTCACGAGAAGAAAGTTTAGCTAATTTCTTTAGTTAATTTCTTCGAGTGAATAAACATTCTTAGCTCACGTGGTTTGTACAATATTTTATTTAATTTTGACGAAATGCTAATAAAAACCATTATAATATTTAATTTTGACAAACTAAAAACTGATCAGTTAGAAGGCTAAGCATGACAATGGCCGCTGATAGACAGGGCTGATAGACGTCAAGTCATGTATTTAAAATGCTTTATTGTCTGTCATTTGTGCCGTGAAAAATAATGAAAACGGCTGATAATGTCTGATAAATAGTATGGTAAGTGTTATTTTCGTACCTGATGTTATTTTAAATGCATTATTTGTTGCAGAGTTAAAATTTTGTGAGAGTGATTTTAAAAATATTTAATTCACATGTGAAAAAAGTGTTACTTATAGTTGTTGCTATGGAGTTAATAATGACAGTTTAGAACTATCTATAGAAGATAAAAATGTTCAATGTATTGGATAGAGAATTTTATATTCTTTAAAATTTGTAATAACATAAATTTCTAGTTCTAGCTTTATCTTCACTTTTTGGTAAATTAATACATGCTACACCTTCTTCACATCCCCGTATAATTCGGTATATAGTGTATAGTCGTCTGTTCAATATTTTGATCTATTATGTATTTATTGTGTCCAATGATAGCTACATTAGATTATAATATAGTAATAAAATTTGGAGCCTAAAATTTTTCTCAAAACTTTTTTTACACACGTTATACGAAATACGAACCCGGTTAACATAGACAAAAGTTCCAATGAAATAGATGATCCTGGTCGAATGCAATATGAAAATTTGACTTCGAATTTTCATATAGCGTAATTTTAGTTACGGATCGTAATCTTTCTGAAAGACCGGAGAAATGATATTTATATCAACTCAAATTAATAGCAACGGGTTTCCCAATTATTTAATATTTTTAATTAGGGAAATATTTCCAAATAATCTGTGTAGAATTTTTATTTTAGGATTTATAACAAAATAAATATCTAAAAATGATAAATATTTTTGTTAGGAAACTTCTTGGAGATTCAAAATACTAATTCCGGATTTCCATTTGCTGCCTAAATCTAATGTGTTCCTCAGTGATAATAAAGTAAAATTAATTTTATTATATAAAACTATTTTGTGATAAACTTATGATTAGTAAATTCTGAATAAAATATGCCATGTAGTCTAAATTTATTTTTAATTTAAAATTAATGATATTTAGAATCAGTATTAATTTTCCAAAGTTATTCTTTTAATTTATATTTAGTGCTAGTGCTGATAATTACATATAGAATAAAATAAACTTTCATAAATATTTTGTATATTGTTAATTTGCAAAAAATGATATGTTTAAATAAATTATTTATATTAGTGATATCTTCCATTTTTGTTATTGTCAATGGTAAGTTAATGATATTTTTTGTTATTATTTATAGAGGGCGTATCAAAAAATTGCCTCCTAATAAAAAACAAACATTCACATGATTTATTATGGAAGTATGAACGCTCTGTAACATATTTACGCCTATTAATGCCAATTTATTTCAATTGTAAAAACAGTATACAAAAGCGAAATTAAATTTCAAGTAATTTACAATTGTACTTACTATTGACGTTCATCACTCTTGGATATCTGTAAAAGAAAAATAATATTAATATGGTGATTGATTTTTAACATCCACAAAAAAAGCATTTCTATTTATATAAAAATAACAGTCGAATCGTAGGATATAAGAAAAAGCTTTATTTCGCAAAAGGTCGGGATTTTTTGATTTTTGAATGTATTTTATATTTAATAAAAATTCCAAGTTTTCAACCTTGGTGCACTTCCGGTCCGGAAGCAACGCCATCTTGCAAAAATGATGCAAATAATAATTTAAAAAAAATATCTTCCCACTAGTAAAGTATTAGAGCAAAAATAGTTCTCTTCAATTTTGTAGAAGTCAAAATTCCGTCCAATTTTGATCTAAAACATTTTTTTATAACCAATAGAGAGCGAGCTACAGCGTTTAAAACTATAGATATTGTCAAAATTTACTGAATTCAATTTTTGAAATTAACTTATGAAACGTATGAAATAATATTGAATTTTGGTTTACGCAATAATTAATCCTGTATTCTTACTGTTTACAACAAAAAAACATAAATAATTGATCATCGTTGAAACAAAATTAAAAAATTTAGAGCTGTAACTTGCTATTTATTGGCAATAGAAAAATTGTTCTAGATCAGAGATGTAGGTAATTTTGTCTTCAACAAAACTGATAACTATAAATAAATAAATATATCATCACGGCATATTACCTTTTACTGGGTGTGCCAGTATCTACAACATATGTAGACATCGGTAATGATGACGATATATTGTACCGCGTGGGCGCTTACCAGGCGTCACCTCACGGGCACTCATAGCTGGTGTGGAGAGTGCACCAAATGGATCACTTTTGTGCGATTAAAAGTCTGCACTGGGATCGAGCCCAGGTCGTTAGATTGGCAACCAGACACTACGCACACGGACACGCGACACCATAATAATATTTCTGCTCTAATGGGCTACTTGCGTACCTTTTTTTATTTAATATTTTTGAAGAGCAGGCAAAAATTTGCTACCTATATTTTTTCTTTTGACAAAATTTTTATTCATTAGCCAGAAAAAAAATAATGAAATTTGATTATTTGAATTCCCGCCATGTATGACGTAGAATTAGGCCGCACCAATGAATGGTCGTAAAAACATAGCGTTTGTTTGTACGGGTAATGTAGATCTCCTGTTTGACGTTTCAACAATAGTTTGGAGGTTAGTAATTAATATATATGAGAGCCCAGAAAATTTTCTTTCTTAATTTACTAAAAAACAAATAATTTTTTAAGAATAAAATTTATATTTTTATTTATGTTTTCAACATAACATTACGTATATAGTGATCGGATTTTCAGTACCACGCAAGTAGCCCATTCTACTGGTGAGGAGATATTTTTGAAAAAATGATCATTTGCACCATTTTGCATAATAGCTGTGCTTCCAAGGTCGAAAACTTGAATTTTTAAAAAATAAATAAATATATCATCACGACATTTTAACCATTTCTGATTGTGCCACAATCTGCTTTATCACAGATGTCGGTAATGATGATAACATATTTGGATTTTTTATTGAGGACTTTAAATATAAAAAATATTCTAAAATCAAAAGTACCCTACCTTTTGCAGGGTTTAAATCTTTATGTTTTTAGTAAAGAACAATAAAAGAATCACTCTTGATTTTGTTTTTGTTTTCGCTCCTTGAATCAAATTCCAAAAACACAGGCGTCATTTTAAGCCAATCTATATGTATTTTTATTGTTTTTTTCTAGGTCAAGACCCCATCGAATCCAAAATCGTAGGAGGTCGCGATGTCGAAATCGGCAATTTTCCTTATCAAGTATCTGTTCGTTTGGGTGACCACCATATTTGTGGTGGTACCATAATTAACACAAACTCCATTCTTACTGCTGCACATTGCGTACATGAAATGGATCCTTCGTCGTTCTCTGTACGCGTGGGTAACACCAGACATAGTTCTGGACTTTGGTATAAAGTAGTTTCAGTTAGAAAGAACAATGCCTATAATCCTATAACTTACGATAATGATATAGCTATCTTGAAACTCAATAGGAATTTGGTTTTCAATAAGTTTATAAACTCTATTGATTTGCAGAAGTCTAAACAAAAAATAGGAAAAGGTAGGTACTACTAATACCCAGTTGCACTTTTGCATTTGATGTTTACATATTTGATACTCGTATGAGGGCAGTTTATAAAGAAATCTACCAATGAAAGAAGACACATTGAAATTGAACAATACTTAATTTTTAACATAACTTCCTTCAACACTAACATACTTTTCCCAACGTTTCTTCAACTGTACAATTCCGCCAAAAAAATTTTTTTTTGGAAGATTCAAATCTTCCCTTAAGATTTTTTTCATATTTTTGAATAAAAAGAAGTCACTAGGTGCTAAATCGGGGCTACTCGTATTCTTAGTTCTGTAAAACCATAGTTCCTGATAATGTATTCAACTGTAAGCGCTTTGTGAACCTAATGCCCGTATTCATAGTCAATGCTCAATCTCGTACTTGAGTATTACTTTGCCAAGCATTATTCCGGTCGTTCTCGACCTCAAGCACATCTTATGTTTCATAGTCAAAACTTCATGAATTCTCGGTTTTCTAAGGAGGATTCTAGAGAATTTGCAATAACTATGTTGGTATATTTGTAAAATTTAATATTTTTCTCTCAAATCGTATATTTGACATCTACATATACAGAGTGTATCAAGATAATGGAACAGTGCATTTTATTCGTGTATGTGAAAAGATACAGAAAAAAGTGTTTAGGATATTTTGTAAGGGATAGAGGGGGACACATTTTACCATAAACTTTATAATCATAAATCCAGTGGTACTCAAACTATAGGGCAATATTACATTTTTTTAAATAGCATTATATATATTTTATTAACTCATTAAATAGAGAATTTTGTTCTGAATTCAACAATATAATAATATCATACCCTTCAATTGCAAAAAATTTGATAAAAGTTAATTCAAAGTTAGTATTTCATTTCTACTGTATCTAAGTAATCTGAGCAAACATTCAATCAATAAAACAAAAAAAAAATATTTTAAAAGTTGAATTTATTGCCAAAATCGTAGCTTACTTGAATATAATAAAACTAAAATAAATTTTATTTTATTATCACTGAGGAACACATTAGACAAAGACAGTTCCTTGGCAATAATAGAAACCTTCAACATCTGTCAGCACCAATTTTTCAACATGTTGAACATTTTCTGCAGTTCGTGCTTCAAGTGCTCGACTAGATTTTGGATCATTCTGTATCGAAGCCCTTCCCCACCGAAACTGTTTACACCAAAATTTTCTTTTAAAATAACACAGGCACCATTCGCTCATAAATAATTTTAGGATTATTGCCTTCTTTTGTTAAGAATTTTATCAAACTCCGATGCTCCAATTTGATTTCACTTATTTTTTAACCCAAAATTCTACGCTAAACTGTAATAACAACAAAAAATTGTTATCTTTCGTCTTTTGTTTCATAGCTAGGTAGACTCCTTTATAAACTGCCCTCATATATCCTGCTGGCCAATATTAATTTAATTCCCTAAAATTCAGCTGATATCGCATGATATTCTATAGGAACCAATTATAAATCATTTTATTATACAGGTACTCAAGCATGGGTTTCCGGTTGGGGTGTGACAAAAGAAGGAAGTATGAACGTTCTTACTGGTCTCAAGGCCACAGATGTGACGGTTATTACCAATGAAGAATGTAATAGGAAGTACCAAGGACGCATTCGAATAACTCCTCGGATGTTATGTGCCCATACTTTGTCTCATGATTCCTGTCAGGGTGACTCTGGAGGTCCTTTAGTAGCCAATGGAAAGCTGATAGGAGTGGTATCTTGGGGCTTTGGATGCGCCAGACGCGAATATCCAGGGGTGTATACCGATGTGTCAGAGATGTACGGTTGGATATTGAATAATTTGTAAGGTATATTTTGTAATCTGTATTCACTTATTATTCAAATATGAAATAAATAATTTTTGATCAGCTTCATTGGTAATGTGGATATTTAATTAAGGCTAGAACTTAGAAATGGGTATTTAGTTGAAAGAAAAAAAAACACCTACCTGATCTAAATGGAATACAGGTCGGAGTCGATTCTTCGCCCATAATAAGACCAGTAAGACCCATGAGAACCGCAAGAACCGTAGACTCGCAGTGGCGTTTATCGTAGATAAAAATATAACAACGCCTTGGTTTTCAGACGACCTTTTCTATAATAACATATGACATGATATTGCAAAAAAAATCCTAAAACAATATTCAAACGTCTTGATTTAACTCTTTTCCGATATCATGGGAGGGATATATCCCCTATAACAATGAAACTCCATAACGAAAAAAAATAACACTCACGAAAAAAATAAATAAACAAGTCGGTATCGAACCAAAGTGGGGTTTAGTCGTGTTTACTTTCATTCCTAAAATTTTCATATCTATTCATTTCTGCATTCTTCTTCGATCAATTTACAACATTATGTCTTCAAGTCAAAATTAAACTTTAATTCTTTACTCCGGCGTTTCATTGAGTTGGGGACAACTTACATTTCAGATCTAAAGTGACTAAGTGTAAGTGAATAGTGCATTTGTGTTGTGCTTTAAATTGCTCGTTAGTTCCAAGAACAACGGGTCAAATTTAGTCTTCGGGCCGGCCAACCGTGCACGCAGCGCCTGCTGCCCTCATCGTCTCCACTACTCTTCTGCGTTTCTACAAGAGAAACACACCAGCCTCACAGCGAAATGAGGCCTGAGTTACGTCGTTCTTCTGAACCCATGGTCACCGCTTCCAACCGCAGACGGCGTCCACATTGGAATCTGAATCCTGCATTTCGTCCCATCGAGTCCCTGCCTTCCAAATATTATTCCTGTCTCTCCCGTCGAGGTCAGTACTTTGATATTCACCTTGATAATCACCAAACTCTAATATCGCGAGATTTCATTTTATTATTCATTACAATTAGTCCACTAGCGACTTGGTCCTTCGAGCATTAACAACCCGTAAGAACCGCATTACCCGTAAGACATGAATTTACACACACACACACGCACATTTAAATTATTCATAATGGTGTCTGTCTTACAAATCGATATTATTTTACTTCTTCTATTATTATTATTATTATGGGGTCCCGTGGCTGCGTGCCAGAGAGTCTGGTCGCGGACCTGGGAACCGGGTTCGATCCCGACCGACGCCAAATATTTTGAATTTCATATGGCACAAAAGTGACCCCTGTGGTGCACTCTCCACGCCAGCAATGAGTGCCCGTGAGGTGACGCCTGGTAAGTGCCCGCACGGTATAAATATGTCATCATCATTACCGATATCTGCGATAAAGGAGATTGTGGCACACTCAGATACGGGTAATATGCTGTGATGATATATTTATATATTTATTTATTTTCTTCTATTATTGTAGAAATGACTAAATCAATTTTAAAAACTAATTGTACTATGTGAAATGTTTATTAAAAAAATAAAATTGTTTTTCAAGGGTATGCTTATTTAAACGGTTAATTAGCAACGTAGTATTACATCTGACGTGTCATATGGTTCTTACGGGTCTTGTGGGTCTATCGGGCCTTATGGGTCTTACAAGTCTTATGGGTGAAGAAGCCACTTCAAACCATATTCCCTAAAATACGGGTGAGCGAGTGGTCTTTTGTATCCACCGGTATTCCGAGCACTATATCTAATAGTTATTTCCTTAGTTTCACCTAAGGAAATCTTGTGATGGTCTTTGATTTCTCTAAATAATCAAATTTGGTCATCAATAAATGCAAAGAAGAAGAAGTCAAACAGGTTACAGGTAAATATAAAACAAGAAAATTATTTTAAATTTTATTTACACTCATCAAATTCAACATTTACATGTTGGCCTTAATCCAATCATACATTTCAGAAACTCTGGCATAAACACCAGGATATTGAGGCCTAGCGCATCCATATCCCCAAGACACAACTCCAACAAGTTTTCCATTGGCTACCAAAGGACCACCAGAATCTCCTTGACAAGAATCCTTATACAGAGTTTGTGCGCACAACATCTGATTGGTAATTTTCCCTGCACCATATTTCCTGCTACAAACAGCATTACTCAAAACTGCCACATCCACAGCCCTTAGGGACCCTGGAAGCCCAGTGCTGCCCTCTTTGGTTACACCCCATCCCGACACCCAAGCTTTCGTCCCATCAGATAGTTCTTCCAATCTATTTTGTAGTTTAACAGGTTGGACCTTCGAATTGAACTCCAAAGGCGTCGCCAATTTTAAGATAGCCATGTCGTTGGAGAATAGACGAGAATTATAGTTCTTATTGGGGATAACTCTATCCACTTTGACTTTAATTCCTTGGCGATGAGTGGTAGATCCCGCGCGAATTGAGTATTGGGAATGGTCCATGCCATCTACGCAATGGCATGCAGTGAGAATGGTAGTGGAGTCGAGAATGCTACCACCGCAAATGTGTTGGTCGTAAACTCTCACGGAAACTTGGTATGGGTATTGTTCGATGGAGACTTCTTGGCCTCCGACAATTCGGCCGTCCAGTAGAGGAACGTAGCCTAAAAAAATGGATAATAGGGATCTTAAAACGTGTTTGTTCACCAGGGGCATAGGAACCGGAGGGGGGGGGGCTCCCCACTCCCAAGAGATCTTTATATGTAACAAAATATTCGATGACTGTAATTTTGACAGTTTTAACTTCGATTCAAATTGTAATAATTAAATAATTCCCTGATAGCCAGCTTTACATAAAATTTATGTAAACAGGTGCCAGTATTTACATAAAAAGTACATTTAAAAAAAATGTTATTAATTACATAAAATACAAGAAAAATGCAATTCGGATATCAATATTCATGTCTTAAGAAATGTGTACAAAAATTCGGCAATTTTATTACAAACTCGTAATCTTATACTTGTAATAAAAACTGTCATAAAAGGGGACAGAATATATTTGCTTTTGAGAAAGTTCTATCAAATTTATTTTAGGTGTCGAAGATATGTTGTTATTATAGTAAAATTTGTATGAAATCAAATGCCTTTAGCGCGTCTCAAAACTTATTTAAGATCAACTATGATGCAGAAACGCTTAACGCAGATTTTAATTCTACACATCCAAAAGAGCACACAGCTCTTCTAAACCTGGACGATATTTTAAAAGTGGTCGAAGTAGGAACGAAGAAAGGAGTCGCGTTTTCGGAAAACTATAGGCTGATTGTTATGGCTCCTTTCATCTAATTTAACATCAACACACCGATAATTTTATATTTCCAAGTTAAAGAGCTTCATCTGTCGCCAAGGTGATTGCTTGTACAGTTTTTTCTTCATCGTTCCTATTATGATTACCAATAAATCCTGGGAGTTGATTTATTCGTACAACTTGTAAAAATGTATCGATAATTGGATTTAAAAAAATCTGTTGTGGCCAGCACAAGACCTCTCGCTATTTTCATATTAGGCTATATAAGTATTGTATTGCACTTCGCTTTCGAACCGTCGTTTTATAACAAAACTTTACCTAAATATTGTTTTTTATTGCATTTAACATGTCTTCTGCACACATATAATTCTATCTATTTTTCATTGTATGAGGAAGTTTCTAAATGCCAGAGATTCTTCCAATTCATTAACCAGATTGGCGGTATTTCTGATGGATATATGAATTTTACCTATAATTTCAAATATTTAATTAATAAAACAATAAGAAAGATTAAATATACTTCCCAGAAAAAGCTATCAGATTGTCACTAAAACTGTAGATTTTTGACACTGACATGTGTCATTTACAAACTATGTTTTAAACATTGGAATTTGTCAACTGGTTTCCTTAGTGCCTTAGCCTCTGTGATTAGATTACTCTATAAATTTATAGTGTCTTTGTCTCTAAATCTGTACAAGATATAATAAAAATTTTAAGTGTATTAGATGGAGCATTTTATGTTCTTCAATATTTAATAAAAAAAATTCCCAAAAAGTTATATTTAGAAGAATTTTTCTAAGAAACTACTACTTCCGGTTGTTCAATTGTTACCAAAACCTTTTCAGCTCTTCCCAGGAATGTCAGATTGAGAAAACGGCAGTTAAATATTTTTTAAGTCATAGTTTTTGAGGAATTATGTCTACAACATCCAGACATACACACATACACACATTCACACACACACACACACACACAGACATCATTTTAAAAATGTTATAATCGGATTTTAGGGACCTTAAATCGTGCTTATTTAATAAAATCTGAATATGCGAATTTTAGCATGAATCCAATACCTCTCTTAGCGAGAGGTAAAAAAGGAAATTTTATTTTTACCTATTGCTTAAGAAACGTTCAAATATTATGTAAATGTTGAAATAAATATATGGAACATTAAGCCCAAAATCACTCGACTTTGAATCCCATGAAGGTTCCCAAAGGATACTCCAATTTTTAACTAAACTAATATGTTAAACAAATGTTTTATTTCGATGTTAACTAATATTAATATAAATTTATAATTTATTTTAATTACACGCTGCACTATAGTTTGTTTAATATAACATTTTTTATAGTTGTAAAAACTGTTTTTTTTTTCATTAAAAAATATCTCTTTACTTAACCCCCTCACCCTTGACGGAAAATTGAAAATTCCAAATAAGAATTTGACCCCCCAGGAAAAATTTGGTTCCTACGCGCCTACTGTTCATTAAAATTTGGATGTGTGGTTTTCAGCATGATTCCAATACATGATTTATCAATGTTGGCGAAAAGAAAAAAAATATAAACAATTGCTTACGAGTGATTAGCGAGCAGTTGACTAGGATTGTTTTTTTATAGTTTACAAAAAGTCAAAAATTGTTTTTCATGCAAAATAAACATATTTCCATTTTTAGTATGTTTAAAGAATAAAACTTACCATATGCTAAGGTGCACAGTGAAATGAATGCTATTACAAGTTTCATGATGTGGTACTATATTTTCGTCTTTACTTTTTGCTGTTTTTATACTAACTTTTATCAAAATACCCAAAATTTTAACACTGTTTTATCAGAAATAGTTATCTTTGCACATTATTTGCATAAACATATTCAATGAATTGTCTAATATGAATAATAATGTACAGTTAGAATAATTTTTGAATATAAAAACTTGCTACTAACTGATAATACCGTGTAATAAAAAAGACTCATCACTATTTCATTTAAATTATTAGTACAATGATAAGGTTGTTTGACAAATATTGTACTCTAAAGTAAGTAAAAAACACTATATTACTATTGCTTGAAATATATTTACATTGTAGATAAGTGACCATGTATGTATTTTAATATTTTATGTTAATTTTACATTCATAAGTTATCGTAAAAATAAAACGTGTAATCTACTAAATTTGTTTAAATATTTTGTTTTAACAAAATGTTATTATTTATGTTGTGATTATTAAAGAATAAGGGTTTTTATCTCTTGCTAGGAGAGGTATTGGATTCATGCTAAAAATCGGATATACAGATTTTAGTGAATAAGCACGTTTTAAAGATATTAGAATCCGATTTTAACATTTTTCCAATGATGTCTGTGTGTGTAGATGCTTGAGGAACTGTTTTTCAAAATCTATAAGACTAAAGACCAATTTAACTACGTATTCCTTAAGCTGACATTAATGGGAAGAGTTGAAAAGGTTTTGGTAACATTTGGACAACCGAAAGTAGTAGTTTCTTAAAAAAATCTTCTAAATTTTATTTTTTTGGAAATTTATGTTATTGCACATATTAAAGAATATAATATTCTCTATTCAATACATTGAACATTTTTATATCTTTCATAGATGTAATGAATTTCACAGTCCAAAAACTCCATGGAAACCAGTTGAAAAATTAAAATGTTTGTAATTGACAGAAAAATGTCAGTGTGAAAAATCCAGATACATTACTGAAAGCTTTTCATAGGAAGTACATTTAATATTTCTTATTTTATTAGTAATTAAAAATTTAAACTTATAAATATAGTATATTACATCCGAGGTAGGAGATGTTTCATTACAGCCGAGGGCTTATGCATATTACCTTGAGGCGAAGCCTCGAAGTGAGATAATACGCGAGGCTGTTATGAAACTCCCACCGACGTTATGTATACTATTTTATTCACAATCATCCTCATTTTAAATCAATAATTTAAAAAATAAATCATTGAATTATAACCTTTAATTTTATTAATATTTTGACAGCTGTCTTAAAATTTGTTTAGCCTACTTAATTATGGGATCTCCGGCAATGTTGCAAGGCAACCCCTACATAAACATTTCCAACCCAAGAGATGGAAGTGAAATCTGTTATTTCCAACCCAAGATATTGTCATTAAAGTTAGGAATGACATATTTTCCAACCTCCAAAAGGTTAGGAATCTGTATATTATTATAATGATTGTGAATAAAATATATTACATATAAGCATCAGAAATACCGCCAATCTCGTCAATAAATTTGAAGAATCTCGAACATTTAGAAGAGTAGGAGGAAACTTATTTATAGAACGAATTAAAAAATATAAAAATTGTATTAATAATAGATTATTAGATAATTAGAATTATTGTGTGTGTACCAGAAATGTTAAGTACAATTATGTTCTTCTACAGTCTACAGCCTAGAATGAAAATGGCGAGAAGTCTTGTGGTGGCCACAACAGATTTTTGAACGTACTGTTCAGGATTATTCGATTATTACCAGACGAGAATTATATACTATAAAATTGTACATTTTTAAAAAATATTTCAAATACGTTTAAAACAGCTCCCGTCAACAATAATATATTTCACCATTTTTTCCTTCCATTTCTTAATCCTCTCTCAGAATATTTTCAAAATAATCATTGCATAGATATTTTTTTAATGTTTAGGAAATACTATATAAATACAAATGATTCAATATATGATAATATGAATTAAAGATAAGGAAAAAAAGATTGATAATATTTGAAATTGATAAGACAGTATTGTTGTAGTATGTATTCCACAAACATTATATTCAGTTCTTTTCGAATTAAAAATATTTATTTGTGTGCAACAGTTTTTAATTTTAATATTATTTTAACAGGTAAGTAAATGTAACAATTTTTTTATTTTTTGGAAATAATGTGAGTTAAATTTATATAGAAAGTATATTTGGAGGAAATCAAACGTCAATATCTCATTTTCCTTATCAAGTTTCAATACGGTACAATAATAAACATCATTGTGGTGGTTCCATTGTTGATGAATACATTATTCTTACAGCGGCACACTGCGTTCATGGGTAAGTACATATACTCATATTGATTCTAGAATTATCCCGAATTTAATCAAAATCACAAACAAAATAGATAATTATACTCATAAAGAAAAGAAGCAAATAACTAATTAATATTATTCTGATGCAAATTATATTTTATATTATATATTATAAATTGAAATTCAAGTACATTGTTATTACGTTTGTTTGCCATTCTGTTTTAATTTCATAGTTAACACGATAAAGAAGTCATTTTTATAAACTTATTTTTTGAGACTTAGAACAATTTTCAACTAGAACGACCAATTTTCGATTTTTATCTGAAACTAAAAGAAAATTTGAAAATGTTAAAACTGAATTGGCCGTTTCGGGACATGCAAAAACTTTTATCAAGAATACATTTTTTTGTAAAATGAAAAATAAAAAAGTTTTTCCTCTTTGGAACTCGATCCGTGGACATACTGTATACAGAGTGTCCCATTTAGAGGTGCCACCATTGGGATCTCGAGAACTATAAGAGATACGATGTTGGTTAAATGTAACTTTTTGTGCGCCTTTGGGAGGCCATCTCAGATGTGCTTTTGTTTTTCCAAAAATTCTCATAGGGCACTAGATAATGACGAAAAACTGAATATTGTTAATTTTTTTCTTTTTCAAATTAATTCTAAACTATTAGTAATTGAGAAAAAAGGTTCAAATTCAAAAGATAGATATTTTTATTAACTAACCAATGGCGTACGAAATAAATTTTTATATCTGTAAATTTTCGAGATATAACACAAACTTATATTTTTTTAAATGGAACCCATATATGATTTTAATCTCAAAAAAATTATTAGTTTTTTCTCTTTTCAATGATATAAGGGTTATTATGTTTTATATTTGTTTTGTCGTCCAAATTATTATCTTTTACTTATTTTGTAGTAATTTACAATTATTTTGAAAATATTGGTAGATTTATATTTAGAAATACTCCTTGTATTTAAATAATTTATTTCGTTACAAAATTTTGCTCAAAACTCGTATTAAATTAATTTTTATAATATTTTGTATCAGGTCGCCCTTGGCACATTATAGTGTAATTTGTAATTATGAGTCTAGAATAAAAATATTAAGTAATAAAGGCATAAAATAAATTATATTGATCAAATACACTATAATTAATTAAAATAATAATGTTTTTTTGGTATATAATAAGAAAATTCAGGAAAATAAAGAGAAAAATAAAATTTTAGGGGCAAAACAAATATAAAACATAATAACCCTTACATCACTGAAAAGAGAAAAAAATAATGATTTTTTTGAGTTTCTGTTATATCTCGAAAATTTAAGGATATAAAAATTTATTTCGTACGCCACTGGTTAGTTAATAAAAATATCTATCTTTTGTATTTGAAACGTTTTTTTCAATTAATAATAGTTTAGAAGTTATTTGAAAAAGAAAAAATCAACAATATTCAGTTTTTCGTCATTATCTAGTCCCCTATGAGAATTTTTGGAAAAACAAAAGCACATCTGAGATGGCCTCCCAAAGGCGCACAAAAAGTTCCATTTAACCAACATCGTAGCTCTTATAGTTCTCGAGATCCCAATGGTGGCACCTCTAAATGGGACACACTGTATAGTAAATATAATAAAAATTTGTAATAACAAAAATTTTCAAAAAATAATATTTAGAAGATTTTTTTTAAGAAACTACTACTTGCGGTTGTCCAATAGACATTTACAAAATTGACGTCACTGCAAGAGAGAGATAGAAGATCATGCATTCCTATCTGTCATTGTGTTCGCATCTGTTATTCAGTGTTAAACCTAATTCTTTATTATGATTTGTACGTTGTGTTTAATAAAAATGAGTTTAAAACCAGAAGATGTGTCTGGGGCAACTTTTTTGTTTGATAATATTGAAGATAATTCGATTATTCAACTAAAACGATGGCTAGAGTGTAGAGTCTACGGCTGATGACAGGTGTTTGTTTGGACGGGGTAACCATAGCAACCTTGATTTCTATGCGTTGCCGCTAGAGGCGCTCTTGCAAATTGCAATTTTGTAAGTGTCTATTGTTATCAAAACCTTTTCACCTTTCGCATTAATGTTATTGTTGTTAAATTGCATAAAACTAAATTCCTATATTCACCCCTAACTACCACTACCTAGTACAAGTTCAGAGTAAAATGATAAAATGAGTACATTCATATCTTAAATTATGTCTTTTTTAAGGCGCGATTACACTAAATATTCCATTCGAGTGGGTGAAACATCTCACATCAGGGGTCACATCTTCAAAGTTGTAGGAATCATAGAACATCCAGAATACCGTGCCCCATCTTTCGACAAAGACATCGCCATTTTAAAACTCGACTTCCCTCTAACATTCACTTCAAACATCCAACTCATCGATCTACAGCGTCCTGGTGAAGAAACCCCAATAAAAACGCAAGCTTTCATCTCTGGATGGGGTAAAATAGAATCTGGAATCTTCCCAGAGAACTTACATGCAACTTACGTCCACATCATCAGCAACAAGAAATGTCAATCAAGACACGGAAAGAATAAAATAACTGAGAATATGTTGTGTGCATTTACACCAAAGCAGGATGCGTGTATTGGTGATTCTGGTGGACCGTTGGTAGTGGATAAAGTTCAGATTGGTATTGTGTCTTGGGGAAGATCTTGTGCGTATTCTAAGTATGCTGGGGTGTACACCAAAGTGGCTGAGATGTATGAGTGGATACAAGAAAATAAGCATAACAAAAATTTTAATGTTTGTACTAAAAGTTAACATCCAAATTTATCAAGTGTGATAAAACACAAATTAAAAAATTTGTTGTGGCCAGCACAATGCCTCTCGCCATTTTAATTTTATGTTATATAAGCATTGTAATTGCACTTCGCTGTCGAAATATCGTTTTATAATAATAAAAATTTAGAACTTTACCCAAATATTGGTTTTTATTGCATTTAACATATCATGTGCACACATAAAACTATATAAAAAATTATATCTATTAACAAGATTGGCGGTATTTCTTATGTATGCAGGGTGTTCAAAAATAAGTGTCACAAATTTTGAGAGCAGAAAGTATTGACCAAAATGAGTAAAAAAAGTTTAATCAACATGGATCCGATCTTCAATTGTTTTCGAGTAAGAGGCCATTTTGTATTAGAATCTACGAAAAACAGACTAAGATAGTGGTCGAACAAAATTTTGTTTATGCCAGTAAATAGATTATAAAAAACAATATGATTTTATATGAAACATTTTTTTTTTCACTTTCTAATAGTTACGAATAGGGTTTCCAATTTTCGGGATCGGGATCCCGTTTCGAGGTCCCGGGATAAAAACCCTAGATCCCGGGATACCGGGATCGCGGAATCCCGGGATTAACCCCAATATATTATTTTAAATCTAACACTAGCAACAGAAGTAACAAAAATGCAGAAATACATCAAACAAAAGAACGTTTTTATTAAAAAATACAAAAATACATTTAAGAAACAAAATTTAAAAAAAATCGTCTTTGGTTATAAAACATAAAACTAGGAACTAGAAACAGAAAGAGTGAAGAAAGTTTTATTCAAATATTTTTTAAACATCTGCGCCCTGCTTGGTAAAAATAAAATATGCCCTTAAAATCGGCTTTTCTTGTATTTCAGACAGAGACATATCTTCATCAGATTCCGAATCTAAGATTATATTTGTCTTAAAATGTTTCGATAGGGGAATCCCCGTCCGGCGGTAGGTGATCATATTACATACGTAAATTACCGGGGTAAAGCTAAATAACACGCGGATAAAAAAAAGGATAAAGCAGATTGAAATTTTATCATTTAAAAAATCGATATTTTCGGGATCCCGATTTTTAATCCCGGAATTTTCGGAACAAAAAATCTTCCGGGATCCCGCGATTTCGGGAGCCCGGGATCCCGGATTGGAAACCCTAGTTACGAAGTTATTCGAAAACTAAATATTGGTCAAGGTCGCCACAACTTTTGTCTTAGTACAGTAGCAGAGGAAAACACCGAAAAAACTCATTTTTCATTGCCTTATATCTCGGCAACTATTGAAAATCGGACCCATGTTGATTAAGTTTTTTTTCTCATTTTGGTCAGTACTATATGCTCTCATAATTTGGAACACTTATTTTTTAACACCCTGTCTATGGATTTTACGTATAATTTTAAATATTTAATTAATAAAACAATAAGAAAGATCAAAAAATCTTTCAGAATGTTACTAAAAATGTTGATTTATGACACTTTCATTTACAAACAATGTTACAAATATTTGAATTTGTCAACTGGTTTCCTTGGTGTAGTTTGGACTGGGCGATTTATTACATCCGATTAGTGTTTTTATCTCTAAATCTATATAAGACATAATACATTTTTAAATGTATCACATGTAGAATTTTATGTTCTTCAATATTTGTAATTTCCAAAAAATAATATCTAGAAGATTTTTTTTAAATACTTTTTCTCTTTCTTTCGGAAGGTCCATGTTTCGCAGCCATACCGTACAATAGGTACTCCATATAAGAAATTTTGCAAATATTTTTCGTAGTTTAATATTAATGCATGTACTTAGTTGTTAATAAATCTTATAATTTTCTACAAGCTGATTTTTCCTGTGGAATTCTGCTTCCAATTTTTTCCTTGCAATGTAAGCGAAATGATTAAGTTTCTTCGTCAAGGAAAAGTAGGAAACAAATATTGTGGACACATGTTTAGTAATTGGATGAAATATATAGTTACAAGTAAATTGTAAATTGTTTTTATCTGTGAGAATTCATCTTATCTTTTCCTGTTGGGAATTATAAGTCATAAAAGTAAATTTATTTATGAATCATCAACATTCACATTGAAACATGTGCATTCAACAATAAAATTGCTCAAATTATATCTGTTATCAATTTCACATCACAACATTTTAGCACTTTCCTTGGTTGTTATTAGAGTTGTGCATTTGACCAGTCAAATATTTTTCGGTTAATTGACGGACTAATTGACGGTCATTTAACCGTCAATTGACCAAGGAAGCATTTATTAAAAATTACAATTAAAAATTAAAATTGTCATTTATTTATATAGTACCAAATAATGTTTACTACATTCAATATTACTAAAAATGAAAAACAATCAACAACTAATGAACAAACCCACTAAAGATTCAAAAAAGGGGAAAGTAAAGTAAAAGGCGCAAAGAAATATGTATTTATTCTATAAAATAATAGTAAAATAATAGCACGGCATACAGTTATCTTCAAACTAGGTATATTCAATTGACCTGTCAATTGTCCACGGCACAACCCTAGTTATTATTATTCATATTTTTATATTCACATATATATTTTTTCTACCTATTTAGGGCTTTACAACCGGACTCACCGAGCCGCAGTATTTTACCACTGCCGTTCTGCAGTTTGGATTTCGGCCATTGTTATATTTATTTGATGTATAAGTGGCAAACTTATAACATCCGAATGTGATAAATACAAAGGGAAGTTTAGCGATTTTTTATATATTTTTATTCCATGGGAAATGACTTGAAAAATGATGTAATGTTTTATTTTTTTCAAAAATGCCCAGACGTATGTCGATTTATACACTGACGCACGCGGTTGCGGTTATCAGTGAAGCGCTTTTACGCTTTGTTACGACCTACGTTCCATGCTAAACTTCCCCATTATAGTTGTCGTCAAATAAGTATTGACAAGTCAGGGACAACGTTTTGAAAATGCTATGTTTTGAAAATACGGCAACATCGAAGTCAAGGGACAGGGTGCGGAGAAGGAAAAAAATAACATCAATCCATGTTGACTTGACGGCGACTATATTTGTATTTTTTCTACAATTCACACATTGTCGGTCGACGGGAATCGAACGCGCGGAATATGGCTCGGGTGACGTCACAGCGAGGTAGGAGGTGTGCGCTAACCCGCTCGGGTATAAAAAGTTTTAGTTTTTTGTAACAAAAATTTAAGATGGCAAAAAAGTTTTATAATCTCTGGTATGCGATGAATCAAAGTCTAGATGGATCACATGGTTCTGTTTATTATGACTAGCATAGTGTATTAATATCTTAAATGAATAAATTTCAAGGTAGTCTCCCATGTACTGCTTAGCTTAGACATTCGATATTCGTTGAATAGTGTCAAAATTGGGAAGAACAGTTTAATTCTAACTTAGTTTTTAAAATTTTTGCACACTAACCTTCAGAATATCAAACAAACTTAAAAGAGAGATAAACATATTTGCTGATGAGTCATTTAATAGTAGTGTGTCTATCGTGATGAACGATAGAATTGTTTTTATAATACTTATTCTACAAATACTTTTCCATATTAGTGTTGTTGGTAAGTAACAGTTATTTATATTTATTACTATTGAAGTAGAGACTATGTTATTTACGGTTTCACATTGAGAACTTTATATATTTCATTTGAAAAGTACTACACATTTGTAAGATAAAAGATAACCATACATACATAAAATGTAAATATTTGGGGGCCGAAGTGCTATTCATTTTGGGACCACATCAAAAACGTCAAATAAAATTATGAGCACTGCATCTCGCGATACTCAAAAATACTAGACAATCTTATTTTTGATGTAAATAGATAAAAGAAGTCTGTAAATTGGATTGCCTTGGTTTTTCATGGATCCTAGAAAAAAATATTTTACTGTTTTTCATGTGAAAATATTTCTCAAATAAGTGGAATTATTTTGAATACAATCGATATGTTTTTTTTTTTTCGAATGTTATAGGTGAATCTATTTATAAAATAAATCACATATGGTAACATGATAACATATCGGCTAATCTTGAAGGAAACTAAATAAACCAAAAACAATAGATAAAATTAGTTTGTATTGTGAACGCGCGAATTGTACAGTATGTTGAAAGAAATGAAAGACAGAAGTGTTTTTATTATTTTAACTCTATTCTTCCATATAAGTGTTACTAGTAAGTAGTATTTATTTATTATTAATAGATATTTGAGTTAGGATTGCCAGGTTTTATTTTACCATAACGGGACATATTTCAAGATGCAAAAAATATACGAGTATACCGGGCGTCTACTTGAAATTTGTTTTAGCTGCAGTTATAAATTAATTTTAAACGAAAATGTTTCAATTGAGGTTGTACGAGTAGATAATAAAATTATACACCTAAATCATTATTTTGTACGTTTTGTAATCAGTAAAACCGAATTTGCATTTTTATAAATATTGCTCATGCACGCACGTTTAGGTGTCTTCCTTAATTTGACCGGGAACTTCAGTTGATTTTGGCATCGTTTGCACAGTGATGCAACAAAAGCGGGACATTTAAAATCCTCGACGGGACACGGGACATTTTATTTGAAATCGGGACTGTCCCGCCGAAAATGGGACGTCTGACAACCCTAATTTGATTTGATGTTTCAAGCTGTACTTACTATAATACAGAGTGTTCAAAAAATCCTAACTCGGAGAAGGCTATGATCAAAAAAACGTATGTCAATTTGAAAGTATTTAATTAAATGTCAATGGGGGATTACGGCTCAATCGAATTAAAGGAAAATAGTAAAAAAATACGAATGTATATGCTGAGTAACGAATATTAATAAAAAAATGAAATGGTATAATTGAGATATTTCGGAAATAAAGAGTTTTTGTTATAACGCTTCGACACTAATATGAAAATATTTTGATTGGCGACCGAGAAACCGCCTATACATGCATTACAAATAGCGTGTTAGGAGGTGGGATTACTACCAATGGAAGTTAAGAAATTCAAATTCGAAAGGAGGGGCTAACATTCCTGTACTACAGTTTCCAAACAGTTTTTATTTTAACATAAATTTCTTGCATTAAACTTAATAATTTAAATACACCTGTAATTATAAAGTATGTATACTTATACAGTGTTATAATATTCATTTATTTTTATGTAAATATAACTTAAAAAAGCATATATTTCAAGAACATTTAGGTCCATGATGAAAACAGTTTGATATAAAAACACATAAATGTGACGTCAATCTTTTCAAAATTCGGGAGACCATAACTCGCTTATTAATAGGAATTTTTTTCAACGGATTTTCATCAATAGTCTTAGTTTTCCTAATATTTTCAGATGAAATTATAAAAAAAAATGGTGTAATCCCCCATTGGACACTAGATATAGTCAAAAATGTTATCTAAAGAAATCAGAGCTTTTCTTTTTGAATCCTTATTTTAGAAATAGAAATAAAATAGAAAACGGTGATTGGCAGTATTCTTCTTTAATATCTTTTCTCCTTAAAATTACATTTTACGATCAATTTTGACAATGTGAGTTTTGAATTGAATAATGATCAGACCTACGTGTCTATGTTCATGGCCTACTACGAATTATGTTTTTTCTAAACACACTGTATTACAATTTTAATATCCAAGGTAGACAAATTTTGTGTAATATTTAAATAAAAAGTCTGATGTGGCCAATACAATAACACCCGCCATCTAATTGAATGGGAGAGCGAATAATATGTAAACTTTATTATTTAATTTCAGACTGCATAATAGATGGAGATGATACAAGAATTAAATACCATCCTTATCAAGTGTCTGTTCATCGACAGTGGGAACATGTATGTGGAGGAGTTATTCTAGATCCTACAACAATCCTTACGGCAGCTCATTGTGTAAAAGGGTAAATATCAATTAGTGTTTCTGTTTGCAAAATATTAATTAATATAATTTGTTAGCTAAATCACCAAGTAGAAACATAGACCATACCAACATCTGATTGTGATTATAGCGAGCGGTTGACCAGCATTGTTTTATCTCAGAATTATTTTGGAGAAAAATATTTCAAATAAAAGATGCTTACAATTAATTTTTCTGTTATTTGAAGTATTTTCATAATCCCGTAATCAGCTGTTCATACTCTCAGCAAAAACAAAAGAATTCAGGAGTTTTCCAAACGAAACAACGAATAAAAGATGCTTACAATTAATTTTTCTGTCATTTGAAGTATTTTCATAATCCCGTAATCAGCTGTTCATACTCTCAGCAAAAACAAAAGAATTCAGGAGTTTTTCAAACGAAACAACGAATAAAAGATGCTTACAATTAATTTTTCTGTCATTTGAAGTATTTTCATAATCCCGTAATCAGCTGTTCATACTCTCAGCAAAAACAAAAGAATTCAGGAGTTTTTCAAACGAAACAACGAACAAAAGATGCTTACAATTCATTTTTCTGTCATTTGAAGTATTTTCATAATCCCGTAATCAGCTGTTCATACTCTCAGCAAAAACAAAAGAATTCAGGAGTTTTTCAAACTGGCAGTTTAGTACAGTTTTTTTATCCTCAATAAGATACTAAATTTCCGTGCTCGGGACGCTACCGCTCTCTTCGCCGACAAAAAGTGTAAAAAAACGAATTTGAAACTCGTCACTTATATAAACAATATTCTTATATTTTTTTATCTAGGATAAACTGTTAAAAAGTTACGCTAAAAATAATTAACCAAATAACAATTAATGAAAAAAATAAATATATTATACAAAAATTTGCAATATTATGTATTTAATATTTAGTATAATAGCTTTTACTACTTATAACAGTTTGCATTTGTCGTGACAAGGTATTTTACAATTATTCTATTTTTGTCAACGATTTTCTACAAATAATTATTTTTTTATTATACATGCATCATAATCGCTCTTTAAAACACGCAAAAGCGTGCATAAATCGACCATTAAAACACACTAAATTTTTGAGTTACCTAGGTAACGAAAAATGACAATAAATATGAATAACAACTAAAACAATGAAAAAAAAATATTGACTTGTTGACTTAACGTAAACAATACCAATAATTGCTAACTGTCTCCTTGGAAACGCTCAAATACTCACTAGATCAAAAATCAAAACCGTATGATTTGCAATAATTTTCAGTTTTAAATGGTTATGATGCATTTATAATAAAACATAGCGTATGATACACGTGTATAAGCTAGCCTTTAAAGCACTACGACACTAAAGACACTCCGCTACGCGTCGTGGCTTTAAATTTGTCGTTCGTGTAGCTTATACACTTGTATCATAATATACTATTTCATTCGCAGCCCTGAAAATTTTAAAGATGGGATAACGCGGTTTAAAAATCTTAATTCGACATGAATTTCTTTTTCAAATCATGTGATACACGATTTTTATTGGTGAACGGTTCCCAAGTTATTAACAACTTGATCTCACATGAATTTTTTAAAAATTTTAAATATCTAAAAAGTGGAAAAATACTACCTTTTTTTTTAGTTTAAGTTCTGTAATTTATTATTTTAACCCAACGTTTCGGCACCATAAACTGGTGCCTTCTTCAGGGGATACAATGACATATTTTTTGAAATAACAAAAACAACAAGTAACCAAGGTAACAAGAAATGTTCATAAATGTTACCTTTTTTATGTATACAAAATATGCATGTCCGGCAAAAAACATGGACGGCGAACATGCAACTTCTCAAGAAAAAATCTCCTTTTGCCAGAGGAAAAACCGTCCCAAAAACTGGCAGAGAAGTGATCTGTATAACTCAGAGACGATAAAGCGTCAAAAAATATGTCATTGTATCCCCTGAAGAAAGCACCAGTTTATGGTGCCGAAACGTTGGGTTAAAATAATAAATTACAGAACTTAAACTAAAAAAAAGGTATAGTATTTTTCCAATTAATAATATGAGTTCTGAAAGATATTTTAATAATCTAAAAAGTGATCTATTTTTCATTTTTTCATAAACCACTTCCACATGTATTACATACTTTACAATTTTTTATTTTTAACTGTGTTGAAATTTTGGATGAAAATATGAGAAATGTGCTGATTTTCAGATGTTTAAAATATTACTATGGTTTTAATTCCCTATTGTTCGCCTAATAATAGGTTTCAACTTCAACGTACATCTATATTTTTTGAAGATCGTTTTTCTAATTTAATGAGAAAATTGTTTAAAATTAAATATTTATAATATTGTCATTCATTTTATACATAATAACACACACATACATTAACGTTTTATATACTTTTGTTTAATACAAGGAAAATATGTACGATTAGATAAAAATAGTTGATCAAAGGGAACAGCTTTTTATTTCTCTATTGTTTACGATATAAATTTTAAAGTATAACACATTTAAATTTAAGGTTATCTTGCAATTAATTGCAGTCATTATGTTTAAGATTTTAAATCAGATTATCGAAAATAATAATTGTCCAAATACAAATAATTACCTACTCTACTTTGATATTCATCTTTTTGATTTTATTTGTTTACCTGGAAACAAAATATATATACTGTATAAACGAAAATAATACATCACAAGAAAAATGATTTCTTGGCGATGCTTGTAAGAAATTGTATTGTTGTTATTCCATAAAGTAGTTAATTTTATTTAAATTTCCAATATTTCGTTACACATTTTGTAATTTCATCTGGGATGTGTAACAAAATATTGGAAATTTTAAAGAAATTAACTACTTTATGGAATAACAACAATATAATTCCAAATAATCACCGCCGAGAAATTCGTTAATATATTTTATCTATCAACAAGTACGGCGTTACTTCCTCCTAATAAAAAAAAATTGTTTTCGCAGATATGACAGCTCTTTCGACGTATTCTCCGTCCGTTCCGGTGCAACATTCCACGACGAAGGCCAAGAAGTAATAGTCCATCGAATATTTCAACACGAAGACTACACCAAAATATCCAAAAACGATAAAGACATCGCCATTTTGAAACTAACTCGTGAATTAATCTTCGGCCCAACCACCCGCCCAATTCTCCTGCCCAAACCCGACCAGGAAGTACCCCCTGGTACCGTTTGTCAAGTGACCGGTTGGGGCCGGTATACGGAAGTCAACCAGATGTCCTTGAGTCTCAAGGTCACGGACGTAACGGTGATAGGACAGGATGAGTGCACGAAGTACTTTTATGTGTCGCCGAGTATGATGTGTGCAACTACTAAAAAATGTTATTTGTGTGGAATAAACTGCCAGCAAGTGTTTTATGGGGATTCCGGAGGTCCTTTAGTGTGTACTCTAGATGGGAGGAAGCGATTAATTGGAATTGTGTCGTTTGGAACTGAATGTAAACAGCCTAGTTGTCCTGGAGTCTATACGAAAGTGGCTGCGTTATATGACTGGATAAAACAAAATACGTATTGATGTTTATTTATATATTTTATTTATTTGAACTAATAAACTGTAAACAATGTTTAAATTATCTATTCCTTCCAGAAAAATTAAATTAAACGTTACCATTTCTTTTGGAATCTATCTATCTGCTACTATAGATACCCAGAAGTCACTTTTTTTGAGAAAAAATTAGACCCTTCATCAAATGGAAAGATTTTTACCTCCTTCTACCCTTGGTAAGGGAGGTGTAGGGATCGTGCTAAAAATCGGATATCGAGATTTTAGTACTGACCACGTTTTAAGGTCCCTAGAATCAGAATCCAATTTTAACATTCTCACGATGATGTCTGTATGTGTATGGATTTTGCCTCCGCTCTAACTCAAATACTATCATTCAGAAAATTCTAAAACCTTGTATTTCGACCCTATTCTAATATGGAAAGAAACTATTAGATTCTGGTATAAATGGTATTTTACTTTAAGCTCATAATGGTTTTTCGTCAAAAAATTCCATTAAATATCATTTTTCTACAGGCATACATTAATACTTTTTCTATATATTTTACAAAGCGAAGCCCGCTCTGCCTTTACGGAGCTCTGCAACGGCTTATAAACCCAATCTAACGGTACTTCTCATTAAAACAGCGGAGGGGGTGATTTTACTTAGTACACAGGGGTCGTTACTGTCTCAAGTAATAATTAATATTTTTATAAAATTTACACAAATTCTCTGGTCACATTTCTTTGCCCTAATTCCATTTTACAGCATCAAACAATTTACAAATATTATTTCAAATAAAACACAATTTCATTCACATGTGCGATGCGCCACGCGCGAGTATGTCGTGAATTACGACATTTACATTTACGAAAATTTACAAGGTTACTATTGTCAGAATATTCTAGAAGTAAACAAACACAATAATGCAATCAAATGTGTAAACGAGAGTTACATTGTTTCCATATACACAATGCTATTTTTGCATAAAATACTTTTCTTGTAGATGAAACAGTGGTTATGGTTACTTGTGCACATGTGTTTGTTGTCTGTTCACATCGTGACGGTCGGATATTGTCTTACAGGTCAGTATTTCGTTAAATGTTTTCCCAATATTACAAATATATCTTACTTTTCTGATTAAATAGTACATAAACAATAAATAAACAACGTATATTGTTGAATACACTTTCCTAAACAATCTAACTGTGACGATGCTACTACAGGTTTACAAAAGGAGGGAAAACCCTTGCTGGACGAAAGGGCCTATCGGCACAATATAAAAAAAAACTTAATTTATTAAATTGTTAAATGGTAAATCGACTTATGGAGCAACCTATATATACTCATTATTTTATTAGTCCAGTAAACGGAGGTTGAAAAAGGGGGGTATCCTACAAAAGGTCGGGTAGTTCTGAATTTTTGATATGTTGTATAGGATGGTTGGTTAGTGAAAAATCCAAATTTCCACAATCCCCTCTCCACCGCTTCCTCCGCCATCTTGTAAAAACCACCGAAAATCGGCACTTTTTTCAGTTTATTGCCTATAACTTCTTTCTGGTGCATTTTAGCACAACAAAAGCTATTTGCCGATTTGTAGAGGATAAAATTTTCTACAAAATAGTTATGTGAAGTTATTTTGTACGATTAATAGCAACGGAGTTATGATGCTGACAAAAAAGGTTAAAATTGCATACTTAGCAAAATTTTGAGTTTCTTTCCACTTTACATCGCAATAGCTCTGTAACACATCATTTTAGCGTAAAAGTTCTCATAGTCAAACTTGTAGAGAATTTAATTACCTACATAATCCAATTATTCTTTTACGATCAATGCAACGGAGTGGGGGTCAATTTACAAAAAACGATAAAAATATTTTTTTCTAGTTTAGTGCAGCAACACTTTTTGGTTTATTATTTCTAATTATAAATGTATTATTCAAACAAAATAATATGTATAGGTACAAAATAAACGTAATTATGTGTTGGCAAGCGTCAATGAGTCTCATGGAACTATTAGAAAATTATTTTTTTTTAAACAGCACTTCCTTCTTTCATTTGTCTGCGACTTCTTTCTACTGCTCTTCAGCTTAGAGTTATGTTCGTGGAATCTGTATTATATTAATTCCGTATCATAAAATCAAGTATAGTGACAAAAATTGGAGAGACAACGGTGCTACACTAAACTTGAAAAAAATCACTTTTTCGTATTTTTTTTATAAAGTTACCCCCACTACGTTACATTGGTCATAAAAAAATTGATACATGTATTTTGCAGGCAAGTGAGCTCTCAAGATTTATCATAAGTACTTTTATGCTAAAATGATGTGTCACGGAGTTATTGCGAAATGTAAATTGGAAAGAAACTCAAAATTTAACTAAGTACGCAATTTTGTCCTTTTTTGGAGCTTTGTAGCTACGTTGTCATTATTCCTACAGAACACTTCGTGGACCAAATATACAGGAAATTTTATCCTCTACAAGTAGTCAAGTAACTTTTTTTGCATTAAAATGTAACACAAAGAAGTTATAAGCAAAAAATTGAAAAATTGCCGATTTTCGGTGGTTAAAATGTTAATAAAGCAATTTTTAAAAATTGATGTTTCGCGGTAATCCGTGTATTCTATATTTTATCCATTTCGTATCTGTAGGACCTGGGTACAACATCTAAAAGAATATAATGAATTTTGTTGATAATTATTTATTTATAGCTAGGAAAAGTTATAAAAAACTCAATATTTTTCTAAGATCGCTACTTTCACCATGTTGGGAGCGGCTTGGCTCCACCGCTATTTGTTTCACAAAAGACATAATACGCCAAAGTCTTAGAAAATTGAGTCTCAGAATATATACAATACTTGGCAAATAACTCATTCTGAGTTGAAGAACAGCAGAAAGAAGTAGCAGACAAATGAAAGAAGGAAGTGCTGTTTAAAAAAAATAATTTTCTAATAGTTCCATGAGACTCATTGACGCTTGCCAACACATAATTACGTTCATTTTGTACCTATACATATTATTTTGTTTGAATAATACTTTTATAATTAGAAATAATAAACCAAAAAGTGTTGCTGCCTAAACTAGAAAAAAATATTTTTATCGTTTTTTCGTAAATTGACCCCCACTCCGTTGCATTGATCGTAAAAGAATAATTGGATTATAAAGGTAATTAAATTTTCTACAAGATTGACTATGAGGACTTTTACGCTAAAATGATGTGTTACGGAGCTATTGCGATGTAAAGTGGAAAGAAACTCAAAATTTTGCTAAGTACGCAATTTTAACCCTTTTTGTCAGCATCATAACTCCGTTGCTATTAATCGTACAAAATAACTTCACATAACTATTTTGCAGGAAATTTTGTCCTCTACAAATCGGCAAATAACTTTTGTTGTGCTTAAATGCACCAGAAAGAAGTTATAGGCAATAAACTGAAAAAAGTGCCGATTTTCGGTGGTTTTTACAAGATGGCGGAGGAAGCGGTGGAGGGGGGATTGTGGAAATTTGGATTTTTCCCTAACCAACCATCCTATACAACTTATCAAAAATTCAGAACTACCCGACCTTTTGTAGGGTAAAATGCTTCATTCACTGGACTATATATCTTGTAGCAGTATTTATTCATATAAAGATAACGACAGATAAGATAAAATATCTATTTTAGTTAGAATATTATAGGTGTATTTTTAGAGTTGAGTTTGAATATAAATGTGGCCATATTATTTATTTAGTGTTTTTGTTTTTATTTTTATTATAAATTTCATAGGTAAGTACAATATGATTCTTATTTACTTTCTCCGTTGACCGTTTATTAATAGGTTATGTTAAGGTAAATAAAATCATTCATTAATGACCCCCATTAATGAATGATTTATATTAATAAACGATTTTAGTGGGTAATATTGCTGAACAATTGTCAAAACTTATTTGTCAAATGTTACAATCCTAAAAAAATTGTCATAGAATACAATTAGTTTTTTCCAATTCAGTAAGACACGGTCAACGGAAAAACACGTGTTTTATGAAATAAATAAACGTTTACAGAACCTCAAAATTATGTATGTATACGATAATGTTCTTCTAGAATGTATAATTTTCGGGACAAACGTAAAAATAAAACAATTTCCTTATCAAGTATCGGTTCATTTAAACGAAGAGTATGTGTATAATTATGTAAAATGCTCGAAGGACCAATAGACTTTAAATAGTAAACAACAAAAACTCGCAAGCTGAGATTGTGGTGATTGTCAAAAAAAAAACTAAAGAAGCACTGACCTTGACTAGAAAAAACGGGATGTGACTAGGAGGCAGGATCTTGACGGGACTTGGAAGACTGGATGAATTCTGCAGACGGTAACTGGTCTGGAAGCGGTGACGGCCAGATTCAGTAAGGTAGGAGGTTCAGAAGGAGGAGGCCTCACACGTGGTTGTGAGGCTGGCAAAGTGACGCCACCAAGGGCGCAGGGCTGAATACGGGCAGAAGCTCCTGCAGGAGGAACTCGAGAGGAGGGCAGTGTAGAAGCAGGGGCGTAATTCGCCGGATTAAAACCGCCAA
Organism: Ophonus ardosiacus; assembly: GCA_943142095.1. NCBI lineage: Eukaryota > Metazoa > Arthropoda > Insecta > Coleoptera > Carabidae > Ophonus > Ophonus ardosiacus. The sequence continues at coordinate 58,824,912 of OW964824.1, forward strand.
GTGGCGACAGCACGGTTGGTCCAATTCGTAGATTAAGGGGTGTCCGCTGTTTAGTACAACAGCGGTCTCGGAGCACAACACAAATGCACAACACTTTACACTTTCCTGAAAATATAATTTTGCCCCACTACTTGTAAAGAAAGAAACGATTTTATGAGAATTATAATTTGTATTAAGATAAATTGAGGCCAAAAAGGAATGAAAGAAAGAGGAGCTAAATGACTTCTGAACCCTTACTTGGCTTATTACTGACTTATTATTATTTTTTTTATTTATGTTGCTATGAAGCTTTTTTTTTGTTGCATTCCTTTTTTTCAGATGCCTGTGATTTTTTTCAAAAAATAAACAATACATGGCTAACTTTTAGCTTTAAATTAAATGTAATAACAAAACATGTTAGTCGCTTGCCAGCTACTCCGATAGTTGTCTTGACAGTCACCACAATACCTGACTTTACAACTTTACATATTCCCGGGCGCCAGAAATTCGCGTCTAACAATGAATTATTTGATCTCGCAACAATGCACTGCAATTGAACGGTTGCTAGGAAGCGAGAAGGAACGAATGATCAACTCGACAGAAAAATCGAGTGACAATGAACAAATGATGTTACGTCTACTTGACAATGTGTCAAAGTGACGTTGTGTCAGAGTGACAGTAAATAAATTAATAACAATAATGCAAATTGATGACAATTGAGCTGTCTATTGCGCTGGCAGTGGGCACAGTTTATTAACTGGGCGTTTGATGACGCTATTTTCCAACTTAACCAACGCGACGCGAGCTATTTTGTCATTTCCAAAATATAATTTGGTAATAATACCTAGTGGCCAGTCTAAAGGGGGCAGTCTATGTTCTTTAACTATGACTATTTGCCCCAACTTTATTGGACTACTTGACGTTAGCCATTTTTGGCGTGTTTGTAATGTTGTCAAATATTCTAACTGCCACTTTTCCCAGTATGATTTTATTAATGAATCTAATAAGTATTTACGATGGATTAAATTGGGATTAACTTCGGCAATAGGTAAATGCTTTAATGGGGTTTGAAGTAAAAAATGGGCTGGGGTCAACAATTCTGGATTGTGCTCTGAGCCTTGGGCACACAGAGGACGGGAATTTAAGACTGCTTCTATTTGTGTTAATAGTGTTATCAACTCTTCGTAGCTTAACAATTGTTTACCTATGACCCTAAATAGATGTTTCTTACAACTTTTTATTGCGGCCTCCCAAATTCCTCCGAAATTAGCACTGAAGGGAGGGATTGTTTTCCATTCTATTCCCTTCATTGCTAATTCGCTGGATAGTGTTTTGTGGAATATAGTCGACTGCACAAATTTATATAGCTCGTTGAATTTATTTCGAGCTCCTATAAAGGTGGTGCTATTATCTGAGTATAAATGAGAAATGGGCCCCCTTCTTGATGAAAATCTTTTAAATGCGTTAATAAAGGAGATTACTGTTAAATCCGAGACTACTTCAATATGAATGGCCTTTATTGTTAAACAAATAAAAAGACAAATGTATGCCTTTTTTGCGTGCTGACCTTTATGCCTAGATTTTATGAATTTAATTGGGCCTGCATAGTCTACGCCTGTATGAGCGAATGGCTTTACTTCAGTTACGCGATAGTTAGGTAAATCCCCCATTTTTGGTTGTGTATTAACCGGTTTTGTCCTGAAGCATTTGTTGCATCTGTACAATTTTTGCTTGATGGCGCCTCTACCAGCAATGATCCAGTATTTTTGCCGAATTATTGCTAGCAGCAAATCTGTTCCAGCATGACAGTTTGAATTATGATAATAATCTATGATTAGTTCTACTATGTGGTCTGACTTGGGCAGTAAAACTGGATGTTTGACTTCAAACGGTAATATTGCGTTGGATAGTCTTCCTCCTACTCGCAATATTCCGTTTTCGTCTAGGAATGGCGCTAGTTTTAGTATTTGTTTATCCTTTATAAGTTTTCCTCTTTGCAGAGTTCTTATTATTTCGTGGAAATATATACTTTGTAAAGCCCTTAGTACATGTGATTCTGCCATGGCTAAATCCGATGCGGAAATATAAGTTTTAAAAAACAGTTTTTTACCGAATTTTAAAATATAACTTGTTATTCTTAGTAACTTGTGCCAAGAAGATATATTTTGTGCCAAAGTATATAAAACGGAATAATCATTCGTAGATGAGGTAGTAGTAAAAGTTTTTGATCTTAGTTCAGGTAGTTGATCAACTGGCAAAGGATTTAATTGCTTAATAGGCCAATTTTCCTCCTTTGATTGAAGCCAGTTGGGACCATGCCACCATGATTTACAATGAATTAATTGAGTTGGGAGTGCTCCTCTGGATATTAGATCACTTGGATTCTGTTTCCCTGATACATGAAAGAAGTATTTAGGGTCCAAGTTCTCTTGTATTTGAGCTACTCTGTTGCTTACAAATGTTGACCATCTATGTGGAGCTGATTTTATCCAGGATAATACAATCATAGAATCCGAAAATACATATATATTTTCGATTGGATATTTTTTAATTATTTTTTCACTGACATAATTTACCAACCTTGCCATAAGTAACGCCGCGCAAAGTTCAAGTCTAGCCAGGGTAATAATTTTCATGGGCGCTACCTTTGATTTCGAACATAGTAATCTGCTTGTAATATTGTTAACTTCCGTTATTTGTAGGTAGATGGCGCAACCGTATGCAACTTCGCTGGCATCGCAAAAAGCCACAAGATTTACTTTACAGTTTTCTGAAATACCGATATGGCGAGGAATTGACATTTCCTCCAAATAAATAAATTCTGACATGAGATTGACAAATTTTGCAGAAATATTGTTGGGAGGGATGTCATCCCATGATATCCCAGCTTGCCATAATTCCTTTATTAGCAGCTTGGCATATAGTATAACGGGTGAGACTAATCCAAGTACATCAAACAATCTTGCAACAGTTGATAATATAATTCGTTTCGTACAGTGTGATGTGTCAAAGTTTGACGTTTGGAAAGTAAATGTGTCAGTTTTCAGAGCCCAGGACATGCCTAGAATTTTTAGCTGTTCTCCATGAGAGAAGTCTAGATTTGTTTTGTGTGAATTTGGTAAGCTTTCAATGAGTGATTCATTATTACTGGCCCATTTTACTAATTCGAATCCGCCAGCTGACATTAAGTTAATTGAATCGCGTATAATATTGCTGGCTAAGTTTGTATTTAATGCCGATAAAACTAAGTCGTCCATGTACATTTCAGAGGTTACTAATTGCGCGACATTTGGATAATTTTGACCTTCATCGTCAGCTAATTGGTGGATAGTTCTCATTGCTAAATAAGGGCTAGATTTTATGCCAAAACAAATACGATTGAATTGAAATACTCTGATTGCTTCAGAGGGATTAAATCTATAAAGAATTTTCTGATATTTTCTGTGATGTTCTGACACCATAACTTGTAAGTACATTTGCTTTATGTCAGCTGTCAAAGCTATCGGAAATAGCCTGAAATTTAATAATAAATTGAACAAGTCTGCTTGTAAATTTGGGCCCGGGTATAATAAATCATTCAGCGATAGCCCCGTATGAGTTTTAGCGCTAGCGTCTAGCACTATTCTAACTTTCGTTGTAGCCTTGTCTTCACGAATGACAGCGTGATGTGGAATGAAGTATCCGTCTTCGTTTGACGTTACTTCTGACAGATAACCCTTTTCTAAATACTCATTTATTATGGCGTTATACTGGCTTTGTAAATTTAATGACTGGGAAAAGCGTTTTTCCAAATGAGATAGCCGGCGTTCGGCCATTAAACGAGAATTCCCCAGCAAATCTGGATCCTTCTGAAATGGTAAGTGTACCATATATCTGCCATTCTCCAAACGTTTGGTCGTTTGTACAAATATTTTCTCACATTCAGCATTTTCAGGACTCATTATTGCATTGTTTGGCATTTCTTCTAGCTCCCAAAACTTATGTAAACAGGATGCTAAGTTATTTTGAGTGAATGCAGAAAAGGACGAAAAAGACTCTTGTTGTAATAATTTATTGTCAAGTTCTCCTAAAAGAACATAACCTAACGTTGTTTCATAAGCTGTAGGAGCTCTTCCTACTCGTTTTGAGAGAAGCAGCGACGGATATATTTGAGCCCCCAATATTACGTCGATTTTTCCCGGGATATTCCAAGTATTATCGGCTAAGAGAATGGATTTGAAAGACGGATATTTGGAAACGGTTAGCTTGCAAGAAGGTAAGTTATCCGTTATATGTTCGACTACCAGAGCCTTTAAATTGTATCTATGGGGCGAAACTCGGGATTCTATTTTAAGATTTACATACCCGAAAGCCGGGCGACTTGTCATCCCGATCCCCGTGACTTTTGAATTTTTAAGGGGGGTAATTTTTAATTTTAATCGTTTGCAACAATCTTTAGTTATAAGGTTATTTTGTGACCCATTATCCAGCAAGCATCTGATAACTTGTTTACCCTTGTTTATATCTGTAGCGTAAACTTGTGCAGTTGACAATAGAATATAACCTTGGTTGTTTATGGATACATGACATGAAGTGTCATTCTCCGATTCCGCTATTTTTTTGGCGGGAGATTTTGGAGGAGTTGAAAAATGCAAAAGTGTATGGTGTTTCCCGTGACATACCCGACATGTGGTGAGCAAGGCACAGGCTTTACCTGCATGAACATTGGATAAGCAATTATAACATGCATTTTTAGATTTGATAAACCCAAATCTGTCTTGGACTGACATTTTAATGAATTTATCACAATAATACAGTTTGGAATGTTCCGCACTGTTACACAAAATACAAGATTTTGGTTTGAATGGTTTGATTGGGGTTTCATCTGCCGCCAAAAATGTGCGCTGATGCTTCGCCATTTTTGGTGGGCCTTTTACAGATGAAGACCGCTCCAGGATTTTTGCTTGATCCCGGACAAATTCTAAAAAGGTTTGGCAAGAGGGAAATTCCGTTTTACGGAATATCGTATCAAATAGTTGTACGATCTCTGAATCGACCTTTTTAGACGCGCAGTTTAATAAAACAAAATCCAGAACGTCTGGAATTTTGAGTTGTTTAAGAGCTTCGACTGAAGCTGAGAATTTATTAACAAATGTTATTAAATCATTTGGGTTTCTTGAACTAGACTTTATATTTAGAATGTTATCTAAGTATTGCTTAGCCATTGTTCGATTATCCTGGTATTGCTTTACCAAGCCATCCCAAATAATATTGTAATTTTCGGGTGTGGGCAATATCCCTCCCGTTACTTCCAAAGCATTACCAGTGAGTTTACCTATAAGATAACTAATCCGTTGCTCGTTTGTGAGCGCCACGTTCTCGTGAACGTTCGATTTAAACGACTGGTAAAATAATGGCCACATTTCTACTTTTCCATTAAATGATGGCAGTTCAATAGGGGGAAGTTTTTTAATTTTATTAATTTCCGTACCTGACTTTGACTGTTGTGCCTTGGGAGACGACAAAGCTAGCTCGCTACGCGTTCGTTTGATTTTCGAAAAATACATTTCAATAGTCATTAGAGTTTCGAAGCTAGGTTCAAAACCAGTGTCATTAGCCAGCTCAAGGTCATTTATACGGATACAGGCGTTTTTAAATTCATCTCTCAACAAATCGACTTCTTGGGATTCGTCCAAGAAGCGTTCATTATTACGCGTGTCAGTTGGAGTGCATTTTTTCGCGAGTTCGTGCAATTTTACTATACGAGATTCATAGCCCTTTGCTAGGGCTTTCAATGACTTTAATTGGATTTCCATAGTATCAAATTTTTACCGTGGAAGATCCGGCTCGAAGGACCAAAAATTATGTATAATTATGTAAAATGCTCGAAGGACCAATAGACTTTAAATAGTAAACAACAAAAACTCGCAAGCTGAGATTGTGGTGATTGTCAAAAAAAAACTAAAGAAGCACTGACCTTGACTAGAAAAAACGGGATGTGACTAGGAGGCAGGATCTTGACGGGACTTGGAAGACTGGATGAATTCTGCAGACGGTAACTGGTCTGGAAGCGGTGACGGCCAGATTCAGTAAGGTAGGAGGTTCAGAAGGAGGAGGCCTCACACGTGGTTGTGAGGCTGGCAAAGTGACGCCACCAAGGGCGCAGGGCTGAATACGGGCAGAAGCTCCTGCAGGAGGAACTCGAGAGGAGGGCAGTGTAGAAGCAGGGGCGTAATTCGCCGGATTAAAACCGCCAAGTGGCGACAGCACGGTTGGTCCAATTCGTAGATTAAGGGGTGTCCGCTGTTTAGTACAACAGCGGTCTCGGAGCACAACACAAATGCACAACACTTTACACTTTCCTGAAAATATAATTTTGCCCCACTACTTGTAAAGAAAGAAACGATTTTATGAGAATTATAATTTGTATTAAGATAAATTGAGGCCAAAAAGGAATGAAAGAAAGAGGAGCTAAATGACTTCTGAACCCTTACTTGGCTTATTACTGACTTATTATTATTTTTTTTATTTATGTTGCTATGAAGCTTTTTTTTTTGTTGCATTCCTTTTTTTCAGATGCCTGTGATTTTTTTCAAAAAATAAACAATACATGGCTAACTTTTAGCTTTAAATTAAATGTAATAACAAAACATGTTAGTCGCTTGCCAGCTACTCCGATAGTTGTCTTGACAGTCACCACAATACCTGACTTTACAACTTTACAGTATGTCTGTGGAGGCGTTATTATTGATGAGTCTTCAATTGTCACTGCCGCACACTGTGTTACAGAGTACGTAGGTATATATTTATTTTCATCTTTCAATACTACTTGCATACTTACTTAAATTAAATCACAAATAGGAATAAATAATAAAATAATGTATTTGGAAACACAGCTGTTAAAAAGAGACCACCTTACTGGGATTTGACTTAGAATGTTTGCAATTATTACCATCCATAATTCGACTTTGAGGATCGAAATGCGGATATTTATAATATTCTATTCTCCCAGTAAAATTATATTTAAAGACATGCCTAATTTGGCTCTAAACTGATTTATTTTAAAAAAACAAAGGATATTTTTTAACGAAATTAAATCTCACCTACATTAATTTTTTTCAAATTTTTGTCACTAATATTTCAACCAATATTTTCCAGTGAAAATTCCTTATTTACGTATACCATTCGAGCTGGCACATCAACACATCAGGACGCTCAAGAACATCTTGTAACTGACGTCATAATACATGAACAATACCACAAAACTTCTGTACCACATGAGTTCGACATAGCTTTATTGAAAATATTTGGAAAATTAACCTTTACACCTTATTTAAGACCTATTGCCCTTCAAAAACCTTCAAATCTGTCCTCTAGTACAATTTGCCAAGTCAGTGGTTGGGGCTTTACAGGGTATGAATATGTTTCTAGAATTTTGAAAGCTGTAAATGTTTCTTTAGTTAGTAACGAAGAATGTGATAAGTATTATAAAAATAAAATAACCTCTAATATGGTGTGTGCGAGGAGTCTAGTTTGTTCTAAATTGGACTTTAGATATCAGGAAGTCTCTAGAGGAGATTCTGGTGGACCACTAGTTTGTGAGAATTATTTGGTTGGTATTGTATCTAGAGGACCAAAGAGGCCATTTAATTTTGAACATCCTACCGTTTTCACAAAAATATCAGCTTTGAATGAATGGATAAAGGATAATAAAAAATATAAATCGAAAAAATATTGTTTAAAACGATAGCATGTTATCTTAAGGTTTAATAATTTAACAAAATTTTGTAATGGTATTTCTAAATAAAATGAGTAAATAATAATTAAAAATCTGTTGTGGCCAGCATGAGACCTTCCGTCAATTTTGCACAAATCCCATACCAAAAGGATCGTGGAACAGTTTCTATAAAATATCATGTAAAATCGAACACGAACACATACTATATTTTACAAATTTAATACCAAAAGTTCATTTGAAAAGGTTCTATAAATCCAATAAAATTATTATGCACTAAGTAAAATGCACTTGACACTTTTTACTTTCTGCTTCAGCTTTCCCTTATTTTATTAGGGATCGTTGTTTCCACTTCTCTTCCACTCATTCCTGTCCAACGCATCTTCTTCACACAGTCCTTCCTTTCTCAAGTCTTCTGCGATACAGTTCTTCCATCTTCTCTTTAGCCTTTCACTGCATGTCGCTTGAGAGGACCACTATGAAATACTAATTTTTGATCCCATACTTTCCATATTTGGTTTTGCACTTGCAACACACATCTGTCAATTAGAATTTTTTGAATGTATCAGCTGTTTCCATGATAAATAGCAAAGCTGACTAATTTTTGAAAATTAATTTCTTTATAATGCTTAGCTCTACATATTGAATATGAAGGAAAATGAATAATCAAACCATATAGAGAAGAGTAGGTATTTTCTTTAATAAATATAATAACAAAATGTCAAAAAATAATATTTAACTGCGTTTTTTAAGAAAAACTGTTAAAAACTTCAAATAAGGTTACTTCCGGTGGATCAATTATAACCAAAATCTAATCAACTTTTCATATGGATCTACAGAAGAGGAATACGAAAGAATTATAATTTTTAGAATTATAGTATTGGAGTTATCGTTGGAGAAAAATTTGTCGCACACGGACACACACACACACACACACACACACACATACACACGCACACACACACACACGCACACATACACGGACACACACATACATCATCTTAAAAATAGTAAATTCGTATTGTAGGGACCCTAAAACGTGCTTATTCATTAAAAACTCATCACCGAATTTTTTGACCAAAGACAATACCTTCCTTACCTAAAGGTAAAAATATCTATTATAATTATGTGGAATGAGGTATGTGACGTGACGAAATTTTGGTTTTTACACTGTTGGTTGTTCCATCTGACGATACTTGTGGACTTTTTTACCGAACGATGACTAACTAACTGGTGGACGCTAGACGATTTGACGACCACTTCATTGAGTACGAACACATACATTTTTACACTTATGAAAACTCACATGGTTTTATATTATGGACACGGACATTCTTGATATTTATCCTAATTTTATTTATAAAAACAATATTGAAACAAGTTAATAGAAAAAATCTGTTGTGGGCAGCATGTGAGCTTTCCCCATCTTCATATTAGGGTATTATTTGTAAGAACATAAATTTTCATAAAATAATAATAATTTTTTTTAAGAAACTTCTACTTCCGGTTGTCCAATTGTTACCAAAACCTTTTCAGCTCATCCTATTACTGTCAGATTAAGGAATACGTAGTTAAATTGGTAGTCTTATAGAATTTAAGAAAGCGTCCTTCCAACATACACACAAACACACCCACACACACAAACAAACAAACATACAGATACAGCATTGTGAAAATGTTAAAATCGGATTCTAGTGAATTTAAAACGTGCTTATTCACTAATATCTGGACATGATTTTTAACATGAATCCAATACCTCTTTTAGCAAGAGGAAAAAAGATAATTATTTCTAAACAGAATTTTGACTTATACAGAGTTGAAATTTTTTTTTTTATTGAAACAATAATTTGAAAGAATTTGTAATAAAGTTATTAACTTATTACTCTGTACTTGCCTTGTCACACTATTGTGTAATTTTTTATCAAGTTAAACAATTCGAAAAAAAATAAATACAATCATTTATGAAATTGTTAACCAATGACAAATTATGTTTCGTTATTTAGATAAACGTCTTACTTTTATTGTTACTATTTTAAATTATTTTTTAAGCTACTCAGAAAAATATATAGTACTTTGAGTAATATATCATATTTATTTGATAAGATTGTGTCAAAAAGGATTAACATTTAATAAATTGTTTAATTTTGATGTAAAACACTATCATTCATTCACATTTCATCATGTTGAACGTATATTCCATCTTATGTTTCTTCATTTGTTTATCAAGAGGTATAAATAAAATTTTATTTATTATCAAGGAAATTTATAATAATTTGTATTTAAGGCGAAGAAATTAGCAGAATTATCGAAGGCAACGAAATTGATATAACAAAACATCCTTACGTTGTATCTTTACGTTATAATGACAATCATGTATGTGGTGGAGTAATCCTGGACAAACGAACCATTCTTACATCAAATCAATGTCTTTTTGAGTAAGTATAAGTTATTTTGTACTTTAAAAATAAATTCGTTAAGCATTAAAATGTATCTTTTGCAGTTTAACAAAGAAAAATTTAATCACTATCAGATGTGGATCTTCGGATCATAGAAAAGGACAAGAAATAAAAGTAGAAAAAGTTATTTTGTATCCCAAGGACGAGTATATAAGAGATTATCATGAAAATGATATAGGAATAGCAAAGTTGGCTGAAGATTTGGTTTGGAGTAATGAAGTAAAACCTATTAGTCTACCAGATGAAAATTATATTGTACTAGATAATGTACTAGCCACATTCGTTGGATGGGGGGTCAGTAAAGTACGTACAAGACAAGAACATTCTAAAATTCTACAAACGCTCTACCTATATTCCGACAACAATAATAAGGATGAGGTTTTTATAACGTTTGCCCCATAAGTTCTGGCGTAAATTTAAACATTTTTTTTATAATTCAATTCAATTGTTTATTTGCCTTCGGATAGATTCCATACAGTGACAACAATAAGAAAAAGAAATACTTATATAGTAAATAACACAATAATAATGATAATAGGTAAATATATCTAATGTAGTGATTGACTAACGTATATAGAATATACTAATTAGAATTTCTTTCCAAAGTATATGGCAACTGATAACTGATAGAAATAAAAATACATAAAATATTTAATACCTAATATAATCATATTAATTATAACTTATCAGTAAAGAGTAAAAAGAGATAACAATAATAATGAATGTAGAGCGTATTCGACTTTAAATTCTATAAGACTAAAGACGTACCAATATTTTGTTCTCGTCTCCTATTAATAAAATGTGTTTTTTATATAACTTTAAATTTTGGTCTCTAGATATTTTCTTTCTATCGTCTAAACAATTTTATCACTGTCTTTTAAATTCTTCACTTGGTTAAAATCATAATTCCTAGTTATTATTTTCTCGATAGTCTATTCCGTTTCCTATTTACTTTTGTTTCTCACCTTGGTTTTCCTCTGTACTTTAATTGAGTTATGCCTGTTGTATGGAGCATTTTAATAATAATAATAATAATAATAATAATAATAAAAGATCCATTTAACTACGTATTCCTTAATCTGACATTAATGGGAAGAGCTGAAAAGGTTTTGGTAACAATTGGACAACCGGAAGTAGTAGTTTCTTAAAAAAATCTTCTAAATTTTATTTTTTATCCAATACATTGAACATTTTTATTATATCTTCTATACATTTAGAGATAGAGAGACTCATAAATATATAAAATAATCCGTTAATCAAATAATGTTACTACCAAGTTTATATATCTACCTCCTTTTGAATTATTGCCCCAAAAGTCAAAATACTCCATATTTAGATAAAAACTTCAAAATTTTCAAAAATCTAATTTTTATGTATCTAGATACTTCTTAATGCGCTGATTGCAGATTTTGAAACCGCAGGTCGATATCTCTTTTCGTTCTCGAGATATCTAGATTCAAAGTTTTGCTCAAAACTGCCCATTTTTGGGTAGTAACCCAAAAATGGGTCGAGATATGAATTTGGCGATATCATCATTTGATTCTACGGGAAAAAATACATAAGTACACCTATTTTCATAATTATTGAACACCGCATACAATCTCTAAAGAAAAATAACTGAAAATGGCCAAAAATCGGAAACATCTAAGGTGTACCCCTTACGATTTTTTCAGATTTTGGCCATTTTCGGGGGTTTTCAAACTTTTATTCATAATAAATGAACCGGTTGGACAAAAATTATGAAAATTGCAATACTTATGTATTTTTGTCCGTTGAATCGAATGGTGATGTCGCCAAATTCATATCTCGACTCATTTTTGGGTTAATACCCAAAAATGGGCAGTTTTGAGCAACACTTTAAATCTATATATCTCGAGAACGAAACGAGATATCTACCTGCGGTTTCAAAATTTGGGATCAGCGCATTAAGAATTATCTAGATATATAAAAATTAATTTTTTGAAAATTTTGAAGTTTTTATCTAAATATGGGTAGATATATAAACTTGGTAGTAATATTATTTGCTTGTAAAAACAATGTTGCGTAAGTGTACGCGTTTTTAGAGTAATGTATCTAGTAGCCCAAATAACTGTGAGTTGTCAGTGTCAAAAATCCATTTACATTACTGAAGACTTTAAGAATAAAGTGTACATTTTATTATTTTTTGTTATCGTTTATGGGCCTATTATTAAGTGTTATAAACTTTAAGTAAATGCATTTTTTATCAGAAGTAATATCACAAGACCTCCTGATTTTATCGATAATTTTTTTTGCACGAATTTTGTTTGCTTAGCATCAAAAACGAAAGCAAACTGCATGTTAATCCCGACTCCGAAGCAGGAGGGGTTTTACCTGTCAGTTTGCTTGAGTGATTTTTGCTTAAAAGCAAAAAAATAAGTGCTTAAAAATAAAAGTTTTTCTGAGAAAATCTGAGAGGTCGTGTGGTATTTGGTAAGATAAATTCCAAAGACAACGCAAAATGAAACTTGACACATTAATTGTCACACTGACAGTTATAAACAATAACAACTGATTATTTACTTGGTAGCGGAAAATTATCGGTGCAACGGGGTTTTATCATATATAATATCATAAGTGGTAAATTTTTGCCGGAAAATTTTCAGATTGTTACGAGAGCCGGTTGCCTAGCAATTTATTGAGTGACATTGACAAAAAAATCACGAGCTGTCAAGCGAGTGATTTTTGATCAATGTCACGAGATAAATTAGCAAAAGGCTCGAGTAACAATCTGAAAATTTTGCCAGGATAAAATTTAACCACGAATGATATTCGGATGACTATTTCAAAAATAAAAATAAGCGGACAGGACTTTGACAGGTATATGAACAATATTTCCTAGACACTCTTAAAACGCTTAAAACGTCAAAAATTTTTCACTTATCAAAACTCACTTACTTGTAAAAATACAGCATCTTATTGGCTTAAAGGGTGCGAATTTTTTTTTGTGAGATTGTTTTGTCAAAATTAAACTTGGTAACTAGGTAGAATCTTGAATTTGGATTGGTTTATAAATGTTTGAGTGAAATCGTCAGTATAATACTGTTCCCAATGGTTGAATTTTCAAGTGTTTTGCATCATGATTGGTTAAAAACTAGTCGTTGGAATTTATCACAAAAAAAAATTGTTGAAATTTATGCCAAATCTTAGGGGATACACGTTATATATATAGTAAAACCCGTCGTTTGATTAAACTTTTATTGACATAGCGTCGTTGTAGGTACAATCTGCCTGGTATATTTCTCTAAGGCCCGATATTTTCATCTCTGATTAAACTGCCGGTTATAACAATGTGGCACCGAAAAATTGACACGTTTCATTTTTACAATTATGCTACAATATCGATGTCGTGTTTTTCTTTCAACACACAGTTACATTAACAGGTTGTTTAACCGGAGATGAAAATACCGGGCCTAAATATAATAACAACAGAGCTGTAAAGTAATGAATAATTTTGGTAATTAATTACGGTATCATTACCATTACTCAGTATTTAAAATTTTTAATTACCATTACCATTACACGGTAATTGTAATTCAAAAATCAATTACAAATACCAAGTAATGATAATGGTACTTGAATTACCATGAGTTAAACGCAATAAATGCAATGTGTTAACTATAGGAAATTTATATTTTTCAGTGACATTTGTAAGTAGAATGTCGAAGTTTGATGTAGGATAAATTATTGTAGGTACCTACGTAGTACAAATAAGAAGAAAAGACCTAACCTAACCTACCTGCAAATAATAACAAAAATATTGTCTTCGCAAAAAATAATACAATCACACAGTGTTACTTGTAATCGATAGAAACTCGTAAAATAGACTAAAAATATTAGTGGCAAGCGTTTATATATGTAGTCAGTGAGTAATGCTGTAAACAATTAAATGTAATTAATTATCAGTTTTAACTACAATTCAACTCCTTTCGCATAATTCCTGGTATTTTAAATACCATTACCATTACTTGATAATTGTAATTGAATTTTTAATTACAATTACCGAGTAATGGTATTGGTAATGAATTTTTTTAAGTACCGAGTAATGGTAATGGTAATGTAATGGTACTTGAAAATTTCCAGCTCTGAATAACAACAACCTAGCCTAACGCAAAAAAGTCATGCTGCAAAACTCGGGCCGAGTTTTATGCGTTAGGTTTTCGATGTTATATACCATCTGTTTTTCGTAGGCTGGCGATACCCACGTTTCTTCTACACTCCGAATTCTTCCAGTAACTACTCTCTCTTATTTTGACTGTACAATACAGTACGGTATGAACATGATCTTTCCAGAAATGATGATATGTGCTCACGCTGAAGATCGAGAATTCTGTCGTGGAGATCTTGGTGGTCCTTTGGTAATAGGAGAAAAAGTTGTTGGTATTGCTTCTTGGATTTATGATTGTGATGAATCGACGTACCCAGGAGTGTATACTAGCGTGGCAAAATACAGGAATTGGATAGATCAGAATTTAGAAAAATGAAGAAATGAATATTTGTAATTCTAATATCAATATATAATTTATTTAATAAATATTAATAAATAATGGTATTTTTTTTAGATTAGGTGTTAACAAATAATCGAAGTTTCAGTCATACATTTTTAATATTTTTTCCTTGTATTATTGTGTCTTCTTATTAAAGGTTGAATATTTTTTCCTAAATTTAGGTTATCAATTTTATCATCACGTGAATTCTTCCTACGAAAAATAAAACAATCATGTGGTAACATTGAATTTAAATTAATTACCTTCCGTCACCTTTAGGTAAGGAAGGTATTGTCTTTGGTCAAAATATTCGGTGGTGAGTTTTTAATGAATAAGCACGTTTTAGGGTCCCTACAATACGAATTTACTATTTTTAAGACGATGTCTGTATATATGTATGTACGTATGTATGTATGTATATATGTATGTATGTATGTATGTATGTATATGTGTGTGTGTGTGTGTGTATGTGTGTCCGTGTGTGACAAATTTTTTCTCCGACGATAACTCCAATACTATAATTCTAAAAATTATAATTCTTTCGTATTCCTCTTCTGTACATCCATATGAAGAGTTGGTTAGATTTTAATTATAATTGATCCACCGGAAGTACCCTTATTTGAAGTTTTTAACAGTTTTTCTTAAAAAAAACGCAGTTAAATATTATTTTTTGACATTTTGTTATTATATTTATTAAAGAAAATACTCTTCTCTATATGGTTTGATTATTCATTTTCCTTCATATTCAATAGATGTAGAGTTAAAGCATTATAAAGAAATTAATTTTCAAAAATTAGTCAGCTTTGCTATTTATCTTGGAAACAGCTGATACATTCAAAATTCTAATTGACAGATGTGTGTTGCAAGTGCAAAACCAAATATGGAAAAATTAGTATTTCATAGTGGTCCTCTCAAGTGACATGCAGTAAAAGGCTAAAAAGAAGATGGAAGGACTGTATCGCAGAAGACTTGAGAAAGGAAGGACTGTGTGAATAAGATACGTTGGACAGGAATGAGTGGAAGAGAAGAGGAAAAAGCGACCCTTAATAAAATCTGAAAGCTGAAGCAGAAAGTAAAATGTGTCAAGTGCATTTTACTTAATGTAGGTTTATGTCATAATTTTATTGGAATTATAGAACCTTTTCAAATGAACTTTTGGTATGAAATTTGTAAAAAATAGGATGTGTTCGTGTTCGATTTTACATGATATTATATAGAAACTGTTCCACGGTCCTTTTGGTATGGGATTTGTGCAAAATACATCGAATTGACGGAAGGTCTTGTGCTGGCCACAACAGATTTTTTCTTTTGAGTACAATGTAATAAAATATTACTCATATAGAGACACAGTATTTTGCTAAATCTGTTATCATTCAAAAAATTGATTAATATGTATAATATTTATTTTGTGTTTATGTGGCAATGAAATAACGAGATTTTTTCGACTTCCCTGCAAATTTGGTAACACTCCACGTGTCATTTCAATTTCTCATCTTAAAATTTCAAGATATACCGACATAGGTAAGTGTCAATTTTTTTCATGAGACATTTTACGTTTTCTTTACAATTAAGTTAGCAGTCAATTTAGCCGCAAATAAAAACCCGGGCCAAAATATTGATTCCATATTTTTCATTAAAACTGACATTGTAAAGATGAAAATACTGAGCCTTATAATATTGTTTTTGAAAGATAAGGTTTCTAAGGTAGTAGTCTTTATTTACAAATTACTGACTGATGTAATGTGAATCACTAATCAATCAGGAGGCGTAGGTGGTAAGTAAAGAAAAACAAAGATCATAGCTTACTTTGGAAATGACTACCATAAATTTTGAAAATGTCAAAATAATCTTATTTTCTTTAATTTTGTGCGTCTATCTTGCAAAAAACGTAATAAGCATTGCGGTCAGTAAGTGCTCTTCTATCGGTATGGGATGTAACTATTATCTATCTAAAAGTAAAAAAAAAAAACTGAAGATTTGAAAATTGGCCCCTAATAAATTTAAATATTGACAAATTATAGGCATTCTCTGTATGAGTTAGGGGTTGACAAAAATTTTTGTCCGAGGTTCATATGAATGTAACCTGACTAGCAAACCGCATGGAATTTTGCAACATGACCAGAGGGCCGCATATAGCTAAAAAACGTCTTCCTAAGAAAAAAATAAAAAACTTCCTAATACAGAATTTGACATTAAAGTATGCGAAAGTTCATGGAAAATTGTTCTTTTATTTTTTTATTGGTTAAAAATTAAACTAATAGTCATTTTCTCCGGCCAGTAGCGGATCCATTTTTTTTGTGGAGGCTCATCCAGATTTTTAAGGGGGAGAGGCGTCTTGGATGGCAAGAATGCACATTATTGTATGACAAAACAAATTTATATTTAACTTTGTACATTGCCCGTACAGGGGTGGGGTTCCATAACTCGAACAACTACAAATAACCATTGCCCTTGTTAAATATCAATAGCAACTGCAGATAACAGTTGTTTACGTTATTTTCCATTTGAGAAGTAACGACGGAAATACCAGCCGTTTGGCAACCATATTGAATTGTCAAATCTGACATTACTCAGTTCGGCAATTTATTTGAAAGAAAACAGCAAGTACAAACAGTTTTTATGATAAATTAACAAAATAATTTACTTATTTAAATTTGTTATATTGGATTTGGATAATAATAATAATAATTCTGTACATAATATTTCGATTTTTTTTTATACATTATAACCTAATTTGTCTTATTACGTACCAGCTACAAATAACGATTATTTTTATAGAATCGAAAGTTCACTTTGTAGTTGATATTTGCAATTGATATCATAACAAGTTCAAATGATAGCAACCGAAGTTATGGAATCCCACCCGTTTTGAGGTCTCACTAAATTCGTTATAAGTCGTTAAAAAGGCCAGAACTACAAATTTCGTTTGATTTTGGTCAAGGTTTTCTTTTATCAAAAATTTAAAATTCTGTCTATGTCATATTAGTATAAGGCTTGTAATAGCTTAAAAACCAATACATAATAACAACAACATAAAAAATATTTACTTTGTATTAAATTTATCAAGAGCAATTCGATTTGAAGGATATTTAAATGTCTATTAAATATAATTTATATCACATAAAGCAAAAAATAATATTTACTTTGTAATAAATTTGTCAAGAATAATTCTATTGAAGTATATTTAAATGAGATAATAATCTTTTTTTATCTTGTATGATTTTCTGCATTATTGATTGTTGATCTTTATCTTCACCAGTTGCTTGGGTCGTGCTATGGGAAAACCTATTTTTATTAACATTTCAATCTCCGGGTATGATAAAATAATGCCTGACCCTAATAAAAATTAAAACGAGTATATAAGCTAGTTGATATAGGATAAAAATCACTTTTACGATCTTCTTCCTGAAGTAACCTGGAGCATATCTTCTCTTGGTAAGTTTAAAATACTTTAATGTTTGTGTGATTGTATGAGAGATCTCTAATAGTATTATTAATAATTATGTCTAACTTGTTTGTTGTTTCGGCAGTACTATACCGAAAACAAAATGGCACAATCATCTTCGTTAAGCAAACAGCTTTTCAACAACGTGCCCAAGAAGTATCTTTACATTATGGGGACTATTACAATTGCTGGAAACGTGTTGTTAATGGCAACACTGTGTTCGCTTTTCTTCGCTGGAGTTGAATGTAAGTAAAAAGAAAAAAAATCATTGATGAGCAACATCATACATTTAAATTGATTTAAATTATTTTACGCACAACTGAATTAAAATTGTTTATTTACATCTTAGTTACCAGGGCTAGATTTACTGCCCGCCGGGCTGTAAAAAAGCCAAAACGCCCGGTAATGATACTAATCTATATTTAATTATATGAATTTTAGAAATATTTCTTTAATTATTTATCGCGACTGGGGTGCAACAGATGTAGGATGCTGATCACTGCACTGGTTATGTGGCACAATTATTAATAAGTAACAATTTAGAAAATATTTATTAATAATAAAACAAGACAGAATCGCAGTCATAGGTTATTTATTTATTTATTTATTGAAACTAAACAGGCACAAGGGCCTAATTACATAGTTCCATTAAAAACTAACTTATACACTAAATTAACTTACTCTAAAAAATACTTTCAAATACTTAACTAATGTAACTATATTGTCTGTATATATATCTACATTATTGTTATTAATATTATTACAAATTAGGCAACATCTTATTAAAGGGGAATTTTTCCTAATTTCTAATTTATATCTTTTAATATAAAATATATCTTTTGGTTTCGAAAAAATATACATTGGAACATAAAAAGGTAATTTTGATAGTAAGTTAGGACACTGAATAATATTCTGAACTATTTTACAAATAGAAATAATATCTGAAATGTTTCGTCTGGTTTCTAATTTCAAGAAGTTAAAAATGCTTAGTAGTGTGGTATATGAAATAGTTAAACACAAAAGTAAACAAAAATAAATAAGATTTATATTGATAAAAAAGTTAAATAATAAACACAATAAATACAAACATATTTTTATGATATTATAATTAACTAATAATATTTAGCAATGTAGTTCTCATACCTAGGGGTAGACTACCCCTGAAGATCTAGGGTCTCATCTTCAGCTGGGGGTTGAGTCGAATCGAAGACTGAATCTAATTGACAATTCTTAACTGTCGTCGACTATTGTTGACTGTCCCCCGTAATTATATTTAACATTGTATTTATATCAAATAAATAGAATTGCAATAATTTTGTTTAATAAGGTTAATAACATTAAATTGACACAAATTGCAAATAATTTTGTTAAAACGAAATATTTAAACAAACCTGGTTTGTTACAATTGCATGTATTTAAAATATAATTTAAGAACATTTCATTTAATTGCAGTTATGCGTAAAACGTTGTACTTACATACCTCTGGCCGAAAGAAGTTTACACCCTTGGACGAATAAAAGCCCTGCGCTACGCGTCGGGTTTCATTTTTCGTCCGCAAGCGTAAACCTTTTCTTTCGGCCCTCTATACGTAAATAACTAATTGGCTCTTGAAGTCATATGCATAAATTTTTCTTTTGTGATGTAGATTAGGTGTTAGTAATTATATACTCGAAATTTCAGCCATAAGTACAGCATTTATTATACAGAAACGTCGGTTTTGTAAGAATATATGCTGAATGACTAAGATTTCGATTAATTGTTAACATCTATTCCAAACTAATAACATAATAAATACATTCATAATTCATTTAACAATAATATAATTTATTCTATAAATGTGTAGTAATAAGTTATTACATTCTGGAATTTTTTTTCAGCTCTCAATACAATCACTTTACAATAAGTGCTAAATTTCCAGTCTACTCTCTCTTCCACTATTAAATACAAACATTCATAATGTTGAAGAAAAAAAAAAATCCGTCAAATAGTTGTTAAATTGTACTTGAAGGTGTACCAATTATTGGAGGAACTAAACTACTACTACTAATATATTTGTATATATGTAATGCTGTACGAAGAGAAGAAATGGAAACTTTTAAATTACATATTTAAGAATGTTTAAGTATTTAGAATCTAATTCTAAGAAAACCATGTTAATTTTATTTAACTTTATTTATATTATTTATTTATTAAATTTTTAACCAATGTGATATACCAAATAAAATAATATTTGTATTATATTATAATTATATTATATCCATGTCCATATTCCATCTTCATAGAAGCCTCACGCACTTAGAACTTAGACCTTAGGCCCATTGTACTATTTAGTGCCTGCACGAAGTTAGCTACAACCTTGTTGCAAGACACCTTTTGAATAACTTTAGGTGACCGTAACCATTATATTCGACAAATGATGAAGAATATTGGACAAAAAAAAAGAGAGAGGAATGAAGCGGTGTTGAAAAAGATTGAAAAAGAACAAAAAAAATGTGAGAGAAATATTAAAGAAGAAAACTAACTGGATTAAATACATATTTAAAGCACGGACTATCTTCAGAAAATTATGATCAAAGAAAGATAAATGGGAGAAAAGAAAGAGGAAGAACGAAATTTGAAATGTAACCAGATATTAAGAGGGTAATGAAAATAATTATTATGAATAAAATAACTTTGGCCTCAATCATGAATATTTTTCTAAAGATCAAGTTTTAAAGATAAATTAAAGATAAGATCACAATTAAGACAAGGAAAAAGATAAGTGACCTTTATCTAAGCTTGTAGTTAAATCTATTAATAAGTGTATAAAAATAACACAACTAATGTGAGTCATTTGATCAAATACTACTCTTGTCTTTCCTTCCACCTTCTCTTTGGTCTTCCTCTGTTTTTTTTCCCTCTACAATTAAGCTGTTCGTTCTTTTTCCAATATATTCTTCATCTCTCCTCATACCAATGTAACCGCCTTTCTTGTATTTTTCTATAAACTTCTATTCGTGCCATTTCTCTTATCCTCTTATTCCTTATCCTATTTTTCCCAACATCCATCTCAACATCTTCATCTCTGTCACATTAATTTTCTTTTCAAAGTTTTCTTTATAGGCCAGGTTTTACTGCCGTTTTACCATTGTTTTAAAAACTTTCCTTTTGACTGCTCTTCGAATGTTTCGGTCATACAACACTGCAGATACTCACTTCCAATTATTCCATCCTGCCTGAATTTTGTGGTTTATTTCTCTCTCTAGTTCCCCATTTTGATCAATATAAGATTCGATAAATTTAAACTCTTCATTCATTAGTATCTACTTTCTTTCAATTGACCTCCATTACTCTTTCTTGCCATCACCTTCAAACCACATATACTCAGTTTTCGTCATGCTAATCTTAAGCCCCTTTTCTTCGATGGCCCACCTCCACCGTTCAAGCTTTTCATTTGCAGTTTCTTTATCTGAGTCCACTAACAATATATCGTCCGCTTAAAGCATAGACTAAGGAGCTGGATCACTTATTTTTTTAGTTAATACTTCCACTTCAAAATTAAACAGGTAAAGACTTGATGTACCCCGATTGCTTTTGGGATATTTCACTTCGTATAGATGGCGTTGTGCACCAACGTCAAACTATCGACAAGGGCGTACTTACTTTTGTTTAACTTCCATAAGCGTATCATTGCTGTCAGTAGTTTTTCTTTGATTCTTCTTGTATTTTGAATTTTCTTTCAGTATTTATTATTATACACATACGAACAAAATAAAATTGCTCCTTTTAAAGATCTATGAAGAACCGATGCAGGTCTTTTTGCTTTTCGTAATACTTTTGCAACTGCCTCAGAGCGAACAGAGCTTAAGTTGTTCCTCTTCCTGGAATTAAACCAAACCACTGAAATATATACTAACTGGAATGCGCGTACGAACCGTGACCGTGAAGCATATTGAAAGCCTGCTGCTGGAGTAGTCGGCAAACATCGAGACAGTTCGTGAGTAGACGGAAGCCTGCTGCTGGAGTAGTTGGCAAACATCGAGACAGTTCGTGAGTAGACGGAAATTATTTCGTGTGGCGCATGTTTAAATAAATGAAGCATAATATAAAAACAAAGCGATCAGCTATGATACGAGTTATTCGGCTAGGTTCGGTTCGGCACGAACGTGCGCGAACAGGACCAGCCATTATTGTTCAATGAGCTTCAGTGCAGCGTACGCTGAAAGGTAGAGTATGCGAGTTCCAGTTAGTATATATTTCAGTGAACCAAACCTCTCTCCTATATTGGGACTATAATACTATCTAAAAAGATAATTATTAGATATTATAAGAATACATTTTTTTATGACTGAATTTTCTAATTTTATGATATTATCTTGTTGTTTTCCATTGTTGCAACGGTTGCAAAAAAAATGCATAAATGTCGTAGCAAACTGATAATACAATGAAATTTCATAATTTATAAAACTAATAACTATGTTATTGTTTAATGAAAATCCAACAATCACAATAAATAAAGATATCTGTCTACAAAAGATAAAATTATGACAAATGTAAAAAATAAGAAATATTATGAAATGCAGCTTGGGATGATATAAATACTGACCTATTTCATGGATATTTCATTCAGCAATTTAGTATTGCTTGCATGTACATCGAAACAAAAATGAAAGTGTTAATAGTGTTTTCTGCAGTTTGTGCTGTTGCTTTGGGTAAGTTTGCAAAGAAACACGAACATCATTGCATTTTCATTTTGAAACACTACGGTATGGTATATCACTCTGCGGTGCTCTCCAAAATAAAAATCTGTGTGGCCAACACAATACCTTTCGCCACTTCCGTTTTGATACATAAGTATAGAATTTAACATTTTTTATACACACAAGTGATTCTATTCTATAAGGAATCTTGTCCCATTCTTCAAAAATGTTCCAGATGGTTTCAATTTATTGACGAGATTGGCGGTATTTCTTAAGGATATATGTACTAATACTATTAATATACCTACCTACAATTTTAAATATTTAATTAATAATTCAATAAAAAATATGAAACGTATTTATCAGAAAAAGTTTCAGCATCGTCAGTAAAACTGTTGATTTTTTACACTGACATTCATCTGTAACAGGGGGGGGGGGGGGGGGGAAGAGGATTCTGTTTTCTCTTTGTTCTCTTACCCAACGATGACACTATTTCTTACTTTATCTCAGTGGTGGACGCTTGCTGGTTCGCCTACCACTATACTGAGGAGGAACACCCTCTTACACTCACACTATCACTAAACACTCAACACTTGATGATAGAGTTATGAACATATTTTGGATGATGGCACACACACAATATATGACACTGATTTTATCTTTAACTTTTATTTACATAATTACATTAAACTAACTTATAATTATTGATTACACTGAACTAACTGTTATAAACCTTAATTACGAGTACTGGCGTAAAACGCCCAAAAACTAAACACAGACTACATGTCTGACCTGACTCGTTTCAATCTTAAAACGCGACTGCCTTAAAACAAAGTGTTATCTCTTCAACATATATCTAAAGAAGGGTGCGAGGGTGTATCATCCATAGCAAAATAACAAGACTTCACGTAGTCTAGCCAATAAGTTATACAGTTAATTGTCAAAACAATAAATGTCTACTCGGTTGACATCTAGACTAAACATATATATGAGAGAATACTGATTATTATTTCTAAACAGAATTTTGACTTACAAAGATAACAGAATTAAAATGTTGATATTGAAACTATAATTTAGAAGAGTTTATATTAAAGTTATTACTTGTTATTTCACTATCCTCACCTTGTTACACATCTGTCAATTACAAACATTCGAATTGGACAACTGGTTTCCTTTATCTCTAAATCTATAGAAGATATAATATAATTTTAAGTGTATTACATAAAGAATTTTATGTTCTTCAATATTTGTAATAACAAAAATTTTCAAAAAATAATATTTAGAAGATTTTTTAAAAAACCACTACTTCCGGTTGTCCAATTGTTATCAAAACCTTTTCAGTTCTTCCCATTAATGTCATTGAGGAATATGTAGTTAAACAGTAAGTATCATAGTTTTTGAGGAATCGTCCGTCTAACATCCAGACACACACACACACACACACACACACACACACACACATACACATACACACACATCCACACACAGAAATAATCGTAAAAATGTTATAACCTGATTCTAGGGATCTTAAAACGTGTTTATTCCCTAAAATCCGGATATGTGATATGTAGCACGAATCCACCTTTCTTAGCGAGAGGTGAAAATGTGAAATTTATTGACTATTCTTTTCCTAAAAGGTGGTGTCCTTCCCATTTTCGATGACAGAATCGTCGGTGGTAAGGTGACTACAATAGAAGAACATCCTTACCAAATCTCTCTTCGCGTCCATGACCAACAAAACTGTGGTGGTTCCATTCTTAATGAAGATACCATCCTAACAACTGCCAACTGCGTTCATGGGTACGAAATCGTCACCTCAGGATCAAAAGGTCGTAAATCAAAAATAGAGTTCTGAGAAAATGGCAAAAAATCTATAAATAGAATCAAAATGAAATACAATTCTTATGTTACTATGCACTAACTTGATAAATAAATGGAATTGGAAGTCTATGTCACCAGATATAGAAATCATTTCACATACGACATACGACTTTTTAAAGTTTTTCTTCACAGCAAATGTACCATACGAAATTTATAAAATTAACATTTTGCAGGAATTTCTTTTTCAAATACGTACGGCGATTTGTCAATACGTAGAGCGTTAAAAATTACATAAAACAGTATTAAAAACCGTAATCAGGAAAATGGCACATACGACCTTATGATCCTAAAGTGACGAAATTAATCAATGCTCTGTTTTTGAATTTAATAATTGCAAAATGGTGTAGATATGACTATGAAGCGATTACTGTGAGGGTTGGAGCTACGGTCCATTACGAAGGAGAGGAGTTCGAAGTGGCAAAGATTATGGAACACGAAGATTTTTTGGTTGGGGCTGATAACAATAACGATATAGCTGTTTTGAAGGTGAGACTTTGATTTTCATTTAATTAATAATAAAAATTTGTTGTGGCCAGCCCAAGACCTCTCGCCATTTCCATATTAGGCTATATAAGTATTGAATTGCACGTCCCTTTCAAACCATCGTTTTATAACAAAAAAATACAGAACTTTACCCAAATACTGTTTTTTATTGTATTTAACATGTCTTCTGCACACATATAATTCTAATTATGTATGTATGAGGAAGTTTCTAAATGTCAGAGATTCTTCCAATTCATTAACCAGAATGGCGGTATTTTTGATGGATATATGCATTTTACCTATAATTTCAAATATTTAATTAATAAAACAATAAGAAAGATTAAATATACTTCGCAGAAAAATCTGTCAGAATGTCACTAAAATTGTTAATTTTTGACACTGACATGTGTCATTTAAAAACTATGTTATAAACATTGGAATTTGTCAACTGGTTTCCTTAGTGCCTTGGCCTCTGCGATTAAATTACTCTATATATTATATTGTCTTTATCTCTAAATCTATACTAGATATAATAAAAATTTTAAATGTATTAGATGGAGAATTTTATGTTCTTCAATATTTAATAACAAAAATTTCCAAAAAAATATATTTAGAAGAATTTTTCTCAGAAACTACTACTTCCGGTTGTTCAATTGTTACCAAAACCTTTTCAGCTCTTCGCAGGAATGTCAGATTGAGGAATCCATAGTTAAACAATTCTTAAGTCTTATGGTGAGAAATCGTGTCTACAACATCCAGACGTACACACATACACACATACACACGTACACATATCCACACACACACAGACTTCATTTTAAAAATGTTATAATCGGATTCTAGGGTCCTTAAATCGTGCTTATTCAATAAAATCTGGATATGCGAATTTTAGCATGAATCCAATACCTCTCCTAGCGAGAGGTAAAAACGACAAGCGCTTAGCTGACTTACTTCATTCTCATTATTGTGGTTCGTCGGATGCGGTATTTCGCTCCCGCAAATTGGCAATTTTAATATGTAAGAACTGAGAAATATTTGCTGTATGGTCCGTAAAAATGTTATTATGGGTATTTTCATTTTAATAATTTTATACATATGTACCGGATTTATTTTCTGGAGGTTGGTAGGGCGTTAGTTTCAACTTCTACCAACAGGTGACTTCGCTAGACACCCTCTGGATCTGTTGCCCAAGCATCATTCTTGGGGAAACTCTGACGTCACACTCTGTTTCAAATCACGTGACTTTTTCAAAATATTACACAAATTTCAATATTTAATGGTTAAAGAACAATTTCTTCTAAAATTTGGTACTTAAAAGTCATTTAAAAATTCTTGCAAAAGCCCTATTTCAAATATTATTTGCCGTCGGCCACGAGACCCCATAAGTATGAGTATTTTATTGTTTTTGCAGCTTGCCAGACCTCTGACATTCAACGACCGAGTGCAGCCAATTTCTCTTCAACCTGAAGACACCCCAGTGCCCGAAGGTGCCGAAGCCTTAGTCACCGGATGGGGTACAACCATTGCAGGCGTACCAATGACCAATGATGAGCTGGTCGTAGCATCCGTGCGAGTTATGACCAACGAGCGATGCGTAAAAAGTTATGACTCAGCTACCATCACCGGAAATATGCTTTGTGCGGGAGCCCTAAGTACCGACGCATGTCAGGGGGATGGAGGTGGTCCTTTGGTCTCTAAAGGGAAACTAATTGGTCTTGTTTCTTGGGGATATGGGTGCGCTGATCCTAAATATCCAGGAGTTTATGCTAATGTTTCTGCATTGCATGAATTTGCGACCAGATATATGTAATATCAATTGTTTAAAAATGTATATAAAAAATAAAATATTTAGTGAACAATTTTCCTTATTTTTTGCCAAGTTTCCCTTAGGGCTCTGCCGATAGTGTTTTATTATTGCCCACGCAATCTGCCCACCAAAATAAGCATGCGTTTGTTTACAAAGTGTTTTTTACGGTTGTCGCATTTTGCTACTGTAAAAATGACGGAAAGATCGGAACAACGAATTTGCATTAACTTTTGCTTAAAACTCGAAGAGTTGTGTGAAGATCATCGAAATGATGAAGACGGCATTTGGGGAGTGTATGAGCAAAACACAAATAAAAGACTGGTATAAACGGTTCAAAGATGGCCGCACATCTGTTGATAGTAACCCACGTTCTGGACGGCCTTCGACGACAAAAACACCGGATAATATCGTGCAACTTGTGATCAATGAAGATCGTCGATTGACTGCGCGAGAACTAGAATATGTTCTGTAAAAATACCGAAAACTAGTGTTTGGAAGATTTTAACTGAAAATTTGCAAATGTTTCTTGTGTATGCGAAATTCATTCTGAAATTGCTAACGGTGGAGCAGAAAAACCTTCGCCTTGAAATCTCTCAGGACAATTTGGAAATGGTCAATAATGATGAAAATCTCCCATCGACTTTTGACTGCTCCCAAGATTAAAAATGTCGCTCAAAGGACACCGATTCGACGACAAAGAAACAGTCGAAACTAATACGACGAATGCTCTAAAGGCAATAACAAAAAATGAGTTCCAAGACTGCTTCCAAAAGTAGGAAAGCCGTCGGAAGCGTATTCTTCAATCAAATGGGGACTAATTCGAAGGATGCCACCAGCCCGATGACGAAGAATAACAGCAGCGGGGAAATATAAAGAAGGTCGGATACTTGTCGGACAGACCTCGTATGAACTTTAGAAATTAAATGCAGATAAACTAAATACAATTATGAATTTTTAAAACTACGAATTGCTTCAAAATTAAACGAACTTTGGTATAAAGTAATAAAAAATAAGAAGGGAGGACCGCATTGGCTTCTGCAACGTGTATTTTATATATTTTATTTGGGGCTTTAAATTACATTATTACTTTATAAAAAATATTTGACAATTATTGGTAGAATTATTACGTTGGTGACAATGATTTGTATATTTTATTCTGGCCGTTACCTACATATTTATTGTGTTTACTGTAGTCATGCAAATGGCATGTAAGAAAATATTAACAAAAATCATT
The DNA here is from genome assembly GCA_943142095.1 of Ophonus ardosiacus. Taxonomy (NCBI): domain Eukaryota; kingdom Metazoa; phylum Arthropoda; class Insecta; order Coleoptera; family Carabidae; genus Ophonus; species Ophonus ardosiacus. The sequence continues at coordinate 58,853,095 of OW964824.1, forward strand.
TAAGTATAAGCTCCTTCTATAGCAAAAATTATTAGGCAGAAGACGCACGTCATAAACCTGAAAAAAACCTTATCAAATGAAATATAATTTGTAGAAGTACATACGTACAGATATCACGACGAAATTAGTCAAAATGGATTCAGAGATAGTAAAAATGATATTTCCCAAATTTTTCGCTATTACATTTCCTTTACTACATACACGGAAGGGAAATACCTATGTAAAGTTTAATATGCGTAGAAGATGTCCACATAAGATTTACTTGTAATTCTTGCTGATAATGATAGGTAAATGCTATTGCTCATAAGTACTTATAAATATTTATTTATTTTTATTAATACCTCCCATTATCTTGTTGTTTTCCATTGTTGCTACCACAGGTGCAACTGTTGTTGGGCACAGATAAACGTCAAAATATTTCCTAAAGCAAAAATGCACCAATGTCATGGGAAACTGATAATGCAATCAAATATATTTTAAAAAACTAATAACTATGCTATTTTTTACTGTAAATCCAGCAATCACATTAAATAAAGATATCTATTTGTTTATAAAAGATAATATTATGATAAATGTAAAAACCAATACGTTTAAAAACGCAGTTTCGGAGCAATATAAATACTGCACTGATATTTCATTCAGTAAGTTAGTTTGGCTTGGCATACATCTAAACAACTATAAAAATGAAAGTGTTAATAGTGTTTTCTGCAGTTTGTGCTCTTGCATTGGGTAAGTTTCAAAAATAAAAATATGAACATCAATTCATCTTCATTTTGAAGCATTGAACATTTGAACCGCATGCCATTAAAAATAACCGTATGGCAGTCAACCCAACGGTACGGATTATCAATCTGTGATGCTTTCTACGCAACAGCATTGAGATTCCGCGAATTGACACCTGATATCTTACCAAAATAAAAATATGAAAATTATTAACTTTTATTTCCCTAAAAGGTGGTGTCCTTCACTTCTTTGAAGACAGAATCATTGGTGGGGTGGGGACTATTGAAGAAAATCCTTACCAAATCAGTTTACGTTACAATGACATACATTTCTGTGGAGGTTCCATTCTCAATGAAGATACCATTCTTACAGCTGCCTCGTGCGTCGCTCAGTACGAACCAATCAATACTGTTTTTTTCTTCAATTTAATAATTAATGTGACATACCATGTTGTAGATTTTCCCCTGAAACACTTTCAGTAAGGGTTGGAGCTACAATTCATTACGAAGGAGAACAGTTTGAACTGGCAAAGGTTATCACACACGAAAATTATATGGATGGGACTATCCACAATAACGATATGGCAATTTTGAAGGTGAGACTTCGATTTTTCATTTAATTAATAATAAAAACGACAAGTGCTTAGCTGATTGACTTCACTTTCATTATTGTAGTTCAGATGCGGTATTTCAATACCGAAAATCGACCACTTTAATACGTAAGGACTGAGAAATATTTGGTGTATGGTCAGTAAAAATGTTATTATGTTTATTTTATTTTAATAATTTTATGCATGTGTACCGGATTTATTATCTGGCGGTTGATTGGGGGCTTGTTCCAACTTCTACCAATAGGTGACTTCACTAGACACCCCTCCGGATCTGTTGCTCACGCGTAATTCTTGGGAAAACATCCAAGCAATTAGCTTGATTTTCTTTGTCAGCAGACAAAAGTTTTGATTCTGTTGGGGAAAACCGAGGCAATGCTTCGGAGGTCTTATGAGGAGGCAGATTTAAGACATGCAAAAATTTACGAGTAGTCGAATTTCAGTAAAATATTAACCCGTGAAGGGATGTCTTTCGAGCATTGAAATTCCGTGATATGTTCATGTCAGATCGTCGTAGAACGATAGATGAATTGAAGGAACTCACTGAAATATCCTGGAGTTTCTCTTAACCAATTTTGTCTGTAAATTCTATCCACGGCTGATTTCTGACGACCAGAGAACCAACCATTTAAATGTGTGTCAGGAAATGAATAAATCACACTGACCGCTTAGATGTGTCCCAAAGGATGACATTTGAAAAATCTAGAAACCTGGTGGAAGAAGAAAATAAATTCAGTTATTTTTGGGTACCCCTATTTATATGATTTGAATACGAAAAATAAATTTAAAAAATCTGATGTGGCCAGCACATGACCTCCCGCAAATTCCATGTTTAAAATAGTAATGAGCTTTAAGTAAAGTATCTTTTTCCGTTCTGGTTGATCGTTTGTAAACAAAATCTAATTTGTTGTTTTAATAAATAGAAGTCTGTAATACGAAATTAATTTCGTGCCAAAAATAATCGATTATCATGGGCCTATAGCGCTCACCATCAACTATAACAGTTCGACCTGCATCATTTTCGAAAAAGTAAGCTCCAATGACGCCACCTGACCATAGTGCGCACCAAACAGTCTCATTTGGACATGAAATGGTACCTCGTAAATCACATGAAGATTTTCCTCTGCCCATATCTGGCAATTTTGCTTATTAACATACCCAGAGAGGAGAAAATGTGCCTCACCAAAGAAAAAGATAATCCTCGAAAAATCATCATTAACTTTCAAATGCTATAAAAACGCAATCTGTGTAAATTGTTTGCTGTACATGATCCATGTCGTAAATGTGTAGTTATAAACCATTATTTGACATTTTGAAAATACGTACTTATACTGACAGATTTATATTTACAAATCAAATATATTTCTACTAAATTCTTCTTAACACAGTTTCATTATTAATGTAAATGTGACAGTGACATTTATTTAAATACGTCAAAATTTTATTAAAGTATTATGTTTTTGTTTGACGCATGGGTCAGATGATGTACAAAAATAAATTATTTTATAAATTTATATTTAAAGTTATTTAAAGGTCTTTAAAGTTATATTATCGCAGAATTGAAGATTGTGCCATTATATTATATTTTTAATAGTAAAAGTTGCTGAAAAATTATATTCAATGCAATTTTTTCAAGAAAAACTTGTAAAAGCTTGTATAAGTGATCTGATATTCACTAAAAAATAATCAACTCTTCCCACATTAGTATAAAATGGGTATACAAAATTTCAAAATTTTCTGATTGATAGTATTTGAGTAATCGTGTCCACAGGATCCACACACACATACAAACATACACACACACACACATACATACATACCCACAGACATCATTGTAAAAATGTTAAAATCGGATTCTGGGGACATCAAACCGTGCTTATTCACTAAAATCTCTATATGCGATTTTTAGCACGATCCCTATACCTCCCTTACCTAGGGTAGCGGGAGGTAAAAATGTGAGTCGACTCGAAATGTCAACAAGGATTATTTTAACTGTTACCAGTAAAATGGTCGACTTGGTAGCCAAACAGGTTAGCGTACATTTCTTAGTTCGCTGTGGTGTCACCCATGTCTTGTGCGTTTGAATCCCGCCGATCGACAATTTGTGGTATACGAACATTTTTAATGTCTTGTGTTTCATTCCAGCTCGCCAGACCTCTGACATTCAACGACCGAGTACAACCAATTGATCTTCAACCTGCAAATACCCCAGTGCCCGAAGGTACCGAAGCTAAAGTCACCGGATGGGGTACATGGATGGAAGGCGAAATAATAACCCCTGATGAGCTGGGCGCAGAAACTTTGAAAACTGTGAGCAACGAGCAATGCGCAAAGAGTTATGAAAACTTGGATACCATCACCGAAAATATGCTTTGCGCGGAAACACCAGGCCGGGGCCCCTGTTCAGGAGATGGTGGTGGCCCATTGGTCGCTGATGGGAAACTAATTGGGGTTGTGTCTTGGGGGCATGGATGCACGGACCCTGCTTATCCAGGAGTTTATTCTAATGTTTCTGCATTGCATGAATTTATAACCAGAAATATGTAATATTGATTACCAATAAATTATGTTATTTATGTATATAAAAAATAAAATATTTAATGCACAATCTGCCCACCTATACTGCCTACGTAACCTACTCTCACAATCTGTCTGTTCAAAGAAGATCAGGAATTACAAAGCATCAAAGGAAAAACATCAATCTTTCCTGAGGTGTATACGAGTTGTAGAAATAAACGGGATTGATTTTAGAACTAACCAAATAATTAAGGAAAACAAATATTGCCACCATCAATGTAATCCTCATTCCGGACCCTATACTGCTCCATTCAAATATTCTATTTTTGTAATACCTGCAGGCCTTTTTTGTTCGGTTGTTCATAAGTTCTGCCGAAAGCGTTACCAAAACATCCTTATAGTGTACCTATTTATCTCTAAAACATCTCCACAACTTCTCTCCAGGCTTTTTCAAGATATATGAATATCAGTTGCTTGAGAGCAAACAGAGCGTCAGTTGTTCTATGTTGAAACTTTGATTTACATTAGGTGCATTCTTTTTACACACAATCTCAGTTCATCTCAGCTCACCTCAGTTGTCTCAGTAATTTTGACAGTTCTATTTGTCCTAACTGCGATGAGATGAAGTGAGGCGGATTCATCCCCCCTTGCCGATACTGAGTTACCTTGTGGGGTGATGCTTGTTGAGTGTCTCACCTCAGTTGAGGAGTGGGGGTCTTTTTTCAGTGTTATTTTTTATTTAAAAATGAATATTTAAGAAAGTGTTAATGTTAATGATTTAATATTGATAAGTGAAATTGTATTTCTTAATTCTAAATTTAATAAATAAATTGAATTGTTTTATAATGTTATTTGCAATGAAAATTCGTACGATGTAGATTTATTCTTTGACATTTCATTGTCTTAGCGGGTCCACCTTGTCAGATATTTAAAATAAATTCGAAAACAAAATGAAAATGTCAACATACTGATAAATAAAACATATGATAAACAGAGAAAGATAATAGGTATTCCGTTCTTTCTCTAAATTGTGTTCTATTTGTTAAGCAACTATCTCAGCTCACCTCACTTCAATCTCATCTCATTTTGAGAACAAGTGAGGTGAGATATTGGTAAAAAGAATGCAGCTATTGTTCTCTGTCTCGCTAAGAGAGGTATTGGATTCGTACTAAAAATCACATTTCTAGATTTTAGTGAATAAGCACGATTTAAGGTCTATATAAACCGATTTTAACTTTTTTACGATGATGTCTGTGTATGTATGTATGTATGTGTGTGTGTGTGTGTATGTGTGTGTGTGTGTGCGCGCTCAAAAACTATAAGATATAAAACCATTTTACTTATGAATTCCTCTATCTGACATTCATGGAAAGAGTTGAAAAGGTTTTGGCAACAATTGGACAACCGGAAGTAGTAGTTTCTTAAAAAAATCATATAAATACTATTTTTTGGAAATTTATTTCTGATTGATAGTATTTGAGTAATCGTGTCCACAGGATCCCCACACATATACACTCATATACACACATACATACCCACAGATATCGTTGTAAAAATGTTAAAATCGGATTCAGGGGACATCAAAATGTGCTTATTCACTAAAATCTCTAAATGCGATTTTTAGCACGATCCCTATACAGCAAAATTTTTGAAAGAAGTCCGATCAAGGCCATCTACGAATTGCATCTATGAATTAAGATTTTATGCTGTCAAATTTAGTACTATCGTTTACATAGTTTTTATGAGGTACACAAGATATTATGTACCCTCATAAAAACTAAGTAAAATACACTACTAAATTTGACAGCACAAAATCTTAATTCATAGACACAATTCGTAGATGGCCTTGATCGGACTTCTTTTAAAAATTTTACTGTACCTTCCTTACTTAAGGTAGGGGAAGGTAAAAATATTTGACAATTTTTGGTAGAATTATTACGTTGATGACTATGATTTGTATATTTTATTCTAGACGTTGCCTATATATTTATCGTGTTTATTGTAGTCGTGCAAATGTCATATAAAACAATATTTCCAAAAATCGTTTAAATATAAGCTAGTTTTATAGCAAAAATGATTAGGCAGAAGACGCACGTCATCAACCTGAATCAAAAACCTTATAAAATAATAATAATAATAATAATAATATTTATTCACCAAAAGATCAAAAACATTGATATATGGTATGTCATAAAATACATATAAAAAATACAAATGCATACAATAAATAATGATATACATAATTTGTACATAAATCAGTCTTGAATAAATTCTTCTACAGAATAATAACATTTTTTAATAAGAAACATTTTCAGTTGCTTTTTAAATACTAAATCTGAGTCAATGTTTTTTATTTCGTCAGGTAAATGATTATATAATTTTATGCCTAATACATAAGGATTTTGCAAAGTTACATTTAATCTATATCTAGGCGTTACAAATTTGTTCTTTCCCCCAGTGTTATAGTCATGCTGATTTACATGTTTTAATAATATATTTTTGTTATTTCTAATGAATAAAATTAGTTTAAATAAATATATACATGGCAGAGTCATAATTTCTTCTGTGATAAAAATGTTTTTACAAGTATATCTGGCAGACAGATTATACATATTTCTAATACAACGTTTTTGTAATATAAATACTCTAGTAACATTAGGTGAATAGCCCCAGAAAATTATACCATATGACAAGATACTGTAAAATTTTGCATAATAAAAAGTTTTAACTACGGAAGAGTCGACTATGTGTGATAGCTTCTTAATGGCAAAGCAAAGGGGGGCAAGTTTAGTACAAATACTATCAATTTCGGTATCCCATTTTAAGTTTTCAGCAATATTGATACCTAACACTTTTTGATGAGTTACTTGAGGAATTGAATGATTATTACACAGGGTTAGGATGCTTGCATCGCGCTTAATGGTAGAAAATTTAACTATTTTAGATTTGTTTGCATTGAAAGTTAGACTAAGACTTGCACACCAGTCTGAAAAATTCTGAATTATCACTGACAGATGCTGGGCAATATTTTCATCATCCTTAACAATAATGGATGTATCATCAGCATATGAAACAAAATTATATGAGCCTAATACATTATTTATATTATTAACGTACAGAGTAAATAAAATTGGACCAAGTATTGACCCTTGTGGAACTCCATGTTTTATCAATTTAACATCTGATTTATTGTTTTCACAGTAGACTACCTGTTTTCTATCATAAAGGTAAGATTGCAGCCACTTGTTACATGTACCACGCAATCCATAGTGAGATAAAATGTCCAACAATTTATCATGATCCACATAGTCAAATGCTTTTGACAAATCAACAAAGATACCATATACAAATGAAATATAACTTGTAAAAATTCGTATCTACGTTCAGACATCACGACAAAATTAGTCAAAATGGATTCAGGGATAGTAAAAATGGATATTTTCTAAATTTTTCGCGGTTACATTTCCTTTACTACATACAAGAAAGTAAAAATATCTATGTAAAGTTTAATAGGAGGGGTCTACATAAGATTTTTATTTACAAGAAAATAAGTATACATATTAGGTACTTGTAATTCTTGCTGATACTGATAAGTAAATGCTAATTCTTATAAGTACTTACTTATAAGTATTTACTTATTTTTATTAATACTACCCATTATCTTGTTGTTTACTATTGATGCTACCACAGGTGCAACTGTCGCTAGGCACAGATAAACGCCAAAAATTTTCACGCATCAATGTCATGGCAAACTGATAATGCAATCAAATATAATTTAAAAAAAACTAATAACTACGTTATTTTGTAATGATAATCTAGCAATCACATTAAATAAAGGTGTCTATTTGTTTATAAAAGATAATTTTTTGATAAATGTAAAAACCAATAAGTTTTAAAAAAACGCAGTTTCGGATTTCATTCAATAAGGTAGTTTGGTTTGCCATACATCTAAACAACTATAAAAATGAAAGTGTTAATAGTGTTTCTTGCACTTTGTGCTCTTGCATTGGGTAAGTTTCAAAAAAAGTAATGTACATCAATTCATCTTCATTTTGAAGAATTGAAAATTAGAACCGCGTGCCATTAAAAATAACCGAATGGTAGTCAACCCTACGGTATGGTTTATTAATCTGTGATGTTTTCTCCGCGACAGTATTGAGAATCCGTAAATTGACACCTGGTATCTTACCAAAACAAAAATATGAAAATCAATTACTTTTCTTTTCCTAAAAGGCGGGGTCCTCCACTTCCCCGAAGACAGAATCATTGGTGGTGTGGGGCCTATTGAAGAAAATCCTTACCAAATCAGTTTACGTTACAATGACATACATTTCTGTGGAGGTATCATTCTTAACGAAAATACCATTCTTACAGGTGCCGCGTGCGTCGATGGGTAAAAAACCAAGCAATACTGTTTTATTTTTCTTCTATTTAATATTTAATGTGACATATATCATGTTGTAGATATGGCCCTGAACCGCTTAGTGTGAGGGTTGGAGCTACAATTCATTACAAAGGAGAAGAGTTCAAACTGACAGAGGTTATCATACACGATAATTATATGAATGGGACTATCCACAATAACGATATGGCAATTTTGAAGGTGAGATTTCGATTTTCATTAAATTAATAATAAAAACGACAAGAGCTTAGCTGATTTACTTCACGCTCATTATTATAGTTCAGACACAGAATAAACATGTATACAGAAGCGACAGTCAGAGACAGAAACAAAAATTAGAGAGAGAAAGAGTATGCCAACAAATTTAAAGGGCTAATCGGATAAAATCGGATTGTTTCGGCATATCTTCGTATCTTACGATTCTTTGTGCTTTTCATTATCTCGACGTGAACATTTTCCGTTAGTTGTCAATAATAAAAGTATATTGAGACACACAAATTGATATCTAATAAGAACAAATATGTTATATTTTCAAAAACGATAGGAAAATCATTATATTTCACATATTTTGGAAGAGCTGTTGTCTCAGCTTGTCACGCCCATGTATTTTAGGGTTATGTCTAATTCAAGCAAACCAAACACGTCTTCTCACTTTTGACATATGTCATTTTGTGAACTGTTTGTGAATTTTAGAAGTAGTGTTAGTTTCTAATGACATGGATAGATATGAAGAAAGTAGAATCGGGAGGACTTGTTTGTTCATATAAGGACTGTATAAATAGATTTAAAAAAATGTAGAAAGGGAAATGTAAGTTTTTTTCGTTTCCGAAAGGTCCAGAAATGTAAGTTATGTAAGCCGACTACCATATCATGTAAAATGTATATTCATTTAATAAATATAGGTGTAAAATGTGGCTCAAGGCTTGCGGAAGAGAAGATTTGATGGAGAAGGATATATGGGACATATTCATCGAGTATGACGTTTGTGTTTCTCACATCAAAGATAGAGAAAATGAATTTGTAAAATTCAGGTATTTGTTTAATAAAAATATAATTTTATGATTATTTTATCTGATTTCTGTTTAATTCGTTAATAAAATTAAAATTTTAGTACTTTTATGTTCTAATTTTTCTTTTACCATTTAAAATAATTTAAATTTTACGCGTAAATTTGCCAACAAATTTAAAGTTCAAGGTCATAAACGTAAAATCGCAACAACAATGGTGCCAACAAGGAGTGTCGCTTCTGTATAAATGTATTCTCTGGTTCAGATATGGTATATCGTTACCGAAAATCGATCACTTTAATATGTACGGACTGAGAAATATTTGGTGTATGGTCAGTAAAAATGTTATTATGTGTATTTTAATTTTATGCATATGTACCGGATTTATTTCCTGGCGGTTGGCATGGCGCTACTTCCAACTTCTACCAATAGGTTACTTCACTAGACACCTCTCGGGATCTGTTGCTCACACGTCATTCTTAGGGAAACATCCAAACAGTTAGAGTGATTTTCTTTGTAAGCGCTGTTTGACGTATTAGCAAACATAAAAGGTTTGTTTCCTATTAGGGAAATCAGCAATGGAAACTGTCGCAATGCTTCGGAGATCTTATGAGGAGGAAGATCTGAGACAAGCAAGGATTTACGAGTAGATGAATTTCACTTAAATATTAATCCGTATCGGAGTGTATCTCGATTTCCAAAACGGACGAAAGCATTGAAAAATCCATGATACAATCATGTCAGATCGTCGTAGAACGATAGATGTATTGAAGGATCTCACTAAAATATCCTGAAGTTGCTGTCAACCAATTTTGACTGCAAATTAGTTGCGCGGGTAGTTTCTGACGACCAGAGAACCAACCATTTAAATGTGTGCCAGGATTTGAAAGATATATCAGATTTTAAGCTGCTTTGCTGCTGATTTCTCTAACAAAAAACAGAACTTAATGTAAACACATTTGACTTTAATGTTCGCCATTATAACAATCGCCGAACACATTAAACAGCGCTTACGGAAAAAATCACACTAACCGCTTAGATGTGTCCCTACGGCTCGCTCTGGAAGCTTGTGAGCCCAGTATAGACACTTTCAGGTCATGTTGGGTACAATATTTTTTTTGCGATCCTGAAAAAAGAATAAAAATGTATTATTTTATTTTTTACTGCGAGCAAATAAGAAATAAATAAACAACTGATCTCCATGGAAACATTTAGCTTTCCGATCCCTTATAGACAACTTTCCGAGCTAGCTCAGCAAAGAAGGACTTTCCGGTCTAAATAGTGATCAGAAAGAGCTCATTTTCGGGCCGGCCCGAAAAATCTTATAGTTCAATCAAATGCACAGTTTCCTTAATATTTTAATGAAAATGGATGAAGTTAAAAAGGATCAAAATGATTTAATAACAACAAACTTCACATATTAATAAATAAAAATGTATTATTTAACTTCAAGAATTCAAGGTTATTCATTAAAGCATAATAATTATATTGTGATGTTGCTATTATTATTGTTATTACTCGTATACTTAAATAAAAGTGATTTTTGTTCCTACCATAATGATATCTTATCCTATTTTTGAGCAGAAACAAAGTTAGATAAAAAATCCTTATGTAAATTATATTTTTTTATATAAGATTTGTGAAAAAATATTTTCGAACGGCTTTGGTAAACAAAGTATTAAATACATGTAGGTATGTAATTTTAATAACAAAGTTACACTAGAAGGGTCTCTTTTTTAACTACTTATGTTAACTAATGTTGAAAGTTATAAGAATGTAGAGGTTTTTTATAAGTTTGACACGAAAAAAGTTAAATATTTCGCTTTAACATAAAAATCAACATTAGGAATGCCGGATGCACCCAATTTCGAGCTTTGGCCCGGCCCGGCCCGGCCCGACTTCGAGTCAATTTTCGAGCCGAGCTAGCTAATTTTTTTATCGAGTCGATCTTCGAGTCGGGCCGGTAATTTTTATTTTCAGGCAGAGTCGATCCAAACCTCAAAGCCCGGCTCGGCCCGGCCCGAATGCATCTCTACTACGAATCAAAGTGCCAACTAGGGATAATTTAAACACCCATATCTTTTGCGTTTGAATCCCGCCGATCGGCGTGTGGCATTCGAATATTTTTAACGTTTTGTGTTTCATTCCAGCTCGCTACACCTATGACATTCAACGACCGAGTACAACCAATTGCTCTTCAACCTGCGAACACCCCAGTGCCCGAAGGTACCGAAGCCAAAGTCACCGGATGGGGTATATGGATGGAAGACGTAATAATAACCCCTGATGTGCTGGGGGCAGCAATTGTGAAAGTTGTGAGCAACGAGCAATGCGTAAAGAGCTATGAAAACGTAGACACCATCACCGAAAATATGCTTTGCGCGGGAGCACCAGGCCTGGACGCCTGTTTAGGAGATGATGGTGGCCCATTGGTCTCTGATGGGAAACTAATTGGAGTTGTGTCTTTTAGACACGGATGTGCTAAACTTGATTATCCAGGAGTTTATGCTAATGTTTCTGCAATGCATGAATTTATAACTAGAAATATGTAATATCAATTACGAATGAATTATGTTATTTATGTATATAAAAAATAAATCTCCTGAGGTGTATACGGTTGTGATATTAAACAGGATGCATTTTAGATCATTGACTATTCAAATAATTAGTCAAAACAAAAGAAGATCAAGATATTACTACAATATTCATAAAATTGAATTAAAAATATGGAGATTTTTTAGTTGGTTCTACTAGTAAATTGGAAACAGAATTATGCAGAATTTCGAAATAGTTTTATAAATACAAATATTCGAAAAATTATTTAAAAAATTTAAGCGTAATTCTTACCAAATAAATAGAAGCAAAATAAAAAATATCATTCTACAGATATGGTAGTCTTTAACTCAATGAACTTATTTGCATAAAAAATTAGCAAATACCACATTAATATTGTTCGGATTAACTAATTTCTGAGAACAATTCAATGTATTACGCAAAATCGGCTGACGCATATACCTAAATGAAAAAGAAAAAACTGTTGCTTGTTATAATTTTAAGGGCAACAATTTAAAATCCTGATATCGAAAATTTATCACCTAAATACGACAGCTAATTTCTTACTAATTTTAAATAAAACTGGGTATACTATTTAATATTGATTTTGTGTTGCTTTTTACTTCTACGGGTTAAAAAGAACTCAAAATATTTTTTTTTATATCACTCATTTTAAATTTGACCGTTAATCCGCGTGTTTATTAAAAAAAAAGATATTTTCATTCTGACCGAACGCCAGAAAAGGTTCGCCATCACTACCCTAGCGCTCCGCCGGTAGTGTTTTATTATTGCCCACGCAATCTGCCCACCCAAACTGCACAATCAAACTGCCCTCGTAATCTTCTCATCAACACCAAAATAAAATCGAGGAGTACAAAGCATCAAAGAAAAAACAGCAAACAGTATAATAACAATAGTTACAGACGCACGACTACCAAATTCGGTCAGGCGTCCTCAATAAATAACGATTATACTGATAAGTAAATGCTAGTGCTAATAAGTACTTTCTTATAAATATTTACTTATTTTTATTAATATGTCCCATTATCTTATTGTTTTCCATTGTGGCTACAACAGGTGCAATTTTTGCTAGTCACAGATAAACGTCAAAATATTTCCTAAAGCAAAAATGCATCAATGTCATGGCAAACTGATAATGCAAATTTAAAAAACCATAACTATTTTATTTTTTAATGAAAATCCAGCAATCACATTAATAAAGATATTATGTTTATAAAAGATAATATTATGATAAACGTAAAAACCAATAAGTTTTAAAAACGCAGCTTCGGATTAATATAAATACTGCAACATATTATTCAGTAAGTTAGTTTGGTTTGCCATACATCTTTCAACAACTATAAAAATGAAAGTATTAATAGTGTTCCTTGCAGTTTGTGCTCTTGCATTGGGTAAGTTTCGTCCCATTAAAAATAACCGTATGACAGTCAACCCTACGGTGTGAATTATCAATCTGTGATGCTTTCTCCCTAACAGCATTGAAAGACCATGAATTGACACCTGGTATCTTACCAAAACAAAAATATGAAAATTATTGACTTTCATTTTCCTAAAAGGTAGTGTCCTCCACTTCTTCGAAGACAGAATCATTGGCGGTGTGGGGACTATTGAAGAAAATCCTTACCAAATCAGTCTACGTTATAATGACATGCATACCTGTGGAGGTTCCATTCTTAATGAAAATACCATTCTTACAACTGCCACGTGCGTTTTTCTGTACGAACCAACCAATACTGTTTATATGTACGAGTAATATGACAAATACCATGTTGTAGATATGACACTGAAACGCTTAGTGTGAGGGTTGGAGCTACAATTCATTACGAAGGAGAACAGTTTAAACTGGCAAATATTATCAAACACGAAAAATATATGGTTGGGGGTGCCTACAATAACGACATGGCAATTTTGAAGGTGAGACTTTTATTTTCATTTAATTAATAATAAAACGACAAGCGCTTAGCTGATTTACTTCACTCTCATTATTGTGGTTCGGATGCGGTATTTCGCTACCGTAAATTGGCCATTTTAATATGTAAGGACTGAGAAATATTTGCTGTATGGTCAGTAAAAATGTTATTATGGATATTTTCATTTTAATAATTTTATGCATAGGTACCGGATTTATTTTCTTGCGGTTGGTAGGGCGCTGGTTCCAACTTCTACCAATATGTGACTTCACTAGACACCCCTCTGAATCTGTTGCCCAAGCATCATTCTTGGGGAAACATCCAAGCAGTTAGTGTGATTTTCTTTGTGAGCGATGTTGGGCGTATTAGTACACATAAAAGTTTTGTTTCGTGTTAGGGAAATCAGCAGTGGAAACTGCCAAGCAAGGATTTATGAGTATGTGAATTTCACTTAAATATTAATCCGTATTGGGATGTTTCTCGATTTCCAAAACGGACGAAAGCATTGAAAAATCCGTGATAAGATCATCTCAGATCGTCGTAGAACGATAGATGTATTGAAGGAATACTCACTGAAATATCCTGGGGTTTCAGTCAACCAATTTTTACTACAAATTCGTTCCACGGTGTTAATGCTCGAAGGACCAAGTCGCTAGTGGACTAATTGTAATTTAAGTAATAAATAATAAAATGAAATCTTGCGAAATTAGAGTTTGGTGATTATCAAGGTGAATATCAAAGTACTGACCTTGACGGGAGAGACAGGAATAATATTTGGAAGGCAGGGAGTCGATGGGACGAAATGCAGGATTCAGATGATCCTGCCCGTAGAGTTCCAATGTGGACGCTGTCTGCGGTTAGAAGCGGTGACCATGGTTTCAGAAGAACGACGTAACTCAGGCCTCACTTCGCTGTGAGGCTGGTGTGTTTCTCTTGTAGAAACGCAGAAGAGTAGTGGAGACGATGAGTGCAGCAGGCGCTGCGTGCACGGTTGGCCGGCCCGAAGACTAAATTTGGCCCGTTGTTCTTGGAACTAACGAGCAACTTGAAGCACAACACAAATACACTATTCACTTACACTTAGTCACTTTAAATCTGAAATGTAAGTTGTCCCCAACTCAATGAAATGCCGGAGTAAAGAATTAAAGTTTAATTTTGACTTGAAGACATAATGTTGTAAATTGATCGAAGAAGAATGCAGAAATGAATAGATATGAAAATTTTAGGAATGAAAGTAAACACGACTGAACCCCACTTTGGTTCGATACCGACTTGTTTATTTATATTTTTTTCGTGAGTGTTATTTTTCGTTATAGAGTTTCATTGTTCCATCCTTCTTTATTTTACAGATGTCTTGAGATACAGAGTTTACTTGTTTTTTAAACATAATAACAATATAATAACATCAACCGTCAGCAACTCTGATATTCATTTGATAATCACCAAATATCTGAATTTACAACTTTACACACGGGTATTTTCTGGCGACCAGAGAACCACCCATTTAAATGTGTACCAGGAAATGAAAGAAATAGCAGAATACAAGCTGTATTGCTGCTGATTTCTCTAACAAGAAACAGAACTTAATGTTAATACATCTCACTTTAATGTTCGCCATTATAACACTTCCAAATACTACGACTGAAAGTGTCAACTAGGGATATTTTAACTGTTACCAGTAAAATGGTCGACTTAGGTTAGCGTACATTTCTTAGTGCGCTGTGGTGTCACCCATGTCTTGTGCGTTTGAATCCCGCTGATCAACAATTTGAATATTTTTAATGTTTGTTTCATTCCAGCTGGCCAGACCTCTAACATTCAACGCCCGAATACAACCAATTGCTCTTCAACCTGAAAACACCCCAGTGCCCGAAGGTACCGAAGCCAAAGTCACCGGATGGGGTACATCAAAAGATGACGAAATGATGACCCCTGATGAGCTGGGCGCAGAAACTGTTACAGTTGTCACCAACGAGCATTGCGCAAAGAGTTATGAAAACTTAAATACCATCGCCGAAAATATGCTTTGTGCTGGAGCACCAGGCGTGGGCCCCTGTTCAGGAGATGGTGGTGACCCATTAGTCGCTGATGGGAAACTAATTGGAGTTATGTCTTGGCAACATAGTTGCACTGATCCTGCTTATCCAGCAGTTTATGCTAATGTTTCAGCATTGCATGAATTTATAACCAGAAATATGTAATATCAATTACTAATGATTTATGTTATTCACGTATATACCTAAAGAATAAAATATTTAATGCTTATTCTGTTCACTTATGCTGTCTACGTAACCTATTCTCACAATCAGCCTATTCAAAGAAGATCAAGAATTACAAAGCACCGAAGGAAAAACAGCAATCTTTCCTGAGGTGTATACGAGTTGTGATAATAAACGGGATTGATCTTAGAACATTGACTATTCAAATAATTCAATATATTCTCCTGTTCGAACCCTATGCGAATATTTCGTTGTTGGAATGCCTGTAGGTCTTTTTTGTTAGGTTGTTCATATGTTCTGCCGAAAGCGTTACCAAAACATCCTTGTAGTATACCTATTTTTCTCTCAGAAATCGTTACAGCTCCTCTCTAGGTCTAGGCACCGTATTATATGCCTATCTATGAAGATCAGCTACCTGAGAGCAAACAGAGCGTCTGTTGTTCCTCTTCCTTGCAAGAAATCAAACTGTACTTAGGCTAATAAAATATTTTCTTACAACCTCTTTTCTACAATTTTCTCCCAAACTTTCATTGTGTGTAATAATAATTCCCTCTATAATTTTTACAGTCCTGAATATCAACTTTCCCCTTGTATATTGGACCTATTATAAAATCTGAAAAGTTAATTATTAGATATTAGAATTAGAAGAATAAAATTTTATACGAATTTTATAATATCTTGTTTATTTCCATTGTTGTTACTACAAACAATACATAAATGTAATGGCAAACCGATAATAAAATCAAATATCATAATTTAAAAAAAACTAATATTTTTTAATGAAAATCCAACAATCACATTACATAAAGATATCAATTTGTTTATAAAAGATAAAATTATGATAAACGTAAAAACCAACAAGTATTATGTAACGTAGTTTCTGAGTAATATAAATATTGACCTATATCTTGAACATTTCATTCAGTAAATTGATTTTCTTGCCTGTTTTTAAACAACTATAAAAATGAAAGTGTTAATAGTCTTTTTTGCAGTTTGTGCTCTTGCATTGGGTGAGTTTGCTAAGAAACAAGAACATCATATCATCTTCATTTTGAAGAATTAAAATTTTGAACCGTATCCCGTTAAAGATAAAAATATGGCAGTCAATCACTACGGCATAAATTGTAAATCTGTGGTGCTCTCTCCACGACAGCATTGCAGGTCATTAATTGACACCTGGTACCATTCCCAAAATAAAAATGTGAAAATTATTGACTTATTTTTCTATAAGGTGGTGTCCTCCCCTTCGTCGATGATAGAATTATCGGTGGCAAGATAACTACCATTGAAGAACATCCTTACCAAATCACCCTACGCTACTATGGCCAACACCAATGTGGTGGTTCCATTCTTAATGAAGATACCATTCTTACAGCTGCCCATTGTGTCCATGAGTACGGAACCAATAAATGCTGTGGTGTTTTTTCAATTTAGTAATAAACTTGTTACATGTGTAGGTTTGACTATGAAAAGATTACTGTGGGGGTTGGAGCTACGGTCCATTTCGAAGGAGAAGATTTGGAAGTGGCAAAAATTGTTGAACACGAAGATTATATGGTTGGAGCTGAATACAATTATGATATGGCAGTTTTGAAGGTGAGACTTGATTTTCATCTTATTTAAGAATTGCAATTTTGATCTTAGACTCCCAAATATTAAAATTAGAAATGTCTATTGGGGATATTTTAATTGTTAACTGTAAAATAGTCGGTTCGACACATTCGGATACTAAACATAAGCTATCTCCTCATGTATATTACAAGGATTATATACATTATTTATTGTTATTAATATCTAAAAATAGACATTAGTTTCTATAATGGGCAGACCTCCAGCATACTGGTTATTGCACGATATTCTTCCGCATTTAAATTCAGGACACCACTTATTGACCATATCATAAGAAACTTCAGACTCTTCTAGCTGTATCCACTCAACTGTTATGATGGGGTGGCTATCTCTTTCTAACAGTGAGAAGTACGCATGCGTCAGCTAGTACCAGGAGTACGTAGCACGCCGTACAATTATATAGCGTTCAAATGCTATGCCGTTCAAATCTTATGCCGTTCAATTCCCACGCCGTTCAAAGTTTCCGCCACCAGCTGTCCCATAGCTTACAAAGGGAACACACGCATCGTCCTAATGTTCATTCATCAACATGTTCAATTTTCACTTCGTTCAGTTTCATAACGTTCAAATCTACAAAACGTACGTGCACCGTTAGACAAGATGGCTGTCAAGTACACTCCGGAGTACAATTAAAAAAAAAATACTACCAAAACGTAACCTAATCGTAACTCATTTTATACACCACAGTGTACTTGTCAGCCATCTTGCCTAACGGTGCACGTACGTTTTGTAGATTTGAACGTTATGAAACTAAACGAAGTGAGAATTGAACATGTTGATGAATGAACAGTAGGACGATGCGTGTGTTCCCTTTGTAAGCTATGGGGTAGCTGGTGGGGGAAACTTTGAACGGCGTGGGAATTGAACGGCATAAGATTTGAACGGCATAGCATTTGAACGCTATAGGATTGTACATTGTACGGCGTGGAATGTTTCGGATGCAACTTGGTGATGAAGAATGAGTGAGTGTACGGTAAAGTGAAAAGATAGAAAGTTAATAATTTGCATACCTATAAGCCTCAATAATTCCTATTGTCAAATAATCAAGTCCATTGTTAAGTTAGAAAATAAATAAGGGGCGGCGCATGGGGATCTACCCTCTTAGGTAGATCTTCCAAACTTATGATTGAAAATGTTTTTGTATCATCTATGGGTTGTGATATACGCATTGACGTATTATAACTAACGTAGACCCAGCGCGGCCTATGCTGCTTCACAGTTTGTTGTGATGTTAGAGCTAAAGGTGGAACGGGTGGGACGCAGGGGAGTGGCACAGTCTGCATCGTGGGTCTGCATAGTTTTGTTTACAAGTTTGAGAAGTGCGAACGTCAAAGCGTGTTCTTTGTTTGATTGTTTGTGAATTACTTCAATTTATTTCAAATAAGTTGTTCAATGTATGCAGACCCGCGATACAGACTGTGCCACTCCCTTGCCCCTCACCTCTGGCTCTAACATCTCAACAAAGGCTGCGTGCTAGGTTTATGTTAGTTATAATACGTCAATGGATATACGAGTATTCTTAATGTCCTGTGTTCCATTGCAGCTCGCCAAACCTCTTGCGTTCAACTCCCGAGTACAACCAATTCCTCTTCAACCTGAAAACACCCCAGTGCCTGAATCTGCTGAAGCCGTAGTTACCGGATGGGGTACATGGATTGAAGGCGTACCAATAACTCCTGATGAACTGGCTGAAGCAACTGTGCAAGTTATAAGTAACGAGCAATGTGCAAATAGTTATAACGATGCTACTATCACCGAAAATATGCTTTGTGCGCAAGCCCCAGGACAAGACGCCTGTCAAGGTGACTCCGGTGGCCCTTTGGTCTCTGAAGGGAAACTAATTGGAGTTGTGTCTTGGGGAGAAGGATGCGCTGACCCTAAATACCCAGGAGTTTATGCTAATGTTTCTGCAATGCATGAATTTATAACCAGATATATGTAAAATCAATGACGAATGAATTATCTAATGTCATATATGTATACAAAATATCTGATATGTATATAGTAGTATAAATAAAGCAATCATTATATCAATATTTTTACATTCACTCATAACAATTTTTATTTTACATTTAACATATATATCATACACAAAATTAATTTCACAAATATTGACAAAACTAATAAACCACTTAATAAAAATCAAAATAGTACTCGCATCTTGACACAAAGCCTTTTCAAACCCGTATTCTGGAAGACAATGAAGCAAATCAATACTTCTAATATTTATGTATGATTAAAAATATATGATTTTTACAAACCTTAATTTTATTAGATTCAAATACATATATTATTACTACATTCTCCTTAACACGGTTTCGTTATTAATTTTAATGTAATTGCTTCCTGACAGTGGCATTTGTTTAAATATGTCAAAATTGTTATTAAAATATTGTTTTTGTTTGAGGCATAGGTAAGATGATATATGAAAATAAATTATATTATAAATTTATATTTAAAGTTATTTACTAAATGCTATTATCGTAGAATTGAAGATTTTACCATTATATTTAATTTTTATTAGTAAAAGTTGTTGATAATTATATTCAATGTATTTTTTTCAAGAAAAACTGTTAAAAACTTGTATAAGTGTTACTTCCGGTTATCCGATATACAGTAAAAACTAATGAGCTCTTCCTACATTAGTGTAGAATGGGTATACATCATCGTGACTAACACTACTTTAATGAAATTTTGTTATAAATTTTAAATAATACTGTATATTTTAACGATAGCTGAAGATGGGCTTGCCCTAAGCCCGAAACGTCCGTAATAAATAATTTTTAAATACACGTGGACCATTTATGCCTTCCTTTATCATCTTTGTAAATAATCGTTAATTTAAATATGCAAATGGTTATTTTAATTACTTATTTTATTTTATTTTCTTATATTTTGGGTCCACTATTTTTGTCCTGCAATTATCGGTTAATTATCTAATGAATTAGGTAAGTAAATAGAAAAGCTAAATACATATTTAGTTCATTTCTTTATTTGTGTTTAGTTCAATACTAAATGTAGTCATTTAATTTAATTTTGTGTTTAATTTTACTATAATTTGTTATTAAAATTTAGATAATTGAACTAAATCAATTTAGATAATTTAGTAAAATATATTAGTCGGCTAAAAATTAAAGAGTTTGTTCAGTTAATTTAACTACAATTTAGAAAGTTTTTTTTCCTATTCGACTCTGGTCTCTTTTCTGACCTCTTTCTATAAACCTTCTAAACTGCTTGAAAACTTGAGTACTACTAGATAGACACCCATCACCATAAACTTTCTTCAACAAACCATGCGTTTCTGTAGCGGATTTCTCAAGTTTCATACAGAAATTCATAATGACGCTAACATGATTTCGACGGAGTACAATAAAGCTGTCCACTTCAATTAAAGGCTATTGCCGAACGGATTTCTTGAAATTTTAATCGTGGATGGAGGAAAAATTAAAATTAATATGATACATGGTGCGATGTTGCCAAATTTACAGGGAATCCGAAAAAAAAAATATTTTCATAGCTCATATTATTATTTCCATGACCGAGAGGAGGAAAACGATATTTTAACAAGAATAATTTTGAAATTTAATTACATCAATTTGTAATTTAGTTCTGGATACTTCTTGTTCAGTTTTAAAGAACCACAAAAAAAGGTTGATGCTGCCAGTGCGGCACTTTTGATCTTGTTACCTCCAAAATTTTATTCAATAAAACAATATATAATTAACATTACAAGTTTAATTATGTTATCCTTGTTCTATTTAGATAAAGTGTTATATCTACGTATCCTTACTGTTTTCATTCATACATTAATATTTATATTTAAAATTTTAATTATGTACGTTTACAGAGTGTCCAAATTATCTATC
The DNA here is from genome assembly GCA_943142095.1 of Ophonus ardosiacus. Classification (NCBI taxonomy): domain Eukaryota; kingdom Metazoa; phylum Arthropoda; class Insecta; order Coleoptera; family Carabidae; genus Ophonus; species Ophonus ardosiacus. Next base: position 58,874,549 of record OW964824.1, read on the forward strand.
GGTTCATCATAAATTCTTCATTTTATGGCACCCCAAGCAAAGAAATTGAAAGGTGTTAAATCGGACGAACGGGCTGGCCATGATACAGGTCGTCTGCGACCAATCCACCGTTGTGGATAGTGTAAATTTAACCACTCTCTTGGTTGTCCCCCATAATGTGCAGGGCAGCCATCTAGTTGTAGCCAAGAGTTTCTTCTTATTGCTAATGTAATTATTTCCATTAAATCATTCAAAGCATTATTTAGAAAATTGTAGAACCTCTCTGAATTTAAACGATGTGGCAAAAAGAAAGGGCCTATTAAAGTAGGTATTTTCAATAATACCTAGCCAAACATTACCTACATTGAAATTCATAAAGGAAATTTTTCTCTTTAATTGCATGGGGATTTTCATGTAAAAATAGTTATTATTTTATTGTACATAAATAATAAATTTGTTTGAATTCATTGATAATATTCTTTTTTCCTTACCTCGGTGCAAGCAAACTAAATTTTGTATTGAAATTAGGCAATAGCCAAATCATTTACCTATAATTATGTCACAACTTAATAAGTTAATATTTGATATCTCGTTATAAAGTTGATTTTTTAAAGTAGCGCTGCTCCAATAAGAAAAACATGAATATCTCTGAAACAAAGCATTTACGGACGTTTGCTCAAATGAACTTGTCACCTTATTTTTACGTGTTTAATCCATGGTTCCAGTTATGCCGTTTAAATCTGAGACACCCTGTATAACAAATATTCAAATAAAAATATGTAAACATGTAGATAATGTGACAAAAATTATCAATTGCTTTAGACATTTTTCGGTGTACCCATTGTTAATGAAAATTGTTAGAGCATAAAACAAACATATTAACATAATAACTTGTAAGTAGTAAAACATTTTGAACGATAAAAGTGATAAGATTTATTTCTAAGGGACAAAACTATAAAAGCAAACTATATTTTTTATTTTTCAGCCTTATCAGTTATCATGTTTTGCTTTGTACTTGGTTTTACTTTGCTGTCCGTTGCCCTAGGTAAATATATTTCAATTGTTTTTTGTACAATAGGTTAAAATAATTAGATAGTTAATTTTATATTTTTCAGGACAACAAGTGACTATTGCATCTCTTCCGAGATGGGACGGCAGGATTGTTGGTGGGGAAGAAACGACCATTGGTGAATTTCCCTACCAAGTTTCTGTCATGTACATTTTCAGACATACATGTGGAGGTTCTATTATTAACGAAAATACTATTTTAACTGCTGCTCATTGCACTGACGGGTAAATATTTCGATAAATTTATTTAAATTTTGATAATAAGTATTTTCTAGTCGTCGTCCATTTACAATTCAAGTAAGAGCAGGAGCTACGCACAAAGATAACAATAAAGAGCCTGGTATTATATATAATGTAGATAAAATTATAGAGCATCCCGAATTTAAAATGGAAACAGTAGATTTTGATATTTCTATCCTAAAGGTAAGAAGTAATAGTTGGTTATCGTTTAATAATATTACATAAAGGGGAAGTTTAGCGATTTTTTTAAAAAAAATTTATTCCATGGGAAATGACTTGAAAAATGATGTAACATGTTTTATTTTTTTCAAAAATGCCCAGATTTTCCGGAAAAGCCGATTTTAAGCTGTGATGACGCCGGTAGAGGCTTGGCGCAACATATGTCGGCTTATACGCTGACGCACGCGGTTGCGGTTACCAGTGAAGCGCTTTTACGCTTTGTTACGACCTACGTTCAACTGATTCGATTTCACCGTTCTGTCTGAGTTTGCGCATAACTGACTTGTGACGTACTTAAAGTTTACCCAAAAAATATTAATTATAAATAAATAGAGCAATAATTTTAATTTTTAATTTCAATTTCAGCAGTCATTTGTGTTATATTTGTGAGAAAATAGTAAGTTATGTAGAATTTTTACCATGCTAAACTTTCCCATTATTGGAATACAATTTATGTACATGGGTATATTAATAGATAATATTTTAGTTGAAGCAAGCAATCGTATATACCGATACCATTCAACCAATTCCTTTGCAAGCTGCAGGAATTGATGTTCCTGTAAATCAATTAATTACAGTTACTGGATGGGGTTCTCCAAAGGTATTGTAACATTTTCTATTACCTATATAAAAATCTGCAGAATAGTTATTTACATATAGAGAGTCGAAAAAAAGGTTTACGCCTGCGGACGAAATTTAAAGCCCGACGCGTAGCGGCGGGCTTTTATTCGTCCAAGGGTGTAAACTTCTTTCGGCCCGAGGTATGTACAACGTTTTATACAATTGCAATCAAATGAAATGTTTTTAAATTATTTTTTAAATACATTTAAAGCTTGTTGATATATAAAAATATTACGTGGCCAGGTGGCCATGTCACAAAACAATAAGGCGATGCGTTGCATTGCTAACTATTTGGTTATATGAATATTTTTTTAAATGTCAAACTTGGAGATTTGAGACAATTTCTGAAGTAATTCCTTAAGCAATTCTAATAAAATCTAGTGAAAAATTAGCGGAACTAATATCATTTTTTAAAAATAAGAGTCTTGATTATATTTCCAATTGTATTTTTGATGTTTTGTTTACCAGTAAGCGGGCTCTTTCAGTATTTTACCGCCCGCATATGCTACTTTACCGCCCGCAGGATGTAATCTTTCAGTTTCCGCCATGGTAACTACGATGTAAACAAACAATTTTAAAGCAGATGTGCGTAAATTTCATTTTTACATATATTTACCTCCCGCTAAGAGAGATAGTGGATTCATGCTAAAAATCGCATAGGTATCCAAATTTTATGAATAAGCACGTTTTAAGGTCCCTACAATCCGATTATAACATTTTATGATGATGTCTGTGAGTGTGTGTGTGTGTGTGTGTCTGGATTTTGAAAGGACGTTTCTTCAAAAACCATAATAATTTAGACCTATTTAACTCCGTATTCCTCAATCTGACATTAATGGGAAGCGCTGAAAAGGTTTTTATAATAAGTGAACAACTGAAAGTAATAGTTTCTTTAAAAAATCTTCTAAAGATAATTTTATAAATTTTTGTTATTATAAATATTGAAGGACATAAAATTCTGCATCTAATACACTTGAATTTTTTATTATATCTTCTACAGATTTAGAGATAAGGGAAATATAATATGTAGAATAATCTGTTGAAATAAATCGCACAATCCACACTACACCAAAGAAACCAGTTGTCAAATTTGTTTGTAATTGAAAAATAAATGTCAGTGTTAGAAATCAACAGTTTTACTCACATTACTGCAAGCTTTCTCTGGGAAGTACATTTAATACTTCTTATTGAATTATTAATTAATATTTAAAATTGTAGGCAGGTATGTATATTAATAATAATAGTACATATTTCCCGGCAATGAATTGGAACCATTTTGATCATTTCAGAAGAATAGGACAAAATTCATTATTCAACGAAAGAATAGCTATAATTAGAATTATTTGTATTTACAAGAAATAAAATTCGATACTTATGTAGGAAAACGGAAATGGCGAAAGTAAACAGAGAATTTATTTTAAAATGCAACATTATGGTTCATCACTTCCATGGTTACTCACTCAAATGACAGCAATGTAATATTTGTCCATTTTAAAATGCAACATTATAAATAGCATTGCAGCACAGGAGGAGATACCTCCAGAAACCAGAAACACATCAGACAAGGTGTCAATTCTTATTACGACCGACTAGAATATTGCCTCAGTATGAATGGGGGTATTTTTTTAACATTTATTACATGAAAGTTATGAATTTTTGCAAGCTAAAGTTTGTTGAAATGCGCAACATTCATGTTTTGATTTTTTGTTAATCGCATGTAGGCTAATTTATTGGAAATTAGTTTTGATAATACAAAACCACAAATTTTGTATGTTGCATTTTAAAATGGACAAATATTACATTGCTGTCATTTTTTGACAATAGTGAGTAACCATGGAAATGATTGACTATATGTTGCATGTTAAAATAAATGCCCTGTAGTTCCAGAATAGTGCGAAGAGAATTAAATATTTATACAGAAAATATAATTACATTATTTTTACAGGAGGGGACCTACGGTGTTAATATTCTTCGGAAAGTGTCTCTCACCACCATCAGTGCTAAACAATGTAAAGCTGACTATGGTTCTAAAATTACCAAAAATATGTTCTGTGCGCGGAGTCCAGGAAAAGATGCATGTCAAGTATGATTTTATATAACTACACAAATACTCAGTTGTTTTCAAGAACAACATATTTAAGATAATTCTTATTTGATTGTATTTTTCATTAATATGACAATCAATAAGTTCTGATTTATTTTATAGGGCGATTCTGGCGGGCCAGCAGTGTACGATGGACATTTAGTTGGTATTGTTTCTTGGGGTATTGGATGTGCTAGACCAGAATACCCTGGAGTATTCACTAGGATCGCTGAATTAAGGACATGGATTGATGAAAATATGAATGGTTAGGTTAGGTTCTGAATTTCAGTTAACTTTATTATCATACCCATCTAGTCTGGCGGACTAAATTTACAGAAAAAATACCATTTATACACTGAATTACAATTATATACTTACATTGGTTTCTAATTAAAATGAAATGAATGATTTTTTTTTTAAGTTTGTAATTAATTATGAAAAAGTTGTGTAAAATTACAGTGTAATTGTAGTTGTATAATTTTTTTATCCAAAACGAATAATATTGTTATAGTTAAACAAATTTAACAAAGTCAAACAATAAAAAAAATAAAATTTTATATTTAAAGTTATTTAATAAATGCTATTATCGTAGAATTGAAGATTGTACCATTATATTCAATTTTTATTAGTAAAAGTTGCTGAAAAATTATAGTCAATTATTTGTTTTACAAGCAAAACTGATACAAGTTTGTATGAGTGATACTTCCGGGTATCCAACATACACTAAAAACTAATGAGCTCTTCCCACATTAGTATAGAATGGGTATATAACATTTAAAAAAATTCTGATTGATAGTATTTGAGTAATCGTGTCCACACGATCCACACACACACAAATACACACACACACACACACTTACGGTTGTCCAATTGTTATCAAAACCTTTTCAGTGCTTCCCATTAATGTCATTGAGGAATACGTAGTTAAACAGGTCATAAGTGTCATAAGTATCATAGTTTTTGAGGAATTGTCCGTCTAACATCCAGACACACACACACACACACACACACACACACACACACATGCACACATACCCACAGACACCATTGTAAAAATCGAATTCTGGGGACATCAAAATTTTCTTATTCGCTATAATCTCTATATGCGATATTTAGCATGATCCCTATACCTCCCTTACCTAGGAAAGTGGGAGGTAAAAAGTTGTCATATTCTTTTTTATAAACATTTTTCCGCCAATATTTTGAAGATTGCAAACAAAAAACCTTTTTTTTATAATTATATTTAATTATGTTTATGTGACTTTAATTTTAGTAGTTATTTTATTTTCTGTATTGTATTTTATGTTTTATAATTTATTTTTATTTTAGATGTGTCATGTGTATTTTAAAATATTGCGTGCATTGTGTTTGTTTTTAAACTAATAATATTTTTGTCACAATTTATATATGCAACATTTCAAGATTAAGTCTTTTGTGCAACTTACTTGCAGCGTCTACTATTTTAGCATTTTTGAAGTCAAATTATGTTTATGTGTTTATGGTCTTCAAGATGTGTATGTAGATGTCTTTTTGTCTGTCCTGTGTATTGAGCAGAGCAGTCATAACATGGTGATTTGTATACTACATTAGATCTTATTTTATTGTTAATTTTTAACACATGTGGTGCCGAAACTAGTTGGGTATGATAATAAATTTGACTGAAATCCAGAAATATCGTTATCATTCATCATCCATCCCAGTCAAGTAATCGCCTAGATCCCATGAATGATTAAATTTTGTATTCATATACGGTTAACAAATCTACATTTATGTAATTTTAATCATAACAAGTTTAATTAAGCCATCGATTGTATTGGACACGGTATGAATGTAGCAATCATAAACTGCTGATTCATTAACCACGGGGTAAAGTTAGTTGCCATTTTGTATAAATAAATAATTTCAAAAGTGTATTTCTATTGTCCTAAATTGCAATCGCAGAAAAAATATAGTATGTAACTCGTTCTTAAAACATATTACATAACCAGAGCTGGGCAGTAACTAGTTACTTTAGGAACTTAGTTACTAACTAGTTACTTTTACGTAACTTGTAACGTAACTTAGTTACTTTTTAAAATATGGTAACTGTAACTGTAACTTAACTTGCTGCGGAAAAGTAGTTGGTAACTTTACGGTTTTTAGTTACTAGTTACTTGAGTAACTTAAGTTACTTAAAGTAACTCAGAAATTAGAATGTAACTTAAGTTAGTCAAAGTAACTTAAAAAGTGGAATGTAACTTAGTCATAAAAAGTAACGGGGGGGATTAAAATTTCTAAGAAATATTTTGTTGAGGCTGATGCCTTTTTTAGAAACACTAACTAAAACTGTTTTGTTTTAACTAAATGTCTGTCCAGAGTGGGAGTGTTGAGCATACCCTCTGTAATGTGTAACTTTTATTTTAATATTGTTGATTGATTTCAAGCCATAAGAGATAATAAAAATATTTTAACTTTTAATTCTAGAATTAAAAAGTCACTAAATGTTAAATTTGAATTATAAAATACATTATTTTCAAATGTTTTCCTAGCTTACGAATGATACGTTTTAATAAATTATAATTAAACTGCCACAAAATCATCAAAATTATTCCAATTTTCAGGTTATACGAAAAATAGTGTATTTTGTTCGTTGTTCCAAGGGTTGCAAGACTTGAATTCGTCTCATTTTGCAAATTCCCTTCTCACAAAATAAAATGTCATTTTTATATTATATTATAATGTAGGTCCGCAGGGCCTTTTTATCAGATTTTTGGGCTACGTCTGATCCGAGGTTTCCAATAAATTAATCATTATCCACTAATAAATCTAGGAAATAATGTCTGCATGTTTTATACATTATAATGGTCACGTCATGTTAGAAAGAAAGTAGATTTTTTATATCTTGGTATAAGAGCGAGCCCTAGGCCGTGGCCTCGTGGGCCTAGGCGGTAATATGGCCCTGTAAGTCCGTTAACATTAACAATAATAATCTGATTGGGTGTTGCCAAGCACTAACGTTAAAATTTAGGTTAACGTATTTAGTGCAAAAACTCCCTGATATGTATACTACACAATAACTAAGTCAACAGTCTAAGTCTACATTTCACGCCATTAAAAGTAGTTAGAAAGTAACTCAAAGTAACTAAGTTACTTTTAATGAGTAACTAGTAAATAACTTAGTTCTTTCACCAAAGAAACTGGAACTTAAGTAACTTAGTTACTTTTTTTGGAGGTAACTGTAACTATAACTAGTTACATTTTAAAAGTAACTTGCCCAGCTCTGTACATAACATACTATTAGTTGATTTGAAATGTTTGATAAGGTGCAACCGTGCAACATATTTAAAGTTGCGACAAAAAAAACAAACCCTACGGCGGAGTTTATTTTATCCCATTCTTATCGAAGGTTTTAGAGTGTGTAAAAGTTTGACTCTGGAAGTTAGAGCTTTGCATATATGGATCGGACAGGGATAGAAACAGGGTTCTGCAAGGGACTCCTCCTCCATATCGGGACGATATAACACGCTCCGTTGCGCCGTTCAAAACTATCAAATATTGAAATAAAATTCATCTCCAGGCATCACTAACAGCTGCCACTTGTTTTAAGAGTTTGTGAAATCGACGACATATTAAAATTCCCGGCGCCGACGCCGAGGTTTGCATACGAAGCGCAGGGCGCCGCGACTCTAAGATTTATCAGACGTCTGCCGCGTGTGTGTACAGGGGTTGTGTTTAATGCGATCATAAGGTTTACTTCTTCGTGTCCAATGCCCAACACAGAATTTATACTCTTTACGCTGCGCGCTTTTATAGCTTCATTTTGATATATTGTTTTTTTCGACATACGGTTTTATGCTTTAAAGCTTTTTAAGCACGCCAAATGATTTAGGATGTGTGATTTCTTTCACTTTTGTTTTCAAATGTGTGCTTTAAGATTTTGGTGAGAATGATGGCAAAATCATGTTAAGGCTGCAAAAATATATAAATTTGGTTTATAAAAGTCATATTACTTACAAACTGTTTTTGCAAAATTATTTTTATAACACAAAACCTCCCGCTAGTTAATTTTTATTAATTTAAATTCATACCTACGTATTTATTTATTGATACACGCTTTACAATATTAGGTACATATGAGCGGTGATATTTTATTCGGGTGAGACAATTTTTCATATAAATCTATATCACCATTATTAATTTGAAGTGATTAGTTTTTTGACAGTGACATTTTCCTGTCAGTTTATTTATTTGAAATATGGACTGAGGCATAAAGGAATTGTGTTTATCTTAGGCTTCGGGATTTATAAAAAAGATTATTTTTGAATTTATCTGTAAAATATATAGAAACAGTATTAATGTATATCTGTAGAGAATTTAATAATCTTTAATTTTCATAATGACATAATGGCGTTTAATGATATTTTATGAAAAAAAAAACCATTATGAGCTTCAAGCGAAGTGCCATTTCCGGTTAACCAAAATCCAATGGTTTCTTTCCATATTAGAATAAAGTCGAAATACAAAGTTTCAGAATTTTCTGAATGATAATAACCCTAAAACGTGGTCATTTACTAAAATCTCCATATGTAATTTTTAGCACGATCCCTATACCACCCTTACCAAGGGTAGCGGGAGGTAAAAATCAAAATTTAAAAATAGTTTTTCTTATCTAGCATCTACACTCTATAATAATTTACCGAATGAAGTAAAGTCGTTATCTTTGAGTTCTTTTAGAAATTACATAAAAACTAATGTTAATATTATAAAATGTTTATGATTTATAAATGTATTAAGAAATATTTACGTTGGGATATTTAAAATATGATATATTTTTTAAATATTTAATATGGGGTCGCATCGCCGTATGCGTTTAGTGTCTGGTTGCCAATCTAATGACCCGCTTCGATCCCAGCCAGTGCAGACCTTTAATCGCACAAAAGTGATCCCTGTGGTGCACTCTCCACACCAGCTATGAGTGCCCGCTAAGTGACGCCTGGTAAGCGCCCACACGGTAAAAATATTTCGTCCTCATTACCGATGTCTTATGCATTGTAGATAATGGCACACCCAGTAACGGGTAATATGCCGTGATGATATATTTATTTATGTATTATATTTAAGAATTTTAGCCACACGGTAAAAAATTACATTGATATTCCGGACAAAATTTAGTTAGCTTTATTTCTTTTGTTATTTCAACAATATGTTTTTGCCGTGTATATCAAAAACTTTGTATTTTAAGTTTCCAAAACTAAACCATTTTTGTTGTGTATAAAAAGTATTATTTGCTGTAAAATATTAGTCCTGGTAGCAATTAATATTAGTAATATTAAGCAGTCATTTTGTTACTTTGTTCAGATTACAAAATCATTTTGCAACAATTAAAAATATTTAATCTGTTACTGGGACAAATTTTATTATTTTTTTTTCCTGTGACATTATATTTTGTAAAGATTACAAATTCCTCTTCCCGCCATATACTTTGTACAGGTAACTAAAACTTTTGTGGAGACAGAGTATTCCCTGTTATACAACATAATTCACTGTTCGTGTTATACTATTGTACGTCGTGTCGCAATTGCTTGCGCTGTTAAGTTTAGCCTGTCGAAAATTGTGTTTTAAAAGTGCTTGTTTCTTGTGCCCGTCAATATAAATGGATGATTTTGTAAAAGATATTTTAAAACAATGACGGTGTCTTATTGAGAAATTTGAAGGGATGTATCGATTACTGATAAATCTATATAATTTAAGTGACTGTTGTTTCATAAGTTATTTTTTTATATAATATTTGTTACATGCATATAGATTATAATTATAAATATATAAAATTATTATAATACGCATGTATTTAATTTTTACCTTACTACCTCAATAATGCATTTAGTTTCCAAAACAAATCCATAGTTATTAATGGTAACTTATTTTATTTGTTCGCATAACAAATTTATATTTCTTAATAGTAACTTAATATATTTGTTCGTATAACAAATTTATACTTCTTAATGGTAACTTATTTTATTTGTTGCCACAACAATTTTTTACCAGCAAATTTATCTAGGTAACTGTAAGAAATATATTTGCTGGTCCTATATTGACAAAAAAAATTTGATGCTGTAACTCATTTTTGGTAATCACAACAAAGTTTTTATTTACCGTGCACTGAAATTGTGTTATATTTTTTAACCAGGATTTTTTTTTCAACTATTCCCAAATAGAAGGAAGATAAAAATTGAAGAGAATACTTTCAAATTGTCTATTATCCTAAATCGTCGCATTTTATAATTTTTTGTTTCCATGTGAGTAGGTAAGCATCTCCTTGATACTCCTCTCATATTCACTTTACAGCGCATTTCATTCGTAAACAAGTGGAATTTTTGTTTGCTATTCACATTCACGTTCTCGTTATCGTCCCGTATAGAGACGCCTCCGTCTCTGCCCCCGCCTCGCCTCTACCGACGTCGACGTTGCCACCGACGCCTCGTGGTGAAGTTGTCAGCGTGAGCACACTTCATTTATTATGCTGTTAGAGCAGCTATCTTGGTTTTCGTGTGATTTCCTGCCAACAGTTACAGCCAGTCAGCAGCGCAGATACAGCGCCGCGACGCGCTATCAGCCGCGTGAAAGGGACGCTGCGTGCCGACGAAGACGCCCCCCACCACCCCCGGGGAGGAGAGGGCGTCTATTTATCTCCGAGAATAACATAAATAGAAATACACGGCTGTATATTTGAAGTGCGGTGATTGCAGATAGAGGGAATGTGTGCTGAAATATGGAACGTATCGTCTTGTTTTATTAGCAACTGGAGGAGTGTTTTTCTGAAGTTACTAAAATGGTTTATTGAGATAAAAATGTATTGAGAATTCACAATTTTTGTTTTCTTTTCTTTTAACATAAAACTTAAGGTAGCTGCGCCATAGCCCGAGAACGAGAACACTTTTAACCTCATTTTTATTTATAATACAAATATTTTCATTAAAAATTGAGCTATATCTAGGAATTTTAAAAAATCTGCTGTGGCCAGCACAAGATCTCTCGCTCTCGTCATTTCCATATTAGGATATATTAGTACATATTGTATTTAACATTTCTGGTAAGCACAAAAAATTCTAATTTACGTCTATTATCTACAGTGTGTCCCATTTAGAGGTGCCACCTTTGGGATTTCGAGAACTATAAGAGATACGATGTCGGTTAAATGGAACTTTTTGTGCGCCTTTGGGAGGCCATCTCAGATGTGCTTTTATTTTTCCAAAAATTCTTATAGGGCACTAGATAATACTAAATAAAACTGAATATTGTTGATTTTTTCTTTCTCAAATAACTTCTAAACTATTAGTAATTGAGAAAAACGTTTCAAATATAAAAGATAGATATTTTTATTAACTAACCAGTGGCGTACGAAATAAATTTTTATATCCGTAAATTTTCGAGATATAACACAAACTTACCTATATTTTTTTTAATGGAACCCATATCTGATTTTAGTCTCAAAAAAAAATATTTTTTTCTCTTTTAAATCAAATAAGATTACAACCAAGTTTATATATCTACCCTTTTTTGAATTATTGCCCCAAAAGTCAATATACCCCACATTTAGATAAAAACTTCAAAATTTTCAAAAATAACGTAGAATCGAATGGTGTTGTCGCCAAATTCATATCTCGACCTATTTTTGACTTATTACCCAAAAATGGGCAGTTTGGAGCAAAACTTTAAATCTAAATATCTCGAGAACGAAACGAGATATCGATCTGCGGTTTCAAAATTTGGAATCAACGCATTGAAAAGTATCTAGATACATAATTATTAGATTTTTGAAAATTTTGAAGTTTTTATCAAAATGTGGGGTATATTGACTTTTGGGGCAATAATTCAAAGATGGGTAGAGATATAAACTTGGTAGTAATATTATTTGATTGTAAAGAAATGTTACGTAAGTGTACACATTTTTAGAGTATTTATAAATGAGTATACCTATACATAATGTATGTTCATCTGAAAATTTTTTGGTTAAAAAATTATCCAATTGAATCCCTATATTGTTGACCACGTGTGCGAAAGTAACCAATTAAAACAAACATACACTGATAATTATCCTCAGACAATTATCACTTATGTCACTAAGTTGCTAAGTAACAAACAGTTTTTGACATATAATTAAAGATTGTTTTAATTTAAAAATGTCATTTTCACGCTGTCAATGAAAATGATGATTTAATCAACAAAATTATAGAAGAAAACACATAAAAAAAGACTGTATTAAATAAAAAACTAAATGTGGAGAATATTCATGGACTTTTGTATGTCTTATCTTCTTCTCTTTGTTTCACTCAAAGAGGTCTCATTCTCATTGTACACTTCATACTGAACATATTCATAGCCACATTCACGTTCATAGCTACTAGTGACATCTACTGGGCTATACTAGACACAAAAATTCTGTCAAATACAAATTTTAGACAAATTTAATGTTAAAACTGCAAAAAAAATTCTCACCGAATACCCCTCGATCATTGGTAAATATTTATAATTTTATCACACTTCCTCAAGTACGTTGCTTTTAGGTAACACCACCTCCGCCTTTGGCGTCGGGCTGTTACCAAGCAACGCGCTTTCGGTAACTATCATAAAATTATTTCGTAATTATCAATGACGTCGGGATATTATAGCAGATAATTTCATTGGATTTATAGAATATTTTCCCTTTCTGTATAGAATTTTGGTATGGGATTTGTACAAAATACATCAAATTAACGAAAGGTCTTGTGCTGGCCACAACAGATTTTTATAAAAAAAAAACCTTATTCTTATTATAGTCCAAGCCTTCACTTTTTTTTAAATGTCAGGCTTGGCTTGTGTTTGTCAAAACAAAAGCTTGACTTAGTTTGAAATTTCAATGTATTTAAAATGTCTGACTTAGCTTGATAATTCACGCTTTTCCAAGCCAAATTCGTGAACCTCTATTTACCAGGCGTTTACTCACAGGTTCTCAAAGATTTCGTACAGAGAGCACCATAGGAGTCCCTTTTAGCAAATGATAAAAGCGTATTTACTTATAAGGACAGTAACAAGCTAACTTTTGAATTTAAATATATGTTTATAGCCTTCTAGAGGTAGATAACTCGTATGTTGAATCAGAAATAATATCCTCTTTTATTACCCCCGCCTTCTCCCTCATTGAAAGCTGTGTGTTTAGTAGCTGCACTCCAAATACTCATATAAACATTATCAGATCCTTAAGCCATAATAGAAATCGGGTCTCGGTGTACTGTGTGCGCTGCTGTGCTATCATTATGAACGTGTTCATTTTAGTCTTATATAATACAGATATCCCTATTTCCCTGTGTTGCTGCTCCCATTTACCGCTGCAAGTTAAGAGAAGCACGATACGAACTTTGGTTCGATACAGAATGAAGTTCATTTTTTATTGGTTCGCCATAAAACCAGAGCACACTGGTTGCGGGGCGAACAGAGGGGTAGTGATTTTGCGACCGTTCCTATCTGATGTGTTTACGAAGGTGCCTGGTTCGTTTTAAGTACCTGTCATTTTTGTCATTACTTGCTTAGATAACAGTGGAAAAATGGAATACGATAAAAAGTGTACTTAACTCTCCGGTAACTCTGATAGCTGTGACCTGAGTTCCGCTTTAATGCGAGGCGTTATGTCTTCCATCCAGACAAGTTGTTTGATTAGCCAATATTTCCACACCGTTATCAACGTCCCAAAACATTTTATAAACTTCTTTCTTCCTGTTTACAGTAATCAAATCTTATAAGATACATTTTATGAACTGAATTTTACTATTAAAAATTAAAATGTTTGTAAAAAAAATCTGTTGTAGCCAGCACAAGACCTCTCGCAATTTCCATATTAGGCTATATAAGTCTTTTTATAACAAAATATTACAGAACTTTACCCAAATATTGTTTTTTACTGTATTTAACATGCCTTCTGCACACATATAATTCTAATTATTTCTATTTTTCATTATATGAGGAAGTTTCTAAATGTCAGAGATTCTTTCAATTTATTAACCAGATTGGCGGTATTTCTGATGGATATATGCATTTTACCTATAATTTCAAATATTTATTTAATAAAACAATATAAAAGATTAAATATACTTCCCAGAAAAAGCCATCAAAATTTTAATATGAATACGAACGTACATTATGTATTGCACTTAACACTTCCTCCTGCTTCAATTTTGCCCTATTTTATTAGAAGTCGCTGTTTCTTACTCTTCCCTTCTACTCATTCCTGTCCAAAGCACCTTCGTGACACAGTTCTTCCTCTCTCAAATCTTCTGCTATACAGTCCTTCCAACTTCTCTTTTGCCTTTCTCGTACTTCTGGCATTATAAGTTCCTATCTTGAGGCGAGGCCGCAAATGCAAGTCACTGGCGAGGGACACTCTATTACTTATATCACTTTCAGATCATATACTTTCCACTTTGGTTTTGCACTTGACACTGACATCTGTCAATTAGAATTTTTTGAATATATCTGTTGTTTCCATAATTTTTGCAAACCAGACTGATTTTTGAAAGTTAACCTCTCTTAATTTCTCTATAACTATATTTATTGAATATGAAGGAAAATGTATAATCGAACCGTATAGAGAATAAGATATTCTTTCTATTGATAATCACATAAAATGTCGAAAATGATATTTAACTGCGAGTTTTCAAGAAAAACTGTTAAGAACTTCAAATATGGGTACTTCCGGTTGACCAATTATAACCAAAATCTAATCAGCTCTTCATAGGGTTGTAAGGAAGAGGAATACGAAAGAATCATAATTTTTAGAATTGTAGTTTTGGAGTTATCGTCGGAGAAAAATTTGTCACACACACACACACACACACACGCACGCACGGACACACACACAGACACACACACACACACACACACACACACACACATACAGACATCATCGTAAAACTAGTAAAATCGTATTGTAGGGACCTTAAAACGTGCTTATTCATTACAAACTCACCACCGAATTTTTTGACCAAAGACAATACCTCCCTTACCTAAAGGTGACGGAAGGTAAAAAGGAGATTAAAAACTCGACCATCGAATTTTTTGACCAAAGAAAATACCTTCCTTACCTAAAGGTGATGGAAGGTAAAACCAAATGGAAATCTCATGTACAAGATCTTTTTTCCCAGTTAAGTAACTGGCGTAATACGTGAATAGCTTCTTGAGAGAGGAATAAGCAACCACATAACCGCGATGAGGGGAAAACTAAAAGTGCTGTTGGTTTCTAATCCAGAAAAATATAAATACGTTGGTGGGAATAATGAAATGTGTGTGTCGGTGGCAGTGTTTAAAAACACAGCTATAAAATGCAGCCGCCGAGCGGGCCGCTGGTTTCTCTGCAATTCAATTCAATTAAACGACCGGAAAAACTTTTGGAAATCGTTAATTTTTTGCAACACGCCTCCAAGCGTCCGCCTCGTATAACTATAAATTTATGTGAGTCACAAACACATCGCCCCTAGCCAAATAATTCATGTTTCTTCGTGTTCTCCAGATTCTTACGTTTTTTATGTCCTCATATTCCTTATTTGCCATCCTGTTTGTGTCTTTCAATTTCAGATGTGTTTGATTTTTGAACATCAAAAAGGTGATGTGCCATAAAATGACTGACAATTTTGTAAAACATTTGTTATCGTTTATGATTCTAACAGCAGATAATATCTAATTTTCAGTTGCCCCTATCAGAAAACAGTATTCATTTCATATTCTACATACAAGCCCAAACTTATAATAGTTCGGCCATTTCACATTTTCAACATACAAATTATAAAATGGTACCAATTTTTTAAAAATTTCTTTCGTCTAGTTTAAAATATAGATTTTAAACTTACAAAAACTGAATATGTTATTCATAATTTAATAGGTTTGTTCGCACAAGAAAAAATGCAACTAATTGCTAAGTTTACAATACGCGTGCGTAGTTTGAAACTAGTTTCAAAATGATTGTAAATTTTTGGGTTCTGTGAACAAAATTAAAAGTTATTGTTATTCCTATCAACAGGAGTGAACAGAAAGGTTTTTATTTTATGTTGATTGTTGTTGTTGGCATTTGTCATTGTCCCATAATGAAATAATAATCTTACTTTATGATTTATTTAAAATTTACTTCCTGCGTTTATTTCTAGTTCTCTTATATTTACACTTTACACTCGAGAATCTATATGACAATATAGCAAACATTTAGTGGTTTGTAAGAATTTATTATTGTAGGATATTGAAATAATAATAATTTTACTTACAATGTACAATCGTATATTTGAAAACTACAACACATAATACAACAATGAGAAGAAGGAATATTTACAATACAATTGCTTTTATACCTACTAGAAAGGAGTGGGAGCTGTACAGCGTACCAACCCAGTGTACTTTTACAACCCTATTTACAATATGTTACAATAATAAATGTTAATATTCGTTTCTCTCGCTTTGGCTAGTATAAGTGCACGTAGGAAGGAACAATAATGCTCGCTAATAGCCAGATGTATCAGTGTGCATGCCACAAACTAATTTTTTTTAGAATCCACGTGTTATTCTTCGAAACTAATCAGAGATGAAATATTTTGATGAACGAACAAATGATTTATAAACGTTAAAAAATATTATTTATTTATAAAATATCTGTTGTGCGAACATTTTTAAACAGATAAGCATGCTCAGAATGGTTTGTTACTAATGTGCGAACAACCTAATATTGGCTTACTACGCCTCTATTAGTAATAACAGCTTAATAGCTTTAATCCCTAATGGTAAGTTGCACCAAAAAGTTTATACAAAGAAATGCAAATCAAAATTTTTTACAGCAATAAGAGTTTCGGTAGAAGCTAAATTTGAATTAGAAGATGACCCTTATAATACCGGTCATACTATTATCACCAATCATTTAGCCCACAGATTTTCTTTTTTTTTGTTTTAAGTCCATATTTTAAGTAGCCGAAATAATTTTGTATAAAATGAAAACCATTTGTGAAGATTTTATAATTTGTTGAAAATGTAAACCGACCGAATTATTATAAGTTTGGGCTTCTATGTACTGAATTGTGATCCTTCTAAAATTGTGTCAGCAACATCCCCTGATTAGAAAGTTTTTGTCCCAAGATTAATGACTCCAAAACATTTGGTCACTTTTACAAACGCATTAATAGAAAACCTGCAGGTTGTAAGTGTTCCATTGTAGTTACCGCTGGAGAAAGCTTGCAATCGTAGGGCAGAGGTATGTTTGAAGTTGTCCGAAGGGACAATGAATAATTGAGGTGAAAGTGAGCGTTGGGACTATTTACTCTCTGCTTTCAGACCTTATTCGCCCCCTAGTGCAAGTTGCAGCGCACAATGTTTAGATACAACTTGCGTCATCGCATGGGGAGGTGGAACTTAACTTAAGGGAATAATTTGACTGTAAAGCCATTTGGAAACAATATAGCAAACTGTTAATTGTATTAAGGGCATGACTTTTTTAAAATTAACAAAAAATGTATTAAAAAGTATTTTTGAAAAAGTGAATATCAATATTTTTTTAGGTTTGAAATTTGTATTATACTTGCCGTCAAATAATTATGTACTGGAGACTTCTACACTGATGCCAAATTTTTTAAGTGTCTGTACAAATATCTGTAATCTGTCAATGTCATTTTATATTCTGACATTTTCGTTAGTACTTATTCCAATCCTATAAATTGCATTATTTTTGAAAAGAAAATGAGTGAAACTCGTGAATTAAATAGTCCTGGTTCTTATAAAAAAGTTTAGGACAACAAGATTTAATTGGGCAGGCAAAAACAATTATTGCCAATGTACACATTTTTTTTCAAAAAATAGACGTTACATCCTGAAAAAATTTATAATTTATTAAATAACAAGAAAACTTTGGATTTGACTGCAGAAGCGTGTTGTGTTGGCAGATCTACTGTTCACCTAATAATCAATTATTCTTACCTTTTATTTAGATTTCACTGGTTATCGTATTTTAACGCAAACGCGACCTTTGACCTTAGCTTGATATGCATGTTGAAACTGTGGTCAAAATATAAATATAAATTTTCCACAGAGAGAAATTTTATATATTATATTACGTACTACTGTCTTACCTTACTTATTTGTTATAATATTTTCTTCATTTACGATGTATTACGTTCTTTTTTGGTCATGTCAAGTTACAAGCGGCAACACCGCTGGGCAAGGGCCAGGGTGCGGAAAGGGATAAAAGTTGAACATCAGTCCATAATCATTTGACGGCGAGTATAGATAACTTTTACAACCGAATTCACCATCCCTGAATCAAAATTGATTCTCTGATCAACAAAATTTGACACTGTTACTTTGTTAAAACTGTTGATCTCCAAGGTAAACCAGAACTTGATTTACAGATCAGTGTTGATCAGAGAATCAAGACTTGATTAACGGTTGGTGAATTTGGTGGTTAGTGATTTATTTTTTTAAAAAATCAAGGTAGTAGGTAGACCAATTATTGTACGTACAGTGTGTTAAAATTCCTAACTCGGGGTAGACTATGAACAAAAAAAAAAACATGTCAATTTGAAAGTATTTAATTAAATGTCAGTTCGACACGAGATATGGACGAAAATTTTTTCTAAAGATTCATTGTCAAAAATTTGATCTAAAGAAATCAAAGTTCTTTTTCTTGGATCCTTATTTTAGAAAAAGAAATAAATTAGAAAACGGTGAATGACAGTATTCTATATCCTACTTTATTATCTTAAAATTACATTTGAAGATCAATTTTGACAAACTTGACTTTTGAATTGAATAATAACTAGACATGCGTTTTTGTGTTCATAGCGTTCATAGCTTAGTCCGAATTAGGTTTTTTTCTGAACACACTGTATTTCGTGTAGTGTAATAATATTTATACAAATTTTAAAGAAATGTGCATTTTATATCACTGTTAAAACCCTTTAACTACAGTTAAATTCAAAATTAGTTCTAATTTTTAAACCGCGTGCCTGAGTGACTGGTCGCGAACCTGGGGGAACCGGGTTCGATCCCGACAGACGCCAAATATTTCCAATTTTAAGTGGCACAAAAGTAACCCCTGTGGTGCACTCTCTACGCCAGCTATGAGTGCCCGTGAGGTGACGCCTGGTAAGCGCCCACACGGTAAAATATAACGTCATCATTACCGATGTCTACATGTGTAGTAGATACTGGCACACCCAGAAATGGGTAATATGCCGTGATGATATATTTATTTATTTATTTATTTTTATTTTGAAACCTAATTACCATAGTAGACACAATATTGTTCATTTGAAATAGTCACTAAAATGCATAGAAATCGACACTAAAGTGCTGTACATTATACGACGATTTCATGTAATTGCAGTGTTGCCAACCTTATAATAATTTCTGTAAATATAAGAAAATTTGGGCAGGTGTACGATTTGTAAATTTGTGAGTAAAATGACAAAAATATGTGCAAGAAGAACGAACTAAATAATTCCGATGAATAAGTTTGAGATAAAACACATAATTTTGAGTGTTCAATAACGATAACTTCAATGTCCCACGGTAGCAACATTGAATGTCAGACTAACAGATTATATTTAAACATAAGCTCCTATAAATAAATATATTACTTTCATTTTCACAATTTTTCGATTTCAAATAAAATTTAATATGCATGGTTCATTATGATAACTTCAATGTCCGGAGGTTGGCAACATTGGGCATAAGTTCGTTTGTTTAACTAACAGCAACTGACAGATACGTCAACATAACCTATAAAAACAAATATTTCCTTCATTTTCACAAATTTTCGATTTCAAATAAATTTTAATATGCACCTTGGCACTGAAGTTCTTTCATATGGTTAATTTTATAATATCAAACTTCATTGCCTTAATACATAAATAAAATAACTATTGTTATTTACTTTCTAATATTTTATTTGAAAAGAATGGGTGGCACTTTTTTGTTTGTGAAATATTGCAGGCAATTTTTCTAGTGTACAGATTAAATATTAAGCACAGAACAATAGCCCAAAGACAGAAGGGAATAGAAATGACTGCTAGGCGTCGTTTTCTTTTTAATTCCCAACCGTATATTTCCCCCTCTTTAACAGCGGTTTTGAATTTTTATCGCTCGGTTAACTCCGCTTTGATTTTACCATAGATTTATTGCACGTATTTAAATTTCTCCAAGGTTTCTTTGAAGTTAAAAGTGTTTAATTATAATATAATTAATCAATGTAATCTTAAATGTCGTAGGTACGTATCATGTTGCCAAAATGTGTGTCGTTTACCATTTAGAAACCATTTTTCATAATTTACTAAAATAATTCTTAATAAAGATATAGCTACACTCTATTAGTTCACACGCAAACTACCTATTAAACGACCCATATAAAATTTCTAGGTACTGATTAGCATATTACATAAAAATTATTTTTCTATAATTTCCTATATGTACGTGATACAAGCGCAAATTTTACGTTTTCCTATTAATTATAGAATGAAGGGAAAGGTGACATGTATGATAACCTTTCAGGTACATAACGCAGATGCCGAATTAATTTTTTCAATTATGACAAGAGCAAAGGGCAAAGGGGAGGCTGATAATTTTTAGCCCAGGGCAATTAAATACATTATATATAAATAAAAATTATGCAATTCTTTTTCTTGATATAGGTAAACATAATATATTATGAAGTTTTAAAAAAATCTGTTGTGGCCAGTACAAGACTTCTCGCTATTTCTATATTAGGCTATATTAAATACATATTGTATTTCACATTTCTGGTACACATCTAACTACATCTATTATTATTATTATTATTATTATTATTATTATTATTATTATTATTATTATTATTATTGCTTGGAATAATGATAATTATAATAATAATAATAATAATAATAATAATAATAATAATAATAATAATAATAGGCAATGAGTGCCCGAGAGGTGACGCATGGTAAACGCCCGCACGGTACAAATATGTCATTATCATTACCGATATCTGCGACAAAGTAGATTAGCACATCTAGAAATAGGTAATATGCCGTGATGATATATTTATTTATTATTATATTTTTATATTTTTTAATTCATTCTATAAATAAATTCCCTCCTGCTCTTTTAAATGTTCTTCCCAGTAAAAGCTTTTAGTAAAGTATCAGGATTTTTGACACTGACATTTTTCTGTCAATTGCAAATATTTTCATCTTTCAACTGGTTTTCATGGAGTTATTTGGGGCTGTGAGATTCTTTACAACGGATTATTTTATATATTTATAATTTTTTATCTGTAAATCTATAGAAGATATAATAATAATATTCAATGTATCGGATGGATAATTTTATATTCTTTAATATTTGTAATAAAAATTTCCAAAAAATAATATTCAGTTTTTTTTTTTCAAGAAACTACTACTTCCGGTTATCCAATTGTTACCAAAACCTTTTCAGCTCTTCCCATTACGGTCGAACCCGGTTCCCCCAGGTTCGCGATCAGATACTCAGACACGCGGCCAAGCGATCCCGACAGACGCCTAATATTTCCAATTTTAAATTGCACGAGAAGTGACCCCTGTGGTGCACTTCCACACCAGCTATGAGTACTCGTGAGGTGACGCCTGGTAAGCGCCTACATGGTAAAATATATCGTCATCATTACCGATGTCTACATATGTTGTAGATACTGGCACACCCAGAAATGTGTAATATGCCGTGATGATATATTTATATTTATTTATATTATTAAGGTCAGATTAAGGTATACGTTGTTAAATTGGTCTTTAGTCTTATAGAATTTGAGAAACCGTCGCTCCAACATCCAGACAAACACACACACATCCACACACACACACACACACACACACACACACACACACACACACACACGAGAGAGAGAGAGACATCATTGTAAAAATGTTTAAATCGGATTCTAGTAACTTTAAAAAGTGCTTATTCACTAATATCTGGATACGCGATTTTCAGCATGAATCCAATACTTCTCTGAGCGAGAGATAAAAATGACTCGTGTGGTGCTCTATCCCAGGCAGCGTCTAGTACAAGTATGAAGTCAGGTGCAATTCGGAATCGATTTCGGACCGTCCTAATCAAAAGCAGGACCTAACAAACACAGCCACATAACAATTCTTTTCCAGGATATCATAAGAAACGTAGAGAAAAATTTATTTATCCTAGAAATGAAGTAACATACATACATACATACATAAAATCACGCATTTCCCACTTAGTGGGTTAGCAAAAACCCGAAAATAATAAGAAAAGGGATGAAAGCAAGAGCTCCACAGAATCACTTAACTCTTTAAAAACATTCTTCTTCCGCCTTGCCCAAAATCATCATAACATTCATTCAAGAACATATTATTGTGACCGATTTTCGGTAGCGAATAACCGCATCCGGACCACAATAATAGTTACGCAACAATCATCTTTCGCTACACACTCCTGTACAAACATACTTCATTCTTCTCGTCCACATAAAAGTTCAGCTGTCTCTTCATTCTCACAAAACATTCTTACTAACCATTTATCTTTACACCACAATAATTACGAAACAATCATCCTTCGCAACACATTCCTATCCATGCATACTTCTTTCACCACAGCCACATTCATAAACGTATTCATACATAATAACATATTAAAGTGACCGATTTTCGGTAGCGAATAACCGCATCCGGACCACAATAATAGTTACACAAAAATCATCGTTCGCTACACACTCCTGTACAAACATACTTCATTCTTCTCGTCCACATAAAAGTTCAGCTGTCTCTCCATTCTCACAAAACATTCTTACTAACCATTCATCTTTACACCACAATAATTACGAAACAATCATCCTACGCCACACATTCCTATCCTGGCAAACTTCTTTCGCCTCAGCCACATTCATAATCGTATTCATACATGCTCTTCTTCTCTTTCCACTCGGAAACTTACGCTCCTTCAAAACACTACCAATCACATCCATCCACTTACACACTGGACGGCCACGCAATCGAACACCCTCAACTTTACCAACATATATGCGTTTTACAAGTCGTTCACTTATCATTCTCTCCACATGACCAAACCATCTCAACTGACTCACTCCAACTCTCTTAACTACATTCTTCCTAACCATACATTCTTCATACACCAAATTATTCCTCACGCGATCCCGTCTTGTATACCCACAAACACCACGTAAATACCGCATTTCCACAGCAGTCACTTTCCTTTTATGCTTTCTCGTCCATGCCCAACATTCACTTCCATACATCAAAGCAGGCACCAGCACTCCATTATAAACACTTAACCGAGCTTCTCTAGATACGTTTACGTTACGAGCAAACGTGCCCAGAGCACCCATTACCTTACATCCCGCATTCACCCTCCTATCAATTTCACGGTCAATTCGTCCATCCCTCGACATCATGCTACCCAAATATACAAACTCATTCACCTGCTCCAGTTTTACTCCATTCACCAACACATTGCACTCAGTTACCAATTCACTCCTTTCAAATACTAACACCTTAGATTTATCAACATTCAACATTAAATTCATACTTCTTCCAACTTCGTTTATTCTCTCTATCATTCTTCTCAGTTGCTCTTCATTTTCACTTAAGACAACTACATCATCCGCATACGCTAACGCAGGCACAATACTTTCACCAATATGTACACCATCCAATCCACTCAACGCCTTCCGCAACAACACATCCATATACAAATTAAACAACCACGGAGACATACCACAACCCTGTTTAACACCTACATTTATACGAAACCAACTACTCAACCTACCATCTATTCTCACAGCAGCTTCACTACCCTCATACAACGCTCGAATCGCTCCCAACCAGTTTCCATTCACGCCGTACTTTCTTAGTACACCCCACAAAGTATCTCGAAGAACACTATCATACGCCTTCTTTAAATCTAGAAAGCCACAGAACACCTTCTTGTTCTTGTCAAGTGACTTCTCTACAATCATACGAAGAGCAAACAATTGATCGACACATCCCCTCTCAGGCAAAAAACCACCCTGAACGTCACTAATTTTTGAAATTGTTAAGGTTCGCACCTTATGAATTAAAACCTTACCAAAGAGTTTCCCTACCACACTCAACAGACTTATTGCACGAAAATTTGTACATTCACTCGAACTGCCTTTGCCTTTGAATAAAGGACAAATAACAGCTTTTTTCCAATCATCAGGAACTACACAACGTTTTAGACAAAATCTAAATAAATACACTAACCAATCAAATACTTTCTCTCCCCCATACTTCAACATCTCATTTGTAATCCCATCCAAACCCGCAGCCTTACCATTCCTTACACGCGCTAATGCATCACATACTTCACTTTCATCTATATCATAATCATCTTCACTATCATTTTCACTTGCAGCTTCGCTACTATCATCCCTCTCAATCTCACCTCCGTACAAACCCTTAAAATACTCACACCATCTATTCCTTACATCTGATTCATTCCACAATAACTCTCCATTCGCACTCTTCACAGCTTTCACAACTCGACCACTTCCACCCCGCAGTCTCTTCACACTCAACCAAAACAACCGTTTATTTGTACTAAAATCATTTGTCAACCTTTCACTCAACAAATCATCAAATTGTTTTTTACTTTCTCTCACCACTTGCTTCACCCATTTATTCTTCCTTCTATACTCTATCAAACATTCTTCGCGCAACCTCCCAGGCGAATCCTTAACATTTAATAACTTTAAATACGCCCTCTTTTTCTCAGCAATCGCTTCTTTCACCTGTTCATTCCACCACGCATTTTTCGGACAACAGCCTAATCTGCTTTCACCACAAACTTCTTTTGCACATTTAAGGAGGGAATCCTTAAATTTCTTCCAAACTTCATTTATATTACATTCATAATTAGGCTCACATTCAGGCATGGATTCATTCAACCTATCAACAAATTTTATCCTAACATCTTCATTTAAAAGGGCACAGGATTTCACACGAAACATTTGCCCAGAACCTTTCTCCTTCATTCGCCAAAATTTATTTAACCGCATTCGCGACACAACCAAATAATGATCATTCGTACCCAATTCAGCGCCTCTTTTAACACGCGTATCTACAATCATACTCCTCAAACGCTCATCATAGATTACAAAGTCAATTACACTACGTTTATTCTGAACCACATTTTCCCAGGTGTATATGTGAGCTAACTTATGTTTAAAAATGGTATTTGAAATGAAGAGATTTCTTTCCAAACAAAATGAAACAATTCTCTTACCATTGTCATTCACTCGACAATCACCGAAACGTCCCAACACATTCTCTGATTCACTTCGTTTTACACCCACCCATCCATTCAAATCGCCACATACTATCACCCTCTCACCCGGATCACACAAATCAATTACATTATTTATCGACATCCAAAACTGATCTTTTTCAAGGTCATTTTCAGATTCTGTTGGACCGTAAGCAGACACAACGAAGATTCGTATATAGCCTACCTTGAATCTCATCCAAGAAATTCTCGAAGAAATACAACCATAATTTCGTATAAACGGCTTCATTCTTTCACAATGAAGTAACCTCCCATGAATTGTGAATCCAAAAACAATCACACCTCACGGCTCGTTGCCCTCGATGAGCGTACAGTGGCTCCCTCTGTGTCCCCTGTGCGAACCCTGGTCGCTTGCAAGACCCTCTAGCACTCCCACAACACGCATGATGACAATTCCTTTTCGCTAGTTGCGAAGATTAATGACCCGCTTGCTTACAAGCGTGCACTGCACCACCACTACAAACTGTTCGACTCGAGATTCGCTTTTTATACAAACAACATTCTGCAACGAAATATGTAAATACGCTACGGCTGCTTGCAACACAATTTATGCGAATATATTTTACTAAAATGTTCGCAAATCTTATAACCTTACCAATTTATTTTGCTTTTTGCTAAAATTATAATTTAATGCAATGATAGTTGCAAGATTTATTTTTTAAATGTTGCCGAGAACATACTCAAAAATTGGAAGTAAATGGCTGATCTTCTGACAACCAAAGTTTCAGTCATAATATCCCGATATTCTCCAAGCCTAGTGTTTCACAAATATCAAGATATACTCTTGATCTTGTCTTGATCTTGTCTAGAAAGCAAGACAAGACCAAGACAAGAAGAATTTTTTATTTCCCAAGACAAGACAAGATAGTAACATAAAGAATCAAGATTTCTTATCAAGAAATTTTAATTTCTTCACAATTAATTTCGTAAAATCCGCATTTCTAAAATAAAAAAAATTGTATCTATGATAATGATTTTCAAAACAAATTGTTTTATTGAAGTTAAAGCGACAGACCAAGGTATGTCTAAATATTCTTGAATCATGTAAATACCTATAACTAAACCGTTGATAATGTGCAATTTTTTCTCCAGTAATTTTTTTGATAAACTCTGTAAGGGTCGTAAATAATTTGAAACAGACGTACTAAAGTGTACATTCATTACCATAAATTCTAAACTTTTTTAAATGTTGATTAATGTATCATTAAAGTAGTATTTAACTAAAATGTAAATGGGTAAGAGCAGATGATGCTACACATGAGGGTACGGATTGGATAAAACGTAAGAGAAAGGGGATTCCCCTAAAATATCAAGAATCAAGAAATATTAAGAATTCTTGAAATAAGACAAGAAATACATGAGCAAGAAAAGAAATTTTTACTTTCTTGTCTTGAAAATTAAGTCCAAGACAAGAAATGATCAACAAGACAAGATTTCTCGTCGTTAAAGCGCGCGAACGCGATTATCTTAATCTCGCGAGTTAAACATTCATTTTAACCGCGAGTGTAATACAACTGTTTATTAACTTTTGTCCTAATAAACTTCTTCGATTTGAGTATAAGAATTTTATAAATGAAATCATAATCTTGAAATGTCGCTAGGCGCTTACGGTTATCTAGTCGCTGAGTGTGAATTTTTTTATGCGTTGCCATAGTAATCTGTGGTTGCCATGGGTTGAATTGTTTATAATAGACTTTGAAATATATTATTCTGAAACTGTTTTTTTAGAGGTTAATATCTCAATATGACACACAATATGGGGTCCCGTGGCCGCGTGCCTGAGTGTCTGGTCGCGAACCTGGGGGAACCGGGTTCGATCCCGACTGACGCCAAATATTTCCAATTTTAAATGGCACAAAAGTGACCCCTGTGGTGCACTCTCCACGCCAGCTATGAGTGCCCGTGAGGTGACGCCTGGTAAGCGCCCACACGGTAAAATATATCGTCATCATTACCGATGTCTACATGTGTTGTAGATACTGGCACACCCAGAAATGGGTAAAATGCCGTGATGATATATTTATTTTATTTATTTTACACACAATATTTTATTCTATCAATCAAAGACATACGTTATTACAAAATTGTAATATTCTTATTGTGGCGAAATGGCGGCTATACGTTCAATATTTGAATTTATTCCAACAATTTTGGTTGACATTTGACATTTTAAAACCAATAGTGAAATAAAATTCTTTGAAAAATAAAAAAAAAACGTAACCCACCGTCTTTGTTTATTTATATACCATTTGCATATAAATCTGTTAGTATAAATTTTAATATTTTTTGTAATATTTCAATAGCAAGATTGAACAAAGCGAAGAAACAAATTCGCTCACTTATTTCTTAAAGTGAATCTGATTACGCAAATGGCCCTTAGCTTCAGTTTTGTCGAATTTGTCACCAATTCTTGTATAAATTTTGAAAAAGCTTGTTTTCAACTAATTTTTTTTCATAAACTTATGGTTATTCTTGTAAACTTTTTTTTAACATAACTTTTTGATAGTTCAACCTAGGTAAAAAATATAAGAACCCTTTTCTGGTTTTCTGTAAAAAAATTCAAACTTTGATTTTATATTTCTATAAAATTTTAATACAGGCCACCTTTTTGAGAAAATAGTTAAAAACCCAAAAAAAAACAAATTTTTGCAATTTGATCCAAAATGGCGACTCGCGCCGACCCTTCCCAAGACCGGAAACTTTAATTCCTGATCCCCGTCCCGACCTAAACAAAATAAATATGTTAAAATATTTTTATCCCAGTACGACTTTTTCCATTGAATGGACCCTCTCGTAGTTATTTTTCTCAACAGTTTTCACAGTCCGAGATATGACGCTTAGCAAACGTCCTCACACTAATTTAATAATCTCCACATATAATATTATCAGTGAGTACTATTGCGTCTTAGACTATTCCGTAATGAAATACAGTGAAAGATTCCCGTGCGTTCCCTGGTATCCCTAACCCCGTGCACTTCCCTCGGGATAAAGTTGTCTGGATCCCTCGGCTCAGCGGTTAATTAGCGTCGAGATGCTTCCATTTATCTTTCTTCCTGCGCTCTTAATCATAGATAGCTGAACTGCTCCGTTGCCGTACCTACAGACGCCTTATTGTTACAAATGCTTTAAACGATGCTTTGTTTTCAATCACCTACCACTAGATTCTATTCATTACGCAAGATGTACTTAATTGACTTGTTGTTTTATAGTTCAATTAATAAGATTTGTCCATCTTAAAACTTGGAAGGTAGAGAATTCAGTTTGATAGTTGATGCTAAAATAACTCATGCAATTCGAAGAAAGTTTAAATTGATACCACTGACAGATTTTAAACCTCCCAAAAATTAGTTTGAAAGCATTTCAAAAGAAGATTGCTTGGGATTTTTTAAGAAGTGTATTATTGTTGAAGGTAACTACTTTAAACATTTTTAAAATAAAATTCTAAAATATATGAACCTAACAATTTTGCGTCATCCACGTTTAACAAAAGTCATTATAAGACGTTATACTCGTACTTTGATAAAACAAATAATGAGTAATAAGAAAATCTACAAACAAAAAGAAAATTATCAATGAATTTTTAAATACCACTTCGTAATACTGATGAATCATTTATATAAAAGCCATTAGACACAAAAGTTTGATTCGTTTTCGTGCTTGTTATTTGAGTTGCTGATGACAATTATTACATAATGAGTAAGTTTCAGTTATCGTTATTGTTTCGTACAGGATCCTATTTGTTGAATAGGTATCTTTTAATTATTGAAATATGGCATTTAGTACCCTTTGAATTAAATGTTTCCAAAGCTTAATTGTATCGCTTAGTTTCAAAATCTATTTTTCCAAAAATGAATTTGATACTTAAACGGATTTGAGTTCTCATTTTCCATCAAAAACTTGAAATATTCCTAATTGCAACAAATCAAAAGTCTGCAAGTAATGAAACCAAAATAGTAATATTGCTGAATTTAATTGGTGATGATGGATTGGAAGTATATAACACATTTAAATGGGAAACAGAAGAAGATAAAATGAAATATGAACAAAACATTAAAATGTTTGAAAATTATTGCAATTAAAACTATGTACAACATACAATAATTCTGGATCATCAATAACTTCATCTTTTAAATATGCGCGGGACAATATGAATATTAAACTTTTAAAATTTGATAGGGGAGATGTTATATATCATAGTAGGTAGTCATGTATCTTAGGAGATAGAATAATTTGTTTAGTTGTTGTTGTTTATAAACTGTCACTTGTAAAATGAAGATTGTCTAAAACTATTCATCTCAAAAGTTCCTTTTTCTATAGTAGTGCTGATGAAAGTTCGAAAGGCATTCTATGGAAACGATACCGGCCAAAAGGCGTATTGAATGTTGTTAAAATTCGCACTTTCATTATCCAAACATATTGCTTTTGGTCAAAAAATTCGGAGGTGAGTTTAAATGAATAAGTACGTTTTGGGATTCCTAGAATACGATTTACTAGTTTCAAGATGATATCTCTGTGTGTGTGTTGTATGTGTGTGTATGTGTGTGTGTGTGTGTGTGTGAGAGAGAGAGAGAGAGAGAAAGAGATAAAAATTTCTGCAACGATAACTCCAATACTACAATTCTAAAAATTATAATTCTTACGTATTTCTCTTCTTTACATCCTTATGAAGAGCTGATAAGCATTTGGTTATAATTGGTTAACCGAAAGTAACCTTATTTAAAATTCTGATCAGTTTTCCATGAAAAAACACAGATAAATATAATTTTTTGACAATTTATGTAATCATCAATATGGAAGAATATCTTATTTTCTATGCGATTTGATTATTTCCTGCATATTCAATAGATATAGAGTTAAAGAATTAGAAAGAGATTAATTTTCATAAATCAACCAGCTTTGCTATAATCATAGAAACAGCTGGTATAATAATAATTATAATTGACAGATGTCAGTGTCAAGTGCAATTTACATAGTGTATGTTTATGTTTTAATTTTATTGAATTTATAGAATCTTTTCCAAGGAACTCTCGATATAGAATTTGTAGAAAATAGTATGTTTGTATTACAAATTTTCTGGATATATATAATCTTTTCCAAGGAGATTTTGGTATGAAATTTGTACAAAATACATAGAATTGGCGGAAGGTTTTGTGCTGGCCACATCAGATTTTTAAAATTTAAATTCTAACATTATTAATCAGCTTTTCGAATCAAACAATGTGGTTTCTGTTTCTTTATCATCAACATGATGTTTTTACATAATTATTCATTTGAATTTGTCGAGTTTTGAAACTAGACATTTTTTTGTATCCTGCTACCAATTATTAGAAATAAACATTTTAACATTATTTCCAATCTGTTCTTTGTCTTATCTGTTACGGCATTACAAGTGTTAGAAAAATAGAAAACCCTCTGTCTTCCACGATCACCACTTGCTAGGAACCCCGCCCTGTTGTAGGACAAGACAAATCGAACGTCAGGCACTAATAAGTATCCCAGATAGCCCGGACAAATGCATTTCCTCAGTCGAGCGGCCCTGCTTGTAATTTGCAGAGTCCGCGAAGCTGGTAATCACACTAGGTGCTGCGATACCGACAAGTAACATACCGACAGACCGGTACAAGGCACAGCGTTGGAGTTGGAGTACTCTTTGAGGAGAATCATCGTGGCGCAATGATTGTAAGCTCAAGGCAACAAACGTCGTAGGTGTGCTGGTGCTGGGACACGAGTCATAGTTTAAAGTAGAATCTAATGGAAGAGTTTATGTTTTGTGGAAGCGTTGGCTTTAGATTATATTCAATTTATCATAATCTAATGGTGTAAGTGTTAAATTGTTTTCCTGATACGAGTACAATGTACAAGTGCAAGGTACTTACCAATATGAAACTTGAACAACTTACCGTATCGTTGTGCAGGAAGAGATCTGGAACAAAGGAAAATAAAATCAAATTTTTATATTTTTGTCCCTTTAACAGAGAACAATAGTTACTTACTTAATCAGTTATGAAAAGAGTGACATTGTTCGATGAACATAATATTTGCCAAAACAAGCGAAGCGAGTTTTGCAAATTATGTGAGTCAAATAATATCACGTTTTCATATTGTATATTATATATATATATATATATATATATATATATATATATATACAGGGTGTAACACGTACACCGACCACCGCCATTATTACCTTTATTATTATAGTTACAAAAAAATACTATAGAACAAAGTTGTAGGGTACCAAAGGGGACATCCTTTCAGAGAAGAAATTTTTTTTTTTAAATCAGTGGACATAATCTCTTTCTGCAAAAATAAAATCAAATACATATTCATAAATTTCAGTAAATTTGTGGTTAAAGAAAAAGTATAGTATACCGCTCGAGTTGTAATGCAAATTCGTGCTAATGGATTACACACTCGCCTAATGCCTCGTGAGTAACTCTTCCATTTGTACTTAATAAATATCTTACAACTCTCACAATGTAATGTGCTATTACGTAACTCAGTTATGTAATAGCTATGTATATAGTAAATTGCGAAATGAATGTTTTAGGCACCACTCGCTTACTCTTGTGCGTACAAATTTTACGTCGCGTACAAGATTTTTTATAATAGCGTTTTAAAACAGATTATAAAAAGGTAACATTTATGTACTTTTCATGTTACCTTGGTTACTTGTTGTTTTGTTTTTTCACATTTTTATGTCAATTTCCCCTGAAGAAGGCACCAGTTTATGGTGCCGAAATGTTGGGTTTTAATAATAAAGAATACAGAACATTTTGAATTTTTCAAAATTAAAAAGTAGGCAAACGTCAGGTTTATCTATTCGTTGCTAAACGAAATACTTTTAAGCACTAGGCTTAAAAGTAACATTTTACGCATTAAACTGTCACTTTTACGCATTAAACTGTCACTTTTAACCACTAAAAAACCTTAAAAATGATACTTTTAAGCACTAGTGATTTAATTTGGCAACGGAAATGACAATCAAAAAGTTGTTATAAAAGGCTAGTATAAAAAGATTTTTACAAAACTCATTTTGTATCAATGGGCTACTTGCGTACCTTTTTTTATTTAATATTTTTGAAAGCAGGTAAAAACTTGCTACCCATATTTTTTCTTTTGACAAATTTTTTATTAAATAGCCAGAAAAAATAAAGAAATTTGATTATTTGAATTACCGTATGTATGACGTAGAATTACGCCGCACCAATGAATGGCCGTAAATCCATAGCGTTTGTTTGTACGGGTAATGTAGATCTTCTGTTTGGCGTTTGAACGATAGTTTGGAGGTTAGTATTTTAGTTTGTCTTTTTGGTACCGATATTTTAAATTACATGTAACTACCTATGTGTTTATTTGTGAAGTAGTTAATGTATTTGATAGCCCAGAGAGAGAGAGAGAGACAGAGAGAGAGAGAGAGAGAGAGAGCAAAATGAACTAATGTCAAATTCAAATTAAAACATTGTCGCGCGCCATGTCATCTATACGTTTACATTTTTAAACATGTTTTCCTTTTCCTGTTGAATATAATGACGTCACAGAAAAAAAAAATTCCTAATTTTCTAAAAAACAAATAATTTTTTTAAAATAAAATGTTTATTTTTATATATTTTTTCAACATAACATTACGTATAAAGTGATAGAAATCGGATTTTCAGTACCACGCAAGTAGCCCATTATGTAAAAAGCGACATTTCCAACTCCAAGGAACTTTTGGTATGAGATTTGTACAAAATGCATAGAGCTGACGGAAGGTTATGTGTTGGCCACAACAGATATTTTTGTAAAATAAAATATCAAGTTAATACTCGAATTTAAAATAAAATCGGTTAAACATATGAACAGTTTTTGTAAACTATGCCTGGTATCAGCATGAGTATCAAAGCCTGCAATCCTAATCCTCCTGTATCTTCCAACAAGTTGCACCTCGTGGCGTCGCGACGGAAAGAACAAGGCAATCCATCACCAGGGCCGGGATGGTGACGTCTCGCAAGCCCACTCTCTAACCGCTGACATGTCGTTGATTGCCTCTTATTGGGTAGTTAAGACGGAGCGACTGATACTGTTGTGATATGTACACAGCACCAGAGGCTGCGGCGAAGGCAAAGCTAACGACATGACCTCTGGAGCAGAGCGCCGACGTCGGGGCGTCGAGTAACGCGACGTGCACACGTACAACTAATGGAACCAGAACCAGATAATTGGATTCCGACTAAGTTTGACAATCATGCCTACTTGAGAATAGTTTACGTGTCAAGAGATACTAGGATGTTTGGTTCAAAGTCAACTTGTAGAAATTATTAAATTTTATTTATTTATTTATTTATTTATTTATTATTCAACAGGATACACCCAATGATAGAATAATATTACAAAAATATGTTTGGGACAACCAAATTAATCCCAGATTAATAACAATATTATAAAAAGTACCTAATATAATAAATACAAAAAATACAAAAATACGAGTACATTGTGAGTAAGCCCAGATCAATAACAATTATTATTGTAAATAATTATTACAAAGTATTACAAAATATGAAAAAGAATATGAAAAGAATAAAGATATTTTATTATTAATGACAATTCCATCCCCGAAACAAACAAAAATTAATTTCATTGCTAGAACCGAGGGTTAATGTAGTATCTGTAACAGACTGATTTTGAATGTATATAAACTAGTAGAAATTATTAAATTTTAATCATTTTAGTCGTAGAAATATGGCTGGTTTATGATGAATTTAATTTACGAGTTTACAATTTATAATTTAGATTTTAAAATATACACTCACTTAAAACGCATACGATGGTTCATGAACGATTTACAAATTTAGAAATCAGGGCATCGAACCCTCCCAAAACTGGGTTCGGTTTAGGTTCAGGTGAATTTTGATGTTCGATTGCGGTTCGGGTGCGGTTTTGTTCGCGGTTCAGGTTCAAAATAATGTAAAATTTAATTTTTTTTTGTCGGAATTTACGCAAAATGCAACAAGAAACGAACACAATTTTCACGAAAAGTCAGCCCAGACAGTAACGCAGACGCCTAAGACGTCGATTATCGGCTGTATTTACTTTTCGAACTAAAAATTAACCTGAACCAGAGTTGAACCCCGAACCTGAATTTTAATACTCGGTTCGGTTTCGACTCAGGTTTAATTAAAAATATATCTGAGGTTCGGTTCTCGGTTTGGGTTCCCTAAAATGTTACGGTTTGGTTCCGGTTTTGGTTCGGGTCAGGTTCGGGTTCGATGCTCTGTTAGAAATTTGAAATTTAGATTCGGAATGTAACTATATTTTATATTTCCAAACGTAAATTTCAAATTCGACCAATCACAAGAAAGAACTATTAAATATGGCGGTAAGATATAAATTTGCTTCATCCGTCAACTGTTTTTTCTGTTTGTGAATTTTTGACATTTTGAAGATGGATTTACAGGAACAAATTGATATTTTGTTTTTTGTTAATAAGCAGTACTCGCGAATATCGTAGTTTGTACGACAAAGCAAATGAATTTTATAAAAATAAAATCTTTTTCATAATTTCAATGCAACGAGTGATAGCAAGGAACTAAATATATACACACTCATACGATTATATTTGAAGAATTATTGTTCATGGTTTTCTTACTTCACTTTCAGAAAAAAACTATGATACTGCCCGTTGACAAATTAATGTGTTCATAGGCCTAACCACAGCCTAAGAGTATGAACTCTTCTGGACAACGCGAAGTTATACCAGGCTCCGACCTTTTTTCAGTAAATTCTCGCTTCTACGAATCGCGTCTCACAGGCGTACCATTTATTTTTGTCATGTATTTACGTACGATATTAAATATTTTGTTTATTACTAATTTGAACATTTATTTATCAATAATTTTGTGGTTAAAAATTACGTGGAGTCCGTTAACTCTTTTTACAACCATTCCTGTGTTTAAACCCCGCCCGTATCCACTGTATAAAAGCTGGCGGCCGCACATCAAACTTGGCGAGGGTGCGTTATGTAACTATTGCTTTATCTAAATGTTCGAGATTCTTCAAATTCAATAACGAGATTGACAGTATTTCTGATGCGTATATATAATATAATAAGACAGCTCTCGAGACCGTGTATGCCCATGGCTTCTCTTGTAATATTCTTCCACTGTATTCTGTCCTGTGCTCTTTCTTTCCAGTTTTTTTTTTTATCCCTAACACTTACAAGTCTTTTTGCACTGATATGTACTATATGTATCTATAATTTTAAATATTTAATTAATAATAAAATAAGAAATATTAAAATGCTTCCCAGAAAAAGCCTTAAGTTAATTTTTGACACTGCTATTTTTCTGTGGGCTGTGAGATTCATCACAACGGATTATTTTATATATTTATAATTATCTCTTAATCTATAGAAGCTATATTAAAAATGCTCAATGTATCGGATAGAGAATTTTATATTCAACATAAATTTCAAAAATCTAAAATTTAGAAGATTTTTTTAAAGAAAGTATTACTTCCGGTTATTCTATTGTTACCAAAACCTTTTCAGCTCTTCCCATTAATGTCAGATTAAGGAATACGTAGTTAACTTAGTCTTTAGTCATAGAATTTGAGAAACCTTTCCCTCCAACATCCAGACACACACACATACACACACACACACACACACACACACACACACACACACACACACACACACAGACACACACACACACACACAGACATCATTGAAAAATTATTCTAGTGACCATAAAACGTGCTTTTTCACTAAAATCTGGATATGCGATTTTTAGCACACCTCTCTCAGCGAGAGGAAAAATCCTTATATGAAGTACAGAAAACAGAGATTCGCGGCAATGGCTTTAAAAAAATCAAATCAACCCTAAAATTTTAAAGTTTGATATTTCGAGCCCACACTGTAAAAAATGTCTCTATAAAATTACTATAATTGTTATTGGCGTCCAAATTGCCTAAGTGAATTATAGTAAATTTACAGTTAAATGTAATTTTGTCTACCATTTTTAAAATTACATAAACATAAATTCCATAAAAATATTGATACATACTTTAAGTAAATTTACGTATTAATAATATACATAATTTAAATGTAAATATAAATAATTTAAATTTAATATAATAAATTTAGAATTTGTCCATAATTCCTGTAAAAATAGAAACTAAAATAAAAGGAATTGAGTTTTTACATAGTTATTATAAAACTTGACAAAATTGATATAGAAATATTAACATATGACTGTAAAATTTTATATATTTATTGTAATATGAATATTACATAGTAGTTCTAGTAATTTCTTTATATTTGTAAGGGTAAATTAGCAAATTTATGTAATTATTTGCTATGTAAATATAAGTCTACATAGTTTATGTAAAATTTGTTATTGCATACATATTATAGCAAAAAATTTCTATAACCTTTCGACAAAATCGCTATTATTTTTTACAGTGCAAGACTATGTTATCAAAAGTATTACCTATATTGTTAAAGGAATCTGAAAGATTTCCTGTTTAACGATGGGTATTTAGCTATTTACTTCTTATACAACTCTGGATAATAGACGTACATTCCTTTGGAAATCATTTCCTGTCTTTTATATAATTATATCTTGACTTGCTACTGGATAAGATGAGTTATGGCATTAATGATTCAACTTAAATATAAAATATTTTCCTGATTTGAATTTCTAGCAATACAATTTCAGATTTCATTTAGGTACACCGTATTACATACAGAATAGTAACGAATAAAAAATAAAACACAAACATAAATAAATATAAATACAAAGCATTGTTGCCTTACGCATATTTCAACGACTTCTACGTTCGTAAAGGAAAAGCAAGCAGCAAAAATGTGATTGTAAAGTAGTTTTTGTAAGATTTGTGTTAGCTTTATCTGGTCGCGGGCGCGTTGCGAATAATGCCCAGCTCGGCTTTGCCTTGTATCAGCGGAGAATGGCAGGATTTCTCGGCCAGGATTCCCGTCCGATTCCATCAAGATATGAAGAATGGGATGCGAGTGATCAACAATGTACAACGCCACAGAGATTTTGATATTTGATTTGAATTTAAAAAGTATACATGAAGAAATGTCATTAAATTTTTAGCAGTATGATGTGGAAGAATAAATCTACAGGGTTTCAGTTCTGTTTGTTTTATTCAATCCTCAATGTTTCGACCCTACCTGGGTCATTATCAGGAGCTACAAAATTAGAATATGTAATTTGATAAAACTTTATTTAAAACAATCATGATGACAGGAATAGAGATGCAGTAACAAGATTAAATGAAAATTTAACTGTTATTACCTCTCGCTAAGAGAGGTATTGGAATAATGCTAAAAATCACATATCCAGTTTTTAGTGGATAAGCAGGTTTTAAGGTCCCTAGATTCCATTTATAACATTTTTACGATGATGTCCGTATGTGTGTGTGTGTGTTTGTGTGTGTGGATGTTGGAGCCACGATTTCTCAAATACTATGACTTAAAAAATATTTAACTGCATTTTCCTCAATCTGACATTCCTTGGAAAAGCTGATTAAATTTTGGTAACAATTGGACAACCGGAAGTAATAGTTTCTTTTAAAAAACTGTATTATATAGAATAATCTAATCGCAGAGGCTACGGCACACGGCACTAAGGAAACCAGTTGACAAATTAAGTCAGTGTCAAAAATCAACAGTTTTAGTGACATTCTGAAAGCATTTTCTGGGAAGTACATTTAATCTTTTTTGTTATTTATTAATTAAATATTTAAAATTGTAAGTAAAATGCATATGTCCATAAGAAATACCGCCAATCTTGCTAATGAATTGGAAGAATCTCTGACATTTAAGAACTTCCTCAAACAATGAAAAATAGATATAATTAGAATTGTATGTGTGCATGCAGAAGACATGTTAAATACATTAAAAAAATTTTTGGGTAAAGTTCTGTAATATTTTTGTTATAAAACGAAGTTCGATATCGAAGTGCAATACAATATTTATAACATAAAATGGAAATGGCGAAAGGTCTTGTGCTGGCCACAACAGATTTTTTTTCATTTTTAAGAATTTATACAGAAATACATTTGTACATATTATGATTAATGAAGAATATGCACATACTATTGATTATTCAAGAGCTGTTGAAATATTTAATATCCTTATAAATATATAATACACGTAGTTTTATAAATATAAAACATAAAACAATTTTTCTTTCTTCCATTTAATTTTCTTTTGTTTATAAATAAATAATAACATACAATTATCTTCCCTTCTTTCTAAGGAAAAGAAGAAAAAGAATCTAAATTCCACTGTATAAAAACTTGTCCGACTCTATTATTTCAGTTCCATCGTCAACATGAATCTTACCAGACAATCATTTTCATATAAATTTTTAATCCACACTTATGTAACTTGTAGTACATAATTTAATAAATTTCCTGCCTTGCAGACAAATGCCTCAGTAATTTTGTATAATTATCAGGTATTTTAAATAACTTGTTTCTAACGTAGAAGGTAGAACATTGCGAGTGGGTATCATTTCGATTCGCAAATTGATTCGCGATGCTAAGAAGTTAGTTATAAAATAAGAAAATTGAAATTTAATTTGTAAGATCTCATTTAAATTCAAAAGATAATTACCTTATATACCTACTGCAAAAATTAATAAAACTATATACAGGATGATCGGTGAAACTACGGCACTAAGAATGTTTGGTTTATTTCGGAAGATATAAAAAAATATTAATAAGCAAATTTTAATTAGATAAAGAGGTTCATAAGACAATCGTAGTAAGAATTTTGTATATCTTATCTCTCCGGCTTTTTTACCTTCCGTCACCTTTAGGTAAGGAAGGTATTTCTTTGGTCAAAAAATTCGGTGGTGTTTTTAATGAATAAGCACGTTTTAAGATCCCTAGAATACGATTTTAATAATTTTACATTGATGTCTGTATGTGTGTGTGTCCGTGTGTGTGTCTATGTGTGTGTGTGTGTCCGTGTGTGTGTGACAAATTTTTCTCCGACGATAACTCGAAAACTACAATTCTAAAAATTATGATTCTTTCGTGCCTGAGTGTCTGGTCGCGAACCTGGGGGAACCGGGTTCGATCCCGACAGACGCCAAATATTTACAATTTTAAATAGCACAAAAGTGACCCCAGTAGTGCACTCTCCACACCAGCTATGAGTGCCCGTGAGGTGACGTCTGGTAAGCGCCCACACGGTAAAATATATCGTCATCATTACCGATGTCTACATGTGTTGTGGATGATACTGGCACACCCAGAAATGGGTAATATGCCGCGGTGATATATTTATTTATGATTCTTTTTTATTCCTCTTCTTTACAACCATATGAAGAGCTGATTAGATTTTGCTTATAATTGGTTAACCGCAAGTACCCTTATTTGAAGTTCTTAACAGTTTTTCTAGAAAAAACGCAGTTAAATATCAATTTTCCACATTTTATGATCATTAATATGAAAGAAAATCTTATTCTCTATACGATTTCATTATACATTTTCCTTTATATTCAATACATATAGAGTTATAGAGAGATTAAGAGAAGTTAACTTTCAAAAATCAGTCAGCTTTGTAAAAATTATGGAAACAGCAGATATATTCAAAAAATTCTAATTGACAGATGTCAGTGTCAAGTGCAAAACCAAAGTAAAAAGTATAGGATCAGAAAGTAACATAAGTAACAGAGTGTCCCTCGCAAGTGACTTGCACTGTGTAGCAAAATATTTGAGAGAGGAAGAACTATGTGAAGAAGATGCGTTGGATAGGAATGAGGAAGTGTAAAGTTCAATGGGGTCCTATACCATAGTCATATTTTAACTATCTTAAATAAGAAGACGAAAATATACATAAATTAATGAGTATTAGTGAAAAAATTTTCTTTAAATATTGACTAGATCACAAACTATAAGCGATTGAAAATGATTACTAATTGGGTATGACGTGTTAGGTAC
Source organism: Ophonus ardosiacus (assembly GCA_943142095.1). Lineage (NCBI taxonomy): Eukaryota > Metazoa > Arthropoda > Insecta > Coleoptera > Carabidae > Ophonus > Ophonus ardosiacus. The sequence goes on from OW964824.1 coordinate 58,915,065, forward strand.
TAAGAATTTGATTGGTCGCCTGATTTTAAAAAGGAGATTCGCGCGTCTTTAGCGGTCACCTTTAAAAGAATATGAAATGTCATGTTGTTCCATAACCTAACAAAACATTTAACAAGTTTGTGTTTGATGAATTTGTTTAATTATAACATCTAGTAATATTAACAATAATAATATATGTATAATTAATTCAATTTGTAATATTAATTAAATTAATAATAATATTAGTTAAATTAATATTGAAACTTCAAAACAGGCCAACACTGGCGCCATCCGTCGTCATGCTTTGTGTAAGAATATTGTCAAACTGTTTCAATGTTCTATAATTTATTAGGAAAAAAAGGTTATTATTTACGTTATTTATACTTCAAAATAATTTCTTCATGAATATAACGTATAAGTTTTTATTTACAAACATTTCAGCTATGCAAACATGAAAAAAATTGTTCCCTCTATAACTAACAGTTTGTCCCATTGTTTGTCGATCACTTGTTAGTACCTGCTACGTCACGCACAAATTCTTAAACTTTAAAAATTCATATTTCGCTTATTACGTAAAATTTTTAAGTCGCGTTTGCACTAAAATTCTTATTTTATCCTGTTCTTACAGAAAAAAAAAAATAAAAGAAAAATGGTATAGGACCCCATTTACAGAATGTACATTCGTGTTATAATTATATTGGATTTATAGAATCTTTTCAAAGGAACTTGCAATATGGAATTTGTAAAAAATAGTGTGTTCGTGTTACAATTTTACAGGACATATAGAATCTTTTCCAAGGACCTTTTGGTATCGGATTTGTACAAAATACATCGAATTGACGGAAGGTTTTGAGCTGGCCACAACAGTTTTTTTTTTATTAAGACAATTTACAAAACGTTAACAATGATTATTCTTATATTAAGCTATAGATTTATTATTACAGTTTGTATTCAACATAAATAATTTCCATGGAACATTTCGTATTACCATACAAATCAGAACTTTACTTCAGATTAGCTTACGAGTATTACCAAATCAAACCAATGTAGAAAAGTAATGACTAATGGATTGCATAGCTGTCTAAATTTTGATTGTAACTGACGTTTTCATCAAGCGACGAACGATTGCCAAACAAACAACTGATGGATCACGGTTTTGAATCTCGTGACAGGTAGGAGATATCCGGATAGCAATCAGGTGATGCAGAACACGTTGCAATCTAATTACTCAAATCATCTCGATGCTATGGTTACGTCAGCAAGCAACTGCGGTCATTTTCCATTTTCCGCGATGGAAAAAACTGCAGTAATGTATGCAACGTGTACGCGGCGAGGAATTATGTTATTTCCATGCAAATTTTACCCTTTTTGTGTATTTTATTATGGATATATTTTTTAATAAAATTCCAGGACATGCCTTTCCATTATGCTGCACTTTTCGTAATATTCTGTGTGAAATAAAATTGCTTTTTTTGGATTTTTATCAGCGTACTAAACTATATTTTCTAATGGATTCTATAGTATTACAAATTTAATAATACTCTCAAATTGACAAAGTTTTATATTATATGACTAGTATGGAACGCCGTTTTACTTTTTATTCCATCTTTTTACTTCCTTGTACGAAGTAAAGGAAGTATTGTAATTAGTGTTTCACAAGACAAGATTTCTTGTCTTGCAAAACAAGACAAGAAATTTAAATAACTCTTATCTTGTGTTACTCTTGCAAGCAAAAATCTTGTCTTGCTTGCAAGACTCTTGCATATTTCTTGTCTTGCAATTTCATATCAATAGGAACAACATATTTAAATCGGAATGGCTATTTTACTTGAAGCTGTGAAGAGATTTTAGTGAAAAAATGTATTATGCTATAATTGAAAACTTTTCAAATCTTGTATTTAACACTTTTATATTAATGAGACCGACATATTAGATTCTTGTTAATATTAGTAAACCTAAAGTGGTACGTTACTTGAAGCTCTGAACTGATTTCCTTGAAAAAATATATTAAAATATGATAAAAAAAACTTCTCAAATTTGATTTTAAAACTCGTCTATGATTGAAAACAACATGAGTATATATGATAAGTCGGATGTGGTTCTTAACTAAGAGCTCTTAACAGATTTTCAAAAAAAAAAAAACTTGATAAAATATAATACATAATTTCTTATTAAAGACTTTTCTATTTATTGGAACAACAAATTAGATTTTGTTTACAAACGATAAAGTGATATTTAACTCCAAGCTCATTGCAATTTTAAACATCGAATTAGCGGGAGGCCATATCAGATTTTTTTATCTCTAAATCAATAGAAGATATAATAAGAAAATTTAAATCAGATTGAGTACTTAATGCTCTTTATAATTTTTTGTACTATAAATTTTCAAAATATAATATTTAGAAGATTTTTTAAGAAACTACTACTTCCGGTTGTCAATTGTTACCAAAACCTTTTTAGCTTTTCCGATTAATGTCAGCTTAGCTAGAGGTAAAACCTATAATAAAATGTTGATATATTGAATTATAATATAATATTGCAAGAGTGCAAGAATGCAAGAAAATACTAAAAAATCTTGCTATTCTTTGCACTTTTCTTGCAGGGCAGATTCTTGTCTTATCTTGCAACGAACTATATAACTCTTGTCTTGTTCTTGTCTTGCATTTTATGCAAGAACAAGACAAGATCAAGAAAAATGCAAGACTCTTGTGAAACACTAATTGTAATCGCGAAAAATTTCGGTTTCCAGATTTCAACGTAAATATACATTTTGACCATCCCTGAATCCATTTTGACTAATTTCGCCGTGACGTCTGTACGTACGTACGTATCTCGCATAACTGAAAAACGGGAAGCCGTAGAAAGTTAAAATTTTGTATTTATGACTGTTATAACATCTAGTTGTGCACCTCCCTTTTTGGTCATTATCTAACTTTTGGAAATGGTACTTTACTTGAAGCCTATAGTAGATTTTAATGCAAAACTATATTAAAATATAATCCAAAACTTTTCAAATTTGGTATATAAGACTTTTATATCAATGGGAATAACATAATAGATTTTAGTTAAAATGGTCTGCCCGGAAGTAGTACTTTACTTGAAGCCTATAATAGATTTTAATGAAAAACTATATTAAAATATAATCCAAAACTTTTCAAATTTGGTATATAATACTTTTATATCAATGGGAATAACATAATAGATTTTGGTTAAAATAGTCTAACCGGAAGTGATACTTTACTTGAAGCTGTTATCAGTTTTTCTTGAAAAAAATAGAATTATTTTGATTTTAATAATAAATGCTTCAAATAAAAGTCTTAGAGAATTGAATTCTGATTAAATTAGCTCTTTGTATAAGCGAGATATGTAAATTTAAAAATGATGTACTTTTTGGTTTCTGTAATTAATTTGCTATGAATTAGGACAAAAAATTATAATACATATAATACATATTTTAATTATTAACAAAATATGTAGAGTGTAACAGGCGTACAAGGAAGTCATGTGGTGTCCACATCAGATATTTTCTTTGACTTTAAATAATGTGACATATCCTTAATTGAATTAAAAAATTTGAGATATCTTGAATTGAATTTGTGATATCTTAAAATGAATTACAGATTTCTGAAAATGAATTATGGATATGTTCAAATTTAGATATCTAACACTGAATTAAAGATATCTTAAATTGTAATTATTAAAATATCTTTCAGAACTCATATTATTAATTGGAAAAATACTACCTTTTTTTAGTTTATGTTCTGTATTTATTAATTTTAACACAACGTTTCGGCACCATAAACTGGTGCCTTCTTCAGGGGATACAATGACATAAATATGTTAAAAAACAATAATAACAAGTAACCAAGGTAACAAGAAATATTCATAAATGTTACCTTTTTATGTATACAATTTTCTAGACAATATATGCATGCCCGGCAATAACATGGACGGCGAACATGCATCTTCTCAGGAAAAAATCTCCTTTTGCTAGAGGAAAAACCGTCCCAAAAACTGGCAGAGAAGTAATCTGTATAACTCAGAGACGCTTTATCGGTAGCGAAATACCGCAGCCGTACTCTATGTAAACAGATGTTAGAAAAAGTTTATAAAAATTGTATACATATTACAAATTACAACATATTTAATATTGGAAGCTATGCGCGACTAAGTTCTAATCCGTCACAATGAGATTGATATTTCTTGTTTTATAAATCTCAATGGCTTCTCTAATTAATCTGTTGTTAAGTCGAGAAGGTCTTGCAATAATTTTAGTATCTTCAAATTTAATTTGGTGGAATTCTTCCAAGGCATGTTCTGCAACGGACGATTTCTCAGGCTGGTTCAATCTGATCGATGGATGATGTTCGCTCAATCTTGTAGAGACAGTTCTACCAGTCTGGCCGATGTAAACTCTCCCGCAGACACATAGAATTCTGTAAATCCCTGATGAATGAAGAGGGATGACGTCTTTCACTTGTTTCAACATATGTCGAAGTTTAACATATGGTGAAAAAGAAATCTTCATGTTCTTCTTACGAAGAATTCTACCAATCTTGTCCGTTACGTTTTTAACATTAGGAAGCGATGCATATAATACGTTCCTTTCTTCTTCATTGTTTGTTGTTCTATTTGCTTTAAGACATTTTTCAATAGAAGACACAGAATATCCATTCTTCTTAAAAATATTTTTAATTTCACTCATCTCTTCTTTTAATTTATCTGGATGGCATATATCCTGAGAAGATGCATGTTCGCCGTCCATGTTATCGCCGGGCATGCATATATTGTCTAGAAAATTGTACCTATACATAAAAAAGGTAACATTTATGAATATTTCTTGTTACCTTGGTTACTTGGTATTATTGTTTTTTAACATATTTATGTCAATGTATCCCCTGAAGAAGGCACCAGTTTATGGTGCCGAAACGTTGGGTTAAAATTAATAAATACAGAACATAAACTAAAAAAGGTAGTATTTTTCCATTTAATAATATGAGTTCTGAAAGATATTTTAATAATTTTAGATATCTAAAATTACATATAGGAAAGCATGTAAATTGAATTTATATATCTTTAATTGAATTTTTGATATCTAAAATTCATTTTCAGATATATCGAATTGAATTTCAGATATCTAAAATTGAATTATTATTATTATTATTATTATTATTATTATTATTATCATTATTATTATTATTTGTTATGGTGGAGGACCCCATTACTATAACTAGTATAACCTTACTGTAATGTACCTAGTCTTATAGTTTTATTATCCACTTTATATACTTAGGTACATAAAGTTTACGAACGAGTAAATTGATAAAATAAAAATGAATACATATTCATTATTCATATTTCTCGCTAAAAGCTGGGAACGGCGTACGTTGACATATAAATTTATGCATATGTGGAGCACGCATTCAGCTATTTACAAGTGTCGGCAGCGTTTCTCGGCTACGCGTCACCGTCACGTTAGTTGCAGTCGCTAACAAAGTCGTCAACAATAGACGCGGGGCGTCTGCAGGGGAAATATCTCAGTCACTCACTCGGCGACGGTGTTTGTCATGTTACATGCAAAGACGATGCTTTTATCATTTTTATAAAGACTATTTTTCTTGGGGTTTTTGTCGCTACCCGCGAGCTCTTTTAACACGGGCGCTTCCTGCCTGCAGACATCGCTCTTCTTCTGTGCATCTCTTTCTTCCGCGGCGTTTTTCTCCAGCCGTCTCGCTTTGTCTTCTTCCACAAGTTTCCATCCTTTTCTGCTTCTTTGGGTTGTCTAGCGGGTGTTTTCATTGTGGCGAGGTCGTCGAATGTAACGCAGGAATGGTTTCAGATGCTTTTAGTTACAAATATAATTTAACACCATAAAAAATACTCGTATAATATTCTTCACGTACTAACAAGACCATTATTGCAAATTATAAAAAATCTGATGTGGCCAACACAAAACCTCCCGCTATTGAATTTTTATTAATTTAAATACATACTTACGTATTTACTAATGCTGCAAACTGTTCCATTGCAGAAAATTATTGGTTTATTTACTATTTTCTTTTTAAAATGTCACTATTATTAATTTGAAGTGATTAGTTTTTTTGACAGTGACATTTACTGTCAGTTACATTCATTTGAAATATGAACTGTGTAACAAAGGAATTGTGTTTATCTTACGCTTTGCGACTAATAAAAAAAATTATTTTTAAATTTATCTGTAAAATATATAGAAAAAGTATTAATGTATTCCAGTATAAAATTCAATAATCTTTAATTTTCATAAGACATGAAATGCGAAAAAATGGCATTTAATGGTATTTTTTGAAGAAAAACCATTATGAGCTTCAGGTAAAGTGTCATTTCCGGTTATCCGATTTACACCAAAATCTAATGGCTTCTTTTCATATTAGGTTTCAAAATTTTCTGAATGATAGTATTTGAGTTAGAGCGAAGACAAAGTCCCTACACATACACACATACATACATACATATATACACACACACATACATACACACACACATACAGACATCATCGTGAAAATATTAAAATTAGATTCTAGGGACCTTAAAACGTGGTCATTTACTAAAATATCGGTATGTGATTTTTAACACGATCCCTATACCTCCCTTACCAAGGGTAGCGGGAGGTAAAAACTTGTGTAATATTCTTCACGTATGAATGGCATTGCGCAATAATAATTCGTTTATATGAAGTTCAATTCACTCTATAATCTGTGCTAGCACCTACTAACAAGACCATTATTGCAAATCATAAAAAAATATGATATGTGATATTAGTATTGTATTGCACTTCGCTATCGAACAGTCGTTTTATCACAAAAAAATACAGAACTTTACCCAAATATTTTTTTTTATTGTTTTTAACATGTCTTCTGTACACATACAATTCTAATTATATCTATTTTTCATTGTATGAGGAAGTTCCTAAATTTCAGAAATTCTTCCAATTCATTAACAAGATAGGCGGTATTTCTTATGGATATATGCAGTTTACCTATAATTTTAAATATTTAGTTAATAAAACAATAAGAAAGATTAAATGTACTTCCCAGAAAAAGCTTTCAGAATGTACTAAAACTGTTGATTTTTGACACTAATATGTTTCATTTAAAAACTATGTTATAAACATTGGAATTTGTCAACTAGTTTCCTTAGTGCCTCAGCCTCTGCGATTAGATTACTCTATATATTATAGTGTCTTTATCTCTAAATCTATACAAGATATAATAAAATTTTTAAGTGAATAAGAGAATTTTATGTTCTTCAATATTTGTAATAACAAAAATTTCCAAAAAATTATATTTAGAATATTTTTTCTAAGAAACTACTAAGTCCAGTTGGCTAATTGTTACCAAAACCTTTTCAGTTCTTCCCAGGAATGTCAGATTGAGGAATTCATAGTAAAACAGGTCTTAAATCTTATAGTTTTTGAGGAATCGTCCTTCCAACATCCAAACGTACACACACACACACACACATCCACACACACACACACACACACACACACACACACACACACACACACACACACACACACACACACACACACACACACACACACACACACACACACACACACACACACACACACACACACACACACACACACACACACGTCCACACAGACATCATTTTAAAAATGTTATAATCAAATTATAAGGACCTTAAATCGTGCTTATTCACTAAAATCTGGATTTGCGATTTTTAGCATAATACCATTACCTCTCTTAGCGAGAGGTAAATATGAAAAAGAAACACAAAAAATGCTAAAATACACGCCAAAACAAAATATTATGAAGAACAAATATAAAATTGGGGACAAGAAAATGTAGGTAAATAATGACATTACAACAAAAGAGCGAAAAATACAACAAAACTTGCGAGAAATAAGGAAAACTAAGATAGAAGAAGGAGAAAATGTAAAAATAGGTTATAAGAACATTAAAATAGATGAAAAATGGAATTTCTGGGATGAAAATGAAAATACTATCAAAGAGATAGGGGAAAATTTTCAATAAAATAAAAATGCCGAATCTGCAACAATAAGAAAGAGACATTATGGCACTTGGCGTATGACTGTGATGGATCAAAGTAAGAAAGAAGCAAGAACGAGATATTGGATGAGGGACAGGAGAAGAATGGATGAGAAGAATATTAGAAAGAAGAAAAATTAAATATTTGAATAAATAGTATGTAAATATAAATTGTAATATGCACAGTTGAAATGTATTTTCAAAGCAATTTTTGGCACTAATAAAATATATACTACTACTACTATTTTATAATAAACCATATAAAATTTCCAGGAAAAGTTTTGAAAATCGTTATACAAACTTGAAATAAGCAAATCTATCTATAGGTTAGTTGAACAGATAGCCGAAACTACAGTGACTTTACATACATATTGTGGCCAAACATCTACAAATTTAAAAATGATAATAAGCAACTAGACCCATGTTGCAGTTCTATAAATTATCCTCCACTTTAAATAACACATTTCATACAAGATAATAAATGATTGGTCTTGATATCTCTGTCCTAAATTCGGTTCTGTTTTCTGTTCGGAAATCAGTCCCGCCGAGGCCCGCATCAAAACATCACAAGCCGTGCGCTTGAAAAATGATCCATCGCACGTCACGTCAACCAAACCAAAGTTTTTACACCGACACCGTACTAGCTTGTCTGTATCTACTTCGTGTCTACTATAGTCTACTACTATACTCATTTGGAAACAATAAAACACGAGAATAAATTATTGAAATATAATGAATACAATGTAACAACTTACTCAGGTATTTTGGATTTTTTAAACATATGCTTACCTTCTTTATAAGTTTTTACAAATAAATTATAGACGGCCTTTTGAAGGGAAAAATATTTTATTGAAATGTTGCTTTACATTTGTAATGTAATGTGCTCCCGAAGGTGAGTTACTTTTTGTGTAACTTTAAATTTTGAATTACTATTGCTGCAATTTATATTAAATTTTGTACATCCACTGAAGATGAGGGTAGATTACTCTCGAAACTACGGAGAATAAATAGAAAGCTACGTTTTAATTAAATATTTTTTGCCAAAAAAGGCCGTCAGCAATTTATTTACAAAAAAATCTGTTGTGGCCAGCACAAAACCTTCCGTCAATTCGATGTATTTAGTATATATCCCATACCAAAAGTTCCTTGAAAAAGATTCTGTATATCCTATAAAATTGTAACACGAACACACTATTTTTTACAAATTCTATACCGAAAGTTCCTTTCTCTATTTTATTAGGGGTCGCTGTTTCTTACTCTTCTCTTTTAATCATTCCTGTCCAACGCATCTTCTTTACACAATTCTTCCTCTCTCAAATCTTCTGCTACACAGTCCTTCCATCTTCTTCTCTTTGGAGAGACACTCTATCACATTCACACATAATTTTCTGACCCTATACTTTCAACTTTGGTTTTGCATTTGACACTGACATCTGTCAAATTTTTCTGAATATATCTGACTAATTTTTGAAAGTTAATCTCTCTTAATGTCTCTATAACTCTATATCTATTGAATATGAACGAAACTGTATAATCAAACCGTATAGAGAATAAGATATTCTTTCATATTGATAATCACAAAATGTCGAAAAATAATATTTAACTGCGTTTTTTCAAGAAAAACTGTTAAAAACTTCAAATAAGGGTACTTCCGGTGGATCAATTATAACCAAAATCTAATCAGCTCTTCATATGGATGTAAAGAAGAGGAATACGAAAGAATTATAATTTTTAGAATTGTAGTATTGGAGTTATCGTCGGAGAAAAATTTGTCACACACAGACACACACGGACACACACACGGACACACACACGGACAAACACACGGACACACACACACACACACACACACACACACACACACACACACACACACACACACACATACAGACATCATCTTAAAAATAGTAAATTCGTATTCTAGGGGCCCTAAAACGTGCGTATTCATTAAAAACTCACCAACGAATTTTTTGACCAAAGACAATACCTTCCTTACCTAAAGGTGACGGAAGGTAAAAAATCTGTTAGGGCCAGCACAAGACCTCTCGCCATTTTCATATTAGGCTATATAAGTATTGTATTGCACTTCGCCTTTTAACCGTCGTTTTATAACAAAATATTACAGAACTTTACCCAAATATTGTTTTTTATTGTATTTAACATGTCTTCTGCACACATTTAATTCTAATTATATCTACTTTTCATTGTCAGAGATTCTTCCAATTCATTAACCAGATTAGCGGTATTTCTGATGGATAAATGCATTCTATGGACCTTAATCGTGCTTATTCAATAAAATCTGGATATGCAAATTTTAGCATGAATCCAATACCTCTCTTAGCGAGAGGTAAAAAAATCCTGTTGTGGCCAGCACAATACCTCTCGCCATTTCCATTTTATGTTATATAAGTATTGTATTACACTTTATTGCTATTGAACCGTCGTTTTATATCAATAACATTATAAAACTTTACCCAAATATTGTTTTTCTTGTATTTAACATATCTTCTGCACACATACAATTCTAATTATATCTATTTTTCATTGTATGTCAGATATTCTTCCAATTCATTAGCAAGATTGGCGGTATTTCTTATGGATATATACATTATACCTACAATTTTAAATATTTAATTAATAAAACAATAAGAAAGATTAAATGTGCTTCCCAGAAAAAGCTTTCAGAATGTCACTAAAACTGATGATTTTTGACATTGGCGTCTGTCATATACAAACCATGTTATAGACATTTGAATTTGTCAACTGATTTCCTTAGTGCCTTAGCCTTAGAATTGATATCATTTTTACCTCCCGCTACCCTTAGTAAGGGAGGTATAGGGATCGTGCTAAAAATTACTTATCGAGATTTTAGTAAATGACCACGTTTTAAGGACCCTAGAATCCAATTTTAACAATTTCAAGATGATGTCTGTATGTGTGTATGTGTATGGATTTTGTCTTCGCTCTAACTCAAATACTATCATTCAGAAAATTCTGAAACCTTGTATTTCTATCCTATTCTAATATAAAAAGAAGCCATTAGATTTTGGTGTAAATTGGACAAATGGAAATGGTACTTTATTTGAAGCTCATAATGGTTTTTCTTCAAAAAATAACTTTAAATGCCATTTTTTCGCATTTTGTCATTATGAAAATTAAAGAATATTGAATTTTCTACAAGTATACATTAATACTTTTCCTATATATTTTACAGATAAATTTAAAAATCATTTTTTTCTTTTAATCCTGAAGCCTAAGATAAATACAATTCCTTTGTTACACAGTTCATTTTTCAAATGAATGTAACTGACAGGTAAACGTCATTGTTAAAAAACGAATCACTTCAAAATAATAATAGTGACATTAAATAATAAAGAAAATCGTAAATAAAGCAATAGTTTTGTATTATATGCAAAGGAGCTTATATAGTTTGCAGCATTAGTAAAATATGTAGCTTTGTATTTAAATTAATAAAAATTAAGTCACTGTCAAAAAACTAATCACTTTATAGTGACATTTTAAAAAGAAAATAGTAAATAAAACAATAGTTACCTATATGCAATGGAGCAGTCTGCAGCATTAATAAATACGTAGGTATATATTTTAATTAATAAAATTTAAATTGCGGCAGGTTTTGTGTTGGCCACATCAGATTTTTTTTATTTACGAATAAGAGTGTTGATTATATTTTCAATGAGCTACTTTACCGCCCGCAGGGCGTAATCTTACAGATTCCGCTATGGTAACTAAAATATAAACAAACAATTTTAATGTATTTCAACTAGTGGTACACTTTACCAACAATTTTTTTGTAAAAAATATGTGAACCCTCTGTTTTATTCTCAATATTTTATTAGAAAAATATGTAAATTGGTTGATGTACATTTGTACCTCAACAAGAAAGTATAAGATTTTTTTTACTTTTCAAACGAAATAAAGTAATACAAAGTACTGGGAAAACCACATTCATTTACAACTTTCAAAAACTACAACAATTAAACAAAACTTGGCAACCAAAAACAATCTAAAACTTCAACGCGATCTTCGTATTTTTCCAAGCAAATAATCAAAGAGTTTGTAAAACAAATTTTCCATAGCGATGAAGTCGGTGGAACAAAAAACGTTTTCACGCGTCTGAAGGAAAGGAAATTAAAAGTGAATAAAGAATAAATGAGGAACTATTAATTCTTTCATTAGGTGATGCCGTCAGAGTGCAGCGAAGTTTGACAGCCGTAACAGAACCAATTTACACAGAAGAAATGAGTCGGGCCGACAGTGCCCCTGGTCTTATTAATGACTTTTATATGTTATATTGAACATGACTCACTTCACTTCATTATTTGTCTCGCAAGATTAATCAGGCGGACAGTTTTCAAAATATTATTAAGCGAATAAATAAATATAGTCAGAAAAATTCAATTCGTTGCATCTTGGGAACCTTGTAAATTCAAAATTAGCTTCATCAACAATTGATAGAGGAATTCTTTTATCACACAATAAATTTCACAAACATAACATCTGACATATTTAAAATCCGACATTTATTTAAAATGTTAGAAGATAATGGATAATCCTATCAATTTTTTAAATAAATAAAATAAAATAAATATATCATCACGGCATATTACGCATTTCTGGGTGTACCAGTATCTACAACACATGTAGACATCGGTAATGATGACGATATATTTGACCGTGTGGGCGCTTACCAGGCGTCACCTCACGGGCACTCATAGCTGGTGTGGAGAGTGCACCACAGGGGCCATTTAAAATTGGAAATATTTGGCGTCTGTCGGGATCGAACCCGGTTCCCCCAGGTTCGCGACCAGACACTCTGGCACGCGGCCACGGGACCCCATAAATATAAATAAATAATAAATACATAATAATAATAAATCGTATTCTAGGGATCTTAAAACGTGCTTACACGGACACACACACATACAGACATCAATGTAAAATTAGTAAAATCGTATTCTAAATAAATAAATAAATAAATATATCATCACGGCATATTACCCATTTCTGGGTGTGCCAGTATCTACAACACATGTAGACATCGGTAATGATGACGATATATTTTACCGTGTGGGCGCTTACCAGGCGTCACCTCACGGGCACTCATAGCTGGTGTGGAGAGTGCACCACAGGGGTCACTTTTGTGCCATTTAAAATTGGAAATATTTGGTTTCTGTCGGGATCGAACCCGGTTCCCCCAGGTTCCCGACCAGACACTCAGGCACGCAGCCACATGGGACCCCATAATTTTTTTAAATAAATTAATTAAAAAAAGATTACATGCTATTCAAGAACGTAAAATAAAAATACTACAAATGTTGTGGATAAAGGATAGAGGAAAACAATTACATATAATCCAAAATACCCTTTGACCGTAAACTTAATACAATTGTGAATAAAGTTATTAAAGATAATTAGAATAGCAATCTACAATTTAATCAACACCGGAAATTTATTTACAAAACTAAAAGATAAAATAGCACACAGTGATCAGAAAAATGTTATTTACCTAATCAAATGTGGTCATTTCGAAAAAACTTTGGTGGGACAACATACCCCCTTAAAAAGAGAATATACCAACATAAATATCATTGCAATAATCGTAACGTAAAATATCACTGTCTAACAGGTCATAAATTTAATTTTCAAAATGTAATTGTCTTAGAAAAAGTTACATAAGAAATAATTTATTTTATGAAACATGTCACATCAACATAAACAAAAGGTACAAGAACCACACTGATTTCAGAAATAACTTAAATCCCCTAAATAATTTTATTTATAATTTTCAAAATTACCGGTTTTTATTTTTCTTTCCGTAGTTATACTTCTGTTTGCCCATTTTATTTTCAATAACATTGAAACGTATTGTCATTCTTCTGCCAGTCGTTGTGCGGTCAATTTACAAGAAATGAGGCGCTCTATTTATCATGACAAATAAAGTCATGTAGACTTTAAATAATATGTTAGTATTTAATATAACATTTGAATTTAACTTAAAAGAATGAGTGCATACTGCATAATATTGTTACATATTTTTTATATGTTGTATTTTTATCAGCTGATGATGAGCGGATATTGCCCGAAACGTCCTTTGTAATTATTATTAATTTATACAACAATAAACTTTTTGAACTTCAAGGCCTAAAGTTATTAACTTCCAAAAAATCAGAAAAATTCTATTTTTCGGATCCAGCAATAAAAATCTGTTGTGGTCAGCACAATACCTCTCGCCACTTCCATTTTATGTTATATAAGTATTGTGTTGCACTTCGCTATCGAACCGTCGTTTTATAACAAAAAAATACAGAACTTTACCCAAATATTGTTTTTATTATATTTAATACATACAATTCTAATTATATCTATTTTTCATTGTATAAGTAAGTTCTTAAATGTCAGAAATTCTTCCAATTCATTAGCAAGATTGGTGGTATTTCTTATGGATATATGCATTTTACCTACAATTTTAAATATTTAATTAATAAAACAATAAGAAAGAGCCGTAGCCTCTGCGATTAGACTATTCAATATATTACTGTGTCTTTATCTCTAAATTTATACAACATATAATAAATTTTTTAAATGTATCAGATGTAGAATTTTATGTTCTTCAATAATAGTAATAATAGAAATGTCAAAAAATAATATTTAGATGTTTATTTTAAAGAAACTATTACTTCCGGTTGTCCCATTGTTACCAAAATCTAACCAACTCTTCCCAGGAATTTCAGATTGAGGAAACTGCAGTTAAATATTTTTAAGACTTATAGTATTTGAGAAACCGTGGCTCCAACATCCACACACACAAACATACACACACACACACACTCACACACACACACACACATACATACATACATACATACATACATACATACATACATACATACATACATACATACATACATACATACATACATACATACATACATACATACATACATACATACATACATACGGACATCATCGTAGAAATGTTATAATCGGATAAGCGAATTTTAGCATGATTCCAATACCTACATACCTCTCTTAGCGAGAGGTAAAAATGTAAATATTGTAATAGGGGTTTCCACTAATTTTCATTTTTTTTGTATGTTCTTATATATATTAGAATAATGAAAACATTTTTATTATAACAGGTTTTGTGTAAAAAAATTTTGAAAACAGTATTTTTCATATCTCGTTTAAACGGCTAATTTTTACCGCTACAATGATTGCGTACGCTCCCGCCGATTTTCTGCTAACGCTCAATAGATGGGCGAGATACAAATGTCTATAAAATATAGAAAATGCTTCACTAATATACGATAAGGTAAACAATAATAATTGTATTTACAATTTTAATTAGTTTAAAATAACTATTCACCTCAAATACTTTTTAATGTAATGTTACAATTTGAATGTGCTGCCATCTATTACTACTAAACTGTAAAACCGTGCCCGAGCCTTTATGTCACAAATTTGGCAGCGTTTCAAACGTAGTAAAATGTTTTCATGCATTTAAAAAAAAATGTAAACATATTAAAATATTTAGTTAGTGTTTTCATGAATGTATTGTAAAATATTGTAGTGTACTAGTGTTATTTATCATTATTTTGATAATGGTGGAAACCCCTAAACCGTCACTGCTTGCTTTTACATTGAATACCAACAAATACTTCAAATCAACTCATACTAATTTGGATAAAAAATTCCACAGTGATATAAAAATTGTCCATTTTAAAATAAACAAAAAGTTGTTTTTTCTCATCCCTTGTCCTCGTAATGATTTGGTTTTTCCATGTCGTTGGGGCCATCGAATATGCCGCATGTGCTTCCATACACGTCCTCGTCCTCGTCCACGTTCACATCCGTATCCAGGCTTCCAGGCGAGCCTTGGAGAATGCAAACCGCAACGGATACGTCAATGATTGCCATTCACGTACGCCGAGCGCGTCAAAAATAAAACGCTAAAATCGCCGGCAAGCTGCATTTTTTACATCGCCTGAATATGAATGAGACCTTTTCAATTAAATAACAATTTTGCTTTTTTCCGCTCGCTTTGGCCGTGGGTGTTATTTAGCATCGTGAATCAATTTGCGAATTGAAATTGTATCACCACTGCTACAAATAAAAGTTTCATTCATCGTAACTGCTTTCAGTCATAGAAACATATATTTACTTAAATTTAAAAGCAATTAATTGCCAAACAATATTTTTTCTTGGATCGATAACTATACACAGAAAAAAGAATTGAAATTTTGTCTAATTATAATATGTCTAATTTAGTATAATTTCCAAATCTTAATTTAGCATTTTAACTAATCCGAAATAGATAGGTAATAAATTTTTGTAAAAAATCATTAATTTAAATATGCAAATAAAAGAAATAAATAAATAAATAAATATATCATCCATTTCTGGATATGCCAGTATCTACAAACACATGTAGACATCGGTAATGATGACGATATATTTTACCGTGTGGGCGCTTACCAGGCGTCACCTCACGGACACTCATAGCTGGTGTGGAGAGTGCACCACAAAGGTCACTTTTGTGCCAATTAAAATTGGAAATATTTGGCGTCTGTCGGGATCGAACCCGGTTCCCCCAGATTCGCGATCAGACACTCAGGCACTTTATTATATTTTGGCTTCATTATTTTTATGCTAAAATTTTGGGTAATTTATCTAATGAATTAGGTAAGTAAACAGAAAATTTAAATATATATTTAGTAATATAATAATAAATATATCATCACGGCATATTACCCATTTCTGAGTGTGCTACAATCTGCTTTATCGCAGATATCGGTAATGATGATGACATATTTGTACCGTGCGGGGGCTTACCCGGCGTCACCTTACGGGCACACATTGCTGGCGTGCAGAGTGCAGCACAGGGGTCACTTTTGTGTCATTTAAAATTAGAAATATTTGGCGTCGGTCGGGATCGAATCCGGTTCCCCAGGTTTGCGACCAGACACTCTGGCACGCGGCCACGGGACCCCATTAATGGATGAATGGTATAAAAAAGTTCCTTGGAAAATATTTGGGCCTATTCTGTACCTCAGTGGTTAATTTTTAATGACTGGTTAAAAATTTTATCCAATAGATATTGATTTGACAACTAAAAATCCCATATTTTGTTATATATACTTGATTGGTTAATTTTTTAACCAGTTGTTAAAGATTAACTACTGAGTTACAGAATAAGCCCGATTCTATAAATCCAATAAAATTATCACATGAATATACACTATGTATACTCATATATAAATACTCTAAAAATGCGTACACTTACGTAACATTCTCTTTTTTGAATTATTGCCTCAATATACTCCACATTTAGATCAAAACTTCAACATTTTCAAAAATCTATTTTTTATGTGTATATACTTCTCTGCGCTGATTCCAAATTTTAAAACCGCAGGTCGATATCTCGTTTCGTTCTCGAGATATTTAGATTCAAAGTTTTGCTCAAAACTGCCCAATTTTGAGCAATAACCTAAAAATGGGTCGAGATATGAATTTGGTGACAACACCATTCGATTCTACAGGCAAAATTACATAAGTACACCTATTTTCAGAATTTTTAAACACCGCGTACAATCTCTAAAGCAAAATAACTGAAAATGGCCAAAAATCGCAAAAATGTAAGGTGTACCCCTTACGATTTTTTCAGATTTTGGCCATTTTCAGGGGTTTTCAAACTTTTATTCATAAAAAATGTACCGGTTGGACAAAAATTATGAAAATTTCTACACTTATGTATTTTTGTCCGTAAAATCGAATTGTGATGTCGCCAAATTCATATCTCTATCCATTTTTGAGTTAATACCCAAAAAGCGCATTGAAAAGTATCTAGATTCATAAAAATTAGATTTTTGAAAATTTTGAAGTTTTTATCTAAATGTGGGGTATATTGACTTTTGGAGCAATAATTCAAAAATGGGTAGAAGTACCTACAACAGATTTTTTGATAAATAATTATATCTAAACATATTTAATCATATATCCATGTTTAGTTTGTTAACAAGCAAAATAAAAATAGTATTTTTCATTTTGCTTATCAAAAACAGGAACATAATTTGCTAGTTCAACAAAAAAATATTTAATTACATACTTTAAATATAAACAAGTAGTAATTTTCGTACTACGTACATATATTTAGTTATGCAATTTTTTAATGTTGCTATATAATTATTATTTGTCAATGTCAAGATAATGTCCATCACCATGTATTTACCTTTAATTAAGGTAATGAAACACATTACAGTTGTCATTACTTTGCTGAAAGATGGAAGCCTAGGCGAGGGTTTTTCAGCTCGCTGAAACTGAAGTTGTGGAGCAACACAGTAGAGCATTGATTTGAGCGACAGCAGACAAGCTGTCACGCTGAGGACGAAAGAGTTTTAAGTACTTCGCGAAAGTTGAGGGCTCAGTTGCTGTTGCTATACTTGGGATATACCAACCACCGCGGTACCGAACTAAAGGGGATGGGAGCTTGCGTTATTTAAAAAAAAAATCTGATGTGACCAACACAAAACCTCTCGCTATTGAATTTTTATTAATTTAAATACATACTTACGTATTTACTAACGCTGCAAACTGTTCCATTGCAGAAAACTATTGCTTTATTTACTGTTTTCTTTTTAAAATGTCATGTGATTAGTTTCTTGACAGTGACATTTACTGTCAGTTACATTCATTTGAAATATGAACTGTGTAACAAAGGAATTATTGTGTTTATCTTAGGCTTCGCGACTAATAAAAAAAAAATATTTTTAAATTTATCTGTAAAATATATAGAAAAATTATTTATGTATTCCAGTAGAAAATTCAATAATCTTTAATTTTCATAAGACATAAAATGCGAAAAAATGGCATTTAATGGTATTTTTTGAATAAAAACCACTATGAGCTTCAGGTAAAGTGCCATTTCCGGTTATCCGATTTACACCAAAATCTAATGGCTTCTTTCCATATTAGAATGGGATGGAAATACAAGATTTCAGAATTTTCTGAAAGATACTATCTGAGTTAGAGTGAAGACAAAATCCCTACACATACACACACACACACACATACACACATACAGACATCATCGTGAAAATGTTAAAATTGGATTCTAGGGACCTTGAAACGTGGTCATTTACTAAAATCTCGATATGTAATTTTTAGCACGATCCCTATACCTCCCTTACCAAGGGTAGCGGGAGGTAAAAATCGGTATATTTCGTCTTCTATTTATTTACTTATTTCTATTACACTACATATTTTTAAAACAAATATCATAGGCTCGTGTGTTCCTTTTATTAGATGATTTATATTATAGAACGTTACGGATACCTAACAAAATGTATCCATCATCAGCATACAATTGATTAAATTTTAGAGGTTACGTTTATAATGAAGCCAAAATATAGTAAAATTAAATAAAATAAGTAATTAAAATAACTATTTGCATATTTAAATTAACTATTTTTTACAAAATATTTATTTATTTCGGATTAGTTAAAATGCTAAATTAAGATTTGAACTATACTAAATTATTAAATATATTGCCTAATAAAATAATATCTAATTATAATTAGACAAAATTTCAAACCTTTTTTACCTCCCGCTACTCTTGGTAAGGGAGGTATAGGGATCGTGCTAAAAATCTCATATCGAGATTTTAGTAAATGACCACGTTTTAAGGTCCCTAGAATCCAATTTTAACATTTTCACGATGATGTCTGTATGTGTGTATGTGTGTGTATATGTCTGTGTGTGTGTATATGTGTGTGTGTGTGTGTGTATGTATGTGTGTATGTGTACGGATTTTGTTAGTGCTCTAACTCAAATAATATCATTCAGAAAATTCTGAAACCTTGTATTTCTATCCTATTCTAATATGAAAAGAAGCTATTAGATTTTGGTGTAAATCGGATAACCGGAAATGGCACTTTACCTGGAGCTCATAATGGTTTTTCTTCAAAAATACCATTAAATGCCATTTTTTCGCATTTTATGTCTCATGAAAATTAAAGATTATTGAATTTTCTACAGGAATACATTAAGTAATACTTTTTCTATATATTTTACAGATAAATTTAAAAATAATTTTTTACCTCCCGCTACCCTTGGTAAGGGAGGTATAGGGATCGTGCTAAAAATTACATATCGAGATTTTAGTAAATGACCACGTTTCAAGGTCCCTATAATCCAATTTTAACATTTTCACGATGATGTCTGTATGTGTGGATGTGTGTGTGTATGTGTGTGTGTATGTGTAGGGATTTTGTCTTCACTCTAACTCAGATACTATCATTCAGAAAATTCTGAAACCTTGTATTTCTATCCTATTCTAATATGAAAAGAAGCTATTAGATTTTGGTGTAGGATAACCGGAAATGGCACTTTACCTGGAGCTCATAATGGTTTTTCTTCAAAAAATACCATTAAACGCCTTTTTTTCGCATTTTATGTCTCATGAAAATTAAAGATTATTGAATTTTCTACAGGAATACATTAGGTAATACTTTTTCTATATATTTTACAGATAAATTTAAAAATATTTTTTTTATTAGTCCCGAAGCCTAAGATAAACACAATTCCTTTGTTACACAGTTCATACTTCAAGTGTCACTGTCAAATAATTAATCACTTCAAATTAATAATAGTGACATTTTAAAAAGAAAATAGTAAATAAAGCAATAGTTTTCTGCGTTAGTAAATACGTAGGTATGTACTTTAATTAATAAAAATTAAATAGCGGGAGGTTTTGTGTTGGCCACATCAGATTTTTTTCTGTGTATTTAAGTGTAATTACTATACTCTGCTTTTTAACCAAAAGGAGTTTGCAGTGTTTTGATGTCAATTGTTTATGGATTATTTTAAAACTCCAAATAACAGTTACAGAAAAAAAAAATCTGTTGTGGCCAGCACAAGACCTTCCGTCAATTCCATGTATTTTGTACAAATCCCATACCAAAAGGTCCTTGGAACAGATTCTATATAATATCATGTAAAATCGAACACGAACACATACTATTTTTTACAAATTCCATACCAAAAGTTCATTTGAAAAGGTTCTATAAATCCAATAAAATTATAACATAAACTACACTAAGTAATGTCCTTCCATCTTCTCTTTGGCCTTTCTCTGCGTGTCACTTGCGAGCAACACTATGACATACCAATTTTAGATCCTATATACTTTTTTTCCATATTTGGTTTTGCACTTGCAACTGACATCTGTCATTTAATTTTTTTTGAATAATTATGTCAGCTGTTTCCATGATAAATAACAAAGCTACCTAATTTTTGAAAATTAATTTCTTTATAATGCTTTAACTCTACATCTATTGAATATGAAGGAAAATGAATAATCAAACCACATAGAGAAGAGTATTTTCTTTAATAAATATAATAACAAAATGTCAAAAAATAATATTTAACTGCGTTTTTTTAAGAAAAACTGTTAAAAACTTCAAATAAGGGTACTTCCGGTGGTTCAATTATAACCAAAATCTAATCAGCTCTTCATATGGATGTACAGAAGAGGAATACGAAAGAATTATAATTTTTAGAATTGTAGTATTGGAGTTATCGTCGGAGAAAAAATTGTCACACACGGACACACATACACACACACGCACACACACACACACACGGACACACACACACACATACATACAGACATCATCTTAAAAATAGTAAATTCGTATTGTAGGGACCCTAAAACGTGCTTATTCATTAAAAACTCACCACCGAATTTTTTGACCAAAGACAATACCTTCCTTACCTAAAGGTGACGGAAGGTAAAAAAACGCAACTTTTATTTGAAGTATTTCTTTAAAATAATCCACAAACAATTGACAGCGCGAGAACACTACACATTTATTACTCTAAGCAAAGAAATAGAGTATGTACATAAAATGCTGTATTCTAATGAAAATGATATCTTTTTTAACAATTTTAAAATAATGCTTTTCTTCTTTTCTATCTTATGCATGTCTTTCTATTTCTTCGTTAAAACTATCAAAATATTTAATAAACTTATACAAATTTCATTTAGAAATATCACCTGTCAAATATGATGAAATGTTTAGCGATTTGTGCGTCGGAAAACAGACACTCAGCTAAGTAATTCCTAAATCAGGATAGTCAATGCTTAGCAGTTGGCGAAAACGAAACTTTGCTAAGTAATGCATCTCGGGTAAATAGGATAACTTAGATTTTTGGAATCAGTGGTAAAATCGGCCATTACAGAAATAAAATATTGATAAAAACCAGATCCACCATCTTACAGGTCAAAAATCTATCGATCCATCATTTTATAACCCTATAATCAATCGATCCACCATCAACAATCCGAATATCTCCAATCTTGTGATTGGTTTCTGTGAGATCATTGGTCGGACCGTCTCGCTCGACCGAAGGCAATAATTACACCTTGGTGGACTGAACCTTGCTACGCTGTGCGTTTCTGGGCGGGCCCTGGCCCTGTCACTGTCTCCCGCATATTGGAGGGGAAGGGGAGTGAGACCAAAGGCTTTGTTTCCATTTTTAATCTGATGGTTTGTTGCGTTCCTTCCATTGGCGATATATTTGTCTTGCTTTTTCGGCATGAACTAATGCGGGCATTTAAAGTTGTATTGAAGAGTGCACCACGTGGAATTATTACTGTGCTATTTGAAAATTGGAAATATTTTCAAATTTGTCGTCAGTCCGATCACCCAAATTATGTGGCCTATTCAGAGAAACACAGTGATAAAGGTTGTTACGGATATAAAGATTGTTATCATAAAGACATTTGTAACAATCTTTATGAATTTGTCAATTCAGAACCTACGTCGGTATTATTGACAATCTTTACAAAATAATACTTGTGAATGAACCAGATTATTTGACAATAGCTAACTTCATTATGCACATATGAACTTCACCTAACCTTATATGTCAACGTTTTATTCTTTTAATAATGTGTTGCCAATTATACTTAAAATACAAACATGCCGCCAAAACAACTAAAGAAGAATATGACATTTGTGTCATATTTGAAAACTTCTAAATTATTTAGAACGGGTATGTTAATTCCTACCACTGATCCCAACGTGACTGAAAAGTTATGGAAAGAATTTTTTTTTTATTTTGATTGAAGAAAAAGCCCACAGCACCAGAATAAATAACAAGGTTTTCACGAATACCTACTACAGAATATAATATTTTCAAAGAAATATGTATTTACGTCAAAAGTAACTTTCGTCCACGACGGTTTTTATTATTATCATTATTTAAGTCGGAGCAGGATCCATTCGAATAATCAACTGCATGCTGCTAATATTTAGCAGAAAGGCCATTATTAATAATATTTGATTGATGTAATAATCTGTCACATGTCAAATATTAGAAATAACAACGTGATAACAACCATAAATACATAGTTTTAGCAGTCGTTATGATAAAAACTGTCAAAACATGTAACAATTGTTGACGGTACTTTCAGTACTGAGAATACCAAATTTTTGATTTTAACAATCTTTACAGTACATAACAACCATAAAGACCATAACGACAACACAAATATTGAGTTCTGAATAGACCCCATTAATTGGTCAATAAATGATAATTAAACAATTCAATTTAAATTTCTAATATTTGGATCCAAGTATTTTTGTTTTGTCTTATAATACTGTAGTAACCCTCAAGATGATCATTTTATTGTCGAAACGTCGGTTTAAAAACAAATAAACACTTATAGACCGCAAGTTCCGAATATTTTCTCTTTCCTTCATCAATTTCCAGGCGATCATATCATAATGAATTTTCACGAACATGTGTTCAGAGCAAGTAAAGTATTACTTCCGGTTTATCAATTATAACCAAAATTTAATATGTTGTTCATCTTAATATGGAATACTTACGTACTAAAATTAAAAAAAAAAAAACACAGACGTCATTGTAAAAATAGCTAAAACGTGTTGTGGGTCCCTAATTAATGCTTATTCACTGGAAACTTACTATCGAATTTTTTGACCTAAAACATTACCCTTACCTATGATATGGTAGGTGTATGAAAAATATAGAAATAATTCCAAATGATTTCCCGTATTTCGTATTTGTGTTTGTGTAGTTGAAGTCAATAGACTCTAACAGGAAAGACAAAACTCAATACACCGTATAATCAATATAAATTACTATTATAAGCAGCATGTATAAAGTACGCATTTCTTGGATATTACTGAAATTAACGAGCCTCTTATGACTATAATATAAAGGTTCTGCAATGCTAAGTACGTAGTACCAACCGTTATAAAATGAGGTTTATGTTGCTTACCATTCGTTGCTCACCCAAGCGATATGAACAGAAATATGAATATAAAAAAAAAATAGTTTTGTCTAGTTTTCATTATTAGGTATTACTTTGTTTATTTTATTATAGAAATTGTAATAAATATGCAGTTTTTATTTCTCGCTAAGAGAGATATTGGATTCATGTTAAAAATTGCATATCCAGATTTTAGAGAATAAACACGTTTCAAAGTCCCTAGAATTCGAATTTAACATTTTTTACGATAATGTTTATATGTGTGTGTATAAGACCTGTTGAACTACGTATTCTTCAATATGACATTCATGGGAAGAGCTGAAAAGATTTGGGTAACAATTGGACAACCGGAAGTAGTAGTTCTTAGAAAAATACTTCTAAATATTATTTTTTGTAAATTTTTGTTATTACATATATTGAAGAATATAAAATTCTCCATCTAATGCAATAAAAAAATTTATTATATCTTCTACAAATTTAGAGATAAGGACACAATAATATATAGAATAATAGGATGTAATAAATCGCAGAGACTAAACTACACCAAGGAAACCAGATTCAAATGTTTGTGACATAGTTTGTAAATGACAAATAAATGTCATTGTCGAAAATCAACAGTTTTAGTGACATTCTGAAAGCTTTTCCTGGCAATAATATTTCTTATTGTTTTATTATTTAAATATTTAAAATCATAGGTAAAATGAATATATCTATCAGAAATACCGTCAATCTTTGTTAATGAATTGAAAGAATCTCTAACATTTAGGAACTTCCTCATACAATGAAAAATAGATATAATTATATAATATAGGTATAGGGATCGTGCTAAAAATCGCATAGAGATTTTAGTGAATAAGCACGTTTTGATGTCCCCAGAATCCGATTTTAACATTTTTACATTGATGTCTGTGGGTAGGCATGTGTGTGTGTGTGTGTGTGTGTGTATGTGTGAGTGTGTGTGTGTTTGAGTATGTGGACACGATTACTCAAATACCGTGAGTCAGAAAATTTTGAAATTTTGTATATCCATTTTATACTATATGTGGGAACAGCTCATTAGCTTTTAGTGTATATCGGATAACTGGAAGTATCATTTATACAAGCTTTCAACAGTTTTTCTTGAAAAATATACATTGAATCTAATTTTTCAGCAACTTTTAATTATAAAAATTGAAAATAATAGGGAGTTATTGCAACTTCTAAGATGAAAGAACGTAAACGTTAACCTTATGTAGAAAACACTTTATTTTAGAAATAAAGGACTTTCAATTTCAATGTTTACCGCATTTAATTAGTGTATTCACGCTAATGTTACCGCTAAAAGCAACACACACGAGGTTACATCCACACTTTTCACCGAAACATAACCTCAAAAGATACAGAACGTGTGACGTTAAACGCACGCTATTCCATAGCACATAACGTGTCTCCTTATTCATATAACGTGAACCCCGTAAACCTTATTAGTACGCATGCGCACTCGGGCTGTCGCGTGACTTTAAAGTGCACGTTACTTTTACGTTGAAGCTGCAATAACTCTCTAATGGTATAATGCAAAATAAAGATTGTTATGACTGAATTTAAAAATATTTGAACATAATGATTGCTTTAACTGCCCGGTTAAATACCCAGCGGGAGGTTATGTCGTATTAGATTTTTTATTATAAAACGACGCTTCGACAGCGAAGTGCAATACAATCTTTATATAACAAAATGGAAATGACGAGAGGTATAGTGCTGGTCACAACAGATTTTTCTTTGTAGGTCTGTAACACATAATACAAATTAAAACAAATTTCCAACTTTTATTTAGAAACCGCGGTGGTTATGTCTTTCAGTTTGAACCGCTAACATAACCGTATTCTCTACAATGACAAGCCAGTTTGTTTGCAGACTATTCTGGAGAGATATACCCGGAGTCGGCGTGCCAGTTGGACTGTTCCAGTAGATATATGGAGCACAATAAAAGCTCAGCTCCCACCTGGAGACATTATGCAAAATCAATTCCTCTCTTTTCTTCTTCTTCGGCTTTGTGTTCGATATCTTCTGCGGTGGCTGCGTGAGATTGCGGGGCTTAAAGACAATCCTCTACTTCTT
Source organism: Ophonus ardosiacus (assembly GCA_943142095.1). NCBI lineage: Eukaryota > Metazoa > Arthropoda > Insecta > Coleoptera > Carabidae > Ophonus > Ophonus ardosiacus. Next base: position 58,941,513 of record OW964824.1, read on the forward strand.
TCTCCTATTTCCTGTGAGCTGTGAGCGCACCGCGCTTGGGTGCTGTGCTCTGCACAATGCCAATGGCGGCAAAGGCGAACCGAGATGCGTAAATTCTCCCAGCTAATCTCTCCGGGAAGCGTTTTTAGCGATAATCGCGCACAAGTCCTTTCACAAACCACTGCGATTGTTCCTACAACCTAATTCAGCCTTCGTGATTTTATTTATTTTTTGTAATACCATAATGTTACTATGATATAACAGGACTAAAAATAAAAGTAAAAAATCTGATGTGGCCAACACAAAACCTCCCGCTATTTAATTTTTATTAATTTAAATACATACCTACTTACGTATTTACTAACGCTGCAAACTGTTCCATTGCAGAAAACTATTGCTTTATTTACTATTTTCTTTTTAAAATGTCACTATTATTAATTTGAAGCGGTTAGTTTTTTGACAGTAACATTTACTGTTAGTTACATTCATTTGATAAATGAATTGTGTAACAAAGGAATAGTTTTTATCTTAGGCTTCGCGACTAATAAAAAAAAATATTTTTAAATTTATCTGTAAAATATATAGAAAAAGTATTAATGTATTCCTATAGAAAATTCAATAATCTTTAATTTTCATAAGACACAAAATTCGAAAAAATGGCATTTAATGGTATTTTTTGAAGAAAAACCACTATGAGCTTCAGATAAAGTGCCATTTCCGGTTATCTGATTTACACCAAAATAATGGCTTCTTTTCATATTAGAATAGGATAAAAATACAAGGTTTCAGAATTTTCTGAATGATAGTATTTGAGTTAGAGCGAAGACAAAATCCATACACATACACACATACAGACATCATGGTGAAAATGTTAAAAATGGATTCTAGGGACCTTAAAACGTGGTCATTTATTAAAATCTCGATACGCGATTTTTAGCACGATCCCTATACCTCCCTTACCAAGGGTAGCGGGAGGTAAAAAGTAGAAATAAAGACCGCCGGCCGTTACTTTTTATAACAGTCGCCTACAATTAAGGATCAAGTGTTCCCAGAAAAAACAAAGTATCTTGATGGACCATTGTCAGCGAGAATTTATAAATCAATTAAAAAATTGTTCAGTATGAGAGAAAGAGAAGAATTTTATTATTATTTTATTATTCCTAAATGTTTAAATTTTATTTTATTACGAAAAACCTTGTATGCCACACGGCCGATATGCAAATAAAGTACTCGGCTGATTATAAACCTCGGCTATTGCCTCGGTTTAGAAATCTTAGCCGTGTCCGTTATTTGCCTCGTATCAGCCTAATGACGTTAATAACTATAACAGGACATCTTCAATACTTCAAGCATAATTTTATTTGCTTAATAATAATAATAATAATAATAATAATAATATATCACGGCATATTACCCATTTCTGGGTATGTGTCAGTACCTACAACACATGTAGACATCGGTAATGATGACGATATATTTTACCGTGTGGGCACTTACCAGGCGTCACCTCACGGGCACTCATAGCTGGTGTGGAAAGTGCGCCACAGGGGTCACTTTAGTGCCATTACTACCAGTATGGTTTCCACATCTTTGGAAAGCAAAAAATATTTCATTTTCATTTTCAATGGTGTTTCTAATATGAAACCCATTATAACTTTGAAATCATAACTAAAAATTCAATATAAATAAAAAAATCTGATGTGGTCAACACAATACCGCTTTTTAATTTTTATTAAGTTGATAAAACTATATATTCAATGATTTTTTTTTTGCTAGAAAAACTGTTAAAAGCTTGTATAAATGATACTTCCGGTTATCCGATATACAGTAAAAACAAATGAACTGACAATTTCCGTACTAGTGTTTAAAAAGTTGTAGGAAAATTCATTTTTTAATTGTTGTACGGTAAAATGTTTACTCAGGAATATTTTCAGCATCTATTGTAATAAAACTTTCATAAAATACCGTGTTATTGAATAACGATTGATTGACATTTTATTTAAGGTTAAATTGTAAGAATAAAGACAGGCTTGCGTTTCACAACCCACAGCCAAACAGGATGTAAAAACTTATTAAACACCCGATATTTCTCAAAATCTTCATTTTGGGCATGTTATCCTGAACATTCTGTTTGTCCTGCAATAATTGTACAAAAGGACATGAATAAAAAATGTGATTGCGTTTCCTAGCAATCACAAAGGAAAACTATATTCAACGCAGCGTTTCGCTGACAGCTTGCTATCAGTCATATTGCAATAAATCAATTGGAAAACGTACCAGGATTCAGTTTGTAATTCGTATGTAAATGCCTGGATTAGTGCGTTGGATATCAAGTGGAATACATTTCATTGTGCAGGTATTTGTCCACAGATACCGCTTATATTACGATCCCTAACAACATAAGGTTCGGACGATACCAATTTTTGCAATTAATAGTTTCTATACGTACTAAAACTCGTTAATGATTAATTTTTATTAATGATTTGGAAATACACAATTTCAGGCTACATACGACAATCAATAGATATTTATAACAAATAATTTTACAAAGGGAAAATGAAACACCCACCAAAAAACACTGGCTACTTAATGTTCGGACGACTGTGATTTGTTAATTTATTGTAACCAAAGTTGCCATTATTATATGACAGATTTGATGTTTATCAATCTTGTAAGTGTTGATTTATGATTATACGCGATTTGTGCTGTTAAAAATGAGCCGTGGCAAGGCTACTTCAAAGACCATTCGTAAACTTGTAGTGAAATACTACCATGAAGGGAAAAGCATGAGTATAATTGGAAAAGATTTGCAGTTGGCGAAATCCACTGTAGCAGATATTATTAAATGTTATGGCGAAACAGGTGACTATGAAATTCGAGGAAAAAGTACCGGACAACCAAAGAAACTGACTCCTAGATTGAGGCGGTAACTTGTGAAAATTTGCAAAAGTCACCGAAGAGCCACTCTAAGGGAAGTAACGGTTCACTTTTCTACAGAAACCGGTGTACAAATTTCGCGAGAGTGTTGTAGGCGGTGGATTCACAGGTCAGGACTCGGTTTTTATAAGGTATAAAAACATATTGTTTATCTGAGTTTACTTTAATTTTGTATTATATTCTTAAGGCGAAAGAAAAACCGCTGTTAACAAAAGTATAGATGAAAAACCGTCTACGTTGGGCTAAGTCTAAATTGCACTGGACAGTAGACGACTGGTCCAAAGTCATATTTAGTGACGAATCCAAATTCGATATCTCTGTAGGTGACTGTAGAAAACGAATTATTTGGGATAAAACGGAAGCTTTTCATAAAGACTGTCTCAAACAAAAGGACTGTGAAATTTGCAAAGGGGTTGATGATTTGGGGGTGTATGTCTGGAAATGGCGTAGGAAGTTTTATCCCGCCGGAAACTTCATCTTTCAGCAGGATGGAGCATCATGCCACACGGCAAAATCAACAAAAAAATGGTTTGAAGACTACGACATGAAAATTCTAGAATGGCCTTCAAGCAGTCCAGATCTCAATATTATTGAAACTTTGTGGCACCGAATGAAACGTTACTTAAGAAATAATCCTCAAAGAACGATAAATGATTTAAAAACAAAACTCCAAGAAATTTGGGGTTCTTTTACACCAGATTATTGCAGATCCCTGCTGGCATCCATGCCAGCCAGAATACAAGCTGTTATAAAGGCGAAAGGTGATGTGACGTCGTTCTAACTCTTGTAAAATCAGTACTCGTCCGAACATTAAGTTGTCATTATAATTTCTTTATTTTCTAATTTGTTAGGTTCTAAGCATTTTGTGTTAAAATAAAATCCATATTTTTTGGCAAAATATGGTCTTTCATTGTGCAACAAAACTAAATATTTCAATATTAAATCTAATTGGAACATCAATAAATATTTGTGAAAACTGGTATCGTCCGAACCTTATGTTGTTAGGGCTCGTAGCCGTGAAAGCTATCTGTATAGGACCAACGATGTCGATTATTTATTATGACCGAAAGTTGTTAGAAAAAAAGTTTTCAGATTTAAATATTCATATAGAATTAAGGTCAATTTATTTTATCTGAAAATTGCTGTTGAAATGGAATAAAAAGTTATGTAGACTGCCTTACAATTTGACGTAATGTAATAATAGGTTATGTGCATTTAGTCTCGCTGTCTCAGATGGGGCGGCAGATAGCTCACATGCGCACGGTATGAAACAAGCACAGACATACGCCCGTGTAGGTGGTTAACGTGTGCAAGAAAGAGATGATGATAGTGGGGGATAGTCGAAGCTCGTGGCGTCAATAGTTGTTAGTACCTTTAGACATGTCGGCCGTTCGGTGCACGCATATTAGCTGCAATAACACATAATAGCCCTTAATAACAGTGCGTGCAAGCCTTTTCCCCGTGCAGCCGGTCTCCGATTGGCCGAACGGAGCGATCATATCAAATCGACTATTTATAGTTTGATGGAGAAAAATTATTATTGGTAGTTTGGAGCGCGGCAAATAAGCGGTTAGACCGGTGTGTGGTGCACGAGTCCGAGTCCTCGTCACGACTCTAAAATCGTAGCCGCGGGGCCACACCAAATTGCTGTCAGATGCGACTTTGATGATTGGGTGCCCACTCCACTCGGTCGCTGCCCGGAGCGGAAAAACTGGACCGGCTGTCAATCGCTCCATGGAGCCAACGCGTAATTGCTCTCACCACCATGTTTAGCTACCAACACATGCCTGCACATCTGCAATTCCTGTATTTCGTTTCGTTCCTAGAAAAATTGGATCAACGAGTTTTCAAAACTGAGCAATAGCAAGTTCTTGAAATTGATTTTCACTGTGAAACATGGCGGTTGAAATAAATGTAGGTAAATGGCAAAAACAAAGGAAGTACATCCAGACATTAAACTTTATGTATAAATGTAAGAAGAGATCTAAGGAACTGACTTATGCAGGGTTTACAATCTTTTATAGAGAGTCAGATAGCTCAGCGGTTAGGATTTATAAATTATTCGAACTTGAAGGCTTATCTTTTCTATAAATTTTGTAAACTAAAAATATTAAGAAATAAGACACAGTAAATCAGGGCCGCTCCGAACGGGGTGCCATTTCTAGACAGTAATAATAATACATTTTTATAAAATGACCCTATCTATCGCAAAAAAAAATCTGTTGTGGCCAGCACAAGACCTCTCGCCATTTCCATATTAGGCTATATAAGTATTGTATTGCACTTTGCTATCGAACCGTCGTTTTATAACAAAATATTACAGAACTTTACCCAAATTTTGTTTTTTATTGTATTTAACATGTCTTCTGCACACATATAATTCTAATTATATCTATTTTTCATTGTATGAGGAAGTTTCTAAATGTCACAGATTCTTCCAATTTATTAACTAGATTGGCGGTATTTCTGATGGATATATGCATATTACCTATAATTACAAATATTTAATTAATAAAACAATAAGAAAGATTAAATGTACTTCCCAGGAAAAGCTACTAAATGTCACTAAAACTGTTAATTTTTGACACTGAAATCTGTCATTTACAAATTATGTTATAAACATTTGAATTTGTCAACTGGTTTCCTTAGTGTAGTTTCGCCTACTCGACTTGTTATATCCCGATATTCTATACATTATAGCGTCTTTATCTCTAAATTTATAGAAGATATAATAAAAAATTTAAAAGTATCAGGTGTAGAATTTTGTTCTTCAAAATTAGTAATATCAAAAATTTTCAAAAATTAATATTTGGAAGAATATCTTTTAAAAACTACTACTTCCGGTTGTTCAATTGTTACCAAAAGCTTTTCAGCTCTTCCCAGGAATGTCAGATTGAGGAATTCGTAGTTAAACAGGTCTTACGTCTTATAGTTTTTGAGGAATCGTCCGTCCAACATCCAGTCATACACACACACACGCACACATACACACATCCACACACTCACACACACACAGACATCATTGTAAAAATGTTAAAATCGGATTCTAGTGACCTTGAAACGTGCTTATTCATTAAAATCTGGATAGGTGATTTTTAGCATGATTCCAGTACCTCTCTTAGCGAGAGATAAAAATTATACAACTTACATACATAGATAGTGAGGTGACAGAAGTGAATTATTATTACCTCTCGCTAAGAAAGGTATTGGAATCATGCTAAAAATCCAGATTTTAATGAATAAGCACGTTTCAAGGTCACTAGAATCTGATTTTAACATTTTTACAATGATGTCTGTGTGTGTGTGTGGATGTGTGTATGTGTGTGTGTGCGTGTGTATGGCTGGATGTTGGACGGACGATTCCTCAACAACTATAAGACATAAGACCTGTTTAACTATGAATTCCTCAATCTGACATTCCTGGGAAGAGCTGAAAAAATTTTGGTAACAATTGAAGAACTGGAAGTAGTAGCTTTTAAAAGAAATTCTTCCAAATATTAATTTTTGAAAATTTTTGATATTACTAATATTGAAGAATAAAATTCTACACCTGATACATTTAATTTTTTTTTATATCTTCTATAAATTTAGAGATAAAGACGCTATAATATATAGAATATCAGGATAAAATAAGTCGAGTAGGCGAAACTACACTAAGGAAACCAGTTCTCAAATTCAAATGTAAATGACATGTCAGTGTCAAAAATCAATAGTTTTAGTGACATTCTGATAGCTTTTTCTGGGAAGTACATTTAATCTTTCTTATAGTTTTATTAATTAAATATTTTTAATATGCATATATCCATCAGAAATACCGCCAATCTGGTTAATGAATTGGAAGAATCTGTGACATTTAGAAACTTCCTCATACAATGAAAAATAGATATAATTAGAATTATATGTGTGCAGAAGACATGTTAAATACAATAAAAATCAAAATTTGGGTAAAGTTCTGTAATATTTTGTTATAAAACGACAGTTTGATAGCAAAGTGCAATACAATACTTATATAGCCTAATATGGAAATGGCGAGAGGTCTTGTGCTGGCCACAACAGATTTTTTTATTTGCATCTGCATAATAATACTTGTATGTTAACTGTGAAACTTTGTCCAAACAGAATCATGATTATGGTATAAATAAAATACCGAAACGTCGAAAAATCTACATTTACGGTATAGAAATTATTTCCAAAGTTCGAAAATAAATAACGTATAAAAATTTTGATTGTTATTGATACGTTAACAAAATAGAATTATGTTTGCTTCATGTATCTCATTTAAGATAAAACATGCAATTCTCGTTGCGATAAAAATATTTGTATTTCTTTTATGCGTACCAAGTTATCCTCGTACGAAATATATCTCCATTTGGTTTCGATTTTAGTTGATTCCTTGCACCTATTGAAAACGCACCGTCCTCAAAATCTTATCTTCGGTTCGCAGTTCCTCGCAATCAGCATCATTCCTCTCCGTGAGCAATAATAATACATTCGGTTTGAAAAACGCGCCCGGTAGGTAAGTGGTTTTTACCGGCATCGGTGCTACCGTCTCTATCTCGAAACATACAAATGATGTATTTTGCTTCGACTGCGGCCGTGGAAGTCGGAGAAAGAGATAAGTTTATTGTTGGCTGCTGAACACACACTTCATTTCCCTCTAGCGGGGGAAGGGGCCGTCGCGGTGAGATAAAGCCGCCAGGAGTTTATCCATTTCCTTTTGCGAACGGTCGCGCAGCAAACAAGCAAGGGATGCGCGAAGCACCAGCAATATGCAGGAAGAAAATAGTGGCGAAAATATCGATAGTTTCAGGTGCACAGAAAAATAAAACTAGTTGGTTTATTACCCATTGTTGGGTATGCCATTCTGAAGATGTCGGTAACATACATTGGTTGATAGAACAACACTTTTTCGCTATTTGAAAATTAAAAATAATATAATAACGTACACTTGTAGTAACTTGGTTTGAAATAAGAAAAAAATTGTGCTTGGCTTGATGAAGGCAAAACTTGGCTTGAGCTTGACATCTCAAGTTTTTACAATTTTAAATACGGCTTTATTTTTAAGCTTTATCAAGCTTTTCAGTCAGGAAGGAAAAGCATGTTTTCAAACTACATGATAACAATAAAAATGATAAAAAGGAAAACAGAGAAATAGTACATTACTAACCGAGGTGGGAGATGTTTCATTACAGCCGAGGGCTTTTGTATATTACCGAGAGGCGAAGCCTCGAGGTGAGATAATGCGCGAGGCTGTTATGAAACTCCCACCGAGGTTTTAGAGATGCACTCGATTTCGAGCTTTGGCCCGGCCCGACTCGAAGCCCGCCTCGATTTCGAGTCGATCGTCGAGCCGGGCCGAATATATTTTTTATCGGGCCGAATCGGGCTAATCATTTTCAAAAATCGAGACGAGTCGGACTTTTGATTTTGGCCCGGCCCGAAAATTCGAGCTTTTCGGGCCGGTCCGAAAAATCTTATAGTTCAATCAAATGCACAGTTTCCTTACTATTTTAATGAAAATGGATGAAGTTAAAAAGGATCAAAATGATTTAATAACAACACACTTCACATATTAATAAATAAAAATGTATTATTTTACTTCAAGAATTCAAGGTTATTAATTAAAGCATAATAATTATATTGTGATGTTGCTATTATTATTGTTATTACTCGTATACTTAAATAAAAGTGATTTTTGTTCTAACCATAATGATTTCTTGTCCTATTTTTGAGCAGAGAACAAAGTTATATAAAAAATCCTTGTGTAAATTTTATATATATTTATATAAGGTTTGTGAAAAAGTTGTTTAAATTGTTTGCTAAACAAAGTGTTAAATACTCGTAGGTCTGTAATTTTTATAACAAACTGACACTAGAAGGATTTCTATTTTAACTACTTATGTTAAGTAATGTTGAAAGTTATAAGAATGTAGAGGTTTTTTATAAGTTTGACACGAAAAAAAGTTAAATATTTCGCCTTAACATAAAAATCAACATTAGGAATGCCGGATGCACCCAATTTCGAGCTTTGGCCCGGCCCGGCCCGATTTCGAGTCAATTTTCGAGCCGAGCTAGCTAATTTTTTTGTCGAGTCGATCTTCGAGTCGGGCCGGTAATTTTTATTTTCGGGCCGAGTTGATCCGATCCTCAAAGTCCGGCCCGGCCCGGCTCGAATGCATCTCTACTCCAAAAGGTTAGGAATCTGTATATTACTATAATGATTGTGAATATAATAAATTCTCTGTATTAAAAAGAAAGAAGAATTGCTGTTGCAATGACATGTTAAACAACAAGTAATAAGGGAAAAATTGTGACATTCCTGTTGAATTAGTCACTAAACAAAGTAGCTGGAAATGGTATCCTAATAAATTGTTATAATGCATTAAGCATTATGCAATAATCAATATGCATTATAAGCATTAAATCTTTCGGTGAAAATGAGGCTTTAGGTTCGCCATCTCGAAAATTTTATTAATTTTCTTGCTGGTGTCGGCAATGGCAATTTTTATCGGTTGTTTAGTATATATGCATCCTCTGAATTTATTTCAGTAATGAATTAAAAAAAGAAACTCTAATATTCTTTTCAGTGATTCATTTAGGAATCATATTACAAAGTTATTAGTTTTCGTCCAAATCTGCTAATACTATAACTTCTCATCTGTACCTAATTCAAAGTGCAGTTAATTTAGCTGCACAAACCAGTTTAGAAAACAATGAAAAAGGGAAGAAAAAACAGTTTGTAAAGAGTGTTTATCCGTGAAAAGCGTGCGTTGCCGTCCATTGTGTTCACTAATAAACGATTAATTCAAATAAACGTTCAATTTGAAGTACAATGCTGGGTGGGCTTGGGTCGGGCGCCACCTGTACACGCTATATAAAATAATAATTAATGTCGGTTGGTAAATTGAGACATAAAGGAGCTGGCGCAGCAGGGCGCAGTCTTCCCGCAAAGTGTGCCAACAAAGAACGAAAAAATTACCAGGGGATTCCGCACATAATAAAATGATGCGGGATGCGATGCGTCCGACTTAGTATTTTTGAATTCGACGATAATTAAAATTTATGACGAAATCCTAACTGGAACAATGGACGGTGGAGCGTACCTGTAAATGAAAACTGCGGCCGTCTTCCAAGCCTTTGTTTCTAAAGCCGCCAGTACCAAATATATTTCAAGCAATTAATCAACTTATAACACGTTCCCAGTCAGAATTTTTATATTGTTTTTTGTCCCGTCCGGCGAGAATGTATTCACGAACAACGCCTAGTCACCTGGTCGACACAAATGAAATGCTTATTTTATGGAATACTATGAATAATGCCAACCTATGTAACTAACAAGTTAAAGACAATGATAAATAAAATTTACAAGGTTTCCAAAAAAGGGTGTTTGGGCTCAGTTTACTTAATTTTTATCTCTCGCTAAAAATCGCATATCCAGATTTTAATGAATAAGCACGTTCTAAGACCCCTAAAATCCGTTTTTATCACTTTTACGATTCTACTACACAGAAAAAAAATCTGTTGTGGCCAGCACAAGACCTTCCGTCAATTCCATGGATTTTGTACAAATCCCATACCAAAAGGTCCTTGGAACAGATTCTATATAATATCATGTAAAATCGAACAGGAACACATACTATTTTTTACAAATTCCATACCAAAAGTTCATTTGAAAAGGTTCTATAAATCCAATAAAATTATAACATAAGCTACACTAAGTAATGTCCTTCCATCTTCTCTTTGGCCTTTCTCTGCGTGTCACTTGCGAGCAACACTATGACATACCAATTTTAGATCCTATACTTTTTTCCATATTTGGTTTTGCACTTGCAACTGACATCTGTCAATTAAATTTTTTTGAATAATTATGTCAGCTGTTTCCATGATAAATAACAAAGCTGACTAATTTTTGAAAATTAATTTCTTTATAATGCTTTAACTCTACATCTATTGAATATGAAGGAAAATGAATAATCAAACCATATAGAGAAGAGTATTTTCTTTAATAAATATAAAAACAAAATGTCAAAAAATAATATTTAACTGCGTTTTTTTAAGAAAAACTGTTAAAAACTTCAAATAAGGGTACTTCCGGTGGATCAGTTATAACCAAAATCTAATCAACTCTTCATATGGATGTACAGAAGAGGAATACGAAAGAATTATAATTTTTAGAATTATAGTATTGGAGTTATCGTCGGAGAAAAATTTGTCACACACGGACACACATACACACACACACACACACACGAACACACACACACACATACATACAGACATCATCTTAAAAATAGTAAATTCGTATTGTAGGGACCCTAAAACGTGCTTATTCATTAAAAACTCACCACCGAATTTTTTGACCAAAGACAATACCTTCCTTACCTAAAGGTGACGGAAGGTAAAAAGAATTGAAAATTTATGTAATTATAATTAGATTTTATTTTATTAGGCAATATGTCTAATAATTTAGTATAATTTACAAATCTTAATTTAGCATTTTAACTAACCCGAAATAGATAATAAATATTTTGTAAAAAATCGTTAATTTAAATATGTAAATAGTTATTTTAATTATTTATTTTATTTAATTTTACTATATTTTGGCTTCATTACTTTTGTCCTTCAATTATCGGTGATTTATATAATGAATTAGGTAAGTAAATAGAAAATTTAAATATATATTTAGTTAATTTCTTTATCTATGTTTAGTTCAATACTAAATGTAGTCACTTAATCTAATTTTGTATTTAATTTTACTATAATTTGTTATTACAAATTTTGAAAATTTAACTAATTCAACTTAGATAATTTAAAGAAAACATATTAGAAGGCTGAAAATCACAGATTTATTTAGTTAATTTAACTACAATTTAGAAGGTTTGTTTTTTCTGTATACTTCCGGTTGTCCAATTGTTACCAAAACCTTTTCAGCTCCTCCCATTAATGGCAGATTAAGGAATACGTAGATTAGATCTTTTACTGCCCAATTCACAAAAAAGTTTAAGCTAATCCTCTTTTTTGGATTAGTGAATTCTATTCTATTCTGGTATTTAAAATTTAATTTTCATGATATTATCAATAGAGGTAGATACTAGGAATACATTAGACTATATTTTAAGATATAAACTGTCAAAATTAGAGTAGAATTCGCTAATCCAAAAATGAGAATTAGCTTAAACTTTTTTGTGAATCGGGCTGTTAGAATTTGAGAAACCGTCCCTCCAACATTCACACATCCACACACACACTTGTAAAAATATTAAAATCGGATTCTAGGGACTTTAGAATGTGCTTATTCACTAAAATCTTGATATGCGATTTTTAGCATAAATCCAATACCACTTAGCGAAAGGTAAAAATGAATAAATATATTTAAATAAAACAATATTTTGGCCAAGTTCTGTATTTTTTTTACTTTCCGTCACCTTTAGATACGGAAGGTACGTATTATCTTTGGTCAAAAATTCGGTAGTGAGTTTTTAATGAATAAGCACGTTGTAGTGTCTCTAGAATATGATTTTACTAGTTTTAAGATGATGTCTGTGTCTTTGTGTGTGTGTGTGTGTGTGTGTGTGTGTGTGTGTGTGTGTGTGTGTGTGTGTATGTGTGTGTATGTATGTGTATGTGTGTGTGTGGGTGTGTGTATGTATGTGTGTGTGTGCATGTGTGTGTGTGTGGATGTGTGGATGTTGATATGGATAAACGATTTGTCAAATTTTATGACTTAGATCTGTTTATTATCTGAGTTATATACTCGTAGTTCAGTGGAAAAGTAATATATGTATAAGTGAATATCTTTGTCAACTTAATAGCTATTTTTAATACAAGTGAGCAAAGTATGTCTTTTCTCACGCGTGCCAACTGGACAAGTGAGAAAAAGACATGCTCACGTGTGCTAAACATGATTTTTTCCACAATCTTGAAATATAATTTTTCTAAAAAACGAAACGTACTTTTTTTATTAATTTAAAACTCAACAGTAGGTACATATGTTTATAACTAAATTTAATGTGGAGTTAACTACAAAAAATTGTTATTCCTTCATGTAGAATGGTAGACATTTATTGTACAATTTGCAACTCTATCAAAATTTATGACTCCTGTCTTCTGTCGTAGAATATTATAGGCTTGCGTATTTTGCTCACTTGTGAAGAAAGTAATTTACTTTTCTTACTTGTGATTCAACATGCTACTTTGCTCACTATTTTAAGTTGAATAATAATGAATTTTGCTACATTTCTTTTTGATTCAGTTTTTGGAAGCAATTAAAAAAATTTTCTATACGAAGAGGTTCATTTATTTCAACATAGTCAATAATTTACAATTTCCAACTGCGACGTTTGGGTTCTGTTTAGAACCATTTTCAAGCTAACAAAAAATTATTTATATTGTTAATTACATGAAAATTATAATATACAATTGTCAAACTTACCAATTATTAAAGTATTAAAAAATTAAAAAGTTTTGCATTTTAGTTATAAATGATTTTACAAAATTTAGAAAACCAATGAGTTTAAAGACTACATGGTTACAAGTCAACTAAATCAAAATTGTACAATTCGTCTTATAAGTGACCGCCAAAATCAATAATAATAGAAAGATGCAAGAATGAATGACAAAAAACATTAAAAACGCTAAAACAAAAATTAAAAATTACTGTGGAGTGATATATTTAATATTGGTATATAAATTTTTAGAATTATTGTAATCAGATATATAATTTCTTTTTGTTTACGCCCGCTAGTCAACTTTTCAACTGAACTATTTATTTTTTTGTGATGGTCGGTATGATGCTTGCCCACGTAATTACATTACGATTAATTTAGTGACACCTGGGTGCATAATGATTAATATACACTCTCACTATTGTACGCAAATAGCCCAACCTGTGAATTTCATTTCACTTCATGCAGCTTTCGGTCATTATGACCAATGAAACAACGGGCCTGTCTCATTAGGAACTAGAATTATTGTTATCGCATTTAAATTAAAATGAAACTGTCATTTTTACCTTAAATTTATGCATAGTTGCTTTATAAGCGTGTTGTTTATTTACATAATTTGACATAATTTACACATTGTTTTGGTAAAGTTGAGGTTAGGTGCTCTCAATACATAAATTGAGTTTTATAGAATAAATAGGTACATGAATAAAATAAATACAGGATGTCTCTTAAATAGGGGGACATGGCTTAACCACAGATTCCTGAGGCTAAAATAAGACGATTTAACTAAACTTGCTTCTACCGGAAAGTGTACCATTTAGCCAGAATTCTGATTCAAAGTTCTTCGGAAAAAAATTAATTTTGCTTATAATAACAGAAGGCTTTATTCGATTTGGGTGAAATTTGGTATGACAGTTCTTATGGTTTTAAGTCATCTTTTAAGATGATACTTGTTATTATTAGTGAACCACTAGTGTATGAAACTTAGGTGTCCCAACATTAATTAGACCGTAACTTTTTAATGGCCACGCCGATAACATAAAATTATTTTTCTTCAGAGAGATACATTCAATAGTAAACTTTTCTCTCTGTGTTTAATTTGTGATATCTGTTACGGTTCAGACAGAAAAAAATAAAACCTGAGTGACTGCACCGTGAATTTTTTTAAAATAAATTTAATCTAGCAGTCTATCCAAATGTCAAACACCAAATTTCTAATGACAGTAACAATTGTTTTTAGGTTGTCAAAAAATTCCTTCGCATTATTCAGAAACTAGTAACATCCGATTGTTCGGCGTAATAGTATTTTACTACCATTATTATAAATAACACGAATAAATATGTTAGCTTACTCCTAAACAAGTTGAGAAAATTGACAACTCGTTACTGTCATTAAAAATTAGATGATGATCTCTGGTTAAGCCATGTTCCCCTATTTAAGAGACAACCTGTATATCATCACGGTATATTACCCATTTCTGAGTGTGCCAATCAGCTTTTTCACAGATACCGGTAATGATGATAACATATTTGTACCGTGCGGGCGTTTACCAGGCGTCACCTCGCGGGCACTCATTGCTATCGTGGAGAGTGCACCACAGGGGTCACTTTTGTGCCATTTACAATTCGAAATATGTGGCGCTTTGCACATCTGAGTGCGGTATACTCAAATTCGATCGACGGCATAATTTCAAATAGCTCAAAAACAAGGAATCGACCGGCTAAAATTGGGTTCGGATCAGATTAATTTGATTTTTAAGAGATGGGTTTGGATGCGGTTCTGGTTCAAGCATGAATAAAATTGACAGTTTCGTTCTAGGTTCAGGTTCGATTCGACCTAATGAAAATTGAAGATCGGATGTATTACGATTACGTTTTCGAATAGGGTCCTCCACCGTAGTAACAAATTAGAACAAGGGTCAGTTATATTAAAACTAGACCTTAAAATTGCATATTAAGGACTATCAAAGTTTAAAAATAGTTATTAGTTCCTAAAATAATCGAATTTTTGTTACCATTTCCTCATCTCCATATCTACGTCACACATTTATTCTATTCCAAATTCTTACTACTTTAAAACCTTCTGCTACCGCCTTTTTAAAATACGGAATCCATTTGCAAGTATATAAATGCAGAAAATAACAATAATAAAACAACAGAAATAAACCAAATAATACTAGTTTAAATTTATGATGCCATGACAGATTACAAGTCTTGGTATGAAAGTAAAAGATATGTTGAATGACATAGGCTACCAGTAGTAATCAAATCTTGGACTATAATATATACGTAGTATTTTTACTTCCTTGTACGAAGTAAAGGAAGTATTGTAATCGCGAAAAATTTCGGTTTCCAGTTTTCAACGGAAATATCCATTTTGACCATCCCTGAATCCATTTTGACTAATTTGGTCGTGACGTCTGTACGTACGTACGTATTCGTATGTACGTATCTCGCATAACTGAAAAACGGGAAGCCGTAGAAAGTTAAAATTTTGTATTTAGGACTGTTATAACATCTAGTTGTGCACCTCCCTTTTTGGTCATTACATAACTTTCGGAAGTGGCACTTTACTTGAAGCCTATAATAGATTTTAATGAAAAACTATATTAAAATATAATCCAAAACTTTTTAAATTTGGTATATAAGACTTTTATATCAATGGGAATAATATAATTGATTATAGTTAAAATGGTTTATCCGGAAGTGGTACTTTACTTGTAGCCTATAATGGATTTTAATGAAAAACTATATTAAAATATTATCCGAAACTTTTCAAATTTGGTATATAATACTTTTATATCAATGTGAATAACATAATAGATTTTATTCCCCTTTTCCTTTTGTTTGGTACCTTGGATGATGAATATGTGGAGAGGAAATTGATTTCGCCTTCTCAAGGTTCAATGTAAAACTTAGTTTTTATTTGATATTTGGACGTTTCGAGGGACCCAAGGCCCTCATCATCAGCAGAATTAAAAATTTATTTTAAAATAACAGTTTGCTACAATAAATAACATAAATGACGATTATATAAATTTTTTTCCAAATAGAATATTTTTTTTTCCCTTACCTTAAACATTGACTCAAGGGTCAATTTTAGAGATATGTTTGCATACAAGATTCCCAACTGCTAAAGCCACTTCACCTCCATACTGGAAATCGAAAAAAGGTGGGCGGAAAGTTTAATTGTAAAAATTGTTTTTACTAAATGTAGACAGTACCTATTTACTTGAGGGATTAAAACTTGATCGTGTCTCCGACCCGAGGACAATCAGTAAGCGAAACTTTTTGGAGCATCGGGGATAACATTTTCAACCTCCATACTGGAAAATACGTGCCTGTTTTGAGTTTTAATGTTTATTTAAAAAACTTTATTATTGTACTGATAAATTGAATATAGATTGTTCCAAAACTATCTGATTGACATTGTTGAATATTTACCTTGTTTTTTGAGGGATTAACACTTAATAAATAGATACTTTTAGATCTCACACAAACATGGGATTGTGAGATCCAAACCAAAAAAAAATTTTAAAGTATCTATTTATTAAGTGTTAATCCCTCAAAAAAACAAGGTAAATATTCAACAATGTCAATCAGATAGTTTTGGAACAATCTATATTCAATTTATCAGTACAATAATAAAGTTTTTTAAATAAACATTAAAACTCAAAACAGGCACGTATTTTCCAGTATGGAGGTTGAAAATGTTATCCCCGATGCTCCAAAAAGTTTCGCTTACTGATTGTCCTCGGGTCGGAGACACGATCAAGTTTTAATCCCTCAAGTAAATAGGTACTGTCTACATTTAGTAAAAACAATTTTTACAATTAAACTTTCCGCCCACCTTTTTTCGATTTCCAGTATGGAGGTGAAGTGGCTTTAGCAGTTGGGAATCTTGTATGCAAACATATCTCTAAAATTGACCCTTGAGTCAATGTTTAAGGTAAGGGAAAAAAAAATATTCTATTTGGAAAAAAATTTATATAATCGTCATTTATGTTATTTATTGTAGCAAACTGTTATTTTAAAATAAATTTTTAATTCTGCTGATGATGAGGGCCTTGGGTCCCTCGAAACGTCCAAATATCAAATAAAAACTAAGTTTTACATTGAACCTTGAGAAGGCGAAATCAATTTCCTCTCCACATATAATAGATTTTAGTTAAAATGGTCTAACCGGAAGTGGTACTTTACTTGAAGCCTATAACAGATTTTAATGAAAAACTATATTAAAATATATTCCAAAACTTTTCAAATTTGGTATAGAGTACCTTTATATCAATGGGAATAACTTAATAGATTTTGGTTAAAATAGTATAACGGGAAGTGATACTTTACTTGAAGCTGTTACCAGTTTTTCTTGAAAAAAATGTTGTTGTTTTGATTTTAATAATAAATGCTTCATATAAAAGTTTTAGAGACTTAAATTCTGCGTCGAAAACATTAAGTATGATTAAATTAGCTCTTTGTATAAGCGACATATGTAAATTTAAAAATTATGTACTTTTTGATTTCTGTAATTAAGTTTGTTATGAATTAAGACAAAAAAATAACAAAAAATGTCAAATTATGTCAAATACGTGCAATTTTATGATGGGTCTGTTATAATACATATTTTAATTATTAACAAAATATGTACATTTAGCGTAACTGGCGTACAAGGAAGTCATGTGGTGCCCACATCAGATATTTATTAATTATGACATTAAATTACTTATTATCCACCCATATTTCCAATTATTAACCACAGGGGTTATTTTAACATATTTATACATTTTATAAGTACTGAAAAAAATAAATTTATGTGACTTCAATTATAAGCGAAATCCATTGTTTGAGAACAAAATCATCTCTATATCTACGTCACAGAATATTAAAAAAATATTACGGCTTAACGAATAACACTAAAGACTTTCTAAAACATATCACTTTCACTTTAGATGAAGTTTTGTAAAAAAAATAGTGGAGGACCTTATTGAAAATGAGCCTGGTCGGAGCTAAACCCTGAACCCAATTTTAATCTCAGCTTCGATTCTGACTCGGGTTCAATTGAAATATATATCTGAGGTTAGGTTTTGGGTTTGGGTTCGCTCAAATGTTACGGTTTGGTTTGGGTTTTGGTTCGGTTCAAGTTCGGGTTCGGCGCCCGGCACAAAAATGATCCATGTGATGCTCTTTTCACGACAACAACTTACAAGGAGGAACAAATTATGAAGAACTAACGAAAATACATCCTCGGCGACTGCTTTTTAAAATCCCTAGAATAAAGCAATTGTGCGTTCCGCCTTTCAATCTGCATTCGTAAGTTTGGTCCTGCTAGGAATAGACCGTAGACGGCTCAGAGGGAGCAATATATCACCATTGACACTGGACTGCCCTTCGGTCTAGCTGTAGCGCACAAGAACAGTCTTTACTCAATAAGGTCTGAACTAGGGAAGTGATGGTCAATTATTAGTTAAGTAAACCGCTATCAAAACATACAACAATGTGTACGACAGAGATGACTTATTGGACGTGGTTACGGTTGTTAAAATTATGAATATTTCTCAATGCATTGTCATACTTTTCTACAAAAGGATGAAAATTGTTTGGTTCTTAAAAATGAGGACTTACGAAAGTGATAATGTTATCTATAAATAGTATGTTCCTAGGCGCCGCCAAACACTGAACCTATTTACTTTTTATTGATGACTAATTGACTATATTAATCAGTAACATTTTTAGTTAATGTACTTCTGTGTTATATTATACACTGATGTCGATACTGACAATATTGAAAACAAAAATTACTAATATTAAGCACAAATATTTAAATTTTGAAAAGGTAACCCTAGTTTGGAATATATAATAAATTCGTAAATAAGAAACACAAATATTACATTAAATCATTTAAATCAGCGGGAATTCCGCCGATCTGACAACACTGACAACGAGAGTTATGCCTAGAGTCCTAGAGACGAAAGAGAAATATATAGTGCAGCGCATTGTTGTGATCAAACAATGCCATTGTTGTAATCAAGTTTTTTGAAATATGTACATATTTATTTAATATTAGCTATATATATATATATATATATATATATATATATATATATATATATATATATATATATATATATATATATATATATATATATATATATATATATACTGGGTGTTCCATATAACATTGCGTTCTTGAATATCTCGAAAACAATGCATCGTAACAAAAAGAGTGCCGAATCAAAACCTTCATAGTTTTTGGGGGGACATCAGATTCTGACAAAATGGCCCCCCGACCACCCCAGGGGGGCGGGAAAGGGGGTCAACTTAAAAATCTTAAATGGGACCCGCTGTTTTTTTTATTGCAGATTCGGAAAGAGCGTAAAAAATATGTTGGTTTTATTCGGAAACTTTTTTTGTACTCCCAACAGGTGGCGCTGCAATCGTAAAAATGTGAATTTGCTAGAAAAAAATTAACCGATTAATATTTTATTAATAACTTGATAAAAAATGACGTTTGTTGTTTCAATAAATACACAAAATTGTAAAATTAATTTCTGATGAAATCGAGTTGTCCATAGTCAGTTTTTAAAAAGTTTCTTTCTTTTAATTCCCCCCTGAGTGTTGAGGATATATAGACATATATTAGACAGTGCTTTGTGTTAATATATTTCCCGTAGTTCATCTTTCGTGTCCCGCACTGTAGGTAATATTGAATAATTTATATTATGTTTAAATGAATATAATTAAGTATGGAATGGAGATTTCTTCACTGTTTCCAATTCATGGAAACCTAATGTTAAAAAAAATCTGTTGTGGCCAGTTCATGACCTCCCGCCAATTCCATGTTTAAAATAGCAATGAGCTTTAAATAAAGTATCACTTCCATTGATCGTTTGTAAACAAAATCTACTTTGTTGTTCCAATAAATAGAAAAGTTTCTAATACAAAATTTTGGATTATATTTTGTTATGTTTTTCCTGAAAAATCTGTGAGCAAATACCAACTTTGCGAAGTTTTGGATCATTAATATATTTTAAGAAAAAATCGTCACACACACATTATTGTCAAAATCAGCACCAACTTCCTTAGGCTCTAAAACGCAATCAAATTATATAAGAGTATTAAATACCAACTTTGCGAAGTTTCGGATCTTGATATATTTTAAGGAAAAATCGTCACACATACATTATTGTCACAATCATCACCAAATACCTAACTTCCTTATGCTCTAAAACGCAATCTGTGTAAATTCTTCGCCGTACATTATCCATTTCGTAAATGTGTATTTGCAAACTATTATTTGACACTTTGAAATCACGTTCTTATTTGAGAGCTGTTTGATATATAATGCTGCAAACATCAAACTAAAATCGAATTATCCTGTATATCTAATATTTATGTATGTTGGAAAATATATTATTTTTACAAACCTTAATTTCATTACAATCATATTTAAACTACTAAATTCTTCTTACCACGGTTTCATTACTAATTTTAATGTTATTTCTTCGTGACAGTGACATTTGTTTAAATATGTCAAATTTGTTATTAAAGTATTGTTTTTGTTTGACGCAGAGGCAAAGTGATGTACAAAAATAAATTATTTTATAATTCAATATTTAAAGTTATTTCAAGTTATTTACTAAATGCTTGTCGTAGAATTGAAGATTGTGCCATTATATTTAATTTGTATTGGTAAAAGTTGCTAAAAAATTATATTCAATGAATTTTTTACAAGAAAAACTGTTAAAAGCTTGTATAAATGATACTTCCGGTTATCCAATATACACTAAAAACTAATGAGCTCTTCCCACATTAGTATAGAATGGGTATACAAAATTTCAAATTTTTCTGATTGATAGTATTTGAGTAATCGTGTCCACATGATCCACACACACACACAGACACACACACATACATACCTACAGACATCATTGTAAAAATGTTAAAATCGGATTTTGGGGACATCAAAACGTGCTTATTCGCTAAAATCTCTATATCCGATTTTTAGCACGATCCCTATACCTCCCTTAACTAGGGTAGCGGGAGGTAAAAAATGCTAAGTTATGAAGAAGCGGCAATATCGCATGGCAAGGAATAGGGTGCGGAAAAGGGAAAAAGTTGAACATCAGTCCATACTCGAGTGTAGTACATATGAAATAGTTGTTGTGATGTTTATGAGCTGTCATAAATTTTATGAAATATTACAATAAAATACAAGTTTTCACTTCGGACGCGTGGTCTTAAGCACACACAATTTTTTCTAATAATTCTAGACTAGAGCGACCGTTGTGTTATGTAATGAAAATAATTTGATGTAGCAGCTAGGCGACTTTAGACAATATAATTTAGTTTGTAAATGATAAATTACTACTACTGTTCGTAGTCAAATAATGTATGTATGTAAATGCCCAGGTTGCTACAAAAAAAGCATAATAATTTATAGTCTTGTATTGTTCTTTCCATATTGCGTGCAATTTACAATTGTTGTACACTCCATCATAACTGACTAGTTGCATATAAATAGCATGCATTTTTTGCTTGTTTGTATAATTTGTTTGCAAGTAGGTTTGACGTTGTAAACGTGCGTAAGTCTTGCATTAGGCACAGTTTGAGGAGGGGGGTCATTGGGCTGTGCACTTGCACATTTCCGTCATGGTGACCTCGCCAGGCCCGGACCCAGGGGGCAATTACAGAAAATTATTGTCATTACTGGAGCTGCGGCAGGGCAGGGGCTGGGACCATGTCGTGACTCATTGGTGGGAGCAGCAGCGCCAATGGTGGGAAGCGGCTCATCTGTGCACGACTCTAGCCACGCATACGGAGCGGGCAGTGACGTACAAAAGGGTTTTACTTTCTTAAGATAAAGAATCTTATAAAACACATTTCAATACAATAATTTTTCAGTTTTTGATGGACTAATATTTATGAATAAAGCAGAACCCTCTCTACTGATATCAGATATAAGTAAATCACACATTTTATATCTTCTGCATGATCCAAAAAGCCACAAATAGCAACAACTTGAAGAACGATTAATTATGTATAATACAAGTCTGGCGAAATTGTCATAATTCTCCAAAAAAATCAGTTATAGCCAATACAATACCTCTCGCCTTTTCCGTTTTGTTACATAAGTATCGAATTTAACATTTTTTGTGCACAAAAATGATTCTAATTATATCTATTCTTTCATTCTATAAGGAATCTTGTTCTACTCCACTAAAATGTTCAATATAGTTCATGGTTCCAATTTATTGACGGGATTACGGTATATCTTAAGCAGTGCTGTAGTCGTAAAATTAGCAGAGGGTATACGCTGAAAATATATTTGTAAACATAGGGTATACGCAGGGGGGAGGGGGACAATTATTAAGAAGAAAAAATATGCAGGGGGGAGGGGGACAATTATTAAGAAGAAAAAATATGCAGGGGGGGATCAATAACTAAAAAAAAAATAGCGCCGCAGGCGAAATTTTTTTTCATTCAAGGTCAAATGCCTTGTAATTGAAAATTACATTTTTTCAAGGGATGTGAAGTTGCATGTTTTTTCCCTTTCATGTATAAAAATAAATTGCCAGATCACAGAACATTTTACAAAAGAGAATATATTTATCTGGATAAACTGTCTAAAATCGAAACACAACATAACATGCGCGCGCTAAAATTCAAAATACAAAAACTATAAACACAAAGAAAAAAATAAAATAATTAAATACTGCCTTACGTATCAAAGTCGCAAACCTGCCTACTACGAATCGTACATTTTGCGAAAACTGAAAACGGTATACGGCTTCTATATAACAAAAATCAAAATTAAAATTTCAATAATAGATGGCGACGCCAATCAAATAAAGTACCTTTAAAACATAAAGATAATTTCAATATAATTTCTACAAAAATGATATTAATTGTGGGATAAAATTTTCATTAATTGATTTAATTTTTATAATTTTGGTCTCAAATATTTAAAAGCAGAGGGTACACGCTCGGGCACCTAAAAAATCCAGAGGGTATACGGCGTATACCCGCGTATACCCTCGACTACACCCCTGATCTTAAGGATATATGTACTTTTATTATACATACCTACCTACAATTTTAAATATTTAATTAATAATTCAATAAGAAATATTTAAAAAAATGTACTTCCCAGAAAAAGCTTTCAATAATGTCAATAAAACTGTTGATTTTTACACTGACATATTTGTCAATTACAAATATTTCAATGTGACAACTGATTTCCTTATTCCTTGGTATGCGATTTTTTGCAGCAGATTATTCTATATATTATATTTTCTTTATTTCGAAATCTATAGAAGATGAAACCATTTTAAGTGTATTATATTGGATTAGAATTTTATGTTCTTTAATTTTGTAATAACTAAAATTTTCAAAAAATAATATTTAGAACAATTTTCTGAAGAAACTACTACTTCTGGTTCTCAGCTGTTCCCAATTAATTTCAGATTCAGGAACACGAAGTTAAACAGGTCTTAATAGGGTATTATAGTTTTTGAAGAAACACCTTCCAGCATCCACACACACCCACACACACACACACACACACACACACACACACACACACACACACACACACACACACACACACACACACACACACACACACACACACACACACACACACACACACACACATACATACATACATACATACATACACACAGACCTCATTGTAAAAATGTTGTAATCTGTTTCTAGAGACCTTAAAACGTTCGTATTCACTAAAACCTGGATAGCATGAATCTATTTCCGCTCTTAGTGAGAGGTAAAAAAAAGGTGTCTTTGCGTGAGGAGTTTGGATAAAATATTTACGTAGATACCTAACTGTTCTTTTATAAAAACAAAAGATATCTTATAAACGCATGCAGTTTGTGAAAGGATGTTTAATTAATTTTAAGCAATGGTGAAAATCATCAATGCACACACCACAGAGTTGACGGACTCTCAACAAAAATAGCAACGGAATACTACCCGCCATACTGATTTTAGTTATGTCTTACGATACCGAGCGCTAGTGTTGCAGGGCATGAATGCCTACTACTTTATCATTGCAGTTGACTATCTGAATAGTATCTGTTGTCTGTGAACGTAATCAAAACAAAGTAATCAAGTTCCGTCACCATGTCAACAATGACTTCATACAGAGCAGCCTGCTAATACAAGTACAATCCAGCTTTATTTTAGAGATTATCATGCAGGGAGAGCTATAATAGAAAATAGAGTATGATACAAGTGTATAAGAGCCTTTAAAACACCGCCAACTACTTTTGATGGACGCCACTGACTACATTTTACATTTCTACTGCACAGAAAAACTTTTTCAAAGTCGTCGTGAATTATAAATCTATGTTTTGCGACATGTGTTGTTAGATACCGTTAACATAGTTTTCTAGTAAAAACTAAACTATTAGTTCTACTCGCATGTGACAATTTGCTTACAAGCTAAATAATTAATGCCAAGTATTTTTTCAAATGAGCATAGCAAACAAACAAATAAATGACTAGTTTTGCTTCATGATATACCCATCTGGCAACATGTATTCTTTCAATTTATTAAGTCCAGAAAGACTACAAATTTTGTCTAATTTAACCCTTAATCACCCGGGTCTCATGTGCTTCAAACTGATTGATATGTTTATAACTCATGAAGAGAGAGTACACAATAGGAACAGTTTTAATTTAAAATTTAGTTTTGTTGTTGCACAGCAATAAGTTTGAAACTTAAAAATGTGAAGGCCGTGGTTAGAAGAAAATAAGTGAGATAAAGACACGAATAGAAAACGTATTCATTTATCTGATGATGCAAAATAAATTATTGTAAATGTGTACAATAGTTTAAAAAGTGACGAAAAAGAAGAACCACCTTTATCAAAAAATGCTACTTTAACTAAAGTTCCGTATAGTACTATGAGAAAAATAGTGTCTATACAGCAGTTATATTAAAAAATTGTTAGTAATTAATTAGTAATTTTGAAGCAGATATTATTCCGAGAAAAATATATTTATTAATGTTTAATATTTTTTATTTCCTAATCCCAATTTTTGAATAAATATTTTTTAAATCATATTATTATAGGTACACTTATTTTTTTTTACTTCCCGCTACCCTAGGTAAGGGAGGTATAGGGATCGTGCTAAAAATCACATAACGAGATTTTAGTGAATAAGCACGTTTTGAAGTCCCCAGAACCCGATTTTAACATTTTTACAATGATGTCTGTGGGTATGTATGTGTGTGTGTGTGTGTGTGTGTGTGTGTGTGTGTGTGTGTGTGTGTGTGTGTGTGTGTGTGTGTGTGTGTGTGGATGTGTGGATCTGGTGGACACGATTACTCAAATACTATCAATCAGAAAATTTTGAAATTTTGTATATCCATTCTACACTAATATGGGAAGAGCTCATTAGTTTTCAGTGTATATCGGATAACCGGAAGTATCACTTATACAAGTTTTTAACAGTTTTTCTTGAAGAAAATACATTGAATATAATTTTTCAGCAACTTTTACTAATAATAATGAAATATAATGGTATAATCTTCAATTCTACGATAATAGCATTTAGTAAATAACTCTAAATAACTTTAAATATAAATTTATAATATAATTTAGTACATTTTACAAATCTTAATTTAGCATTTTAACTATCCGAAATAGATACTAAATATTTTGTAAAAAATCGTTAATTTAAATGTGCAAATAGTTATTTTAATTACTTATTTTATTTAATTTTACTATATTTTGGCTTCATTATTTTTGTCCTACAATTTTCGATAATTTATCTAATGAATCATATAAGTAAATAGAAAATTTAAATATATATTTAGTTAATTTTCGGTATTTATGTTTAGTTCAATACTAAATGTAGTAATTTTATCTAATTTTGTATTTAATTTTACTACAATTTGTTATTACAAATTTTGAAAATTTAACTAAATGAACTTAGATAATTTAATGAAAACATACTAGTAGGCTGAAAATTAAACTTTTGTTTAGTTAATTTAACTACAATTTAGATGTTTTTTTTTCTGTGTACGGTACGATAGCGTAGCGACAAATACCACTTCGTTTCCCTAACAACCGTGGAAGTTGATTGAGAAAGGAAGGTGAAACGTAAGGGGTATTTTTCGCTACGCTATCATAGCGTAATCTTGGCATCCCACCCTTGATTCGGGTAGGTAAGGGTTAATATAATTATTTGTCAGGTCTCTCGAGAACCTCATCTTACCCATATAAACGATTTTATATTATTAATAATTGTAAAATACCCCTTAAAATGTATTTTAGATTCTCGCGTTTCTATCGAAGATTGGGACTTTAAAAAATAAATCCCTTAAGAATATGATGTTAAGTAGCGAGCAATAAATCTTGGTAAACAGAGTCATGTATTTTATTTAAAATTTATAGCCGCCAAGAACAGTTTAAAAAGCCTCCCGGAAGCTTAAATATTAACACGAAAAGAAACACATCTAATCTAGTGTACTAACTCATTTCACCGCACCAATCCCGATTGAATTATGGGCGAAGGAAATTTATGAGTGTTGGGGCAGGTACATGAGAGCGGCGCCGAGCGAACAAGACGTCGGCGGATAGACAAAAGATTTACGCGATTTTAAACGGTCGACTTTGGCACGCAGTAAATCAGAGCAACTACGGGGTGCGACTCACAAGGAGAGACCCTTCGGATTCGGACGGTGAAATGAATGCACAATTGCAACCTGTAAACCTGATATTTATCAGCGGCAATGTTGTTAGCCTTGTAAACGGAATTGCAAACCAGGTGAGGAGATGGTTTATGAAACGATGGTTTGGTCGTTGAACCAGGGTTTGCGCAGCAATACAGCACAATACGAAACACAGTATAGAGATTTGCTGAAATATTACTGGCAAGCCCAAACTCAAAAAAAATTGTTGTGGCCAGCACATGACTTCCTTGTTCCTTGTACGCCTATTAAACTATACATATTTAGTTAATAACTAAAATATGTGTTATAAAAGACCCAATCATAAAATTGCACGTATTTGACATAATTTCACATTGACATTCAATTTTTTGTCCTAATCCATTGCAAACTTATTACAAAAACAAAAAATTACATAATTTTTAAATTTACATATCTCGCTTATACAAAGGGATAATTTGAAGCATTTATTTCTAAAATCAAAATAAAACCATTTGAAGAAAAACTATTAACAGCTTCAGGTAATGTATTACTTCCGGTTAGCCCATTTTAACCAAAATCTATTGTTATTTCCATTGTATAAAAGTCTTATATACTAAATTTGAAAAGTTTTGGATTATATTTTAATAATAGTAATTTACGTAACAAGACCTGAAAGTCTTTTTTTTGCGATCCTGATAAAAGAATAAAAAAGTATTATTTTATTTTTTAGTGCGAGCAAATAAAATATAAATAAACAACTGATCTCCATGGAAACATTTAGCTTTACCGGTCCAGGGATCGGTAAAGTACTTTCCGATCCTTTCCGAGCTAGCTCAGCAAATTAGGACTTTCCGGTCTAAATAGTGATCAGAAAGAGCTCATTTTCTGGGCGATCGCGAAAAAAGATTTTTTCTGTCTACCTATACGAAAAGTGAAATTTTACGTACTTATTTTCGGACGAAAACTGACATTTTTCTGAACGTTATCATTTTTCGTCCGCAAACCTTTTTCGTCCGCAAACGTTTTTCGTACGCTAAGCCTACTACGATTTTATGATTATTGTAATTGTATGTACTACCGGAATTGTAAATAACAAATATCAAACGAGCAAATAAAAATATTATTTTAATGATAAATTTAACTTAAATATGTGTTTATTTTCACCTGTCAAATAGTGTTGATGTGTCCTTCCTTCAAACTAAAACAGAGCTAAAAATTAAAATTTTGTGAAAATGGCAGAAGATAATATTATCCTATCATTGTTCATATAATAAAAAATAAGATTTTACCAATTTAAAAAAAACGTGTATTTATTTCTAGATCTATTACGTAAAGTAAGGTAGACAGAAAAATGTAATATGCACCTCGGCAAAAAATGCATATTATAGCCTCGCTTGTTTGCTTTACCTCGGCTTCGCCTCGGAAAGCAAACTCAAACTCTGCTGTAATATGCAATTTTTTGTCCTAGGTACATAAATAACTATTATTAAAATCTGTTATAGGCTTCAAGTAAAGTACCACTTCCGGCAGTTATGTACTAATGTAACTAAAAAAAGGAGGTGCACAACTAGACTTAAGTAATATTCAATAACTAACGTGTGCCTGAGTGTCTGGTCGCGAACCTGGGAAACCGGGTTCAATCCCGACCGACGCCAAATATTTCGAATTTTAAATGGCACAAAAGTGACCCCTGCTATGAGTGCCCGTGAGGTACCGCCTGGTAAGCGCCCGCGCGGTACAAATATGTCATCATCATTACCGATATCTGCAATAAAGCAGATTGTAGCACACTCAGAAATGGGTAATATGCCGTGATGATATAGTTATTTATTTATTTATTTACCTAAATTTAGTTTTTTTTTCTATACATTCATACTGGTAATACTGACTGAGTACTGTAGTATTCAACTTCAGATCAGTTATCTGTCAAATGTGAACTCGGTATCTGGCGTGTTCAAATTGTTGTCTAATGTATTGATTTGTAATTTACTTCAGCAATGTTATTTAAGGTCGTATAAAAAATATTGTATGCAACTCAAGTGTAAATAAGCTTTACGACATTCGGTCACCAATTTTCGTGACGAGGCTTGCCGAAATACTTGACCTCAAGTCATAAAGCTTGTGTTTACACTTTTGTTGCATAAATAACTATTAATTAATAACTTAAAAAAATCTGTTGTGGCCAGCACAAGACCTCTCGCCATTTCCATATTAGGCTGTTTATGTATTGTATTGCACTTCGCTTTCGAACCGTCGTTTTATAACAAAATATTACAGAACTTTACCCAAATATTGTTTTTTATTGTAATTAACATGTCTTCTGCACATATATTCTAATTATATCTTTTATATCATTTTCATGCCAGAGATTGTTCCAATTTATTAATCAGATTGGCGGTATTTCTGATGGATATATGCATTTTACCACAATTTTACCTATAATTTCAAATATTTAATTAATAAAACAATAAGAAAAATTAAATATACTTCCCAGAAAAAGCTTTCACAATGTCACTAAAAATGTTGATATTTGACAATGACATATGTCATGTTATAAACATTGGAATTTATCAACTGGTTTCCTTAGTGCCTTGGCCTCTGCGATTAGTTCACTCTATAAATTATAGTGTATTTATCTCTAAATCTATACAAGATATAACAAAAATTTTAAGTGTATTAGTTGGAGAATTTTATGTTCTTCAATATTTAATAAAAAAACCTCCCAAAAAATTATATTTAGAAGAATTTTTCTAAGAAACTACTACTTCCGGTTGTTCAATTGTTTTCAGCTCTTCCCAGGAATGTCAGATTGAGGAAACTGCAGTTAAATATTTTTTAAGTCTTATAGTTTTTGAGCAATCGTGACTACAACATCCAGACATACATACACACACACTCACACATACACACATCCACACACACACAGACATCATTTTAAAAATGTTATAATCGGATTCTAGGGACCTTAAATCGTGCTTATTCACTGAAATCTGGATGTGCGAATTTTAGCATGAATCCAATACGTCTCTTAGCGAGAGGTAAAAATACCTTAACCTTAGTGTACCAAACTGTCAATATTCATAATCTTTTCCCTCTCTCTGAAATCAAATACCAAATTGAAATTTAAATATTCACATACAATAACCCAATAGCCAAGACTATCAATAACACTTTTTTGGTCATCGTGCACGTTACATAACCTGTGTATCACGTCCACGTTGTAGTGTAGTTTGTAGTACACTACTACCAGGATCCAGTGATTGATAGACTGATCAAGGCTGCGTGAAGGCCCGCGTGTGACCGGGTCGACAGGTCGCGACTCGCATAAATCTTCCGGGGAGAGAAATGCAGTGAAACTGCAGTCAGGAGAGGACAGAGATCGTTTTATTTTAGGGGAACAATGATGGTTTAATGGTTTTTCAATAGGGTCCTCCACCGTAGTAACAAATTAGAACACGGGTCAGTTATATTAAAACTAGACCTTAAAACTGTTTATTAAGGACTATCAAAGTTTAAAAATAGTTATTAGTTTCTAAAATAATCGTGTTTTATTACCATTTCCTTATCTCTATATCTACGTCACACATTTATTCTATTCCAAATTATTACTACTTTCAGACCTTCTGCTATCGCCTTATTGAAATACGGAATTCATTTGCAAGTATATAAATGCAGAAAATAACAACAATAAAACAACAGAAATAAACCAAATAATACCAGTTTAAATTTATGATGTCATGACAGATTACAAGCGTTGGTATGAAAGTAGCTGCTTCGATTTTGGTTATAATTGGTCAACCGGAAGTTCCCTTGAAGTTCTTTACAGTTTTTCTTACAAAAAACGTAGTTAAATATTATATTTTGACATTTTATGTGATTATCAATATGAAAGAATATTTTATTCTCCATATGGTTTGATTATACATTTTCCTTCATAATTAACAGATATAGGGTTATAGAATTATAAAGAGATTAACTTTCAAAAATCAGTCAGCTTTGCTAAAATCATGGAAACAGCTGACACATTCAAAAAATTCTAATTGACAGATATCAGTGTCAAGTGCAAAACCAAAGATGGAAAGTATAGTATCAGCTACTAGTGTAAGTGACAGAGTGTCCCTCGCAAGTGACTTGCAGTTGCAGCTTTGCCTCAAGATTGAAATTTTCAATACCGGGAGTACGAGGAAGGCCAAAGAGAAGATAGGATTGTGTAGATTTGAGAGAGGAAGAACTGTGTGCAAAAGATGCGTTGGACAGGAATGAGTAGAAGAGAAGAGTAAGAAACAGCGACCCCTAATAAAATAAGGAAAAGCTGAAGAAGGAGGAAGTGTCACGTGTAATTTACATAATGTACCTACCTTCGTGTTATAATTTTATTGGATTTATAGGATCTTTTCAAAGGTAATTTCGGTATGGAATTTGTAAAAATGGTGTGTTCGTGTTATAATTGTACAGGATATATAGAATCTTTTTCAAGGACCGTTTGGTATGGGATTTGAACAAAATTAATCAAATTGATAATAATAATAATAATAATAATAATAAACTTTATTGCAGGGTTGGCCTGATTTAAATTATTTGATTTAAATCAACCGATTTTTTTTAAAAAATCACTGATTTTTATCACAGATGAAAAAAAGATTCAAATTGTAATAATAAAAATTTATTTACTACAAAAGTATATAAATAACATCAAAAATATGGACTGTATTCGAATTCTAACAGATTACTGATTACATGTTTTGACCTATTTTATTTAGGTATGTTTTGTTTAAAAAGACGGGCGCGCGTGGGTGCATTATATACTAAATTTATGCAAAAATTCAAATGCATCTTTTGGGGTTTATTACAGATTTCGTTTTCGTTTATGAAATAAAATATTTATATTGCTTTTAAAACAATTAAAAAAGTACAATAAAACTACTAGATCTTTAAAAATAAAAAAATAATGATTTATTTGATTTTTTTTTAAATAATGATTTTTGATTTTTTTAAATAAATCATGATTTTTTCCAACCCTGCTTTATTGCCCAACAGAATCCAATTACAGGGCTAACATATAATATATAAATACATTTAATATAACATACAAACAAATAATAATAATAATAATAATAATAATAATAATAATAAAGAAATATAAATATAGGGTACAAAGCAAAACAAGAAAGAAAATATATATAAGCTGTGTAGACAAATAAAATGAATAATTAAGCAATATTACAGGAATATATCCTCATACTTGGTCTCCGCAATGTTACACATGATGTGGATCGGCGACCGCGACCGGAGTATTAAGATACGAACATTTTGAAATAATTTTAAATTTTAATAGGTACAGATGAAGATTTTTCAGGCTGATTCAATCTGCTTGATCGTTGGTGTTCATTTAATTTTGTAGAAATAATTGTACCAGTCTGTTCGATGTATAATTTCTCGAAACGTTGTGTGGATTAAAATAAACATTTGAAGTTTTAGATATTTGTGGTGATGTACTTATATGGGGCAAGTGTTGCTGGAGCATACGCCATCCATGGTGATGGTGTGGAGAACATGACATTGATAATTGCTTGTTTTATGTGAAAGTGCGGGTCATCCATCATAAACCACCTGTTTAGAAGCCCGCGCTTGTTTTCCATCTTTCTCTATCCTTTCCATCCTTGCGTATCATCATCTCTGTTGCGCCCCGTTCCTCTGTTATTTATGGTCTATGAGTTGTACGCGTAGGCCCACTCTTTTTGGACATGTTGACTGCAGAAATGATCTATCGGCAATGTCCGCAGTCGCCCGAACAAACACGACTGACAAATATTGCTCGCGAAAAAGATATATGCCCTGATAAATCTCTCTAATAGTTATACTTGCTGAAATTAGTGTCAATTATGGGGATCGTAAATTTCTCCACTGAGGACGGGTTCTCTCAAGAAGGAAGGGCTAAGGAATGAAGATGGTTTTACTACAGACCTTCTAAACGATAGAGTAAATAGGATGTTTTATTTACTCCAAACAATTACATCAAATTAACTTGACGAAGACAGATTTTTTTAAATTTTAAATAAATTTCTTTGTTATTTTCGATCAAAATTTTTTAGTTCATGTAAATTAACATCTATCTTAGACAAATCTAGAGTTCTAAAATATAACTTGAATCCCAGTGAAGTCCATGAATTTTTCAGATAAATCTTTCTTCGGGATTCATTTAGCGACTATTTCTGTTAAAGAGGGTGATAATGAATACGTGTTACAAATTTACAGGCATGTAGGGGATACAAAATAGACTAACTTTTACTAATAAACTCATATTCGAACACGTACCGCAGTTTCGAACAACGGGCTCTTAAAATAATAATTATCTATAACCTTACTTTTAGATGACTGCGATCTGTCACTTTACTAATTTTAACTTCTAGCAATGATTTTTTTTAAATACAATTATTAAAACGAATTGAAAGAAACTTTAAGAAATCATATTACATAAATAAAACAATATTTGTTTATAGTTCTGTCATATTTTTACCTTCCGTCACCTTTAGGTAAGGAAGGTATTGTCTTTGGTCAAAAAATTCGGTGGTGAGTTTTTAATGAATGAGCACGTTTTAGGGTCCCTACAATACGAATTTACTATTTTTAAGATGATGTCTGTATGTATGTATGTATGTATGTATGTATGTATGTATGTATGTATGTGTGTGTGTGTGTGTGTATGTGTGTGTGTATGTGTGTGTATGTGTGTGTATGCGTGTCCGTGTGTGACAAATTTTTCTCCGACAATAACCTCAATACTATAATTCTAAAAATTATAATTATTTGAAGTTTTTAACAGTTTTTCTTAAAAAAACGCAGTTAAATATTATTTTTTGACATTTTGTTATTATATTTATTAAAGAAAATACTCTTTTCTATATGGTTTGATTATTCATTTTCCTTCATATTCAATAGATGTAGAGTTAAAGTATTATAAAAAAATTAATTTTCAAAAATTAGTCAGCTTTGCTATTTATCATGGAAACAGCTGATACATTCAAAATTCTAATTGACAGTTGTGTGTTGCAAGCGCAAAACCAAATATGGAAAGTATGGGATGAAAAATTAGTATTTCATAGTGATCCTTTCAAGTGACATGCAGTGAAAGGCTAAAAAGAAGATGTATCGCAGAAGACTTGAGAAAGGAAGGATTGTGTGAAGAAGATGCGTTGGACAGGAATGAGTGGAAGAGAAGAGGAAACAGCGACCCCTAATAAAATAGGGGAAAGCTGAAGCAGAAAGTAAAATGTGTCAAGTGCATTTTTCTTAGTATATGTTTATGTGATAATTTTATTGGATTTATAGAACCTTTTCAAATGAACTTTTGGTATGAAATTTGTAAAAAATAGTATGTGTTCGATTTTACATGATATTATACAAAAACTGTTCCACGGTCCTTTTGGTATGGGATTTGTGCAAAATACATCGAATTGATGGAAGGTCTTGTGCTGGCCACAACAGATTTTTTTAATATAAAACGGCGTTTCAGCGGTTAAATGACAAAACGTCGTTTTATAAAAAAAAATATCTGATGTGGCTAGAACATTTTCTTCCATCAATTCTATGTACTTTGTACAAATCCCATACCAAAAGTTCATTAGAAAGGATTCTATACAGGTTGTTCAAATAATAGAGGCCACGGATTTAAGGGTGGATAATAAAACTCAAAACAATAAAAAATGTTTATATAAACATACATCCGGAAATGCCTTGTTTCAGAGCTATAGCGATTTTAACATTTTATATCTGTCATAGACAACTCATCCTTTTAATATTACAACAAAATCATAGTGGCCGTTTCCAGTGGAAAACAATTGAAGACTGTTTTTTGTTTTTCCTTATTTGTCATATTTGTTGTTATTGTTTGTTACAAACTTTTTCGGAATTAGCAGATATGCATTTAATATTCGGTTGTGCTCACGGTCACGGTGATTCGATAGAAGCTAGACGATTGTACGAGGAGAATTTATCTAATCAGTCCATGAAACGAAGATTAGAATGTTGAATTAAAGTTCAAGGTGGACATTTTGAACATTTTTTATAATTTATAATTGACCGTTCAAACCATATAGACAATGGGGTATTCCGGTGATATGGAATTAATGCAAAATAATAACTTTTTTCTATAGTTTCCATCTTCATATAGTAGAAAAATATAATAAAACATGTTTAATAATTCATAATTTAATGTTACAAAATTGAATTTTTTACAGCTCTAGAAACGTCCTTAAAATTTGTGACGTCACGTTGATAATTTGTTGCTCATTTCAAAGTAAATATTTTCGTTTAAAAACACAGATGATGCCAGTAGTTAACACACGCGGGTATATTTCTTGTTTGACATTTCGTCCACTTTATAATTATTACTCCTATTTTTACTATAAACAAACACAGGACAAACACCGAAATACACGCTGCTACTAAAATCATATGTAAACAAGCAAATGGCTGTCATGAACATGTGGATTTAGGCGCTGAAGTTCGTTGCAGATGTCACCATCGAGTTGACGTCATAAGCGCGCCATGATAAGAAAATTTGAATTGGGATGAAATTTTTTAAAATTCATATCTCATGTGATGCATACATTTTCTTACTCAAAGTTAGATATTCAGAGTCCTACTGGTCTGTACTAATCTATAAAAATATTTTTAAAAAATGTCGGAATACCCCATTAGATATTCTTTTATATTGATAATCACATAAAATAGCAACAAATGATTTAACTGCGTTTTTCAAGAAAAACTGTCAAGAACTTTATATATAAGGGAACTGAAATTTAATCAGCTCTTCATATGGGTGTATAGAAGAGGACTACGAAAGAAATTTAATTTTAGGACTGTACTATTGGAGTTATCGTCGGAGAAATTTTTGTCACACACACACACACACACACACACACACACACACACACACACATACACACACACACAGAAACACACATAACACACAAACACACACATACATTCATGCAGACATCATCGTAAGACTTGCAAAATCGTATTCTAGGGACCTTAAAACATTATTTATTAAAAAACTCACCACCGAATTATTTGACCAAAGACAATACCTTCCTTACTTAAAGGTGAAGAAGGTAAAAAGTGACCTAATCTACCGCTGATTGAGAAAATAGAAAGGATCTATTTCAAAAAATTACAATCGGCCTGTATATTTATTTGGTAATATAATCAATCACAGTGACAATATAAATAGATGTATGTCCATAACAATATCAATTTCATCTCGCAGTTATTATTATAATGTTAAACACACAATAGATATAAGATTATCTCCAGCCCTTGTCCAGATTCATCCCCTAGTTGTGTGCAGAATTTCGCGCATATTTTGATAGGCGCGCGTTATACAGATTTATTACAGCAATATAGGAAGTAATAGAGCGTGCCCGGCCAGTCTCTGCATCGCGGTGCCGACGCCTGACGTCTTGGGTCGACGACGACGCACTTGACGAATGGCGTCCATATGTGACTGCGCGCATTACCTCACACAACATGTTTACTTTATCTATGTTACCAGTATTGAAGGATGGAGCAACAGATGCTTATAAAACTGAAATAAAATTGAAAAGAGGAAGAATGTTACTTTTTTCTCCAACCGTACGTAGGTTGATGCTATGATGTTATTAATTTTTGTAACAAAAAGTGGGCTATTTAGGTATTGTTTATATTTACTATAACAATGGGCCCATAAACCATAACAAAAAATTATAAAATGTATACTCTATCCTTAAAGTACTACTCAATAAAAATAACGATTAAGATAAAAAATATGTTGTGGCCGGCACAAAACCTTCCGTCAATTCAATGTATTTTGTACAAATCCGATACCAAAAGTTTCTTGGAAAAGATTCTATATATCCTGTAAAATTGTAACACGAACACACTATTTTTTACAAATTCCATATTGCAAGTTCCTTTGAAAAGATTCTATAAATCCAATATAATTATAACACGAATGTACATTCTGTAAATTGCACTTCACACTTCTTCATTCCTATCCAACGCATCTTTTTGACGCAGTTCTTTTGAATATTATCTGCTGTTTCCATAATTTTTGCAAAGCTGACTGACTTTTGAAAGTTAACCTCTCTTAATCTCTCTATAACTCTATATCTATTGAATATGAAGAAAATCGTATAATCAAATCTTTTCTTTCATATTAATGATCATAAAATGTCGAAAAATGATATTTAACTGCGTTTTTTCCAGAAAAACTGTTAAGGGTACTTCCGGTTGACCAATTATAACCAAAATCTAATCAGCTCTTCATATGGTTGTAAAGAAGAGGAATACGAAAGAATCATAATTTTTAGAATTGTAGTTTTCAAGTTATCGTCGGAGAAAAATTTGTCACACACACACGGACACACACACACACACACAGACACACACACGGACACACACACGGACACACGCACGGACACACACACACACACACA
Organism: Ophonus ardosiacus; assembly: GCA_943142095.1. Classification (NCBI taxonomy): domain Eukaryota; kingdom Metazoa; phylum Arthropoda; class Insecta; order Coleoptera; family Carabidae; genus Ophonus; species Ophonus ardosiacus. The sequence goes on from OW964824.1 coordinate 58,979,027, forward strand.
CACACACACACACACATATAGACATCAATGTAAAATTAGTAAAATCATATTCTAGGTATCTTGAAACGTGCTTATTAATTAAAAACTCACCATCAAATTTTTTGACCAAAGACAATACCTTCCTTTTGACCGAAGGTAAAAAACATTTTTTTAATAATTACATTGCGAGATATTTGAATTTATTTCCAGGGCCACAGATGACGTCACACTATTGGTATCTTTCTCGCGCAGCCTACTACAGGAACTGGTGGGAGAAAGATAGCTATAGGTTTCTTTAAAAATCAAATGCAGTTATACAAAAAACAATTATGACGTTTTGATACTGCGAATTGCTTCAAAATTAAACGAACCTTCATTTAAAAATATTTAAAAAAATTGGTTTATGGGCCCATTGTAAAAAAAGTAAATAATTTTTTGGACTAGTACGAAAAATAGATCGACATTATTTATAGAAATAGTAGCAGAGTAATAAGATTAACTTCCGAAATAACTTCATTAATAAAAATTTGAAGTGGCCAGCACAAGACCTCTCGCCATTTCCATATTAAGCTGTATAAGTATTATACATATTTGACATTTCTGATAACACAAAAACATAATCTTCTATAATTTTTTTATATTTTTTAATTCATTCTATTCACTTTTATTCTTCAAACATTCGAGATTCTTCCAATTCATTGATGAGATTGGCAGTATTTCTGAAGGATATATATATAATATATGTATTTATAATTATAAATATTTAATTAATGATAAAATAAGAAATATTAAATGTACTTCCCAGAAAACGTGTTCAGTAATCTCTCTGGCTTTTTGACACACATTTATCTGTCAATTACAAACATTTTAATTTTTTCACTCTTGGGCTGCGAGATTCATTTACAACTTATTACTTTATATATTTATATGTCTCTGTCTTTAACTCCATAGAAGATATAATAAAATTTTTAAATGTATCGGATAGAATTTTTTATATTATTTAATATTAGTAATAACAGAATTTTTCAAAAAATAATATTTAGAAGAAACTATTATTTCCGGTTGTCCAATTGTTACCAAAATCTAATCAGCTCTTCTCAGGAATGACAAATTAAGGAAACTGCAGTTAAATATTTTTTAAGTCTTATAGTATTTGAAAAACTGTGGTTCCAACATCCATACATCCACACACATACACACACGGATATTATCGTGAAAATGTTATAATCGGATTATAGGGATCTTAAAACGTGCTTATCCATTAAAAGCTGGATATGCGATTTTTAGCATGATTCCAATACGTCTCTTAGCGAGAGGTAAAAATCTAATGTGGCCAGCACATGACTTTCCGCCAATCTATGTTAGCAATGAGGTTTAAGTACAACTTTCTCTCAAAATTTTGTTACATACGTTATACTAAATAAAAAGCTACAAGTTATGGTCTCTTATAAATTCTTATAGCGAAAGCAATAACCATAAGTCACTATTACCCTTGTTTTAATATAGAAAACTTTGTTTATTAATTAAAATGCCTGCACAAAAAAGCAAAACAGTTAGTTGAAATCTTAGAAGGCATAGAGATTTAGCATTCCAAGTTTTAATAATCCTGGCGACAGTTCAGTAATTTATAGAATGTGTCGCTTCCCTTGTAGTAGGCTCCGTAGTCCGGGCGTCGGTCCCAACCGCAGCCAGATGCTCCTTCCGTCCTGCCGGAATCATAATTTAAATGCGACGCAGGAAGGAATTGTGGCGCGCAGAATCATAAAAATAATATATTCGTAATCTAAAACAGTTCGCAGTATGAATATTCAAGCCGCGGTCCGGTATTGTGTTCCTGCTTTCCTTCTGTTACGGCAGGAGATTACTTCTGAGTCGTTGACAAGTGTTGGGCCCCACCAAGCTTCCGTGGAGCTTTTTCTAGTGCCACTAACGGCCAATTTGAATATTTTGCTCTTTGTAAGTTTTGCTTTGTTTCTTACCCGTTCCAGAGCAATGTTGATGCAAAAAATATGTTTTTGTTGGGGAAACAAAAACTAAGAGTTTGGAATTTGTACGGAACAGGGAACAACTTACTAAAGTTGAAAGTTTTAATTTAATGTTCTAAGAAGATATATAACATTTAATATAAATGCCCATTTCATGTTGCTCCAAACTTTAAAATAAATTATTATGTTTTACCTCCCGCTGCCCTTGGTAAGGGAGGTATAGGGATCGTGCTAAAAATCACATGTCGAGATTTTAGTACATGACCACGTTTTAATGTGCGTATGTGTGTGTGTATGGATTTTGTTGACATTCTAACTCAAATACTATCATTCAGAAAATTCTACCTTACTCTAATATGGAAAGAAACCATTAGATTTTGGTGTAAATCGGATAATCAGAAATGGCACTTTACCTCATAATGGTTTTTATTCAAAAAATATCATTAAATGCCATTTTTTCGCAATTTATGTCATTATGAAAATTAAAGATTATTGAATTTTCTAGAGGAATACATTAATACTTTTACTATGTATTTTACAGATAAATTTAAAAATCATTTTTTTTTATAAATCCGGAAGCCTAAGATAAACACAATTCCTTTGTTATACAGTTCATATTTCAAATGAATGTAACTGACAGGTAAATATCACTGTCACAAAATAATAACTTCAAATTAATAATAGTGACATTTTAAAAAGAAAATAGTAAATAAAGCAATATTTATATGCAATGGAACATAATATAGTTTACAGCATTAGTAAAAACGTAGGTACGTATTTAAATTAATAAAAATTAAATAGCGGGAGAATTTGTGTTTGCCACATCAGATTTTTTTAATCAAATTCGTATACTTACCGTGAGTTTCAGCTAAGATCCAATATTTACTATACTGTCATTAATGTAGGTATTACTATGCATACTAGTTATACATACTGCACCGTTCCAGATAAAATGTAACAAAGTTGTCATTATCAAATGTCAAATGAACTTGTCATCACTCTTTAAAGATATTCAGTAAGGTTGTGTCAGATGTTCCACTTTTATCACCCTAATATCTAGTGATTATTTAGGATTTTAGGAATTAGATTTTAGTCTTACGCTGTGTCCGATGTCGCATTTTGGCATTTAGATTTTAGGATTTAGGTTTTTTTCACATAAATACAACTCTGAATGGCATACTAATGGCATCCATAGGTTTGTATGGCAACACTATAAAATAACAAAAATAAATTATGAAAATTCGATTTAATTTGATGCTTCAAATTAAATATTAATATTATATTTCATAGAATAGAAGCTAAGAAGCTATTCTTTGGAAGCAAATTTGACGTTTTGCACAAATTATAACAACTAACATGATTTGTTTAATTAGTACACGACAACTTCAAGGCATAGTGTGCTCCTGCAAAACCCTAAAATCTAATTCCTAAAGTGATGTTATTTAGGGCATATAAATTTAGGATTTAGATATTAGTGTGATAAAAATGTAACATCGGACAGATCCTAAGAAAAAATTCAAATGGTTTCTTGATACAATGCTGATAATATTTTTGGATTTTTTTGTTATATGTTTACTAATTTATTTCTTGAATGTTTTAGACCAAATCCTTGAACAATTTCGAGAATATTTACAAAATTTAAAAGGGATGGATGTTTAGATAAGAATCATACGAAAAGAGCAAGAACAAAATTACCAAAAATGATTCGAGCCAGATTAAATTTACGATTGAAAAAGAAACCAATAAACAATTACCATTTTTAGACACATTGGTTATTAGAAACAAAACTAAATAAGAATTTGACATATATAGGAAACCTACGAATATTAATCGATTTATAACAGCTGACTCGAATCATTTTTGGCAACATAAATTAGCAGCGTTTAACTTTTTAATTAATAGACTGACCAAATTTCCGTTAAACAAAACACGTTTTGAAAATGAATTGAAATATATTAAAGAAATTGCTAAATATTCCCGGTTAAAACAATAGATAAACTAGTCCATAAATTTAATCAATCCGTATTAGATTTCACAACTTTAACGCCAACTAATAATAAAAATAATAATAAATATATAACATTACCATATGATAATGCCACCAGAGGTTTAAACAAAATTTTTAAAAATCAAAATTTAACGGTAACTTATAAATCAAATAACACCATTAAATCATTATTAGGTAACCCTAAAGATAAAATAGATAATAATAAAAAATCCAGTGTTTATAAAATTGACTGTAAGGATTGTAATAAAGTTTATATTGGGTAAACTAAAAGACAAATTTATACTAGATTTAAAGAACATTTCTATCATTTAAAAAGCGGTAATCCTGATAAATCTAGTGTAGCACAACATATGTTTATTAATAATCATAATATTGACAATTCTAATATAAAATTATCGAAATTGATATTAATAGATATTTAGACGCACATGAGAGTTTGATAATACATAAATTTAAAGATAAATTAATGAACGCGGACCTAGGCCCCATCCCAAATTCTAAATTATATGAGTTAATATAAGACAATTACTTTGTTTAATCTTAGTTACCCAGTTAGGTATCCACTCACCTATGACTCCTGTCCCTATGTAACCCGTGTTCTCTCCCTTATTGCTCAGAGCTATTTTGACCTCTGGCATGATTTACATGCTGAGTAATCTTAACTTCTCTGTTTTTACTTTGTAGTTTCTACTGATGACGAGAACTTAGGTCTCGAAATTCGTATATAGTTTTTAAATTTATTGTTAAGGTTAAGGGGTTTTTTCTTTAGCTAAAACTTTGATGACAAGCTCATTTAACATTGACAACCTGTGTTGCATTTTATCTGGAACGATGCAGCAATGTTAACTGGTATCCATAGTAATACATTAATAACAGTATGGTAATTGTTGCATGTTAGGTGAAACTCACGGTACCTATAACTTTTCCATATAAATTTTATATTAGTTTTAAATCCCCTATTAAAAGTTAAAGAGACATGACAAATAAAAGAAGAATGCTAATGCAAAACTTTTTAAAATGATGTAGCTATTTCGCATAGAAAATACCTTTTGCAGCGATTTGGAGATATGTCTCTAAGAACATTTTTTACATTTGTGTGTCACGATCTGAAACGTAAGTTTTGTATGAACTTCTTAGGACACATATTCAACTTGAGGTCCCTTTTGGCGCACTCTACAAATCAGCTGAAGCGTCCTTTTTAACGTAAGAGTTTACTGTAAAATATTATAAAACAATGCTTTTCGCACAGAAAACGGCTTTTGGAACATACGTTTGACATGGCTTGGAACGTTTGTTATGAATATGAAGGCGAAATTGATGAGCCCAGATAACACGCAGCTAATGTATGTAAGTAAAATTTTGTAAGTAGTCCGATCAAGGCCATCTACGAATTGTATCTATGAATTAAGATTTTGTGCTGTCAAATTTAGTAGTGTCTTTCACTTAGTTTTTATGAGGGTACATAATATCTTGTGTGCCTCATAAAAACTATGTAAACGACACTACTAAATTTGACAGCATAAAATCTTAATTCATAGATGCAATTCGTAGATGGCCTAGATCGGACTTCTTTCAAAAATTTTGCTGTAATAGATTAGTAGTTTTGGAGATGGTAATATTTGAAAGAAGTGATTTTACATTAAATTAATATTAACGAGACAAAAATATTCTTACATTATTATAGTTACCCTTTAAAAGCATTGTATCAATATTCATTCTTAGAATGTATACAATAATATAAGCACACAAAAGGTGTGTATTCGCCATAGAGAGTGGATATCTGATATTCTTCTTGCAGTGTTATAATTTTCCATTAGCTGAGAGAGAGAGGGTGGTAGTATTATGTGATACTTTTAATTTCCTCTGTGGGCCGGAAGTCGGTAAGCAGCTCTTAGGGAAATCAGGTTCTTTAGCAGGGCCACCTCGCATTGTAATCATAGAGAAGTAATTCATTCCCGTACGGAAGATAGGGTTGGGTCTACTCACTCTGTATTAAAACCAACTTTTCTCTCTATTAGGAAACAAACCAAAATAGCTATCAAATTAAAATGAATGCTTTTATACCTACTTACTGAATTAAATACTGCTAAAAGTTTTACAACAATGATTCACTTAAAAAGCATTCGTACAATTAAAGTAAATGTAAAAGAATAAATAAATACAGCGCATTTTTTGACAGCAATAAATTTAATGTCAATAACATGGAATCTGATTTGAGTTTGATCATAAAATTAAAATTTACTTTATAAGGAACATATGTCCCACAAGTTTTTATTTAGCAGATACTGATGATGATTCCAGGACACACTTAATACACAAAATACCCTGCGATGACTGTCCAGCGCAGTACACTGGCCAGACGGAACGGAATCCAAACCCAAGGATAAACGAATATAAGAGATATTGCTCCAGAAATTCTAAAAATGGCAAATGCGCTCTAGTTAGTCATGTGGAGTCACATGGCCAAAAGTTTATCTTTGACAAATTTAAAATACTGGACAGAGAAGTTAACTTCAATAAAAGACTCACACTTGAAATGCTACACATTAATAATGATTCTAACAATATATATTATGTCCTTCGGATCATACTTGTTTCAACATACAATTTTTTCGTAAAGAAATAAAATAAATATATCATCACGGCATATTACCCATTTCTGGGTGTGCCAGTATCTACAACACATGTAGACATCGGCAATAATGACGATATATTTTACCGTGTGGGTGCTTACCAGGCGTCACCTCACGGACACTCATAGCTGGTGTGGAGAGTGCACCACAGGGGTCACTTTTGTGCCAATTAAAATTGGAAATATTTGGCGTCTATCAGGATCGAACCCGGTTCCCCCAGGTTCGCGACCAGACACTCAGGCACGCGGCCACGGGACCCCATAGAAAAAAACGTGTTATCTAAAAATTATTTTATTTTTTTAAAAATTTAGTCGACATTTGTATTACAATGAAATTAACTTTTATTTAAGTTTCAATACCATTTTTTATTAAAAAAAATCACGTAAGTTAAAAACTGTTTTTGTCCATAATATTTGAAGCATTATTGTGAACAATTTTGAAGCTTCTGAAGAAGGTATATCTGGTGCCGAAACTTGTTAAGGCCGAAAATATATTTTTCAGCTATTGACTGAATTCCAGTAGTTTTTCTTTATCCACCAAATTTCCAGTCAAGAAGTCCAGGGAACATCCATTATTTGTTTATTTTTATGTCAAAGTATATTAAAAAACGAATGTCAAAATTGCCATTTTATCTTCCGAGAAGGAAGTTTAGATCACGACGCGCAGCGGAGTTATCCAACCCTTCAAACAAAATAATCGACAATTATGATATGAGTTTTTTATACTATTTTTTTTCTATTTTGCACTTCCTATGCCTTTTTTAAATGAAAGTAGTAATAGGCAAAATTTAGGGAACTTTGTCAGTTGGCGGTATTAATATGACGTTTGATAATTCATTTGACAACTCTAAACTTATTTTTGACACACTATACGATATTTTCCATTTCATGCTAAATTTATTACTTTCTAATACATCGTAAATGAAGAAAATATTATAAATGCCCCCATCTGTCCCTACTAATCATTACCTTGGGGTTCCGAAAATCAACAAAATAGAACCAAGGAAATAAGTAAGGTAAGGCAGCAATACGTAATATAAAATATAAAAATTGCCAATGTAGAAAATTTGTATTTATATTTTGACCAAAGTTTCCGCACATCAAGCTAAGGTCGAGTTTGCGTTAAAATATGATAACCGGTGAAATCTAAATAAAAGGTAAGAATAATTGATTATTATTATTAACAGTAGATCTGCCAACACAACACAACATGTTTCTGTAATCAAATCCAAAGTTTTCTTGTTATTTAGTAAATTAAAAAAATTCAGGATGTAACGCCAATAGTGTCCTCCACCGTAGTAACAAACTAGAACAAGGGTCAGTTATATTAAAACTAGACCTTAAAACTGTATATTAAGGACTATTCAAGTTTAAAAATAGTTATTAGTTTCTAAAATAATCGGGTTTTTATTACCATTTCCTCATCTCTACGTCACACATTTATTCTATTCCAAATTCTTACTACTTTCAAACCTTCTGCTATCGCCTTTTTGAAATACGGAATCCATTTGCAAGTATATAAATGCAGAAAATAACAACAATAAAACACCAGAAATAAACCAAGTAATACTAGTTTAAATTTATGATGCCATGACAGATTACAAGCGTTGGTATGAAAGTAAAAGATATGTTGAATGAGATAAGCTACCAGTGGTAATCAAATCTTGGACTATTATATACGTAGTATTTTTATTAATTATGACATTAAATTACTTATTATCCACCCATATTTCCAATTATTGACAACAAGGGTTATTTTAACATATTTATACATTTTATAAGTGCTGAAAAAATTTAATTTATGTGACTTCAAATATTAGCGAAATCCACTGTTTGAGAACAAAATCATCTCTATATCTACGTCACAGAATATTAAAGAAATTATTACGGCTTAACTAATAACAATAAAGACATATCACTTTCAGTTTAGATGAAGTTTTGTAAAAAATATAAAAAAAATATAGTGGAGGACCCTATTATTTGAAAAAATTGTGCACATTAGTGATAATTGTTTTTGCCAGCCCATTTAAATCTTGTTTTCCTAAATATTTTTTATAAGAACCAGGGCTATTTAATTCATGAGTTTCACTCATTTTCTTTTCAAAAGTCTAAATATAATGCAATTTCTAGGATTGGGAATAAAAACCGCACGCAAATACTACCGAAAATGTCAGATTACAGATATTTGTACAGGTAGACACTTAAAAAATTTGGCATCAGTGTAGAAATCCATAATTATTTGACGACAAGTATAGTCACTCGAATGAGCTATTAACGAACTCCTTTGGGTGCTGCAATAGCTTTGTTGTAGATACAAAATAAAAAAGGCTTTTATTGATTGTTATCCGTAAGTTCCTAAAACAAAAAACTTATTCTAGTCGAAATGACCAATCATTATGCAAAGAAACCTTGAGGGCTTTAACATCCCTTTTCCCTTTCTTACAAAATCAATGCATTTCAAAATGCTGAAGAGTCCATCCACGCGACACCCCCGGGAGCATTCAATCTTGTCCGGTCCTGCCCTCATGTCCAGGCCGCCGGTCCCGAAGCTCCAGTTAAAAAGGTAATTTGTGTCGGAGACGTCCAGCGTCCCGAGGGACGTCCCGACGCCTCTCGACTCTGACGCCTGATGTCACCTGGACCACGAGAACTCTGACCAAGACAACATAGGAGACTGAGGAGTGGATAGAAGTGGATAGAGGTGTCAGATAAGAAAAATAAAGGCGCTGGTTTAAAAAAATACAGAGGGATAGGAAATAACTGATTCGGTTGGCAATACATTTCTGGGAACCTTTTTATTCCATAGTTTGCACTACGGCAGATAAAGGCGACTATATCATTCATAAATTATAAACCAATAACTATCAATAAACTATCGACCTATTTCTATAATATCTGTGTTCGGAAACATTTTTGAAAGCATTATAGTAAGCAAAATTAAATTTGATCTACAAAAAGTAATAATTCCAGAACAAACAGGTTTTTGCAGTAAAAAATCAATTTTAAACTATCTCATCCCATTTACAGAATTCGTTAGCGGCTGTCTTGATAAAAGAGTACTAGTCGACGTAGTGTTTACAGATTTCAGCAAAGCCTTTGATAAGGTAAATCATTTTAAGTTGTTGGCTAAATTATCGGCATATGGCATTCACGGTTCTCTATTATGATGGATAGAGTCTTATATTAAAAATCGCTCACAGATAGTTTCATGTAACGGTTTTAAATCACGGAAAATTGAAGTGACTTCAGGAGTCCCTCAAGGATCGCATTTAGGCCCACTCTTATTTAATATTTACATTCATTCTATAGGAGAGTGTTTTGAACACAGTAACTTTTTCCTCTAAGCCGATGATTTAAAGTTTTTTAAACCAATTTCATCTCCTACTGACTGTTATGAACTCCAATGTGATTTAGAACGGTTACAGAACTACTGTGAACTTAACGATTTATCTTTAAACATTGATAAGTGTCATGTAATAAGTTTTACTCGATGTTCAATAATTATTACTTTTCCATATAATTTGACTGGTTCTAACTTGGAACGTAAAGCAACTACCCGCGATTTAGGGATACTGTACGACTCCAAGTTACTCCTTAACGAACATGTTGTTCAAATGGTCAAAAAGGCATATAAGACACTTGGGTTTATTTTTCGTGTAGCCAAATGTTACGAACATAAAGCTTCACTAATATTACTTTATAATGCTCCAGTACGTCTTATTGTTGAATATGCCTCTCAGGTTTGGAATCCAATGTACAACAAAAATATAATTCTTATAGAGTCAATACAAATGAAATTTATATCATTATTAAAATATAAATTTTCCTTCGACAACTTGAGTTACAATGAAATTTTATTAATATGTAATTTAAAATCACTTGAACAAAGAAGTTCGCAAGCTGATATGCTTCTTCTCTTTAAATTATTAAATAACCATATTGATAACTATAATATTATAGACTACATAAGAATTCATATTCCATCTATTTATACTCGCAATAGAAACTTTTTTATGTACCAAAATGCAATACAAATAATTACAGGAATTCACCCTTCAACAGAGTTATGGGAACTTATAATCAACTATATCAACACATAGACATCTTTCATTTATCCCTAGCTCAGTTCAAGGGTGTATTACACAAAGTAACTTAATGTCTTTCATGTAAATCTTTTTTTATGTTTTTTATGTTATCTACTATTATTTTATATGTTGTGGACTGTGTGACTATGTTATTACTTTTGTTGCTGTTAATCAGTGGAAGCCTTTAATTGGGCAACTGTTGGCTTCCCAAATATTTCAAATAAATAAATAAATAAATAAATAAATAAGAATGCGAGATTTTTCTTGGTTATCAGCGGTCATGATTAAGTAACCATGGTGAACGAATATACGAACTTTTGTATATTCGAATATACCTACCTTCGTATATTCACTTATAGGTGCGTTTGGTTATTTTGTTCTGTGTTCTCAAAGTTGTCATTGTCATTTTGAATTCTATTTACGATCTTTATTTCAAACACAGTACCTACTACATAAATGAATGTGTAGTTTAATTTTGAGGAGAAAAATCATCTGAAATGACGACGACAGCTCCGAGTGCACCGAAACGAATAATTAAACGCACCTATTATTTGTCAGAAAAGCCTTATTGAAATAAAAATTTGTCAAGTAATCATTTAGTTATGTAATCACAAGTCCAGAAACTGCATTGTTGCTACTGTGAGTTTATTTAGAAATACAGACACTCCAATATACCTAACATAAAATAATATTACATAGGAATTATTATTTGCCAGAGTGTCTGGACGCGAACCTGGGGAACCGGGTTCGATCCCGACCGACGCCAAATATTTCGAATTTTAAATGGCACAAAAGTGACCCCTGTGGTGCACTCTCCACGCCAGCAATGAGTGACGCCTGGTAACCGCCCGCACGGTACAAATATGTCATCATCATTACCGATATCTGCGATAAAGCAGATTGTGACACACTCAGAAATGGGTAATATGCCGTGATGATATATTTATTTTATTTATTTATGTTTGAAAAGGTAGGTTATGTGGCGTACAGTTTGTCGTTTCATACAAAAGAAATTAGGCTACATACCTATGTGAAAAATTTATTGTTTATTTTTTAATTTTTTTTTATTCAAAATATAGCCTACTGAATACAACTCGACAGAAAATTCTGAATACAACTCGACAGAAATTTCTCGATATACTCAACGAGTTGCCTTTTGGAAATACCACTCAACCTTCGGTCTCGTGCTTTTTCATTTTGTATAATACAGAGAATTTATTTTAAAACGCAACATTATGGTTCATCATTTCCATGGTTACTCACTATTGTCAAAAAATGACAGCAATGTAATATTTGTCTATTTTAAAATGCAACATTATAAATAATAGTATTGCAGCACAGGACACAGGAGATACTTCCAGAAAACATCACAAATGGTGTCAATTCTTATTACGACCGACTAGAATATTGCCTCAGTGTGAATGGGGGTATTTTTTAACATTTATTACATGAAAGTTATGAATTTTTGTAAGCTAAAGTTTGTTAAGATGTGCAACATTCATGTTTTGATTTTTTGTTAATCGTATGTAAATTAGTTTTGAGAATACAAAACTACAAATTTTGTATGTTGCATTTTAAAATGGACAAATATATATGACATTGCTGTCATTTTTTGACAATAGTGACCATATGTTGCATGTTAAAATAAATTCCCTGTATATGAAAATACAATTGCCACATCAGTTTTACAATAAATGCAAATACGGTACATTTAGAAGAGTAGGAGGAAACTTATTTATGGAATGAATTAAAAAATATAATAATAATAATAATAATAATAATAGATGTATGTAATTATAATTTGTGTGCGTACCAGAAATGATAAATACAACACATACTTATATAGCCTAATATGGAAATGGAGAGAGGTCTTATGCCGGGCACAACAGATTTTTCTTGTAGTCAAACTATTTAAATTAATCGACGATTATTATAACTCTGGTACTTTTATAAACCGAGAATTATATTTAACAATGTCAAGGGAATTGATGCTTATTGTAACCTTTGGCATTATACCTTTATCACCCCTGGTAAGCTCACTATCACCTCCTTAGGAGTTAATAATCCGGGGTTCACATGTGGCGACACCAACACTGACCGCAGGCACACACGTCAAGCAGCGTCGGCCCTACGACCTCGGGCAGTAAATCACTCTGAATCCAGGACCTGTGACACGCACGACTTCTTATCATGTCACACGTCCTCTATATCAGATGAATCAACCACTGTTATCCCTTTGTTTATTGAAGTCTCATTATTTTAATAATACTTTGACAAAACATACAGAGTTTTTTTTTAACTTTTCCTTGTATTTCATTTAAAATATATCACAGGTAGTATACCGTGAGTATTTTTTAACGTGAAACATTGGGTTTGTCAAATCCATGGTCACGACTTGACATTTAATTGACAGCAATGTATTTGCGCGTTCCATTTAAAATGAAAAATAGGGAACGAATTTGACATTTGATAAGACGTCAATAGAGGTTATTTTTTTTTAAATAATTATACCTGCTTTCTAAATTAAAAACAGTTGTAAAAAATATAGTATGCACCTTGTGCCCGAGTGGCTTTCTGGCTCGGCTAAATTTCTTACAATATTTAAAAATGATACTTCTGTCAAATTCATTCCCCATGTGTCATTTTAAATGAGGCAGACAAATATATTGCTGTCAATCAAATGTCAAATCATAACTTATAGGAAAATTCAACGGTTATCTGTCATATTGACAGGGTGTCATTAGAGGTTAATTTTGTTTCAATAATTATACCTGTTTTCTAAAAATTAAATTTAGATGTAGAAAAAATACTATGTGCACCTTGTACCCAAATATGTTTAGTGCTCTCGAGTGGTTTTCTGACTCCGCTAAATTTCTTACAGTATTTAAATACAATATTTCTGTCAGATTCGTCCCCTATGTTTAATTTTAAATGGAACGGGCAAATACATTGCTGTCAATCAAATATCAAGTCGTAACCATGGATATGACAAACCCAATGTTTCAAGTTAAAAAACAGTGTTACTTTCAAATAAATGATACAGTTCTGAAATTTGGCGGTTAATTCGAATTCATTTATTCCCATCATTGATAATATAGTTTTCACTCTTTTCAGATTTCTATGTAAAAAATCTGTTTTGGCCAGCACAATACCTCTCGCCATTTTCATTTTATGTTATATAAGTATTGTATGTGTCCATAAACCATAACAAAAAATAATAAAATGTAAACTTTATCCTTAAAGTACTACTCAATAAATAACGAATAAGAAAAATAAACAATTTTTTTAATAATTACTTTGCGAGATATTTAAATTTATTTCCAGGGTCACAGATGACATCACACTATAGGTATCTTTCTCGCGCGGCCTTCTACAGAAACTGGTGTGAGAAAGATAGCTATAGGTTTCTTTAAACATCAAATGCAGTTATACAAAAAACAATTATGACTTTTTGATACCACGAATTGCTTTAATATTAAACAAACTTTTATTTAAAATTAAAAAAATTGTTTTTGGGCCCATGTTTCTTTGCGAACTTAAATGATGTGAGGTTAAGCTGTCCCTCGATTTTTGGTGACGAAAACTATAGGTATCAAGATACTATAACTAAACAAATATGGCCATTATATATCGCAACACTAATTATAAGCAACACTTTTTAAAATTAGCTTAAAAATTTTAGTTATCAAGTTGATGATATCAACAGCACAAAAGTAATGTAAATTTAAGTCTAGAACGCTGGAGAATTACAGTTTCTATTTGGGGAATTTTTTAATGGCATGTTCACAGTGTTTTTGACCGTGAGAACAGCAGTTAACAAGGTTTCAACACAACCTTATAATTTTGACATCTGCGTCAGATAGCAGAAATCTTCCACATAAAAAATTATTATAAAATGTTCCAACTTTCACAAAATAATGCACGATTGTACATTAAATATTTCGACGTATCTAGGTTTTTCGAAACTGCGCTAGTAATTTAGAAAGTTACCCGCTCTAAAAGTAACTTACCTACACTATATTATTTGTTTATGTTTTTGCAATAAATTAGCAGTTATTAACTGTACATGTCACGTTTTGTTACCAATATCTACAAATTTTTATCATTATTAATGTTTCAAATAGATTTTTTTTAGTACGAGAGACTAGAAAGTGAAATAAACCACAGAACACAGGCAGGAAGGAGGAATTGGAAGTGAGTATTTGGTGTGTCATATGACCGAAATATTGGAAGAGCAGCCAAAAGTAAAGTTTTTAAAACAGTGGTAATGCCAGTTATAATCCATAGCAATGAGACCTGGCCTATATGGAAACTAGTTGAAAAAATAAAATGTTTATAATTGACATAAATGTCAATGTCAAATATCTAGACATTACTGAAGACTTTTTCTGGGAAGTACTTTTAATATTTCTTATTTTATCATTAATTAAATATTTAAAATTATAGTTAGATACAGAAATCGTACATGGACAAGTGGAAATGTACTAGAAATATAATATGCTGTTGGTATAACGAGGAAAAGACTCCGTCAACATCTAGAATTGGTAAAAAAAGAAAGGGGATTCATTTATAAGCCGTAGTATGTAGTATCAGTGTCAACTAAATACGCGCTTACAATACATATAATTCATCTTATACCCTTCAGAAATACCACCAATCTCGTCAATGAATTGGAAGAATCTCGAACATTTAGAATAGTAGGAGGAAACTTGTTCATAGAATGAATTGAAAAATAAAGAATAAATGTAATTAGAAATTTTTGTGTGTACCAGAAATGTTAAATACAATACTTATATAGCCTAATATGAAAATGGAGAGAGGTATTGTGCTGGCCACAACAGATTTTTTTTATAAGATGTCAAAATCTCGTGAGCATTTAACTAAATTTTAACAAAATTTTCAAAAAAGAATTTTAATTTTCTTGGGAGAAGACTGGAAAACATTTTATTTTAAAATCTGGCCAAAACCACAAAAACATTTTTAAACCGTGTATTGTTTTTTATTGTATTTGACATGTCTTCTGCACACATATAGTTCTAATTATATCTATTTTCATTGCATGAGGAAGTTCTTAAATGTCAGAGATTATTCCAATTCATTAACAAGATTGGCGGTATTTCTGATGGATATATACATGTTACCTATAATTTTAAATATTTAATTAATAAAACAATAAGAATGATTAAATGTACTTCCCAGAAAAAGCTATCAGAATATCATTAAAACTGTTGATTTTTGACACTGACATCTGTCATTTAGGTACAAACTATTTTATAAACATTTGAATTTGTCAACTGGTATCCTTAGTGTAGTTTAGCCTCTGCTATGATTATATCTGATTATTCTATATATTATAGCGTCTTTATCTCTAAATATATACAAGATATAATAAAAATTTTAAGTGCATTAGATTTAGATGGAGAATTTTATGTTCTTCAATATTTGTAATAACAAAAATTTCCATTAAATTATATTTAGAAAAAAAATTCCGGTTGTCTAATTGTTACCAAAACCTTTTCAGCTCTTCCCAGGAAAGTCAGATTGAGGAATTCATAGTTAAACTGCTCTTAAGTCTTATAGTTTTTGAGGAATCATCCCTCCAACATCCAGACATACACACATATGCACACACATCATTGTAAAAATGTTAAAATTGGATTCTAGTGACCTTAAAACGTGCTTATTCATTAAAATCTGGATATGTGATTTTTAGCATGACTCCAATACCTCTCTTAGCGAGAAGTAAAAAAGGAACAGAATGAGTTCGACACGCAAAGTAGAAATGAGTGAAAGAAGAAAATCAAGAATAGAGACCCCGTAACAAATAGGAAAAAGCTAAAGAAGAAGAATGTTTTAAATAGAGTACTTTATAGCCATAGTACATCATAAACCTGTAAAATATGTGCCAAGTCGTACCAGAGTAAAGAATGAGTAAATCCACTCCGCATTCATTATGAAGCTCATCTCGGAGTCGGTCGGGACTTAACGCACCGTAAGACACACGCAATTAACTGTATAATTTTATAGCTGCTCGCCGCTGCCGTCTACGTCTGCGTCGCGGCGCACCGAGACGACGTCCTGCGTCCTGTGCCGAAACAGACTCAACGGCGCGCACTGCCGCCACGAATTTAATGAGTTTTTATTACGAGGTTTTAAATGTTTATTCTTCACTTCGTTCAAGGATGTGTTTGTACATTTTTAGAAGAATAGGGGCTTAAATCTCACAAGGGAAAGTCAAAAAACGATGTTGTTCATCATAACACAAAGTGGTGCTCCTAAAATATAAAAGATATAAATTTCAAGCAGAAACCAAGTTAAGCTAAACTTTTAAAATTTTAAAAAGCTTGAATTGCCAAGCATAGACAAACGTTTTTATTTCAAGCCAACATAATTGGTTTGGTGAATAACTAGACGTACAGTATAACATAAATAAAGCAACTTTGTAGGAAAAAATACCCCCCCCCCCCCTATTTTATATATTCAAAATATTTTTAAACTTCTCTTATAATATAAACGCAACATATTCATAAAACCTTATGAACATTAAATGAGTAATTCAAAAGCCTTGTACTAATTTCAGAACTTACTATGTATTTGACAATTTGACTATATGGGTCGACAAATAGGACGATTGTATAAAAACTTTTTTAAAAAATCTTTTGTGACCAGCACAATATCTCTCGTCATTTCAAATTATAACTATAAGTATTGTGTTTTTTTTTGTCGTTTTATAATAAAAAAATCTGTTGTGGCCAGCACAAGACCTTCCGTCAATTCCATGTATTTTGTACAAATCCCATACCAAAAGGTCCTTGGAACAGATTCTATATAATATCATGTAAAATCGAACACGATCACATACTATTTTCTACAAATTCCATACCAAAAGTTCATTTGAAAAGGTTCTATAAATCCAATAAAATTATAACATAAACTACACTAAGTAATGTCCTTCCATCTTCTCTTTGGCATTTCTCTGCGTGTCACTTGCGAGCAACACTATGACATACCAATTTTAGATCCTATACTTTTTTCCATATTTGGTTTTGCACTTGCAACTGACATTTGTCAATTAAATTTTTTTGAATAATTATGTCAGCTGTTTCCATGATAAATAACAAAGCTGACTAATTTTTGAAAATTAATTTCTTTATAATGCTTTAAAATTACATCTATTGAATATGAAGGAAGTTGTATAATTAAACCGTATAGAGAAAAGTATTTTGTTTAATATATATAATAACAAAATGTCAAAAAATAATATTTAACTGCGTTTTTTTAAGAAAAACTATTAAAAACTTCAAAAAAGGGTACTTCCGGTGGATCGATTATAACCAAAATCTAATCAACTCTTCATATGGATGTACAGAAGAGGAATACGAAAGAATTATAATTTTTAGAATTGTAGTATTGGAGTTATCGTCGGAGAAAAATTTGTCACACACGGACACACATACACACACACACACACACACACACACACACACATACATACAGACATCATCTTAAAAATAGTAAATTCGTATTGTAGGGACCCTAAAACGTGCTTATTCATTAAAAACTCACCAGCGAGTTTTTTGATCAAAGACAATACCTTCCTTACCTAAAGGTGACGGAAGGTAAAAATTACAGATCTTTACCCAAATATTGTTTTTTTTATTGTATTTAACATGTCTTGTGCACACATAAATTTCTAATTATAGGCTATCCAGCCAGTCAAGCGGTTTACGTCATAAATACAATATCACTAGAAATAATGTGTTAAAAAGTTTACATGAGCATGTAAAACAGATTAAAATATGATATGTGGGTTGCCTCATAAATTCAAATTTTTCTTAAAGGTAACACATTTTTTTCCAGCGAAATCCAACTACAAGCTCTTGAAGTTGACATGATAGAGCATTTGACATTTTGTCAATGAACAACGAAACAGAAAACAAAATGAAAACACAATACAGGTTGAAAAGTATAATGTAGATATTTAATATTTATAGGCCATCCAGCGAATCAAGCGGTTTACGTCATAAATACAATATCACTAGAAACAATGACGTCATATGTTAAAAGTTTACATGAGCATGTAAAACGGATTAAAATATATATGATCTGTGGGTTGCCTTCATAAATCCAAATCTTTCTTAAAAAGGTAACACGTCTGGTATCATTTTTTTTCAGTGAAATCCAATTTTATTTAAAATATTCTGAACGATACTGCTTACGCCGTTATAAATACATCATTCTTGTAGTATATGCAACAAACCATCTAGTATTATGTGAGATCCTTAAAAAAAAAATACAGAATACTGCATACCATACAATTTCTAACTGTTTCTGTACATTGCGTATAGCGTTTGCCACACGCTGTACATATAGATTTAATTTTCAAATTATTACTAATAAAAGAACGAAATATTACCTCAATATTACTATTCAGTGAAAGTAAGAGCCCACCAAACTATTTTTCATTTTCAAAATAACTCAATAAATTAACTACAAGCTCTTGAATTTGACATGACAGAGCATTTGACATTTTGTCAGTGAACAACAATACCAAAAACAAAATGAAATCACAATACAGGTTGAAAAGTATAATGTAAACATATAATATTTAGTAATATACATGTTCAGAATTACCAATATTAAAAAAATATAATCAAACGTCATATTGCAAAAATTAACAAAATTTTACTTAATAATAATATTTCCAAATATAATTATTTCTATTAAAGGTTTCAAATACATAATAATAATAAAAAACCAATAAAATACCGTTAATAAAATATATTTAAAAATATAAAGAAAATTTCAAAAATCCCTAAACGATGACGTAAACCGCTTGATTCGCTGGATAGCCTATAGTAATATACATGTTCAGAATTACCAATATTAAAAAAATATAATCAAACGTCAGTTTTGAAAAAATTAACAAAATTTAACTTAATAATAATATTTCCAAATATAATTATTTCTATTAAAGGTTTCAAATACATAATAATATATAATAATAATAATAATAATAATAATAATAATAATAATAATAATAATAAAAATAATAATAATAACAATAATAATAATAATAATAAGAAAACCAATAAAATACCGTTAATGCAATATATTTAAAAATATAAAGAAAATTTCAAAAATCTCTAAACGATGACGTAAACCGTTTAATTCGCTGGATAGCCCATATATCTATTTTTTTTATTGCATGAGGAAGTTCTTAAATATCAGAGATTCTTCCAATTCATTAACAAGATTGGCGGTATTTCTTATGGATATATGTATTTTACCTATAATTTTAAATATTTAATTCATAAAACAATAAGAAAGATTAAATATACTTCCCAAAAAAAATCTTTCAGAAAGTCACTTTAACTGCTGGTTTTTGATACTGACATTTATCTGTCATTATAAAGTATATTACAAACATTTGAATTTGTCAACTGGTTTCCGTGGTCTAGTTTAACCTGTGCGATTTATTAAATCCAATTATTCAATAGATTACAGTGTCTCAGATGTAGAATTTTATGTTCTTTAATAAAAGTAATAGTAGGGACCTTAAAACGTGGTCACTTACTAAAACCTCAATATGCGATTTTTAGCATGATCCCTATACCTCCCCTTACCAAGGATAGCGGGAGGTAGAAATACATATTCAATATATAAAGTGTGAAGGATTATTTTTATTGGTTCCTAACAGAGTAGTTCAATTTATGCCCGGTACTGTACATATTCGAAACATTCTTCCATTTCTGTTTCAACTAGGAATAACTAACGAAACTTACTTAACCGAAACAAGGGGCGTTCCACAAGTAACAAAGCAGCAGTCTCTCTCTCATATGCGTGGCTACTAAACTCGTCCATACACTATAATTATACATCAGACATCTTTACAATCATTCTACTTCGGGGAACTACATATCCAGTACCAGTATTACTTGGCCTTGGAATACTTATCAGTTTGGATGTATGTTATTATATTGTTCAGTTGAAAATAATACAGTATGAGTGTGAGTGTGAGTGTGGTTGGTTATCATGATTACAAGAAAAAAAGTTACACTCCGGATTATCAGATTAGAATAATTATTATTTGTAGAATGTTCAGTAATAATTTTCATATTAATTACCTCCCGCTACCCTTGGTAAGAGAGTATAGGGATTGTGCTAAAAATCGCATGTCGAAATTTTGGTAAAAGACCACGTTTTAAGGTCTCTAAAATCCGACTTTAACATCTTCACGATGATGTCTGCATGTTTCTAAATATCAGAGATTCTTCTAATTCATTAGCAAAATTGGCGGTATTTCTTATGGATATATGCATTTTACCTACAATTTTAAATATTTAATTAATAAAACAATAAGAAAGGTTAAATGTACTTCCCAAAAAAAGCTTTCAGAATGTTACTAAAACTGTGTTATAGACATTTGAATTTGTCAATTGGTTTCCTTAGTGCCTTTATCTCTAAATCTATACAAGATATAATATTTTTTTTAAATGTATCAGATGTAAAATTTTATGTTCTTCAATAATAGTAATAACAGAAATTTTCAAAAAATAATATTTAGAAGATTTTTTTAAAGAAACTATTACTTCCGGTTGTCCAATTATTGCCAAAATCTAATCAGCTCTTCCCAGGAATGTCATATTTAGGAAACTGCAGGTAAATATTTTTTTATGTCTTATAGTATTTGAGAAATCGTGGTTCCAACATCCACACATCGTAAAAATGTTTTAATCGGATTATAGGGACTTTAAAACATGCTTATCCACTAAAATCTGGATATGCGATTTTTGCGTGATTTCAATACCTCTCTTAGCGAGAGGTAAAATTTCTGAAACCTTATTCTAATATGGAGAGCCATTAAATTTTGGTGTAAATCAGGTAACCGGAAATGGCACTTTCCTTGAAAATCAAAATCATTTTTCGAAAAATACCTTTAAATATAATTTATAAATACTTATTTATCTTATCATAAGAAATAAAGATTATTGTAGTTATTTAGGAATAATAAAGTAATAATAAAATTCTTCTCTTTCTGTCATACTCAACAACTTTTTTTGTTGATTTATAAATTCTCCGTGACAACGGTCCATCAAGATGCTGTTATTCTTCCAGAAACACTTGATCGTTAATTGTAAGCGAATGTTTTAAAATATAACGGCCGGCGTTCGTTATTTTTATCTTTTCAATTTTGTTTTTAGTCCTGTTACACCATAATAATTATAGTATGGTATTACGAAATTTTTTTTACGGGTATACATTCATACTTTTAACCTATTTTATAAATCTCGGAGCCTATAGTTTAAAATAAACACAGTTCCTTAGTTATTCAGTTCAAATTTTAAATGTATGTAACTGACAGATAAATGTCACTGTCAAATAATCTATTATTTCAAATTATTAATGGAAACGTTTTAAAAAGAAAATTGTAATAGTAAATAAAACAATAGTGTTGAAAATAGCAATCTATGAAATTTAAATTTGCACAACACGTATCTGTTACTAGGTAACAATTTAATATTAAATAATTAATTGAATATATGTCATAAAAACTGTCATATAATTTTTGTAATGTTTATTATTAAATATATCATTTAAAAAATAACTTTGTCGTTACTATTGCACTACTACACACTTTGAATCTCACTTCAGCAAATAGTTATAGTATACGAATGCGAAAAAACATAATACCTATAGTTCCCAGCATCAATAAATATGTAGGTATGTATTTAAATTAATAAAAGTTAAAAAGAAATAACACTCGATTTAGTTTCACAAGAGAAGTATATTCTTATTTTATTATACAATTTCGCGGCATCATTAGAAGTACTGACGGGAGGTATAGTGCTGGCCACAAATTTTTTTTTATTATTTAATACTGCAGTGTACAGTGAAATATGTTGACAGACAAAATCTGTCGATAAATTTGTACGCAAAGTTATTTCCATTTTTAGCTTTAAGTATTCGTATAATTATAAGATTTTCATAACGGACATTTGAAAAGTCATCATTGTTTCATCTCCTCCACGTATCTAATTCCATAATTCGCTGGAAGATTGTCGCGTTGTCGTTGCCTTATTCATTCTCGACACAATTCACATTCGTTGCGTTCTCACATGTTCTGTGCCTGTGAATCGACACTCGACGAAGAGACTATTACATATTGTTCCCCGAATGGCTAATGTGTAATCATAATAGCAGAGACGGAGACACAACATTGCATTCTCGGCTTCTGAGAACACAGATCCTATCACAGGCAATTACAGCAATGAAGTCTTTTTACTCAGATAGACATCATTATAACAGGTGGATCGCAATGCGTAAAGTGATCTCTTCTCTGCCATCATTCATTTATCTTTGAATTTTTACTGCTTCTTTTCCAAATTCTTCATTTCCTACTGTGTTATTACAATACGAAAACATACCAGCAGCATGTGTTATTTTCTTTATTTCATTTCTTGTTGATAGCGGACTTCGTTGCTGTCGACAAATGATTTTATCGCGCGCAAGTTTTTACAAAATCCGTACTAAATTCAAAGTTATCGCTGCATAAAAACAAATACTTTTTCGGTCAAATTAAGAATTATAAATGCATGCAAAAATATTGAGCCAAACTTATTTTATTGTCTTTCAATTATGTCCAACGAAACGGTAAATTACACCCACTTTCAATTTAAAATCTGGCCAAAAACCCTAGTTTTAAAACCGGTAATGTGTGCGTGTCATTTAAATACTCTAAAAATGCGTACACTTACGTAACATTCTCTTTATAATCAAATAATATTACTACCAAGTTTATATCTCTACCCATTTTTGAATTATTGCCCCAAAAGCCAATATACCCCACATTTAGATAAAAACTTCAAAATTTTCAAAAATCTAATTTTTATGTATCTAGATACTTCTTAATACGCTGATTCCAAATTTTGAAACCGCAGGTCGATATCTCGTTTCGTTCTCGAGATATTTAGATTTAAAGTTTTGCTCAAAACTGCCCATTTTTGGATATTAACCCAAAAATGGGTCGAGATATGAATTTGACGACAACACCATTCGATTCTACGGGCAAAATTACATAAGTACACCAATTTTCAGAATTTTTGAACACCGGGTACAATCTCTAAAGCAAAAAAACTGAAAATGCCCAAAAATCGCAAAAAATCTAAGGGGTACCCCTTACGATTTTTTCAGATTTTGGGCATTTTCAGCGGTTTTCAAACTTTTATTGATAAAAAATGAACCAGTTGGACAAAAATTATGAAAATTACTATATTTATGTATTTTTGTACGTAGAATCGATTGGTGATGTCGCCAAATTCATATCTCGACCCATTTTTGGGTTAACACCCAAAAATGGGCAGTTTTGAGCAAAATTTTAAATCTAAATATCTCGAGAAGGAAACGTGATATCGACCTGCGGTTTCAAAATTTGGAATCAGCGCAGTGAGAAGTATCTAGATACATAAAAATGAGATTTTTGAAAATTTTGAAGTTTTTATCTGAATGTGGGGTATTTTGACTTTTGGGGGAATAATTCAAAAATGGGTAGAGATACAAATTTGCTAGTAATATTATTTGATTGTAAAGAGAATGTTACGTAAGTGTACGCATTTTTAGAGTATTTGAACAACTGTGTGAATTTTTAGAAATAAAAGTATTGAAACAAAAAAATGAATAAATGCTATAAAAAAGTTCCTTGGAAAATATTTTATATATCCAATAAAATTATAACACGAACACATACTATTTTTTACAGATTCCATACGAAAAGATTCTACCATGAGTATTTTTTAAGGTGAAACATTGGATTTGTCATATCCATAGTTACAACTTGAAATTTGATTGACAGCAATGTATTTGTCTGTCCCATTTAAAATGAAACATAGTAGAACATGAAAGTAGAGGGTTCTGGGAAAAAACAGTTACTAGACTGGGCAAATGTTGTTAAAACAAATGATGGTAAAACCAAATGCAAACATTGTGACAATTCTTTAATCAATTCTTTAACATGCCTAAATTTTTACCGAAAAAACCCACTCGGTTTTTTTGGGTTGGGTTTTTTCATGATAACCCTGATTAACAATGCAGACGGTTACATAACGCAATACTAGAGATTATTCAATTCACTTTCATAATGAACGCCAACGCCTATTGAACGCCCTAACAATATTTTTTGAAATGATGGTACATACATACATATAAAGTATTTTTAACGATCAATAAGTGCAAGACACAATGGGTGAGATTCAGTGGGTTGTATTAGCGTGTTTTAAGCTAAAATAGTCCTTTGTCAAAAATATTTTGGCAACTTTGTAATACCAGAAAAAAGTGAGAGACCAAAGGATCAAATAAAGAAAAAAATATTATTAACAGAAGTAAGAAAAAAGGACAAATGTCAAAACTGATCAAAACGGGGGTTGAGATATTTTAAAATTCATTAACATTCAGGTATGAAATATTTGACACATAAAATTTGACATATTTCTAACCTAATTTTGCAATAATGAGTTTCCTTTTACACATTCCATTTACAATAATACTTCCTCATTTGACTACAGGATTTCTGTATTACTTTTCCCTATAGTAAAATTTCTAAATCACAATTGAATCTCATTGATACATGTGGAAAATATTACAATGTTGCCATATACTTAATACAAGTTTTAATACAGACCTTAATACAACCCACTTAATTCGACCCAATAATTCTAGATATGTACCAAATCTCTACAGTTAAATATGGCAGAGTAGTGCATGTTCTCATAACGATGTAGGTCCATTAGTTCACAATATATGGTTCAAAAATATGTAAAAACGTTTTTCACGCAAGCATGTACATTTGTAGTGCCAGAATAGTTTTTTTTCGCGATTGCCCAGAAAATGAGCTCTTTCTGATCACTATTTAGACCGGAAAGTCCTTCTTTGCTGAGCTAGCTCGGAAAGTTGTCTATAAGGGATCGGAAAGTACTTTACTGATCCCGGGACCAGTAAAGCTAAATATTTCCATGGAGATCAGTTGTTTATTTATTTCTTACTTGCTCGTAGTCAAAAATAAAATAATACTTTTTTTTTTAGGATCGCAAAAAAAAAATTGTACCCAACATTACCTGAAAGTGTCTATACTGGGCTCACAAGCTTCCAAAGCTCGCCTATGGCTCGCTCTGGAATATGCTTGCTCACCCAGTAAAGTATCACTTTCAGGTCTTGTTACGTAAATTACTATTAAGGTGGATTTATGCAGCTTACATTTTATTTTACTTTTTCTTTTCTTTTTCGCTTTTACTTTTACTTTAAGTTTGGTACTTTATGCAGCTACTTTAAAGCCTTCGGTACGCATGCGCAGATGTGATTTTCCTGGTATATCTGATATCATAAATCTAAAGAGATAATTATAACCTGCAAATATGGACACAAATGTAATAATTTGTGCATTTGCTATATTACTTGTAGCTTTACACATTTTCTAATTTTTGCAATCTTACGTACACAGAAACAAATAAACACAGCACACGCTGACGTTTGTCACGTGAAGTGATGCACATGCGCAGTTGTGAAATTCTTTTACTTTAACGGTCTTAAGTTGAAAGTTGGTCAACTTTAGTTCTTAAAGTAAAATTAAAAGTGTGCACATAAAGTAGTATATTTATTAACACAGCTTTAACTTTTGTAAAGTAAAAGAAAAAGAAAAGGTAAAATAAAAAGTAGGCTGCATAAATCCACCTTTACAAGTACCTACATTTTATGTTGAAGCTCAACATTTTTCGGACAACCCTAGTGCTATAAAATAAATAGATTTAATTAAACGTAGTTACAAGCATATAAAACAAATGTCTCCTTTATAAAGTGACCACTTCATAGTCCCTAGTGATAAGTAATTGGCCATAAAATTCTTCCCCTCAAGTTCTTGTGAATAGACTATACTGTAGCGTCCAGCGAGACGATATATAAACACAGGAGTTAAACCAGTGCCCTATAGCTGTAACCTTAGTGATAAATCACCGGACCATCTGAACATAATCGCCTGCGCCTGAGCCTCAGAACAAAATCTGCAGGGAAATTCATTAGCAGAGTATTTAAAGTAGCGGGCGCGATACATAACCGGGTAATTGCAAAACTATACGGCGGCAGCGGTAACACATGGACAACAATTCACAAGGCAGGTACGGCTAACCGTATAAGAGCCACTTGGACCTGGAGTTTTTAATGCCAGAAACAAAAACCAGAGGTAGTTAGCGAAGCAAACAACGGGAACCACAATTTAAAATGTTTGCTGATTTCATGACCGCAAGTTCTTATCCGCACTTGTATCGTTGATATATGCATATTGGTGCAAGGGTACAATTCATTAACAAGAAAGTGCGGAATGAACGTAATGTTTAGGTATGGGGATTTTTTAATTCAATTTCAAACTTTAAAATATGATTTAGGTTAATAATTAATACGTAACTGCGTCTTTCAGTAAGTAATGGAGGAAAAGAAAAGGGACTCGTAAATAAACGATTTAAAGAAAAAAGGATAACAAGGCAGTCCATCAAATAGGTGACTAGAAAGTACAGTGCGTTAAAAAAAAAAAACGTAATTTGGAGTAGGCTATGAATAAGTAAACGTATATCATTTTAAATAATTTAATTAAATGTCAATTTCATACGAGATATTGCCAAAAATATTATCTAAAGAAATCAAATCTTTAAAGCTTCTTGAATTTTATTTTACATATTGAAATAAATTAGGAAACGGTGAAATTAATTAATATTCTATATTCTTCTTTATTA
Source organism: Ophonus ardosiacus (assembly GCA_943142095.1). Classification (NCBI taxonomy): domain Eukaryota; kingdom Metazoa; phylum Arthropoda; class Insecta; order Coleoptera; family Carabidae; genus Ophonus; species Ophonus ardosiacus. Next base: position 59,006,491 of record OW964824.1, read on the forward strand.
TATTTTCTCCTTAAAATTACGTTTCAAGATCAATTTTGACAACTTGACTTTTGAATAGTCTATTCCACGATATTTTTTTAAAATTTTTTTTTGAAGTACATAAATATATAAGACAACATGTGAAAGTTCCAGTTAAAAATTCCTCCAAATAAGCGAGATATTAAGGTCCGAATTTTACATGTATTTTGTGACGTAGGTAATGTGGATATACCAGAAGTAAACAAACAGTGGTTCACAAGCCACGAAAAAATGTTAAATAAATTACAAAATAATGTATATTTAAATTGTAATATTTATAATTCATTATTAGAGACATAAAATAAATTATTATATTTAATTTATTTCATTTCTTTTCTCATTTTATAAAAACAAAGAAATTAGAGTGTCACCCGAACAGATCCGACATTCCCGAAGAAGTATATTCTTAGTTAAGGCGGGGCTTCTCAAAGTCTGAGTTCATACTTGGACCCTATTTGCTCAAACACTCATGCACATGTCCTACATCATCAAAAGCAAAACTCCCCGTGTTTTCTAAAAGGAATAATTTATAATAAAAAAAAAATATAATTTTCCTTATCCTTTAACTATTATCATTCATATTTTTAATAAACTTTTACTATTTTTGATTACGGTGGAATAGCCTATTGAATAATAATCAAACATCATAGTCCACTCCGAATTCGTTTTTATTTTCTTCCTGAACACGCTGTATAATTGGAATGGCAATTGTACGAAAAGAATAGAAGCTTAAAAAATTAAGCCAAGCCTGTCATTTAAAAAAAATTCAAGCTAAGCCAAGCTCTAGATTCATCAAATCCAAGTCAAGTCAAGCCTAACATTTATAAAAACTTTTTTCAATATTTTTAATAGAATTCTTAGCAAAGCTGCCAAACTGTAATTTTATAGAAGTAACGTACTTTTTAATACTATTATATATTTATCCAAAATAAATAAATTACCCATTGCTGGGAGTGCCAATCTGCTTTGTACAAAGGTTTCGTTAATGATCATGACATATTTGTACCGTTCGGGCCTATACCAGGCGTCACCTTACTGGCACTCATTGCTGGTGTGAACAATGCACCACAGGGGTCACTTTTTATTGGAAATACTAGACTTTACCTGTCAGTTTACTTTGAGAAGTAATAACCAGCAATAAAAAGGAACCAATAGAGTATTCTCTTTCAAATATTTCCTTGATTATTATTCTTTCTATTATTGTTAAAATGAATATAAAAATAGATAATAGTACACAATCATATGTGAATGCATAAATGAATTCATGCATGAGTATTTCCAAAGCTTGAAAGTTTTTAAAAGCTTAAAAGAGTGTGAAAATCAAGTCGACCAAAATTTTAAAAGCTTAGATATTAAGCCCAACTCAAGCTTTACTTTCATCAAACCCAAGTCGAACCAAGTTTGAAATTTTTAAAACTTTTGTATTTCAAGCCAAGTAACATATCTTGTTGAATCCCTAAACACAATCGTCCAAGGAAAGGCGACTTTCAATAAAATTCAGGAACGATTGACAGTAAGGAGCACCAATAGTAATTTACGTAACAAGACAAGAAAGTGATACTTTATTGTGTCAGCAATCATATTCTAGAATAAGTCGTAAGCGAGCTTTGGAACCATTTGAGCCCAGTAAATAAACTTCCAGGCAGGGCATCGAACCCGCCAAAAATTGGGTTCGGTTCAGAATTAGTTTAATTCGTTTTTTGAGAGATGGGTCTGAGATTCTGGATCAAAATTTGTGGTTTCGTTCCGTGTTCAGGTTCGGTTCGACCTAATGAAAATTGAATTAATGTGTTCTGAATATTAATTATTATAAAGAAAAAAATTAAAATGCTAGCCGGGATTAATAACGCAGCGTAATTTCACGAACTGTAAACATAGACAGCAACGCAGATCGGCTTACGATTACGTTTGCGTTTCGAACTGAAAATGAACCTAAACCGTAGGTAAACCCTGAACCTGAAATTTTATACCCGGTTCAATTCCGACTCGGGTTCTATTGTAAAATATATTTGAGGTTCGGTTCTGATTTTGGATTCGCTAAAATGTTACGGTTTGGTTCCGGTTTTAGTTCGGTTGAGGTTTCGGTTCGATGCCCTACTTTCAGGTTATGTTGGGAAAACAGAATAAATAAAAATATATAGGTTATGTATTATTTTATTTTTACTGCGAGGAAATAAGAAACTAATAAATAAACAACTGATCACAATGGAAACTTTCAGCTTTACCGGTCTCGGGATCAGTAAAAATACTTTTTTTACTCTTTCTGATCACTATTTAGACCGGAAAGTTGTCTATAAGGGATCGGAAAGTACTTTACCGATCCCGGGACCGGTAAAGCAAATGTTTCCATGGAGATCAGTTGTTTATTTATATATTATTTGCTCGCAGTAAAAAATAAAATAATACTTTTTTATTCTTTTTTCAGGATCGCAAAAAAAATATTGTACCCAACATGACCTGAAAGTGTCTATACTGGTCTCACAAGCTTGCTCACCCAGTAAAGTATCACTTTCAGGTCTTGTTACGTAAATTACTATTTTGATCCCTTATAGGCAATTTTCCGAGCCAACTCAGTAAAGAAGAAATTACCGGTCTAAAAAGTGATTAGAAACAGCACATTTTCTGGTCGATTACTAAAAATATAAAATTACGGAAAAGGTTTACAAAATGCTTCATACGATCATATGACCATTGTGGTATCTTCGATATTAATATGAAAAAGATAAATAAAAATATGAATCCTTATCCGTGGACGTAGTAAAAATGTGGGATGATATATTTTGATTAATTAAAATCGCAATTACTTATAATATGAGTCATATGTGTGAGAAATAGAGGTGATGAACCTTCACACATGGCGTTGGTCACATCTCATACCTACACTATTTCTATCCTGTTGTATATTGAGAGTAAAAATACGGTTGGTGTCCGTTATGTATAAGATTCTCATCACATTATTAATTACATGTAATTACACGTGCGGTATATCCACGGCACCGGATAATAACAAATGAAGCCCGTCCATGCAAGAGGACGGACGGTATGGCGAGAGCGCATGCGCAGGCTATTCTTTAATCAAGTACAAATTAATTTTAAGCAAAAACGAAATGCATTCCATGCAGCGATGCGCAGCTAATCAACTCCACTCGAAGATGTTTTGTTCTAGCGGTCACTCGGCGTTTTGTCCGAAGATCATCTCTACTCAAAATAGGACAGGATATTATGGACAGAAAGAATAGAGTTCAGATTTCATCCGGATTTTTGGTTTGATTTGTGGTATAATGTCTCTGTTCTGGACAAATTTTGTAAACAATGAACAAAATCGCAATAAAAGCTGCCACTCTTGTAAATAATGTTATATTAAATAACAAAGATAGATGCGTTTTTGTCAGATTTTTACAGATTTACAGATTTGTGAGATTACAGATTTGTTCAGAATGTTTCTAAATGTTCCAGATTCTTCCAATTCATTGATGAGATTGGCGGTATTTCTGAAGGGTATACGTAATATATCTGTAATTTTAAATATTTAATTAGTAATAAAATTGGAAATATAAAATATATTTCCCAGAAAAAGTCTTAAGTAATGTCTCTGGATTTTTGACATTGACATTTTTCTGTCAATTACAAACATCCACACACACACTCGCACACACACACACACATACACACATACACACAAACACACATACACACATACGCACGCGACCGCGGGCGCGCAAACACACACACACACACAGATCAGCATAAAATGTTATAATCGGATTGTAGGGACTTAAAATATGCTTATTTAATAAAATCTGGATATGCGATTTTTAACATAAATCCAATACCTCTCCTTAAAAAATCTGTTGTGGCCAGCACAAGACCTCTCGCCATTTCCATATTAGGCTATATAAGTATTCTATTGCACTTCGCTATCGAACCGTCGTTTTATAACAAAATATCACAGAACTTTACCCAAATATTGTTTTTGATTATATTTAACTTGTCTTCTGCACACATATAATTTTAATTATATCTATTTTTCATTGAATGAGGAAATTCCTAAAATTCAGAGATTCTTCCAATTCATTAATCAGATTGGCGGTATTTCTGATGGATATATGCATTTTACCTATAATTAAAACAATAAGAAAGATTAAATATACTTCCCAGAAAAAACTATCAGAATGTCACTAAAACTGTTGATTTTTGACACTGACATATGTCATTTACAAACTATGTTATAAACATTTGAATTTGTCAAGTGGTTTCCTTAGTGCCTTAGCCTCTGCGATTAGAATATATTATAATGTCTTTATCTCTAAATCTATACAAGATATAATAAAATTTTTAAGTGTATTAGATGGAGAATTTTGATCTTCAATATTTGTCATAACAAAAATTTCCAAAAAAAAAATATATTTACAAGAATTTTTCTAAGAAACTACTACTTTCGGTTGTCTAATTGTTACCAAAATCTTTTCAGCACTTCCCAGGAATGTCAAATTGAGGAAACTACAGTTAAATATTTTTTAAGTCTTATAGTTTTTGAGGAATCGTCACACACACACACACATACACACACACACGCACACACACAGACAGACATCATTTTAAAAATGTTATAATCGGATTCTAGGAACCTTAAATCGTGCTTATTCAATAAAATCTGTATATGCGAATTTTAGCATGAATCTAATACCTTTCTTAGAGAGAGGTAAAAATAGAAGAACACTCTATGGCATGCTTACTCTGCATAAAATATTTAATAATAAATTGTTTTCAATTAGTATTATTCCTTATTTCAATATTTACATCTTAAACACACGGTCAAATAATTTATTCCAGGTACCATTTTGTAACACAATGATCATACTAACTCTCCAGTAAATAGAATAATGAACACATACAATATTAGACTTTGTGACATCGATAAAATTGATATATTTCACCTCTCATTAAAACAATTCAAACGTGTGTTATAAATGTATTAGAATAAATAAATAAATATATCATCACGGCATATTACCCATTTCTAGGTGTGCCAGTATCTACAACACATGTAAACATCGGTAATGATGACGATATATTTTACCGTGTGGGCGCTTACCAGGCGTCACCTCACGGGCACTCATAGCTGGTGTGGAGAGTGCACCACAGGGGTCATTTCTGTGCCATTTAAAATTGGAAATATTTGGCGTCTGTAGGGATCGAACCCAGTTCCCCCAGGTTCGCGACCAGACACTCAGGCACGTGGCCACGGGAACAAGAATATAAATTTATCTTGTTTATGTTTGTTATAAATGCATGTTATTAAGTTGTGTGAACCTATTATTGGTCATTGTTGTACTGTTGGTTTACCTTATATATAAATAAATAAATAAATAAATAAAAATAAATAAATAAATAAATAAATAAATAAATAAAATCCGGATATGCGATTTTTAATATAAATCCAATACCTCTCAGCGAGAGATAAAGAAAGTATTAATAATTGCTCCCTTTATGCACTTATATGCACTTATATACTCCACAATTAATTTTATTTGTACAACAGTAAATTATAAAATGATGCGTCTGGACTTCGTTATTTTTCTAATAATGTAACTTAAAATCCGACGTCAAGCTAAAACTATAGCTTTGAATACAACAATGAGTGTGTAGCACATAAAAAATAGACAGTGGCCCTCTCTGGGACGAAAGAATTCGAACGAAACATGTTGTACCCGTCCGTCAGAGCAAACTATCGATCACCGGACGGCCCGGAGCCGCCCACATTTGAAAAATATACTTCGATAATTAGTCAATTAAAGGCGAAACTGGCTGGCCAGAATGAGCAACATTAATCGTATGGGCAAAACTAATAACGCTCAAGTCTCCAGCCTGTACCATCGCCAAGGATACTCCACTGGTAGCGCCAGCGTCCACATCCACGCCTTTCTCATCTCTCCTGCCCGTGGTTTTGTTTTTAGTTCCTGCGGAACTCATTGTACGAAGCCTGGGAAATTTATGTTATGGACTTGCAACTTGTACCTATCATTTTCCTTCTTGTTATTGCCTATTAACCAACATACTAACATAGTTCAGTTTTGCAAACATCCAGATAACATGACTGCGAGCATTAAAACTTTTAGTACTGGAGTGTGTGGACGGGTATATCTATACTGTTAAACGACAAATTCTCTTCTATCTGCGATACTCGTACTGCTAAAAGCAACACTGTGGAATATAGTTGGAGACTACGTACACATTTTGCATTGTATGGTTGTAATGTTACTACTTAAACTTGTAGTTACTGTAAAATATTGTTGCAACTTCTATACCTATTGAATGTAAAATATTTTCATGTGTTATACAAGACGACTGAAGAACGATTATACGAAACGTGTTCCCTGGAAACACCACGAGGCCAAAGGTCGAGTATTTCGAGAATTTTCAATCGTCTTGTTGTATACAGGTAGACTGTATCATGAATAAAAATCTGTTGTGGCCAGCACAATACCTCTCGCCATTTTCATATTAGGCTATACAGGTGGTTGATTTTTTATTGTCCAGCTTATATCTTCTGAAATATTAAAGATACAAGAAAAAAATATATAGAAAAGTTTTTTCCCAGGTCTACCAATTTTCCGGAAAAATATTTAACTTTGATTTTTTAAATGGAACACCCTGTATATTTTTACGGTATAAAATTCTAAATAAATTTCTCTTTACAATGATGCGTAACAAGTAAGGTTTTACCTTTAAATTATGTCTAATAAAGCAATTAGAAATACGACAGAAGTAGGCTGTGATATTCTATTGTTTATACCAGTAACATATGTCACAGATTGCTGCTTGATATTTAAATAAAAGTATTATTAATTTTGTAAATCATCAATGGTAGTAATTCTATTACTTGCTTTATTAGACATAATTTTATTCAAAGGAAAACCCCTACGTAGCCAATGTTCATGTGTGACAGAAGTTACAGTTATAAACAATACAATATCATAGCCTACTTTTATCATATTTCTAGTTGCTTTATAGGACATAATTTAAAGGTAAATCCTTACTTGTTACACATCATTGTAAAGAGAAATTTATTAATAATCTTATTCTGTCAAAATATACAGGCTGTTCCATTTAAAAAATTAAAGTTAAACATTTTTCAAAAAAATTGGTAGGCCTTGGAAAAAAAATTGTTTATGCTAAATTATAGATCAAGTTGTATTAAACTTTTTTTTGTATCTTTAATATTTCAGAAGATATAAGCTGGACAATGAAAAATCAACCACCCTGTATAACTACTACAGAGAATTTATTTTAAAATGCAACATTATGGTTCATCACTTCCATGGTTACTAACCTTTGTCAAAAAATGATAGCAATGTAATATTTGTCCATTTTAAAATGCAAATGGGGTCCCGTGGCCGCGTGCCTAAGTGTCTGGTCGCGAACCCGGGGGAACCGGGTTCGATCCCGACAGACGCCAAATATTTCCAATTTTAAATGGCACAAAAGTGACCCCTGTGGTGCACTCTCCACACAAGCTATGAGTGCCCGTGAGGTGACGCCTGGTAAGCGCCCACACGGTAAAATATATCGTCATCATTACCGGTGTCTACATGTGTTGTAGATACTGGCACACCCAGAAATGGGTAATATGCCGTGATGATATATTTATTTATTATTTATTTAAAATGCAACATTATAATAGTATTCCCTCCAGAACACATCACAAATTGTGTCAATTCTTATTACGACCGACTAGAATATTGCCTCAGTGTGAATGGGGGTATTTTTTAACATATATTACATGAATTTTTTCTGGGAAGTATATTTAACTTTTCTTATTGTTTTATTAATTAAATATTTGAAATTATAGGTAAAATTGTAGTAAAATGCATATATCCATCCTCATACAATGAAAAATAGATATAATTAGAATTATATGTGTGCAGAAGATATGTCAAATACAATAAAAAAACAATATTTGGCTAAAGTTCTGTAATATTTTGTTATAAAACGACGGTTCGAAAGCGAAGTGCAATACTATACTTATATAGCCTAATATGGAAATGGCGAGAGGTCTTGTGCTGGCCACAACAGATTTTTTAAAATATATTTTACAATGTCTAATTTCATTGTCGACCAACGCAACTCACATGTGTACCACTTTGCATTCAACATTACATCATAACTACAAACCGTAACACATTAGCATACCACATTTTAAAATAAAAACAATAAAAAGACCTGGTCATTGAGCATTGGGTATGTAGTCGGTGTGGTAAGTTCTGGTCGTTTAGGAGGGCACGCGTGCATGCGACAACTATAAATAGTGGGGGTCGCGCCAAGTGGACATAACTTGCAAGTTGTCGTCGGCGTCGCGACGGCCGCCGCAAGACATTAAGCGCGGCGTGCGGTCGCCGGCTAGCAGTTAGCGGCCAGCCCAGAACTTCCTGCCCTGCAGTATTTTTCTGTAATGGCCACTGGCCGCTGCCGCTGCCGCTGGACTGGGCTATTCGTCTCCCGGCACATGTGGACTTGCGGCCTTGCGGCGAAGGGAAACTTCAAGAAGCCGCCAAATTGTTTACTAATGAGGGATTTTTCAACCATGCAAACTACCATGCGGATATAATGATGTTTATTTTGTTCTATTGTGGAATTATCAAGATTTACAACATGGTCAACCGAAAAACGGTTTGAAGGCAGTTGTATAGAAGAGAACAGGAGCTATTCGTTCCTACAACTTTTTATTTGCAGCAATATTATTCATTCTACTTTCTGTTAACCTGCTTTTTACCTTCCGTCACCTTTAGGTAAGGGAGGTATTGTCTTTGGTCAAAAAATTCGGTGGTGAGTTTTTAATGAATAAGCACGTTTTAAGGTCCCTACAATATAATACTGGTTTTACGATGATGTCTGTATATGTGTGTGTGTGTGTGTGTGTGTGTCCGTGTCGCTAATCCAAAAATGAGGATTAGCTTAAACTTTTTTGTGAATCGGGCTGCTAGAATTTGAGACACCGTCCCTCCAACATTCACACATCCACGCACAGACTCACTTGTAAAAAATGTTAAAATCGGATTCTAGGGACCTTAGAACGTGCTTATTCACTAAAATCTCGAAATGCGATTTTTGGCATGAATCCATTACCACATAGGGAAAGGTAAAAATGAATAAATGTATTTAAACAAAACAATATTTGGGCAAAGTTCTGTATTTTTTTACCTTCCGTCACCTTTAGGTAAGGGAGGTATTGTCTTTGGTCAAAAAATTCGGTGGTGAGTTTTTAATGAATAAGCACGTTTTAAGGTCCCTACAATACAATTTTACTGGTTTTACGATGATGTCTGTATGTATGTATGTATGTATGTGTGTGTGTGTGTGTGTGTGTGTGTGTGTGTGACAAATTTTTCTCCGACGATAACTCCAAAACTACAATTCTAAAAATTGTGATTCTTTCGTATTCCTCTTCCTTCCAACCCTATGAAGAGCTGATTAGATTTTGGTTATAACTGGTCAACCGGAAGTACCCTTATTTGAAATTCTTAACAGTTTTTCTTGAAAAATCGCAGTTAAATATCATTTTCGACATTTTATGTGATTATCAATAGAAAGAATATCTTATTCTCTATACGGTTCGGTTATACATTTTCCTTCATATTCAATAGATATAGAGTTATAGAGAGATTAACTTTCAAAAATCAGTCAGCTTTGCAAAAATTATGAAAACATCAGATATATTCAAAAAATTCTAATTGACAGATGTCAGTGTCAAGTGCAAAACCAAAGTGGAAAGTATATGATCTGAAAGTGATATGTGACAGTGTAACTCTCCAGTGACTTGCATTTGTGGTCTCGCCTCAAGATGGGAACTTAATGCCAGGAGTACGAGAAAGGCAAAAGAGAAGATGGAAGGACTGTATAACAGAAGATTTGAGGAAGGAGGAACTGTGTCATGAAGATGCGTTGGACAGGAATGAGTAGAAGAGAAGAGTAAGAAACAGCGACTTCTAATAAAATAGGGAAAAGTTGAAGAAGGAGGAAGTGTTAAGTGCAATATATAATGTACATACGTTCGTATTCGTATTATAATTGTATTGGATTTTAGAATCTTTTCAAAGGAACTTTCAGGATGGATTTGTAAAAAATAGTGTGTTTTTGTTACAATTTTGCAGGATATATAGAATCTTTTTCAAGGAAGTTTTGGTATGAGATATTTACAAATTACATCGAATTGACGGAAGGTTTTGTGCTGGCCACAACAGATTTTTTCAATTTGCTATAGTTACTAATCTACTAAATTTCGAAAGAAGTTGTAAATAAAAAAGTGCTGGAAGGAAAACCACCAAAGTAGAAGTAAAAAGCGAACAATTTTAAAGGTTGTCAAATTGTGTTAAAAAACTGAAAAGTCCGCACCTGTTATATAATCAGGATAATCATTTAGGAAACAACAAGGGTAATCATAATTTAATAAGATTATAAAAAGTTAAAACGTACTCTGTTGCAGCTGTATGAATAAAATTACAGACGGATGTGCTACAAATAATTAACAACCAGTAGCTTACATAAAAATTTAATTATACATCTGTAGACGCATTTCTCAAGCTATCGCATGAGCAGCATGCAAATTATAAACTTATTTTTAAACAACAAGCACGAGAAACAAAGCACTGTGCAGATCATTAAACTACATTACACCAAATACGACATTTAAAAGTGTAATTAATGCTGTATTAAAATTATATTAATAACAAACATTTCTCAACTGTCAGGAGATGGAGAAGGAAAAATAATATAGATCAAATTACATGGATTTTCAAAACTATATTTTAAGTGGAAGTCATAAGTCATACTTAATCATTTATGTCGGTTTTAATATACCTTAAATCGGAAACTTGTGCAAGAGAATTAATTGTAAATGAAATTGTTTATAAAAATCAACACTTTCTAACGGATTTGATAAGGTAATATTAACTACATCAAACAAAAATGTATAGTGGATTATTTTATAATCAGATTTATTTGGTTTTGAGACTCCATGATTATATACATTGAAATATTATCATCGGGTTCAATACTGAGAATATTCGAATCCCAGAACCGATGCGGATACTGAAAATCCATATCTAAAATCCGATACTCATATTCGGATCAGGAGTGGGATCACGTAACTGTGAAAACGATATTGCGACTGTCGACAAGTGAAAATGCGATCACGTAAATAGTGAAAACCGAAAACGATATCGTTTTAGACTGAAAAAAATGTGAATTCTAGTCGACACTCTCAAAGCATGTGAAAACGATAGTCGTTTCTTACGTCTCTTTTTATTTTATACATTTGGGTATACGTATATCCTTTTCTTATTTACTTGCACTTAGGTAAAAGAATGTAGTGAGCAGTGAGTTGAATTTGACATTTTGGAAAGAATGAAAGAAATGTCATTATAAATGATTTAAAAATAAATTAATATTATAAATTTGAAAGGTATATTTTATTATTTTATTTAGTAAGGCGAAAATGAAATAATTGTGATAAAATACGATAATTATAAAATGAAAATTGATTACAAGAATGAATCTAAGAAAAAAAATCATGAATATTTTAATAAGCATGTTGCAAAGAAATAAATGCTTATGATTTACTATATATTTTTACTCTTTTGAAATCTATGATAGAAAATTGAAATCTTGGTGATTAGATATTTTCTTATTTCTACTGAAATTTCCCTGATTTACTACTAAAATTTAGTGAAAGAACTACCCAAAAGAAATATTTTCGGGCAATATTGATATTCCAATAACTCTAAAAGTGTTGATTACAACAAAGCATATTTTGATTGATTACAAGAATAAATCCAAGAAAGAAAATTTTATTAATATTTTAATAATATTATATTCTGCGAAACATTAAATATAACGATTCTAGCTTGTGTTTTGTGTTTAATATTTTGTAGTTTTTACATAAAATTAAAATTTGCATTGCTATTATGAACGAAATAAAAACGAAGGGCAAGAATAATACTTTTTGACATTAGATTAAAAATTTTAATGACATTCATATAAATTATCTGTCAAAACTACTATTTAATACAAAAACATTAGTCTGTAAACGATATCGTTTTCACAAAACGTAGTCACTTTACGGAAATAACCGAAGTTGAAAACGTAGTGAGTGACTAATTTTACGTGATCGCTAAGGAAACGAATGTCGTTTTCACTTCTCGATAATCGCAATATCGTTTTCACTTTTACGTGATCCCACTCCTGTAGTGGTAGCACGCACTTTAGAATTCTATCATAGAAAGCAGGCGAATACGATTTTATTTTTACGAATCTTGGTAGCATGCACTTTAGAATTCTATATTCATTTTTTGATTCGGAAATTATTGGATTTTATACTATTAAAATAAGAAATATTATGACAGTTGTATATAATAAATGTATAAATTATATACAGTGAGTATTTTTTAACGTGAAACATTGGGTGTGTAATATCTATGGTTACGACATTTGATTGACAGCAATGTATTTGCGTGTCCCATTTAATATGAAACATAGGGAACGAATTTGACAGAAGTATTATATTTAAATATTGTAAGAAATTTAGCCGAGTCAGAAAACCACTCGAGCGCACTAAATATATTTCGGGCACAAGGTACACACAATAATTTTTCTACCACTAAATTTAATTTTTAGATAATATGTATAAATATTTAAACAAAAATAAACCTATAATGACATCTTGTTAATGTGACATTTGATTGACTGCAATGTATTTGCCTCTCATTTAAAATAAAACATTAGGAATGAATTTGGCAGAAGTATGATATTTAAATATTGTAGAAATTTAGTCAAGTCAGAAAATCACTAGTGCACAAGGTGCACGCAATATTTTTTCTATAACTAAATTTAATTTAGAAAGCAGGTACAATTATTTAAACAAAATTAACCTCAAGACGTCTTGTCAAATGTCAAATTCGTTCCCTATGTTTCATTATAAATGGGACAGGCAAATACATTGCTGTCAATCAAATGTCAAGTTGTACCCATGGATACGACAAACTCAATGTTTCACGTTAAAAAATACTCACGGTATAAAACGCCTTTGAATAGAACTGTGGCAAAATAATGACGTTACTTTGAGACTTTCGCCTCAAGTCATACGCTTGCAGGCGAATATTTTGAGACACGCATGATACCAAATTTTCGCTTCGTGGCGAAAAGCGAAAACAAATGCCTCATTTGATAGAATTCTAAAGTGCGTGCTACCACTACTGGATCCAAAATCCAATGCTCAGATTGGATCCAAAATCCGATACTCAGATCCGGATCAAAATCCGATACTCAGATCCGGATCCAAAATTCGATACTCAGATCCGGATCCAAAATCCGATACCCAGATCCGGGTCCAAAATATAGATTCAAAATCCGATACTCAGACGCTAATCCAAACTCCGATATACAGATCCGGATCCAAAATCCGAGACTGAGATTTGAATCTGAGATCCGCATAGTTTAACATTCAATTATTCGGATATCCGGATATTTTCAGATCCGAAACCGAAAATATCCGGATCCGGATCACACCACTATACCGTGTTTTTAAACTATAGACAGCACTAGACGAAGTCACATTCACACAACTAGAAGTTACCAAAAAAAGTCACTAGATTTATTTGGCGGGGGGAATTGAAATGTAAAAATGAAGGTAACGTCAGCATTTATACTTTCCAGGTTATATTTTCATTAACCAAAACTATTATTATATGGGGTCCCGTGGCCGTGCGCCTGAGTGTCTGGTCGCAAACCTGGGGGAACCAGGTTCGATCCCGACAGACGCCAAATATTTCCAATTTTAAATGGCACAAAAGTGACCCCTGTGGTGCACTCTCCACACCGGCTATGAGTGCCCGTGAGGTGACGCCTCGTAAGCGCCCACACGGTAAAATATATCGTCATCATTACCGATGTCTACATGTGTTGTAGATACTGGCACACCCAGAAATGGGTAATATGCCGTGATGATATATTTATTTATTTATTTATTATAGATAATCTACTTAATTTATTCATATAAAATCATAAATACATAACTTTTAATTATAAATTAATTAATTGCATTATTTTTTGTAATTCCTTGATGAAAAATTTATATATTTTTAAAAATAGTAGTAGTAGTTCTGAAAAGAACTGTTTTTATTCGTGAGATATCACAAAAAAAGAAATGAAACAAAAAACACGTGCAAATTCAACAAGTGATTTGACAAATACTGAAAGTTTCACGTTTCAATTACGTTTGAAGGATAACTTGAAATTTCGTCTGGTTAAATGCGGCTTCACGAAATAGCGGAGGAACCAATCATAGGCTTTGATTTTCTCACTAGAATTGTCTATAGTTTAAATAGAAAGTATAGTAATATGTTATAAACTTCCTTCAAAGATGAACGTGATATACTACTACGAATTCTGCGATTTAAAGTACAAACATGTCTAAACAGGTTATTTTTGCAATTATTTTTTGTTTCCTGACATGATATTGGTTATTGGTTCTATAGGTACCGCTTCCTATAGGTTCCTTTACAAACAGACTTTGGTTGTTCTTCTATATAAAATATAATGTTCTTTTATCCGATTACATAAACAATCTCATTTAAAAAATACAATATGTGAAAAGTAAGGTAAACATTTAAAAACTATATTTCGTTCAGCGTACCTGTTTCGTGCAGGAAAATATAAAATTTGGATAAGAAAAGTCATACCAGAGTTGTATTGTTATTATTTTTAGATTTATATAATTAAAGTACTATAAAATAAATATAATAATAGTAAGAATGAAATAATAGTACAAATATGGTTCTTGATCGGGTACGTACTCTCGTTGAACAAGGTATAGTACTTACCTTTGTTTCCTATGATTGGAGTCCAAACCCTGAAACAAAAAAAAGTAATGTTACTACAAAATATTTTGCTATGTATTATTATTATTATTATTGAGGAAGGGAATATACAGGATGCAGTCAATATAGACGGTATTTTTATTTTTTGACAAACATTGACGTTTTGTATCCTACTGCTACTTTTTCGGGATAGTATAAGACATAATATATAAATACATGTTAAGATTTTTAGTAAGCTTAAAGATGGTAACTTATTTGCTTACAGACAAAAAATGTCATTTTTATGTCAATTTCCCCTGAAGAAGGCACAAGTTTATGGTTCCGAAACGTTGGGTTTTAATAATAAAAAATACAGACCTTAAACTAAAAATCTGTTATGGCCAGCACAAGACCTTCCGCCATTTCAATATATTTTGTACAAATCCCATAACAAAAATTCCTTTGAAAAGATTATATAAATTCAATAAAATTATGACACGAACATACACATGTGAATCGCACTTGACACTGCTTTCTTCTTTAGTTTTTCGCTATTTTATTAGTGTCGCTGTTTCTTACTCTTCTCTTCCACTCATTTCTGTCCAACGCATTTTCTTCACACAGTTGTTCCTCTCTCAAGTCTTCTGTGATACAGCCCTTCCATCTTCTCTTTGGTCTTCCTCTGCATGTCACTTGCGAGGAACACTATGACACTTTCTTACCCTATACTTTCCATCTTTGGATTTGCACTTGACACTGACATCTGCCAATTAGAATTTTTTGAATATATCCGCTGTTTCCATGATAAATAGCAAAGCTAACTGAATTTTGAAAGTTAATCTCTTTATAACTCTTTAACTCTATATTTGTTGAATATAAAGGCAAATGTATAATCAAATTGTATAGAGAAGAGCATTTTCTCTAATATTTATAACATAAAATGTCAAAAAATAATATGTAACTGCGTTTTTTTAAGAAAAACTGTTAAAAACTTCAAAAAAGGGTATTTCCGGTGAATCAATCATAACCAAAATCTAATCAGCTCTTCAAATGGATGTAAAGAAGAGGAATACGAAAGAATTATAAGTTTTAGAAATGTAGAATTGAAGTTATCGTCGGAGAAAAGACATACACAAACACACATACAGACATCATCTTAAAAATAGTAAATTCGTATAATAGGGACCGTAAAACGCGCTTATTCATTAAAAATTGACCACCGAATTTTTTGACTAAAGACAATACCTTCCTTACCTAAAGGTGACGGAAGGTAAAAAAGGTAGTATTATTCCAATTATTAATATGAGTTCTGAA
Organism: Ophonus ardosiacus; assembly: GCA_943142095.1. Lineage (NCBI taxonomy): Eukaryota > Metazoa > Arthropoda > Insecta > Coleoptera > Carabidae > Ophonus > Ophonus ardosiacus. The sequence continues at coordinate 59,022,675 of OW964824.1, forward strand.
AGATTTTTAATATTTATTTATTATTTAAAGTTGTGTGTTTATTAAGAAAGAAATATGTCTAATTATATGTTGATCTAATCTTTAATATTATTTAAAATTATTCTACATATTTTTTATGCACACTTAATGCAAATTAAAGCACCTTTGTTCTTTATTATAATAAGCTTTAAAAATAATAATTTAATAAAATATACAGATTTAGATAAACCATTCTTCGTACAATAATTCCAAGAACGAGACGAGCGCCACTTATGAACCTCATTTCAATTGGCTATCCAACCACAACCATAATCCAACAAATTATTATAATAGAGGTTATAATAATGGATACCGTAAGATCAAAATTATTCTTAGAACGATTTAGCTGTAAGGTATTTTTGTGTGTAGAGCATATTGGAGTTCATCCTAGTTGGAAAATTATGCCCGGTTTCTCCAAAGCAACTTATGCTTGTATCCGTTTCAACAGTATTCGATATGGATTTACTTGATATCCTTAATTTTGACGACATTAACGTCGTGAATAATGTGGACGAAGATGATTCTGTTATTACTAATATTAAAGAATATAAATATCTCTATCCGTTACTTTTAAAATTTTTATTATATTTTCTATGGGTTAAAGATAGAGACACATACAAATACATATATAAAATAATAAGTTGTAAATGAATCTCGCAGCCCATGGAAAACAAGTGGAAAAATTAAAATGTTTGTAATTGACAGACATTACTGAAGACTTTTTCTAGGAAGCACATTTAATATTTCATATTTTATTATTAATTAAATACTTATAATTATAGATACATATACATTCAGAAATACCTCCAAACTCGTCAATGAATTGAAAGAATCTCGAACATTAGAAGAATAAGAGTGAATAGAATATACAGGGAAAAATATGATATGTTGAGTTGTTACATTCGTTGTCAAAGTTCGTTCCCAACGAGAAAAATTCATTTTTATTACTCGTAATAATCTAATATTGTTAAGTAAAATTCAGAAATTCAATTGTTGCACTTTTTCGTTGTTCGTTGTTTCCATAGCAACTTTCGATTTACTTTTTTCAATTTAATTTTAGTATAAATAACAATTTTTGTTAATTTTTCTGTTAATTATAAAAATAAATTATTAATGTTTTAAATGGCACAAAAGTGACCCCTGTGGCGCACTCTCCACACCAGCTATGAGTGCCCGTGAGGTGACGCCTGGTATGGACTACATGTGTTGTAGATACTGGCACACCCAGAAATGGGTAATATGCCGTGATGATATTTTATTTTATTTATTGTTTTATATCGTTGTAAAGCTAAAAAAAATCTGTATTTAAAAATGCCATAGCTTAATATGACCTCCATATGAAAAATAAAAGTTGTTATCAGTAACTCGTAAATGGTTAGATATAAAAAAAAATTTGAGTACTTCTGCAAATTCACCATACAAAAGTGCCTTAAGAAAGTGCAAACCAGAATCTCGTACTATTTCATATAACAAAGTTTTTTTGCAAATAATAAAACACCATTAAAATAGCCTCCTAATGAGGCAACTTTTGTCTAATTTAACCAACCTCGTAGCACTTACGGTTCTCGAGATACCAACGCATTCGTACCTTAAATGGGACACCCTGTATATATATTTTATTTGTATTTATTTATTTTATTTATTGAAAATCAATCCTACAGGATAAAATCCCAATTACAGGACGATTATAAAGAGGTACAAAATGTAATTCGTTGGCATAAATAAACAAACATATTAGAGTACAGTAAAAAAAAGACAATGATGAATATAGCAAACATTATATTAGACAATCAATTTAAATACGGAAAAATTGCTGATACTATGGAATGAATCGGCAAAAATGTCGGACTGAAGGTTGATATTATTAAATATATTGCAAATTTGTCAAATAGTACATTTTAATTCATAATTAGCCCGCACTGTTTTTAAACTGAAAGTCAACTTAGTTCTTGAATTTAATCTAGGTACGTTGAAAGAGATGCGAGATAAAATAGTACTATCATTAACTTGACCATTTAACAATTTATATAAAAATGTAATAAATGAAAATATATAAAGGAGATATGTGTTTTTGTGTGTATCAGAAATGTCAAATATGTACAATACTTATATAGCCTAATATGGGAATGACGAGAGGTCTTGTGCTGGCCCCAACAGATTATTTCGACTTACATTTAAGTGCTACTTACGTCTCACATTTTAACATTTTTGGGTGGTGCAACAGTTTAAAATGGAACTTAGGAATAAGCAACGACTTAATCTTAAGTTGCTCTGGAGAAACCGGGTATTAGTATCTCGACGGTGGAGTCCATGATTAAATATTTCAGTACGATGAGAAGAGACGATGGGGTGTAGTAGCAGAGCAGAGCGGAGCAGGAGTTTGTTCTGTGCTGTGATGGAGGAATGCGGGCTGAAGCATATGTCGCTGGTTTGTTGCGGTTAGCGACTCATCCTCATCTACTATGCTAATGTCTTCCAAGAACTTGCCCGCAAAATGCGACTTCAGGTCCGACCAACTCGCAGTGACGGACTGGGGAATTTACCAAAGACACTAACTATAGTATTCGATAAGTAAGAATAGTATTGGGAAATAAAAAACGTAAGTGAAGTACTATATTACTTTTTGCCACTAAGTTATAGAATAGAATCTGTTGATAAGGCGTCGTATGTCGTAATTCTGTTCAGGAAATAATTTAGAATTAAAATTTAAAAAATCTGATGTGGCCGTGCTGGCCACATCAGATTTTTTACACACAAGACCTCTCGCCATTTCCATATTAGGCTATATAAGTATTGTATATATATATATATATATATATATATATATATATATATATATTTACATCCCACTACCATTGTGGCGTCCCCTGTGTAATTTTCTACATTCAAAGTGACGTCCTTGTGCATAAGACGTCCGTATACCGGACGTCATATGCACATGGCCTTATAAATTTTTTTCTGACATCAGGGGGGCCTCTAGTATCGTATAGCAAAATTTGTTATGGACGTCAGAATGATAGCGGAATGGAAAATGTATATTTTTTGTAGTTCAAAAAAATTCCACTTGTGGCGCTAGTGTCGTCCGGCGTATATACAATGTATATACTGAAGTTTCATTCCAGCGACATTCTGAACTCCGTACACTTGGCAACAGTGGAACTTTGGGTACTGCATTAGCGCGCAACTCTTTTAATCGTTTTTAAATCTACATTGTGCACTCCTGGTAGTATTTTAAATTAATATTTATGTAATCAAACCTTTTGTTTTGCACTTGTAAAATCCTCTGAGCAAATACAAAATCAATAAACTATGAAATCAAACTGTATGGTGTACAAATGTAATAAATTTAAAAAAGGTAATTATTTATAAATACTCGTATCATAAAGCTGAATTATTAAGTACAAAGTCGAAAAAGAGAGTGTAGAAATAATTATTAAGAGAAAAAATGTTTAAAACATATTAATATGTACTACAAACGATTTATTAAATATAGATATTTTTTATTCTGGGTACTTCTTCCTATTTCTCCTCTACTTGAGGTGTTTCATTAAAGTGTTTTCTTTTAATTAGAAAATATTTTTATACATTTTAGATAGTTCAAATACGTTAAAATATTTGCTTTTTATTTTTATTATAATGTAAATTGAAAAATTTTATTATATGCGTTAGTGAGATATGTAGAAATATAAATGATCAAAAGTAATAACTTTTAAAAACACCGTATTTTTATTGCAATCTATATGCAAACATGTATAAATAATTTGTTTATGTGTAACAACTAAAGATTAATGAAACAAATGTTTATGAAATACTCTCTCTGGAAATAAGCAGGACTGTTCGATGTAATAATAAATATTTCATAAATTTCACTTATTTGTTTTTACCTCCCGCTACCCTTGGTAAGGGAGTTATAGGGATCTTGCTAAAAACCGCATGTTGAGATTATGATAAATGACCACGTTCTAGGGTCACTAGAATCCGATTTTATCATTTTCATGATGATGTCTGTATGTGTGTGTATGGATTTTGTCAACGTTCTAACTCAAATACTATCATTCAGAAAATTCTGAATCGTGTTTTAACCCTATTCTAATATGAAAAGAAACCATTAGATTTTGGTGTAAATCGGATAACCGGAAACGGCACTTTACTTGAAGCTCATAATGGTTTTTCGTCAAAAAATACCATTAAATGTCATTTTTTCGCATTTTATGCCATGAAAATTAAAGCTAATTGAATTTTCTACAAGTATACATTAATAATTTTTCTTTGTATTTTACAGATAAATTTAAAAAATAATCTTTTTTATAAATCCCAATGCCTTTGTTTCAAAGATAAACAAAATTCCTTTGTTACACAATTTATATTTCAAATGTATGTCACTGCAAAAATAAAAATTAGGTATGAATTTAAATTAATAAAAATGAAATAGCGGGAGGTATTGTGTTGGCCACATCAGATTTTTTCATTTTATTTTCTCCGAAGGAGTTCAATAACTCTCAGGGGAGATTGATAATTTCAGAACAGTTCACAAGCTAAAACTCTAAAATTATCTTTTGCTGTGATTTATAATATTTTATCAAATTTCCATAATTTCGACTATACTCCTATGTTAAATAAAAAAAATTTGATGTGGCCATCACATTACCTTCCCTCAGTTCTATACAAATGCCATACAAAAAGTTTTTAGCAAAAGATTCTACATTTCCAGTATTTCATTACATTGCATTCTGGCAGTTCCATGTATTTTGTACAAATACCACATAGAAAATTTCTATATTTCCAGTAAAATTATAACACAAACATATTATGTAATTTGCACTTGATACTATTATGTCAATTAGAATTTTCTTAATAATATGCCTATTATTGTAATTTCCGTAAAAATTCCAATTTATTGGAAAAATAGCCGAACCCAAACGGCTGCTTTTCATATATTTTTACTATTTTATTGACATGTGAAAAATAATTTGTTCACCAAATAGCTATTTACTTAGAATAAGCGTATTAAAATCGGAATTGAATATTAATAATAAGCTTATTATTATAAATTTCATAAAAATTTGAATTGATTGCATAAATAGCCGAAGTGCATCCAAACTGTTGTTTTTCACATATTTTCACTCTTTTTTTTTTACCTCTCGCTAAGAGAGAGCCGAACCCAAACGGCTGCTTTTCATATATTTTTACTATTTTATTGACATGTGAAAAATAATTTGTTCACCAAATAGCTATTTACTTAGAATAAGCGTATTAAAATCGGAATTGAATATTAATAATAAGCTTATTATTATAAATTTCATAAAAATTTGAATTTATTGCATAAATAGCCGAAGTGCATCCAAACTGTTGTTTTTCACATATTTTCACTCTTTTTACCTCTCACTAAGAGAGGTATTGGATTCATGCTAAAATTCACATATCCAGATTATATTGAATAAGCACGATTTAAGGCCCCTAGAATCCGATTATAACATTTTTAAAATGATGTCTGTGTGTGTGTGGATGTGTGTGTGTGTGTGTGTGTGTGTGTGTATGTATGGATGTTGAAGGGACGATTCCTCAAAAACTATAAGACTTAAAAAATATTTAAGTGCAGTTTCTTCAATCTGACATTCCTGGGAAGAGCTGAAAAGGTTTTGGTAACAATTGAACAACCGGAAGTAGTAGTTTCTTAAAAAAATTCTTCTTAATATAATTTTTTGGGAGTTTTTTTTTATTAAATATTGAAGAACATAAAATTCTCCATCTAATACACTTAAAATTTTTATTATATTATCTTGTATAGATTAAGAGATAAAGACACTATAATTTATAGAGTAAACTAATCGCAGAGGCCAAGGCACTAAGGAAACCAGTTGACAAATTCCAATGTTTATAACATGACACATGTCATTGTCAAATATCAACAGTTTTAGTGACATTCTGATAGCTTTTTCTGGGAAGTATATTTAACTTTTCTTATTGTTTTATTAATTAAATATTTGAAAATGCATATATCCATCAGAAATACCGCCAATCTGGTTAATGAATTGGAAAAATTTCTGACATTTAAAAACTTCCTCATACAATGAAAAATAGATATAATTAGAATTATATGTGTGCAGAAGACATGCTAAATACAATAAAAAACAATATTTGAGTAAAGTTCTGTAATTTTTTGTTATAAAACGACGGTTCGAAAGTGAAGTGCAATACAATACTTAGTATATAGCCTAATATGGAAATGGCGAGAGGTCTTGTGCTGGCCACAACATATTTTTTACAAATAATTTGTTTAACAAATAGAATAAAAATATTAAAATCGGAGATTAATAATCATATTAACCTTATTATTATATTTCTTCACTATTTTATTGACATGTAACAAATACTTTGTTTATCAAATAAAATTTTTATGACTATAATACAAAGGATGACGGCAAATTTTACTAAAAAAAGTACTGCAAGTATTAATTCAGTTCATATTAAATTATTATTAAAAATAACTATCTGTACTTTTTAATTGTAAGATTTTGGGGTTATTTAAATAGTTCATTCTTCACTTATTTTCACATATTTACATTTACCGTCAGAGAAAATAGAATTGTTGTTCTTGTACACTAAGTGCAAGAACATTTCACATTTCTATCACATTTTGTACCATCGAGTTCTTTTACTGTAAATACATTATTAAGATTTTGTTATTGTTTACTTGTATAACGGGTATCTACTTTTTTTTTTGTTATATGTATGAGAAATACAATGGTAAAATTTTAATTTGGAGAAATTTTTTTCCTAATAGTTTTAGAACAAAAGTATTAAGTATTAAAAATGACATTTTAAATGACAAATTAACAGTTCCATTTTCAAATTGCTTGCAGATTGCCAAAATAAATTACCATTATCAAACATTGTAGGAATCTATGATGTTTACAGCAAAGTATGCATATTGTTGTGAAAGAGTGCTTTGGTTTCTGCATCAGAATAATGTATTTAATATTGGCAACGCTGCTGGACGTCACTGTAACGGTAGTATGAATAAAAATATACAAATTGGACGTCACAAGTACTGATTATGTCTGAAGTATATACTGTGGACGTCGGATTCACTCAGAATGGAGGAGCTCATAATGTCCGTCAAATGAAAGGAAACGTATATCGTTGTAAATAGACTTTATTGAAATTTGAACCGAAATTCATAATCAGGGGGAAAAATAAGTAGATATACTTTATAAAGCCGATAGCTATCTCTATTCCTTTCGGTGGTTGCCACAATGTCCTAGCCATGAAAGGACGCAGCAATGATAGCGGGATGTAAATATATATATATATATATATATATATATATAATATTCCTGGTACACACAAAAACATATATGTAGGTATCTTTTTTATATATTTTTCTAATATTCAAGATTCTTCCAATTCATTGATGAGATTGACGGTATTTCTAAAGGATGTATGTAATATACCTATGTATCTATAGTTATAAACATTTAATTAATAATAAAATAAGAAATATTAAATGTACTTCCAAGAATAAGCCTTCTGTAATATTTTGACACAAACATTTATCTGTTAATTACAAATATTGTAATTTTCCACTTGTTTTCCAAGGGCTGTGAGATTCTTTTACAACATATTATTTTATATATTTATATTTCTTTATCTCTAACTCTATAGAACTTACTTCCCAGAAAAAGCCTTCTGTAATATTTTGACACAAACATTTATCTGTAAATTACAAATATTGTAATTTTTCACTTGTTTTCCAAGGGCTGTGAGATTCATTTACAACATATTATTTTATATATTTATATTTCTTTATCTCTAACTCTATAGAACATATAATAAAAAATTTAAACGTATCGGATATATTTTATATTCTTTAATATTTGTAATAACAAAAATGTCCAAATAATAATTTTTAGAATTTTTTTTAAGAAACTAGTACTTCCGGTTGTCAGTTGTTACAAAAATCTAATCAGCTTTTCCTAGTAATATCAAATTGAGGAAACCGTAGTTAAGCATGTCTTAAGTCATATAGTATTTGGAAAACCACACACACACACACACACACACACACACACACACACACACACACACACACACACACACACACACACACTTCCGCCACAACTGGCGAAATTGTGCAATAAAGTAAATATATACTTTTCTTGTGAAACTAAACCGATATTTATTTTTATTTATTTTTTTAAATTTTATCAATTTAAATACATACCTACAATTTTCGTTTTAAAACATTACCATTAATAATTTGACATGATAGGTTCTTTGACAGTGACATTTATCTGTCATTTACATAAATTTGAAATCTGTACTGTGTAACTAAGGTATCCATTTGCGCTCGAAACACACAAGATTTTTTTCTACAGTCGCCACAATGGACTCCTCCACTATACAAAAAAAAAAATGTACATTTTGTACTTACAGTTACTACTCAATAAATAACGATTATATTTTAAAATTTTAATTTATCTTTCTTTTTCATTCTTCATGAGCTATTGCTTCAATCTAATCTAAGCATTTTTTACTTTCGTTTTTGTAAATAAATACCCTATTTTATTTCTGTACTCCTTTACAAAGCAGTACGGCATTTGCTTTGGCTATGTATTATACCGACAGAGCAGTCATACATATGTGAGAATGACTTGTGGAGGTGGTAAATGTGTAAGTAACTACAGAGCCATTAGTTCCCGACTAAATGTTCCCATTAAAAATATGTATATACAAGTGACATTTCTCAACGTTTAATAGTTAGAAATTCGGACAGTGAGTGTTTTTTCTACTTTGTTGCGCATGAGAGACAAAGTAGTAGATTATATAAAGAAGAGAGGTGGTTTTAACACAAAATCTATTTTATTAAACATAAATAACTTCGGACCGACTTATACAGGTGTTAAAAAATAAGTGTCACGAATTATAAGGGCATATAGTACTGACCAAAATGAGTAAAAAAAAGCTTAATCAACATGGGTCCGATCTTCAATAGTTTCCGAGATATAAGGCAGTGAAAAATGAGTTTTTTCGGTGTTTACCTGTGCTATCTCGAAAACTATAAGAATTACGACTTTGATTAAATGAGACTTTTTGTTTACCTTTCAAAGGTCATCTAAGATGTATTTGTGTATGTCAAAAAAAATCTAATAATTGTACTAAGACAAATATTGTAGCGACCTTGGTCAATATTTAGTTTTCAAATAATAATAATAATAAGGGAAAAAAATGTGTCATATAAAATGTTATTGTTTTTTATAGTCTATTTACTGGCATAGGCAAAATTTAGTTCGACCACTATCTTTGACAGTTTTTGTGCGATGGCCCCTTTCTCAAAAACAGTTGAAGATCGGACCTATGTTGATTAAACTTTTTGTACTCATTTTGGTCAGTACTATATGCCCTCATAATTTGTGACACTTATTTTTTAACACCCTGTATACCATGAAAAAATTACGTATCAATTATATCATCATAAACATCTTATTTTTAAATCAATAAACTTTTATAAACATAAGAAATGAAAAACATCATTTTCAACAAAAGTAACAGATAATAAAGCGAATTTAACTACCTATAATAAAAGAAACATTACGCAATGCCATTTTTAGGTGAAGAATATATTTTAAATTTGCCAGTCCATAATAATAATTGCTGACTGACTATATCTTATTTTAAGTTTTAGTGTAGTGCCACCCTGTTCGTTGCCTCTTGACAACAGCTGGCCACTATGAAGTATAAAGAGCAGCAAGTCTGTCTCCTTGCTCCTTCGTCCTTCCGTTTCAGACCGTCCTTCCTTGTCACGTTTCTTCTCCTACGGCTACGGTTGGTTAATTAAAGACAAACTCACCCTAGCCAACCCCAATAAGGAACTTTGCTTATGGGCTCAGGCTCAACCCTTCTAGGTATCGAACCCGGATCATTAAATCAGCAAACAAACATCAAATCCCATTCAATATTAATACGGAACGTGAGGGGTTCCGTTAAAGGCTCGGACAGTATGTCAATGCAAAGTTTTAGTTAGAAAATAAAAATAGGTTTTATAAAAATTTTTCAAAATGAAAATTTTATTTTAAACGTTGTCAAAGGTAAGCTAGTATTAAATAAATATGTCAACACCCGTTTATAAATATTTTCAGTGACAGATTTGTTTACAAACAAAATGCAATAGGTGAAATATTTCTGGCTGATGATATTGCAAGTAGACATGTCAAGGATATTGTAAATATTATTTTTATGGAGAAAGTGAAATGTACTAGACAAGCCAATTTTTTGACCTCTGTAGGTAAGACACATACCGGCTGTTTTTTACCTCCCGCTACCCTTGGTAAGGGAGGTATAGGGATCGTGTTAAAAATCACATATCGAGATTTTAGTAAATGACCACGTTTTAAGGTCCCTAGAATCCAATTTTAACATTTTCACGATGATGTCTGTATGTGTGTGTGTATGTATGTGTGTGTGTGTGTATGTATGTGTGTGTATGTATGTGTGTGTGTGTATGTGTAGAGATTTTGTCTTCGCTCTAACTCAAATACTATCATTCAGAAACTTCTGAAACCTTGTATTTCTATCCTATTCTAATATGAAAAGAAGCCATTAGATTTTGGGTAAATCGGATAACCGGACATGGCAATTTGCCTGAAGCTCATAATGGTTTTTCTTTAAAAAATACCATTAAATGCCATTTTTTCGCATTTTATGTCTTATGAAAATTAGAGATTATTGAATTTTCTATAGGAATACATTAATACTTTTTCTATATATTTTACAGATAAATTTAATATTTTTTTTATTAGTCGCGAAGCCTAAGATAAACACAATTCCTTTGTTACACAGTTCATATTTCAAATGAATGTAACTGACATTAAATGTCACTGTCAAAAAACTAATCACTTCAAATTAATAATAGTGACATTGTAAAAAGAAAATAGTAAATAAATCAATAGTTTTCTGCAATGGAACAGTTTGCAGAGTTAGTAAATACGTAAGTATGTATTTTAATTAATTTAATTAATAAAATTCAATAGCGGGAGGTTTTGTGTTGGCCACATCAGATTTTTCTTTTTTGTGGTATCAATAGAAAGATAAAAATCTGTTGCGGCCAGCACAAGACCTCTCGCCATTTCCGTATTAGGCTATATAAATATTGTATTGCACTTCGTTATCGAACCGTCGTTTTATAACAAAAAATTACAGAACTTTACCCAAATATTGTTTTTTATTGTATTTAACATGTCTTCTGCACACATATAATTCTAATAGGGTCCTACACCGTAGTAACAAACTAGAACAAGGGTCAGTTATATTGAAACTAGACCTTAAAACTTTATATTAAGGACTATCAAAGTTTAAAAATAGTTATTAGTATCTAAAATAATCGAGTTTTTATTACAATTTCTTCATCTCTATATCTAAGTCACACATTTATTCTATTCCAAATTCTTACCACTTTCAAATCTTCTGCTATCGCCTATTTGAAATACGGAATCCATTTGCAAGTATATAAATGCAGAAAATAACAACAATAAAACAACAGAAATAAACCAAATAACACTAGTGTAAATTTATGATGCCATGACAGATTACAAGCGTTGGTACGAAAGTAAAAGATATGTTGAATGACATAGGCTACCAGTGGTAATCAAATCTTGGACTATAATATATACGTAGTATTTTTATTAATTATTATCCACCCATATTTCCAATTATTGACCACAGGGGTTATTTTAACATATTTATACATTTTATAAGTGCTGAAAAAAATAAATTTATGTGACTTCAATTAATAGCGAAATCCACTGTTTGCGAACAAAATCATCTCTACATCTACGTCACAGAATATTAAAAAAAATTATTACGGCTTAACGAATAACAATAAAGACTTTCTAAAATTACATATTACATTCAGTTTAAATTAAGTTTTGTAAAAAAATATAAAAAATATATAGTGGAGGGCCCTATTATATCTATTTTTTATTGTATGAGGAAGTTCTTAAATGTCAGAGCTTCGTCCAATTCATTAACCAGATTGGCGGTATTTCTGATGGATATATTCATTTTACCTACAATTTTAAATATTTAATTAATAAAACAATAAGGAAGATTAAATGTACTTCCCAGAAAAGGCTATCAGAATGTCACTCAAACTGTAGATTTTTGACACTGACATCTATCATTTATAAACAATAAGAAAGATTAAATGTACTTTCCAGAAAAAGCTATCAGAATGTCACTAAAACTGTTGATTTTTGACACTGACATTTATCATTTACAAATTATGTTAAAAACATTTTAAATTGTTAAGTTGTTTCCTTAGTGCCTTAGCCTCTGCGATTAGATTAATCTACATATTATAGTGTCTTTATCGTAAAGATAATAGACAATACATTGAAAAAATAAATGAAAAACAATAACTTCCCTTAATTGTTATGTGAATATATTTTTGTATAATATTAAAAGAAAAACTAAATATGACTTTTGAATTGTTTAATTGTTGATATACCCATAAAGTTCACCACTTAACATAAAGTAAAAAGTATTGTCCTTGCCGTACACTTATGTAGGTCAGCAGAAGCTTCGAATAGACAGAACAAAAACTGAAGTTTGATGCTTCGTTAACTTTGTCTGATTTCGTTGGCACGGGAACCTGTTTATTTATTACAATAATAAATTTAACCAAAACATGCATTCCAATATTTTAACAACTCGTTGAAAGCTATATTTTTACCTGGAGTATTTTTATTCACTAACCAGGAAAATATGCGGAATTCAATTCAAATATTACCACAAAAATAAAAGTTACATAGAAAAAGAAAAAAATTGTATTCGTTTTGATCACAATTTTAAATAGTGAAATATTATAAGAAGAAAATAAATACCTCATAGGACTACCAAAAAAATTACTGCTATAGTACATAGTATTAGTTAGTAACAATATATTAACTAATTAATTTTAAATTAAATGTACACTTACGTAACACTCTCTTTGCAATCAAATAATATTATTACTAAGTTTATATATCTACCTAACTTACCCATTTTTGAATTATTGCCCCAAAAGTCAATATACCCCACATTTAGATAAAAACTTCTAAATTTTCAAAAATCTAATTTATATGTATCTAGATACTTTTCAATGCGCTGATTCCAAATTTTGAAACCGCAGGTCGATATCTCGTTTCATTCTCGAGATATTTAGATTTAAAGTTTTGCTCAAAACTGCCCATTTTTGGGTGTTAACTCAAAAATGGGTCGAGATATGAATTTGGCGACATCACCATTCGATTCTAAGGACAAAAATACATAAGTATAGCAATTTTCATAATTTTTGTCCAACCGGTTCATTTTTTATGAATAAAAGTTTGAAAACCTCTGAAAATGGCCAAAATCTGAAAAAATCGTAAGGGGTACACCTTAGATTTTTGCGATTTTTGGCCATTTTTCAGTTATTTTGCTTTAGAGATTGTATGCGGTGTTCAAAAATTCTGAAAATTTGTGTACTTATGTAATTTTGCCCGTAGAATCAAATGGTGTTGTTGCCAAATTCATATCTCGACCCATTTTTGGGTTATTACCCAAAAATGGGCAGTTTTGAGCAAAACTTTGAATCTAAGTATCTCGAGAACTAAAAGAGATATCGACCTGCGGTTTCAAAATTTGGAATCAGTGCACTGAGAAGTATCTACATACATAAAAATTAGATTTTTGGAAATTTTAAAGATTTTATCTAAATGTGGGGTACCTATATTGACTTTTGGATAATTCAAAAATGGGTAGAGATATAAACTTGGTAGTAATATTATTTGAATGTAAAGAGAATGTTACGAAAGTATGCGCATTTTTAGAGTATTTATTACCGTAAGTATTTTTTAACGTAAAACATTGGGTTTGTCATATCCATGGTTACGACTTGACATTTGATTGATAGCAATGTATTTGCCCGTTCCATTTAAAATGAAACATAGGAAACGAATTTGATATTTGATAAGACGTCAATAGAGGTTAATTTTGTTTAAATAATTTTACCTGCATTCTAATTTAAAATTAGTTGTAGAAAAAATATAGTGTGCACCTTGTGCCCGAGTGGTTTTCTGACTCGGCTAAATTTCTTACAATATTTAAATATAATACTTCTGTCAAATTCATTCCTCATGTGTCATTTTAAATGAGACAGACAAATACATTGCTGTCAATCATATGTCAAATCATAACTTATAGGAAAATTCAACGGTTATCTGTCATATTGACAAGATGTCATTAGAGGTTAATTTTGTTTAAACAATTATACCTGTTTTCTAAAAATTAAATTTAGACGTAGAAAAAATACTGTGTGCACCTTGTGCCCGAAATATGTTTAGTACTCTCGAGTGGTTTTCTGACTCCGTTAAATTTCTTACATTATTTGAGTATAATACTTCTGTGAGATTCGTTCTCTATGTTTCATTTTAAATGGAACGGGCAAATACATTGCTGTCAATCAAATATGAAGTCGTAACCATGGATATGACAAACTCAATGTTTCATGTTAAAAAATAATCACGGTGTGAGTATACATAATGTATATTCATGTGATAATTTTATTGGATTTATAGAATATTTTCCAATGAACTTTTAGGATTTGTACAAAATACATCAAATTAACGGAAGGTCTTGCGTTGGTCACAACTGATTTTTATCGCTAGTCATTACAAATTTCCTTCTCTAAAATACGAATAACAGTAATCACTTCTTTGAACGAATCCACCATGGTTTACAATAAAGTATTTAAATGCTATCCCGATTTGAGCAAGCAAATGAAACCCCAGAATGATAATCCATGATGTAAAAACAATCACTTTATCATATTTGATATCCCATCAAATTCGTCAGCGCGCTGGCGACAGATGGCAGCACAGTAGCGAGCAACCCTTGCCATGGACGCCTACTCTAGCATCGACGACGGCGTCGCGAAACGTTTTTATTAACCATAATCCGTTGATTGATTGTATGCAGGCCTGCTCTGTTCACTGCTCAACATCGGTTTCATTATTAAAGGTAATTTATTTTTTAATTGGCCGCGGGCAAGGATGTAGATGTACCGTCTGTCCTATTGTAACTCTTTCTAGTCGTTTTGTAACTTCTTACATCAAGTTACGTTTTTACACAGACAAAAATATTGTTAGTGAAATCGTGTTTGTCACTTTTAGGTAAGGAAGGTATTGTCTTTGGTCAAAAACTTCGATGGTGAATTTTTAATGAATACGCACGGGGTAGGATAGAATATAATTTTTCTATTTTTACGATGATATATGTATGTGTGTGTATGTGTGACAACACTACAATTACAAAAATTATATTTTTTTCATATTCATCGAATTTACATTCAAGCGAAAACGTGTTTAGATTTTGGTTATAACTGATTAACCGGAAATGCACTCTTTTGCAACTTTTATTGAAAAAATCTGATGTGGCCAACACAAAACCTACCGCTATTTAATTTGTATTAATTTAAATACATACCTACGTATTTAGTAATGCTTCAAACTATTATGTTCCATTGCATATAACTATTAATTTATTTACGATTTTCTTTATTATTACCTCCCGCTACCCTTGGTAAGGGAGGTATAGGGATCGAGATTTTAGTAAATGACCACGTTTTAAGGTCCCTAGAATCCATTTTTAACATTTTCACGATGATGTCTGTATGTGTGTATGTGTGTATGTATGTGTATGGATTTTGTCTTCGCTCTAACTCAAATACTATCATTCAAAAAATTCTGAAACCTTGTATTTCTATCCTATTCTAATATGAAAAGAGCCATTAGATTGTGGTGTAAATCGGATAACCGAAAATGGCACTTTACCTGAAGCTCATAATGGTTTTTCTTCAAAAAATACCATTAAATGCTATTTTTTCGCATTTTATGTCATTATGAAAATTAAAGTTTATTAAATTTTCTACAGATATATATTAATACTTTTTCTATATATTTGACAGATAAATTTAAAAATCATTTTTCTTTTTTTAATTCTGAAGCCTAAGATAAACACAATTCCTTTGTTACACAGTTCATTTTTCAAATGAATGTAACTGACAGTAAAAGTCACTGTCAGAAAACTTATCACTTCAAATTAATAATAGTGACATTTTAAAAAGAAAATAGTAAATAAGTAATAGTTTTCTGCAGTGCAACAATTTGCAGCGTTAGTAAATACGTAGGTAGGTATGTATTTAAATTAATAAAAATTAAATAGCGAGAGGTTTTGTGTTGGCCACATCAGATTTTTTAATGTCACTATTATTAATTTCAATGACGTTTACCTGTCAGTTACATTCATTTGAAAAATAAACTGTGTAACAAAGGAATTGTGTTTATCTAAGGCTTCAGAATTAAAAAAAGAAAAATGATTTTTAAATTTATCTGTGAAATATATAAAAAAAGTATTAATGTATACCTGTGGAAAATTCAATAATCTTTAATTTTCATAATGACATAAAATGCGAAAAAATGGCATTTAATGGTATTTATGAAGGTTTTTTGAAGACATCATCGTCAAAATGTTAAAATTGGATTCTAGAGACCTTAAAACGTGGTCATTTACTAAAATCTCGATATGTGATGTGTCACTAAACTGCACAAAAATCGTCATTAAAAGTTCAGATATCGGCAATTAAGTAGTCCATTAAACGACGATTTTATGCAAATAATGCACTTTTATATCTTATGATAAATATCGAGAAATTTTTATTTTGATACAATTCATTCATAAAATAAGACCATAAATTTTTCCATGGCTCCATCATTGAGTAAATTATATATGAAATTTATTTCTGACAGCTGCCCCTCACGAAATTCATTTGTTCTGGATTAATCTATAAATTTCATAATATGTTGGTGAAATAATTTTGCTAGAAGTATGTAATCTTTCTGTAACAAATTTATATAAATTAGATACAGTCTATGGAACTAAAGAAAACCGATTATATTACGAATAAGTCAAAGTAAAATATTTTTTTACAGAAATCATGCCAAACTTTAAAATTCCTCAGACCTGTTTTCTTTCATGTCATCGACTGTAGAATTAACGAAAGGTTATGTGCTGGCCGCATCAGATTTTTTTAAAATTATACGAAGTAAGATTTCTCTCTCAATCAAAAGTTAAAATCACGTATCAATAGTTAATAAGAAAATAAATAAATACTATTGTTGGATACCTGAATGGCATGTGACAGTAGAGTTAAATTTTTAATAGAACAAAGTGAAAATCGATTTTTCAGCGAGTGTTTGTAATTAATATAAAATGTGAGATGTAAAAAACGGATAACAGCTGGACAAACAATTAAAATCGCATTTCAATAAATTAATAATTCATTTTGTTAATTCAACAAGTGCTTGTGTGTTCTGTCCTATTATATGGAAAGTCATTCAAATATTTATCGCCGGGCCGGAAAATTGAATAATTCTGTCATTTTAATATCGGATTGGTGGATTGCTACCCAATTCCAATTGCAATTAGTCTCTTTTTTTGTCGTTCCATTACATATAAAATATTAAAAAAAAATATTGTTTTTATTACTAACATAAATATTAAATGAAGCTAAAAATTAACATGTTTCTACATATCATTTAATTTCACAGATCAGATTCAGACTTTTATTGAGCTGTGAACAATCCGCACGTACTTTGTAATGGAGGATTATAATTTTGACGTTACATGCAAGAAAGAGATGTAAAAGTGACATGGAAGATCAAAATACAAATAAACCGTCGCCATTTTTAAAGTTCCGTCTTCTGTCACTTGTCTTCGGATAGCTGTAGAAACTTATAGAATAGCGGGAGTTACTGTTACAAAGACTTACACTCACTTCATTTTTCATATTTGCCACCATCTTGTTGCAACTGTCATCATGACAGCGATTTGTTTGTATTATAGCAGCTGAGTCACGTGTATCAATAGATGGCAGCACGAAAATATGTCTCTGTATAACCCTTCATTGCATCCGCGCAAAGGATGTTTAATGAAATGAAGACAATTATTTCATACCTATTTTGACAGTCCGAAATTTCAGTTTAGTCACCCTAATAACTAAATCCTAAATTTGTGTGCCCTAAATGATGTCTTTATTTAAGATTTTAAGAATTAGATTTTAGGATTTTGTCTATTGTACGCGCATAAAACAAATTATGTTTATTGCTATATTTTGAGCAAAATGTCAAATTTAACATCAAAGAATAGTTTTTTAGCTTCTATTTTATGAAATACTATTAACATTTATCTGAAGCATCAAATTAAATCGAATTGTATAATTCACTGTTGTTTGTTATAATGTGTTCCTACATACCAATGGATGTTATTAGTATGCCATTCGGATTTGTATTTATGTGGAGTAGATCTAAAATTTAAATACTATAATAGCCGGTTTTTCAATCTCTGGTTAAAATTTGAACTTCTGGTTAAGTAAACAATATTGTATATTTTGTTGAGAGCAATGATAATTTACAGCTCATGTCGTTTCAATTTTGTTTAATTAACTCTTAGTTAAAATTTTAATCAGATATTGAAAAACCTGCCCTAAATGCTATAATACGACATTGGATCCAGCGTAAGTTCTTGATAATAAATAAACAAAAATGGGATGTAGAAAATAAAACAAGAATTTTAACAAAATTAAATTATAAAGGACCGAATAAATTTACTTCGATAGTAAATTTATTCAAACTAACAAATTCGAATTACTTTTATTCATTTTATGGTATTTATAACATTACTGTCAAAAGTTCAACTGTCATTTGAAGGAATAAATTTTATTTATTACTTTGAAAGTAAATTTATCTGTCGTTTATAAAACCGGCCAGAAAGCACATAAACAACAAATAGTAATATTTTTGTCCTCTTTTAAGCAAAAAATAATAATAAAAATAAAAATGTAGTCTACATGGGGTAGACAATACACAATTCTGAAGACGTAAACTACATCATTGTTTACGCGTAGACATGTAAATTACGTAGCATAGATTACAGTCATATCCCTGATAAATAGAATGAATAACGGACAAAACTCTGAAAGCCTATTTATAGTGAAGTAATGCAAGAGGTAACGCAAAACATGAGCCCATGGTGTTGCTATCTGCTGATTTATGATTAAAAAACGCAGCACCATAAAAATCTGTATTATCGACATGTTCGTGAACTGTCACAACTACAAAATAAATACTATATTTTCGTCACTGTTCATTTCTATTTAAAGGATTTTATTTATATTAACCTTATTTATACCTATGTCCTACATACGGGGCGTTAAAAACTGAGTGTCACAAATTTTGAGGATATATAGTACTGACCAAAATGAGTAAAAAAAGTTTAATCAATACGGGTCCGATTTTCAATAGTTTCCAAGATATAAGGCAATGAAAAATGAGTTTTTTCGAGGTTTACCTCTGCTATCTCGAAAACTGTAAGAGTTGCGATTTTGATTAAATGACTATTATTAACATAGTCAAAATTTTGTTCAGTCACTATCTTTGTCTGTTTTTCTTCTAATACAAAATGGCCTCTTTCTCAAAAACAGTTGAAGATCGGATCAATGTTGATTAAGCTTTTTTTTTACTCATTTTGGTCAGTACTATATGCCCTCATAATTTGAGACACTTATTTTTTAACACCCTGTATAGACAATAAATAAAGGTGAGCCGAATTTCAAGCAAAACATACCGAATTCTCCTGATTGGCTAGAAGTGCTGTCTTTAACGTTTATTATAAATCAACGCGTTACCGGTCGAGTTGCGCGGATACATTGTGTTTACCGTTACTTCATTATAAATAGGCCTTAACAATCGGCCTTGCACCTGGACACGACGAGAACTAGAGATGCCGTATTGTAGAAACTCTATAGTTATCAACAATAATAAAAAAAAATCTGTTGTGGCCAGCACAAAACCTTCCGTCAATTCGATGTATTTTGTACATATCCTATACCAAAAGTTCCTTGAAAAATATTCTATATATATAATAACAAGTATAATTGTAACAAGAACACACTATTTTTTACATATCCATACTGAAAGTTCATTTGAAAAGATTCTAAAATCTAATAAAATTTTAATACTAATACGGACGTACATTATGTATTGCACTTAACACTTTCTCCTGCTTCAACTTTGCCCTATTTTATTAGAAGTCGCTGTTTCTTACTCTTCTCTTCTACTCATTCCTGTCCAAAGCATCTTCGTGACACAGTTCTTCCTCTCTCAAATCTTCTGCTATACAGTCCTTCCATCTTCTCTTTTGCCTTTCTCGTACTTCTGGCATTATAAGTTCCTATCTTGAGGCGAGGCCGCAAATGCAAGTCACTGGCAAGGGACACTCTGTCACTTATATCACTTTCAGATCATATACTTTCCACTTTGGTTTTGCACTTACCACTGACATTTGTCAATTAGATTTTTTTGAATATGTCTATTGTTTTCATAATTTTTGCAATGCTGACTGATTTTCGACAGTTAATCTCTCTATAACTCTATATCTATTGAATATGAAGGAAAATGTGTAATCGAACCGTATAGAGAATAAGATATTCTTTCTATTGATAATCACATAACATGTCGAAAATGATATTTAACTGCGATTTTTCAAGAAAAACTGTTAAGAACTTCAAATAAGGGTACTTCCGGTTGACCAATTATAACCAAAATCTAATCAGCTCTTCATATGGTTGTAAAGAAGAGGAATATGAAAGAATCATAATTTTTAGAATTGTAGTTTTGGAGTTATCGTCGGAGAAAAATTTGTCACACACACACACACACACACACACACACACACACACAAACACACACACACAGACACACACACAGACACACACACACACACACATACAGACATCATCTTAAAAATAGTACATTCGTATTGTAGGGACTCTAAAACGTGCTTATTCATTAAAAACTCATCACCGAATTTTTTGACCATAGACAATACCTTCCTTACCTAAAGGTGACGGAAGGTAAAAACTATACATAACTATTAACGTCTAATAAACACCCCAAAAATTAACATTGTTTTATGCAATGCATTATTGAGAGACCATAACTGATATCAGCTGTACAATACTTTTACCCTTTTGATGTTCAGCTTCTCATCTGCAGCACTGCAGCCCACCAGTTTCAGTTTCCAATATTGGAAATAGAATTCCTCGCTAAACAAAACAGCCAAGTCATTTCCTCTGCTGAAATCTCTCCCTGTAACGTGCGTTCACATCCAAGTCTACATCTACATCCAAAGCACAGCACGCATCACACACTTGCCCCGATCCACAGACCACGGACCAAGGCGCACGGACCAGGCCAGACCACCATCGCATGATGATTAATGATTCGGTATAAAGTGGCGGCGAAAAAACGATGAATTTCCAAATCATACTCGGCAAGGCTGTTGTGTTGTTCCTGACGTGTTCAACCAGCAAACGGACGCGAGAATGAGTATCGGTAGCAGAGGATAGCTCTAGTAAAGCTGCAAGCGGTCATATGTAGCCCAATTTACAGTCAAACCAATACATACAGAGCCTGTCTGGTAAAGACAGTTCAGGGTAATTATACTACAAAAAGAAATATGAAGAAATGTAATATAAATGTAGCGTGAACATTCCAAAATTTTGGTCGAATGAAATACAAATCAATTCAACTTGTCCAGAATAAAAGATCAGATTTAATATTTTTAATAAAATCACAAATGAAATGAATCACAAGCGTTTGACAAAAAAATCTGTTGTGGCCAGCACAAGACCTCTCGCCATTTCCATATTAGGCTATATAAGTATTGTATTGCACTTCGCTTTCGAACCGTCGTTTTATAACAAAATATTACAGAACTTTACCCAAATATTGTTTTTTATTGTATTTAACATGTCTTCTGCACACATATAATTCTAATTATTTTCTATTTTTCATTGTTAAGAAGTTCCTAAATATGAGAGATTCTTCCAATTCATTAACCAGATTAGCGGTATTTCTGATGGATATATGCATTTTACCACAATTTTACCTATAATTGAACTGTTGATATTTGACAATGACATGTGTCATTTGCAAACTAAGTATGTTATAAACAATGGAATTTGTCAACTGGTTTCCTTAGTGCCTTAGCCTCTGCGATTAGTTTACTCTATAAATTATATTGTCTTTATCTCTAAAACTATACAAGATATAATAAAATTTTTAAGTGTATTAGATGGAAAATTTTATGTTCTTCAATATTTAATAAAAAAAACTCCCAAAAAATTATATTTAGAAGAATTTTTCTAAGAAACTACTACTTTCGGTTGTTCAATTGTTACCAAAAAGGTTTTCAGCTCTTCCCAGGAATGTCAGATTGAAGAAACTGCAGTTAAATATGTTTTAAGTCTGATAGTTTTTGAGGAATCGTCCCTCCAACATCCATACATACACACACACACACACACACACACACACACACACATACACACATCCACACACGCACACACAGACATCATTTTAAAAATGTTATAATCGGATTCTAGGGACCTTAAATCGTGCTTATTCAATAAAATCTGGATATGCGAATTTTATCATGAATCCAATACCTCTCTTAGCGAGAGGTAAAAAAATCTGTTGTGGGCAGCACTATACCTCTTGCCATTTTCATATTAGGCTATATAAGTATTGTATTTAACATTTTTGGTACACAAAAAAATTCTAATTACAATTATTCTTTATTTTTCAATTCATTCTATGAACAAGTTTCCTCCTGCTCTTCTAAATGTTCGATATTCTTCCAATACATTGACGAGATCGCCAGTATTTCTGAAGGGTATATGATGAAATATATGTATAGCAAGCGCGTGTTTAGTTGACTCTGATACTGTACGTACTTTCATTTATAAATGAATCCCCTTTCTTTTTATACCAATTTTAGATGTTGACGGAGTTTTTCCTCGTTATAACAATAGCATATTGTAATTACTGTTACATCTCAACTTGTCCAAGTACGCATTTTAGGTTTATAGCATTCAAGGACGGTATCAACCTATAACTTGGGGCAACTATATCTATAATTTTAAATATTTCATTAATAATAAAGCAAAAAATATTATATGTACTTCCCAGAAAAAAGCCTTCAATAATGTCTCTGGATTTTTGACACTGACATTTATGTCAATTACAAACATTTTAATTTTTCAACAGCTTTCCATTTTATATATTTATAACTCACTATCTTTACAACTATAGAAAATATAATAACAATATTCAATGTAATGGATAGAGAATTTTATATTCTTTAATATTTGTAATAACATAAATTTCCAACAAATAATATTTAGAAAATGTTTAAGAAACTACTACTTCCGGTTCTCCAATTGTTACCAAATTCTACCAGCTCTTCCCATTAATGTCAGATTAAGACATACGTAGTTAATTTGGTCTTCAGTTTTATAGAATTTGAGAAACCGTCCCTCCAATATCAAGCCACACATACACACATCCATACACACGCATACACACACACACACACATTATGTTAAAATCGAATTCTAGTGACTTTAAATCGTGCTTATTCAATAAAATCTGTACATGCGATTTTTAGCATGGATCCAATACCTCTCAGCGAGAAGTAATTATCCAGAATAGCTACTTGTGTATAATGTGCGCAAAATGGGATATTGTCGAATGAGAGGTCGCGCGGCATTCTCTCGAAATAGACAATGTCCATTTGCGGTCAAAACTCACACAAAAATTTTTCTACAGTCGTCACAATGATGTTCTCCACCATAACAAAAAGTAATAAAATGTACACTTTGTACTTACAGTATACAGTACTACTCAATAAATAACGATCATATTTTTTAATTTTAATTTATCGGTATTTTCCATTCTTCTTGAGCTATTGCTTCATTTTAATCTAAGAATTTTTACTTTCGTTTTTGTAAATGAATGCCCTATTTTATTTCTGAATTCCTTTACATAGCAGTAAGGCATTTTGTTTGGTTATGTAATACACCGACAGAACAGTCATATGTCAGATTGACTTGTGGAAGTGGTAAATGTGTAAGTAACAACAGCGCCATTAGTTCCTTACTAAATGTTCCCATTAAGAATGTAGACAATTGTCATTTCTCAACATTTTATAGTTAGAAATACGGACAGCGAGCGTTTTTTTCTACTTTGTCGCACATGATCGGCAAAGTAACATTTTGCGTTGACAGAAGTGAGCACAAATTCCTACTTTGTATATAGACTGCAGAAAAATGATTTTCTGGATTTTTCAAAAATTCAATTCATTTTGGTTTTTATGAAAATGCAGTATATACCTATATACTTCATGAGTTGGTGTGTACCGAATAACAAAAGCTAATCTTGATATAAAGTTTTAACTTTCAGGTTTCAGTTATAACCACGACCTTAATGCATATATTTATATTCTGAGCAGGACTACAACCACGAGTGTTTAAAAAAAGTATACGAATAAATTTACTTACATTGCGTGACGAAAATATATGTAATACATAACATTTTTTCTTGAATTACTCATGGCTAACATAATATTGCGAATTATATACTGATATATTACAAAATCTTGGGTTTAAAAAAAATAGATACTTTACAGGCAACACAAAAAGATAATTAGATATTATTGTATCGCATGACTGCTGAAGTATAAAACACTAACAATTTTATTGGCTGCAAGTTGACCAATGAAGTTTTTTCTGAGAAGCATATTACATTCAAAAAGCAAATTATGAAATTATAGTTTAACATATCAACTATTCAAAATATAATAAAAAGAAAAATTCAATTTAGTAAAGAAATATGTAATTATTCCAGGTGTCTTAATTTGGCCTTTCTGCAAATATGCTCTGCAGATAGGCACATTAATCAATGTCATATTTTTTGAGTGTAAGTGGGGTTTAGAATTGTTTTGTATTGTACTACACTTTTTCATCTAATAATTTAATATTATCACATTTTAAAACACGCCGTATACGTTTCATGGCTTGGAATTAATTTTTTATTATTATTATTTCTTCTATTACGTTACCGCAATAAGAAAAAGCGTTACTAATTGTAATAATACATTAAGACCTGCTTTTCAATTTTAACAAATTGGCAACGACTTGTTTTAAATAATAATAATACATAAATGAGAAGCGTTTTTCTGCAACTTGTGTAATAATAATAACAATACATAATAATAATAATAATAATAATAATAATAATAATAATAATTCTTTATTGTATATCAAGTTATTGCAATTTGATAATGGGGATGAGTCAATATTTTTACCTCCCGCTACCCTTCGTAAGGGAGGTATAGGGATCGTGCTAAAAAACTCATATCGAGATTTTAGTAAATGACCACGTTTTAAGGTCCCTAGAATCCATTTTTAACATTTTCACGATGATGTCTGTATGTGTGTATGTATGTGTATGGATTTTGTCTTCGCTCTAACTCAAATACTATCATTCAGAAAATTCTGAAACCTTGTATTTCTATCCTATTCTAATATAAAAAGAAGCCATTAGATTTTAATGTAAATCTGATAACCAGAAATGGTACTTTACCTGAAGCTCATAGTGGTTTTTCTTCAAAAAATACCATTAAATGTCATTTTTTCGAATTTTATGTCTTATGAAAATTAAAGATTATTGAATTTTCTACAGGAATACATTAATACTTTTTCTATATATTTTACAGATAAATTTCAAAATAATTTTTTTTATTAGTCGCGAAACCTAAGATAAAAACTATTCCTTTGTTACACAGTTCATGTTTCAAATGAATGTAACTGGCAGTAAATGTCACTGCCAGAAAACTTATCACTTCAAATTAATAATAGTGACATTTTAAAAAGAAAATAGTAAATAAAGCAATAGTTTTCTGCAATGGAACAGTTTGCAGCGTTAGTAAATACGTAGGTAGGTATATATTTAAATTAATAAAAATTAAATAGCTGGAGGTTTTGTGTTGGCCACATCAGATTTTTTAATTTTTCATTTGATAATGCTTTATTAATGAACCTTCCATACCCCGGGATTCGAACCCAGAACCGCACGTGAAGCTAATACGCTAACATCAAGCCACCTCGATCGGTTTGTAACTAGTGTTACACGAGTAATATAATCTTTTTCTATATGAATCTCCCTGAACCTAAATGATTTGGTTTATTAAAATTTCAGATTATTTCCATTCCGAATAATGATTCCCAAACCATGTAGCTTGTTTTGAATTTAAAAAGCTTTGCTCGGCTTGAAAATTCAAGCTTTTCAAAATTTCAAGCTTGGCTTGGCTTGAGGCTTAATAAAAGCAAAGCATGCTTTGAGCTTGATATCTGAAGTTTTTAAAATAATTAAGCGTGGCTTGATTTTTAAGCTTTTTCCATCCATTTAAGCTTTGTAAATAATAATGCGTAGTGTTCATTATATTTTATTTAGGCCCGGTTTTTTCATCTATGAATAAAGTGTCAGTTAAATTAACTGGCAAATAATAATGAAAATATCGCATCGATATTAGAGAGTAAATTGACAAAACTATATACCAGATCTGTCCGAAAAGTATTCGACCTCCCCTTATATTTCCCCGCTGCTGTTATTCTGCGTCATCGGGCTGGTGGCATCCTTCGAAGTAGTCCCCATTTGATTGAAGAAACGCTTCCAACGGCCTTCCTACTTTTGGAAGCAGTCTTGGAACTCATTTTTTGTTATTGCCTTTAGAGCATTCGTCGTATTAGTTTCGACTGTTTCTTTGTCGTCGAATCGGTGTCCTTTGAGCGACATTCTTAATCTTGGGAACAGCCAAAAGTCGATGGGAGATTTTCATCATTACTGACCATTTCCAAATTGTTCTGAGCGATTTCAAGGCGATGGTTCTTTTGCTCCACCGTTAGCAATTTCGGAATGAATTTCGCACACACACGAACCATTTGCAAATTTTCAGTTAAAATCTTCCAAACACTAGTTTTCGGTATTCCCAGATCATATTCTAGTTCTCGCACAGTCAATCGACGATCTTCATTGATCACAAGTTGCACACGTTCGATATTATCCATTTTTTTGTCGTCGAAGGCCGTCCAGAACGTGGGTTACTATCAACAGATGTGCGGCCATCTTTGAACCGTTTATACCAGTCTTTTATTTGTGTTTTGCTCATACACTCGACCCCAAATGCCGTCTTCATCATTTCGATGGTCTCCACACAAATCTTTTCGAGTTTTAAGAAAAATTTAATGCAAATTCGTTGTTCCGATTTTTCCGTCATTTTTTACAATAGCAAAATGCGACAAACGTAAAAAACACTTTGTAAACAAATGCATGCTGCACGTAAAATAAGGCTATCCGACCACAACTGCGGCATCTAGGGGATTCGTGAAGCTTTACAGTTGACACTCGTCGGATACTTTTCGTACAGACCTCGTATACGTCATTTAAATTATGCGATATTTTTTTTTATTTGGTGTATAAAGTTAAATGGCATTTTGTGAAATTATGAAAAACTTTTTCCACTTTTAGATCAAACTTTAAAAGTAAAGTGACTTTACATTTATTAACTGGCCATTAGTACTGCAAAGTTTGGCCATTAGTACTGCAAAGTTTGACCTTTAAACTTCTTGAAATATTAGACTTGACTTTTCTTGAGCTTGATTAAATGAAAACTTGATTTGGCTTAAAATTTCAAGTTTTAAAATATTAGGCTTGTTTTGATTTTTCAAGCTTTTTCAAACAAGACCTTTCAGTCAATTGAAGCTTTCAAACTTCAAACCAAACCAGTAAATCTCTAATTATGATTGGTTTTGCATGATCAGCCTTACAAAAAGAAAATAAATAATACATATGAATTAATCCTGTTCTTTCTTCTTTGTAATAACTTCATTAAACAAATAATAACGACAGAGAAAATAATACCTAAATATAGATCAAAGAGCGTCACGCTTACCTTATTTACATTTAGCAATTTCCCTACACAATTCAATTTCTACCGTTACAATAAAACTTAGTCCCGATTCCTCTAATTTTTCTCACAATCCATCATGTGAAATAATAGAGTGATGTCAAATTTAGCTATCGAGTAATAAAAAACGGTTTCAATGCATGTACATGTGAGCGCGCATGTATTTTGTCGTCCCTTGTACCGTGTTGACTGATGCAGCTTGAGTCGAGGTCTGTCCAAAGATGGGAGTGATGATTGATTAGGGAAATCATAGAAATGAGTGCAGCGATATATTGGTTTCTGTGAGAATATTGCTCAGAATATATAATATTGTATAAAACAGAATTTGTATATGAAGGGGAATATTTGATTCTATAAACTTTGTATCTATGTCATGTACGATCATACATTTTGTTTCTAATATTTTTAGGGTTGCTAGTTAATACAAATATATTTGCTTCATTATTTTCAGTTTTTCGATTCTTGGTAGCTGGAAGAAATATGGATACTGAAAAGGGGTCATTTCAAAAAAAAAATATATGTCGATTTTTTTTTATAAAATCATGAAAACCATCTCATTTAATGTATATAATAATAGTAATATTATATATCATCACGGCATATTACCCATTACTGGGTGTGCCACTATCTACAACACATGTAGATATCGGTAATGATGACGATATATTTTACCGTGTGGGCGCTTACCAGGCGTCACCTCACGGGCACTCATAGCTGGTGTGGAGAGTGCACCACAGGGGTCACTTTTGTGCCATTTAAAATTGGAAATATTTGGCGCCTGTCGGGATCGAACCCGGTTCCCCAGGTTCGCGACCAGACACTCAGGCACGCATAGTATAATAATAACTCAAATTTATTGATAAATTTATATTATATATCAAGATTGGATTGATAATAGACCCAATTATGACTCCTGTCATCAGTCTCAACTACACGTGCGCATATTATAACTATCCGTGTGTGTGCGAATGTGTGTGTGTGTGTGTGTGTGTGTAGATGTTGGAAGGACGATTCCTCAAAAACTATAAGACTTAAGATTTGTTTAACTATGAATTCTACAATCTGACATTCCTGGGAAGAGCTGAAAAGGTTTTGGTAACAATTGGACAACCGGAAGTAGTGGTTTCTTAGAAAAATTCTTCTAAATATAATTTTTTGGAAATTTTTGTTATTACAAATATTGAAGAACATAAAATTCTCAATCTAATACACTTAAATTTTTATTATATCTTTTATAGATTTAGAGATAAAGACACTATAATATATAGAATAATCGGATGTAAACATCGCAGATGCTAAATTACACTAAAGAAACCAGGTAGCAAATTCAATCAATAGTTTTAGTGCCATTCTGAAAGCTTTTTTTGGGAAGTACATTTAATCCTTCTTATTGTTCTATTAATTAAATATTTAAAATTATACGTAAAATGCACATACACATCAGAAATACCGTCACTCTTGTTAATAAATTGGAAGAATCTCTAACATTTAGGAACTTTCTCATATAATGAAATATAGAATTAGAATTGTATGTGTGCAGAAGATATGTTAAATACAATAATAAATAATATATGTCTAAAGTTCTGTAATTTTTTACCTCTCGCTAAGAGAGGTATTGGAATCATGATAAAAATCACATATCCAGATTTTAATGAATAAGCACTACAATTCGATTTTAACATTTTTACAATGATGTTTGTGTGTGTGTGTGTGTGTGTATGTGTGGATGTGTGCATGTGGTATGTATGTATGGCTGGACGTTGGACGGACGATTCCTCAAAAACTATAAGACATAAGACCTGTTTAACTATGAATTCCTCAATCTGACATTATTGGGAAGAGCTGAAAAGGTTTTGGTAACAATTGAACAACCGGAAGTAGTAGTTTTTAAAAGAAATTTTTCCAAATATTAATTTGTGAAAATTTTTGATATTACTAATTTTGAAGAACAAAATTCTACATCTGATACATTTAAATTTTTTATTATATCTTCTATAAATTTAGAGATAAAGACGCCATAATATATAGAATATAGGGATATAACAAGTCGAGTAGGCGAAACTACACTAAGGAAACCAGTTGACAAATTCAAATGTTTATAACATAATTTGTAAATGACAGATTTTAGTGTCAAAAATCAACAGTTTTAATGACATTTTGATAGCTTTTTCTTGGAAGTACATTTAATCTTTCTTATTGTTTTATTAATTAAATATTTGTAATATGCATATATCCATCATAAATACTACCAATCTGGTTAATGAATTGGAAGAATCTGTGACATTTAGAAACTTCCTCATACAATGAAAAATAGATATAATTATATGTGTGCAGAAGACATGTTAAATACAGTAAAAAACACTATTTGGGTAAAGTTCTGTAATATTTTGTTATAAAACGACGGTTCGATAGCAAAGTGCAATACACTACTTATATAGCCTAATATGGAAATGGCAAGAGGTCTTGTACTGGCCACAACAGATTTTTTTTTGTTATAAAACGACGATTCGATATTGAAGTGCAATATAATACTTGCATAACATAAAATGTAAATGGCGAGAGGTATTTTGCTGGCCACAACAGATTTTTATAATGATACTACTGAAAATATTACTGAAATTCTGTTGTTATTTTCGTGATATAAGAATTTTAAAAGTTGAGTGATTCGAATCATAAATTATGTAGCGAACACTTCAGAATCAGAATTGAATAATTGCATGTTTAACCCAAATGCATTTTATCCCAGAGTTGTACGCATCGTAAAATAGATGCGAAAGTAATATAATCCTGGTATAAAACCATTAAACACAATAACACAAACAGTTCTTTCATACAGGGAATATAATCGTTAGTTGGGTAACCAGCCGATTAACCATTCTTGACATATGGAAAGGATTTTTAGCAATTTGAATACAGTGCGAGAAATAAAAACAACCCTTTCTAACAATCAAACTTCCATTTAGTTATAGGTTGCGTTGCTGGTGAGATTTATCTTAGTTGGCGTTGCATGTTCTGCGCTTGCGTACCAGGCCGAAGACGTATGTGTATGCATGACATTTAATAATACGCTGTAAGACTTCGGCTCGAACCATTCGCGTGTATTAATAGTATAATTTGCGGTTTGCTTGCTTATTATAACAATTTATCACAGATATTTTCTTTTCATTTGAGCGCATAGCCTTTGTCAGGTCTGTTAGTAACGTGACAGCTAGTGTCGTTGGTATTTTGCAGTGAAAAATTCAAGATGGATGTCTGTGGTTTTGTTTCGTGTTCGTGTAAATAGAATTTGTTTATCGTTAGAATTGTTGCAAAATCCTATGAAGTCTAGACAGGGAAGAGTATTTTAAAATTATTTAATGTCAAAATTTATTTACACACAAGTAGCTATGATAATAGTTTATTAAAATCTGAAACTCAAAATTCGTAATATATACCCCGATAGATCAAAATAACGATTCAAATATTGAAAAACTGGATTTCTAACAGGTTGAAATATTCCTAGAATATTACATGTCAATACCATAAAACTGGATAGGATTCATATTCAACTGATAAACCGAAATTGGATAATGAAATACACTAGTAACATTACACTTTAATATGTGAGGATAGAAGTGATCGGTATTAATTTCGATTACATTAAGCATATGTAACATGAAATTTCATCCATTTTTTCAGTGAAGTATTATCTGGGCCCGTAATACTTGTTTGAGAGATTTGATTCATAAAATTATTAATTTTTGGATGCAGGAGTAAACTTAAAACAAGTGGTAAAAAATAGTAACTATTTTATTTCAAATAATGTTGTGGCAAGCACAAGACCTCTCGCCATTCCCATATTAGGCTATATAAGTATTGTATTGCACTTCGCTTTCGAACCGTCGTTTGATAACAAAAAAATACAGAACTTTATCCAAATATTGTTTTTTATTGTATATAACATGTCTTCTGCACACATATAATTCTAATTATATCTATTTTTCATTGTATGAGGAAGTTTCTAAATGTCAGAGATTCTATCCAATTCAGCAACCAGATTGGCGGTATATCTGATGGATATATGCATTTGACCTATAATTTCAAATATTTAATTAATAAAACAATAAGAAAGATTAAATATACTTCCCAGAAAAAGCTATCAGAATGTCACTAAAACTGTTGATTTTTGACACTGACATGTGTCATTTGCAAATTATGTTATAAACATTGGAATTTGTCAACTGGTTTCCTTAGTGCCTTAGCCTCTGCGATAAGATTGCTCTATGTATTATAGTGCCTTTATCTCTAAATCTATATAAGATATAATAAAAATTTAAAGTATTTTAGATGGAGAATTTTATGTTCTTGAATATTTAATAACAAAAATTTCCAAAAAAATATATTGAGAAGAATTTTTCTAAGAAACTACTACTTCCGGTTGTTCAATTGTTACCAAAGCCTTTTTAGCTCTTCCCAGGAATGTCAGATTGAGGAATCCATAGTTAAACAGTTCTTAAGTCTTATAGTTTTTGAGGAATCGTGTCTACAACATCCAGACATACACACACACATGCATACACACATACACACATCCCCACACACACACAGACATTTTAAAAATGTTATAATCGGATTCTAGGGACCTTAAATCGTGCTTATTCACTACAATCTAGATTTTTGAATTTTAGCATGAATCCAATACCTCTCTTAGCGAGAGGTAAAAATGAAGGTCAAATTATTAATCAAGAATCAAATAGCATGTCAAAAATGTGAATTTAATACTTAATGACACTCATTACTAAGTTTTTAAATTAAGTTTACTGTCACTAAAGCCATAATTTAAAAAAATTAACTATAAAAAATTCAGAATTTTATTCTTTAAATACAAAAATAGAAAGCCTATTTTACTTATAAATGATTTAAGAACCTATAGGTAATTATTACATTAAGATTTCAGTTGCTAAATCAGTAAATTTATAAATTTACAATTCACAGTATAAAATTCAGAATATTTTCTCCAAAACTAAATTTACAAATCATTCTGTAAAGTTTTACGGGGCAAATAATATTTGTATTACTTATTTTATTTAAAATCTACAAAGATCATGAGTGCATGTGAGATGTGATCTGGTAAACACCCACACGGTTCAAATATGTCATCATTATTGCCGAAATCTTTATACAAAGCAGATTGGCACACCCAGAAATAGGTTATATGCCGTGATGATATATTTATTTATAAAATAAAAAAAATATTGCTGGGTGTGAAAATCTGCTTTCGTATCTGCATATAGGTAGGTATTGGTAATGATGATGACATATTCAAATTGTGCGGGCGTTTACCAGGCGTCACCTCACGGGAACACATTCTGTATTTTTAATATTTATAATAATGGAAATACTTCATAAGCATTTTATCTAAAGAATGCACTTTACATAGTGTAAATTCTAAAACTTACTGGTAGTTAGTAGAAAATCCACAATCCTGGTATCTTCGTCTAAAACACTCCTCCACATAGAACTACGTATTTTACTTTAAATAACAGTTTAAACATTTTCACTTAATACAAAAAAATATAGGTCTATTCACTACTACAAGTCACAGGATACTAACTATATTATAATATGTATTTATTTACCTTGTCTTACGAACTTAAACGTGTTCTAGCAAACACAAGACTATACCGATCACAATATAAAATAAAAATATTTAAATAAAAATAAATATATTATAAAAATCTGTTGTGGCCAGCACAAGACCTTCCGTGAATTTGATGTATTTTGTGCAAATCACATACCAAAAGTTTCTTGGAAAAGGTTCTATATATCCAGTAAGATTGTAACAAGAATATGTACTATTTTTTACAAATTCCATGCCGAAAGGTCCTATAAATCCAACAAAATTATAAAATGAACAAACATTATGTATTTTGTACAAACCCCACAGCAAAAGTTCCTTGATATATCCAGTAAAATTCTAACGTGAACATATAATATTTTTTACAAATACTATACTGAAAGTTCATATAGAGTTAGTTAAAAGTATGGAGACGGCGATTTATTGTCGTTAATATTCATTTTAGGAAATTATGTTCAATACAAAAGTTTTTTTAAGAAATTTTGTTCTACATTTGAGAATACTTGAATTTTATTTTTCTTCAATTGTTTTTGAGTTACGCTTGTCCGCGTAATTTTTGTAAATGGGAACCTATTAATTTGACTCTACCATTCGATAGAGTGTTTTTTTCTCTTTACAACAGTATGTTTGTTTTTTTGTTTTTAAATTTATTTTAATAACATTTTTACAAGGAAAAACACCGGTTCAAGTATTTACGAATAGTAGGTTCATCGAATGGTAGAGTAAAATTAATAGGTTGCACTTGATACTGACATCTGTCAATTAGAATCAGATGTTTCTATAATTATAGCAAAGCTGATTGATTTTTGAAAGTTAATCTCTTTATTATAATTCTTTAACTCTAATCTATTGAATATGAAAGAAAATGTATAATCAAACTGTATAGACAATAAGATATTCTTTCTTATTGATAATCACATAAAATGTCAAAAAATGATATTTAACTGTTTTTTTTTTTTTTCAAGAAAAACTGCTAAGAACTCCAAATAAGATAACTTGCGGTTGACCAATTATAACCAAAATATTATCAGCTCTTTAAATGGATGTAAAGAAGAGGAATACGAAAAAATAATAATTTTTAGAATTGTAGTTTTGGAATTATCGTCGGAGGAATATATGTCGCATATACAGACATCATCGTAAAACTAGTAAAATAGTATTTTAGGGACCCTAAAACGTGCTTATTCATTAAAAACACCATCGATTTTTTTGACCAAAGACAATATCTTCCTTACCTATAGGTGATGGAAGGTAAAAATTTACCAGATACCGTCATTGACTGATGTCAATAAAATGTTTTATTATTATTATATTATTATTATTATTATTATTATTATTATTATTATTATTATTATTATTATTATTATTATTATTATTATTATTATATTATTCACACTTATATTTCACTACTTACCAATCGGTTTTACGCGGCTATAATTTTTGAGAGTGTATCTACTACGAATAAAATATAATTTCATTACAAAGAAACACATTTCTTTCTTCGTTCAGAAATTTTTTTCTTCCAAGTCGGTTTTTTGTTTTAGATCTCAACGTAAAAAAACAGTTAATGATTCGTTTTCCTGTATTTCCAAATATTTCATTCAGAATATAGGTCTAGAAGTTTACCTAGTATGTCTGAAGGTCGGATGGAATTGTCATAGACAAATGATCTTAACATCAACGTGTATAATTTGTAGCTGGTCGAAAAATCACAAAGCGGTCAAAACTTTCTCATTTTCTATTATGTTTATAGGTAATTTTAGGTAATTTGTCAATATTTAGGATAAAATTCCGATAAAAGTGAGACATGGAATTGGTGGTTTTCACTGAAGAAACACAAGATGAAAAAAAACTAATTTGTTAAATACAAAACAAAGAAATATATAGAAACACATCAGGAAGTTTTTAAAAGAAAAAATCTGATATGGTCAACACATTACCTTCCATCAATTCTATGTATTTTATAAATAAATTAATATAAATATATCATCACGGCATATTACCCATTTCTGAGTGTGCCAACTTGCGTTGTACACAGATTTCGGTAATGATAACATATTTGTTTGTGCGGGCGTTTACCAGGCGTCACCTTACGGGCACTCATTGCTGGCGTGGAGAGTGCACCACAGGGGCCATGTACCATTTAAAATTCGGAATATTTAGCGTCGGTCGGGATCGAACCCGGCTCCCCAGATTTGCGACCAGACTCTCAGGCACGCGGCCACGGGACCCCATATGTATTTTATATACACAGTATTTTTTTCTAGTGTAAACTGATCCTTGACAATCCTAGAAGTGTTGTAATTTGAAGGCAAATAAATAATTGAGCAACATTAAACAGAATAATTCAATTTAGGAAACGATTTATTATTTAAAAAATCTGATGTGGCCAACACAAAACCTCCCGCTATTTAATTTTTACATACATACATACATATATAAAATCACGCGATTCCCACTTAAGGGGTTAGCAAATACCCGGAAACAATAGTAACAATAAGAAAAGGGATAAGAGTAAGAGCTCAGCTGACTCACTTCACTCTTTAACAACATTCTTCTTTCGCCTTGTCCACAATCATCATAGCATTCATACATAAGAACATATTAAAGTGACCGATTCTCGGTAGCGAATAACTCCAACCACAATAATAGTTACGCAACAATCTTCTTTCGCCACACTTTCCTATCTATTTTTATTAATTTAAATACATACTTATTTACTAACGCTGCAAAGTGTTCCATTGCATAAAACTATTGATTTATATACTATTTTCTTTTCAAAATCTCACTATTATTAATTTGAAGGGATTAGTTTTTTGACAGTGACATTTACTGTAAGTTACATTCATTTGAAATATGAACTGTGTAACAAAGGAATTGTGTTTATCTTGGGCTTCGGGACTAATAGAAAAAATTATTTTTAAATTTATCTGCAAAATATATAAAAAAAAGTATTAATGTATTCCTATAGAAAATTCAATAATTTTTAAGTTTCATAAGACATAAAATGCGAAAAAATGGCATTTAATGATATTTTTTGAAGAAAAACGATTATGAGCTTCAGGTAAAGTGCCATTT
Organism: Ophonus ardosiacus; assembly: GCA_943142095.1. Taxonomy (NCBI): domain Eukaryota; kingdom Metazoa; phylum Arthropoda; class Insecta; order Coleoptera; family Carabidae; genus Ophonus; species Ophonus ardosiacus. Next base: position 59,059,330 of record OW964824.1, read on the forward strand.
CCGGTTATTCGATTTACACCAAAATCTAATGGCTTCTTTTCATATTAGAATAGGATAGAAATACAAGGTTTCAGAATTTTCTGAATGATAGTATTTGAGTTAGAGCGAAGACAATATCCCTACACATACACACACACATACAGACATTATCGTGAAAATGTTAAAATTGGATTCTATGGACCTTAAAACGTGGTCATTTACTAAAATCTCAATACGTGATTTTTAGCACGATCCCTATACCTCCCTTACCAAGGGTAGCGGGAGGTAAAAATACAACTATTCTAGAACTTTATCATTGCACCATTTAAAATAAAAATAATTAAATTCAAAACGAAGATTATATTCCATGTGCAGCATACTGTAGATTTGCGGTATTTACACACTTACAGGTATTATTCCATGTTATTTAGAATGGAATAATTTATAATATAAAGAATTTAAAATAATAATTCAGTAGCGGTATGTATACATTTATAGAAGCACGAACAAGGTCTTTGAACTAAAATTTAATTAAGTTTTAGTTACGCTCCGCACTTGCACAATTAAGCGCGGTACACTTTTATCTAAATTTTAAGTCGTCGGCCCGTTTCCGTAACTTAACAAATTCACTAAAATTTAAATAATCTACATACGAAATAGGCATGTACGTCTAAGTTAACTAACCAAATTAAGAACATTCATGAGTATCTAACCACACGTAAACGAGAAGTATATATTACACATTTTAATCGCTACATATTTTACATTTTAATACCTTCTACGTATGTAGAGGTACATTATGTAAATAATGGAAACAGATACCTATAGTTTTTTTCTGTATGTAAATTAAATTTAGGGTGTAACAATTGTAAGACCTCCCGCTATTTAATTTTTATTAATTTAAATACATACCTACGTATTTAGTAATGCGTCAAAGTATATTATGTTCCATTGCATATAACTATTGCTTTATTTACGATTTTTTATTATTATTTAATATGTCACTATTATTAATTTGAAGTGATTAGTTTTTTGACAATGAGGCTTACCTGTCAGTTACATTCATTTGAAAAATAAAATGTGTATTTGAAAACTTCTAAATTATTTAGAACAGATATGTTAATTCCTACCACTGATCCCAACGTGACTGAAAAGTTATGGATTTTTTTTTTTATTTTGATTGAAGAAAAAGCACACATTAGCACCAGAATAAATAACAAGGTTTTCACGAATACCTACCATAGAATATAATATTTTCAAAGGAATATGTATTTACGTCAAATGTAACTTTCGTCCACGACGGTTTTTATCGTTCTTATTATCATTATTTAAGTTGAAGCAGCGAATAATCAACTGCATCCTGCTAATATTTAGCAGAAGGCCATTATTAATAATATTTGATTGATGTAATAATCTGTCACATGTCAAATATTAGAAATAACAACGTGATAACAACCATAAATACATAAGGTGCGTTCGGCAAATGAGTTTTGTTCACTCTTTTCACTCTGTACACTCCTAGCACCGTTCGGTAATTACATGGAGTGAGAAGCGTCTTAAAATGGAGCGTTCGGCAAATACAGAATGGAGTCGAGTGGAGTGAAAAGTGTTAACTCCATAAGTCCAACCTCGATATGCAAGCATACATGGAGTGTTTTTGTTTTATTTGACATCTGTCATATCATTTTGTATTTTTATGTTGAAATATTTTATTATACACAATTATTTTATATTTATAATATTGTTTTTTAATATAACAAGGCACAGTATATCGGAACGGTAAGAATTCTGTACCATTTCTAATATATACTTTCTTCAGAATCATTAAAGAATAATACCAAACTGAATAACTTCTGTGTTTCATTATTTTTTTTTTTTTTTTTAGCAGTGCAGTATATCAGATTGTCAAAAAAGGAGGTTATTATATTCGTGCACCAAAATTTTAACTCTACTCGTTCGGTTAATCACAAATAAAGGAGTGTACCTTAATATATTGAAAGATGTTTTCAGAACTCATTTTAATAAGATAACACAATATTTGGGTATAAGTTCTGTATTATTTATTGAAAAATACAACGTTTCGACAGCTAGGTGCTGTCTTCTTCAGGTGTGAGTGTACCTTGTTCCCTCGATCTACTCCAACTCCAGCTCTACTCCCACTCCACTCCAACACCACTCCGTAAATACTCCAACTCCGTATGATTTACCGAACGCACCTATAGTTTTAGCAGTCGTTATGATAAAGACTGTCAAAACACGTAACAATTGTTGACGGTAACCACCTTCAGTATTGAGAATACCAAATTTTACAGTACATAACAACCATAAAGACCATAACGACAACACAAATATTGAGTTCTGAATAGACCCCATAATGCCCTTGTTCAATTAACGGTTCATCAAAACGAACAAATGTAACGCGATTTTTTGACAGCAATGATATAAATGTCATAAGAACAAGGATACTGATTCGAATTTGTTCATTTTGATAGTCGATTAACTAAACAAGGAATTGATGAACGTTTCTGCAACCGGGCAAAAGTCAAGTACCTTAAAATGTAAACACCTATTTATGGGTATTGGCCGAAAATACCCATCCATCCAAATTCTTTTCACCATCACCAACTCCAATTCGCCCATCCCCTTGCTGCGCTGTCACATCTTACATCCCCTCCTTTGCTCATCAAGGCCCGCTCTTGGAGCTTACAGCAGCAGGCAGCAAGCAAGCAGGCTACAGCCACGCATACACGCAGCGAACCGACTCAAGCTCATCCCGTATTTAACGACGCGCCGCGGCGCTCCGCGTCGCATAGCGTCTCGGCAGCGACGCCAACACGTGGAGTGACAGTGACAGTTCAGTGACAATGCTAAGTGCCACGGATACTCTGTACGTGTAGGTAACCCAAACACTGAAAGAAATTTTTACTTTATTTTCAAAATAGTATGTTTTCATTTCTAAAATCTGCAAAAATGAAAAGTTTTGCTATAGTTTTAAAAAAAATGCAGGTAAAATTAAAAACTTTCGGGAATATATACTTATGAAAAAAGATTTTAATTCAAACAATTGGATAATTTCAAATTAAAATCTTTTTGCAATCTTTTCTAATGTAAGTGATATTCACTTATAAATTTATTCTTTTAAACTGAAAGTTTACTTTCAATTTGATTGTACACGTACTTAAAATAAATAATATTTTCATTAGTTTGAAAGTCATATGCAATTATTTTAAAATATTTTACGTCGCTGTTTTTATTTTAATTATTTTACTTTTGATTCAAAAAATCAATATTTTGATTTAAAAATTACGGCATTTGAAACGAATAAAAAATATTACATTTAAAAGCATTATTTTTGGTGTCAAAACATTTTACTTTTGTGCCAACATTTTTAATTTCAAATCAATATAATTTAATTAATGATATAATACATTTAAATTAACAGTAATTACTTTCGTTTGAAAGATCAAAAACAGAAGTAATTTCAAAACAAATAAAAATTTTGTTGGATCAAAGTTGAATGCAAAATATTTTGATTTTACCTGCATTTTTTTCATAATTAAAGCAAAAATTTTTTCAGTGAATGTATGTAGCCAAGCTTTTTTTGCATTAGTTTTATGTAATGGTGTCAAATTTATTTGAAATTGATAAACCCTATATTGGTTTACATCATCTTCAGAAAGTATTTTGAAATGGATCAATTTAACATTTCTTTATCTATCTACCATAAATTTACCCGTAGCAACCAACTAAAAAAATCTGATGTGGCCAGCCCATAACCTCCCGCTGGGTATTTAACCATGCAGTATAAATAAAGCAATCATTATAAAATATTTTTACATTCACTCATAACAATTTTTATTTTACATTTAACAAATATATCATACACAAAATAAATTTCACAAATATTGACAAAACTAATAGAATCATTGAACAAAAATCAAAATAGTACTCGCATCTTGACACAAAGTCTTTTCAAACCCGTATTCTGGAAGATATTGAAGCAAATCAATAGTAATTCTAATATTTATGTACGATTGAAAATATATTATTTTTACTAACCTTAATTTTATTAGATTCAAATACATATATTATTACTACATTCTTCTTAACACGGTTTCATTATTAATTTTAATGTAATTTCAACCTGACAGTGACATTTGTTTAAATATGTCAAAATTGTTATTGAAATATTGTTTTTGTTTGAGGCATAGGCAAAATGATATATGAAAATAAATTATATTATAAATTTATATTTAAAGTTATTTAGAGTTATTTACTAAATGTTATTATCGTAGAATTGAAGATTGTACCATTATTTTTCATTATTATTAGTAAAAGTTGCTGAAAAATTATATTGAATGTATTTTTTCCAGCAAAACTACTAAAAACTTGTATAAGTGATACTTCCGGTTATCTGATATACACTGACAACTAATGAGCTCTTCCCATATTAGTGTAGAATGGGTATACAAAATTTCAAAATTTTCTGATTGATAGTATTTGAGTAATCGTGTCCACCAGATCCACACACACACACACACACACACACACACACACACACACACACACACACACACACACATACATACCCAAAGACATCATTGTAAAAATGTTAAAATCGGGTTCTGGGGACTTCAAAACGTGCTTATTCACTAAAATCTCTATATGTGATTTTTAGCACGATCCCTATACCTCCCTTACATAGGGTAGCGGGAGGTAAAAATTAAGGTCCAGTATTTTTATCTCTGGTTAAACTGTGTGTTAACTTAACTATCAGTTATACGAAAAATGTCACAACGACAAATTAACACATATGTCCTTTTTACAACTTATAATTTTCCTTTAACAGACAATTAAGTTAGTAGAGAGTTTAACCAGAAATGAAAATACTGAATCTGAATACCTTTAACTGTAAAATGTTATTCGTAATTTACAAATTTAATTCAACTTAAAAATAGGCGTCAAGGTAGATAGTGCAAAAATGTATGCCATTTCTCAGTAAATATACTATCTACTAGCGAAAATTATAAAATGTGTTTATCCATTTGCTCCATAAATAGCCATTAAGTTATTAGATCTTTGATTGCTTGTTATGACCTGTAATATGGTTTTCTTTTTAATTTCAACTTATAATACTAATATTCTAAGGCCCGGTATTTCAATCTTCAACAAAGTTTCTGTCTAATAATCTAAAAACTGCGCATTGAATTTATTAATCAAATTGCAATAATTTTACCATTTTACTTTGTCATTTTTTGATGCGATATGTTTTATATTTAATAGGAAGTTATATTTATTAGCCACTTTATTAGAAGATTGAAAAACTGGGCCTAAATTATGATAAGAAATTTCTATATTTATTTTTATTTTTTATTTTTATTTATGATTGTTTCGTAATTATTGTGATGTGAAGATGTATGGTTAGTAAGAATGTTTTATGAGAATGGAGAGACAGCTGAACTTTTATGTGGACGAGAAGAACGAAGTATGTTTGTACAGGAATGTGTAGCAAAAGATGATTTTAAAATCGGTCACTTTAATATGTTATGTATAAATACGTTTATGAATGTGGCTGAGGTGAAAGAAGTGTGCATGGATAGGAAAGTGTGGCGAAGGATGATTGTTGCGTAACTATTATTGTGGTCCGGATGCGGTTATTCGCTACCGAAAATCGGTCTCATTAATATGTTCTTTGTATGAATGTTATGATGATTTTGGACAAGGCGAAAGAAGAATGTTTTTTAAAGAGTTAGTGATTCAGTGGAGCTCTTACTTTCATCCCTTTTCTTATTGTTTTCGGGTTTTTGCTAACCCACTAAGTGGGAAACGCGTGATTTTATGTATGTATGTATGTATGTATGTATGTATATTTATTTTCTTATTCAGCATAATATACAAGATGTTAAAATATTGTTCCAATAGACCTTTTTTATTCATTTTGGTCCGTACTCTTTCACCAAGTCAAATATATGAGCTTGAAATCTTAAACATTAAAAATTTTAGGCTTGGTTTGATTTTTCAAGCTTTATCAAGTTTTGTAAATAAGCTGAAAAATAATTATATTATGCTCAGTTTTACCAACATCAAATAAATCTTCGAGTAGCCTATTCGTCGAGTAAGAGAAAAATATTGCATCGAAACCATAACAAAAATGACAATATTTATTCTAGCTGTCATATTTTGATGCGATATTTTTTTACTTATTCCCAGGGGCGGATTAACAGTTTTGCCGCCCGTAGGCACCCAGAAAATTGCCGCCTTTCTTTCAGATATTTGCCGCCTTTTCATAATTTTAAAATATATTTCTAACAGATCAATAATGTAATTTTCAAATATTAACCAAAGATAATATAGATATTTGAATATCAGAAATGTTAAAATATATCTTTTTTAATGTTTAAACTTTTCGCATGTTTTATTTTTGTTAAAATATAATAGGGGCTTACATAGGTAATTTTAAGTCTGGAATACCCAACCCTCAAGAATTTTATTTTGAAGGTTATATATAGTTACAAAAGCATTATAAACACGAAATTTCACAAAAATTATGACGCGGAAAGCAATATTTTTAGTGATTTTGGCATTTTTTCTGAAAAAAGGTACGGATAGTTTCCTATAAATTGAATATAACCATCCGAGTTACGGCAAATTGTGTTCTGTGATTTAGGATATCGTTACATTTAAGTATTTATTGAAAATTTTCAAGCGAAAAAGTCACATTTTTCACAAACACAGCCTAAAACCTAGTAATCGTTTTGTCACGAAATGCATTCAATCATTCGAACATATAACATTTATTTACATTACATCATATACTCGAATTTCGTCAAATTGAGTTTTATTCTTTTATGCGTTAGGTTTCCGTTATATTAAAGTATTTTTTGAAAATTTGCAAGCGAAAAAGTCATAATTTTCACGAATATATCATTTAGAATACGTAAAGTCGGATTTTATTTTTGCAAAAAAACATACATGCTTCCGCGTTTTAATTTTGCATTTCTTTATTTATTTTAGCTAAAAGAAGGCATAACAAAATGAGATTTCAAGTGGTTATTCTACAATCCAGGCAATTTTAATAAATGTATTATAATTATCGATAGCATAATAATAACGAGAATCTCAAAATAAAATCTGAAACATGAGTTCAATTACTTGGACATTTGTTGAAAATAGAGCGCATATTTCATTACTTAAGTATTATAGGAAAACAGGCGATAATTACAAATTGACCGGAGTAATAATAATATACCTACAAAAAAGCTTTACTTTATATAAATTTGTTTCAGGGATCATCGATTTAAATGATTTCGTCGCGTTTTTGATCGGCATTTTTTATAAAATTATACATTTCTGATTAAAAAAAATTGCCGCCCCCGAAAATTTGCCGCCGTAGGCACGTGCCTACTGTGCCTATGCGTAAATCCGCCACTGCTTATTCTACGAATAAGCTATTCGAAGATTTATTTGAACTTGGTGAAACCGGGCATTAACGAATAATTTGTAGCTTATTTCTTATTAACTGATAATAATAAAATATATCGTCATCATTACCGATGTCTACATGTGTTGTAGATACTGGCACACTGAGAAATGGGTAATATGCCGTGATGATATATTTATTTATTTATAATAATAATAATAATAATAATAAGAATAATTTATTTGGCTAAAGTGATCCATACAGATATATAGCATATCAATAAGTAAAATACATCATAAAATGGCAAAATTAAACAGTATTATACATATATTCGTTCACACTATGATATGTTGTCTGTTAAAAACTGTTCTGGTCTAATTTTAAATAAATTGTTTGACTCAATATCTATGCTTAAACGGTGGAAAATAACTAATTAGCTTCTAACTTCAATTTAGTAATTAAACAATTATTATTGTTCTTAGATGGTCTGCTTTATAAATATTTCCTAAAAAATATTGTTTATTAGTTAAAAAGGAGTGCGTGACATGTTTTTTCCCTCAGCCCTTCAAATATGTTAGAATTTACGTTTTCGTAGGATAAATAAATATATCATCGCAGTATATTACTAGTTTCTGAATATGCCAATCTGCTTTATACACAAATATCGGTAATGACGCGGGCATTTACAAGGCGTCACCTTACGGACACTCATTGCTGAAGTGGAGAACTTTTTTGTTATTTAAAGTTCGAAATAATTGTTTTTGTTGGGTCAAAATTTAAGTTTTTTAGTAGTCAATGCGTTCCTAAAATCCCAATTATAATTTAGCCCAAAATAAAACCATATTCCATATCATTGTACAAATCCATTTATACTTGAAAAAAATCGGGTATCCAGTATATGTTGGTTTTGTTTGTTTTCCACTGGTTTGTAATTGCTGGGTATTTGGGCGCACCTCTTTTGCGCTGTCCCGCCCTCTGTAGCCTCCGCCCCCCGTACAGTTGCGCCGGACTAGCACTCACTCCCAGCACGCCTCTGCGGAGAGGGTTGAGTCTCTCCGATTGGTCTTGTCCTCTCACGTGACCACCTCTCTACGTCAGACTTACTCTCAATGGGAAACAAACACAACACAACAACAACTCTCCAGGACACCCCAGGTTAACACTAGTGTTTGTTACAGATCCTCCGCTCCGGGTACCCATCCGGATACCGGTTCCGGATAGTGTGTGAATATTCGGTGACAGTGTAGTGACTTGGTGATGTGTTAGAACTTAAACTACATTGGTGCTTAAAACTAAGTGTTGGAAAGGTATCAAGTCGATGTTACTAGCACCCACATGATGTCCTTCTCAGTAGAGTCGGAAGGTTAGAGTTTGGCCAAATCCATAATGTGTTAGAACTTAAGACTTGGTGATGTATTGAGACGTAGTGATGCCAGCTGGAGAAGAATTCGTTGCGGTTAAAACCCGTGCCCCGACGCCAACGACGGATGCCTACTGGGGAGGTGCCATTCCACTTGATGGTACGGGATGCAACGAAACAGGATTTATCAACAGTCAGCCCAGTATGGCAGAGTTTATGACGGCCCTGCCGCACCTGTCGGCAGATTTACATGGGCACCCACCGCTTAGCCCCCAGCCGACACCCCCAGGGGCGGCGTACCCCCTGGACCATGCGCCCCCAATGCAGATTGGGTCCCCTGGAGTCAATGTTCCGGAGTATCCGTGGATGAAGGAGAAGAAGACCACTAGGAAAAGCAGCCAACAAGGTAAGAACCTTATTGATACCTTACCGTACCTCATAAGAGATCTACATATTTTGAATCAAGAATAGGTCGTACAAACTCGGAAATAAAAATGCGCCGCATAACAAAAAATACACCATAACAGTTAATGTTTTAACATTACAATGATCAATAAATGATCACTAAGTCAAGAAGCTTGGCTTGAAATAAACAAGAATGGCTTGATTTGAAACTTCAAGCATTTTAAAATTTCAAGCTTTCAAAATTTTAGGCTCGGCTTGTTGTTCCAAGTTTTAACAAGCTTTGTAAATATTCAAATAAACTGAATATTATTAAATTAATTTGAAAATTCAAGTTTATTTCTTAACACTTGATATCATCGTTGTGAAGTCAGAACTTTGTATCTCTATTTTTGACATTTCTGAATTACCTACGTGATTAATTACTTCGTTCTGCTAACTAATTCTGCATCGAATGCCAAAACTTTTGAAAAAATGCACAAGCGAACCGAGTAAATATTAAATACTCGTATCTAAAAATGATTGGTAATCTAGCAATCTCATATCTCATGTCTACCGCTTATTTAACTCTACTGTACCCTTCATTATTAGGTTTGTTACCATTTAACAAAGTATTAATGACCAAAAAGGCACAGGTATATTACAAAGTAATATTTCCGAATTAAAGACGGTTTTGTGTTTTCTAAAAACTTATTGTATTATATATACGAGGTTTTGATTTTTCGACGACGATATAAGATTTACAAATTTATTTGCCCTCTTGGTTACAGTTTCGGTATTTCAACCACCATTAAAAGGGATTGCCGGATTGTATAGATCTCATCACCAAAATCGAGGAACGGTCATAATAAATAAATAAAATACCTGATAAAAGATTTTTATGGACTGCGGCGGGATTTTGAGCCCGAGGCGTAAGCCTAGGGATAAAAACACGTCAAAGGCCATAAAAGCAAGTTACGCTCGTGGTACATATAAAACTTTATGCACGGACGAAAATTTTCAAATTATGAGTGTTGTATCGAAAAGAATTTGTCCTCATACATCCAGTATCTAGTGTTGCTATGAAAGCGGAGAACAACAGTTTATTGTTTGTTTATTAGTTATGTTATTTGAGTTTTATTTTGTGTATCTACGTGCTTTCTATATAAATATCACAAAATTAATTTTCATATTTCATTAAAGAATATAAAAATTTTCGATTTGTAATAAAAACTTTTCATGTTGCCTGTTTAAATTATTTATATTGTAGGTTATAATTTGGTTTGACTTTTCATTACAGCCCGGCGGGCTATAATCAGGCCCGCGGGCTATAAAATGACGTTTATGCTAAAGAAATTCGTGTATAATTGTCAAATTATGATACGTCCGTGCATAAACATCTTAACCGCCCATCACTTAAGTTCACAAAGAAACATAAAACTTTTGCCTATCATAAATAATAAGACTGAATACTGTCAGTGTTTTGCACACAAAACTAAAGCCATTTGCGGTGTACCGTACTAAACAATTCCATTTTACTTTTGTACTATTGGGGCGGTTAAACTGTTTATGACTGTCCCTCGATTTTGGTGACAAGAACCATATGAACCAATGAAATATTGAAAAAGTATGTAACTCTCCGTAAAATTTTGTTTCATCTTAGCCACATGTAGTCAAAGATTGGTTAGGCCTTGAAATTTGAAGCTTTTAGAAATATTAGACTTGGCTTGAAATTTGAAGCTTTTTAAAACGCCAAACTTGGCTTGATAATTTTGTCTTTTTAAAATGTTAGGCTCGGGTTGATTTTTCAAGCCAGGTCCGTGAAACTCTGAACTGAAATACTGACTGGTCAACAACCGTCGAAAGACAACTCTGCGTATTAATATAAAAATAATATTAAACCGAATAAAATACTTATACAAATAATGTATTTATAAGTGTTTATCTATACGGAAATATTGAATATTTAGCTGTACCTAGATATCAATATTATTTTTCCTAAGAATCAATAGTATATGAATAAATATGTCATATTTTTATAAAAAAAAAATGTTGAACTAAAAGAAATAGATACGAAAAATATATCTAATGTTGTCATGTTCCGGCGCCATTTTATTATGTCATGCGACATGAAAGAATAACATTAGACCCGGTATAAATCTATTTATATTATAATAGACTCAACAAAACATCAGAATTTTAAATAAAAATGAATTTATTTAAAAGAATAATTAAATATTGTTAGAGTTATTAGCGCTCCAAGAATAAAAATATAACATACGTTAGGATACCCATAGGTACCAAATAACCTATTTTTTATAGTTCTACTAAGTATAAAACTTCTTATATTTTCTTGTAATGTACAGGGAATACTTACGCATGTATCTGTTTCTTTAAAATTTATATAATTTTGTCTGTAATTCTTTTAAATTGCAATGGCAACCCACGGGCAGCAGTTCTTATGGTTATACTATTAAATATAGCCCATACTTTCTTTACGAGTGAAATATAGGTACTTATTTTAAATAACAACATAAATTTTCACGTACATCGTAAAAATACTTTCAAAATAATTTAAATTGCATACAGTGTCTTCAGTAATAAGTAAATATATTAAGATTTAATTCAAGTTTCGAGTAGAATTATTTTCCAAGTACAACTTGCCAATCATAAAGCATAAAACGTGGTGAATGATCTATAAAACTCATAGGTAGCTATAAAAGTTATACTAGAGTTAGCATTAAACCAAGATGGAGGTATAAAAATATAAAATTCGGCTATAATATTAAAAGAAACATGGAAAATTATGGTACCGTTTACATTATGAGCAAGATAAAACTTACCGAGGTACTATAGTAGTAAATCTTTATAAACTAGTACAAGTAGTACACAATATAGCTATTGTTATTTTATAATATTGTATTTCTAAATAACTATTTGTATGAAATTTAAATCACTATACCTGTATATTTTTATAAAATTTCAACTATACACTATTTTTTCCCATCCGCTATTTTACATTACAGGTATAGGAATAGTTCTAAAATCACATTTTGAGAATTTGGTAAATATCCACGCTTTAGACTCCCAAAAAAATATATATATTTTTTAATTGGACGCACAACATTTCTTTCTGAAACCAGGTCTAATACAAGTAATATAATTTTAGAAGTTTTATGTATTCTCTGTTATATTAATATTATTTGATATGCAATGCACCAATAGATTCCATATTTAATGGCAAATTATTAATATTTATAGCACCATTATTATTGATTAGGTATTTTATACATTCATGTACTTCTAATATTTCTAATTATTAGTTTTTAACTACTAAACTGGGTAACCAAAGAATTGTATTTATTTAAAAGTATGGGCTGCAGAATTTTAAAAGTATCAATTCAAATTTATAGAAAATTCAATAATCTGTAATTTTTATAACAAGAAAATTATTTTGTTATAAAAATTTTACCAATATTAATTTAAAATGTTTAGTTCTTTTTGACAGTGAAACTTATCTGTAAAAGCTGTAATATTATGCACATTCATAACTACAGGTTAACAAAAAAAAGACATATCGATATTTTGACAGTAATATTTAATAACCAATTTGACATTTTATTTCGATAAGATAAGATATTGTTAATTTAACCAACAGTTAAAATTTATATAGAAACTGTGTAAATGTGTGTGTAAATGTGTGTAAATAAGTTTCAAAGATTAATAAAAATGAATTATTTTAATTAGGGATTAAAAAAATCGACTCGACTCCAATATTTTGAAGTACAACTCGCATTGAAACTTGACTCGAAAAAAAAACAAATTCGATTCGAAACTTGATTCGAAAACGAGTCAAGTTTCGAGTTAAAGCAAGCAAAACTAATTTTATCATTAAAAAAAATCAATAATTAATATCTTAAACATGAAAATGGTGGTAATAGTGATTTCTATACCAAATTTGTAACGTATGTTATATATTTTACTCAAAAAATAAAATATATTTCGTAAATGTAACAGCCGCGTTCGGAACCAAATTTTGCGCAAAATAACAGATTCCCGTATGTATATTGTTCTTCTTGTCCACATTTCTGCACACATTTGTTTACATCGAGACTTTTGACAGAAGATGCTGAAGCTGAAGTGCTTTTTTGCTATTCATTTCTAAAGTTTCACAATAAACTCCAAGACAATAATAAAATAATTACAGCTGAGCTTGACAATTGACGTACAGCAACACTATGCGCCTACGTTATCTTAAATTGGAATTTGAAAGTGGAATTATGTTGTTGTGAACGCGTACATTAAGGTGTGTCCCGAACTTTGTCGCAAGTAGAAATTCAAATTGGAAATTGAAACTCGAACAGAAAAACTTGACTCGACTAAAGAAATTATTGGCTTGACTTGATACTCGATTTGAAATAAAATTGTTAAGTTTGACTCGAAACTTGACTCCTTTTCGAGTCAAGCTTCGAGTCGAGTTGAGTAAAGCGCGAACTCGTGGCCATCAGTAATTTTAATTGCTCTATAAAATATATATATCTGTAGGAAATTCAATTATCTTTGATTTTTATAACATAAATCGAGAAAAATTATATTTGATAGTTGTTTTTCCAAGAACAACTTCTTAGTGCTTCAAATAAAATGCCATTCCTGCTGCGTCCATTGACTTCATAATATTATGGGTTCTTCATACATTTATTGACGGATTATTCTACTTATGAACATACCATTATTACAACTTGACATCTCAAAGAAACATATACAAAACTTCAAACACTTTTTTGCCAAGCAACTATAATTTTTTATCCACTAATATATATACAATCACAATGTACGGGTACACTATTCATACTCCTAATCCAAATTCTAAACCTTCTAACAATGTAGCTATTTGTTGTAACAACAATTAAAATAGAACGCAGACATGTTGCGTTGAATGACAACGATGTATAGGCACATCTTCCACGGCGTTGAGCACTATAATGAATAAGAAACCAGAACAAAAGATCAGAGAGTCATGGCAAGTGTAACCCGCAATATACATTGTTTCTTGTTTGGCGTATTCCAATGATTTCAATGCATGAGGCTGAAGCGCGCCATATGTCCAACAGTCCAACTGAAAATTTCACGCACCGTAGGGACTTTAAGCAAAAAATATGTGTGGATATTGTGAATGAATTTGGGAATTATAAGTGAGAAATAATACTCTTTTTTGCTGAACTTAAATGTTTAGTTTTTAAATATTTTTTATTTTTGTGGTTACTGACATAGAATGTAGATGAATTTCAATTTATAATCATAATACATCATTATTTATTATTATCATATACGAACCCAAACTCATACACAGGAAAAACAAACCTTCTAAATTGTAGTTAAATTAACTAAATAAATCTTTGATTTTCAGCTTTCTAATATGTTTTCATTAAATTATCTAAGTTGATTTAGTTAAATTTTCTAAATTTGTAATAACAAATTATAGTAAAATTACATACAAAATTAGATTAAATGCCTACATTTAGTATTGAACTAAACATAAATAAAGAAATTAACTAAATATATATTTAAATTTTCTATTTACTTACCTAATTCATTAAATAAATCACCGAAAATTGAAAGACAAAAATAATGAAGCCAAAATATAGTAAAATTAAATAAAATAAGTAATTAAAATAACTATTTACATATTTAAATTAACGATTTTTTACAAAATATTTATTATCTGTTTCGGGTTAGTTAAAATGCTAAATTAAGATTTGTAAATTATACTAAATTATTAGACATATTGCCAAATAAAATAATATCTAATTACTGTAGGACAAAAATAATGAAACCAAAATATTGTAGATTTAAATAAGTAATTAAGATAACCATTTACATATTTAAATTAACGATTTTTTACAAATTATTTATTATCTATTTCGAATTAGTTAAAATGCTAAAATAAAATTTGTATTTACAAATCTTATTTTTACCTATACTAAATTATTAGACATATTGTCTAATAAAATAATATCTAATTATAATTAGATAAAATTTGAATTCTTTTTTTTTCTGTGTAAGACATATATAACATTACTTACAAAAAATTGTAAGATCTAATAGACTTAAAGATGGTATTGCTAATTAGTGTTGCCTCGAATTTTAGAGACGAGATTTTTCTGTATATTTTTCCTTACTTTCCCTCGATCTCGACTCGAGAGTCTGGAATTTCTCGATTTTATTATTAGAAATTGTAAATAAATTAACATTACAAGCAACATGAATATAATACGAGTACCACTAATTTACTAAGTCTGGTGTTTGAATGATAGGTAAAAAATACATACTCTATAATATCATGGCTTTATTACCCGTTGTTCGGTGTAGAAATCTGCTTTGTACGCTAATATTGGTAATTATGATTATATATTCGTATAGTGCGTGCACTTGAAGCTGGCGTGAAGAGTATACCATAGATATCTCTTTTGTGCATTTTCTTTTTGCTAAACCCAATAAATATAAAATTAATAAATATGAATGTAAATTAAATTTTTATTTATGCCGACAAATATTTAGTTCGGTATTTTGTATATTTTAATTAGAAATATTAAAAAAATCGTACAAGCGAGATCACGAATTTCTAATCTCGTCTCAAGCAAATATCGAGGGCATTTCCTTTCGTCTTGTCTCGAATATTGAGACGAGAATAAGATTAGGTCTCAAAAATGAGAGATCTTGTGGCATCACTATTACTAATAAATGGCAAAATACTGGAATAACATATTCAGTTTTTGTATGTTTAAAATCTATATTTTTAACTAGTCGAAAGAAATTTGTACCATTTGCGTAGGTTTTATAATTTGTTTGTTGAAAATACCTGCCGAAATATATTACAGGTTTAGAGTCTAAACCTGTAGTGTGTTAATTGAAAAGGTTTTTCTTTATTTCTGTGAATAATTAAATTCTACACCAGATTTTGCACGTTTAGTAACCTGCAAAATCGAGTTTGAAATATTATTAACCATAATTTATTATTTTTAGTTTTAATAATAATATTTTTTTAAACATCCGCACCCTAACATATGTTGTAAACGGGAAATGATCCTACGACATGCGACGGTGGGCGTCGGACTGCGTCAGGTGATGTTAAGAGACCTACAACACGCACTGCGAATAATAAACGCAAAAAATAACAAATAAATATACCAGAAAAAAATATACTCCCGTTTTATGACATACGGAGTGAGCGCCAAAATTTGGCATACGTTGCTCAATAGTGGAGCCAATACAGATATCAAGTTATATTATAGGAAATATTTACGAATCAAATAATTTGGCAACACACAAATAAGTTCTTTATATTAATAAATAAATAAATATAATTATTATTGATAACTTCTTTACAGATATACAGAGTAATCAAAAAGAAATTATGTAGTTGACAATAATATTCTGGGGATTTTTTTATTCTACAGTTGCACTACGCCAGGCAAAAGCGGAAATACTATTGACATTGCCAAGTGATTGTTAGAATAAAAAATACAAATAGGTTATGTCAGGAACCTGATAACTAGCATTTTGAGTGATAGAAAATAGTTATTTATATTCGAGTGCGTGTAAGTTGTATTTTACAACGCGACAGCTTTGTTTAAGGCACGAGCCTTTAAGGCGAGTGTCTTATTAGCTGGAGCGCTGTAAAATACTTCACGCACGAGAATTGTATCAAAATTTTTGGCCGACGATAATGAAAATCACTTTTTTTAATGAGATAGGTTGTACTTCTGAAAAGGGTTAATTTAAAATACTGGGGTTAAGTCAATTTCCAAATTTGATTTTACTTACCTTCATTAGAGTTCTTCTACTAGCGAAAATTTATTTGTAATAACAGTCGTTGTTTATGACTGATAATGTATTTATTTGCGCATGTTTTCTTCGTAATACATAATAGGTAGGTGTCGATATTTGACATTTAAGTATTCTTCGCCTCGCGCATTTGACAGGTATATCGATCGGTGATTATGTCGGTAACGGCGGATTTTTACAATAGTGACAGATGTCGCTGCCGTGATTTTGGTTTATATAAATTAGTTTTAAATATAGGAAATGTTAAAGTAAAAAAAATAACTTACGTAGGTAGTACTTTTTTACGTGAACTTTATTATAGTAAAGATGATTTCTTTTCTAAATGCCCATAAACGTCCAGTGTATTTTGATTATTTAACTGCATAGTTAGACAAGTTCCAACACAGTAAGCGTAAAAAGTAGGTTACACTTGCTGTGCATACAATTGTAAAATTCGCATTACACTTCAGGAGGACAAAAATGTACTTTACATTATTATTGCTTTGATAGTAATGTTAAGAAATTGTATATGTATTTAAATTTTCAAACGTTACTATCAACAACAAGAAATCAATTTTTGTATCAGATACCTATTTCAAGTAAGTTTTTGTTATTGTCAACTGCATCAGTTTTTTTATCACCCTGTACTATAACAGAAAAAAAGTTGACTATAGTCAGAAAAATTGACTGTCGTGTCCAGCAATAAATCTATAAGTATCGTAATTACGAAAAAGCGGCATATCGCTCACTGCTTGTTTTATAACATTAGATTCCAACCAGCCATTATTTGCGTCGCTTTGTTGAAATGAAGACATGCTCGGTTTAGTAAAATGTAGTAAGATAATCTTATTGGCATAATTGCTATTTTTTTAACTAATTTCTTATGAGTTTGAAAACTGTAGTTCCAAAAATTATTTCATACAAAAATAACACTTATGTTAAAGCAACAGTATGATTATTTTATTATAAGGAGCACTCAAAGCAGGTAGAATTATCGTGCAATATTGTGTAAGCAGTGAGCGATGCGCCGCTTTATCATAATTACGATATTTATAATTTTATTGCTGGACTCGACAGAATCATTTTTTCTGATTCTATAGCTTAACTATTAGTAATTAAATAAAATAAATAGTCAAACTTCCTAAGCTAAATTATTGTTATTATTTTATTATGGTCGAGCATGAATCTCCAAACGATCTAATTAAATGTTATTCGAAATTTTATAAAATAAATTCAATATAAACACAAATGATAAACAGATTATCTATCCTATTTGCGATAACTGGAATCTGGAATGCTGGAAAAGATATTTCATAGTCATACAAGAATTTATCCATTATAACAGTAAAATAATTTCATTACTGTATCAAATGAATATAAATTTGAATTGTGGGAAGTAGAACGTTAATAAATCTTTATGAATACCAAATAGAGCATTAGAAAATTTTATAAATAAGTCACATTTATCTAATGCAGTTATAATTTTGCAATAGTACGGTTACGTTAAACACGTTTATTCACAATAAATTTCAGCTTGCTGAAAAAAAAAATCAGTTAGTTAAATGTCACCTTTTAACGTCGCTATTTTGACAAGTCTATTGAAATAAATAAATAAATTTTGTGTCTCTATCCAGTATAGGTGGTTTTGCGATCGCCCAGAATATGAGCTCTTTCTGATCACTATTTAGACCGGAAAGTCCTTCTTTGCTGAGCTAGCTCGGAAAGTTGTCTATAAGGGATCGAAAAGTACTTTACCGATCCCGGGACCGGTAAAGCTAAATGTTTCCATGGAGATCAGTTGTTTATTTATTTCTTATTTGCTCGCAGTACAAAATAAAATAATACTTTTTTATTCTTTTTTCAGGATCGCAAAAAAATAGTATACCCAACATGACCTGAAAGTGTCTATACTGGGCTCACAAGCTTCCAAAGCTCGTCTACGCTTGCTCACCCAGTAAAGTATCACTTTCAGGTCTTGTTACCTAAATTACTATTATTTAACTATTTTCAATGCAAGAATTAGGCTGTGTCCGATGTTGCACTTTTATCACCCTAATATCTATGCCTTGAAGTTGACGCACACTAATTAAATAAATCATGTTCGTTGCTATAATTTGTGCAAAACGTCAAATATACTGTTAAAGAATAGCTTTTTAGCCTCTATTTTATAAAATATAAATAAATAAATAAATATATCATCACGGCATATTATCCATTTCTGGGTGTGCCAGTATCTACAACACATGTAGACATCGGTAATGATGACGATATATTTTACCGTGTGGGCGCTTACCAGGCGTCACTTCACGGGCACTCATTGCTGTCGTGGAGTGTGCACCACAGGGGTCACTTTTGTGCCATTTAAAATTCGAAATATTTGGCGCCCGTCGGGATCGAACTCGGTTCCCCCAGGTTGCCGACCAGACACTCAGGTGGACATTAAATTAAAATTTAATCTCAAGCTTCATTCTATAAAAACATCTTGTATATCAAACAGAAACTGCGCTTTGCTAGTAGATACTCGTATTTAAAATATTTGCACATTTGCAAAAGTGCAGTTTCTATACAGTGTCCCACACTCTATGTTCAGTGTAGCGGAGATAGCCAATGTTATTCTTATGGACGTTTTCTGTACCATGTTGCCAATTTTTTAATGTAATGTAATATTGAAACATTCATAAATTTTCATTGCTATACCAAAATTAGATAACACTGTACAATTTAAGTTTTATGAGGGTCTCTTATTTACCGAAGGGTTTATTGTATTCAACTGAAATTTGTCTGCAGTTCTAAATAGTTTTATATACAGGGCCGTGAAAAGATGCGTTACAACCGGGGTGTAAAAAACATGCTGAAGCTAGAGAAGCTATTTGTACCTGTAACAAGTAATATTTTAAAATCGCCCGGCATACTAATCTTGATCAAATGCGTTAGAGATTACAATATTAAAATATTATTCAAATTTGAGATTATAAAGAAAAAATCTGTTGTGGCCAGCACAAAACCTTCCGTCAATTCGATGTATTTTGTACATATCCTATACCAAAAGTTCCTTGAAAAAGATTCTATATATCCTGTATAATTGTAACAAGAACACACTATTTTTTACATATCCATACTGAAAGTTCCTTTGAAAAGATTCTAAAATCTAATAAAATTTTAATACGAATACGAACGTACATTATGTATTGCACTTAACACTTCCTCCTGCTTTAACTTTGCCCTATTTTATTAGAAGTCGCTGTTTCTTACTCTTCTCTTCTACTCATTCCTGTCCAAAGCACATTCGTGACACAGTTCTTCCTCTCTCATATCTTCTGCTATACAGTCCTTCCATCTTCTCTTCCCACTGGCGAGGGACACTCTGTCACTTATATCACTTTCAGATCATATACTTTCCACTTTGGTTTTGCACTTGCCACTGACATCTGTCAATTAGATTTTTTTGAATATATGTATCTGTTGTTTTCATATTTTTTGCAATGCTGACTGATTTTCGAAAGTTAATCTCTCTTAATCTCTCTATGACTCTATGTCTATTGAATATGAAGGAAAATGTATAATCGAACCGTATAGAGAATAAGATATTCTTTCTATTGATAATCACATAAAATGTCGAAAATGATATTTAACTGCGATTTTTGAAGAAAAACTGTTAAGAACTTCAAATAAGGGTACTTCCGGTTGACCAATTATAACCAAAATCTAATCAGCTCTTCATATGGTTATAAAGAAGAGGAATATGAAAGAATCATAATTTTTAGAATCGTAGTTTTGGAGTTATCGTCGGAGAAAAATTTGTCACACACACACACACACACACACACACACACACACACACACACACACACACACACACACACACACACACACACACACACGGACACGGACACACACACAGACACACACACGGACACAC
The DNA here is from genome assembly GCA_943142095.1 of Ophonus ardosiacus. Classification (NCBI taxonomy): domain Eukaryota; kingdom Metazoa; phylum Arthropoda; class Insecta; order Coleoptera; family Carabidae; genus Ophonus; species Ophonus ardosiacus. The sequence continues at coordinate 59,080,213 of OW964824.1, forward strand.
ACACACACATACAGACATAATGTTAAAAATAGCACATTCGTATTGTAGGGACCCTAAAACGTGCTTATTCATTAAAAACTCACCACCGAATTTTTTGACCAAAAACAATACCTTCCTTTTGACGGAAGGTAAAAATAAAGACTTATGAACTATGTAAAATATATGCAGTATTTCTTTTTATACCCTACTTATATTTTGTGTTTGTATTATTTTATATTTTTTGGTAAATTATTGAACAGACCAGTTTATTATTTAATTTATTTTTTTTTTCGCCCACCTGTTTAGATACACTGAAAGTACACCAGTCATAAATACATTCAATGAAGTACTCAGAATATTTCATCTCTTTTTGGGCATCTATTGTGCTCTTTCTATCTTATAGTCTTACAGCGGGTAAATATGGCAACATGGTACTCCATAAGACCCTATACTGAACATAGAGTGTGGGACACTGTAGAGACTAGTGATACAAATAACTATTGTGTTGTCTTGTCAAAATCGTACTCATTTTCATAATTGATAAAAATTTCTACTTTTAAAATGTCAGCAAACTAACATTTTATATACAAAAATATTTATTCCCCAAAACATAAACAACCTAAAAACCAGATTTAAATTCACAATTTTAACTTTAACTATTTTAGAATTCTGAAGTCCTTCCCATCCGTCAAAATTTTATCCGCCAAAACCGTTGAAACATCCACTAATTCCCTTCTTTTCATTGTGCTCCTCGGCTCTCTGTCGACTTTCCCGTGATCTGCGAACTGATTTTGACGGATGGCCGGCAGGTCAGAGGTCGCCACGAATATTCCAGGACACGGGAGCGATCACGTGACACCCGATCGCTTCTTGTTTTTGCGGTGAAAGCGCGAAATGGTATTTCTTTGCTTCGAACACAGTAGGTCTTGCTCGCTTTCTCTATGACGCCGCTATATGGGTTTCAATTTTTGCCGACAATTGGAGAATAGTGAAAGGAGAATGGACGATATGGTTTTTGCTCTTGATACATATTTTATATTTTGGAGGTTTATTATACCTAGGAGGAAAGGCATTGTGGGAATGTTCTACAAATCTGAATTTCTGAATTAGTTTTTGCATTATAAAGAAGTTCAACTTAAAAATACTTTTTTACTTTTCGCTACCCTAGGTAAGAGAGGTACAGTAAAATTTTTAAAAGAAGTCCGATCAAGGCCATCTACGAATTGTAGCTATGAATTAAGATTTTGTGCTGTCAAATTTAGTAGTGTCTTTTACTTAGTTTTTATGAGGATACATAATATCTTGTGTACCTCATAAAAACTATGTAAACGACACTACTAAATTCGACAGCATAAAATCTTAATTCATAGATGCAATTCGTAGATGCCCTTGATCGGACTTCTTTCAAAAATTTTACTGTATAAGGATCGTGCTGAAATCGCTTATAGAGATTGTAATGAATAACCACGTTTTGATGTTCCCAGAACCCGATTTTAACATTTTTACAATGATGTCTGTGGGAATGTGTGTGTGTGTGTGTGTGTGTGTGTGTGTGTGTGTGTGTGTGTGTGTGTGTGTGTGTGTGTGTGTGTGTGTGTGTGTGTGTGTGTGTGTGTGTGTGTCTGAGTTGCTGTGTGGATCGTGTGGACACGATTACTCAAATACTACCAATCAGAAAATTTTGAAATACCCATTCTATACTAATGTAGAAAGAGCTCATTAGTTTTTAGTGTATATATCGTATTAACTTAAAATACGTATCACTTATACAAGCTTCTAACAGTTTTTCTTGTAAAAATTTATTGAATTTAATTTTTCAGCAACTTTTGCTAATAAAAATTAAATAGAGTGGTACAATCTTCAATTCTACGATAATAGCACTTTAAATATAAAATTATAAAATCGTTTATTTTTGTACATTATCATGCCTATGTGTCAAACAAAAACATAATATTTTAATAACAATTTTGACATATTTAAACAAATGTCACTGTCAGGAAGCAATAGGGTCCTCCACCGTAACAGAAAATTGAGTAACAAGTTAGTTATATTGAAAGTAGATAAGATAAAATCATGATTGAGATGATAAAAGTTTTTTAAAAATTGTTAGTTTTTGAAATATTAGTGATTTTAAGCATCTATACATCTACGTCACAACGATTGCTATCTTTCTCGCGCAGCCTACTACAGAAACTGGTGCGAGAAAGATAGCTATAGGTTTCAAATGCAGTTGAACTAAAAACAATTATGACTACAAATTGCTTCAAAATTAAACAAACTTTCATTTAAAATAATAAAAAAATTAGAGTGGAGGACCCTATTACATTAAAATTAATAATGAAACCGTGTTAAGCACATTGTATTGATTCTAAAGAAATTAAGATTTGTAAAAAATATATTTTCCGTCATATATAAATATTAGATGTACAGGATGATCTGATTTAAGTTTGTTTCTGCTCCCTTAAGCCCGAGCTAAGCCTTAATTTAAAATAATCTTCAATTTTCAAGCCCAGCCAAGCTTTTTAATTTTAAGTGAAGCTTGGTGATTCATTATTTTAAGCCACCGATTTTAAATGATGCGTGTAAATATAAACCTTTCAAGCAAAGAAGCCATATTTAAAATTATTGCATTTTAAAATTTAATACTTTATTTGTCATTTTTCTGGGAAATGTATTATTGTTATACGTTTTTGACATATGACTAATCATTTGTCAATTAAATATAAAATATTACTGCTAGTTATTTACTATTTTATGGAAAATTTGGTCGTTACATTGTTGTTGATAAATTTTAATATCAAAACAAATATGATATTTAACGAACATTACATTCAGACGATAAGTAATAATTCATAAAATATTTTTTAAATTGCCCGTATTAAAAATTCATAAAATTTTAATTTAAAATAAAATTAAAGTGAAATTTCCAATATTGGCTGTTGAATGCCGGCGTAAAATTATGTTATTATACTCATATTTATTTACAAATTTTATATCAGCACAGCTAAATAATAAATATAAAAGCATATTTTTTTCGCTTTTCAACGGATGGAAATATGACATTTATTTTTAATAAATCTCAATGCAGGATAAAGAATTTAATAAACGTAATTTATTTAAATGAATTGAATGCAAGTGTGCATGAGAAAACAAATAGACGAGTTTAAAATATAAACAGAGAAGTATTTATTAATAGGAAGTAATGCCTAAACATTTGTTTTCTTCACACAAACATGTATAATAAGCTAAGTAGGTTAGTTTTTCTTTGGCTAACAGTTACAAATGTTCAATTATTAATTAGCTGGCACGTACACCTGTCCGCAAATATTTTAATTGTTAGATATAGTTTAAATTTATTTATATTAAAATTAATATATATATATATATATATATATATAATCACAGCATATTACCCATTTCTGGGTGTGCCAGTCTGTTTTCACAGATATCGGTAACGATGATGACATACTTGTACCGTGCGGGCGCTTACCTGGCGTCACCTCACGGGCACTCATTGCTGGCGTGGACAGTGCACCACAGGGCTCACTTTTGTGCCATTTAAAATTCGAAATTTTTGGCGTCGGTGGGGATCGAACCCGGTTTCCATTCATATAAATGTCATACCAAATTTGAAAAGTTTTGGATTATATTTTAATATAGTTTTTCATTAAAATCTATTATGGGCTTCAAGTAAAGTACCACTTCCGGAAGTTATGTAATGACTAAAAATAGAGGTGCACAACTAGATGTTACAACAGTCCTTAATACAAAACTTTAACTTTCTACGGCTTACCGTTTTTCAGTTATGCGGGATACGTACATACGTACGTACACAGAAAAAAAAATTAAATTTTGTCGAATTATATTTAGATATTATTTTATTAGGCAATATGCCTAATAATTTAGTATAATTTACAATACTTAATTTAGCATTTTAACAAGCCCGAAATAGATAATACATATTTTGTTAAAAATCATTAATTTAAATATGTAAATAGTTATTTTAATTAATTATTTTATTTAATTTTACTATATTTTGGCTTCATTATCTTTGTCCTATAATTTTCGGTGATTTATCTAATGAATTAGGTAAGTAAATAGAAAATTTAAATATATATTTAGTTAATTTCTTTATTTATGTTTAGTTCAATACTAAATGTAGTCATTTAATCTAATTTTGTATTTAATTTTACTATAATTTGTTATTACAAATTTAGAAAATTTAACTAAATCAACTTAGATAATTTAATGAAAACATATTGGTAGGCTGAAAATTACAGAATTGTTTAGTTAATTTAACTACAATTTAGATGTTTTTTTTTCTGTGTACGTACAGACGTCACGACGAAATTGGTCAAAATGGATTCAAGGATGGTCAAAATGGTTATTTCCGGTGAAATCGAAATTTTTCGCGATTACAATATTTTCCTTTACTTCGTACAAGGAAATAAAAAGGACTGTTATCTGGCATTAATGCTGTATGACTGGGATTACAAGTAATTGTTAACAATATTTTAATATGTTTAATAGAAAAATAATAAATGACAAATATGTTCGAGGAAAACTAAGACTAGAACATGGTACTAGGACCTATTTAGGTATATAGCTATCCCATTTATCGTTCACTATCTAAGTCGATTCAAATTCCTTCTCTCTAGAATTAATCCTATCTAAGACACCACAAACGAGGTGTGATCAGTGTTTGGTAGCATCGTTTGCGGGTGATTTGTAGCTGTGGGGGAAGGGCAGGGAATTGACACTTGTTTAGCTGTGGGGGCGCCCGGCGTTCAAGCGTCGGGACGCTAGCAAGACGGAGTGGCCCAGGGAGAGCCGCGGATCGCCCGGAATGATCTGTAAATTGAGTGTCGGACCACAGGGCCTGACATCAGGCCATAACTCACCGGTGGCCGACGGACGACGGCGTGGAGTACGTGTTGCACACAACAGACATGTTATACGAGTACTAGGACTTAGAATATAGGTTTAAACACAGTCAATTTTTGTAAAAAAGTGGGGTGAGATTGTGAAATGGATGGTGCTTTTTCCACTAATAAGCGATCTCCATTAATATTATATCGTCAATTGCCAGTTAATAAAGGAGTTCCTCAAGGATCAATATTAGGGCCAATATTATTAATTCTCGCTAAGGGAGGTACTGAATTCATGCTAAAATTCGCATATCCAGATTTTAGTGAATAAGCACGATTTAAGGTTCCTAAAATCCGACTATAACATTTTTAAAATGATGTGTGTGTGTGTGTGTGTGTGTGTGTGTGTGTGAATGTGTGTATGTGTGTATAGGCTATCCAGCGAATCAAGCGGTTTACGTCATCGTTTAGGGATTTTTGAAATTTTCTTTATTTTTTAAAATATATTTTATTAACGGTATTTTATTGGTTTTCTTATTATTATTATGTATTTGACACCTTTAATAGAAATAATTATATTTGGATACATTATTATTAAGTAAAATTTTGTAAATTTTTGCAAAATGACGTTTGATTATATTTTTTTAATATTGGTAATTCTGAACATGAATATTACTAAATATTATATGTCTATATTATACTTTTCAACCTGTATTGTGATTTCACTTTGTTTTTGGTTTCGTTCTTCATTGACAAAATGTCAAATGCTCTATCATGTCAAATTCAAGAGCTTATAGTTAATTTATTGACTTACTTTGAAAATGAAAAATAGATTAGTGGGCTCTTACTTTCACTGAATTGTAATGTTGAGGTAATATTTCGTTCCATTTGACAGTAATAATTTGAAAATTAAATCTGTATGTACAGCGTGTGGCAAACGCTATACGCAATGTACAGAAACAGTGAGAAATTGTATGGTAATGCAATATTCTGTATTTTTTTAAGGATCTTATATAATACTAGATAGTTTGTTGCATATACTACAAGAATGAACTATTTATAACGGCGTAAGCAGTATCGTCCAGAATATTTTAAATGAAATTGGATTTCGCTAAAAAAAAAATTATACCACGTGTTACCTTTTTAAGAAAGATTTGGATTGAAGACAACCTACAGATCATATTTTAATCCGTGTTACATGCTCATGTAAACTTTTTAACATATGACGTCATTATTTCTAGTGATATTGTATTTATGACGTAAACCGCTTGATTCGCTGGATGGCCCATATGTGTGTGTGTGTATGTGTGTGTGTGTGTGTCTGTGTATGTCTGGATGTTGTAGGGACGATTCCTCAAAGACTATAAGAACTGTTTAACTATGGATTCCTCAATCTGGGAAGAGTTGAAAAGGTTTGGTAACAATAGAACAACCGGAATTAGTAGTATCTTAGAAAAATTCTTCTAAATATAATATTTTAGAAATTTTTGTTATTAAATATTCAAAATCATAAAATTCTCCATCTAATACACTTAAAAAATTTTTATATCTTAAATAGATTGATAAAGACACTATAATATAAAGAGTAATTTAATCGCAGAGGCTACGGCACTAAGGAAACCAGACAAATTCCAATGTTTATAACATAGTTGTAAATGACACATGTCAGTGTCAAAAATCAACAGTTTTAGTGACATTCTGATAACTTTTTCTGGGAAGTATATTTAATCTTTCTTATTATTTTATTAATTAAATATTTGAAATTATAGGTAAAATGCATATATCCATCAGAAATACCACTAATCTGGTTAATGAATTGGAAGCATCTCTCACATTTAGTAACTTCCTCATACAATGAAAAATAGATATACTTAGAATTATATGTGTGCAGAAGACATGTTAAATACAATAAAAAGCAATATTTGGGCAAAGTTCTGTAATTTTTCGTTATAAAATGACGGTTCGAAAGCGAAGTGCAATACAATACTTATATAACCTAATATAGAAATGGCAAGAGGTCTTGTGCTGGCCACAACAGATTTTTCTTAATCTATGTGAATGATCTTCACTATTTTATTAAATGTGATCTTTTTTGTCAATTTAGAGATGCTTTAATTTGTTGAATTTTGAACACATGAGTAGATACTGGTATACAAATGAGTAAGATTGTTGATACGAGTACTAATGATAATTGTTACCCGCATTCGGAAAGAAACCAATATAGAAATAATCTACACTAAACTGCTAGAAAATTAATTATATGGTTTGGTTACACATCCATTTTATATGGTCGTATTTTATCTAATTTATTTCTATTTATTACAATATATGGCATAATGGGCTACTTGCGTACCTTTTTTTATTTCATATTTTTGAAGAGCAAGTAAAAACTTACTACCCATATTATTTTCTTTAGACAAAATTTTTATTAATTACCCAGAAAAAAAATAATGAAATTTGATTATTTGAATTACCGCCATGTATGACGTAGAATTACGCCGCACCAATGAGTGGTCGTAAAGCCATAGCGTTTGTTTGTACGGGTAATGTAGATCTCCTGTTTGACGTTTCAACAATAGTTTAGAGGTTAGTATTTTAGTTTATCTTTTTCGTATCGATATTTTAAATTACATGTAACTACCTTTGTGTTTATTTGTGAAGTAATTAATATATTTAAGAGACCAGAGAGAGAAAAATGTCAAATTCAAATTAAAACTTTCTCGTACGCAATGCCATCTATAAGTTAAATGTTCCCTTCTTCAGTTCAATATAATGACGTCACAGAAAATTTTCTTTCTTAATTTTCTAAAAAACAAATAATTTTTTTAAAATACAATTTATATTTTTATAAATTTTTTCAACATAACATTACGTATTAAGTGATAGAAATTGGATTTTCAGTACCACGCAAGTAGCCCATTCTAGAAATCGTATATCGAAGTTTTAGTTAAGGGGTATTGTACTGATTACAATAGATTTTGAATCAAAAAATTGAATTTCATATCAAATTATGAAATCAGAGAAACACATGCTACCGACCTCACTAAATTTTACTGAAATAACATATCATTCTCGCGATAAAATCTCATATAAACCATTCCCGCCGCGAATCAGATGTCCACACTTTCCTCCCAGCAGGACAGCAAGCGGTCCATTTGTCTGCTGTGTGAGTGGTGGTTAAATTAGGACGTGTTAATCCTCTCCCCCGGAGCCCGGAAGAGAAACAATAAACACGTCATCGCGACCGCGGGGGTCCTGCTCTGCGTCCAGCAGGACAGGTGTTGCTCTGCGGGGGACAACACGAGCCCCGGCGGCAAGCAAATGATGCCAGCTTGTGTGAAATCATTGCTGGTTTATAGATACAAGCCAAAACCAATAATAATTCAGCCGGTTTGCATTTTCAACAAATAATATAATCTGCACAAATGGTTAGAAATTTCTTCAACAGTGTTTCGACTACTTATATATATATATATATATATATATATATATATATATATATATATATATATATATATATAATGAATGCCCGTGAGGTGACGCCTGGTAAGCGCCCAAATATGTCATCATCATTACCGATGTCTGTGATAAAGCAGATTGTGGCACACTCAGAAATGGGTAATATGCCGTGATGATATATATATATATATATATATATATATATATATATATATATATATATATATATATATATATATATATACAGTGGCTCGTAGTATGATCACGGTTTCAACTAAAACACTGTTTTAAGAAATGTCAAATTTCATTATTTAATGATAACAATAAATACTATGAAATTTATCAAAATATAATTTTAAAGCAGAACATAGTTTGTATTCAAACAAATATTTTTTAAAAAATCGTTCTTTACAAATAAAAGTGAAATTAAATATTGAAATTTGAATTTGACATTTCTTAAAACAGCGTTTTAGTTAAAACCGTGATAATACTACCAGCTAATATGTCCACAGATCGAATTCAAAAGAGAAAAAACTGTTTTATTTTTCATTTTACAAAAATGTATTCTTGATAAAAGTTTTTGCATGTCCCGAAACGGCCAATTCAGTTTTAACATTTTCAAATTTTCTTTTAGTTTCAGATAAAAATTGAAAATTGGTTGTTTTAGTTGAAAATTATTCCCAAAAGTCCCAAAAAATAAGTTTGCGTTGTCATGGTAATTACCGTTATTTATTTATTTTTGTTAACTATCTGTTAGGAAAATCAACCATAATCGTTGTCAAAAGACGAACGAGTTTACCTAATTTAATGTTATGGCAAAGGTAATAAAGCGATCCGTCGAGTTGTCGAAGAATTTAATCAAAAGTTTCCGAATATTTACATCTCAAATAAAGGTGCACGAAAATTGGTCAAAAAATTCCTATCAACTGGTTCTATACTGGATGTAAAAAAACCAAGATAGTACCATGACAACGCAAATGTATTTTTTGGGCCTTTTGCAGGTGGCAGCACAGCTGTTCACATAATTTTGATTGGTGAACGAACTTTTAATTCGCATGTTCGCATTTGCGCAGTATAAAGCATACTGTGAAGTGACATGTAAACAAGCATTTTTTGAGTTTTCGGTTTTTGGAAATAAATACCCTATTTTATTTCTGCATTCCTTTATACAGCAATAAGGCATTTTGTCTGGTTATATAACATATAGCAAATGTCAGATTGACAGTTGAATGATAACAAAAAATCTGGAGGGGATAAATGTGTCAGGAATTACAGCGCCATTAGTTCCTTACTAAACGTTCTCATTCGATGTATTTTGTACAAATCCCATATGAAAAGTTCCTTTGAAAATAAAAATTAAATACGGGAGGTATTGTTGGCCACATTTTTTAAATTTTCTTTTGTGAGTAGACAAGTGTAGATTTCATATTTTTGTAAATAAAACCTTTAATTAATAACGAAGACAGATTTGTGAAAAATTCATGAATCTCACTGGGATTTGAACCCAGGGCCTCCCGATATCTATTCGGACACTCTACCAATTGAGCTATGAGATCCCGTGAAGTTCTTGAATTTTTCACACGTCGCATACATCGTTGTAGAACTTCACGGGATCTCATAGTTCAGTTGGTAGAGAGTCCGAGTAGATATCGGAAGGCCCTGGGTTCAAATCCCAGTGAGATTCATGAATTTTTCACAAATATGTCTTCGTTATTTATACAATTTAATTTGAACACTGTTCATGGTAACCAAGTTACAGAAATTCACTGTTGAAATACATCTACAGTAAAATTTTTGAAAGAAGTCCGATCAAGGCCATCTACCAATTGCATCTATGAATTAAGATTTTATGCTGTCAAATTTAGTAGTGTCGTTTACATAGTTTTTATGAGGTACACAAGATATTATGTACCCTCGTAAAAACTAAGTAAAAGACATTACTAAATTTGTCAGCACAAAATCTTAATTCATAGATACAATTCGTAGATGGCCTTGATCGGACTTCTTTAAAAATTTTTACTGTGAACAGTTATTTACAAAAACCTTTAATATTTGAAATAAGTGGTAGGTATTTATAATTTAATCTATTTGTTTTCTTTAATTTTTAATATTAAAGTTGACATTTGACAAATGAAGTAGTGATTTCTCGGAAGTAACGCTACTTTAAGAGGTGAAAATACGGGCCTATATTTTAAACTTGTAGAGAAATTTCACCATTTGCGTAGATTTTATAATTTATTTCTTGAAAATGTAAACCGGCCGAACTATTGCGAGTATGGGCCCATATTGACTATTAAAAAGGCCTTCCCTGACGAAATTTCCTTATGTGACTGCCGTTGTGAGATGCTAATTTAAGAAGCGTGAAGTAGGGAATTCCGCGTCTTGGTGTAGATTATTTTTATGTGCCCAATTGACAGTCTCGCGACGGTGCTTTAAGCCCCCCTACCCAGTGCATTACGCTTGAGTAGTTTCAACAATTGTACTCGCAGTAGGCGCTGATAGCGCTAAATCGATGTGATTTATTCGTTTCCACTTCCAACTAACATCCGCGGAAAATTAGAAAAAATACAGCAAGAACAAAAATGTTAAAATGCACCAAGGAGAAGAAAAATTAATGCATTAGTCTACAGACATTGAAAAATTTGATTTAAACAAATCTGGTGTTTTATTAAAATTATCTGATGTGGCCAGCACATAACCTCCCGCTGGGTATTTATAACCATGCAGTATAAATAAAGCAATCATTATGTTCAAATATTTTTACATTAACTCATAGCAATCTTTATTTTACATTTAACAAATATATCATACACAAGATAAATTTCACAAATATTGACAAAATTAATAGAAACACTTAACAAAAATCAAAATAGTACTCGCATCTTGACACCTTTTCAAATTCGTATTCTAGAAGACAATAAAGCAAATCAATAGTACTTCTTACATTTAAGTACGATTAAAATTATATTATATTTACAAACCTTAATTTTATTAGATTCAAATACATATATTATTACTACATCCTCCTTAACACGGTTTCATTATTAATTTTAATGTAATTGCTTCCTGACAGTGACATTTGTTTAAATATGTCAAAATTGTTATTGAAATATTGTTTTTGTTTGAGGCATAGGCAAAATGATATATGAAAATAAATTATATTATAAATTTATATTTAAAGTTATTTAGTAAATGCTATTATCGTAGAATTGAAGATTGTATATTTCATTATTATTAGTAAAAATTGCTGAAAAATTATATTCAATGTATTTTTTTTCAAGAAAAACTGTTAAAAACTTGAATAAGTAATACTTCCGGTTATCCGATATACACTAAAAACTAATGAGCTCTTCCCACATTGGTGTAGAATGGCTATACAAAATTTCAAAATTTTCTGATTGATAGTATTTGAGTAATCGTGTCCACAGGATCCACATATACACACACACACACGCACACATACACACACACATACACACACACATACACACACACATACACACACACATACATACACACACACACATACATACATACATACATACATACATACTCACAGACATCATTGTAAAAATGTTAAAATCGGGTTCTGGGGACATCAAAACGTGCTTATTCGCTAAAATCTCTATATGTGATTTTTAGCACGATCCCTATACCTCCCTTACCAAGTGTAGCGGGAGGTAAAAAACTGATGTGGCCAACAGAATACATCCTGCAATTTAATTTTTATTAATTTAAATACATACCTACATATTTATTACTAATCCCGCAAACTATATTATTGCTTTATTTACTATTTTCTTTTTAAAATGTCACCATTATTAACACAGACCATATACACTATTTTAGATTGGAAACGTACATGTTAAGCATCGATACCACATCATTGTCGCCATCTGGTGTATGGAAGCAAAAGTAAATATAAAACTCGATCGGTATTATCATTACCTACAATTAATATTGGTATATTCGGTTTATTAATTACCCACAATTTGTAGTTGAAGCATTTTTTTTCACAAAATACTATCATTGAGTAGTATTTTATGAAAAATCTACTTCAACTACAAATCAGTCTTACAAAGATTACATAAAATGAGTAAAAAATAATGCATTTTTGAAAACACTGTAATTTCATTTAGGAAAGATACAATACTTAATAGCAGTTCACCCATGTTTAAAACTTCCAACCACTTGACAAATAAATCCCGATAAGTTCGAAACTGTCGAAATCTATAGTTTGTTATTCCTAGAATACGATTTTGTAATATGTTTTACTGGTATAAAATAATACAATTATATTCTTGTCTTCTTAAATATTAATTAAGTTTTTTCACTCAAAATAACTACTTATAATACAAAAAAATATATTCACAATGACTGTCAGAATTATTTCAAATGAAAATGACAAATGTCAAAATTCGCGCAAAAAAAAAGAAAAAAATTGAGACACTAATGATACTGGTGTCGCCATATCTAGTGTATGGAAGCAAAACTAAAAATGCTATCCCGGTATCTCCCATTTGCGTTTCCCGGGCCTGATTATTAATTGAAATGATTAGTTTTTTTGACAGTGACAATTATCTGCCAGTTACATACATTTGAAATATGGACTAGTAACAAAGGAATTGTGTGATACATAGGCTTTCTAGATAAAAATTATTAATTTTATAAATTTATATACAAAATATATATAAAAAAGTATAAATACATATCTCAAAAAAATTTAATAATCTTTAATTTTTATAATAACATAAATTCCGAAAAAATGACATTTAAATGCATTTTTTGAAGAAAAACCATTTTGAGCATCAAGTAAAGTGCCATTTCCGGTTATCTGATTTACACCACAATCTTTCCATATTAGAATAGAGTAGTATAGAATTCTTTACTAATTTAATCAACTTCGTATCTCTTACAGTTCTCCAGATCGCAATGGTGGCCACTTAAAAATGAACACCCTATATATATATATATATATATATATATATATATATATATATATATATATATATATATATATATATATATAAAATTGTATGAAACATATACCACCGTGCACATACATGTCGGTCTCTCGGGGCCGAAATCGATAATGTAAATAACGTAAATAACCAAAGCGTAAACTTTTCAACCCAGACACAAATTCAACTTCGCAAGCTTGTGGAGTCGCTACGTATCCAATTTAAAGGATTTCTCCTACAGTAAATCCTTCCCAAATTAGAGATAACCGCTTCGGTAATCCCCCTTAACCGCTCCGCCCCTCATTGGTTGTCACTGCAACGAACGCCGAGAGAAGAAGAAGAAGAGAAGCGTTTGCGTTCGAGTTTGCGTTCTTTCCGATCCACCAAGTACGAACGTAGAGAGGTATTTTAATGCAGCGATTTTAGAGTTTTATGGAGCAGTAAAATTGTAATAATCAATAATGCGGTTGTACAAACGGTTTTAAGTTAAGGCAAGTGCTTGTCGAGTTATTTAATTGTAAGTTTATGAGCTGCTTGTTAAAATTTACCAAGCGGATTCCATGTACTGGAAGAAATGGTTTTTATTTTCTTAATTAAAAATTTAAAATAGGGAGTAATGCAATTATTAGTAATTACTTATTACATGGTTTAAACCGAATGTATTAGAGATAGTACAAAGTTCCGGTTTTGATATTGAATTCAGCCAATAACAATTAACATACAGGGTGTAAATTTTAAAACGGGTCATAGGGCTATAACATAGAAAAACAGTTTTTTAGACGCCAAAAGTTTCCATATTAATTTATTGAAAATATAATTGGCTCGTATTATAAAGAAAAAAATTACGAATTGATGCCAAACGACTTACATTTCTGTTTCATATAAAGCCAGAAATTAAATTTAAAAATTTTTACAATTAAGAAAAAATATCATTAGCCATGAAAGTGACAGTAACAAAACATTGTCATGATAGGGGACAATTAAAGATTAAAGTTATTAATTTATGAACCAATACAAAATAACACAAAATAAAGTAAAAAATAGGATATGTATATCAGAAACAATTATTATTTATTGTAATAGGTATTTACAAACTAAAGATGATCTACATGTAATCAGAAATAAGTAATAAGAAACAAGAAAAACTGCAAACTACAAGGGAACAAATTAAAATCATTTATGCTCGGTTTATACAGCATATAAATTATGAAATTAAATTAAGCTACTAAATTAAGAAACTAAACTAAAATAACGTCGTTTATGCAGTAAATTAAAATTCAGAATTTTATTTTTGACATTTCGTATAATCTAACTTTTATAGGTGCAATTGCAATACATTATATTTATATAAGATAAAAAAATAAAGGTAAACAATTTGTTGAATAAGTCCAATTAGTATTTCGTCGCTCTTTTCTGCAGGAACTTTGTTGTCATCGTCGTACATTTTCATAGGTTAGGTGCGAAAATTTGTCATAAGTGCGCGAGTGGCGCAGGCGCAGCATTAATAATTTGTTATTTTTCTTCATGAGTCAAATTGTTCATGATTTCTTCTTAGTAAAACGAAAATAATAATAATTTAACAAATAAAGTGTAAGAATCGTTTATTAATGAGTGTTTAAAGTCAACAATTGTTTTGTTTTGTTTCTGTCAGTTTCACGGCTATTGATATTTTTTCTTAATTGCGAAAATTTTTAAATTTATTTTCTGGCTTTATATGAAACAGAAATATAATATGTTTGGTATAAAAAAATTCGTAATTTTTTTCTTTACAATATGCACTAATTATTTTAATAAATTAATATAGAAACTTTTGGCGTCCAAAAAACTGTTTTTCTATGTTATAGCCCTATGACCCGTTTTAAAATTTACAGCCTGTATACAGTCATTCAAAAAAGTCTCCGTAGGACAGTAGTTTTAATGTATTTTAGGAAAAATAGCAGTCTAAAACCCAATATATTTAATTTTCTTTTAATCCAAAATGAAAAGCAGTATATTACGTTATTATAAATATAAAATAAACAAATAATTTACTTATTTTATTTATATTATGGGGTGAACATTGAAAGTATTCATAATTTCATGACAAAAAAGTCTCCGTACGATAACCAAAACATTTAAATAATAAATCATTTATTTATGTTCCATAAAGAAATATAATATTTGGAGGGTTTTTCTTTGGTTCTTCTACCAGTAACTAAGCGATGAGTCATTGAATCTACCAAATTTTTGGTCACCGATGGCATTATGTTCTGCCATTTTACTTGTAATTAATTTGAAATAATTTTTTGCTTCATATTCATATTTATTTTAAGAATTTTCCGCACTTTCTTAATCTGGTTAAAGTCTGGAGTCTGTGAGTGATGATTAAACATATTTTTAATATTATACAGTACGCATTCTCTTAAAGACGCGAATTATTTGTCGAATTTTTTTGATGCATAAAATTAAAATTGTCTGGTAAGGCCCTATCTTTCGGCACTTTCTTTTAAATTTGCTTTCAAAATATCTAGGTAACCTTTGCTATCCATTGTTGCAATAATTACTAATTTTCGTACACCCGCTGAGAAAATATAGCCCCAAACATAATGCTATCACCGGCGTATTTAATTGTTAGTATTAAATGCCTTAAATTTAAGGTTTTCTCCAATTTTTTTGCCTTCTTTCCAATCTGTATGTATTATACTTACTTACGTTACCAGTAAACCTAATAAAGAATTAAAACTTTTAATTTAAAAGTAGAAAATCTAAAATATTTATATGTAAGTAGGTAGGTAAAAATTGCGTTAACACGTGTGTTGACTTTTTCCTACATGTGTACGATTTCTTTTCCTAAAAAAGTATCACTGGACACTAGAGATAATTACGGAAATAAGAAATTTAGTTTTTACGTAGGAAAACCAAGTTTACTGCAAATAATAACAAGTTAGGGATTATTATAACTGACAACAAGTTATTATGCTGTTTTTCTACTCATACCGATTTTTAATGGCGTAGATTCTTGTGGATTATTATACAAGAATTTAATAATATACATTTATTGTAGTGTAAATTGCGTTGTAAATATATGACGAACGAACGTCCTATAGCGTGGAATAAAACGTATTGCGCATTGTTTTATTTCTATACTTAATAAATAACACCTATAGGGTATTTACACATCGCATGCTTCAAATTAAAATTAACGGAGCTGTAAGTGGATTTATTTACCGTTCTTGAGCTACATTTGTTTATTATTTCAACACTTTGAATTCCAAATGAACTAATAGGATGATTAAAATAACAAAATAGAAATGTTTTTCTCTGTTTCGGAATTAGATTGACATATTCTAGCACGCATATTGATGTTAGAAGGAGCTTCATTCTTAAACGATTTTTGGTGATATTTTGTTTTCTGGGATTGGCATTATTGCAGTAGGTAGATACACTAATTATCTAGGCAAAAATTTCCCTTATACCCGGTTTTCTATTTAAATATCTCTATCTTTAACTCCATAGAAGATATAATAATAGTATATTATGTGGCAAGTGTGTGAAGTTGAAATTTTTACATGAGGGTGGAGATTGCGACAGGAGCCGAAGGCAAGTGTTGCAAACCACCCGAATGTAAAATAGGCTTCACACACGTGTTACATAATATACTTTTTCTACGACCTTGCAATAAAATATATTTTTTCTTCACATTATCATTCTTTTAGCGCAAAGCCTCTGTATTATAGATTTATGTAACCATGGTTACCAACGTTACAGCTTTGTTTTATTAAAATACAATTCAGTTTGTAATATTTAAAATAATGAACGGTGCGTGTTACTTCACGCACTGTGTGCAAAAAATCAAACTTCACACATAAAAATTGATATGTGAAGTACTCACTCATACAATATTTAGAAGATTTTTTTAAAGAACTATTACTTCCGGTTAGGGTTTCCAATTTTCGGGATCGGGATCCCGTTTCGATATCCCGGGACAAAAAACCTAGATTAACCCCAACGCGTGTAGACTCGAGTCTTTTAAGCGCGATCTAAGTTTGATCGCAAATGAGACCGCTGAAGAAAAGGCTCTTTCAGCTTTCACACTCGTAGGTGGTACTGTCATTAAATATTCGTAACACTGTTGCAAATATAAGCCTTTTAATCCTCCATTTTCACATAGTGACATTTTTTTTTTATTTACGTTAAGCGTGTTAAGGCAACCTTATGGATTTTCTAATTTTTGTTAATTAGGTTTACTTTTAGTAGTAACAGACCCTATGGCCTATTAAAATTTCTGCTTTAGGGTTAAAATCTGTGTCGGCTTTTTTTGAATTTCAGACATAGGCATATCTTCATCAGAGTCCGAATCTAAGATTATATTTGACTTAAAAAGTTCCGATAGGGGAATCCCCGTCCGGCGGTAGGTGATTCCCACGTCTGTAATATATTAGTAAATTACCGGGGTAAAGCTAAATAACACGCGGATAAAGAATTTGATCATTTAAAAAAATCGAGATTTTCGGATTGGAAACCCTACTTCCGATTGTCCAATTGTTACCAAAATCTAATCAGCTTTTGCCAGGAATTTCAGATTGAGGAAACTGTAGTTAATTTTTTTTTAGTCATAGTCATATTTGAGAAACCGTGGTTCCAACATCCAAATTCTCTTTATCCTCTTAAAAATCAGAGCATTGTTATAGCTATATAGTTAGTCACAAAAAACTATGTTCTATTTATTTTTATTAGAATTAAAGAAACCCAATAAATATCCTTTCACTTGTAGTTAATATCAGTCTTAAAATGATTCTTTTACTTGATATTAATGTGGCAATATTAACATGAACGCAAGAACTATAAGTAATAAGTGTAATATATCTCCACGCGTAACATGTCATAAAATATCTATTTCTGTAATGAGACATTTATAGTAAATTAATTTTATCGATGTAAAACAAGTTATTCTGTGCCACTTACTTAACAGTGACCATATTTCTTCAGAATCGTTCCACACGGGTACAAATATTGACAAGACATGCGATACTGATATTTGCTTCCTCAGATTTCATGAGCGTGTTTCCAATAAGCCATATGTAACTCCTAAGCTCCCCTTGGATCTAAAATACAATCATTGTCTAAGCTTTGCTCTATTACTAAATTTATTACGAATTATACGATTTGTCTGGATATTTTTACCTTTGCATCAATAAATATTCATTTGTTATATTAAATATGTAAATAGTTGTTTGTTGTCTTTCTTTTCAAAAGAAAATTATACCTACTATTATAACCATTGATCTACCAACATTTAAACCAGGGATGGTAACCATAAAAAATATCGGTTTGGGTTACGGTTTCGGTCATCGTGAAAATAAAAATTCGGTTTTGATTTAGGTTTCGGTTTTTATACAGCAACCGGTTTTGGTATACCGGTTTTACTAAAAGGGTTTCGGTTTTGCAAAAGTAATTTACGAGAATAATAATATTATTAATTTTGATTGAACAATTAATTAGATTTATAACAACAATTTTAATGGGAAGCAAATATTCAAAATATACTAATTTCCCATGTTAAATGCCTATGTAAATGTAACATGTAACGGATTTCGAGCGCATACGATTGAGGTACTACGTTGAAAATTGAAATACGTTTCGACAAAAAAAATATATTTATACTTTTTTATACATAAGTATTTTAATAATAAAAATTTACAATATTTAACAACAAACAAGGGACCTGTATATAATGCGGTTAGCCCATAAATTAAAATGGGTTTTGCTTTCGGTTCCGGTTTTGTATCTGTTTCGAATTTCGGTACAGGTTTTGTTTTCATATTTTTCCGGTATTTTTCGGTTAATGGTTTCGGTTCTGGTTTCTGTTACCATCCCTGATTTAAACTGGGTTGAGGTAAATAAAATTTTCACTTTTTCTGAATTTAATGTATGACGATTGTTGAATAGAAACACGTTTAGTGGTTGTAGAGCATTTTTACCTTCCGTCACCTTTAGGTAAGGAAGGTATTATCTTTGGTAAAAAAAATCGGTGGTTTTTAATGAATAAGCACGTTTTAGGCTCCCTACTACACGAATTTACTATTTTTAAGATGTAAGGTGTGTGTGTGTGTGTTTGAGTGTGTGTGTGTGTGTGTTTGTGTGTGTGTGTGTGTCGGGGTGTGTGTGTGTGTCGGTGTGTGTGTGTGTGTGTGTCGGGGTGTGTGTGTGTGTCGGGGTGTGTGTGTGTGTGTGTGTGTGTGGGTGTGTGACAAATTTTTCTCCGACGATAACTCCAATACTACAATTCTAAAAATTATAATTCTTTCGTATTCCTCTTCTTTACTTTCATATCAAGAGCTGATTAGATTTTGGTTATAATTGATCCACCGGAAGTACCCTTATTTGAAGTTTTTAACAGTTTTTCTTTAAAAAACGCGGTTAAATATCATTTTTCGACATTTTATGTTATAATAAAAATTAAAGAAAATGTTCTCCTCTATACGGCTTGATTATACTGTTTCCTTCATATTCAATTAATATAGAGTTAAAGAATTATAAAGAGATTAACATTCAAAAAATCAGTCAGCTTTGCCATTTACCATGGAAACAGCTGATATAATCAAAAAATTCTAATTGACAGATGTCAGTGTCAAGTGTAAAACCAAAAATGGAAAGTATAGGATCAGAAAGTGGTATGTCATAGTATTCCTCGCAAGTGACATGCAGTTGCAGCTCCGCCTCAAGATTAGAACAATGCCACAAGTACGAGGAAGGCCAAAGAGAAGACGGAAGGCCTGTATCGCAGAAGACTTGAGAGAGGAAGATCTGTGTGAAAAAGATGTGGACAAGAATGAGTGGAAGAGAAGAGTTAGAAACAGCGACCCCTAATAAAATAGGGAAAAGTTGAAGAAGAAAGGTGTGTCAACTGCAATTTACATAGTGTATGTTCATGTTAAAATTTTATTGGATTTATAAAATCTTTTCTAGTGAACTTTTGGTATGGAATTTGTAAAAAATACATCGAATTAACGCAAGGTTTTGTGCTGGCCACAACAGATTTTTTACCTCTCGCTAAGAGAGGTATTAGAATCATGCTAAAAATCACATATCCAGATTTTAATTAATCCGATTTTAACATTTTTACAATGATGTGTATGTGTGTGTGTGTGTGTGTGTGTGTGTGTGTGTGTGTGTGTGGATGTGCGTATGTGTGTATGGCTGGATGTTGGACGGACGATTCCTCAAAAACTATAAGACATAAGACCTGTTTAACTATGAATTCCTCAATTTGACATTCCTGGGAAGAGCTGAAAAGGTTTTGATAACAATTGAACAACCGGAAGTAGTAGTTTTTAAAAGAAATTCTTCCAAATATTAATTTTTGAAAATTTTTGATATTACTAATTTTGAAGAACAAAATTCTACACCTGATGCATTTAAGTTTTTTATTATATCTTCTATAAATTTAGATATAAAGACTCTATAATATATAGAATATCGGGATATAACAAGTCGAGTAGGCGAAACTACACTAAGGAAACCAGTTGACAAATTCAAATGTTTATAACATAATTTGTAAATGACAGATTTTAGTGTCAAAAATCAACAGTTTTAATGATATTTGATAGTTTTTCTGGGAAGTACATTTAATCTTTCTTATTGTTTTATTAATTAAATATTTGTAATATGCATATATCCATCAGAAATACCGCCAATCTGGTTAATGAGTTGGAACATTTAGAAACTTCCTCATACAATGAGAAATATGAATAATTAGAATTATATGTGTGCAGAAGACATGTTAAATACAATAAAAAACAATATTTGGGTAAAGTTCTGTAATATTTTGTTATAAAACGACGGTTCGAAAGCGAAGTGCAATACAATACCTACTTATATAGCCTAATATGGAAATGGCGAGAGGTCTTGTGCTGGCCACAAGAGATTTTTATTTATTGCATTTAAAAGAAATCTTTATTAACATTAAGGTATGAGTCTCATTGGTGCAATAATATTTAAGTATTAAAAATATACGATAATTCATCATAAATTAATGCCGCAATTCTGACCAAATCTGTAAGTCTTACAGATCTGTAAATCTGTAAAAAACTGACAATAATGCATCTATTTTTGTTGATAAATATAAAGTTATACATAAGAGTTGCAGCTTTCGTTGCGATTTTGTTCATTTACAGATTTACAAATCTGTAAGACTTACAGATTTGTTCAGAATTGCGGCATAAAGTACTGCATACATGTGGTAATAAGAACATAGTTGAAATATTTAATGAATTGTATCGTCGTGCAATGTTTGTTTACCGGTGTTGTGTTGTCGTAGGCGTGAATGGAGCAAATGTGGGTTTCTTGCCGCGCTTATTCAATGTTGCTCTTTTGCTCCTTTTGCAGCCGACACAATTTTTCTTAGTTTTTTGGGCTGTGGGCGAGTGCGAGTGCCCCGGAGTCGAGGTTGCACGGGCCTTCGCCTTCTCCTTCGTCTTCTCGCAGCTTTATGCCTCATTTATATTAAAAATGAACTGTCGCCGCCAGTGACGACATCCCTGGCTATTTTGCCATCGTCCACAAGCGAACACCAAACATCACACACAATGTTTTCACAACACAATATACACTGAATATATGGATAAACTATTATTTTAATATTATTGGCATGCATATTTTTAATTCATAGTGGATATCGAATAATACGAGTATATTGTAGAAAAATCTGATGTGGCCAACACAAAACCTCCCGCTATTGAATTTTTATTAATTTAAATACATACTTACGTATTTACTACCGCTGCAAACTGTTCCATTGCAGAAAACTATTGCTTTATTTACTATTTTCTTTTTAAAATGTCACTATTATTAATTTGAAGTGATTAGTTTTTTGACAGTGACATTAACTGTCAGTTACATTCATTTGAAATATGAACTGTGTAACAAACGAATTATTGTGTCTTAGGCTTCGCGACTAATAAAAAAAATTATTTTTAAATTTGTGTAAATTATATAGAAAAAGTATTAATGTATTCCAGTAGAAAATTCAATAATCTTTAATTTTCATAAGACATAAAATGCGAAAAAATGGCATTTAATGGTATTTTTTGAAGAAAAACCATTATGAGCTTCAGGTAAAGTGTCATTTCCGGTTATCCGATTTACACCAAAATCTAATGGCTTCTATTCATATTAGAATGGGATGGAAATACAAGGTTTCAGAATTTTCTGAATGATAGTATTTGAGTTAGAGTGAAGACAAAATCCCTACACATACACACACACATACATACACACATACACACACACATACACACATACACACATACAGACATCATCGTGAAAATGTTAAAAATGGATTCTAGGGACCATAAAACGTGGTCATTTACTAAAATCTCGATATGAGATTTTTAGCACGATCCCTATACCTCCCTTACCAAGGGTAGCGGGAGGTAAAAAAATGCGCGAAGCTGAGTTTTTATACTGCACGCATTTTTGTTTCGCTAAATACATAGTGATCAAAAATAACTGATTCAGTTGGCAATACTTGAAAAATATTTGAAATTGGTAACACTGATACAAAGTTTTATTTCCTGTTGTTGATAGTGACATTTGAAAATTTAAATTGGATATATTTACATTTTTACCTCTCGCTAAGAGAGGTTATTGGAATCATACTAAAAATCGCATATCCAGATTTTAGAGGATAAGCACGTTTTAAGGTCCCTATAATCAGATTATAACATTTTTACGATGATATCCGTTGTGTGTATGTGTGTGTATATTAGTGCTGTCAAGAACCGAAAAAATTTGGAACCGGGTACCCGGTTCCAAAACTATCCGGGTACCCGGGTAATGGAACTGATCTTTGATTCCGAGTAATGGAACCGGTCATCTGTTCCGGTTCTGAGTAATGGAACCGATCTACGATTCCGGGTAATGGAACCGATCTTCAGTTCCAGTTCCGAGTAATAGAACCAATCTTCGGTTCCGGTTCCGGGTAGAGGAACCGGTTCTCTGGAATAGAACTTCAGATTCGGGTTATGGAATCAATGATATTATTCAATTATAATTTTAAATTAGCTTCGCTATTTTTGAGAAATAAACAGATTTTCTGTTTTATTTGAGAAATATTATTGAACGATATTAATTTTTTTATGTAACTTAATTGCATATAATAATGTGTAAATAATATTATTAAAGAGTCGGGTAGATAAATGGAAAAATTCCGTTGTAAAAGTGGAAATACCTGATAATGTATATAAATACAAAATACAAATTACACATAGCAGAACTTAAAATTTTTAATAAAAGTTTTTCTTTAAAGTAATAATTTATAATTCGTAATTGTCAAAATTTTTCATATTATATGCACACATGTTTTATTTTGCACATGTGTTATTCAATTTTCTTAAAAATATGCAAGCATGCACTTAGTTTGCACTTTACATATATTCAGACCTATATTCAAGACTCAATCTGTTCGGGTTCCATAACCGAGAACCGATGAATTTCGGTTCCAGAACCGAGAACCGATGAGATTCGATTCCAGAACCGAGAACCGATGAGTTTCGGTTCCAGGACCGAGAACCGATGAGATTACTTTAAAAAAATCTTCTAAATATTATTTTTTGGAAATTTTTATAATTACAAATATTGAAGAACATAAAATTCTTCATTTAATACTCTTCATTTTTTTATTATATCTTGTATAGATTTAGAGATAAAGACAATATAATATATAGAATAATCTAATTTTATACATCGCAGAGGCTAAGGCACTAGGGAAATCAGTTGACAAATTCAAATGTTTATAACATAGTCATGTTTAGAACATAGTTTGCAAATGACAGATGTCAGTGCCAAAAATCAACAGTTTTAGTGACAGTCTGAAAGCTTTCTCTGGGAAGTACGTTAAATGTTTCTTATTGTTTTATTAATTAAATATTTAAAATTGTAGGTAAAATGCATATATCCATCAGAAATACCGCCAATGTAGTCAATGAATTGGAAGAATCTCTGATATTAAGGAACATCCTCATACAATGAAAAATAGGTTTAATTAGAATTGTATGCGTGCAGAAGGCATGTTAAATACAATAAAAAACAATATTTGGGTAAAGTTTTATAATTTTTTTGTTATAAAACGACGGTTCGATAGCAAAGTGCAATACAATACTTATATAACATAAAATGGAAATGGCGAGAAGTATTGTGCTGGCCACAACATATTTTTTTAAAATGGTTGTTACCTTTTTGCGATTCAAAAGAAAATGCCGTGCCATTGAGTTTATCAGTTTTTATTCTTGAATTCGTTGTAACAATATTCGATATGGATTTACTAGATTTCCTAAATTTTGACGAATTTTATTTTCTCTATTTTGTCAAAACTGTTAGAATTAGAACTGCTATGTATAAAAACTTGTCCACATGTACTCGGAAAAAAACATATATTATTGACTACTATTATTATTCAGAAATTGAATTTCAACTTCAAGTATTTTTTAGTAAATTTTGCTTCCAGCATTTAAAAAAATTCTCTCTTTCCCGCATGTTTGGAACCTCTGCTAAGCATCCTTCTCTTCTCCGTCTGCCTGCCTCGCGTTATTATTATTACTATTTTTCTTTTTTTCTTGATTTGATAAATCGCATTTAGCTCCGCGGTCAATGGTGCATGGTTGCTGAACGCAGACCCGAGACTCCTTGTGTATTTTTCTTGGGGATGAAAAATCGAGGCATCTACATATTTTTGTTTGACCGTTTCACGGAGATGCTCGCCGCCCGACTGTGACAACTGACATAGTTTAAATTAGACTTTGTATTTATTTTAGACACTGTTTGTTTGTAACGCCACATTTCTTTTGAACACGGGTAAAATTAGATTGATGTCCGTTTCAACTTACATCTATTTTATATGTAATATAATTTTGAAATAGTGTGTTAAGTGATTGGTTGTAGTTTGGGCGACCCGGCTTCGAATCCCAGAACACAGCATTTGTGGAGCAATCAGACAAAAGCAGATAAATCCGTTTTTCAGTAAAAATTAGTAATAGGGGTTAGATAAATCTAATGGCGCTGTCAAAATCAAGCTAAATAAGATAAATCTTATTGAAAATCAAACTCAAAACCTAGGCAAATGTAGATAAATCCGCTAGATTTTGTATTTCATTGTTCAATAATTTATGTCCAGATGTGTATTTAGTATTGATTGAGCATACCTGCTGCGTATTGATCTTGTTTTTTGTTAGAAAATGGTTTAGATTATGCCTTGTTATTTTTATTATTGAATAATTTTTGTTTTTTAAGGTTAGAATATGTTTTAAGTTCTAAAAAAAATGTTAATAAAAATTTGTTCTTTTTGGCCAAATAAACATATTTATTTATCAATTGTTTTTTTTTTTAAGTATGGATTTAAGTCGGTGTAACTGTAAACTAACAACCCCTCTCTTTTATTTCAAACAAAAGCAGGTACATCCATTTCAATAAAAAAATCTGATGTGGCCAATACAAAACCTCCCGCTATTTAATTTTTATTAATTTAAATTCATACCTACGTATTTACTAACGCTGTAAACTGTTCTATTGCATAAAACTATTGCTTTATTTACTATTTTTTAAAATGTCACTATTATTTAATGTCAGTTACATTCAATGGAAATATGAACTGTGTAACAAAGGAATTGTGTTTATCTTAAGCTTCGGGACTCATAAAAAAAAATATTTTTAAATTTATCTGTAAAATATATAGAAAAACTATTAATGTATTCCTGTAGAAAATTCATTAATCTTTAATTTTTCATAAGACATAAAATCCGAAAAATGTCATTTAATGGTATTTTTTGAAGAAAAGCCACTATGAGCTTCAGGTAAAGTGTCATTCCGGTTATCTGATTTACACCAAAATCTAATGGCTTCTTTTCATATTAGAATAGGATAGAAATACAAGGTTTCAGAATTTTCTGAATGATAGTATTTGAGTTAGAGCGAAGACAAAATCCCTACACATACATACACACACAAACATACATACATACATACACACACACACATACACACATACAGACATCATCGTGAAAATGTTAAAAATGGATTCTAGGGACCTTAAAACATGGTCATTTACTAAAATATCGATATGAGATTTTTAGCACGATCCGTATACCTCCCTTACCAAGGGTAGCGGTAGATAAAAAAAACTAGATAAATTCTTTTTACCTCTCGCTAAGAGAGGTATTGGATTCATGCTAAAAATCGCATATCCAGATTTCAGTGAATAAGGACGTTTTAAGGTCACTAGAATCCGATTTTAACATTTTTACAATGATATATTCCTTAATACTGAAATTAATGGGAAGAGCCGAAAAGGATTTGGTAACAATTGGACAACCGGAAGTAGTAGTTTCTTAAAAAAATCTTTTAAATATTATTTTTTGGAAATTTAAGTTATTACAAATATTAAAGAATATAAAATTCTCTTTCCAATACATTGAACATTTTTATTATATCTTCTATAGATGTAAAAATAGAGAATTATAAATATATAAAATAACCCATTGTATATAATGAATCAAACATCTCATGGAAATCAGTTGAAAAATTAAAATGTTTGTAATTGACATAAATGTCAGTGTCAAAAATCCAGACATTACTAAAGACATTTTCTGGAAAGTACATTTAATATTTCTTATTTTATCCATAACTAAATATTTAAAATTATAGATATAGCTGCCGCGCGTTAAATTGACCCTGTCCTTGAATGCGGAAAACCTAAAATTTGTACATGGATAAATCGAAATGTAATAGTAATATAACATGCTATTGTTATAACGAGGAAAAGACTCTGTTACCATCTAAAATTGGTATAAAAAAAGGGGATTCATTTATAAGCAAAAGAATGTACAGAATCAGTGCCAACTAAACACGCGCTTGTTATATAGATAATTCATCATATACCTTTCAGAAATACCGCCAATATAGTTAATGATATGGAAGAATCTCGATCATTTAGAAGAGTAGGAGGAAACTTGTCCATAGAATGAATTCAAATATAAAGAATAGAAGATGTAATTAGAATTTTTTGTGTATACCAGAAATGTTAAATACAATACTTATAGAGCCTAATATGCAAATGGCGAGAGGTATTGTGCTAGTCGCAACAGATTTTTTAAAAGATCTGTAAAGCATAATACTTCTAAACAGTTCACTGACGGATATTGGCAAGTTTAGGTAAATCGTCTTATTTTGGGCCCTAATATTTGCGGTTAAGCAAAGTTCTCCTATTTTAGAGACACCCTGTATGTTTCGCTAAGATAATTTCTATTAATTACAGTTTCTTATTAATATTGCAACAATATTTCCAATGAATGTAATAATAACAAGTCAATAACATAACATGATTTTTCATTCTTCAATAATTAATCTTATTTTCATTTGCATTCTTAATCAACCAATAGTATTAAATAGATAAAGTGCAGTGTCTTGGCTCTTTGCTAGATTGATAGGAAACTGTATAGTGTATTAATACAGCACCGTAAAGGTTACATTCTGACGTGAAAGATATTAGTTTTATAAGCTTGCGTACCTGCACAGGGACAAAAGTAGTCACGGTGCATAAAGGAAGACAAATGTGTTATCATTCAATCAACAATAATGACTTCATTCCAACCTGTCCGAGTGTCTGAGCTGATACAAACTCTTGTCATTGATGAAGGAGCTATATTTATAAATAGATACACGGGATATTTAACATTTAATATTACTGACCTTAAGACTTAAAAGTTCAATAACAATCGCTGTGACTTTAACACTTCTTTTATAGGCGTCAAAAGAAAAAGGTCTACGAGAAAAAATGAGGAAGAATGATGATGAATTGCTGGTGTACGCAAAATTAATAAAGATTTTTACTTTAAATAAAGTTTTTGTCCATTAAAAGAGGAAAATAGTATATTGTGCAACAAGTACGGAAAATTTTTATTGAGTTCTGACGGACCTCAACAGAGTACATTTAGGAAATTACACAAAATTAGCAATGGGGAATCTGTAACATCTGTTTGTTCATTGACAATAAATTTCTTAGAATAGGGCTGTTACAAGAATTTTTATATGAGTATTAAATTTTAAAAGATATTGTTCTTTAAAGAGCCTCAAATTTGAAAATATCACGAAATATCCTTTAAATATTTTACAATTAATTTTTGAAATTTGGATAAAATTTTGAATAAGTCACGTGATCTGAAACAGAATATGACGTCAGAGTACATACATCTTCAGCGGTTCTAAGGTGTCAAGTGTATTGTCAAAGTTGTCAAACAAGTGTCAAATTTTTAGATTGGTTCAAGTTATATAATATGTAGGTAATAAAAAATTCAAAATAAAGTGAGTAATTTACGATATTGTATTGTGCCTTTTTACAAAAATACTGTTAGGAACAAACCTACTATAGAGTTTATAAATTTTACAAAAGATGAGAAGAAAAGAAAATTGTGTCTAGAAGCAGTAGGTCGAAGAGCTGATAATTTGTCAGAAAAATCGTGTCTTCATGTTTGTGAAGATCATTTCAACTTTCATCCGTCTTCACGATAACAGTGTATTTTTGTAGCTTCACTTTATGTTCAGAGCAATCTTTACATCTGACCATACAGATATTTTTTTCTCGACATAGATCTATGTCCTATAGCAGATTCAATGTAAGAATCACGACCAGAACTTTAAAGTAAAATATATTATTAATTTATATAGTAAATTCAGTTTTTATATATATTTTTTTTAATTTGGCTGAATGTTCAAACTTTTTAAAATATCGAGCTTGTCTTAATTTTTTGTCAGACCAATTGAAGCTTTCAAGCTTCAAATCAAGCCTATACTCTAGTTTTTAGTAAGTTGATAACATACAAACTTACAAAGAACAAAAAAAAAATTGTCAAGCAATCCCACTGTAAATACGTGCTAAAGTCAATAAACAAATTGACATGTTAATCAAAATTTTAACATTTTCATCAAATGCAATTACGAAGATAAATTAAAATCTTTATCGGCTATTAAAAATTACCGGCTAAATATCCTAATCAACCGATATCATAATGAAGTAATCCGCTACATGAAAACTTCATCCCGAGCAATTTCCCGGTAATTTATTTGGAATTTTTAATGATTACATAATTTAGTAAGAACTATCGCTAATGAACCCCTCATAGTCATACTCATACACCGTTTAAGATGTGTTGGAGCCGCGACCTGTAACCTAACGACGCATTGAATATTAAACGTCTTCGTCAAGATCGTTCGGCGGTCGACCGCTAATGAAATATGATTTGGAGCGATTAAATCAGAATAGCAATCTGTCTGCGGTCGTGGTCAGAGCTGGCTATGATATTGTGGCGGATGGGAAACCAGACGGGTTGCACTTTGACCCGCGGTGTGATGGATGGCAGAGAAATATGATTTTCAGAATTCATAGATTAAACAGTTTTATTAAAAAATTGGGAATTTCTTAGTTAGTACTCTAATGGACCTACACACCGATTTTTTACACTTGACCGTTACGTCATAGTTTGATGTTCGTATATTAGATATACTTATCGTAAGTTTATCTCTGTCTTACTTATGGTTTCCTTCATTCTGTCTTCGATACGTATATCTAATATACGAACATCAAACTATGACGTAACGGGCAAGTGTGAAAAATCGGTGTGTACTTAATGCCTATTTTATTTCATTCGCGGCCGAATTCACCATTCTTAATAATGTGTTGATCCACAGATCAACGCTGATTCCGTATCAATCCAACTCACTTTAAAAATCAAGTTACGGCCAAATTCACTATTCCTTGATCGTGGGTTGACCCACAGATCAACTCTGATTCTGAATCAATCTCATTCACCATACAAAATGGAGCTAATCTACTATACTCGCCGTCAAATGATTATGGACTGATGTTCAACTTTTATCCCTTTCCGCACCCTGTCCCTTGCCCAGCGGTGTAACTTGACATGACGAGGAACGAACGCAAATGTCATTATAATACATTTAAAACTAATTAAAAATTTTAATACATTGAGAATGAAGAAAATATTATAAGAAATAAGTAAGGTAAAACAATAATACGTAATATAAAATATAAAAATTGTCTTTGTGGAAAATTTATATTTATATTTTGACCATAGTTTTCACACATCAAGCTAAGGTCGCGTTTGCGTTAAAATACGATAACCGGTAAAATCTAAATAAAAGGTAAGAATAATTGATTATTAGGCGAACAGTAGATCTGCGAACACAACTAGTTTCTGCAGTCAAATCCAAAGTTTTCTTGTTATTTAATAAATTATAATTTTTTCAGGATGTTACGCCAATTTTTTTTTAAAAATTGTGTACATTGGCAATAATTGTTTTTGCCTGCACATTTAAATCTTGTTTTCCTAAACGTTTTTTTTATAAGAACCAGGACTATTTAATTCATGAGTTTCACTCATTTTCTTTTCAAAAGTCTAAAATATAATGCAATTTATAGGATTAGGAATAAAAAGCGCACGCCAGTACTAACGAAAATGTCAGAATATAAAATGACATTGACAGATTACAGATATTTGTACAGGTAGACACTTAAAAAATTTGGCATCAGTGTAGAAATCTCCAGTCCATAATTATTTGAATCAAGCTCTGATCAGATCCTTGAATCCTAATTTTCACATTTATAACTATGTCAGAATTTTGTCTGCTGTACTAATTTGTAGCTTTGCCTCATGCTTCTTCTTTATCTTTATTTAAAACCTCAAAGGTTTCATTATTTTTAAATATACTTTTATTTCTTTCATTTTCAGTATATTTAAGAACATTCCTTTATTAGAATCTGTGTAAATTTCTACCTATATCAAAATAAAAATATAATATTATTATAGAAAAATTATAAAATATATTTCACAAATCATTTAAAAACTTACATATTAATACTTTTTAATGGAAAGTACAATTACCACGAACAAAATTATATGACAGTTACATTAACTGTCAAAAACCAAAATAAAACTGGCAATCTGTTGATCATGATTATTTTGTACAGGAATCAAGTTGGTGAATTAAAACGAACGTTGATTTACGAATCAGCTTGATTCCGTAATCAGTTGACAATTAATCAATGGAAGAATGGTGAATTCGGCCGTGACTGTCAAAAACCAAAACAAAACTTTAAATCTGTTGATCATGATTACTTTGTGCAGAAATCAAGTTGGTGCATTAAAACAAACGTTGATTTACGAATCAGCTTGATTCCCCAATCAGTTGACCATTAATCAACGGAATAATAGTGAAACCGGCAGTTACTCTATTGATCAAAATCAGTGATCAACTAATTGATCATATTCCATGAATTAAGCACTAATCGCACGTTTCGAACCTAATTTTGATATTTATAGCTATGCCAGAATTCAGACTGTTGCACTCATTTATAACTTTGCCTCATGCTTCTTCTTTATCTTTATTTACAACCGCTTTGGTTCTATTATTTTGAAATATAGTTACTTTTATACCATTTTTTTTTTATTATATTTAAAAACACTCTTTGTTGATATCAGGGTAATTTCTAGCTATTTCAGAATAAAAATATAATATTTTTATAGCCATGAATTATGAAATATATTTTATAAATATGGGATCGCGTGGTCGTGTGCGTTTAGTGTCTGGTTGTCAATCTGATGACCCGGGTTCGATCCCGGCCAGTGCAGACTTAATCGCTGTGGTGCACTCTCCACATCAGCTATGAGTGCCCGCGAGGTGACGCCTGGTAAGCGCCCACACGGTAAAATATATCGTCATCATTACCGATGTCTACATGTGTTATAGATACTGGCACACCCAGTAATGGGTAATATGTCGTGATGATATATTTATTTATATTTTATAAATAACTTAAAAACTTTAATTTTCATTAGAAGCATTACTTATAAGAGGATAAATTTTTCGATGGCCTTTGAAAATATGTATCCAGTAGGTAAGTTACAGGCACTAGCATTTTCTTAATCCACTAATATTTGATTTGATTTTGATGGTAACTACCACAACAAAATAAGAAAATAAATTAAGAAGTAATTTGTTTGTATAGATTAAATATTATTAGTATTGACAATTTAACAAAAACAATCTGTAATATTTCGAAATGTTTATGAATAGCAAAAAACGTTTAAGAAAGCCGACACTCCAACACAGACTTACATTAAGAAAAATTGCTAAAGGCTCAAAGTTTAATTTTGATATGTCAAGTTATGAAATTTATCATGAAAAACATAATTAATGATTTATGTCTTAACATGTTAAACGCCTAAATTCGTTTTATAAACTTTTTCAGAAATCCAAAAAAAGCAAAGTGTTCTCAACAAGTTTTTACAATATCCCTATTATTAATTAATTATTTAAAAAGATCCATGCATGGCCCACATAATAGAAGTATAAACATCGGGATTATGCCACACTTAATCACTCTATCACATGCTAGAAAAAAATTACATCACATATTAAGTTCTTTTTAGAAACCAAACAAATTACGCAGGTTGAAAAATTGTATTTTAATTAACATTTATGTCTTACACGTCTTACGGGTTTTTTGTGTGTGTCTTGGGTCGATTTTCGCATACACGGCGGGTCTAATGAACAATATAACCAATTAACGCCAAGTTTTATGAACACTTGGCGCTAATGAGAGCGGTTGGGACACCTTGTGTAGTGGCGGTGTGCTGCCAACCTGTCTACTGTTATGTGACACTGCAGGAAATCATTTATTTTAACTCTGGCAGCTTGCTTTGATTTTTAACACGGGTTTTCGAGGTTATTTATGTGACACTGGGTAAACACCACTGACACTTGTAAGTATAGCGGTTTCTGACAGCGTAAAATTTTGAGATATTATAAATTAAAGCTATCTGTGATTACTTCACATCCACGAAAATCATAATTATTATACTTCCATCCTACTCTGGGTTAAAAACTTAGAAAGAAATACAGCGTACTAAAATCTAGAAACTAGAATAACACACAATTTATAATTTAGATTTTAAAATATAAACACACTTTATTTAGAAATTTGAAATTTAGATTTGGAATATAACTATATTTTATATTTTCAAATATAAATTTCAAATTCGACCAATTACAAGAGAGAAGCATTAAACATGATTTTAAGGTATAACTGCTTGATCCGTCAGCTGTCTTTTCTGTTTTTTGACATTTTAAAGATGGATTTACAGGAACAAATTGATATTTCATTTTTTGTTAATAAGCAGTAGTGATGCCGCGAGATCTCGCATTTTCGAGATCTCGTCTCGAATTTCTCGAATTTTCGAGACAAGATTAACCTTATTCTTGTCTCGAAATATCGAGACGAGACGAGAGTAATGCCCTCGAGATTTGCTCGAGACGAAAGTAGAAATTCGAGATCTCGATTCTACTTTTTTATATTACTAAATATTTCTAATTAAAGTATACAAAATAGTAAAATATTTTTCGGTATAAATAAATATTTTAATTGCCTCTTCATTTACATTGATATTTATTTATTAATTTCAGATTTATTGCATTTTAGTGAAAAGAAAATGCTCAAAAGTGACATCTACTTTATACTCTTCACGCTAGCTTCAAGTGCCGCCACTATACGAATATAAAAACATAATTACCGATATTAGCGTACAAAACAGATTACTATACCCAAAAACGGGTAATATAGAGTACCTATTTTTACTTACCATTATTCAAACACCAGACTTAGTAAAATAATGTTTTAATCAGTGGTACCCGTTTAATAAATTCATGTTGCTTGTAATTTTAATTTATTTACTATTTCTAATTATAAATTCGAGAAATTCGAGACTCTCGAGTCGAGATCGAGAGGAAGTAAGAAAAAATATGACGAGACGAGATGAGGAGTGGATTGTTTCTCGCCATATGTCGTCTCGCGGCGTCACTAATAAGCAGTATTCGCAATTTGTACGACAAAGCAAATGAATTGTACAAAAATAAAAACGTTTGCGTAATTTCAATGTAAAGAAGGATAGCAAGGAATTAAATACATGTAAACTCATACGAGTATATTTGAAGAATTGTTCATGATCTTGTTTTTTCACTTTCAGAAACAAACTACTGCCCGTTGACAAATCAATGTGTTCATAGGTTTAACCACGACCTAACAGACTATCTACGTTTTTTAAATTTGTGTATGTTTTATTTCTTTATTATACAAATCAACAATAGTTAAAATCATTCCCGATATTATTAAAAAAACATCTTGTTCATTACTGTCTAACAAATTCATGGCTAAGAAAATAAACTTGTAACCTGAACTGATAACTGGTGAAACGTCAAAAGACAAGCAGTGACAAGTCACGTGATAGATACTGATTGATCAGATCCAGAATTTTAAATCTAACATAAACTAGACGGAAAATTGTAAATTTTTAATCAAAATCTTTAAATGTAAATTTATAAATTATATTCATCATAAACCAGCCCAAAGAAGGCAAACAACATATTCTATAAATTTTGTTTTAATCGCAGTTGAAAGAGTTGATTCAACATTTTCAAACTACAAATTGGTTTCTCTTTTAGTACCAGAGATATTACGTTCTAACTTGAACTCCATAATTTTCATTTTTTACCAATAACCCAAAATTAGGTGCAGCTACATGCCTGGCGACTACGCTATTTGATTCTGCGGCCAAATTGCACAAAAATTCAAATTTTAAAAAAAATTGAACAATAGATTTGATAGGTGTTAACAATTACTCGAAATCTCAGTCAACAGCATTTATTCTCTTACAAAACCGAAATAATCCTGAGATGCATCCCTTGCGATTTTAGCTATTTTCTAGAATTGAATCTACTTTTGTTAATAGAATCAAATGGCGATGTCAGTAGGCTAATATCTCTGCTCATTTTTGTCCAAAATTAATGCAAGCTTTAAAGGTCAATAGTAACTAATAAATTACTGACAATGTTAGCTGTAGCAACATATTCTTTCAACCATACATATGTATAATTTTCTACAAGTTTGTAGAATATTTAAAGTGACTTACGCCTACTACAACATTGTTGACAAGAATAGTTATGATTTCTATGTACTAACCTTCAACTCCTTACTCATAAATTAGTGTTGGACCGTACACTTCCCACCCACAACGATAGCATCTACTATTTACATATGTTCAGTTCCGCATTCTGGGGATACCATTTTCCCATCATATATAAACAAGAAATTTAACAATATGCAAAAATATTTTAATATGCTAAACTTTCCACCCATAGACGTATGCTTTTGTTTACTTTACTAACATACTAACTGAAGTAGCGCAGAGGTAGCGTTGCCAGTTCGTATACCAAAGGTCCCAGGTTTGAACCCGGAAAGGGGTATGGTATTTCATCTTTATCAACAAAAAAAAACAAGTTACAAAAAAAAACTGTAATATCTGTAATACCGGTGGATCCAAAAGACCATCCGCTCAGGAAAACACGGGTCGGAATCGGTTCTTTACCCATAAGACCCGTAAGACCCATAAGACCCGTAAGATCCATAAGAAATGAAAGACCCATAAGACCCAAAAAACCACTCGCTCACCCGTATTTCAGTGAATACGATTGCACCAACGCAACTTATATATTAAACATCGTTTAAATTGACAATATTCCATCGAAATAAAATATCAAATGAATAATTCTGCTGAAGGAGTAATTTTATTGTACTCGCCGTCAAATTGGTATGGGCTGATGTTCAACTTTTCCCTTCTCCGCTCCCCCTTCAACATAAAACTAATTCATAAGTTTTATGCGAGTAAATGAATCTTTGGTATATATGTAATTATTTTAAAAAATCTGTTGTGGCCAGCACAAGACCTCTCGCCATTTCCATATTAAACTATATATGTATTGTATTGCACTTCGCTTTCAAACCGTCGTTTTATAACAAAATATTACAAAACTTTACCCAAATATTGTTTTTTATTGTATTTAACATGTCTTCTGCACACATATAATTCTAATTATATCTATTTTATATCATTTTCGTGTCAGAGTTTGTTCCAATTTATTAACCAGATTGGCGGTATTTCTGATGGATATATGCATTTTACCACAATTTTACCTATAATTTCAAATATTTAATTAATAAAACAATAAGAAAAATTAAATATACTTCCCAGAAAAAGCTTTCACAATGTCACTAAAAATGTTGATATTTGACAATGACATGTGTCATGTTATAAACATTGGAATTTGTCAACTGGTTTCCTTAGTGCCTTGGCCTGTGCGATTAGTGCACTCTATAAATTATAGTGTCTTTATCTCTAAATCTATACAAGATATAATAAAAATTTGAAGTTTATTAGATGGAGAATTTTATGTTCTTCAATATTTAATAAAAAAAACCTCCCAAAAAATTATATTTAGAAGAATTTTTCTAAGAAACTACTACTTCCGGTTGTTCAATTGTTACCAAAACCTTTTCAGCTCTTCCAGCTCAGGAATGTCAGATTGAGGAAACTGCAGTTAAATATTTTTTAAGTCTTATAGTTTTTGAGGAATCGTGACTACAACATCCAGACATACATACATACATACATACACACACACATACACACACACACAAACACACACACAGACATCATTTTAAAAATGTTATAATCTGATTCTAGGGACCTTAAATCGTGCTTATTCAATAAAATCTGGATATGCGAATTTTAGCATGAATCCAATACCTCTCTTAGCGAGAGGTAAAAATGTGCTGTCAATAATACCAGCATAAAACCATCTTTGCATCATGAAATTCTCCGAATGCAAGTATTCCCTTTATTTACTGGCGTCTCACAAAAATCAATAGACATTATAAGGTATAATTACATTGTGTTGTACAAATAAAGCATTGGCCTGCACGGTATGGTATTGCTTGCCTGTGCTGCAGACACGCGTGTCAATAACGTCGATATGATGGGCCTAGCGCGCGACGCCGGGCGTCATCTTGCGGCTACACATTGATTTATGAGATGCGTCGCGTCCACCCCCTCCGCACCCCTCCTGGATTAATTAACGCAAGAGGGGGACAGCACTGTCACTGTCTCCGATCGTGTACTCATAATTGTTTCTAGTACGCGTCATTCGCTCTATTAATCATACGCTGATACCCAGCGCACTTGATTTCGCAAGAATAATAATTTGAATTTAAAGAAATAGTAATTTGATTGTTCTCCAAAATATCAGCATATTAATGTCCCCAGCAGGTACACTAAGGCTGCGTTCGATGTCGCATTTTGGCATTTAGTATTTAGGATTTAGGTCTTCTTCACATAAATACAACTCCGAATGGCACGCTAGTGATATCCATTGATTTGTATGACAACATTTTAGAACAACAAAAATGAATTATACAATAGGGTAGTTGCGAAAAAAATAAATGTTGTTTTTTCCTATTAATTATGAAATATAAACTAATTCTAAACATATTAATGTACAAATTATTAGAAAATATAAAACTTTTCATTCATAATTTCCATAAATAAAGTTCGCGGTGGAATTCTTGTGACGTAGAGTATTAATAATTATATAGTTCGACCAAGTCTGTATGACTCATATAAGCTTGTTGTAATACCACGACAAAGCGAACAAGTTGAATTATGTTTTAATTGTATCATACAAATATTTACAGTATAATTCTAAAAGTAAAATAACAGATACAAAAGTATTATTTAACAATATGTTTATTTTATAATTATTTACTTGAATACCAGATATTTTCAAGATGTTTAATTCTTATATAGATAAACTTCATAATTTTGCCAGAAGGTGGCCACACACTCAGGGAATGTACATGTCATTTTTAATGACTTTTAACCTATGTTTTACGTGTTGGACGCAGTTGGACGACTGATTCGTGTTAAAATCATATTTTATTTTTTTTTTCTGTATCACCAAATTTAAGACAAAGTAATGACACTAATGAATTTGTGTGAAAATATAAATCTTTTTAGATAAAAAATAGTAGTATTGCGTACAGATTGTACTTGTGTACTACCGAGAGTGTACCGCTAGGGCAAGAAAGACTGTGATTGGTATTAAAAATACACGTCACACACGGGAAATTTGAAATAGAAATCTTTTTTTAAAAAATTATATTTTGAAATATATACAGTTGCCAGACGTAAAACATGTATTAAAGTGAATAACTTGAACAATTCTTTCAGAAAATAAATAAATTGGAAAATGCGCAACTACCCTATTCGATTCAATTCGATGCTTGAGTTAAATGTTAATATTATATTTCATAAAATAGAAGCTAAGAAGCTATTCTTTGACAGTAAATTTGACATTTTGTACAAATTATAGCAAAGAACATCATTTGTTTAATTAGTGCGCGTCAACTTCAAGACAATGTGCTCCTGCAAAACCCTAAAATCTAATTCCTAAAATCCTAAATAATCACTAGATTTTAGGGTATATAAATTTAGAATTTAAAGTGACAGTTTAATGCGTAAAATATTACTTTTAAGCACTAGTCCTTATTCCATTTAGCAACGAATAGATGAACCTGAAGTCTGCCTACTTTCTAATTTTGAAAAATTCAAAATGTTGGGGGTCCCGTGGCCGCGTGCATGAGTGTCTGGTCGCGAACCTGGGGGAACCGGGTTCGATCCCGACAGACGCCAAATATTTCCAATTTTAAATGGCACAAAAGTAACCCCTGTGGTGCACTCTCCACACCAGCTATGAGTGCCCATGAGGTGACGCCTGGTCAGCGCCCACACGGTAAAATATATCGTCATCATTACCGATGTCTACATGTGTTGTACATACTGGCACACCCAGAAATGGGTAATATGCCGTGATGATATATTTATTTATTTAATTATTATGAAAATACTTAAACAACTCATTAATTTATGGGGAAGTAATTTTAAAAAAAAAAAAAGATTCTTGAAGGTATGTATTTATTTTTGTTACACCCTGTATAGTACATAGTATTATTATTAAACAACTGGATATGTTCCAGTGGAAATTATAGAATATCATTTCTTGCCAAAATTGTATTACAAAGTTTCGAATTTGAATACGGGCGACATTGAAATGTGTCACTTATTCAGGCACGCTGCACCGAATGGAGGGAAGAGAAAAGCGTCCAACTAGGCAGCCATTTTGACTACTTTTGATTGACAGCTGACACGTTTCACTTGAAGGGTAATTCTATGTCTAGGTATATATTTTTAGCTCCCTTGCTCAACTGTCCTATCCGCATTACTCGCTTAGTGAATAATGTACTATTATTGGTCGACAATATTTATTAATATCAGTAGGTATATTTTAACTAAAACTATTAAGATTATCCCTTAACCTTAAAATTAATTGATAATAAAACTAAATACGTATTTCGAGAACTAAGTTCTTATCATCAGTAGTATGAAATTAGGAAAAGTTAAACAGAGTAGCTAAAATTACTCAATATGTCGACCATGTCAGAGGTCCTGACAACTCTAAATATACAAGAGAAAGAACTAGGATTATAGAGACGGGAGTTAGAGGTGAATGATTATAAAGTAAGATTGTTTCAAATCGTCCAATGAAAATGAGTCATTAAAGATTTTAAATCGTCCAATAGCTCTATAGTTCTTAAATTACGTCTTTTGAATTAAAATTTATGTTTATATTAAATCGAATAGTTTGGAGTTTGGTATGGTACCGATATCTGCATTCATTAACTATCAAGTGTGTTAATACGGGGAAATTAATGATTGAGATATTTTAATACGTGAGCGTAGCGAACGCGTTAATTGTTGAGATAATTAATCGCCAATTAGTTACAATATTTTTCCATTTTCATTCCATAACAAAAAATCTGTTGTGGCCAGCAAAAGACCTCTCGCCATTTCCATATTGGGCTATATAAGTATTGTATTGCACTTTACTATCGAACCGTCGTTTTATAACGCAAAATTACAGAACTTTACCCAAATATTTATTCTAATTATGTATATCTATTTTTTAATGTATGAGGAAGTTCCTAAATTTGAGAGATTCTTCCAATTCATTCCAA
Source organism: Ophonus ardosiacus (assembly GCA_943142095.1). Taxonomy (NCBI): domain Eukaryota; kingdom Metazoa; phylum Arthropoda; class Insecta; order Coleoptera; family Carabidae; genus Ophonus; species Ophonus ardosiacus. Next base: position 59,120,487 of record OW964824.1, read on the forward strand.
ATATTTAAACAATAAAACAATAAGAAAGATTAAATATACTTCCCAGAAAAACTATCAGAATTTCACTAAAACTGTTGATTTGATTGGAATTTGTCAACTGGTTTCCTTAGTGCCTTTGCCTCTGCGATTAGATTACTCTATATATTATAGTGTCTTTATCTCTAAATCTATACAAGATATAATAAAAAATTTAAGTATATTAGATGGAGAATTTTATGTTCTTCAATGTTTAATAAAAAAAATTCTAAAATATTATATTTGGAAGAAACTACTACTTCCGGTTGTTCAATTGTTACCAAAACCTTTTCAGCTCTTCCCAGGAGGTCAGATTGAAGAATCCATAGTTTAACAGTTCTTACAATTTTTGAGGAATCGTCCCTACAACATCCAGACATACACACACACACACACACACAGACATCATTTTAAAAATGTTATAATCTGATTCTAGGGACCTTAAGTTGTGCTTATTTACTAAAATCTGGATATGCGAATTTTAGCATAAATCCACCTCTCGTAGCGAGAGGTAAAAATTTAGGTTAGTAACGTTTGACATAAGTTTTGACAATTGTTTAGCAATAGTATGTGTTATCTATAGTTACGTATTAACATCTTTTATTAATAAAAAATCATGCGGTCATTAATAAACAATTTCCTGTACATTAATATAACCTATTAATATACAGTGAACGGAAAATTATTTTTAAATTTGTTTATTATTAAACTCTCATAGGTATGCATCTAAATATCTATCACTATTATGTTTTAATATTTTGATAATAATAATTAATAATATTGTTAATATTGTGGGTATTAATGAACACAAATTGAGCTATTTTAGATTTTTCTGGATTGCCGCTTTTCAGATGAAAAACATGTTTTCTAAACCTGGTGTCAATTTGTCGTTTAGTTTGGCCTATGTAAACTTTATTACAATTATTATATTTAAAAAATAGCGGATTTTATGTTAATATGCATCTATTTTATCTTTTGGGTACCCAACAAAGATTCAATGGCATTACTTGATTGTAAGTTACGGTTAAATGTTGATTTTTAAAAACGTTGTTGAAACTTTTGGAAGAGTTATCTTACGGTAGAGTTATGTATTTGTTATGTTATTGCAATAATTTCAATTTAATTGAATTTTAAATGAATCATATTAAATATATTTTATTTAACTAGCTTACTTTTAAAATAACTGTAAATTGAAAAGCAATACCTATTATTTCCGCTACTGTATAAATTCAACAATTAAAATAGTCAATTGCCCATATATCAACATTATATCAAACGCTCCGCAATTACTAAAAAATTAAAATTAAATTGTATGAAACGAAATGAATGTCTGTCCTTATCATACATGTCATGAAAATCAACAATGCCATTTTTTGGAACGGAACTACGATATACGTTGTTATTTATACGAAAAATGACCAATTTTCACACAATGTCACTTTATTTCCGGATACCGTCGGGACTTTTCCTGTTTCATTCAAATAAAAATAAAAAATGGAATTTCACATAGATTGTATGTAGATACAGGAAAAACTAAAATGACCCATACACATAAAAGAATCTGAAAAAATCCTGAAATGATAGAAACAGGATGGCGTGAATGGATAAATTTTTGTTATTGTTGATTATCATCATTGATATGACATTGCATATCTCTATATAACTCGCTTGGTAACTAGTGCATTATTGTAAAAAAATTAGATATATATACAATAATAAAATATAAAAATATGATAGTTAAAAAGATATATTAAAAATTGATTTCATTGTCGTTTTTGAACCGCAAAATAATTTTTCAACATTGTCAAAAAATTTGCAATTTTTTACTGACTTGATTATAAAAGAGCTAATATGGGTAACACGTTAACTTTCGCCATTTCAGTTTTACTTTGGAAGTATTTATAGGGCACAGGACAGTAGTTTTCAATTTTTTCGATACCGCGGAATACTTTCCTAGTACTTACGGAACATCGCATATCCAGATTTTAGTGGATAAGCACGTTTTAAGGTCCCTAGAATCCGGTTATAACATTTTTACGATGTATGTCTCTGTGTGTGTGTGTGTGTGTGTGTGTGTGTGTGTGTGTGTGTATGTGTGCGTGTGTGTGTGTGTGTGTGTGTGTGTGTGTGTGTGTGTGTGTGTGTGTGAATGTGTATGGATGTTGGAACCACGATTTCTCAAGTACTGTAAGACTTAAGACATGTTTAACTGCGGTTATCTCAATGTGACAGTACTGGGAAGAACTGATTAGATTTTGGTAACAATTGGACAACCGGAAGTACTATTTTCTTAAAAAAATAAAATATAATATTTTTGAAATCATATATTTGAAAATATTAAAAAATATAAAAACGGATACATTTAAAAATTGTATTATATGTTCTATAGAGTTAGAGGTAGAGAAATATAAATATATAAAATAATATGCTGTAATGAATTCCACAGCCCATGAAAACCAGTTGAAAAATTAAAGTGTTTGTAATTGACAGATAAATGTCAGTGTCAAAAATCCTGAGATATTAGTGAAGACTTTTTCTGGGAAGTACATTTAATATTTCTTATTTTATTATTAATTAAATATTTAAAATTATAAATATATTCCCTATATATACCTAAACATCAGAAATACCGCGAATCTCGTCAATGAATTTGAAGAATCTCGAACATTTAGAAGAGTAGGAGGACACATTTCTAGAATGCAATAAAAAATATAAAAATGTGTTAATAGTAGATACAATTAGAATTTTTGTGTGTATACCAGAAATATTAAATACAAATATTAAATAATCAGAAATACTTATAAAACTAAAATGGAGTCTTAAGGTAAAGTTATAACTAAAGAAAAAACCCCTTAACCTTAACAATAAATTTTAAAACTATATACGTATTTCGAGAACTAAGTTCTCATCATCAGTAGAAACTACAAAGTAAAAACAGAGAAGTATGTTTATTAATAATCATAAAATTGACAATTCTAATATAAAATTATTGAAACAAGTTGATAATAATAGATATTTAGACGCACATGAGAGTTTGATAATACATAAATTTAAAGATAAATTGATGAACGCGGACCTAGGTCCCATCCCAAATTCTAAATTATATGAGTTAATATAAGACAGTTACTCTGTTTAATCTTAGTTACCCAATTAGGTATCCACTCACCTATGACTCCTGTCCCTATATAACCCGTGTTCTCTCCCTTATTCCTTAGAGCTGTTTTGACCTCTGGCATGGTTTACATGCTAAGTAATCTTAACTTCTCTGTTTTTACTTTGTAGTTTCTACTGATGATGAGAACTTAGTTCTCGAAATACGTATATAGTTTTTAAATTTATTGTTAAGGTTAAGGGGTTTTTTCTTTAGTTATATCAGAAATATTGCCAATCTCATTAATAAATTGGAAGAATCTTAAATATTTAGAAGAATAAAAGGAAACTTGTTCATAGAATGAATTAAAAAATATAAAAAAATACTTAAAGATTGTGTTTTTGTGTGCACCACAAATGTTAAATATGTACAATATTTATATAGCCTAATATGGAAATGGCGAGAGGTATTGTGCCACAACAGATTTTCTTTTATAGTTTCGTCCTAGATAGAATTCTTATTAGTGGTAATTTAATATGGATTAAGGATCATATTTTAAAAACCATTTGAAATGGGTATGAGCATTCAACTATTTTTATAAAAATTAGTAATAAAGTGTTTCCAATCTAATATAAATTATCTAAAATCCATCTCCTCTGCAAAACTCCCCATCCTTATCCCAACTATTCGTAATGAAGTTTAGAAACTTAAATAATTAAAACAGTTCGGAGTTGGAGCTAGAATTGCAAGTATCCTCCACATCTACATCCCGTGTCCGTCCAGCTGGAGCTAGCAAACTGCATTATCTAATTCACTTCTGGTTGTCAGTTGGACGTCCGTTGCGACGCTAGGCGTCCGCGTCAGGCGTCAGGTCACGCCGTGTCATGTCGTCTCATTAGTCAGAGAGCCGGCCGCCCCCACCCCGCCGCGAGCGTTATTTGTTTAAAAGCGTCGCCATCGTGCCAGGACCGGCACGAAGGAAAGTTCAAAAAGACATGGGGCAAAATAAACGCAATGGAAAATAAATGCCTCAAGAAGATGGTAGGAAAAACAAAATGAGATAGGTAGGAAAAGAAATGAAACATAAGGATTGTTGCCTAAACTTCATGCAACGCGAATATGCACCTTAGTTGGTTTGGTGTGCGGCCACCAGCTTTTATACAGTGGAAATAAAAGGGTAAAGGCTGTCATGTAATTTTTAATCCGAGTCTTAGGAACTAGATATAGTAATTTGAATAGAAAATAAGCCAAGGTGCTGGTACGGACAAATCATGAGGATGGATCAGAACAGCCTAGTAAGAAGAAGAGTAAAATCGGGAAGAATGGACATAAACGAAGAGTCGACATACTTTGTTCTCTGCTATCCCAGTATTGCATAGATGGTAGCAGCAGCTCGATTCTCGAAAAAGTTTAAGCTAATCCTCATTTTTTGATTAGTAAATTCTACTGTATTCCGGAATTTAAAATTTAGTCTTATAAATATTATCAAAAAAATCTGATGTGGCCAACACATGACCTCCTGCCAATTCCATGTTTAAAATAGCAGCTTTACGTAAAGTATCACTTCCGGTTGCTCGGTTGTAAATAAAATCTAATTTGTTGTCCAATAAATAGAAAAGTTTGTAATATGATATTTAGGATTATGTTTTATTGTTTTTCCTCAAAAATCTGTTAGAGCTCCAAATTAAGTACCACATCATATTTATCATATATGATTAAAATCTGATATGTTGTTTCAAATTATATATGAGTTTTAAATACGAAATTTGAGAAGTTTTGAATCATATTTTAATAGACTTTAAGGAAAAATCGTCACACTCACATTCTTATAAAAATTAGCATTAACTTCTAGGTGCTCTAAAACGCAATCTTTGTAAATTCTTCGCCGTACATGATCCATTTCGTAAATGTGTAGTTGTAAATTAATATTTATAATGCAAAAATAGAAAAAAATTAAATCAGATCATCGTGTAAATCTAATATTTATGTACCTATGATGGAAAATATATTATTTTTACAAACCTTAATTTCATTAGAATTAAATATTTTACCATTATATTCCCCTTAACACGGTTTCATTATTAATTTTAATGTTTTCCTGACAGTGACATTTGTTTCAATATGTCAAAATTGTTATTAAAATTATGTTTGTGTTTGACGCATAGGCAAGACGATATATGAAAATAAATTATATTATATATTCATATTTAAAGTTATTTAGAGTTATTTACTAAATGTAATTATCGTAGAATTGAAGATTGTACAATTATATTCAATTTTAATTAGTAAAAGTTGCTAAAAAAAATATATTTAATGAATTTTTTTACAAGAAAAACTGTTAAAAGCTTGTATAACTATAACTTCCGGCTATCCGATATACACTAAAAACTAATGAGTTCTTCCTACGTTAGAATGAGTATACAAAATTTCGAATTTTTCTGATTGATAGTATTTGAGTAATCGTGTCCACAAGAACCACACATACACACACACACACACACACACACACACACACACACACACACACACAGACAGACACATATACATACCTACAGACATCATTGTAAAAATGTTAAAATCGGATTCTGGGGACATCAAAACGTGCTTATTCACTAAAATATCTATATCCGATTTTTAGCACGATCCCTATACCTCCCTAACCTAGGGTAGGAAGTAAAAAGGTAAATACTAGGAATAGATTAGATTATATTTTCAGATATAAACTGTCAAAATTAGAGTAGAATTCCTCGCAGTCTTTAATTTCGTAATTTATGTGGTTCTTCGAAAATCTTCCTCTCTCATATGAGACTAGCTAATTCCTCGCACTCTTTAATTTCATAATTTATGTGGATCTGCAAAAATCCTCAAGACAGTTGGTATTATTTTTTTTTTTATGGTCTGAATTTCTCTTTATCCCGGTATTCATAACAGTGTAACGTTAGTCAGCTGTTTAAAAGTTTTCTTACATTGTAGATTGTAAACTAGTTTCGACTCACAACTGAAGTAAATACCTACATCTCGATCCTGGTTACGAAAATAGTTTATCTTTGAGAAAGCTACAATCATTATTGGGAAAATAACTCAGGAAATATTTTCTTTCTGGTTGGGCCGTCCCTGTTAACTCTTCCACCGCTAGGTGCGCTGTAGTCGACGCTCAGCCGCCTAATAAAATATTAGAACAGCTCCCTATAATGTACACACATAATTACAGAGAGATTTCCACGATATGCTATCGTGGCATTTTCGATATTACTTCTGTTTGTGTTGGGTGCGTGTGCAGTCGACTTTGTTTGATAAACTTCTACCTTGATTTATTATACATGGAAATTCTAGTATTTTTTTTATATTTTTATATACATTTTCACCAAAGCATTGATCATTTTTTCATTTTTTATGGAAGTGAAATCGGTCACACGTGGAAGATGCAGATAAAAGCTTTTGTGACTATAGAAATAATTAAATTATTAAATATTTACCCCGAAATGTGTTTCCAAAGAAATATCATATTGATGAACTAAATTTTGTATAGAATATTTATCCTACAAAATATCCTCACACAAAAAACTTCTTCTGTAGGTATGTATGTGTGTGTGTGTGTGTGTGTGTGTGTGTGTGTGTGTGTGTGTGTGTGTGTGTGTGGGTGTGTGTGTATGTGGATCTTGTGAACACGATTACTCAAATACTATCAATCAGAAAAATTTGAAATTTTGTATATCCATCCTATACTAATGTGGGAAGAGCTCATTAGTTTTTAGTGTATATCGGATAACCGGAAGTATCATTTATACAAGCTTTTAACAGTTTTTCTTGTAAAAAATTAATTGAATATAATTTTTTAGCAACTTTTACCAATACAAATTGAATATAATGGCACAATCTTCAATTCTACGATAATAGCATTTAGTAAATAACTTGAAATAACTTTATATTATATTATAAAATAATTTATTTTTGTACATCACTTTGCCTCTGCGTCAAACAAAAACAATACTTTAATAACAACATTTAAACAAATGTCACTGTCACGAAGCAATTTTCATTAAAATTAATAATGAAACCGTGTTAAGAAGAATTTAGTAGTTTAAATATGATTCTAATGAAATTAAGGTTTGTAAAAATAATATATTTTCCATCATACATAAATATTAGATATACAAGATAATTCGATTTAAGTTTGATGTTTGCAGCATTATACAGTATGTCCCCGGATTGAGTTTACAAGAGGAAAAAATTTTTTATTTTTGATTTTACGAAAAAATGGCATGGGAAGAAAAATTTTTGCTTGAATTTAAACGCATGTTTCAGTTATTAAAACTTTTAATTAATGTAAGGTTCTTTTATTATAACGTTTTTTCGCATTTTGTCCTCCTAATAATACAGTTATTACATTGAATCTAACATGATTTTAGTTAGCTTTGAAATATAAACAAATCATTATTAATTAATTTCAGAAAAAAAGCGGCGAAAATCAAAATACTTGTAGTTTATTATACTCTTTTTTATCTGAAATTTGAATTAATAATCATTTGTCAATATTTCAAAGCTAACTAAAATCATGTTAGATTCAATGTAATAACTGTATTATTAGGAGGAGAAAATACGAAAAAACGTTATAATAAAAGAACCTTACATTAATTAAAAGTTTTAATAACTGAAACATGCGTTTTAATTCAAGCAAAAATTTTTCTTCCCTTGTCACTTTTTCGTAAAATCAAAAATAAGTTTTTTTTTCCTCTTGTAAACTCAATCCGGGGACATACTGTATATCAAACAGCTCTCAATAAGAACGTGATTTCAAAATGTCAAATAATAGTTTGCAACTACACATTTACGAAATGGATAATGTACGGCGAAGAATTTACACAGATTGCGTTTTAGAGCATAAAGAAGTTGGTGATGATTTTGACAATAATGTGTGTGACGATTTTTCCTTAAAATATATTAATGATCCAAAAATTCGCAAAGTTGGTATTTAATACTCTTATATAATTTGAAACAACATATTAGATTTTGACTATATATGATAAACCGGATGTAATACTTAATTTGAAGTTTTAACAGATTTTTCAGGAAAAACATGATAAAATATAATCCAAAATTTCGTATTACAAACCGTTCTATTTATGGGAACAACAAAGTAGATTTTGTTTACAAACGATCAATCGGAAGTGAAACTTTACTTAAAGCTCATTGCTATTTTAAACATGGAATTGGCGGGAGGTCATGTGCTGGCCACATCAGATTTTTTTATTAATATTCGTTATTCAGCATATACATTCGTATTTTTTTACTTCGATTGAGCTGGAATCCCCTATTAACATAATATTGGTACAGTTTGAAATTCTTATATCAAACAGTACCTATACATACTTCCTTTTAAGATGATTAAAAGATTATCAACGTATAATAATAGAAATTAATGATAAATTTGGAAAATTGCTAATCTTTGGTTTTTATATAAATGTATGAAATTTGCTAGGAATACTTATCAATATTTTGTCTGCAATAAATAATAAATTATAAACTATATCTCAATGTCTTCCGGATTTGTGTAGTTTCCAACAGGATTTTTTTTAAGCCACTCGGAATACTATTTGGGTTTTGCAGATTCCCATAAGTAGCTGAACATTTCTTTATATTTCTTCAATGTCAATTTGATGTTGAAAAGAACGGTTTCCCAATTAAATGTAAAATATGTCAACTGCAATTCATAGTTGAAACACACTGTGTGACAATATCTCAGTATCATATCTCCCATCTTTTTATTTTTTTGAAAGTCCGTGAGAAATATTATACTAAAATTAAGAACTGCAAGAAACGTTTGAAATTGCGAGGAAAAAGCATGAAATTCATAATGATGTCTTTGTGGTACGGTTAGTTTTCTTCAACAATTAAAGTCTCCTATTCCATATGTCGAATTGTTGGCATATTTAATTGCGAGAGGGAAGGTGCACTGTGAAAACCTGCAAGAAGCTGCCGAATCACAATGGAGTTCGTTTCAAGAACATGGAGACCGCCATTGTCTCAACGGCATTCGTACATGCAAACCTTCCTTCATTGTTTATTTAATAACATAATTATTCGACCGACAAAACAATACTAACACAATAACAGCGGCATTGTTCGTGCGAAAAGCTACAGAATGCTACAAATAAAATGCAAGATGTTGTTTATGCCACTAGTACTTTATTTCAAACGGACAATATGAATTTTCAGGGACACATAACTATTATTGGAGTTTTTCTTTGTGTATTTGTCTCAAGGTTATATGAATTACAAATAATTCATGTTGAATTTAAAAGAAAAATGTATATTAAAATCAAATAATACCTTTCAATTTTATAGTTTTGGAAGCAACACAGGTAAACCGCATAACATTCATTTTTCCCTGCCTTGCTGTTGAACTTCGGACTTATTTGATTAGTTTTACTCATTTAGGTCAGTACTATATGCACTCAAATTTTTTTAACACCCTGTATTTAAGCAGATGAAATAAAATTCATTAGTGAAGTAATACATGCAAATATATTCCTTATTTTATATTTAGAGAAATTAAAGTTGCTTTAACAAAAATGCCTCAAAATAACCAAAAATCCAAATATCAAATATGTTTCTGTTGCCCGATTTTTAAATTTTATTTGAAATTAGTTTTTGCTTTTGTGTTATTTATTCTATATTTTCGACATTTATTTATTACCTTCTGTCATCTTTAGGTAAAAAAGATATTGATTGTCTTTGGTCCAAAAAATTGGTGGTGAGTTTTTAATGAATAAGCTCGTTTTAGGGTCCCTATAATACGATTTTACTTGTTTTACGATTATGTTTATATGTATGTATGTATGTATGTATGTATGTATGTATGTATGTATGTATGTATGTATGTATGTATGTATGTGTGTGTGTGTGTGTGTGTGTGTCTGTGTGTATGTGTGTGTGTGTGTGTATGTCTGACAAATATTTTTCCGGCGATAACTCCAATACTACAATTGTAAAAATTATAATTCTTTCTTATTCCTCTTCTTTATGAAGAGGTGATAAGATTTTGGTTATAATTGGTCAACCGGAAGTTCCCTTGTTTGCAGTACTTAACAATTTTTCTTGAAAAAACGCAGTTAAATATCATTTTTTGACATTTTATAAGATTATCAAATATGAAAAACTATCTTATTCTCTATACAATTTGATTATACATTTTCCTTCATATTCAATAGATATGGGGTCCCGTGCCTGAGTGTCTGGTCGCGAACCCGAGGGAACCGGGTTCGATCCCGACAGACGCCAAATATTTCCAATTTTAAATGGCACAAAAGTAACCCCTGTGATGCACTCTCCACACCAGCTATGAGTGGCCGTGAGGTGTCGCCTGGTAAGCGCCCACACTGGCACACCCAGAAATGGGTAATATGCCGTGATGATATATTTATTTATTTTCAATAGATATATAGAATTAAAGAATTATAAAGAGATTATCTTTGATAAATCAAGCAGCTTTTCTATAATCATGGAAACAGCTGATATATTCAAATAATTCTAATTGACAAATGTCAGTGTCAAATGCAATGTACACAGTAAATGTTCGTGTTATAATTTTATTGGATTTATAGAATCTTTCCAAGGACCTCTAACTATGGACCTTGTTGAAAATAGTATATGTTCGTGTTATAATTTTATTGGATATATAGAATCTTTTCCAATGACCTTTTGGTTGAGATTTGTACAAAATACATAGAATTTGCGGAAGGTAATGTGCTGGCCACATCAGATTTTTTTTCTTATTTTCATCTTTGTTTTATTTTATTCCTTTGTCGGCTCCGGTAGCTCAATGGTTAGAAAAACGCCTCTTAGTCATGAGTATGCTCGGGGTTCTAGGTTCGAATTCCACTAAGGCATGGATGTTTGTGTATGTGAACCTGCTCAGTAATTGGGATTTAATTCTGTTGAGAGGTTTTTTTAAAAAAAAAATCCTGTACCACAAATTTTGAAATGCTGTATTTTGTTGCAATAATCATATCAATATTTTAATTACTGTAGCAAATAAAATATTGTGTTTAATGGGGTATTCCACCATAACAAGAAAATTAAAAAAAAATTCAATTTAACATAAAGTATGGCTCAATAAATAATAGTTAAAACAATGAAAACATTTTTTAAATAATTACTTTACGGATATTTCACATTTGCTAAAAGGGAAAAGGTACGTCATACAATTGTTATCTTTCTCTCGCAGCGTACTCAAAGCAGTGTGTGTGAGAAAGACAAGTATAGGGGAAATGTGACGTTACACTGATTTCTCGAAAATAAAATACTGTTAAACTAGGAACAATTAAAATTTTTTAATACTATGAATTTCTTCAAAACTGAATGAAGTTTTATTTAAAATAATAAAAAAAATGAGTGGAATACCCCATTCTCTCAGTTGAAAACGTAGAGCAATCTGAAATTCTACATTTCAATTAGTCATCTACCACACACATCGTGCCTTAGAGCCTTATTCTACGCGTCTACACAATACCAAAAGCAAAAAACTACATCACATCATCACTTTATATTTATTCATCTATAACCACGAACTAAGACATATAACGGTAGTCGGTTCCAAATCCTTTCTGAAGATAGAGAATGGCTCAATACCCGTTGATGAATACCCGGCATGAATAGAAGTGAAGAGAATTCGACAGTGGCGACGACGCGGCTTCCGTGGTTGGTGTTTGAAGTTGAATAAACCACGACGCGTCACCGAACACCTACGATTAATTAATTTCTATATGAAATGCCGACAGACATAGAAGTAGATTGGTCTATTGAGAAAAAAATTCAGTAAGAATGTTCATGGTGAAAGATGCTACTGTTATGAAGGTTGTTCATTATTTTCATTGATTATTACGTGATGTGAAAGTTACAAAATTGACTGGGTTATTTTATTTCGTTTGGCCTCCTGTCAAGATAAACATTTCAAGCACTTCGAAAAGCAAATCATACAGTATAAAAAAATGTCTAACAACGATAGCTTTGAGAGTCTATCCGTTTGCAACCTCTGTCATAACTGATTAATATAGATCTCTTCATTTCACCGTACGAGAATATTGCCTCATGAATGTAACAAAGTTTTTTCGCGATCGCCCAGAAAATGAGCTCTTTCTGATCACTATTTAGACCGGAAAGTCCTTCTTTGCTGAGCTAGCTCGGAAAGTTGTCTATAAGGGATCGGAAAGTACTTTACCGATCCCGGGACCGGTAAAGCCAATTGTTTCCATGGAGATCAGTTGTTTATTTATTTCTTATTTGCTCGCAGTAAAAAATAAAATAATACTTTTTTATTCTTTTTTCAGGTTCGCAAAAAAATATTGTACCCAACATGACCTGAAAGTGTCTATACTGGGCTCACAAGCTTCCAAAGCTCGCCTACGGCTCGCTCTGGAATATGCTTGCTCACCCAGTAAAGTATCACTTTCAGGTCCTGTTACGTAAATTACTATTTTTACTACCTCTCGCTAAAAGAGATATTGGAATCATGCTAAAATCGCGTATCCATATTTTAGTGAAAAATCATGTTTTAAGATCACTAGAATCCGATTTTAACATTTTTACAATGTCTGGATGTGTAGGTGTATGTACGTGTGTGTTTGTGTATGTGTGTTTCTCAAATTCTGTAAGACTAAAGATCAATTTAACTAGGTAGGTAATCCTTAATCTGACATTAATGGGAAAAGCTGAAAAGGTTTTGGTAACAATTGAACAAACTAAATACGGGCTTTATTCATCATACCCTTCAGAAATACCGCCAATCTCGTCAATGAATTGGAAGAATCTCGAACATTTAGAAGAGTAGAGGAAAATTGAAAAATATAGAATAGATGTAATTAGGGATTCACCAAGCCAAGCTACTTGGCTTGAAATAAAAAAGCTTGGCTTGGCTTGAAAATTCAAGCTTTTTTTAATGTTAGGCTTGACTTGGCTTGGGCTTGATGGAACCAAAGCTTGGCTTGGCTTGAAAACTTCAAGCTTTAAAAATTTTAAGCTTGGTTTGATTTTCAAGCTTTATCAAGCTTTTTCAAGCTTTTTCAAGCCTTTTCAAGCTTTTTCAAGCTTTCAAGCTTTTTAATGCTCATGCGCAAACTCATTTTCGCATGCACATATAATGCTTTTTATTTCATTTATTTTATTTTCACGGTACACAGATATGTATAATAGTCTTGAAACGAAAAATATAAAAATATAGAAATTTATGTTTTGTTCAATTATTTCATTTTTGAAAGTAAAAAATCAAAAATTTAGTATCTTTTATTAAAAAATACCCTGCTATTTTTATATTACCTTTATAATTTTTTCATTCTATACAGGTTTATTAGTTAGACTTGACTTTGGTGTATTTTAATAACTAAACGAATAGGATCTATTTTCATAATGCCATTTTCACTCGAAATGACCTCCCCAACAAACTGTAAGTTTGGTATAATACATAGTTCATATTTACCCTTTGTTAATAAATAAAACAAAACAATACCCCAAACACTCAAGAACCGTGTTCAAAGAAATACATAATTCTGGAATACTACCTATACAATGGGATAAAACTGACCTGCTAAGTAGGTATCCCTTTTATACTTCAAATACATCTGGAAATAATAAAATCCTATAGACTGGGATTTCCTCGATATTTTGTTTGTTCGTGAGACAATAACTTGTACTTTCTATTTTGAACATTATAAAATTTGTGCTGATTTTTTGTTACAGAATCATTTAAAGTTACTTCGTATGTATAATTACCCTAATTATTTCCAATTTTCAAATAGCGCAAAGGTATCCTCAACAATTTGGATATGTTTTCATTACCAAAATTTGCAAATAAAAGCACATTAGCACTCCCAGAACTAGGTAATAAGCCGTTATTATATATTTATTTAATTCATATACCTACATATAAACAAGGGAAACTTGAATCAAGGAAATATTTAGAAGAGAATAATCTCTTTGTCGGTTTACATTTTTATTATATTGTTATACTGCCTCAGACAAGGCCGTTTTATTAGGAGCAATATTAGGGGCTGTACTAAAAATAGCATTAAAATCTTTGTATACATACATTTCCACAAACACAAACTTTCTCGTTTCTATGATTCAGAAATACCAGAACAACAAAACATTGTAAATCCATAGCTGACAAAAAAATTCAACATTTGCGAAACATTTAACAAAATGAAACTATGATATTTTTCATCATCATACGTAGTCTCTCAATTACCTTGTGTTGAGTATATTATTATTTCTTATAATATTTATTCAGCTTCAAAATTATAATTCATAACACCCGTGGTTTGTTCAATATTTTATCGGTTTGAGAAAATGAACACATTATTTATAAGTAATATTTTCTGAAATTCTCTCATATATGCTACTTTTAGAATGCGAAGATAAACGGAATAATTATTTTGACATAATATGGCAAATATTCAAATTATGTGCTTTAGTGCTTTAATCATCAAGGTTATTATTTTAGAATAAAATAAATCGTGTTACGAACTATATACTAATGTGAGCATTATACTTTCATTTTATTTTATTTTCATTTTATTTTGTAGACAATTGTTGATTGTCAGTATCGTCTAATATATATCAACTCTATTTTGTAAGAAAGTTGGTATGTCTTAGCAACATGACAGATAAAATAAAATAATTGCGAAGACTGAAAAAATATGAAAACGACAGGCTATACATTTGTTTCTATTGGTTAAACGTTGCTAAGACTTAACAATTTCCTTACAAAATGGGGTTGAATATTTTGTATATGTAAACAAAGGCATAATATCCTGTAACAGGTAAAATAATAAATATTATTTATAGAATCTTGATGCTTGGTATTTATGATCAAGTTATATATAGTTAAAAAATTAATGAATATTATTTAATTGTGAAATATAATCAGATACATTTAAAAATAATAAATCTATTTCTTAAATCTTTGTTTCTATAATTTATTCCAGTTACTTAAAGATTTATGTATCTAATTAATTAGTTTTTATATAAATTACTTTTATCTTAACAATAATAAGAATTTTTAAAAATATCAATAGTTCTATATTAAATTAACATTATCTACTTAAAAACTTTTTTAATAACTATAAATTTATTTTGTATTTGACTGTGTGCGTAAACTAAAGTGTGCGATTAGTTAGTTCAGATTGTGAAAATAAGTGATCTGTGGGACGATGGGATAAACTTTCCCATTTACAAATTTTTGAAGCCTACTAAACTGTTCCTATCTCATTTCTGAGAAATTCGCAAAACTGTGCTCAAGCAATGAAAATGTACGTTACCTCCATAAAATTTCGGTTTTGCCGACCTCGTCAACAATTCTTGTGAAAAGCTTGAAAAAGCTTGTTTTTCACCAAGCTACTTGACAGTCGGAGGCTTGGTTTGGCTTGAAAATTCAAGCTTTTTTTAATGTTAGGCTTGGTTTGGCTTGGGCTTGATGAAACAGAAGCTTGGCTTGGCTTGAAAAATCAAGCTTTTTTGAAAGGCAGGCTTGGTTTGTTTTTTCAAGCTTTTTCAAGCCAAGCCAAGCCAAGCTTTCAAGCTTCAAGCCAAGCCCGTGAATCTCTAGATGTAATCAGATTTTTTTGTGTGTACCGAAAATGTATACAATACTAATATAACTTCGTTTATTAAATTATATGTTGCTTTTCTTCCATGATGGTACATTGTATTATTAATATATATTTTTATTTAAATACTAATATAGCCTGATATGAAAATGGCGAGAGGTATTGCGCTGACCACAACAGATTTTTTTTTTTAATCGAGGAGTTTGGTTGTCATTTAATTGTAGTTGGATAAATTTGACGTCCTTTCTGCCCAATCCTGTATAATCGCAGCCTACAAATAAAAGGCTCTCAGAATCAACTGTGTTCAAAATGACATGAGAAAGAGAATGAAACCTCAAAAACTCGTATTTTGAAAACCATAAAATAATAGGTGTTGCTTAGTTTTACATTATGATGCAAGCTTTTTTTATCTTTAGTGTACGTCATAATGTCATCACATTGTCATTGTTATTTTCTTATCTTAGACAGCTACGCAAAATATACAAGGGGAGCATATAACAGGAGAAATACTAAGAAGAAGATAATCAGTTATGTTCTTGGCGGTTGAAAGATCATGTGATCAGATTTCATGCAGCATATGTCGTACACTACAAATACCTCAATAAGAATCAGTTTTGCAATACCTTAATAAACTTTATTACTTATAATTAATTTTGTTTGAACAAAAATAGCCACAAACTAATGTAAGAAGGAATTGAATCTAAAATTTAGCTATTGGGCTTCCAAATTATCAAGAGATGGCGCTGACGTCAAACGTCAAAATTCAAACGAATGGTACATTTTTCGCTGGCTTCCATAAGAGTACAATTGGTGTGAGACTAATTTTCGTAGTTTTTAATTTACTTTCGGATTTAGTATAGTGTTTTTTTTTTTTTTGTTAATTTCGGTAGAATTGAGTTTGATCTTTCTTGTAGTAACAATTTAGTGATAGTTTTAATAATATTTTAGTTAATAGGGTTAAGTTTAGTAAGTAGTTGTAGGTTAAGAGTATTTTAGTCATTTTAATTAACAGTATGTTGGTTTTTTTAATAAAAAAATATTTGATTTCCTTTATTTAGATTGTATTTCATTGCCGTAGTTTAGTTTTCTTTGCTTAGATTTAGATACTATTTGTAGATTTGGGAATTGTAGTGTATCATCTAGAAATATGGTGGAAGGCCAGCAAGTAATAAATAGTGGCCACATAATATTATGTGGTAAATATTTTCGGAGAATACTCCATCGTAACTATAACCTATAAATTGCATATCTCCTAATTTGTTCATTAATTTTTTAAAAAACAAAAACTTACCTGTTATATTAGCACTAATTCAGATCCTACTAAGAATAAAACAATAATAGCCGAAAATAAAAGCGTATTAAAATTCTTATACAAGTAAATACAATCCCTGAATAAAACAACCACCTTCGTACATGTACACTTCACTCAGTTCAGAAATCTGCCACCAGTGGCGCATTTTAATTTTGGAAGCCAATACACATCGAACATAAAAGTGACCATTGTGTATTAAAATCGCCAAGCGGTATACAAAGTGGTTGATTTTTCATTGTCCAGCTTATATCTTCTGAAATATTGAAGATACAAGAAAAAGATATGTAGAAAAGTTATTTGATACAACCTGGTCTATAATTTAGAATAAACATTTTTTTTCTAAGGTCTACCAATTTTCCAGAAAAATATTTAACTTTGGTTTTTTAAATGGAACACCCTGTATATTTTTACGGAATAAAATTCTAAATAAATTTCTCTTTACAATGATGTATAACAAGTACGGGATTACCTTTAAATTATGTCTAATAAAGCAAATAGAATTACGATAAAAGTAGGCTGTGATATTCTATTGTTTATACCAGTAACAGCTGTCATAAAGAAAAATATTAATAATTTTGTAAATCATCAATGTTAGTAATTCTATTACTTGCTTTATTAGACATAATTTTATTCAAAGGAAAACCCCTACGTTACGTAGCCAATGTTCATGTGTGACAGAAGTTACAGGTATAAACAATAGAATATCATAGCTTACTTTTATCATATTTCTATTTGCTTTATAGGACATAATTTAAAGGTAAATTGTTACTTGTTACATATCATTGTAAAGAGAAATTTATTAAGAATCTTATTCTGTCAAAATATACAGGATGTTCCATTTAAAAAATTAAAGTTAAACATTTTTCCAAAAAATTGGTATGCCTTGGAAAAAAAATTGTTTATGCTAAATTATAGATCAGGTTGTATTAAACAACTTTTGTATTTAACTTTTTTTTGTATTTTTAATATTTCAGAAAATAAGCTGGACAATGAAAAATCAACCACCCTGTATAGGCAGTATATGTATATCTCCTCAATGGAAATAAATTCTATCCCAAGGAAGTAGATTTGCAGAGGGGTATTTCCGTGCAGATAATTATTTACATTGCGGTTTAAAGTTTTTCCCTGTCGCTCGTAATAAAATTAGCAATTCTATCGACCGTTTCTGGCTGCGGAAAGAGATCGGGCACTGAGTTTTTCACGGGCCCGCGGTCCCGCGAACGGAAATCATTGCTTTATCTGAAACACATAAATTGTGAAGTTTTGGTTTTCATTTCAACGAGTACTTAAACGGCGCTGATCTGCATTTAAACTGCACACAGATAATAATAATTCTATGCAAATTATTCGCGTCGTGTTCCCGCGAAACGTACACACGACCATAATTCAACGCGCTCGTAAACTCCACAAATGGTTTGTCTTTGACTTGGAGGGAGCAGAGATCCACTTTAAGAACAACCTCAGAATCTTTCACATTTTTTAAGGCTGAGAGTTTTTAAAGTCTACAAAACTTGTAACGTGATATTTAACGTATAATGAATGACGATGACGAACATTTTTGTGCGCAGACTGAGAAAAAATTAAATCCGTAAAAAACTAAAACACAGACATTGATGTTCTACGACAAATATTAGATGAATTAATGGCCGGTTACACCAACGAAACTTAAATATTAAACTCGGCTTAAATTGACAATATTGCATCGAAATGAAATGCCAAATGAAATATAATATATTGCTGTCAAAATTTTGATTTGCATTTTTTACCTCCCGCTACCCTAGGTAAGGGAAGTATAGGAATCGTGCTAAAAATCGCATATAGAGATTTTATTGAATAAGCACGTTTTGATGTCCCCAGAATCCGATTTTAACATTTTTACAATGATGTCTGTAGGCATGTATGTGTGTGTGTGTGTGTGTGTGTGTATGTGTGTGTGTGTGTGTGTGTCTGTGTCTGTGTGTGTGTGGATCTTGTGGACACGATTACTGAAATACTATCAATCAGAAAAATTTGAAATTTTGTATACCCATTCTATACTAATATGGGAAGTGCTCATAAGTTTTTATTGTATATCGGATAACCGGAAGTATCATTTATACACCTTTTACTAATTAAAATTGAATATAATGGTACAATCTTCAATTCTACGATAATAACATTTAGTAAATAATTCTAAATAACTTTAAGTATGAATATATAATATAATTTATTTTCATGTATCACCTAGCCTATGCGTCAAACAAAAACATAATTTTAATGACAGTTTTGACATATTTAAACATATGTCACTGCGAGGAAGCAATTATATTAAAATTAATAATGAAACCGTGTTAAGGAGAATATAATAGTAAAATATTTAATTAAGGTTCGTAAAAATAATATATTTTCCATCATACATAAATGTTAGATATACAGGATGATCTGTTTTAAATTTGCTAATTGTTATTTTTGCAGCACTATAAATTAATATTAATTTACAACTCCACATTTACGAAATTGATCATGTACGGCGAAGAATTTAAAAAAGATTGCGTTTTAGAGCACCTAGAAGATGATGCTGATTTTTATAAG
Organism: Ophonus ardosiacus; assembly: GCA_943142095.1. Classification (NCBI taxonomy): domain Eukaryota; kingdom Metazoa; phylum Arthropoda; class Insecta; order Coleoptera; family Carabidae; genus Ophonus; species Ophonus ardosiacus. The sequence goes on from OW964824.1 coordinate 59,140,078, forward strand.
AATGTGTGTGTGAGACGATTTTCCCTTAAAGCCTATTAAAATATGATCCAAAACTTCTCAAATTTGGTATTTAAAATTCATATATAATTTGAAACAACATATTAGATTTTAACCATATATGATAAATCGGATGTAGTACTTAATTTGGAGCTCTAACAGATTTTTGAGGAAAAACAATAAAACAATCCAAAATTTCGTATTACAGACTTTTCTATTTATTGGACAACAAATTAGATTTTATTTACAAACGATTAACCGGGAATTTTTACTTAAAGCTCACTGCTATTTTAACCTGGAATTGGCGGGAGGTCATGTTTTGGCCACAGCAGATTTTTTTTGTTTAAGCTTAGCCTAAAATTTAAGCCTTGTTCGTGCATGGGCATAAGAAACACAAACTGACTGTTATATATTTGGTCATAAATAAAGCAATTTTTTTAAAAAAATGAATTACTCTCAAGGAAGAAGGGACATTTTTGAAATAAATTACAGTAATAATGTTACCTTGAAATAAGTTTATTCTACGTTAAAATAACTTATATTGAATACATAAAATTTATTTATTTTGTATAACTTTTATTTTTGTCTGGACATAAAGATAGCAACTTTCTTAAAAATTGATATGAAAATAAGAATTTCTAATATTTAAGAGTAATCAGAATTTATTACTTCTAACAAATTTTGAAATAATTTGTTCTTTCTTTGCTAACTTGTGCATGTCGTCATTGTCTTCGACTTATCAAAATATTCAACAAAGTTGTACAATATTCTTTCTGAAGTATCAACTGTCACACGTTAGGAAATGTTTATTGATTTGGGCATCGGAAAACAAATATCTAGCTAAGAATTTCCTAAACCAAGATAAACAATGCTCAGTCCTTGGGGCAAACAAAATTTGGTTGGTAGTGCCTATGTGGTACACAATGAAAATAAATGAAAAAAAAAATCATACCTACATATTTACTAATACTGCAAACTATATTAAGTTCCTTTGCATATATCTATTGCTTTACATGATCCATTTCGTTCATGTGTAGTTGTAAACTAATTTTTGACACTTTGACAACACGTGCTTATTGACAGCTGTTTCATTTATAGTGCTGCAGACATTGCAAACTTAAATCGGATCACCCTGTACATCTAATATTTATGTATGATGGAAAATATGTTATTTTTACAAACCTTAATTTCATTAGAATCAATACAATCATCTTAACACGCTTTCATTATTAATTTTAATGTAATTGCTTCCTGACAGTGACTTTTGTTTAAATATGTCAAAATTATTATTAAAATATGTTTTTGTTTGACGCATAGGCAAGATGATGTACAAAATAAATTATTTTATAATTTAATATTTAAAGTTATTTCAAGTTATTTACTAAATGCAATTATCGTAGAATTGAAGATTATATCCAATTTTTATTAGTAAAAGTTGCTAAAAAAATTGTATTCAATGAATTATTTACAAGAAAAACTGTTAAAAGCTTGTAGAAATGATACTTCCGGTTATCCGATATACAATAAAAACTAATGAGCTCTTCCCACATTAATATAAAATGGGTATACAAAATTTTAAATTTTTCTGCTTGATGGTATTTGAGTAATCGTGCCCACAGGATCCACACACACATACACACACATACAAACCCGCAGTCATCATTGTAAAAATGTTAAAATCGGATTCTGGGGACATCAAAATGTGCTTATTCACTAAAATCTCTATATGCGAATTTTAGCATGATCCCTATACCTCCCTTACCTAGGGTAGCGGGAGGTAATAATATCAGCAGTTTTAAAAAAATGTTTTGAGTTCATTAGTGAAATACCAAAAGATATTTTTCTTGGCAACTAATTCATAATCTTAGGTCATAGGACTTTGTATCCACATACCTACAAAACGCGATTACGTCATGCAAAAAGTATGCACACCACATATGGCCTGAATTGAAGAAAAACTTTTATTTAATTTGTTATTTATAATGTTCATGATAGCGTAAATATTTTGAAAGAAACTGTTCATCTTTAAAAGTATTGATTCATTGAAAATTTGTTTTTGTTTGACTGTAAGCGTTCAATTGATTTGACGGAATACAAGACACGGATTCCTGGAAGTTCAAATAAAAACATATTCATTAATCATCCTTCTAAAAAATTCAATCGGGATTTTTAAAACCTTCGAAATCTGTCTCAATAGAACACCAAATTTTGTTATAATTCCTATCTACAGTTTCATATGTTTCTCCGGGTTCTCCTACCGTTGACATCTTTCCAACATGGCCGCCTGAAGGTCAGATAAATCTTCATATGAAATAATCTAGCCTATTAGCTGGCTTATTCTGTGAGTGCACGAACCAAGAACGGAGAGAAACACTCGCACGAACCCAAACGCGAACACGAACGCTGTTTCCTGTCCACAGAGCACGTCGGCTCTAGAAATGAGAGGTCGAACGACGAAACGACCACCTACAATCACCGACCATGGTTGAGGTTGGGTTGCTCGCAGCAAAGAGTAAAGCAGCAGGACAGCATAACGGATAGTTAAAGGTTTAGAACAATTGTTAGGAAAATAAAAATTGTAGATTATTTGAATTAAATACAGATTTCTAAAAATTATGATTCTTTCGTATTATTCTTCCTTACAACCCTATGAAAAGCTGATTAGATTTTGGTTATAATTGGTCAACCGGAAGTACCCTTATTTGAAGTTTTTAACAGTTTTTCTTGAAAAAACGCAGTTAAATATCATTTTCGATATTTTATGTGATTATCAATAGAAAGATTATCTTATTCTTTATATGGTTCGATTATACATTTTCCTTCATATTCAATAGATATAGAGTTATAGAGAGATTAAGAGAGATTAACTTTCAAAAATCAGTCAGCTTTGCAAAAATTATGAAAACATCAGATATATTAAAAAATTCTAATTGACAGATGTCAGTGTCAAGTGCAAAACCAAAGTTGAAAGTATATGATCTGAAAGTGATATAAGTGACAGTGTCCCTGGCCAGTGACTTGCATTTGCGGCCTCGCCTCAAGATAGGAACTTATAATGTCAGGAGTACGAGAAAGGTAAAAGAGAAGATGGAAGGACTGTATAACAGAAGATTTGAGGGAGGAAGAACTATGTCATGAAGATGCGTTGGACAGGAATGAGTAGAAGAGAAGAGTAAGAAACAGCGACTTCTAATAAAATAGGGAAAAGTTGCAGAAGGAGGAAGTGTTAAGTGCAATATATAATGTATATACGTTCGTATTCGTATTATAATTGTATTGGATTTTAGAATCTTTTCAAAGGAACTTTCAGTATGGATTTGTAAAAAATAGTGTGTTCTTGTTACAATTTTGCAGGATATATAGAATCTTTTTCACGGAACTTTTGGTATGGTATATTTACAAAATACATCGAATTGACGGAAGGTTTTGTGCTGGCCACAACAGATCTTTTTATTATTATTATTATTATTATAAATTTATTATTTGAATGATTTATTAATAAAAGTAAATAATAATTTTCTATGTCGTATATTAAATATGGCGTGCCGGCAATTATAACAAATTTAATAATATAAATATTAATATCTGACAAATATTAGCGTCATATTATATTAATGAACTGTTAATTATTTTAACATTTGGTTAATTAATGGCCCACAATTAGTAAAATATAAAGCAACTCATTTACAACGCAACACGCTACTCCTGCCATACCAAATAATTATGTAAATATGTAAGTAGAGATTAATGAAAAATGTTCCTAAAAACGAAAGTTCAATTTTCAGTAATCACCAGATAATAAACTCGCTTTATTTTAGCACGAAAACTAATTTTTTACTTTGTAACATCATAACCTATATTAGTAATGTTTTATTTTAAATATAATATTTCATATGTGATGTCTCACACTGATTAATTGGAAATATTACAGTTAAAGAAGAAAATAATTTATTATCGCTACGAAATAAAGATGTCAAAAGTGGGATCATTAATAACTATCTTAATACATTAAAAAAATCTAATTACCTGATATTCATGTTACGTGTCTTCTAATTTCATTTACACTTTATCAAAACAAAAGGAAGGTAACTGTTTTCAATTTCAGGAAATTTAATTAATGGGAAAACGATCAATATTAATTTTTACTCAATTTTTACCTTCCGTCACCTTTAGGTAAGGTCGATATCTCGTTTCGTTCTCGAGATATTTAGATTTAAAGTTTTGCTCAAAACTGCCCGTTTTTGGGTATTAACCCAAAAATGGGTAGAGATATGAATTTGGCGACTTCACCATTCGATTCTACGGAGAAAAATACATAAGTATACCAATTTTTATAATTTTTGTCCAGCCGGTTCATTTTTTATGAATAAAAACTTGAAAACCCCTGAAAATGGTCAAAATCTGAAAAAATCGTAAGGGGTACCCCTTACGATTTTTGCGATTTTTTGCCATTTTCAATTATTTTGCTTTAGGGATTGTATGCGGTGTTCAAAAATTCTGAAAATTGGTGTACTTATGTAATTTTGCCCGTAGAATCGAATGGTGTTGTCGCCAAATTCATACCTCGACCCATTTTTGGGTTATTACCCAAAAATGGGCAGTTTTGAGCAAAACTTTGAATCTAAATATCTCGAGAACGAAAAGAGATATCGTCCTGCGGTTTCAAAATTTGGAATCAGCGCATTGAGAAGTATCTAAATACATACAAATTATATTTTTAAAAAATTTGAAGTTTTTATCTAAATGTGGCGTATGTCACAAAAGTGATCCCTGTAGTGTACTCTCCACACCAGCTATGAGTGCCCGTGAGATGACGCCTGGTAAGCGCTCACACGGTAAAATATATCGTCATCATTACCGATGTCTACATGTGTTGTAGATACTGGCACACCCAGTAATGGATAATATGCCGTGATGATATATATATATATATTTAAATTTTTATTTAAAATAATCCATGGCAATGAATCTCACAGCCCAACTAAATCAGATTGTATTAATTAAAAATTATTCTAATAATGCCAAAACAAATAAATTATTGCAATTTTGAATTTAAATATGATATATCCAATAAAGAAAAATGAATTTTGTGTCAAAATTAAGTTTTAAACAATAGTAAAATTTAATAATAAACGCAACTGGCAACAATGGATTATCTGTCATGTAATGAATGTGCTTCGTTTGTGAAGCGTTGTTGAAATGTTATAAGTTCAAAAAATATCTCAAAAATATGGAACAAATAGAAGTAAAATGTGTTAAGAATCATAAATTATTTCGAAAATGTTGTTCCGTAGCTTTTTGTAATGCGTCATCCCAATTATTATCGTATCATAGATTTCCGAAGAACTCAGAAATGTAAAAAAAGTTGTTAATTTCATTAAAAATTAATACAGAAGTAAAGTAATTCGCATTTGTCTGTTGTTTACATTTTAAGGAATCTGATTTCATGCCAATCTTTTTGAATTTAAAACTGTCAACTATTTCATTTTATCATCTCTATGCGCAGAAAAACAACTGCGCATTGAAAACATCTCATTTTTTACTATCTCTCTCACTTTGTGCAATGCATCCATTGACAAAAAAATGTCATTGTCAAAAAACTAGATTTATTACTGAATTAAATTTTTAAAATTATAGATATCTACCTACATATATTACCTATACCCATCAAAAATACTGCCAATCTCGTCAACGAATAAGAAGAATCTCGAACAGTTAGAAGAAAATTATTTATAATATGAATTAAAAAACATAAAAATATATTTTAATAAATTAAATAGAATTTCTTGTGTGTGCTAGAAATTTTAAATACAATATGTATTTATATAAATAAATAATTTGTATTTAATATTTTTTTACATAGAATTCTTAGGTGCAATACATATGCTAGATGGCTCGTTCAAATATACTTGGAGAACCATACGAATACAAAATATGTCCGCTGTTACTTCATTTGTTACAAAAACACCATCAATTGGTCAGGTATGCAATAATTCCATTCGCAAGGCAGTCCTCCACGCATGACATATGAAAAACCCTCCATTACTTCGACAAAAACGCCGGTTGGAAAGAAGAAAAAAGCTTCCTCGTCGCTACAGCCGCAACGTCATCTGCTGAAACATGTGACAGGGCGTCACAGCCGTCTCGACTGCCGCTGCCGCTGCACTGGGGCTTGCTAATGGCTCAGGCTCGATGGCTCGGCTGAACCTCGAGGACGTTTCACGTTGATTGCCGGGGATCGGGGATAAATACGGTTTTTAATGCAATTGGAGCGCCAACCGTTCTCGGAAATTTTAAATTGACCACCAGATCTAATTATAAGGAATGTTGACGATGGGGGAAAATATGGCGGGCGCAACAGAGACACAAAATGGAGGACAATTACAAAAAATTGGAAATTATCATAGAAAATAAAAGTAAAATTAATATGATATCATGGTTTTTACAGATTTCGGTAAAGACGGTAAATTTGTAAAGTTGAGGACGCTTATCGGCCGTCACCTCGCCTCACGGGCTCTAAAAGTTGTCATTAAACTACCAAAATAAGACTTGGTACAATATTATAATCACAAGAAGTCACACAGCGCAATTTTTATGTATATTATTATATAAATATGTACTGTTTACTTTATAATTCATTAATTAAAACTTTTCATTGTCGATTTTATGACTGTGGAAATTTTTCTACGTACCTACGTATAATAATTATAAAAACAATGCGTTCAGTTTTTTTTTTTATGGATAATGAGCCTGTTTCACATTTTTCAAAAACTATTTTAAATGAAAGTTTATGGAATGATTTTCTTAGTAATAATTTTTATTTTAATAATTTGTTGTTATTTGTGGAAATAATTAAATAAAAAGATTGGCGTCCTGAAAAACTACCCCCCACTCCTGTGACGTAGAAACACATACATTACATCATTAATAGCCAATAGGAAAATAGTTTTCCATCACCTACGTTTATTCATATTATTTATATAAATAAACGTAGGCTAAAGTTTGTCACATGTTAATAACAAAATCTTTTAATTTGACATTTGACGCTGACATTGCTCATTGTAAATGAATAATAAAGTAATAATGGCTAATTCAAAGTACACTCAAGCTAAATCGGACAATTAACCGAAGGTCGATAGCTGGATGATGGCTGAATTCATATCAGAACGATTGTTTTACTGCTACCGAAATAAGGGGTGTTAAAGTGTTGAGGTAAAATAAAATATAATAACTGAATTTATTATATAAATTGATAATATATTTTACTTTAAAGTTCTGGTCGTGATTCTTATTTGACAACTTTGACAATACACTTGACACCTTAGAACCGCTGAAGATGTATGTACTCTGACGTCACATTCTGTTTCAGATCACGTGACTTATTCAAAATTTTATCCAAATTTCAAAAATTAATTGTAAAATATTTAAAGGATATTTCGTGATATTTTCAAATTTGAGGCTCTTTAAAGAACAATATCTTTTCAAATTTAATACTTAGAAGTTATATAAAAATTCTTGCAACAGCCCTATTCCACTACTGTATAAAAAAAGACATTCAAAAACGTCAAAATCACAGTTTGCTATCTATAAAAGAGGAAGGAAGACAAAATGCAAGTGGATAAATTGGATATTTTTTTTATTTACCTTCTCCATGGTGCCGCATTGTTTTCAACATTTTTAATATGTTAAATATATAAATTTATTTTCTTTTCCGTTTATTGCGTGAAGAAGAAATGAATTCTCGATTTACTCGTGGAATTATCTTGACAAATACCACTCTAGGTTTGATTTTTAGCACGGAATATTTTTTTATTTATAAATATTCACACTTGGTTTCTTGATGGCAATTTGTTTCAAAGATTTGTCCTGTCAAATCTTTGCAACAAATTGCAACCAAGTGTTAATACAAATAAAAAAATATCCGGCCAAATCAAACCTCTAGTGGTATTACTATCGATAATTATTTATTAAAAACTAGGAATTTTACATATCCCAGATGGAAATTATAAAAATAATAAAGAAAATAATGTTTATTTGAAAGTGCACAAAAATCGTCATTAAAAGCTCAGATATCGGCACTAAAGTAATCCATTATACGACGATTTCATGCAATTGCAGTGTTGCCAACCTTATGATAATTGTTAAACACGTAAGATAATGTGTACGATTTACAGCAGTAAATTTGTGCGTAAAATGACAAAAATATGTGCAAGAAGAACGAACTAAAAGGGTAGTTGCGCCTTTTCCAATTTTTTCTTTTTTATTAAAGAATCGTTCAAGTTATTCACTTTAATACATGTTTTACATCTGGCAACTGTATATTTTTCAAAATTTATTTTTTTATAAAATAATTCTTATTTCAAATTTTCCCGTAGTGACGTGTTTTATTAATACCAATCACGGTCTTTCTTGCCCTAGCGGTACACTCTCGTTAGTACACTCTGTACACAATACTACCATTTTTATCTGAAAAGATTTATATGTTTGAGAGAAGCACTATTTCAAAAAAAAATATTAATTTTTACACAAATTCATTAGTTTTATTACCTGTCTTAAATTTGTTTATATAGAAAAGAAAAATAAAATATGAGTTTAACACGTAAAACATAGGTTATATGTCATTAAAAATGACATGTACATTCACTGGAATGTGTAGCCACCTGGTGGCAAAATTATGAAGTTGTCTATATAAGAATTAAGCATCTTGAAAATATCTGGTATTCAAGTAAATAATTATAAAATATGCTTACTGTTAAATAATACTTTTGCATATGTTACTTTACTTTTAGAATTATACTATAAATATTTGTATGATATAATTAAAACATAATTCAACATCTTCGCTTTGTCGTGGTATTCCAACAAGCTTGTATGAGTCATACTGACTTGGTCGAACTATATAATTATTAATAGTATACGTGAAAATTATGAATGAAAAGTTTTATATTTTCTAAAAGAAATTACATTAATATGTTTAGAATTAGTTTATATTTCATAATTAATAGGAAAAAATAACATTTATTTTTTTCGCAACTACTCTATTCCGATGAATAAGTTTGAAATAAAACACATAACTTCAAATTGAATATCAGATTGACAGATTGTATTTAAACATAACCTATAAAATAAATATTCATTTCATTTTCACAATTTTTTGATATCAAATAAAATTTAATATGCCCCTCTGCACTGAAGTGTTCTTGTTATATGAATTCCACAATACCTATGTACAAATAAATATTTAGTATCTATTATTAAATAATAAAATAATAGATATTAGTCAGATACTTTGATATTTGATACTGTATACTGTATGGGTAGGTCTATTTCCTGTTAGATTTTTTAAGCTGTTTTTGCAAAATAGAAACAGTTTTACAATTACCAAATTACCAACACAAAATTGTAGTACTATTAAAATTTAGTATCTATAAATTTGATAATTGATTAGATTTGTATATTTGACTGAGTGTTCATCATAGTGACTTTGTCTTTTCTTTGTTTTTAGCCCGACGGAACCAAGACACAGGTAATGAATTTTACTTATTCTTTATGTGTTTCTAATTTGCAAGACAGTATTTATTTTTGATTTAAAGCGTTATTTTTAACATCAAGACACTTTATCAAGCAGATAGACACATATCATGTTGGATGTACTCGACTCGTGCTTGGACATGTTAGACCATGATGCATTACTCCATGTTAACATGCACTTAAAGGTGATGAAAACTAACTCCACACGAACTTAACTGTAATTATAGATATTTTCTCAACATTATCTTTTAACAACGTGCAATTAAAATTAAATTCAATTATTTTATTTTCACAACTCGTATACATACCTTAGACAATTTCACTGAGGAATCTGCATAATTTTTTCTACATAATTCTTACAATACATTATTATCAGTTATGAAAAAAGTGATATTGTTAAGCGAGTTTTGTAAATTATGGGAGTCAAACAATATCACGTTTTCATAACGTATTTTGTACAAAATTTTATCTAATTCCGCTAAAATAATTTTTAAAATACTCAAAATTATAGGTTTTTCCAATGTACATATTTCAAAATCAATTTACCAAAGCGTTGTCGTGAAAATGAATGAATTTAATTTTTTTTAATTCAATGCTGTCAGTGCATGCCTATCATCATTGAAAATGAGTTCTAAATATCTTCTGAAACCAATAGAAATCTTCCTTCTGATGTAGAGGAATTATGTGTAAAAAAATTATTATTGATATGAATAATTGATATGTGTGTGTGTGTGTGTGTGTGTGTGTGTGTGTGTGTGGGGGGGATGTGTGTGTATGTGTGTGTATGTGTGTGTGTGTGTATATCTGGATGTTGTAGACACGATTCCTTAAAAAGTATAAGACTTAAAAATATTTAACTGCAGTTTCCTCAATCTGACATTCCTGGGAAGAGCTGAGAAGGTTTTGGTAACAATTGAACAACCGAAAGTAGTAGTTTCTTAGAAAAAATCTTCTAAATATAATTTTTTGGGAGTTTTTTTTATTAAATATTGAAGAACATAAAATTCACCATCTAATACACTTAAAATTTTTATTATATCTTGTATAGATTTAGAGATAAAGACACTATAATTTGTAGAGTAAACTAATCGCAGAGGCCAAGGCACTAAGGAAACCAGTTGACAAATTCCAATGTTTATAACATGACACATGTCATTGTCAAATATCAACAGTTTTAGTGACATTTTGATAGCTTTTTCTGGGAAGTATATTTAATTTTTCTTATTGTTTTATTAATTAAATATTTGAAATTATAGGTAAAATTGTGGTAAAATGCATATATCCATCAGAAATACCGCCAAACTGGTTAATGAAATGGAACAATCTCTGACATGAAAATGATATAAAATAAATATAATTAGAAATATATGTGTGCAGAAGACATGTTAAATACAAAAAAAAAAAACAATATTTGGGTAAAGTTCTGTAATATTTTGTTATAAAACGACGGTTCGAAAGCGAAGTGCAATACAATACATATATAGCCTAATATGGAAATGGCGAGAGGTCTTGTGCTGGCCACAACAGATTTTTTTACCTCCCGGTACCCTTGGTAAGGGAGGTATAGGGATCGTGCTAAAAATCTTATATCGAGATTTTAGTAAATGACCACGTTTTAAGGTACCTAGAATTCATTTTTAAAATTTTCACGATGATGTCTGTATGTGTGTATGTGTGTGTGTGTGTGTGTATTTGTGTATGTGTACGAATTTTGTTTGCACTCTAACTCAAATACTATCATTCAGAAAATTCGGAAACCTTGCATTTTTACCCTATTCTAATAGGAATAGAAGCCATTAGATTTTGGTGTAAATCGGATAAACGGAAATCGTACTTTACTTGAAGCTCATAATGGTTTTTCTTCAAGAAATACCATTAAATTCCATTTTTTCGAATTTTATGTCTAATGAAAATTAAAGATTATTGAATTTTCTACCGGAATACATTAATACTTTTTCTATATATTTTACAAATAAATTTAAAAATATTTTTTTTTATTAGTCTAAGCCTAAGATAAAAACTATTCCGTTGTTACACAGTTCATTTTTCAAATGAATGTAACTGACAGTAAATGTCACTGTTAGAAAACTTATCACTTCAAATTAATAATAGTGACATTTTAAAAAGAAAATAGTAAATAAAGCAATAGTTTTCTGCAATGGAACAGTTTGCAGCGTTAGTAAATACGTAGGTAGGTATGTATTTAAATTAATAAAAATTAAATAGCGGGAGGTTTTGTGTTGGCCACATCAGATTTTTTGATCTAGAGTTTGCTACTGTACCTTTCTTTTTCAAAGAATTTTTGGTATGGGATTTGTACGATATATGTATATTGAATTGACGGAAGGTGACATCAGAATTTTTATTATTTACGACTTATTTGAAATTTTTTAACAAGTTACTAAAAGTAACCACTGAATTACAGAATCGGGTAAAATATTGCTCAAAATTATGTACCCATCTACATTATCAATTCATTTATGAACATTTTAATAATTTTTTGGTATTTAAACCAGGGATGGTAACCGTAGAAAATATCGGTTTGGGTTACGGTTTCGGTCATCGTGAAAATAAAAATTCGGTTTTGATTTGGGTTTCGGTTTTTATACAGCGATCGGTTTTGGTATTCCGGTTTTACTAAAAGGGTTTCGGTTTTGCAAAAGTAATTTACGAGAATAATAATATTATTAATTTTGAACAATTAATTATTATAATGATGCAAAAACACGTGAACAAAGTTTTATAACAATCAGTTTTAATTCAAAATATTCTAAATTCCCATGTTAAATGCCTATGTAAATGTAACATGTAACGGATTTCGAGCACCATCCGATTAAGGTACTACTATATATAAGTATTTTAATAATAAAAATTTACAATATTTAACAACTAACAAGAAACTTGTATGTAATACGGTTAACCGATAAATAAAAAAGGGTTTTGCTTTCGGTTTCGGTTTTGTATCTGTTTCGAATTTCGGTACAGGTTTCGGTTTCGGTTCTCATTTTTTTTTTGGTATTTTTTGGTTAATGGATTCGGTTCCGGTTTCGGTTACCATCCCTGATTTAAACAATTCTTGTGCGTATGTCGAGTGAGCCAGCAGTTGTATCTGGACCGTTTGCTAACCCTTTGGTTTCGTAATTTGTACGGTGCGGTGCTCGGTGGCACTGAAGCAATCAATCAGTCAGCGGCGGCAGGCAGCGTCGCCTTGTCTGTCAGCCGCCACCGCCGCCATCTCCGTCGCGACGACGCCGTCCTGCCTGCCAGACTGCCTCACTTTCCATTCCAACGGAATCGTGCCCAATGGATATCACTCAACCACTATTTCATAATACCACAAGTACAAATCATGAGTATGATACGTGGGTGGATTGAAAAGTTCATGACCCAATATACAGAGGGCAGCATAATTTTAAAAATTTTAATTAAGTTAGACTGTTCATATAACCTAATAAATCCTCTTCGAGAAACTATTTATAAATTGTTACTGTCGCAATAGGGCTGTAGCAAGAATTTTTATATGACTTCTAAGTATTAAATTTGAAAAGATATTGTTATTAAAATATCTTTCAGAACTCATATTATAAATTGGAAAAATACTACCTTTTTTAGTTTATGTTCTGTTTTAATTAATTTAAACCCAACGTTTCGGCACCATAAACTGGTGCCTTCTTCAGGGGATACATTGACATTTATTTATTAATTAACAAAAATAACAAGTAACCAAGGTAACAAGAAATATTCATAAATGTTACCTTTTTTATGTATACAATTTTCTAGACAATATATGCATGCCCGGCAAAATATTGTTATTGTTCTTTAAAGAGCCTCAAATTTGAAAATATCACGAAATATCCTTTAGATATTTTACAATTAATTTTTTTAATTTGGATAAAATTTTGAATAAGTCACATGATCTGAAACAGAATATGACGTCAGAGTACATATATCTTCAGCGGTTCTAAGGTGTCAAGTGTATTGTCAAAGTTGTCAAACCAGTGTCAAATAAGAATCACGACCAGAACTTTAAAGTAAAATATATTATCAATTTATATAATAAATTTAGTTTTTATATTTTATTTTACCTCAACTCTTTAACACCCCTTATTTCGGTAGAAGTACAACAATCGTTCTGATATAAATTCAGCTATCATCCAGCTATCGACCTTCGATTCATTGTCCGATTTAGCTTGAGTGTAATTTGAATTAGCCATTATTACTTTATTATTCATTTACAATGAGCAATGTCATCGTCAAATGTCAAATTAAAAGATTTTGTTATTAACATGTGACAAACTTTAGCCTACGTTTATTTATATAAATAATATGAATAAACGTAGGTGATGGAAGAACTATTTTCCTATTGGCTATTAATGATGTAATGTATGTGCTTCTACGTCACAGGAGTGGGGGGTAGTTTTTCAGGACGCCAATCTTTTTATTTAATTATTTCTACAAATAACAACAAATTATTAAAATAAAAATTATTACTAAGAAAATCATTCCATAAACTTTCATTTAAAATAGATTTTGAAAAATGTGAAACAGGCTCATTCCTACTACGTTGTTCTGTCCCGAATTCTTACTATTCTATGTTTATAAACATAGAAATTGGCTTAAAGAATCTAGCATAATTTAAATAAACAAATCATATCCTTGCGGTGTCATTGAATTTTTATAATTTCTTTCTTCGTTTATTTAAGTTCTCCTTGATCCTTTAAGCCTATTTCTATGTTTATAAACTTCAGCTAGGATCACATTTAATTTTTACCTCTCGCTACCCTTGGTAAGGGAGGTAAGGGATCGTGCTAAAAATCTCATATCGAGATATTAGTAAATGACCACGTTTAAGGTCCCTAGAATCCATTTTTAACATTTTCACGATGATGTCTGTATGTGTGTGTGTATGTATGTGTATGGATTTTGTATTCGCTCTAACTCAAATAGCATTTTGTCTTCGCTCTAACTCAAAGACTATCATTCAGAAAATTCTGAAACCTTGTATTTCTATCCTATTCTAATATGAAAAGAAGCCATTAGATTTTGGTGTAAATCGGATAACCGGAAATGGCACTTTACCTGAAGCTCTTAATACTTTTTCTATATATTTTACAGATAAATTTAAAAATAATTTTTACCTCCCGCTACCCTTGGTAAGGGAGGTATAGGGATCGTGCTAAAAATCACTTATCGAGATTTTAGTAAATGACCACGTTTTAAGGTCCCTAGAATCCAAATTTAACATTTTCACGATGATGTCTGTATGTGTGTATGTGTGTGTGCATGTATGTGTGTATGTATGTATGTGTGTGTGTGTGTGTGTGTGTGTGTATGTGTAGGGATTTTGTCTTCACTCTAACTCAAATACTATCATTCAGAAAATTCTGAAATCTTGTATTTCTATCCTATTCTAATAAGAAAAGAAGCCATTAGATTTTGGTGTAAATCGGATAACCGGAAATGGCACTTTACCTGAAGCTCATAATGGTTTTTCTTCAAAAAGTATCATTAAATGCCATTTTTTCGCATTTTGTCGTTATGAAAATTAAAGATTATTGAATTTTCTTCAGGAATACATTAATAGTTTTTCTATATATTTTACAGATAAATTTAAAAATATTTTTTTTCTACAAGTCCCGAAGCCTAAGAAAAACACAATTCCTTTGTTATACAGTTCATATTTCAAATGAATGTAACTGACATTAAATGTCATTGTCAAAAAACTAATCACTTCAAATTAATAATAGTGATATTTTAAAAAGAAAATAGTAAATAAAGCACTAGTTTTATGCAATGGAACAGTTTGCAGCGTTAGTAAATCCGTAAGTATGTATTTAAATTAATAAAAATTAAATAGCGGGAGGTTTTGTGTTGGCCACATCAGATTTTTTTTATTAGTCGCGAAGCCTACGATAAAAACTATTCCTTTGTTACACTGACAGTAAATGTCACTGTCAGAAAACTTATCACTTCAAATTGAGAATAGTGACATTTTAAAAAGAAAATAGTAAATAAAGCAATAGTTTTCTGCAGTGGCGGACTAACATCTTCGGAGGCCAGGGGCGGCCTCTAATGTCGGGCCCCTTATATTGGGACCTAGAGTTCCCAATTCTACGCAGGGGCATTCTGGGAGATTGCGACGGAAAAAAGCACTGCTGGCGAATTTTTTTTTTTCATTCAAGGTCAAATGCCTTATAATTAAAGGTTACATTTTTCAATGGATGGGAAAAGCGGCATATTTTTCCCTTTTCATGTACAAAAATAAATTTTTCTTGATAGAAAAGAGACATTAAGAAAACCGACTCGAGTATTTATGAAGGTTTTTTTTTTTCAACCTGGAAACGGGGGCCCCTCTGTTTGGCAGGGCCCGGGGCGGACCGCCCCTGTCGCCCCCCCCCCCCCCCCCCTCCTTAGTCCGCCACTGGTTTTCTGCAATGAAACAATTTGCAGCGTTAGTAAATACGTAGGTAGGTATGTATTTAAATTAATAAAAATTAAATAGCGAGAGGTTTTGTGTTGGCCACATCAGATTTTTATTAACGTTTCTTTGATGGTTAATTGTTCACAACATTATAAAAACTATAAAAAGTGCATTATTTCGCGTTGAGTATTCATCTGTTCTATTTAGGATAGCGTACTCACCTACGAACATTGTAGAAAGAAGTTGTGCAAGATTTATTGGGTTCAATGAGACGGACTTCGTGGCTCAATTGGTTAGAGCGTCTCACTAGATATGATGAGGTCCGGGGTTCACATCCCTGCGGTGTCATAATTTCTTTATTCATTTATTTAAATTCTCCTTGATCCTTTAAGCCTATTTCTATGTTTATTAAACTTCAGGTAGGATCACATTTAATTATTATGTCTATGTTTATTTATCTTCGTAGTATTAATACTTTTTTTGTTGTCAATTCCTTGCATATTTAAACTGCATGCCTCCTTTTGCTTATGTAACTGGCTAATAAATAAACTGATTAATTTTTAACAACTGGTTAAAATTTTTACCCAATAGATTTTGATATATTCAAAATTTAAATTTATAATCTTTATTGTTAAATATCCCCTCCCTTGCATTTTGTATATTCTTCATATTCTCTGCGCATTATATTTTTTCTTTACGTTGAGTTGAGTCAGTGCTCAACTTGTCGCCCTAGGGGCAACATGTCTTTTTTTTTCTTCCATCAAAGACTTTTTGTTATAAATCTGGACAAGATTTGAGCATTCACAAAAATGTGTAACTAATATTAAAGAAATTTGTACAAATTTTATATAACTGGTAAGACTAAATTTATTATTTTATAATGTTTTATACTACTTTTAAAACCATTTGTAGCTGAAGATGGACAAATAAATGTTAAAAAGTTCTAGTTTTTTAAATAAACACAATTATGACTGCTAGTCTTAATTATTGGAACCTACGGCCTGTTTTTTCCTTCATTGAAACTTTTACAACATTCCCGAATCATCCTTTTCTACCAATAGATTTTGATATGACAACTAAAAGCCAATTTTTTTGTTATATAGGGTGTCTCTTAAATAGGGGGACATGGCTTAACCACAGATTCCTGAGGCTAAAATAAAACGATTTAACCAATTCTGCCGGAAAGTGTACCATTTAGCCAGAATTCTGCTTGGTGATATTTGTTATTAAGAGTGAACCACTGGTGTATGAAACTTAGGTGTTCCAACATTAATTAGACCGAAACTTTTTAATGGCAACGCCGAAAACGTGAAATTATTTTTCTTCAAAAAGATACATTCAATAGTAAACTTTTCTCTCTCTGTGTTAATTTGTGATATCTGTTACGGTTCACACAGAAAAAAATAAAATCTGAGTGTCTGCACTGCTAAATTTTTAAAATAAATTTAATCTAGCGGTCTGTCCAAATGTCAAACAAGTAATTTTTTTGACAGTAACGAGTTGTCAATCTTCACAACTTGTTTAGGAGTAAGCTGAGATATGTAAACGTCTTATATAATAATGGTAGTAAAATATTATTAGGCCGAACAAACGGATGTTACTAATTTTAGAATATTGCGAAGAAAATTTTTGACAACCCGTAAAACAATTGTTACTGTCATTAAAAATTACTTGTTTGACATTTGGATAGACTGCTAGATTAAATTTATTTTAAAAATTTAGCAGTGCAGACACTCAGATTTTATTTTTTTCTGTGTGAACCGTAACAGATATCACAAATTACACAGAGATAGAAAAGTTTACTATTGAATGTATCTTTTTGAAAAAAAATAATTTCACGTTTTCGGTATTGCCATTAAAAAGTTACTGTCTAATTAATGTTGGGATACTTAAGTTTCGTACACTAGTGGTTCACTATTAATAACAAGTAATTTAATTAACAAACAGTCTTACAATAGTAAGAATAAGAAGTATTTTCTTACATATCTAGTGTAATTCAAAAATCCGTAATCTGGCTAAGAAGTTAATCCTCCGGTGGGTTATTCATAAACGCGTGTCTGTCTGCCGTTTGCCGTATTTAGTTATCTCGGTCCTGCAGCGTAAAGTTTTTTAAAACTACATCCAGCCGAAGACATTTATCAATATTACTGTGCATTCCTTGTGTGTCTGCCTTCGCAGTCCCTACGGCGGCCATAATGAACGACCGCTGGAAAGAAAAACTAATCGAGAAGCGTCGTCTGTGTTTTTACCGCCGCGACGATAAGCCACAAACTTACACCAACAATTCTTTGACTTCTCAAAAGTCTAGATTTAAAGATCGGGTTTTTCTACTTTATTTGTAAGTTAAGTGTTGCTTACTCATAAATATTTTAGCGAATGGTGATGGATTGCTTGAATATTGAAGGCCTGAAGGGATTTAATCTTATTCTATATGCGCCTCGATATGCGTTTAATAATAGTGATCTAAATTGATATTGAAGGATTGAAATAAATTTTAGTTAAACTTCAGTATCAAATACTTATTAAGTTTGAAAGATGATGCATAAATAACGTGACCATACGTCCCGTTTTGAACAGAAGAGTCCCGTTTTCATGCTATATGTCCCGTTGTTACACTAATTTTCATTGTATATTCAATTCATCAATAAGTATTGCTTATCAAAATTGAGTTTTCTTGAATCAAACCAATAAAAATGTACCAATAGCCCAGTGGCGGCTTGTCAGGGTAGCCAGGTTTCCGACTTCGATACATATTTCAGTGAGTCTTTAATTCTTTTATTTTTTTCGTTGTGTTTATGTTTACCTATGTAGTGTTTTTGTTTTTTGTATTTAGTTGAAAACAAAAACAAATATTATGGCTTCTGCTGAAAATTCTAATTTAAAAGATAAAATTAACTTCGAATTAAGTGATAATGTAAGGAATTCTGCAAAAATTGTTGACCGGAAACCTATATAATAGTTGTGCCTTATTGTGTTGTCTTTAAACTTTAGACAGTTTATCCCGGAAATCAACAATCCGTTAAATATATTCTCTTTTCTAAAATGTTTTGTAATCTGGCAATTTATTTTTGTACATGAAAGAGGAAAAACATACAGCTTCAATTATCTTTCAATTATAAGGCCTTTTTTTCTAAATTTTGCAAATCTCTTTCAACTAGTTTTAAACATAGATTTTAGATGTACAAAACTAAATATGATTGAA
The DNA here is from genome assembly GCA_943142095.1 of Ophonus ardosiacus. NCBI lineage: Eukaryota > Metazoa > Arthropoda > Insecta > Coleoptera > Carabidae > Ophonus > Ophonus ardosiacus. The sequence goes on from OW964824.1 coordinate 59,159,229, forward strand.
ATTTTCTAAAGCTGTGGTTGGTAATGAGGTAGTACGGATTCTTAGATATAAGGTATATGCTTCAATTAATAAGTAATTGTTTCTTTATTAATTATAAGATGACGATTCGGTCATAATTATAACCATTTTCAAGTCAAAGATGTAGGTACATCATTTAGTGTTTAAAAAGTTGTTTTTTTTTGTTAAAATTAAAGTTTAGAAAAACATGGTTGAGTTAAAGATTTTTAATTTCAACCTCAAAGTAAATTCTAACTTTACTCTCAGCCTGATCAGGAAACATTTTTTTTTTTTTTTAAGGAAAACATTTTATTCGTGCAAGATCTTAAAAATAATGTGTTGTACTCCGTGGAACGATTTAACAGATATTTTTAATTGTTTAAACAACGTCAATCAATACAAGTATACTGGGTAAAAATGAAGACATGTTAACTATAACAGAAAAGTTATCAGCATTCCATAAAAATATTATTCTTGGGAAAAAGCGATTAACAGAAAACAATCTGAAAATTGTACGTATATGAATTTACTTTTTCTTTTTACCTCTCGCTATTCTTGGTAAAAGAGGTACAGGAATCGTGCTAAAAATTGTATATCAAGATTTTAGTAAATGACCACATTTTAAGATCACTAGAATCCAATTTTAATATTTTCACAATGTTGTCTGATTGTGTGTATGTGTGTATGTTTATGGATTTTGTCTACGCTTTAATTCAAATACCATCATTCATAAACCTTGTATTTCGATCTAATTCTAATATGGAAAGACATCATTAGATTTTGATGGAAATCGGATAACCAGAAATGGCATTATACTTGAAGATCATAATGGATTTCTTCAAAAAATACCATTAAATGTCATTTTTTTCGTATTTTGTCATTTTAAAAATTAAAAATTATTGAATTTCCTATAAGTATACATTAATACTTTTTCTGTATATTTTATAGATAAATTAAAAAAATATTTTTTTAAAAAATCCCAGAGCGTATGTTTTAAAGATAAACACAATTCCTTTGTTACACTATTCATATTTCAAATGTATGTAACTGACAGATAAATGTCACTGTCATACAAATAACTTCAAATTAATAATGATAACATTTTAAAAAGAAAATAGTAAATAAAGCAAAAGAAATATGCAAAAGAACATAATACAGTTTGCAACATTAGTAAATACGTACGTACGTACGTATTTAATTTAATAAAAATTAAATAACGGGAGGTATTGTGATGGCCACATCAGATTTTTTAATTAACAAGTGTTCCACCTAAAGTTCTTACTCACTTACGGCCTGTTTCATAATAAACATAAAGTCACTTTACTTTTAAAGTTTGATCTAAAAGTGAAAAACCGTTTCATAGTTTTACTTTAAGTCAGATTTAAGTCCTTTAAAATAAAGTCATCTGACTTAAAGTGAAATTATGGAATGCTTTTGCACTTTTAGATCAAACTTTAAAAGTAAAGTGACTTTACATTCAATATGAAATCGTCCGTTATAGAAATTATTACAGGGTCGATAATTCACTTTTAAAAACATCTACCATCACAAACTCTGTATTGTTCCATATTTAAATAATGGTTCCTTCCTTACGACATCACTTATAGCGTAATAATTCTGTTGAGAATTCCCTCTATCTCATTTTCATGTTTTTCATGGCAGATGTCACTCGCTTCGTCTGTGATTCTCCATAACCCTCAGCGCGGGTTATTGCTGTCGTAAAATTTACTCTCTGTGGTCGTCTCCAAGATCCCTCCGGGTCGTGCAAGTGCTTCCTCTTTACGACACGACAAGTGTTGTTGTTGTGTGAGTTTATGCTCTGTTAACAGATTTACTTCCTCGTAAAAATCACGCTCTAAACGATACATTATTGTAAATGCTGCTTTGTGGGTTTGCATTTTAAATTCACGGTATGAATATGGATGTAGGGAGTTATTTATAGCGATGTGTTAATTTGAAGGCGTCTAATCGAATAGCTCATACGATGATGAAAATGAGGCATTTGAATATTTTGCGCATTTTTCATTAGTTGTGGGTCATGTATGTCATAGGTGGAATAATTAACTGTAAATGTTGTTGTATAATTGTACGCGTATCTGATTTAATTAAATTTCTTCAAGATTTCAATCACCATATTTGTACCATTACAGTTTATGTATTAGTTATTTTTACTTTTCAAAATCTTCATTAAAATATGGTAAGGAGTGATGCTTAAAATTAGAGACTAGACATTTTTCATAACTAATGCCTGGTTGCACAAATAAGGCTTAAATTTTAAGTGAACCTTCCCTTAAACAAAAAATCTGTTGTGGCTAGCACAAGACCTATCGTCATTTCTGTATTGGGCTATGAAAGTACATATATATATATATATATATATATATATATATATATATATATATATATATATTTATATTTTTTTAATTCCTTCTGTAAATAAGTTTCCTCCTACTCTTCTAAATGTTCGCGATTCTTCAAATTCATTGACGATATTGGCGGTATTTCTGATTTAATAATAAAGAAATATTAAATGTACTTCCCAGAAAAAGCCTTCAGCAATGTATTTGGATTTTTTGACACTAACAATTGTGCATACATAAAATACTAATTATATCTATTTTTTCATTGTAGTGGACGTTCTCAAATGTCAGAGATTCTTCCAAACCATTAACAAAATTGGTGGTATTTTTTATGGATATATGCATTTTACCTGTAGTTTTAAATATTTAATTAATATAACAATAAGAAAGATTAAATGTATTTCCAAGAAAAAGCTTTCAGAATGTCACTAAAACTGTTGTTTTTTGACCCTGACATTTGTCTGTCCTATTATTGGTTTTTATGTACTGTTGGTTCTCCATATATCTCTAAATAAATAAATAAATAAATAATGTTACCCACATTTTAATTTTTCAACTGGTTTCCATAGAGTTATTTGGACTATTCATTACAACGGATTATTTTATATATTTATAATTCTCTATCTCTAAATCTATAGAAGATATAATAAAAATGTTCAATGTGTTGGATAGAGAATTTTATATTCTTTAATATTTGTAATAACATAAATTTCCAAAAAATAGTATTTAGATTTTTTTTTTACCAAAACTTTTTCAGCTCTTCTCATTAATGTCAGATTAAGGAATACGTAGTTAAATTGGTCTTCAGTCATAAAAATTTAAGAAACCGTCTCTATAACATCCACACATTTACACACACACACTCACTCAGTCACACACACACACACACACACACATACACACATACACAGAGAGAGAGAGAGAGACAATGATGGAGAGGGAGGGAGGGAGGTAGAGACGGAGACAAACACACAGGTATCGTAAAATGTTAAAATCGGATTCTAGAGACCTTAAATCATGCTTATTCAATAAAATCTGGATATGCCATTTTTAACATGAATTCAATACCTCTCTTAGTGAGAGGTAAAGAATTGTCGGTCAACGGAATGGAATTGTTCAATATTTGTGTTTATTTATCATAATGCAATCCAACTATAAATAAATAAATAAATATATCATCATATTACCCATATAATCTATAGTGTTAAATACGAAGAACATTGCACAAATTTATATTTCCTAAATAAAATAAAATAAATAGATATATCATCACGGCATATTACCCATTTCTGAGTGTGCCACAATCTGCTTTATCGCAGATTTCGGTAATGATGATGACATAATTGTACCGTGCGGGCGTTTACCAGGCGTCACCTCACGGGCACTCATTGCTGGCGTGGAGAGTGCACCACAGGGGTCACTTTTGTGCCATTTAAAATTGGAAATAATGGGCTACTTGCGTGGTGAAATCCGATTTCTATCACTATATACGATACGTAATGTTATGTTGAAAACATATATAAAAATATAAATTTTATTTTAAAAAAATTATTTGTTTTTTAGTAAATTAAGAAAGAAAATTTTCTGTGACGTCATTATATTAAAATGGAATAGGAAACCATATGTTTAAAAATGTAACGAATAGATGTCATGCGTGCGAGAAAATTTTAATTTGAATTTGACATTAGTTAATTTTTTTCTCTCTCTGGGCTCTCAAATATATTAATTACTTAACAAATAAACACATAGGTAGTTACATGTAATTTAAAATATCGATACCAAAAAGACAAACTAAAATACTAACCTCCAAACTATTGTTGAAACGTCAAACAGGAGATTTACATTATCCGTACAAACAAACGCTATGGCTTTACGACCATTCATTGGTGCGGCGTAATTCTACGTCATACATGGCGGGAATTCAAATAATCAAATTTCATTATTTTTTTTCTGGCTAATTAATAAATATTTTGCCAAAAGAAAAAATATGGGTAGCAAGTTTTTACCTGCTCTTCAAAAATATTAAATAAAAAAAGGTACGCAATTCAACTATAGCTTTAAAAAATTGTTTAAAACGGGTTGTAATTAATTAGGTATTTAATTTTTATAGGGATTCAAAACTAGTTTCAAATTTTATGCATTACTCCTTACACGATATAGAATTTTAAACGTAAGAGAGTATTGCCTTTAATTCAGTAATAGTCTGAGCATATTGGGGGTGTATCACTTACATATTCATGCTTCGTGATATAATTATCTGATATATTAGTATTATTAGCAATTTGGGAGTAGTAAAAATGCTGGTAAGAGTCCCTAGGCGGCTGTGTCGAATTATTCATTCTTATCAGTGGTCCATACGCCACCGCACCCCAGACTGCTGTCGTTGGCGACCTTCTGTGCTGTGTAATAAGTAATTGCCGTGCTCTTTGATTGCAGTGTCCCTGTCCCCGGATCTTTCTAAATCTTGTGTTGCCGTTGCGACAGCCGGAGGACCTTTTTGCTTGATGTTCCATGCGTTTTTATTGGCGTTCTGACATTTTCTAAACATTTCCTCATCGCACAACAGAACTTGCTCGGCTAATTAACCCCGACTCACCCCGTATGTATTTTTATATTAGGATGGAGACTCTTAACAATTTTCTTAAGATGTCTCCCAAGTGGAAACTACTGGTATTTTCGGAGAGTCCTCCATTTATTATTTAAAGGCTACCTCATTTATTTATTAGCTGCAAAATTAATTCATTTTGACAATATAGTAGAATCATATTTTTCTTTGAAGTCATGCCTGAATCTAATAAACTCTGTATACTGGCTTGAAAACGAACTCCTGGAGAAGGTGGGTCCTCGCCGTTCTAGTTAATACCAGAGGTCCTGACAACTCAGGCATAGTTGACATGTTGAGTAATCTTGGCTACTTTGTTTAACTTTTCCTTGTTGTACTACTGATGATGAGAACTTAGTTCTCGAAATACGTATATTTAAAAAAAATATATTTTGAGGTTAAGGGGTAATTTTTTAGTGTTATTTTAATTTAGCCTTAGAATCCTTTTACTATTAGCATACGCTACGCCTAGTTTAGTGATTTTGAAAGTTATTTAAATATTGCACTGTTTCACATCATCTTACCTTACTTCATATGATTGAAAAAGTTCCTTGACTGGATATAGTGATGAGGTGATAAAAATTTCTGGATTGCAGTCACAAAATTTTATTTAGATTCTCGGGTCGATCGGTTTCGAGCTCCACATGAGCCTTCCTCAGGAGATGAGAATTAAGAAAATGTTAGATATATGGCAAAAAAATGAAAACGTGAGTGCAACATAAAGCACATGGATTTCGTCAGAAGATAAAAAAATAAATACAATAAATTATATAAAACTTTTATAAAAAACTAAGAACAAATGTTCTACGTGAACCACACCCATGGAACTACTTAAGTAAAGTATTGATATGTCGTCCGAAAAATATTTATTTTTACCCATGTTAACATTAACTCACTAAATAAATGATAAAATACAACTGAAAGTAAGACGATTAAAATCATATTATTAATATGTTTCCACACTTTTGTCCACCAAAAAAAAAAAAACAAGTATACGCTATTTCAATTAAATCGTATAGCCGATATCAAAATTTTCTTGTGAATATATTCTTCGATATACTTATTTTAGCAAATAAGATTCAAATTTACCAGAACTATAAACATATTTAAAAAAAATTGTTGTGGCCAGCACAAGACCTTTCGTCAGTTTGATGTATTTTGTGCAAATCCCATACCAAAAGTTCCTTGGAAAAGATTCTATATATCCAGTAAAATTCTAACACGAACATATACTATTTTTTTACAAATTCCATACCGAAAGGTCCTATAAATCCAATAAAATTATAATATGAACATACATTACGTATTTTGTACAAACCCCATACCAAAAGTTCATTGAAAAGATTCTATATATCCATTAACATTCTAACACGAACATATACTATTTTTTACAAATTCCATACCGAAAGTTCTTATAAATCCAATAAAACTATAAAATTTGACACTGACATCTGTCATTTCGAATTGGCTGGCTAATTTATGAAAATTAATCTCTTTATAATTCTTTAACTCTCTATCTATTGAATAAGAAGGAAAATGTATAATTCAACTGTATGGATATAGAAAATAAGATATTCTTTCACATAAAATAAATGATATTTTACTGCGATTTTCAAGAAAAACTGTTAAGAACTTCAAATAATGGAACAATGGGACTACCGGTTGACCAATTATAACCAAAATCTAATCAGCCCTTTATGTGGTTGCAAAGAAGAGGAATACGAAAGAATTATAATTTTTAGATTCATAGTACTGGAGTTATCGTCGGAGATATTTTTATCACACACACACACACACACACACACACACACACACACACACACACACGCATTCACACACACACACACACACACACACACACACACACACACACAGAGAGAGAGAGAGAGAGAGAAAGAGAGAGAGAGAGAGAGAGAGAGAGAGAGAGAGATCATCGTAAAACTAGTAAAATCGTATTCTAGGCACCCTGAAACGTGCTTATTCATTAAAAACTCATGACCGATTTTTTTTGACCAAAGACAATACCTACCTTCCTTAGGTAAAAATTAATTATTTTGTCCGCCACTATATATGTTTTGTTTGCCAGTGGTTAGAAAATAAATGACGACACTAATGTCGGCAATTTGGTAATCACTAACTATTTAACGAGTATCTTATTAGTTCAAGTATGTATTTCACAATATGTATTTATCATCTAAACACTCTCTGATTGGCCAGATGTTCAAGAAGCATCGCATGTGCAATATGATATTTTTCCATGCATAATTTTATTTTCTATTCATCCTAACCTATAATTAACTATATTTTCCTCCACAAATTATAGTTTCGACTTGAATTCATTAATTATTCATATAATATTAACTTTCTAGAATATTTTCCACTAAATGTCAACGTTTCCAACAAAAGTAGTGTTCCCAAAAAAAGCACAGTTAAATTTACCGTTATGACAATATTGTCAACAGTAATTACTGGTTTTTAACCGAGGTTTATTCTCGTGGCAAATGGAGAAATAATATTTGTTTTTCAGAGATAATATTTGTAATTACTGCAATACAATTTGTATAGCAGTAGTAAAATTCCAAATAAATAAATGGTTCTACATTATTATTTACATGATACAATTTTATACAAATTGTTAATATTGATTTCTCTATAACGACCCACTATAAGAGCTGGTTTATAATGAATTTAAATTATAAATTTAAATATATATATTTTTTTATAAACGACTGTATATACTTTATGAATAAAATGAATGAATTATTAACAGATAAAAATATTTATGAAGAAATCAAATTAGATCCTACAAAAAAAGTACAAAATAAGAATAATAATATAGTTAAAACATTATTTAGTAAAAAATATATAGACTCTACAACTAAAAAACAATTAACATCTGAAAATACAACATGTCCTCGTTTGTATGGTCTCATCAAGCTTCACAAAGTAGATATGCCTTTTCGACCAATTGTGGCTGCAATAAATTCTCCAACAACCAATATGTCAAAATTTTTAACAAATATATTAAGCAACTTTTATGAAGATAATTATTATATAAAGGATTCTTTCGACTTTGTAGAAAATATTAAAGATATAACTTTAAAACCAAATTATATACTTGTGTCTCTTGATGTAAAATCTCTCTTCACCAACATTCCTTTAGATCTAACCCTTCAAGCTATTGAAAGAAAATGGCCTTTAATAAAACTTAAAACTTCTATACCAAAAACAGATTTTCTAAATATGGTTACTTTCTGCTATACTCAAGGATTTTTCAAATTTAATAACAAATATTATAAACAAAAATTAGGATTTGCAATGGGATCATGTCTTTCTCCAATAGCAGCCTGTTTGGTTATGGACACTCTTCTGGACACTATACTTCCGCTTCTTCCTTTTGACATTCCTTTTATGTACAAATATGTAGATGACCTTCTAACGGCAATACCTTTTGGACAGTCTAACACTATTCTAAAAATTTTTAACAATTATAATGAACATTTAAATTTCACATTGGAAGAAGAAAATAATAATGAAATACCTTTCCTAGACATACTTCTACGTCACCAACCAGATGGTAAAATTAAATACAGATGGTACCGAAAGCCGACATCAACAACAAGATATATAAATTTCAAATCCTGTCATCCGACATCACAAAAAATTAATACTGCAACAAACCTAGCAAATAGATCTCTCAAATTAACATCCTTAGAATACAGAAACGAAACTTTCAAAATTATAAAACAAATATTGATGGATAACGAATATCCGAAAAGAATAATAAATAAGATTTGGAACAACTATGAAAAATTTGACAGTACTACTACTGACATTAAAAATAAAAATAACAATGACAGAAGATTTTTTGCAATTCCAAATGTCATTGGTTTGACGCAAAATTTAAAAAAATTATTGGAAAGAAAATTAGCAGTTAAAATAACATTAAAACCTGTTAAAACGATCAGACAACTTTATAGCAAATTAAAAGATAAATACGATATTTCTGAAAATAAGGATGTAGTTTATCAAATTCTATGTAATTGCTGTGGCAAAGCTTATATTGGGCAAACGAAAAGATTTCTTAAAACAAGAATATCAGAGCATAAAAGAAGTATTAACAAACACCTGACAAATGGAAATTGTGCTTTGGCCCAGCATTGCATAGAGTTTGATCATACATTTGATTTTGATAGGGTCAAAATTTTGGACAGGGAAAGCAATTTATCTAAAAGACTTTTTTTGGAAATGGTACATATTCAAAATAATAGTAATAATGTTAATTTCAGAACGGACATTCAAAATTTTAGTAGTATTTATAACAGAATATGTAAATTAAATAAATAAAATCAAAGCCCATTTAGCTACTATTTTTCATATATATATAAATTTAATAAATTTTTTGTTGTTGCCATCGTTACATATTTTAATGACATTTACAAACATTTAAAAAAAAAAACATTTCCCTTTCCTATATGACATTTTTCCGTTTCCTGTTGTAATTTTTTGTAAGTATTATAGTTACCCTTTATGTATTTGATTATTGTATTTTATATATTTATTGTAGTGTCCTGATGAAGGAAAAATAGTTTCCGAAACGTAGACAAGAAAATAAAACTTTTACATTATATGACTGAATTTCCTATTTATTTAAATATATATTTATAAATTTAAATTTATGTTCGATATTAAAATTCTGAATCTGACCAATCAGTATCTATTACGTGACTTGTTCCTGCTTGTCATTTGACGTTTCACTAGTTATTAGTTCAGATTTTAGGTTACAATTTTATCTTCGTGAATTTGTTAGACGCTAATGAACAAGATGATTTTTAATAATAACAGGAATGTTTTTACCTCTCGCTAAGAGAGGTATTGCATTTATGCTAAAATTCGCATATCCAGATTATAGTGAATAAGCACGATTTAAGGTCCCTAGAATCCGATTATAACATTATTAAAATTATGTCAGTGTATGTGTGTTTGTGTGTATGTCTGGATGTTGGAGGGACGATTCCTCAAAAACTATAAGACTTAAGAACTGTTTAACTATAGATTCCTCAATCTGACATACCTAGGAAGAGTTGAAAGGTTTTGCTAACAATTAAACAACCAGAATTTTTTGGAAATTTTTGTTATTAAATATTGAAGAACATAAAATTCTTCATCTAATAAACTTAAAAATTTTATTATATCTTGTATAGATTTAGAGATAAAGATATTATAATATATAGAGTAATCTAATCGCAGAGGCTAAGGCACTAAGGAAACCAGTTGACAAATTCCAATGTTTATAACATAGTTTGTAAATGACACCTTCTGGGAAGTATATTTAACCTTTCTTATTGTTTTATTAATTAAATATTTGAAATTATAGGTAAAATGCATATATTCATCAGAAATACCACCAATCTGGTTGATGAATTGGAATAATCTGTGACATTTAGAAACTTCCTCATACAATGAAAAATAGATATAATTAGAATTATATGTGTGCAAAAGACATGTTAAATACAATAAAAAACAAAATTTGGGTAAAGTTCTGCTTTTTTTTGTTATAAAAGAACGGTTCGAAAGCGAAGTGCAATACAATACTTATATAGCCGAATATGGAAATGGCGAGAGGGTTTGTGCTCGCCACAGCAGATTTTTCACTATTGTTTTGTATAATAAGAATTAAAACAAACACAAACTTAATAAACGTAGATGGTCTGTTAGGCCTAAAGAACACATTGAATTACAACGGACAGTACCATAGTTTGTTTCTGAAAGTGAAATAACAAGATTATGAACAATTCTTCAAATATACTCGTATGAGTGTGCATGCATTTGATTCCTTGCTATCCCTTATTGCATTGAAATTAGGCAAAAGTTTTTATTTTTGATTTGCTTTATCGTACAAATTACGATGTTCACGAATACTGTTTATTAACAAAAAACAAAATATCAATTTGTTCCTGTAATTCATTTTCCAAATGTCAATACACGAACAGAAAAGACAGCTGACGGATGAAGCAAAGTTATACCGCCATGTTTAATAGTTCTCTCTTGTGATTGGTCGAATGTGAAATTTACATTTGGAAATATAATATATAGTTATATTCCAAATCTAAATTTCAAATTACTAAATTTGTAAATCGTTCATAAACCATCGTATGCATTTTAAATGAGTTTATATTTTAAAATCTAAATTATAAATTCGTAAATTAAATTAATCATAAATCAGCCTTAAGACTGAACATTTTACCTTAGTTCTACTAATGTTTACCTCTGCTTTCTTTGAAATTGTATTCCCTATATAACATTTCAAGTACACAGGCGGTATATGTTTTCAAAAAGAAAGAAAAATAACTTTGAAATATTGTAAAACTTTAAAAATTTGTCATATCTATACACGTGTTTTAAATTGACGGCTTTGTTTGTTTAAAAGTTGAATTTCTCCTAATATTTACGACCTTCAAAACTTGCTTCAGTGGAAAGTTTAAGTCAAAGTTACAATTATTTCTGCCAGAAACAAGGAACGAGTTTTTTTTGACAGTTTTTTTGAGATTCAACGCATTTCTTGCATGACGGTGCATTTACATCTAAAAACGACAGTTTATGTAATATTTCTAATAAGTGGGAATCCCGTAGTAAACTTTATGTTTTATAAGACCAATATTAGATAAAAACTATTTAACGGAATAATTAACAAGTACGATTAAATTACATACCATTATTCATATTTTGTGGTTATACCTATAGCGTTTATATAGATTTTCGTACTAATTTTAACCTAATAACCCACAGAATGAAGATAATTAATCATCTTTTCTGCTAAGTGAAGCATTATAGACACAATTTCCTTCAGTATTCTACCAATTAATACTTGTATTTTAATTATACATGCTGTCAATCTAAACAATGAATTCTTATAAGACAAATTATTTTTTATATATTATTTTTCTTCATTCAGTGATTAATATTTTGCGATTAGATTTATATTTTACCGTGAGAATATTTTAAAACAAAATTAAGTGACTGAGGGCCGTTTTCATAATCAGGCTCAGTTTAAGACTTTAATTAAAATTACTTTAGACTTTATGTTTATTTTAAAGTAATACTGCAAACGAAAACAACTTTAATTGTTTATTTTAAAGTAATACTGCAAACGAAAACAACTTTAATTTTAATTTAAAGCGTTAAAGACTTCACATAAAGTTGATGCATTAACATTCGACAGTGTTTGTATTTATCACCCAAAACTACTTTTGATTTAATCAAAATTAAGACTAGAAAACGGATGTTTTACAAAAATAATTGTTTATTACTACCATTGTAATGGTAATTATACATAGAGGATATTTCCCTTAAAATAACCAGTGCGTTTTAGGGTGAACTGTAATAACTTTAGAGAAAAAATTTATATACAAAAAATCTGATGTGGCCAACACAAAACCTCCCGCTATTTAATTTTTATTAATTTGAATACATACCTACGTATTTGGCAATGCGTCAAACTATATTATGTTCCATTGCATATAACTATTGCTTTATTTACGATTTTCTTTATTATTTAATATGTCACTATTATTAATTTGAAGTGATTAGTTTTTTGACAATGACGTTTACCTGTCAGTTACATTCATTTGAAAAATAAACTGTGTAACAAAGGAATTGTGTTTATCTTAGGCTTCGGGATTAAAAAAAGAAAAATGATTTTTAAATTTATCTGTAAAATATATAGAAAAAGTATTAATATATATCTTTACAAAATTCAATAAACTATAATTTTCCAATGATATAAAATGCGAAAAATTGGCATTTAATGATATTTTTTGAAGAAAAACCATTATGAGCTTTTAGTGAAGTGCCATTTCTGCTTTTCCGATTTACACCAAAATCTAATGGCTTCTTTTCGTACTAGAATAGGGTAGAAATACAAGGTTTCAGAATTTTGTGAATGATAGTAGAGTTAGAAGATAGATAGAGTTAGAGCGAGGACAAAATTCATACACATACACACACACACACACACACACACACACACACACACACACACATACACACACACACACATACAGACATCATCGTGAAAATATTAAAATTGGATTCTAGGGACCTTAAAACGTGGTCATTTACTAAAATCTCGATATGTGATTTTAGCACGATCCCTATACGGTAGCGGGAGGTAAAAATGACGAAGAATAAGGGGCTAATTTATCAATAGTAACAAACCGAAAATTCAACCAGTCGTTATATATCCAGATTTTACTGAACAAGCACGTTTTAAGACTCCTACAATCCGATTTTAACACTGACGATGATGCTCTGTGTGTGTGTGTGTGTGTGTGTGTGTGTGTGTGTGTGTGTGTGTGTGTGTGTGTGTGTGTGTGTGTGTGACATTCATGGGAAGAGCTGATTAGGTTTTGGTAACAATTGGACAACGTAAGTAGTAGTTTCTTTAAAATATTCTTCTAAATATTATTTTTTGAAAATTTGTTTTATTACTAATATTGAAGTACATTAAATTCTATATCTGTGACATTTAAATATTTTATTATATCTTCTATACATTTAGAGATAAAGACACTATATACTTGTCATTGTCTTTTCAAATACAATCTATGTAAGACCGATACAGCTAAAGACAGTACGTATTTGTGTACGATGCGAAAAGGATGGATAAATTTTGGAGTACTGGAACTGTTCCCAGAAAACTAAATTAGTGCCATGTTACAATGCTTAACAGCAAATAATATCCTAATTATAAAAAGTAGCATTCGTCAATCATTTTTGTTTGCCGCATCAAAACCAAATCCCAAACTTCAGCTTACTATGAAAAATCCCCAAAAATTCATTTATTTTTGATCCCAACAATCCCATCTTTATAAAGTATCCTTCCACTTCCAATGAAATCCTCCAAAGTCTAACGAATTTCCATTTCTCCAAGTCATCATTCAGCCACCGAAATCATAGTTCCTGATCACTATGAGTCAACATAACCTCAATCCCATCCCCGCGTGGCACGCGTTCACACATCCGCAGAACAATCGGCAATCGGCGATGGTAAAGCGATGCAGAGTGACTTGCATCTTCTCCACAACCAACTATTAATAATATCGTTACGGGAGCAAAACAAGCGACGCAAAGGATGCGAAGGGCGAAGAGGAAGAGGAGGATGATGTGATTCAGGATGGGATAAGCGGAAGAAATGGATGAGCCATGGAAGAGCCACTCAGGAAATGTGATCGCTGTCCGCGAAAGATTTTATTTAACTTCGTAGATACGAGAATGAAATTTTAATTGTGATGTTTGATTTGTGGGAATGATGGATGGATAAGGATTACTGCTAGCTAAATAAACAGAAAAATAGGTTGTGAGTTGTGACCAGCACAATATCTTTCGCCATTTTCATATTAGGCTATACAAGGTGTTAAAAAATAAGTGTCACAAATTATGAGGGCATATAGTACTGACCAAAATGAGTAAGAAAAGCTTAATCAACATGGTTCCGATCTTCAATAGCTTCCGAGATATAAATAAAAAATAAATAAATAAATAAATATATCATCACGGCATATTACCCATTTCTGAGTGTGCCACAATCTGCTTTTTCGCAGATATCGCTAATGATGATGACATATTTGTACCGTGCGGGCGCTTACCAGGCGTCACCTCACGGGCATTCATTGCTGGCGTTGAGAGTGCACCACAGGGGTCACTTTTGTGCCATTTAAAATAACGCAGTGAAAAATGTGTTTTTTCAGGGTTTACCTCTGCTATTTCGAAAACTGCAAGAGTTTTTGTTTACCTTTCAAAGGTCATCTTAGATGTGTTTTTGTTTTTCAAAAAAAATCGAATAATTGTACTAAGACAAATGTTGTGGCGATCTTGGCCAATATTTAGTTTTCAAATAACTTCATAACTAGTAGTAAGTCAAAAAAATGATTCATACAAAATGTTATTGTTTTTATGGTCTATTTACTGACAGAATAGTATATTACATCCGAGGTGGGAGATGTTTCATTACAGCCGAGGGCTTACGTATATTACCGAGAGGTGAAGCCTAGAGGTGAGATATGCGCGAGGCTGTTATGAAACTCCCACCGAGGTTATGTATATTATTTTATTCACAATCATCCTCATTTTAAATCAATAATTTTCAAAATAAATCAATGAATTATAACCTTTATTTTATTAATATTTTGATAGCTGTCTTAAAATTTGTTTAGCCTACTTAATTATGGGGATTTACGGCAATGTTGCTAGGCAACCCCTACATAAACATTTCCAACCAAAGTGAAATCTGTTATTTCCAACCCAAGAGATTGTCATTAAAGTTAGGAATGACGTGTTTTCCAACCTCCAAAAGGTTAGGAATCTGTATCTAATACAAAATGGCCTCTTTCTTAAAAGCAGTTGAAGATCGGACCAATGTTGATTAAGGTTTTTTTATTCATTTTGATCAGTACTCTACGCCCTTATAATTTGTGACACTTATTTTTTAACACCCTGTATAAGTATTGTATTTAACATATCTGACAAAAAAAATCTAATTATATCTATTCTTTATTTTTCAATTCATTCCTCGTACTCTTCTAAATGTTCGAGATTCTTCCAATTCATTGACGAGATTAGCGGTATTTCTGAAGGGTATATGATGAAATATATGTATAGCAAGCGCGTTTTTAATTGACACTGATACTGTACATACTTTGGCTTATAAATAAATCCCCTTTCTTCTTATACCAATTTTAGATGTTAACGGAGTGTTGTCCTCGTTATAACAATAATAATAATATAAATATTATTACATCTCGACTTTCCCAATTATTTTAGGTTCTCCGTATTCAAGGGTCATGTCAATTTAAAGTGCGGCAGCTATATCTTTAGTTTTATATATTTAATTAATGATAAAATAAGTAATATTAAATGGACTTCCCTGAAAAAGCCTTTTATAATGTCTCTGGATTTTAGCACTGACATCTATGTCATTTACAAACATTTTAATTTTTTAACTGATTTCCATGTGCTTTTTGATTCATTATACAATGGATTATCTTATATATTTATAATTCACTAGGTAGCTTTAAATCTGTAGAAGATATAATAAAGTTGTTAGTAACTCGCAAATTACTCATCGATAAAAATCGTATAATACATGATATGAAAGAGAATTTCATACCGAATTCAAATTTTTAAACCGCGTTATTCTCTCATTAAACATGTCAGAGTGGTGGATGAAAAAATAAAACTTTGTAGGAAATCGCTGACAAAAATAATTTTAAAAAAATCTGCTGTGGCCAGCACAGTACCTCTCGCCATTTCCATTTTATGTTATATAAGTATTGTATTGCACTTCGCTATCGAACCGTCGTTTTATAATAAAAAAAATTACAGAACTTTACCCAAATATTGTTTTTTATTGTATTTAACATATCTTCTGCACATACAATTCTAATTATATCTATTTTTCATTGTATGAAGAAGTTCCCAAATGTCAGAGATTCTTCCAAATCATTAGTAAGATTGGCGGTATTTCTTATGGATATATGCATTTTATCTACAATTTTAAATATTTAATTAATAAAACAATAAGAAAGATTAATGCCCAGTTGCACCAACAAGATTTAAATTTTAATCTACGTTTAAAAAAATAAATGCAAATCGAAATTTTGACATCAATGTATTATAATTCATTTGACATTTCTTTTTGATGCAATATTATCTATTTAAATCATGTTTAATATTTAATATACCTACGTTGGTGCAATCGGCGATAAATGTATTTCCCAGAAAAAGCTTTCGAATGTCACTAAAACTGTTGATTTTTGATAATTACAAACTATATTATAAACATTTGAATTTGGCAACTAGTTTCCTTAGTGCCGTAGCCTCTGCGATTAGATTATTCTATATATTACAGTATCTTTATCTCCAAATCTATACAAGATATAATAAAAATTTTAAATGTATCAGATGTAGAATTTTATGTTCTTCAAAAGTAGTAATAACAGAAATTTTCAAAAAATAATTATTACAGGGGTCACTTTTGTGCCATTTAAAATTCGAAATATTTGGCGTCGGTCGGGACCGAACCCGGTTCACCAGATTCGCGACCAGACACTCAGACACGCGGCCACGGAATAATATTTAGAAGATTTTTTTAAAAGAAACTATTAGTCTTATGGTATTTGAGAAACCGTGGCTCCATATCCATTACATCCACACACACAAACAAATCTGGATATGCGAATTATAGCATGATTCCAATACCTCTCTTAGCGACAGGTAATTATCGAAACATTACTTAATTCGATGCCATGACAAATAAAACTGTTACATTAAAAGCTATTAAACTAAAGTTGCAATCCAAGCAAAATATCTATTGCTCGGACTACTAGTATTGTATGATATAATCTTTTCACGAATAGTGTCAACCATTATTAGGTAATAAATTCGAATTAAAATTGCATGAAAAAGAAATAATGGGCAATTCTGTCAATATGAATAAGCATAGTTGTGTATACTTAGTAATAAGCATAAATATATGTTCACAAATAATTAAAAAATAATCGCATGGAAACAGCAAAACATTGTTCGAAGTGCAGGATTGAGTGCATAACAAATTACATATTAAATAGTACCTAGTCTCGACATATGTATTATTTACTTTCCACATAAATACATATTACTCAGAGACATAATGATTTTCTAACGATTTTTTGTTGAATACATATTTATAGTATAAATGACATTAAACATAGTCGTGATCAACATAAGTCCTGTTAATATAATGAGATTGGTTGATTTTTAATTTCCTATCATATCCGGATGCAAGTATTGCCGTTTATTATTCAACCCAAAGTAGATAGTAGTTAGATTCAATATTATTTATTGCAGATATTACATGCACAATATACTTTGTCCTATTAACCATTAATATTCAAACTGCATGTAATGCAGATAATCTATATTAGTTGATTGAATCTATCTATTAACGTTAAATCTATATGTTTGATTAAAAGTTACAGTTTTACTAATAAAAGTGAACTTCTTTATACAGAGTGATCAAAAAGAAATGATGTTGTTGGAAATACAATTCTACAAAGATCCCCAGAATTACTGGGAATCTTTTTATTCCACCAAGTGAAAGCGAAAATACTATGTGACGTCATTTTGACAATAAATACAAATAGGTTATGCCAGAACAGGGACCTGACAGTTAATAAGATTTTGAGTGATTGAAATGCATTAGATTATTGCTTATGTGGAATATAAGAAATATAAGTACGTGGGTAAGGAAAACAACAACCATTTTAATAAAAAGTTGTAAATAAGCCTAAATTTAAATTTTCAAATGTTACTATACCCAAATCATTCAAGCAGCCAATGCACGTCATTAATAAAAATTGAATAAAAGCAACTAGATGTGTGACGTCATGTACTGGTACGTTTGCAGAGGTTCTAGAATCTTTATGAAAAGAGTTATACAGATTGCAATCTGTATTATTGACATGGTCATGAACTGTCACATCTACAAAATAAATGCTATATTTTAGTCACTGTCCATTTCTATTTAAATTATTTTATAATACTAACCTTATTTATACTTATATATGCCATATAAAGACAATAAATAAAAGTGAGCCGAATTTCAAAGAAATATAGCGAATTCTTCTGACTGATTAGAAGTGCTACCTTTGGCAGATTCACAGATTTTGTGTTTGCGTTAATGGTCACGTTGCGTCGTTGCGTTGCGTTTAACATTACTTTATTATAAATAGGCCTTTACAACGCACAAAAATGTTTCAAACACGATACAAATATTTTTCAAGTAATAACTTTGACAGTATGAACATACAAATTATCAATGTTGCCAACTATAGCAACAATTAAACGAATAATTTGACGTTGATGTACATTATTTATATATTATTCATGTCATATACGATAAGTAATGAACTCTACTATTCATCTTAATAATAATTATATAAGGCTATACACTTTTTGACGGTTAAAAATGATTAAAATTTTATTTCATTTTTCACTATTAGTGATTTTAATGCATTAAGGTTTTTACACTAAGCAATGACGTGCATTGGCTGCTTGAATGATTTGGGTATATCAACAACAAGAAATCAATTTTTTGTATCAGAGTTACCAATTTAAAGTAATTTTTTGTTATTGTCAACTGAATCAATTCTTTTTGATCACTCTGTATTATTTTGTTTGTCTACGAACTTAATGTCAATGAAGTTTATATTCTTTAATTTTTAAAGTATTTTAATAAATATCTAATAATCATAAGAAATATATTAGCATCTTATTACAAGTTTGTAATAAGTTTCATTCACTATAC
Organism: Ophonus ardosiacus; assembly: GCA_943142095.1. Lineage (NCBI taxonomy): Eukaryota > Metazoa > Arthropoda > Insecta > Coleoptera > Carabidae > Ophonus > Ophonus ardosiacus. The sequence goes on from OW964824.1 coordinate 59,178,532, forward strand.
TTTTATGCAACTGAAAATTATAACAGGAATGCAGAACAGCTGATATATTCAAAAAATTCTAATTGATTTATAGAATCTTTTCCAAGGAACTTTCAGTATGGAATAAAAAATAGTATATGTTCGTATTACAATTTTACTGTATATATATAGAATCTTTTCCAAGGAATTTCTGATATGGGATTTGTACAAAATACATCGAATTGACGGGGGGTCTTGTGCTGGCCACAACAGATTCTTTTTCAATAGGATCATAACTACAGCTTATAAAGTTGTGATTAAGATGATGTTTTGTACCATGGAACCTTGTACGTTAAGTCACGTTTTAACAACGGGCATAGGAAAATACATTTTGTATTCTTAGTTTAAGAACTATAATTTTTTTTTATATTTAAATTTTCTATAAGTCAAGTCATCAAAACTATAATCCACATATAACAGATGATAAGAAGAGCAAATTTTGAAAGGTAGGCCCATGGAAATAATAATGTTGTCCTAGTAAGTAAGCGGCAAATGTCAAAATCGTATGGAGCGACACGCTTCAGCCATTTTTGATTTCTCTGTATTATCTGAACATGTCATGGGGTCCCGTGGCCGCGTGCCTGAGTGTCTGGTCGCGAACCCGGGGGAACCAGGTTCGATCCCGACAGACGCTAAATATTTCCAATTTTAAATGGCACAAAAGTGATCCCTATAGTGCATTCTCTACACCAGCTATGAGTGCCCGTGAGGTGACGTCTGGTAAGCGCCCACACGGTAAATGTAAATAATAGTTTAAATTTTCTTTTAAACTAATTAACAAATGTAAATAATAGTTCAAATTTTCTTTTAAACTAATTATCCTACACCATTTGTAGCGCTAACATCTAAAAATAATTCTCTTTATTTTCTGAATAATGTATTATTTTGGACGGCTCAAATTTCCTAAAATATGTACATAACATAAGTGGGATGAATTTAAATATAATTACAATAAATCTTACGGTGTAGAAATCTTATCAATACAATATTTAGTGTTATTGAATACAATTTTACTATTTTTTCTTCTGATTTTCTGATTGTCTTTTTTCTATTTTTTTTTTTAAACAAAATTAGCCACTTGATATTAATTTTTAACAGTAAAATATATCGTCATCATTACCGATGTCTACATATGTTGTAGATACTAGCACACCCAGAAATGGGTAATATGCCGTGATGATATATGTATTTATTTTATCTGATCATGTCTATATTTATAAGTAGATTTACATCCAATAAATTTTACTGTCGATTTCTTAATTTATTTTAGTTAGTGACTTTCTTATTACCACAACTTCACCAATTTCCATTACAAACAAAAATTACAGAACCGACTTTTGTGTGAAAAAATCACCAACGTCAATGGCGTTGTATGTGACAAAAACTTGGTAAAAACGTGACAAAAACCCGAGCAGTAGATTCGGCGTCAGATGTAGAGTTTTTGCTTCGCTATCTCCCTGTTAGAGGCGCTGCAGTCGCATCACACATCACTCTCTTCTGCTTCTGCATCACTTCTTCGCTCTTCTCTTCGCTGCAAAGCCAACGCTAGCAGCAGCATTCCGAGTGCAAGTGAAAAAATCGACAAGATAACTGCTGTTATTCCATGACTTGAATGAGCTACAAAAACTGAATTAATTTTATGTTCAAAGCAGATGCTTTAGAACTTTAGATGATATTGATTTTCAAGAGGATTCTTTCAAAATCTTCGAATAGAATAACGAAGGTTTAGTGTACATTCCGAATCTGCAACTTTATTCTAACTAGCAGCGAATGAGAGTTGACGTTTAAATTATTTTTACCTCCCGCTACCCTTCGTAAAAGAGGTATAGGGATCGTGCTAAAAATCACATATCGAGATTTTAGTAAATGACCACGTTTTAAGGTCCCTAGAACCCAATTTTAACATTTTCACGATGATGTCCGTATGTGTGTATGTGTATATTAATACTATTAAATGCCATTTTTTCGCATTTTGTCGTTATGAAAATTATAGATTATTGAATTCTCTACAGGAATACATTAATACTTTTTCTATATACATATGTTACAGATAAATTTAAAAATATTTTTTTTTACAAGTCCCGAAGCCTAAGAAAAACACAATTCCTTTGCTACACAGTTCACATTTCAAATGAATGTAACTGACAGTAAATGTCACTGTCAAAAATCTAATCACTTCAAATTAATAATAGTGACATTTTAAAAAGAAAATAGTAAATAAATCAATAGTTTTATGCAGTGGAACAGTTTGCAGCGTTAGTAAATACTTAAGTATGTATTTAAATTAATAAAAATGGATAGGAATGTGTGTCGAAGGATGTTTGTTGCGTAACTATTATTGTGGTCCAGATGCGGTTATTCGCTACCGAAAATCAGTCACTTTAATATGTTCTTATGTATGAATGATATGATGATTGTGGACAAGGCGAAAGAAGAATGTTGGTAAAGAGTGAAGTGAGTCAGCTGAACTCTTACTCTTATCCCTTTTCTTATTGTTACTATTGTTTCCGGGTTTTTGCTAACCCACTAAGTGGGAAACGCGTGATTTTATGTATGTATGTATGTAAAAATTAAATAGTGGGAGGTTTCGTGTTGGCCACATCAGATTTTTTATATTAGCGTTTTATAACAACTTTTTGATTGTCATTTTCGTTGCTAAATGAAATACTTTTAAGCAAAAGGACTTAAAAGTAACATTTTTAAGCACTGGTGCACAGTTTAAGGCGTAGAAGCGACAGTTTAATGCGTAAAATGTTACTTATAAATACTAGTGCTTAAAAGTATTTCATTTAGCAACGAATAGATGAACCTGACGTCCGCCTACTTTTTAATTTTGAAAAATTCAAAATGTTGATATTGATTGAGAGTAAATGATTGTAGGAAAAATAATTTAAAGGTCAATTTTCGGTCGATAGTCTCACTATATTATCTGTGAGGGTTCTTCTTCATTGGAATGGTAATTAGGGTTAAAAAAAATCCTGAATACGTAGACAAAGTTTTATTTATGTCTTACTAGTATGTTATTGTTTTATAACAACCTCAACATTAGGTCCGTTATTGAGTAAATAATACTCTAGGGCGTATTAAGTTGCTATGGTAATGTTGACAACAAACTGAGGTTAATAATACTGATACTAATATAAAGTGCAGTTAAGGTTAAGAAGCATTGTGAATTGTAGCCGTTTATAGTCATATTTGTTTCATCACAAATACAAACCAGCATACTTCTTATTCTTAGCGATAACATTGCTCGTCCATATTGACAGAAATATACCACAAGAAATATATTTTTTGTTTGAAAAAATGCTTTGTTTACAGAAACAAAATATTACCTAGATACCGCATTCACAGGCTACTTTGTAAGTTGTATTAAAATTATGTGATTTATTATTTTTGTTTGATAAATTCTAGTCAGACAAAATGTTTATTAAGAATTTCTAGTAAGACATAAAACGTTGAAGGCACCACGGGTGTTAAACGACAATAATGCCTTCGGTCAACGTACTCGCCTCGGGCCAGAGGCCCTCGACAGTACACCTCAGGCATTATTGTCCTTATAACAACCCTTGGTACCTTAATTACTATAATTTTCGGCCTCGACCGGTTTCGGCACCTCTTATGACCATTGTAATTTTTCATGTAAGTTTTACTTTCTTAAATATTATACAGTTGTTAATTTTGTTAATTTCATCCAGCTCCTGATGAAGGCATAAGTGGTGCCGAAACCGATCGAGGCCGAAAATAAAAAAAAATGACTGCATATCCAGGAATTTTTTTCAACCCTAAGTACTATATTTGGCTACATCTATTGGTAAAGTAAATGGTAGTAAGAACTAAATATTTTAATGAGTAATAAATGCAGATAATTTTTTGTTTGGAGTTGTAAGCATAGCTAAACAGAATATTTAAGATTGTCATTGTTTCGATTAAAAAGTTCGCAAGCATCTCTGTCTGGTCTGTTTATCTCATTAAGCTGAACGCAGATTTGGGTGACGTGACGTTCACTTGTTCCAGAAAAGTGGGAAAAAACTGCCTATCACTTTTTGTGCATCCTTTGTTATTTCCCGTTCCCGTGCTTGCGCGGGCGCGTTCCATTCTCTTATTTTTTTTAAGTATTTTCGTTCGTAGCAGACACATTTCTTTTATCTCTCCTTGTTTCCTGACAGTCTTGTATCTTTTTTGGAGCGCGGGTTGGGATGAACCAAAGTTAGTATCATTACGTCTGCTGCCGCCCTCTCGCCCCCGCCACCGCGACCACCGCCAGCTAGATCCGTGAGGGAATTCGAGAGGTTCAATGGGGATGAACGCCTACTTGCATCAGCTGCATCATGCTCACGTTGCAAGCAATTGCACGGCAACGACCACCGCAGATTTTTTTGTCGAAACGGTAACAAAGTTTCAGAGTTATGATTTTGCGAATTATCGCAATATTTGCTAGTTGTGATAATGTACAAGGTGAACATTGAAAACCGTAATATATGCGTTTAACATGGGGAAACAGTTTTTTTTTTAATATCTAAGACTATTGGGCTTCCAAAATTAAAATGCGCCACTGGTGGCAGATTTTTGAACTGAGTGAAGTGTACATGTAAACAAAAACTATGAAATAAAAGTAAGACTATGTAGATAGAAATTAATATATGTACAACTACAGCAATGAAATATAATCTAAATAAAGGAAATCAAATATTTTTCTATTTAAAAAAAAAAACAATATAATGTTAATTAAAATATGACTAAAATACTCTTAACCTACAACTACTTACTAAAATTAACCCTGTTAACTAAAATATTATTAAAACTATCACTAAATTGTTACTACAAGAAAGATCAAACTCAATTCTACCGAAATGAACAAAAAAACACTATACTGCATCTTAAATTAAATTAAAAACTACGAAAATTAGTCTCACACCAATTGTACTCAGTGAAAAATGTACCATTCGTTTGAATTTTGACGTTTGACGTCAGCGCCATCTCTTGATAATTTGGAAGCCCAAGGTCGAAGAGTATTTAAATAATTATAATGTAATTGTTATTATTAAAATATTTACAAAAATCTGATGTGGCCAGCACATTAGGTACCTTCCGTTACTATTATGTATGTTGTACAATATTATTAAAATATTTTTCAGAACTCATATTAATAATTAGAATAATACTACCTTTTTAGTTTAAATTTTGTATTTTTATTTAATACCAACGTTTCGGCCGTTTTCCCTGAAGAAAGCTAAGAGAGGTATTGGATTCATGCCAAAAGTCACATATCCAGATTTTAGTGAATAAGCACGTTGTAAGGTCACTAGAATCCGATTTTAAAATTTTTACAATGACGTCTCTCTCTCTCTGTGTGTGTGTGTGTGTGTGTGTGTGTGTGTGTGTGTGTGTGGATGTTGGAGGAATGGTTTCTCAAATTCTATAAGACTAAAAACCTATTTAACTACGTATTCCTTAATCTGACATTAATGGTAAGAGCTGAAAAGGTTTTGGTAACAATTGTACAACCGGAACTAGTATCTTCTAAATATTATTTATTGGAAATTTATGTTATTACAAATATGAAAGAATATAAAATACATTGAACATTTTTATTATCTCTTCTACAGATTTAGAGATAGAGAATTATAAATATATAAAATAATCCGTGTAATGAATCTCACAGCTTAAATAACCCCATGGAAACCAGTTGATAAATTAAAATGTTTGTAATTGACAGAAAAATGTCAGTATCAAAAATCTAGATACATTACTGAAGGCTTTTTCTGGGAAGTATATTTAACATTTCTAATTTTATTATTAAAATTATAGATACATATATTACATTTACGCATCAGAAATACCGCCAATCTCGTCAATGAATTTGAATAATATCGAACATTCAGAAAAGTAGGAGGAAACTTATTTATATAATGATTTAAAAAATATAAAAATATTTAAATAATAGATGTACCTAATGGGCTACTTGCGTACCATTTTTTTATTTAATATTTTTGAAGAGAAGGTAAAAACTTGCTACCCATATTTTTTCTTTTGACAAAATTTTTATTAATTAGCCAGAAAAAAATAATGAAATTTGATTATTTGAATTCCCGCCATGTATGACGTAGAATTACGCCGCTCCAATGAATAGTCGTAAAGCCACAGCGTGGTGCCGTCCCATAGTAATGGTATGTTTGTGCGGGTAATGTAGATCACCTGTTTGACGTTTCAGTAATAGTTTGGAGGTTAGTATTTTAGTTTATCTTTTTGGTATCGATATTTTAAATTACATGTAATTACCTATGTGTTTATTTATAAAGTAATTAATGTATTTGAGAGACCAGAGAGAGAGAGAAAAATGAACTAATGTCAAATTCAAATTAAGACTTTCTCGCACGCCAAGCCATCTATTGATAATATTCTTAAACATGTTTCCCCTCCCCCAGTTCAATATAAAGACGTCACAGAAAATTTTCTTTCTTAATTTAGTAAAAAACAAATAATTATTTTAAAATAAAATTTATATTTTTATATATGTTTTCAATATAACATTACGTATATAGTGACAGAAATCGGATTTTCAGTACCACGCAAGTAGCCCATTGGTATTTTTGTGTGGTATGTTAAATACAATATGTACTTATATAGCCTAATATGGAAAGGGCGAGAGGTCTTGTGCTGGCCACAACAGATTTTTTTTCTTAAAGGGCTCTATTCTTTTATGTAATTATATTATATTTCCAAAAAAATTATAACACAAGCATACAATGTCAATTGCATTGAACACTAACATCTATCTATCAAAATTATATAAATATAGTAACACTACAAATGAACAATATATATGTATAAAATTTCAAATTTGATTTTACAGCTTATTAAATATATAAAAGGAAATCTAAATAATAGTTTAGGTGTAGAACTCTACAATATTTATTTAAAACATTAGTGTTTAAAATTAAATGACATTTGTGTTTAAAATTAAATGGCGTACTTTTTAATTAACATCGTGTATATTTTTATAAATGTTGAAATAGATCGGTTTATGCTACTTCAATTTTTAGCGAACTCCATTATTAGAGAACAAAAATAGCTTAATAACTATATTATTAAATATGAAAAAATATTTGTTGAGTTAATTATTTCATAAATTATATTAAAAAACTACTTGTGATCATTTCGGGAGATTTATCGGATGGTAGGAGCAATCATTTAATAAACGTATTTTATCAAATATTCCTAGGTAATTAAGCAAAACATTATACCCAAAAATCATTTAGGTTAATTACTTTTTAAATCCACATCGTTTATTAATTCCATTTGAATATAATTCGCGTAGTTAAATATTGTAGGTAGTGGATTTTTAAATGTGTGATTTTGGCATTTGAAATTAATCCGCATGTACAATGGACATTATTGCCATTAATTATAATCAATAATTTGTTTTGAGCTTTGCTTAAGATCATATAAATCGTCAGTGATTTCAATAATGTTATAATTAGTAATACTAATGAATTTTTAAACTAATTTGAACAAATTAATATAACAGTAAGTAATTAAAATAATTTGTAAAAGCTGGCTTATCTAAAAAAGCACTAATTATTATTAATGATTGAATTAATTTTTCTAAATACAAGCAATTAATAATATAAAATAATAAATTTGGTAGGTATTTGACTTACAAGTATAGCCAGATGGTGTTGTTGACTCCAAACCTGTAAACAAAAATTATTATTACTTTCACTTATTTAATAAACAATAAAATATATACCGTAAATATTTTTTAACGTGAAATATTAGGTTTGTCATATCCATGGTTACGACTCGACATTTGACTGACAGCAATGTATTTGCCTGTCCCATTTAAAATGAAACATAGGGAATGAATTTGCAGAAGTATTATATTTAAATATAGTAAGAAATTTAGCCAAGTCAGAAAATAACTCGAGCACAAGTTGCACACAATATTTATTCTACATCAAATTTTAATTTAGAATGCAGATATAATTATTTAAACAAAATTAACCTCTATTGACATCTTGTCAAATGTGAAATTAGTTCCCTATACTTCATTTTAATAGAACAGGCAAATACAGTTAATCAAATGTAAAATCGTAACCGTGGATATGGCAAACCCAATGTTTTACGTTAAAAAATACTCACGGTGTATCTGTTTTGTGCTACACAAAATGAGGTAATACTGTTATAAATACATACACACTCACACATACACACGCACACATACACACATAAATATCATCTTAAAAAAATGTTATAATCGGATTTTAGGAACCGTGAAACTTGCTTGCTTATTCACTAAAATCTGGATGTGAGTTTTTAGCATGAATTCAATATCTCTCTTAGCGAGAGGTAAGAACTGGGACAGCTTTAAAAAATTTCCGCATGGATTTCTGACTTTTTTCGATTCCTCAATGGGCTACTTGCGTACCTTTTTTTATTTAATATTTTTGAAGAGCAGGTAAAAATTTGCTACCCGTATTTTTTCTTTTGACAATTTTTTTATTAGTTTGCCAGAAAAAAAATAATGTAATTTGATTATTTGAATTCCCGCCATGTATGACGTAGAATTACGCCGCACCAATGAATGGTCGTAAAGCCATAGGGTTTGTTTGTACGGGTAATGTAGATCTCCTGTTTGACGTTTCAACAATAGTTTGGAGGTTAATATTTTAGTTTGTCTTTTTGGTATCGATATTTTAAATTACATGTAACTACCTATGTGTTTATTTGTGAAGTAATTAATATGTTTGAGAGCCCAGAGAGAGAGAGAAAAAAAAAATGAACTAATGTCAAATTCAAATTAAAACTTTCTCGCACGTCTTGCCATCTGTACGGTACATTTTTAAACATGGTTTCCTTCTCGAGTTTAATATAATGACATCATAGAAAATTTTCTTTCTTAATTTACTAAAAAGTGATAGAAATCGGATTTTCAGTACCATGCAAGTAGCCCATTGGTTTCATCTTCAAATTTGCAGTCAAAATTCGTTGGCACAACCTCCAGAATATTTCAGTACGTTCTTTCAAATCATCAATTGTTGTACGACGATCAGACATGATCGTATCACGGATTTTTCAATGCTTTCGTCTGTTTTGGTAATCGAGACACATCCGGATCTAGGTTCGTTTCTAATTAACATTCGACCAAGTTTAAGACGAGAAAACCACTCATAAACCCTTGCTTGCCTCAAATATTCCTCGCCATAAGCCCTCCTAAGCATTGCGACAGTTTCTGCAGCTGATTTCCCAAGCAGGAAACAAAACTTTAATGTCTGCTATTCTAAAAATCGAGAACAGCGGTTACAAAAAAGAATCACAATGAGTATTCGCGAGTGAAGAAGAGGAGGAGCTTAGCGCGTGACGTAACAATATGGCCGGTTTAAGGTAGATGCAACTGTATTCTTATACACTGCGGCGTTTGAAATACAAAGTAATATTAATATTATAGTTAATATTAAATAAAAATAATGTTTCTAGTATGAATAACATTCTGAATTTTGCAAACTAGTCCGTTTCATATAAATCATCTCGAATTTCGAATTTACATGATTCGAGTCTTTGTTTTCTTGAATCTACATAGTACTGCATTATTACAGTCTTTGGTAGATTAATGGAGAGATAAGTATTATTATTTTATTGTCATCTTTGTGCAGGCAAGTCTAGAAGTTTAGATTTCATTACTAAGTATTTTAATAAAGACACTAAGTAATTATTATCTTGTAGTTATACCCGGCAAAATATAATCTTGCTTTACAAAATGCAAGGAGCAAACATTATTTTTACTCGGTTCCTTTTCCATTTTTAAAAGATGAATGCATAACTTTCGTCTACCAACTATTTCAAATTGGCAAATTTCTCTAATAAATTTTTCAGTAGAATTTAGATTCTTGTTTTCGGGAAATTATGGAAATTAATTATTTCTGGATTTCTACGTGCTAATGACGTACATAGATTAAACGCAACTAAAACGTGCTGAAGTTTTAGATTTTGTATTATACTTTATTTCACGTAAGAATAGCGTTGGTTTAGTTAGGGAGATATAATTTCTACCCTTTGATTGGTCAGAATATAAACCTATTTCACAGAAACGAAACAAATATCGCCTGTCAGTTGTCAAATAAAATCTACAGAATTAAGTGATGTTTAACCATATTTTGTTGCAATTTTAGATTTTGACATTTTTACAGATATATTGACAAAGCTTAGTTTCACAAATTGAAATTATTTATTCAATGCATGTAAAAACGGTCGGCTCTTAAGAGTAATCTACTATTTTCTTACGTAAAATGAAGTATAGCCTACAAATTTCAATCCACTCGTGATTTATTTGTTAAATAAGTGACAGAAACGATGAGTTCGCCGCTACCTCGGTTAAGACTTACTACCATGTAGTAGTTCATATTTTCCCTAGACGTCATATTGCTCTATTTCACTAGCGAATTCAGATGTGTTCTTAAGGACGCTTAGGCATCAGATCCAGAATGGCGTCCAGTGAAGGCACCTAGCAGGAGAAGTTGAAAGTAGCGCCGTATCACCGGCCAAAAAATAAATCCGATTATTTTTGGGTACCCCCTCATATGACCAAAAATTGTTCTGTTACAATAAAATTCTTATAAGAAGCAAGAATTTACAAATTACATATTGCTAAAAAGTAGTAATGTCGTCTAAAATTTGGAAGTAGATAGTTTTTCTCTTCTAATATCTTATATAGGTTACACGTGTTCAGTGCTACAAATAATTATTATGAGGTCAGGCGGCGTTGAATAAACAACATCGTGTCACGCAACAAACAAAATTGCTGCAAGAAAAAGGATCCTGACAAACGCAAAAACATTGCTTCACCACGAGTACTCCGTGGCATACACGTCCACCTGGTACACAAAACCTGCCAAAAAACTTAAAATGTTTTTTAATGTTATCATTTATGGAGTGTTGACGTTTCGAAATACGCCTCGCGAGCTGTTTTTATAGCGAATATAACTGTCCAGTAGTTTTTTTTCTTCTAATTACTGCAAAGTTCGTGTGAATATTATTTGAAAAGAATGTCCTCCTGATTTTAGTAAAGTTTTTTATTTCGTCTGAAGTAATATACCTGGTAGCTTAATTCAGGTGTATGGCGCCAGGTCAAATAATCCTGCTTTGAGTGCTTTGAATATGAAAGTTAAACATTTATTAAAAGTTTTAACCGAATACTTAATGTGTAGAGGACATGTATAATCCCGCAATCTAGTACGGTGTGCGATGACAGAGCCGCTCTGCAGGGGATTTATGTCACTAACCAACTCTCTGCTCAACGCTACTGCCATGCAGGGCTACCAAAACTGTTCGGGAGTCACGCTAGAATGATTGACGGTCTATTTCGCAACCGATTCCTAAACCGTTGCCTAGATAGGAATTTTCTTAATTTAAGGACTGCATAAACTGACAATTATCCCTTAAGGATTTCACCAGACAAAGCAATGCTCTAGGAATTACCGCTAGGAATTACTTACGTAGGCATCGAAATATTAGTTATTTATAAGTAAAAAAATAATTTTTATAATTTATTACTTATTTTGGCCTTCATTTATTTTGTCGATTATTTTTGTCAACATTGAGACTGGAAATTATATGCAGCTAGAAGAAATAGGTATCTTTTGCTATAAATATATTTTAAAATTTCTATTACAAAAATCTGTTGTGGCCAGTACAAGATCTCTCGCCATTTCCATATTAGGCTATATAAGTATTGCATTGCACTTCGCTATCGAACCGTCGTTTTATAACAAAATATTACAGAACTTTACCCAAATATTGTTTTTTATTGTATTTGCACACATATAATTCTAATTATATCTATTTTTCATTGTATGAGGAAGTTTCTAAATGTCACAGATTCTTCCAATGCATTAACCATATTGGCGGTATTTCTGATTGATATATGCATATTACCTATAATTTCAAATATTTAATTAATAAAACAATAAGAATGACTAAATGTACTTTCCACAACAAGCTATCAGAATGTCACTAAAACTGTTGATTTTTGACACTGAAATCTGTCATTTACAAATTATGTTATAAACATTTGAATTTGTCAACTGGTTTCCTTAGTGTAGTTTCGCCTACTCGACGTGTTATATCTCGATATTCTATATATTATACCGTCTTTATCTCTAAATTTATAGAAGATATAATAAAAAATTTAAATGTATCAGGTGTAGAATTTTGTTTTTCAAAATTAGTAATATCAAAAATTTCCAAAAATTAATATTTGGAAGAATTTCTTTTAAAAACTACTACTTCCGGTTGTTCAATTGTTACCAAAACCTTTTCAGCTCTTCCCAGGAGTGTCAGATTGAGGAATTCATAGTTAAACAGGTCTTATGTCTTATAGTTTTTGAGGAATCGTCCGTTCAACATCTAGCCATACACACACACACAGACATCATTTTAAAAATGTTATAATCGGATTCTAGGAACCTTGAATCGTGCTTATTCAATAAAATCTGGATATGCGAATTTCAGCATGAATCCAATACCTCTCTTAAGGAGAGGTAAAAATGGAAAATATAAATGAAATAAAAATGGAAATGAAGAAAGAAAAAATAAAAATGGCAAAATATGGAATGAACAATACAAAAACAGAAACTGAATCCTTTGATTTTGTAAAAGGGTAAAAATTATGTATTTAATTATAAGTTATAAAATTAACGATATATTTAAGTGTTTACTAATTAATTTTATTTCATACCTATATAAACTCATATAGGTATATAAAATACTGTCTTTTAACTAAAGGAAATCTTTTTCAAAATTAATTTTCCTCATAGAATTTAAAATAATTCATTCTTTCCTTTCAATCTTGTGCGTTCTTTTTTTCTATTTTTCGTTATAAAAATCAAAATATTCAACAAATTTGTACGATTTTCATTATGAAGTGTCAGCTGTCAAACGTTAGGAAATGCTTAGTGATTTGGGCATCGGAAAACAGATACCTAATGACGTAATTCCTAAAGTGAAATAGGCAATGTTTAGCTGTTGGCGCAAAACGAAATTTTCTAGGTAGTGCATATGTGGTGCTCATTGGGTACATTAAATTTTAGGAATCAGTGGTGAAATCGGCCATGCAACTCCAAATATAACAATATTCTCACTTCTACCATACTCTAACAAATTTCGTTTAAATAAACACTAAATTATATTAAACTTGTAACACCAAAGAGTATATTTTAACTTTTAAATATGTATTATATAAATAAAGATGACAACAACATTTATAGAAAACATTTGTCGTACAGTACATTATACCACTTACAGGTAAGCAGAAAATCTTCATGTCTGCAGCCGCGTTTAAGAACACACATAAATATAAGTCTTTGTATTTCACTTTAAATATTAGTTTTCACATCAGTTAATACACACAAAAATACGTCCGCTTGCAACAACATATCACAAGAAACTAATAAACAAATATCGTGTTATATAGACTATCGCAGGACTTGGTTTAAACATGTTTCAAAAGGCACCAAATAAGAAAAACTTATTATTGGGAAATAAAACACAGCATAGTTAGAGATTCACGGGCTTGGCTTGAAGCTTGAAAGCTTGGCTTGGCTTGGCTTGAAAAAGCTTGAAAAATCAAACCAAGCCTGCCTTTCAAAAAAGCTTGACTTTTCAAGCCAAGCCAAGCTTCTGTTTCATCAAGCCCAAGCCAAACCAAGCCTAACATTAAAAAAAGCTTGAATTTTCAAGCCAAACCAAGCCTCCGACTGTCAAGTAGCTTGGTGAAAAACAAGCTTTTTCAAGCTTTTCACAAGAATTGTTGACGAGGCCGGCAAAACCGAAATTTTATGGAGGTAACGTACTTTTTCATTGCTTCAGCACAGTTTTGCGGATTTCTCAGAACTGAGGTAGGAACAGTTAGTAGGCTTCAAAAATTTGTAAATGGGAAAGTTCATCCCATCGTCCCACAGATCACTTATTTTCACAATCTGAACCAACTAATCGCACACTTTAGTGCACGCACACAATCAAGTACAATATAAATTTATAGTTATTGAAAAAGTTTTTAAATAGATAATGATAACGTAATATAGAACTATTTAAATTTTTAAAATTTCTTATTATTGTTAAGATAAAAGTAATTTATATAAAAACTTAATTAGATACTTAAATCTTTAAGTAACTGGAATAAATTATAGAAACAAAGGTTTAAGAAATTGATTTATTATTTTTAAATGTATCTGATTATATTTCACAATTAAATAATATTTATTAAATTTTTTAACTATGTAACTTGATCATAAATACCAAGCATCAAGCTTTTATAAATAATATTTATTATTTTACCTGTTACAAGATATTAAGCCTTTGTTTACATATAAAAAATATTCAGCCCTATTTTGTAAGGAAATTGTTAAGTCTTAGCAACGATTAACCAATAGAAACAAATGTATAGCCTGTCGTTTTCATTTTTTTTTTTAGTGTTCGCAATTATATTATTTTATCTGCCATGTTGCTAAGACATACCAACTTTCTTACAAAATAGGGCTGATATATATTAGACGATGACGATACTGACATTCAACAATAATCTACAAAATAAAATAAAATGAAAGTATAATGCTCACGTTCGTAACACGATTTATTTTACTCTATAATAATAACCTTGATGATTAAAGCACTAAAGCACATAATTTGAATACTATTTTTATAAATAAAGTCTTCATTTTCTCAAACCGATAAAATATCGAACAAACCACGGGTGTTATGAATCATAATTTTGGAGCTGAATAAATATTATAAGAAATAATAATATAATCAACACCACAAGGTAATTAAGTGACTACGTATGGTGATGATAAATATTATAGTTTCATTTTGTTAAATGTTTCGCAAATGTTAAATTTTTTGTCAGCTATGGATTTACAATGTTTTGTTATTCTGGTATATCCGAATCATAGAGACAAGAAAGTTTGTGTTTGTGGAAATGTATGTATACAAAGATTTCAATGCTATTTTTAGTACAGCCCCCAATATTGCTCCTAATAAAACAGCCTTGTCTGAGGCAGTATAACAATATAATAAAAATGTAAACCGACAAAGAGATTATTCTGTTCTAAATATTTCCTTGATTCAAGTTTCCCTTGTTTATATGTACATGAATTAAATAAATATATAATAACAGCTTATTACCTAGTTCTGGGAGTGCCAATGTGCTTTAATTTGCAAATTTTGGTAATGGAAACATATCCAAATTGTTGAGGATACCTATTTACTTTTGTGCTATTTGCAAATTGGAAATAATTAGGATAATTATATATACAAAGTAACTTTACATGATTCTGTAATAAAAAATCAGCACAAATTTTATAATGTTCAAAATAGGTAGAAAGGACAAGTTATTGTCTCACGAACAAACAAAATATCGAGGAAATCCCAGTCTATATGATTTTATTATTTCCAGATGTATTTGAAGTTTAAAAGGGATACTATCTACTTAGCAGGTCAGTTTTATCCCATTGTATAAGTAGTATTCCAGAATTATGTATTTCTTTGAACACGGTTCTTGAGTGTTTGGGGTATTGTTTTGTTTTATTTATTAACAAAGCGTAAATATGACTATGTATTATATTAAACTTACAGTTTGTTGGGAAGGTCATGAAAATATATCCTATTCATTTTAGTTATTAAAATACACCAAAGTCAATTCTAACTAATAAACCTATATAGAATGAAAAAATTATAAAGGTAACAAAAATATCAGGGTATTTTTTTAATAAAAGATTTTTTAATTTTTTGATTTTTTGCTTTCAAAAATGAAATAATTGAACAAAACATAAATTTCTATATTTTTATATTTTACCGTTTTAGTTTATCTTTTCGTATAGTTATTTTTTGCACGATCATTTTTTTTTTTAATGTTTACCGATGCAGTAGATTTTATTTCCAAATGATGTGAATCACTTACCGATCAGGGAAGGTGAAGGCGGTAAATAAAAAACAACGATCAAAGCTTACTTTAAAAATTACAACAAACAATTTTTAATATATCAGGTCGATCGTGCAAAATACGTAATAAGTATTGCGGTCAGGAAGAGCTCTTTTACCGATATCGGATATTAAAAAAATCTTCCTCAACCCGTGACTACTACTAACCTTAATACTTAAATAACTATTTCAATTATACCACAAAAAAATTATGTAAACAAAACGTGATTTATTCATCGTTACCACGGAATAATTGGTTTACTTCGATATATTTAATATAATTCCATCCAATATTGATATTCAAATCTTAATACCGAACAGCCCTCCTGTACGTACACTAGATCAAGTTTTCAAGACCCATTATACATATGTATGTACCGTGAAAAAAAAATAAATGAAATAAAAAACATTATATGTGCATGCGAAAATGAGTTTGCGCATGAGCATTAAAAAGCTTGAAAGCTTGAAAAAGCTTGAAAAGGCTTGAAAAAGCTTGATAAAGCTTGAAAATCAAACCAAGCCTAAAACTTTTAAAGCTTGAAGTTTTCAAGCCAAGCCAAGCTTTGGTTCCATCAAGCCCAAGCCAAGTCAAGCCTAACATTAAAAAAAGCTTGAATTTTCAAGCCAAGCCAAGCTTTTTTATTTCAAGCCAAGTAGCTTGGCTTGGTGAATCCCTAAGCATAGTGTTTTTAATAATAATATACATAAATGTTTATTCTGCCAATTTCACAGTGATTTAAACATTGTTGAAATATTAATAATATCATGTTAGATATATACGACATATATCCTGATATTTACACGTTGATATTTGATATACATATATCAAGGCTATAACTACATATATTCCTCTTCAAATATTTAAAACAAGAACAAGAACAATGAAGATAAGCGAAATTATTTAGATTGGATTTGGGAGAGAGCAGAGAGATAGGGAGTAACAGGGCCTAAACAAGGTTCTTAAACATCTGATGATGAGCTTCCGTTCGGTTCCTTAGCTTAGTTTTAATTAAATATTACTTACGTCTAGTGAATAAACATTTTATTCTTCAGTTAAACTATTTGCCGAATAAAATAGCATATTTTTGTTTCACCAACGTCAGTTAGCACTATTTGACAAATAAATCGTTGGTTAAATTATCTGGAGATTTTGCCCAGTTAAATATTTATTCATCGAATAGCTTGACATTTGACATTTTTATTGAGCTTGTTAAAATAATTTTATAATTGTTCAGTAAGGTGATCAAAGGACTAATTATAATAGGTACCAATCTAAAATGAATAAGAGATAAATATAAAAAATGAGTGTCATTGAAAAAGATGTCCAACTAATACAGTTAATTGATAAATGTAGATATATTTATGATAAAAAAGACTTGTCGATTTTACAAAAAGAGACATTACCGGACAGCCTAATGTAAAGTTTGATACAAAGTCATAACGCTAATGCTAAGGTAAATGTATAAGTTTACAGCTTACATAAACCGGCCTTAAGGGCCAGTTTTACAACTCCGGTTAAAATTTTAACTGTCAGTTAAATAAACAAAATTGAAACGAAGTGAACTGTCAAATGACAAATTGGCCATTGCTGTCAATAATCCGATTCAATATTGTTTATTTAACTTGTAGTTAAAATTTTAACCAAAAATTGTAAAATTAGCCCTAACATTGCTATTAGTTTCTAGAAAGCATGAATTATAATTCTGAAATAGTTCCTTGTTATTCAGAATTATAAAAATTTGTTATATCTTTTTCGAATTCATACACAAAAGAATAGAACGCTAGCCTAACAATCAGTCCGCTTCCGTGTCGGTTCCTCTGTCATGGCTGTTGTGACGTCCCATCGCGTGCGTGGTTGTTTACCGGCCGGTAACCATGGTGACTGACCACTATGACCGGTGTTACCCCCTCCACCAGCACCGCCATTACGCTTATCCACCAACAATCTTTCCTTTCCTAGAATTCATTATTTCGTGTTTTTTTCCCGTTTTCTCGCCGACCGGCTACACTGACACTCAACTGCTACTGGCGCGTACTTTCTTTCTTTCTTATTTCTTCATGCTCATGTCATTTATTATGCTAAAATGGAATGGATGAACTGATAAGAATGTTTACAGAATTTAAGATATTCCAGGCTTTGTGTTGGAAAGAGATATTTGAATGGTTTGTGTATGTTCCGAAAGCTATTAATTATATTTCGTGATTGCTGGAATTAAAGTTGTGTTACAATCAAACTGCCTAATGCAATTTTTATGTTTTATCAAAAATTCAATAAATCTACATGTAAGCACAATATAATTTCTTTTCTTGCGTCGGGACACCATTTGTGTAATGATGACAACTTTACATTCATTTTATTAGTCATAAAAGAAGTAAAATGATTTGTATGTACCTACATATTCAACGAATTAAATGTGAATCATATGAACACATGTAACAAAAGTTTTGGGAAAAAGTTGACATCTTCATCAAATAAAAATATTTTTTTATTGAAACATTGGCATAAAGGGGTTGTTCCTATTAACTAAGGAGATAATAGTTATTTACATTATCAGTTATGAAAAGAGCGATATTGTACGCCACATTTGCCAAAACGAGCGAAGCGAGTTTTGCAAATTATGAGAGTCCAACAATATCACGTTTTCATAACGTATTATGTATAAAATTTTGACAACAACTATAAGTAACACTTTATTCACAAGTTAATTAATAGTTATTTTTTATACAAGACGATAAAATTGTATTTTATCGGCGAGCGGAAAGTTTAATTCACGAGCGATTTCGCGAGTGAATTATTTTTCGCGAGTCGATAATCGTCGTGCGTAAAATTCTATTTTTTTCTATAGCATATTTTAAAGAGCAAAAATTAGAAAAACCGATTCTAAATTAAATTTGTTTGAAAACAATTTCATTTTATTTATGTTTATACAATTGAAGTTATATGAATATGAATCGCCAAAATGTATAATGTGTTTTTATTTAAATAAAAATTAAAGTTCTTTATCTACCCTTGCTGTATTATTTTATCTACTCTTGCGGTTAAAATGTCACTTAGTCAACTATTTCGAGCTGAACAAAGCACACTTTAAAATCTGCTATAGAAAAAAAATTTCTAAATCACTCTCACAAAATTTTAACTCACTCTGCAACAAATAATGCATTTAAAATAATATCAGGTACGAAAATAACACTTACCATAATATTTATCAGACATTATCAGCCATTTTCATTATTTTTCACGGCACAAATGACAGGCAATAAAGCATTTTAAATAGATGACTTGCCGTCTATCTGCAACGATTGTCATGCTCAGCCTACTAACTGATCAGTATTTTATTTTGTCAAAATTAAATATTATAATGGTTTCTATTATTATTTCATTAAATTGAATAAAATAATGTACAAACCACGTGAGCTAAGAATGTTTATTCACTTGAAGAAATTAACTTACTCTCCCTTACGGGCTCGTGAGCTAAACTTTCTTCTCATGAATAAACAGTACTTTAGCTCACTTGGTGTGTAAATATCTATTAAGTACTCAAAAGTTTTTTTAAGAAAACTCAATATACAAAATCAATTTGCCAAAGCGTTGCCGTTATAATAAATGAATTTAATTTTTTAATTTAGTGCTTAGGTATGTCATTGCACGCATATCATAATTGAAAATGTCTTCTGAAACAGACATAGATTTTCCTTTTGATGTAGAGGAATTGAGTCTAGTCAATATTTCACAAATTGATATTAAAGAAATCATTATCGATATATTGTTCTCTTTTTTATCAGTTGTGTAATATTCTTTACGTAACTCAGTTACGTAATGGTTTCTACAAAACTCATTTCGTATCAATTATGTAAAAAGTGACATTTCATAACGTCCAAAGGTTAGGTAAAATTCAACTTTTTTGAACGGAATTAGTTAAATTTAAGTTTACAACACTGATAAGGGATTTTCTTCAATACGACACAGTTTTTTTAATACCTTGTCTCATTTATTTTGCGACGATGTCAAATCTACTTCCCGGATCTTATGAAATGTTCTTCTTTGTAACTTTTGTCCGTTTGTTGCAGTCTTTTTAGTGACATTATTTTTATTTTTTATTTTTTAATTTTTTTAATTTCCCTGCCTAGACAGGGGAGTAAAATGCAACATTGCCATATTTATTTTCACAAATACATTTTCCGTTTTAATATGAAATACAATACAGTTGTTTTAAATTTTGTACATTTTTAAATAGTGTGCCTTAAATTTTCAATGTCATTTACTTGCTAAATGAAAATAGGTTATACAGGGTGTTAAAAAATGAGTGTCACAAATTATGAAGGCATATAGTACTGACCACAAGGAACAAAAAAAGTTTAATCAACATGGGTCCGATCTTCAACTGTTTTTGAGAAAGAGGCCATTTTGTATTAGAAAAACGGACTAAGATAAATATATCGCCATCATGTCTGCATGTGTTGTAGATACTGGCACACCCAGTAATGGGTAATATGCCATGATTATATATTTATTTATTTATAAAAAAAATAATACTTATCTCGTCAATGAAGTTCCTTTTCATGACTCATTATGGTTATTAAACAATCTCCATATTCGTCATGAAAAGACGAACTTTCCTGCCTTGATAAGTAAATTACTTTTAATGACTGTTTTATAAAAATCATCGCATCTCATATTTCTTAAATAGTACCGACTGAACATTAAGCGCCAGTAAGAGAGAAAATTCTTTCTACATTTTTCTCTTTTGTTACGTTATTATAGACACATTTCTTCTTTACGAAGAACATGATTTAATTTTAGATCGTTTTCCCCGAATCTCATTTTAAATAACCTACAACTTCATTCATCCAACTTGGTAAATTAAAACTTTGCCAAGGTATCTTGTATTCTGGCTGATCATTCATAAATAATATGTATGCAAATAGGGAGGGGTGAGGGGTAATTTCCTGGTGAAATATCTCCGAGGTCGACAGAGTAGCCAAGTAGGTCGTAGAAAGACTGCATAAGCACAGCACAGCGCGATGCAGACAAGATATGGTGTAGGGTGCATAGAAAGGGCATCATATGCAGGATCTTGGAAATGTGTGGGCAAGATTTAGGGAAGGGGGTTCTCAAAGGGTTGATGGAGAGCAGGATGATTGATTAGGATGCGGTTAATTTGTAGTGGAGTGATATGAATAGGGTGATAGAAAAGAGGATTACGAGGTTATAATGTTCTTACGGCCGATTTCACCACCGATTTCTAAAGGTTGCCTAGCTAACAATTTTCTAAATTTAAGAACTGCCTAAACTGATACTTATCCATTTTGGATTGCACCAAACAAAACAATGCCCAGCTTACGTAGGCATCGGAATGTTAGTTATTTTTTATGATATTTTTTATTATTTTTGAAACTTGTCAATTGTATTTATCATCATTGACATTGGAAATTATGTGGAGGTGGAGATAATCGGGCCTGTTTTGTAGATAGTAGTTAATTTTTAACTGGTTAAAAATGTATGCAATAAATATTGATTTAACTAACTAACGATTCAATTTTTCTTTATCCGTGAGAATTTTTTACGTGAAACATTAGGTTTGTCATATTCATGTTTACGACTTGACATTTGATTGACAGCAATGTATATGCCTGTCTTTTAAAATGAAACATAGGGAACGAATTTGACAGAAGTATTATATTTAAATATTATAAGAAATTTAGCTGAGTCAAAAAATCACTCGGGCACAAGGTGCACACAATATTTTTTCTACAACTAAATTTAATTTTTAGAAAACAGTTATAATTATTTAAACAAAATTAACCTCTATTGATATCTTGTCATATGTCAAGTCGTAGCCATGGAAACGACAAATCCAAAGTTTCACGTTAAAAATACTCACGGTATATTAACATACTTGAATGGTTAATTTTTTAACCAGTTGTAACTTGTAACCACTGAGTTATAGAATAGGCCCGATATTACGTTAAGGTATACAAAATCATTAAACTTTAAGAAGTATTTTTACTGTAAATATGTTTTAAAACTTGTATTATAGAAATGGAAAATATAAATGATACGTCGATGAAAATTAGCAAGAACAAAAAATATATATGGCAAAATATAGAATAAACAATACAAAAACACGATCTGAATCCTCTGATTTCCAATAAAAATTTAAAATTAGACAACTGGACCGCAAATGACATTTTGCAAAACTTATGAATTTAATTATACGCGTATGTGTGTGTGTAATGTAATTTCCCTAAATATAAAATAAAGAATAATAATATATTTATATGTATTTACTAATCAATTTTATTTCATATACATATAAACTCGTGTATATGTATAAAATGCGTTCTTTTTACCTCTCGCTAAGAGAGGTATTGGATTCATGCTAAAATTCGTATATCCAGATTTTATTGAATAAGCACGATTTATAGTCCCTAGAATCCGATTATAACATTTTTAAAATGATGTCTGTGTGTGTCTGTGCATGTGTGTATGTGTGTGTGTCTGTGGATGTGTGTATGTGTGTGTGTGTGTGTGTGTGTGTATGTATGGATGTTGGAGGGACGATTCCTCAAAAACTATAAGACTTAAAAAATATTTAACTGCAGTTTCTTCAATCTGACATTCCTGGAAAGAGCTGAAAAGGTTTTGAACAACCGAAAGTAGTAGTTTCTTAAAAAAAATTTTGTGAGTTTTTTTTACTAAATATTGAAGAACATAAAATTCTCCATCTAATACACTTAAAATTTTTATTATATCTCGTATAGATTTAGAGATAAAGGCACTATATTTATAGAGTAAACTAATCACAGAGGCCAAGGCACTAAGGAAACCAGTTAACAAATTCCAATGTTTATAACATGACACATGTCATTGTCAAATATCAACAGTTTTAGTGACATTCTGATAGCTTTTTCTGGGAAGTATATTTAACTTTTCTTATTGTTTTATTAATTAAATATTTGAAATTATAGGTAAAATTGTAGTAAAATGCATATATCCTTCAGAAATACCGCCAATCTGGTTAATGAATTGGAAGAATCTCTAACATTTAGAAACTTCCTCATACAATGAAAAATAGATATAATTAGAATTATATGTGTGCAGAAGACATGTTAAATACAATAAAAAACAATATTTGAGTAAAGTTCTGTAATTTTTTGTTATAAAACGACGGTTCGAAAGCGATGTGCAATATAATATATATAGCCTAATATGGAAATGGCGAGAGGTCTTGTGCTGGCCACAACAGATTTTTTTTATGTTGAGTATGTATTTCTATAACTATCAAAATATGCAACAAACTTGTAAAATTTTAATTTTGGAATGTCAGCTGTCAAACGTTAGGTAAAGCTTAGCTATTTGGGCGTCAGAGAACAGATACCTAGCTAAGTAATGCTTAAATAAAGATAGGCAATTCTTAGCGAAATTTTGCTAAGTAATATCTATGTGGGGCACATTGGACAGACAGGCATTACTTAAATTTCATTAATAGTGTTTTCTTCTTGCGATTTTGGTGCCTGTGGCTGCAGCTCTGGGGATATTCGCATGACGAATGTGATACAAAGTAAACTGTGACTTATATCCTGTTTAAATACAGTGCGTAGCGCAGAGCATCAATCTTCATGCCGTACAGACAATGGGGGAATTCTTCCTCATATTATTTCCTTATGCCTTATGCTGCATACCATATACTAACCAATAACATAATATTTACACTCTAAATAATTACATAAGTACAACCTGCAAATACATTGTTAGCCACAACAGAAATAAATTAACTCGAATCCCAAGACAAAACACGGAAAACAAACGCACACATCAACTTCAAAGTTTTACCTCTCGATAAAAAAGGTACACAGAAAAAAAGAATTGAAATTGAAATTATATCTTCCATAGATTTACAGACAAAGAAAACATAATATATAAAATAATATGTTGCAAAAAATCGCTACCCCAAGGAAACTAGTTGTCAAATTCAAATGTTTATAATTGAAAGGTGAATGGCAGTGTCAAAAATCAACAGTTTTACTAACATAACTCAAAGCTTTTTTGTGGGAAGTACCTACATTTAATATTTCTAATTGAATTATTAATTATATATTTAAAATTGTAAGTAGGTATGTATAATAATAGTCTTCTTATCTTAATCCTGCACCTTTCTACCCTCACGGGTGTAAGGCGTTCCCCCGGCTTGCGGGGGAGGGAGTTGAGTTCTGGTTCGTTGGTCTTCTCCATATTTTTTTCCACTCTGCTCTATCTTGTGTTGCTGTCTTCGTTTCTTCCCAAGTTAGACCTCTTCTTTGCGCTGCCTCCTTTACTTCTTCCAGCCACGTTCTTCTTAGTCGTCCTCGTGGTTTCTTTCTTCCAATTTTTGCTTCAAACATTTTTTAACTATTCTCTCCTCTCCCATCCTTTCTACATGACCATACCATCTCATCTGTCCTTCTGCTATCTTATCATCTATTGCTTTTACTGTAAATCTGTAGGTTGTGTTTTCAATTCTGTCCAGTCTTGTTTTCCCCTCTATTTTTCTCAAGAATCTCATTTCGATAGCCGTAATTTTTTCTTTTTGTCTTTGCGTTAATGTCCATGTTTCAGCTCCGTGTATGAGTATAGGCGTCACTACTTTCTTAAATATTTGTACTCTGGTCTCTTTCGGTATTTCTTTCTTTCCTAAGAAGCTGTGTTTGATGCTATTGAATATTTTGCCTCCTGTTGTTCTTCTTTCTTTTATTTCTTCATCAAATCTTCCATCTTCTGAGAGCATAATAATAGGTATAGTACATAATAGCTTTGTTCCAGTCGGTAATTTTGAACAAGTTTGCAACATGTTTCTGATTTTTTTAATGCGCATGCGTGAAGATAAACTTGTTGCTGACAAGTTGGAAACATGCGATGGTTGGAACGCACAAACAGTGATTTGACGGATCTAACAGATAACCTTAAAAATAAACATATATAATAACTTAAAATTATAGATATAAGTGGGACAATCAAATTTAACAGAAAAATGACATGTATATGTCACGTCATGTCAAATTTATCATAATTTGCACAATATGGATATGAATAAAATAAAATTATTGAAAGAATTGTATTAAAATCACAAATAATTATTTTATTACTGGCTTATCAGGGGACAATAAGTTATGCACAACACATTTTTTAAATATAATTATAATTACGAAGTATAATTTCAGCGTTGTGAATGAGCCTTAATTCTATAACGTCTAAAACTATAAAGTACAAATTCATCTTACATTGACGCAAAGAAACAAACACTGAATTTATATTCAATGCGCAGGCTCTTACTTCTAGTCAGCAGAAAAAGTTCTGACTGAAATGGCGAAAGGTACTGTGCTAACCACAACAGATTTTTAAATTTAAATTAAATGGCGAAAGGTACTATGCTAGCTGCATCAGATATTTTTGGAATATCCCTTTTCGACGAATACTTTCACATCATAGATGACATACACATATTAAAAATGATAATTCGCATTTTATACAAATTAATAACTTGATGCAGACGATAAAATAATTTGTAATTGCAGCAACATAATTGAGAGATTAAAAATGCTTAACCCACCAAATGAAATACAATTTTAGTGGAGGGTCAAAATCGATATTTCAATTCCGCAAAAACGTATTTTTTCAGTGAAAAACAAAATCTCGTCATCGGAACAATATCCGCTATTTTGTTCGGGATTTGAGCAGATTCAAAAATAATAAATGCAAATTAAAATATGAAACGCGAATTAAAATTGTAATCCACATTGGTAGGATTAAACGGGGCGCAGATTCCACAGATCCAGCGGATAGCGAACAGTATTTTGCCACACTGTTGATACAATACGGTACGAGTACCCCAAACTTTTAATTTGGAACAATAACATAGGGAGGAAAACATTGTTTTCACTAAAAATACGATTTTGTAGGACTTTGAAATAATGATAATAATTAGTGTTCGGAATACATGCAAAATAAAAAAAAATCTGTTGCGGCCAGCACAATAGCTCTCGCCATTTCCATTTTGTGTTATATAAGTATTATATTGCATTTCGTTATCAAACCTTCGTTTTATAACAAAAAAATTACAGAACTTTACCCAAAAATGGTTTTTTATTGTTTTAACATGTCTTCTGCACACATATTTCAGATAGATATATGCATTTTACCTATAATTTTAAATATTTAATTAATAAAACAATAAGAAAGATTAAATGTACTACTTCCTAGAAAAAGCTTTCAGAATGTCACTAAAACTGTTGATTTTTGACACTGACATTTGTCATTTGTAGTCATTTACAAACTGTGTTATAAGCCTTACTATGTTATAACCATTTGAATTTGTCAACTGGTTTCGTTAGGGTAGTTTAGCCTCTGCGATGTATGTATATTACAGTGTCTTTATCTCTAAATCTATACAAGATATAAAAAAAAATTATGTGTATTAGATGGAGAATTTTATGTTCTTCAATATTTGAAAATAAATTATTTTTGATCCTACCAGAAAGTTTTAAATGAAAGAATTAGGCCTTAAGGGTCATGGAGAATATTAAATAAACGACGAAAGAAATTATAAAAAATTGAATGACTCTGCAGGGATTTGAACCCCGGACCTTCTCAGCTGAGTACATATCCATACCGCTTAAGATGGTGTACTCCTATACGACACTTGTAAAAAGAAATTGTGGAAGATTCAATGTCTCTGCTTGAACACGGATTCTGTGGCTCAGTTGGTAGATCGTCTCGCTAGATGTGAGAAGGTCAGGGGTTCATATCCCTGCAGAGTCATTGAATTTTTCATCAATTCTTTCGTCGTTTATTTGATGTTCTCCGTGATCCTTAAGGCCTAATTCTTTCATTTATATTCTTCAATATTTGTAATAACAACAACAACAATTTCCAAAAATTTAAATTTGGAAGAATTTTTGTAAGAAACTACTTCTTCCGGTTGTCTTGTTACCAAAACCTTTTCAGCTCTTCCCACATATGTCAGATTGATTCATAGTTAAACAGGTCTTAAGTCTTATAGTTTTTGAGGAATCGTCCTTCCAAGACACGCACATACACAAACACGCGCGCGCCCTTCACACACACACACACACACACACACACACACACACACACAGAGAGAGAGAGAGAGAGAGAGAGAGAGAGAGAGAGAGAGAGATTTGGGACTCGTAAAACTGCCAGATTCCTCTGCACATCGTCCGGCAACCGTTACTCGTCCCAAAATCATGCATTTTTACCTCTCGCTAAGAGAGGTATTGGATTCATGCTAAAATTCGCATATCCAGATTTTATTGAATAAGCACGATTTAAGGTCCCTACAATCCGATTATAACATTTTTAAAATGATGTCTGTGTGTGTGTGTGTGTGTGTGTGTGTGTGTGTGTGTGTATGTGTGTATGTGTGTGTGTGTGTGTGTGTGTGTGTGTGTGTGTGTGTGTGTGTGTGTATGTATGTATGTCTGGATGTTGTAGTCACGATTCCTCAAAAACTATAAGACTTAAAAAATATTTAACTGCAGTTTCCTCAATCTGACAATCCTGGGAAGAGCTGAAAAGGTTTTGGTAACAATTGAACAACCGGAAGTAGTAGTTTCTTAGAAAAAATCTTCTAAATATAATTTTTTGGGAGTTTTTTTTATTAAATATTGAAGAACATAAAATTCTCCATCTAATACACTTAAAATTTTTATTATATCTTGTATAGATTAAGAGATAAAGACACTATAATTTATAGAGTATACTAATCGCAGAGGCCAAGGAACTAAGGAAACCAGTTGACAAATTCTAATGTTTATAACATGACACATGTCATTGTCAAATATCAACAGTTTTAGAGACATTCTGATAGCTTTTTCTGGGAAGTATATTTAACTTTTCTTATTGTTTTATTAATTAAATATTTGAAATTATAGGTAAAATTGTGGTAAAATTTATATATCTATCAGAAATACCGCCAATCTGGTTAATGAATTGGAACAATATTTGACATTTAGAAACTTCCTCATACAATGAAAAATAGATATAATTTGATTTATATGTGTGCAGAAGACATGCTAAATATAATCAAAAACAATATTTGGGTAATGTTCTGTAGGATTTTGTTATAAAACGACGGTTCGAAAGCGAAGTGCACTACAATACTTATATAGTCTAATATGGAAATGGCGAGAGGTCTTGTGCTGGCCACAACAGATTTTTGTATTAATGAAACAAATAACTACTATGTAGTGTGTAAAGTAAAATTTATTAAATTACCCTATTGTATTTTTTCAATAAAATCTCTACAAAAACAATTAAATAGACTTATAAATGCCTAGAATCCCCATATTTGTCATTTGTATAAATTATTAAAATTATAATGTGGTACCTCCTCTCTTCTTAAATCTTAAATCAGTGTGTTCATTACCCTTTCCATTTGGTGTGCCCCTCTGCTATGAATCAAATTGTCGTCGCGTCTTACTACACGACACGCTGTTCCTCTTCCTCGTTGCTCGTTGCTCGCACGCAGAGCCTCTGGATAATTGCGCCATTTTGAATCAGTAAACCGATTTGTTTGTTCTATCTGGCGGGGCCCATCTCTATAATGTGTAAGTTATGGCAGGCAAAAACACCGGGGACATCTATATCTATTTGGGCTGAGTGTTTTTGTCGCATAATGTAGAGCTGGCCAGCGGTCAGCGCAGCGTGGCCTGGCCATTCTATTAACATCTATAATCTAGATGGCTCTTCTTGCGGGTTTCCGGGTCGTGTGTTATCGCATCGCGGTGAGCTGTGGAAGTGGATGTAGATGGAGCATTGTGTAGTGCTCTTTCTACCACCGCAAGAGGAAAAGGAAGAGTTAGAGTACTTTGCAAACCTAATGCAGTACTTCCAAAACTTTTCCACATTTGCATGTCTAACTTCAATTATTTCTAATAAAAAAAACCTGATGTGGTCAACACAAAACCTCCCGCTATTTAATTTTTATTAATTTAAATACATACCTACTATTTACTAATCCTGCAAACTATGGGGCCTATTCAGAACTCAATATTTGCATAGTCATTATGGTCTTTATGGTTGTTATGTACTGTAAAGATTGTTAAAATCAAAATTGGTATTCTCAGTACTGAGGGTTACCGTCAACAATTGTTACGTGTTTTGAGAGTCTTTATCATAACGACTGCTAAAACTATGTATTTATGGTTGTTATCACGTTGTTATTTCTAATATTTGACATGTGACAGATTAGTACATGAGTCATATATTATTAATAATGCCCTTTCTGCTAAACATTAGCAGGATGCAGTTGATTATTCGCATGGATCCTGCTTCGACGTAAATAATGACAATACGAACGATAAAAACCGTCGTGGTCGAAAGTTACTTTTGACGTAAATACATATTTCTTTGAAAATATTGTATTCTGTGGTAGGTATTCGTGAAAACCTAGTTATTTATTCTAGTGCTAATGTGTGCTTTATCTTCAATCAAAATAAAAAAAAAATCTTTCCATAACTTTTCAGTCACGTTGGGATCAGTGGTAGGAATTAACATACCCGTTCTAAATAATTTAGAAGTTTTCAAATATGACAGAAATGTCATATTCTTCTTTAGTTGTTTTGGCAGAATGTTTGCATTTTAAATATAATTGGCAACACATTATTAAAAGAATAAAGCGTTGACATATAAGGTTAGGTTAAGTTCATATATGCATAATGAAGTTAGCTATTGTCAAATAATCTGGTTCATTCACAAGTATTATTTTGTAAAGATTGTCAATAATACCGACGTAGGTTCTGAATTGACAAATTCATAAAGATTGTTACAAATGTCTTTATAATAACAATCTTTATATCCGTAACAACCTTTATGACTGTGTTTCTCTGAATAGGCCACTATATTAAGTTCCTTTGCATATAGCTATTGCCATTTCGTTCAGTGTAGTGCTCATTGACAGCTCTTTATAGTGCTGCAAACATAGAAAACTTAAATCGGAATACCCTGTACATCTAAATATTTGTGTATGATGGAAAATATATTATTTTTACAAACAATTTCATTAGAAACAATACAATCTCCTTAACACGGTTTCATTATTAATTTTAATGTAATTGCTTCCTAACTGTGTCATTTGTTTAAATATGTCAAAATTGTTATTAAAATATTGTCTTTTTGTTTGATACATAAGATGATGTACAAAAATAAATTATTTTATAATTTTATTTTAAAAATTATTTACTAACTGCTGTTATCGTAGAATTGAAGATTGTACCATTATATTCAATTTTTATTAGTAAAAGTTGCTGAAAAATTATAGGTAGGTATTCAATGAATTTTTTACAAGAAAAACTGTTAAAAGCTTGTATAAATAATACTTCCGGTTATCCGATATACATTAAAAACTAATGAACTTTTCCCACATTAATAGATAATAGATACAAGATTTCAAAATTTTTTGATTGATAGTATTTGAATAATCGTATCCACACGATCCACACAGACACACAAACACACACACACACACATCTATAGACATCATTGTAATAATGTTGAAATCGGATCCTGGGGACATCAAAATGTGCTTATTCACTAAAATCTCTATATATTTTTAGTACGATCCCTATACCACCCTTACCTGGGGTAGCGGGAGGTAAATATAAATTATTTTATAATTTTATATTTAATGTTATTTACCAAATGTTATTATCGTAGAATTGAAGATTGTACCCATTATATTCATTCATTATAAAAATTGCTGAAAAATTATAGGTATTCAATGAATTTTTTACAAGAAAAACTGTTAAAAGCTTGTATAAATGATATTTCCGGTTATCCGATATACACTAAAAACCAATGAGCTCTTCCCACATGAGTATAGAATGGGTATAAAAAGTTTCAAAATTTTCTGATTGATAGTATTTGAGTAATCGTGTCCACAGGATCCATACAGACACACACACATACACACACACATACACACACATACACACACACATACACACACATACACACACACATACACACACACATACACACACACACACATACACACACACATACACACACACAGACATCATTGTAAAAATTTTAAAATCAGATTCTGGGGACATCGAAACGTGTTTATTCACTAAAATCTCTCTATCCGATTTTTAGCACGATCCATAGATATGTAAAGTAATAGTTACTTATGAACAAGTGTAAAAGTATAGTTTTACTTCACGAATTGGAAAGTTTGACCGATTGAGCCGCAGGCGAGTTCGTCAAATCCTAAGAGTGAAATAAGAAACATTTTACTCGAGTTGCATACATTTTTTTTCACGTTTGCAATAAAATTGTGAAAAAAAGTGCCTTAACGTTTCATTATTTCACTCCGTAGGGTTAAAAAAGTGCATACTTTGTTTAACAGACGTAAAAAAAATTATAAATAAATTCATCATAAACCCTTAAAGTATTAGCCAAATAAAATAAAAATAAATATATCATCACAGCATATTACCCATTTCTGGGGTGCCAGTTTGTTTCTACAGATATCGGTAATGATGATGACATATTTGTACCGTGCGGGCGCTTACGAGGCGTCACCTCACGGGCACTCATTGCTGGCGTGGAGAGTATAATTAAGTATTAAGTATTATGTATTCTCTCTCAAATCTGTTTCTGAATGAATGCATCATCATTCTTCGCATTTTGGAAATCCCTGGCCATGTATTTTGTGTGGTATGTGTTTTATGTCGACGGAACCTCGGGATTGTTCCAGTTCCATGTCGAGCACCCGATGTCAGATATTCACAAATGTCCCTCGGCTGCCCCTACTCGTTCTGCTCAAGTGTTACAGTTAATGCGCTTTATATGATGTACCCAACAACCTAATGCCGCTTACTTAAACCTTTATATCTCATTCAACGCACACCGATAACAAAGAGGGATGTTTTTATTTATTGTTTCTGTTTCGTGACGTAAAGGTATGACACATTCGAATGAAAGAGAAATCAATAAATATGGATATTGGGAAATGGATAAATTGAAATAATTTTCTAAAGTACCTATTTGGAAAAATAAGACATTGTGTTATTTATTGTAATGATTTTAATAACACTTATATTAAAGTACTTTAATTAAAAACGATAAACATATAAATAGATTTCAGAATTTATTAACTATATCACCTATTTACTTTTTACCTCTCGCTAACAGAGGTATTGGATAGTTACAAAAGAATATGTAATTTATTTTCCATAAGTTACATTGACGTTTGACGTTTATAAATAATCCATGAAAATTAGAAGAAATGACCATGCCTTTTGCTATTAATACACCGAAATTTTGAAATCTCTTTTTACCTCCCGCTACCCTTGGTAAGGGAGGTATAGGGATTGTGCTAAAAATCACATATCGAGATTTTAGTAAATGACCACGTTTTAAGGACCCTGGAATCCAATTTTAACATTTTCACGACGATGTCTTTATGTGTGTGTATGTGTATGTGTGTGTATGTGTGTGTGTGTGTGTGTGTGTGTGTTGTGTGTATGTATGTATGTATGTATGTATGTATGTATGTGTGTATGTGTAAGGATTTTGTTGGCGCTCTAACTCAAATACTATCATTCAAAAAATTCTAAAACCTTTGTTTTCTACCCTATTTTAATATGGAAAGATCCCATTAGATTTTGGTATAAATCGGATAACCGGAAATTTACCTGAAGCTCATAATGGTTTTTCTTCAAAAAATACCATTAGATGCCATTTTTTCATTATGAAAATTAAAGCTTATTGAATTGTCTACAGGAATACATTAATACTTTTTACCTCTCGCTAAGAGAGGTATTGGATTCATGCTACAATTCGCATATCCAGATTTTATTGAATAAGCACGATTTAAGGTCCCTAGAATCCGATTATAACATTTTTAAAATGATGTGTGTATATGTGTAAGTGTGTAAGTGTGTGTGTGTGTGTGTGTGTATGTATGGATGTTGAAGGGGCGATTCCTCAAAAACTATAAGATTAAAAAAATATTTAACTGCAGTTTCCTCAATCTGATATTCCTGGGAAGGGCTGAAAAGGTTTTGGTAACAATTGAACATTGAACAACCGGAAGTAGTAGTTTCTTGGAAAAATTCTTCTAAATATAATTTTTTGGGATAAAATTCTCCATCTAACACACTTAAAAGTTTTATTATATCTTGTGTAGATTTAGAGATAAAAACACTATAATTTATAGAGTAAACTAATCGCAGAGGCTAAGGCACTAAGGAAACCAGTTGACAAATTCCAATGTTTATAACATAGTTTGTAAATGACACATGTCAGTGTCAAAAATCAACAGTTTTAGTGACATTCTAATAGTTTTTTCTGGGAAGTATATTTAATCTTTCTTATTGTTTTATTCATTAAATATTTGAAATTATAGGTAAAATTGTGGTAAAATGCATATATCCATCAGAAATACCGCCAATCTGGTTAATGAATTGGAAGAATCTCTGACATTTAGAAACTTCCTCATACAATGAAAAATAGATATAATTAGAATTATATGTGTGTAGAAGACATGTTAAATACAATAAAAAACAATATTTGAGTAAAGTTCTGTAATATTTTGTTATAAAACGACGGTTCGAAAGCGAAGTGCAATACAAAAAGCATTATAAAAAATGTAACTATAATTTTAATTATGAACAACTTGACTGTAATTAGTATTTCGGATTTAAATCTTCTTCGCATAAATACAACTCCGAATGACACACTAATGACATCCATTGGTTTCTATGGCAACACTTTAAAATAACCAAAATGAATTATACAATTCGATTAATGCCCATTTGCACCAACAAGGCTTAAATTTTAAGCTAGGCTTAAACAAAAAAATGCAAATCGAAATTTTGACAGCAATATATTATATTTCATTGTACATTTCATTTCGATTTAATATTGTCAATTTAAGCCGAGTTTAATATTTAAGTTACGTTGGTGCAAACGGCCATTAGTTTGATGCTTGAGATTTATATTATATTTCATTAAATAGCAGCTAAGAAGCTATTCTTTGACCGTAAATTTGACATTTTGTGCAAATTATAGCAACGAACATGATTTGTTAAATTATGGCTCGTCAACGTCAAGGCATAATGTGCTCCTGCAAAACTCTAAAATCTAATTGCTAAAATCCTAAATAATCACTAGATTTAGGGCATATAAATTTAGTATTTAGGTTTTAGGGTGATAAAAGTGCAACATCGGACACAGCCTAAGTATCAGTTTGTTACCTAACAACTATTTTAACAACTCTCCTAGTGAATTAAGTCGTATAGTACATACGCAATTAAAATTATTAATTTAATGCCTTCCGTCATCTCGTTTATCTCCATTTACATCCATTTCTTCTTCTGAGGTGGCTTTTCTCCCTTTTCGCGATTACTCCTCTTCTTAAAAGTTTTCCTCCTCAAAAATAAGTCTGCAAAGTAAAACAAATTCGTTGATAATTTGAATATGTGGTTGGAAGTAAATCTTCCACAACAAGATGTTTTTATCGTGGCTTGTTGGCGTAACAGGGGCGGCGGTTTAGGGGCACTACTACCCCGCAGAAAAACTCCACTGCATATAGATTAAAATTCTCCGAAGGAGAAACCGCGATGTTAAGTATCGCGGGTTGCGACCAGTGGCGTAGAACAGGGATTATTTTCGAAATAATTTGGGGAGTATCAAACAGTAACTATATATTGTTACAGGTTTTTTTTAAAAAAAAAAGTTGTAGAGGTACCTACCCGAAAACCAAAAATAAAAAAGAAATTTTTTATTTATAATTATTATTCTTATTGCTCTATTCAAGACAACTTTGAGAGCCGAGAGGTGACGCTTGGTAAATGCCGCAAACAATACAAATATATTGTCATTATCGAATAATCTGAGCCAACATTTTTATATTATTGTTGTTCTGTTACTGCGATGTTAGATTTCCTATACCGTGAGTATTTTTTAACGTGAAACATTGAGTTTGTCATATCCATAGTTACGACTTCATATTTGATTGACAGCAATATATTTGCCCGTTCCATTTAAAATGAAACATAGGGAACGAATCTATATTTAAATATTGTAAGAAATTTAGCGGAGTCAGAAAATCACTCGAGAGTACTAAATATATTTCGGGCACAAGGTACACACAGTATTTTTTTACATCTAAATTTAATTTTTAGAAAACAGGTATAATTATTTAAATAATATTAACCTCTAATGACATCTTGTAAATATGACAGATAACCCTTGAATTTCCTTATAAGTTATGATTTGACATTTGATTGACAGCAATATATTTGTCTGTCTCATTTAAAATGACACATGTGGAATGAATTTGTCAGAAGTATTATATTTAAATATTGTAAGAAATTTAGCCGAGTCAGAAAACCACTCGGGCACAAGGTGCATACTATATTTTTATATTTATAATTATTTAAACAAAACTAACCTCTTTTGACGTCTTATCAAATGTCAAATTCGTTCCCTATGTTTCATTTTAAATGGAACGGACAAATACATTGCTGTCAATCAAATGTCAAGTCGTAACCATGGATATGACAAACCCAATGTTTCACGTTAAAAAATATTTATGGTATTATATCGGGTATTCAAAAAGTATGTCCCTCATGGTTGGCTGTAGGGTGTGAAACGCATGTCTGTCTTTATTTATATAATTTAACCTTTAACAAAACATCAAACGTCATTGAAAATGAGGAAAGTGCATCTTTCAGAACAACTCAGTATTTTATAAGTTTTATTACAAATTACAACAATATAAATGCTGAAAATGTTCCCGAATTACTGTAGGACAGTTCAAAAATAAATTGAATTTGATATATGTGAAACAATAACGTTTAAGTTTATTACTAAGAATAAAGTGAAATATACATACATGCGTTCATACCATTAAACATAAATTCGAAAGAAAACTTATGTAGAACAAATAATTTAATTTTATATTTTATAATCTATATTTTCTTAATAAATATTAATAGTTCTTGATTTCATTACAGGTGAGTTGCAGTTCCAAATATTACGTTCCTTATAAAAAATGTGAGTTACTATATTTTTCATTAGAATTAAGGGACATTTTTTAAATTGAAAAACTCGTGTGAACATCAACTTTTGACTGAAATTACTCCGCAATATTAATTAAGGTACATATATCACTAATTCTGTAATTTAAACTGTCTATATAGCTCTAAAGTAAGTCTATCAAGATATTACTGACATATCTACATTGATTCATTTTCTGAAAATTTTAGTTAGGTATTCGTGTATATAAAGTTTTTTAGCCAATTACAAAGTTAAAGTCATTTTGATCAAAAATTTACATTGATAGCTTTTTAAAATTTTAAGCTTGGGTCAGTTTGGATTTGATGAAAACATCAATTCTTATAAAAACTTTGAAAAAGCTTGTTTTCGACCAAGCTACTTGATAGTACAAGGCTTCTTGGTTTGAAATGTCAAGTTTTTCTAAATGTTGACACAGATTGCAGATCGAATTGAACTACTTACGATTTTTTATTGCGAAATGTCATTTTTGCGTAAAAAAAAATACTATAGAGTCCTATATTATGTATTTGGAGTCAGTATAACGTCCACTTGCACCAACAAGACATATTTTAAGCTAGGTTTAGACAAAAAAATGCAAATCGTAATTTTGACAGCAATATATTGTAATTCATTTGACATTTTATTTCGATGCAATATTGTCCATTTAAGCCGAGCTTAAATTTAAGTCTTATTGGTGCAACCGGCCATAAGATAAAAATTGTTATTTTAATAAATTTGATGTGGCTAACACATTACCTGTCGTTAATTCTATATTGTACAAATCCCGTGAAAATATTCATTAAAAAAAAGATTCTATATATCCAGTAAAATTGTAACACAAACATATACTATTTTCTACAAATTCCATACCGAAAGTTCCTCGGAAAAAATTCTATAAACCCAATAAAATTACAACACGAATATCCACCATGTAAATTGCACTTGACATTGACATCTGTCAATTAGAATTATTTAAATATATCAGCTGTTTCCATGATTATAGCAAAGCTGGCTGATTTATGAAAGTTAATCTCTTTATTCTTTAACTCTATATTTAATGAATATGAAGGAAAATGTATAGGCAATAAGATATTCTTTCATATTGATAATCACATAAAATGTCAAAAATGATATTTAACTGCGTTTTTCAAGAAAAACTGTTAAGAACTTGAAATAAAGAAACTTTCGGTTGACCGATTATAACCAAAATAAAATCAGCACTTCATATGGATGTAAAGAAGAGGGATTCGAAAAAATTATAATTTTTAGAATTGAAGTATTGGAGTTATCGTCGGAGAATATTTGTCACGCACACACAGCACACACACACACACACACACACACACATACACACACATACTGTCATCATCGTATAACTAGTATCGTATTCTAAAGACTCTAAAACATATTAATTAAAAACTCACCACCGATTTTTTTGCCCAAAGACAATACCTTCCTTACCTAAAGGTGACGGAAGGTAAAAATGTTATAAAATTCACAGCCAAATTAAGAGTGCCGTGCTAATATTGGCGTATATTCTAAATTAATTTAGAAATTTATTTTGTATCCAAACCACCCTTATTCAAATTCAATTAATACCTTCATGTATAAAATCATTTAAAATGCAATCTCATCGCCCCGTAATTACTTTCACGTATGGTCCTCCACGCCGCCTCTGGCGTCGTCTCTGGGTCCCTACCCCACTTATAAATCTCCCGCAGGATGCGCCGTGTCTCCCCGCACCCCTTACAACCCCCTACATCCCCTACCCGCGATAATATTTAACTAAATTCTTGCTTCATATCATTTCCACCCTCGGCCACAATGGGTCGCGCTCGTAGTTTTTAAACACCGGGGTACAGAGTTGGACTTCTTGGTTTTTAAATATCTTAGCGGCACGGGACATTGTAAATTTAAAATAAGTTTAAAAATTAGCTAGTTTATTAATATATTTTTTCGTATTTTGTACAGTAATGTACTGGAGTAGGGGATTGTTTTTCATGACTATTTCTGGCGCCATCTGTTTATTTAATTATTTACGAATATAAACAATAAATTATTATTTAATTTATGATGTAGTACCACAGTTTATTTTAAAATATATATAATATGTAGATTCTAAGCCGGTTAGGCAAGAATAAATATAATAATAATAACAATATAGTTATTTTCGTAACAAGTTATGAAAAATACCAAATTTCAACGAGCTAAGATATTTGAATTTCATACAAGTTACGAACATTATTTTTTAGACGAGCATAAATAAATTTTACTTTTTTTACAAAACAGAAATTTAGGCACAGAATACATTTATACAGAAGCGAAACTCCTTGTCGGCACCATTGTTGTTCAGATTTTAAGTTTATGACCTTGAACTTTAAATTTGTTGACAAATTTACGCGCGAAATTTAAATTGTTTTAACTGGTAAAAGAAAAATTAGAACATAAAAGTACTAAAATTTTAATTTTATTAACGAATTAAAAAGAAATCAGATAAAATAATCACATAATTCTCTATATCTTTGATGTGGAAAACACAAACGTCGCAGACTCGATGAATATGTCCCATATATCTTTCTCCATCAAATCTTCTCTTCCACAGGCCTTAAGCCACATTTTACACCTATATTTATTAAATGAATATACATTTTGCATGATATGGTAGTCGTTTTACACAACTTACATTTCTGGATCTTTTGGAAACGAAAAAAAAACTTACATTACCCTTTCTCCATTTTTTAAATCTATTTATACAGTCTTTATATGAACAAACAAGTCCTCCCGATTCTACTTTCTTCATTTTATCCATTTAATTAGAAACAACACCACCAAGTGAGAAGACGTGTTTGGTTAGCTTGAATTAGCCATAACCTTAAAATACATGGGCGTGACAAGCTGAGACAACAGCTCTTTCAGAATACGTGAAATATAATGATTTTCCTTATGATAACGATTTTTCTCATCGTTTGTTGAAAAAATAACATATTTGTTTTTATTAGAAATCAATTTGTGTTTCTCAATATACTTTTATTATTGACCCCTAACGGAAAATGTTCACGTTGAGATAATGAAAAGAACAAAGAATCGTAATATACGAAGATATGCCGAAACAATCCGATTAGCCCTTTAAATTTGTTGGCATACTCTTTCTCTCTCTCTCTAATTTTCATTTCTCTCTCTGACTGTCGCTTCTGTATAGATGTTTATTCTGTGATTTAGATTCAAACATACAGACAGCTGACAAATGAATAATTTATACATATAGCTAGAAAATAGTGACACAGTAACCTAACAACTGTGGCGACTATTACGATATGAAATATATCGTAACACTAATGTCATAAGTTCAACTTTCAGTGTTAGGATACTACGTTGATATGTGATGTGGTACTTATCACAAATGTCGTCTAAAAAATATTTTAATTACTATGAAAAATACTTTCATATTTTTTTTTTTTTTTCATTGACCTTTGTGCATGAATATTTAATGTGTCAATTACAAGTATTCATTTTAATAATTTCATATTTATTATTACAATTTTATCTAGCACAACTTTTATAGAGTCAAGTTCCTGTTCATTCTTCTAAATGTCTATAATTTAAAGTTTTTCATTTTAAAATGATGATCAACAAGATACAATTATTCTGTTGATTATCCAAATTATACATAATAATAAAAATGGTTTAATTTTATATATTAAATATTTTACGTAATAATTAAACCAAAAATTGCCTGCGGTGTATAGGTACAATGTATTCCAAAAATCCTCCTAACCTTGGTGAAATCGTAGTTATAAATCTCAATGTTGCTTAATCATGAAATTAATTATATCATTTACGTTTTCCAAGCATTTATATAATTAAACGTGTTTTACGGGATACAGACAATACGCCACGATAGGGCCGGAAGAGAGAGGGGGACTTAAGTGTTTTTAAGAGAATATGTTTCTTAAAAACTTAAAAATACTCCCTCGTAAAAGATTAAATTTATACCCAGTGGCTATTAAAAAACAAAACCTCTTTAAAACTCCATAACTCGGGAGTACATTGAGATATCGATTATTGTAAAAAAAATTCTGTTGTGGCCAGCACAAGACCTCTCGTCGTTTCCATATTAGGCTATATAAGAGTAAATCTGAAAATGCGGTTTTTAGCATGAATCCAATACCTCTGTTAATGAGAGGAAAAAATCTGTTGTGGCCAGCACAAGACCTCCGTTAAATCGACGTATTTTATACAAATCCCATTCCAAAGTCCCTTGGAAAAGATTCTTTAAAACCAATAAAATTATAACAAAACCATACACTATGTAAATTGCACTTGACACTTCCTTCTTTCTTCTTCATCTTTTCCCTATTTTATTAGGGGTCGCTGTTTCTTACTCCTCTCTTCCACTCATTCCTGTCCAACGCATCTTCACACAGTTCTTCCTCTCTCAAGTCTTCTGCAATACGTCCTTCCAGCTTTTCTTTGGCTTTCCTCGTATTCCCGGCATAGAAAGTTCCAATCCTGCCGCGAGGCTGCAACTGCAACTTGCGAGGAACACTTCCTTCCCTAAAGGTGACGGAAGGTAAAAAGTGCAAAATTTACATATTCCCCTATATCTAGTGACCTATGTATTTTTCTCAAATAATAAAGCATCATTAAAATAATCCTGAACAACCTGCACAACAAAAATTTATAGATAAATAAATGTAAAGCTTCCAAAATATTAAGCATATCTTGATATTGAAACAGCAAAAATTTAAAAATCTCATATTGGCGCAGAATTCCTTTTCGTTTTTCACTATCCTCGCCTTCGTCAGTAGCAAATGATTAGACAGTTTGCCGGACAGCTCTCCGACGTACGTAGCGTCTGTTTGACGTGGCTCTGACACATTGTAAGTGATTGGCATGTGTCGGTGATTGATTCCCGACGGGGAATGTGGGAATCCTCGGAACTCGCGCGGTGTTCCACGTAGTTTAGCTGTGTGTTTGTGGCTTTCACTTGGTTATTAATTAAACTCGAGTTGTGATGTGATGTGGGCTAGCTTGATGTGGGATGGAGACTTTTTGTAATTTTGTTTAATAAGAGATTGTTAGAAAGTATGAGAGTCTGGGAGATTTTAATTTGTCATTGTGAGTCGGAATATGCTCTTTGTTCAAAGTAATAATAATAACAGAGACAAGGTATATTAATTTAATATAATAATTTAAATCTGTTGTTTCTCAATATATTTAGCTTAAAATTGTACAATAAATTTACCAATTTCTAGCCAACTGTATACAGTACGATTAGCGAATGAAAGTTGACGTTACTTACATAATCAATTATGGAATGAGTGATATTGTTTGGTGACCATAATATTTGCCAAAACAAGCTATTTATGTAATAAGTTGCGAAATAGTGTTTTAGGCATGCGACGTAAAATTTGTACGCACGAGCGTAAGCGGTTGTACAACACGTCCAGTGCCTAAAACATTCATTTCGCAATGTATTGCATTACGTACAAGATTTTTTATAATAGCGTTTTAAAATAGATCATCTTGCTATTTCCGTATTAGGCTATATATATAAGTATTGTATTGCACTTCGCTATCGAAACGTCGTTTTATTAGAAAAAAATTACAAATCTTTGCCCAAATATTGTTTTTATTGTATTTAACTTGTCTTCTGCACTAGAGATTCACGGGCTTGGCTTGAAGCTTGAAAACTTGGCTTGGCTTGGCTTGAAAAAGCTTGAAAAATCAAACCAAGCTTGCTTTTCAAAAAAGCTTGATTTTTCAAGCCAAGCCAAGCTTCTGTTTCATCAAGCCCAAGCCAAACCAAGCCTAACATTAAAAAAAGCTTGAATTTTCAAGCCAAACCAAGCCTCCGACTGTCAAGTAGCTTGGTGAAAAACAAGCTTTTTCAAGCTTTTCACAAGAATTGTTGACGAGGCCGGCAAAACCGAAATTTTATGGAGGTAACGTACTTTTTCATTGCTTCAGCACAGTTTTGCGAATTTCTCAGAACTGAGGTAGGAATAGCTTAGTAGGCTTCAAAAATTTGTAAATGGGAAAGTTTATCCCATCGTCCCACAGATCACTTATTTTCATAATCTGAACCAACTAATCGCACACTTTAGTTCACGCAAACAATCAAGTACAAAATAAATTTATAGTTATTGAAAAAGTTTTTAAATAGATAATGATAATTTAATATAGAACTATTTAAATTTTTAAAATTTCTTATTATTGTTAAGATAAAAGTAATTTATATAAAAACTTAATTAGATACTTAAATCTTTAAGTAACTGGAATAAATTATAGAAACAAAGGTTTAAGAAATTGATTTATTATTTTTAAATGTATCTGTCTCGTCGCGAACCTGGGGGAACCGGGTTCGATCCCGACAGACGCCAAATATTTCCAATTTTAAATGGCACAAAAGTGACCCCTGTGGTGCACTCTCCACGCCAGCTATGAGTGCCCGTGAGGTGACGCCTGGTAAGCGCCCACACGGTAAAATATATCGTCATCATTACCGATGTCTACATGTGTTGTAGATACTGGCACACCCAGAAATGGGTAATATGCCGTGATGATATATTTATTTATTTTAAATTTTTTAACTATGTAACTTGATCATAAATACCAAGCATCAAGCTTTTATAAATAATATTTATTATTTTACCTGTTACAGGATATTAAGCCTTTGTTTACATATACAAAATATTCAGCTCTATTTTGTAAGGAAATTGTTAAGTCTTAGCAACGATTAACCAATAGAAACAAATGTCCTGTCGTTTTCATATTTTTCCAGTGTTCGCAATTATTTTATTTTATCTGCCATGTTGCTAAGACATACCAACTTTCTTACAAAATAGGGCTAATATATATTAGACGATACTGACATTCAACAATAGTCTACAAAATAAAATGAAAATAAAATAAAATGAAAGTATAATGCTCACGTTAGTGTATCGTTCGTAACACGATTTATTTTACTCTAAAATAATAATCTTGATGATTAAAGCACTAAAGCACGTAATTTGAATATTATTTTTATAAATAAAGTCTTCATTTTCTCAAACCGATAAAATATCGAACAAACCACGGGTGTTATGAATCATAATTTTGGAGCTGAATAAATATTATAAGAAATAATAATATAATCAACACCACAAGGTAATTAAGTACTACGTATGATGATGATAAATATCATAGTTTCATTTTGTTAAATGTTTCGCAAATGTTGAATTTTTTGTCAGCTATGGATTTACAATGTTTTGTTATTCTGGTATTTCCGAATCATAGAGACGAGAAAGTTTGTGTTTGTGGAAATGTATGTATACAAAGATTTCAATGCTATTTTTAGTACAGCCCCTAATATTTCTCCTAATAAAACGGCCTTGTCTGAGGCAGTATAACAATATAATAAAAATGTAAACCGACAAAGAGATTATTCTCTTGTAAATATTTCCTTGATTCAAGTTTCCCTTGTTTATATGTACATGAATTAAATAAATATATAATAACGGCTTATTACCTAGTTCTGGGAGTGCCAATGTGCTTTTATTTGCAAATTTTGGTAATGAAAACATATCCAAATTGTTGAGGATACCTATTTACTTTTGTGCTATTTGCAAATTGGAAATAATTAGGATAATTATATATACAAAGTAACTTTACATGATTCTGTAATAAAAAATCAGCACAAATTTTATAACGTTCAAAATAGAAAGGACAAGTTATTGTCTCACGAACAAACAAAATATCGAGGAAATCCCAGTCTATAGGATTTTATTATTTCCAGATGTATTTGAAGTTTAAAAGGGATACTACCTACTTAACAGGTCAGTTTTATCCCTTTGTATAAGTAGTATTCCAGAATTATGTATTTCTTTGAACACGGTTCTTGAGTGTTTGGGGTATTGTTTTGTTTTATTTATTAACAAAGGGTAAATACAGTTTGTTGGGGAGGTCATGAAAATAGATCCTATTCATTTTAGTTATTAAAATACACCAAAGTCAAGTCTAACTAATAAACCTATATAGAATGAAAAAATTATAAAGGTAACATAAAAATATCAGGGTATTTTTTTTATAAAAGATACTAAATTTTTGATTTTTTACTTTCAAAAATGAAATAATTGAACAAAACATAAATTTCTATATTTTTATATTTTACCGTTTTAGTATATCTCTTCGTATAGTTATTTTTTGCACGATCATTTTTTTTACATGTTTACCGATGCAGTAGACTTTATTTCCAAATGATATGAATCACTTACCGATCAGAGGTGGTGGAGGCGGCAAATAAAAAACAACGATCAAAGCTTACTTTAAAAATTACAACAAACAATTTTTAATATATCAAAATA
This sequence comes from Ophonus ardosiacus, assembly GCA_943142095.1. Classification (NCBI taxonomy): domain Eukaryota; kingdom Metazoa; phylum Arthropoda; class Insecta; order Coleoptera; family Carabidae; genus Ophonus; species Ophonus ardosiacus. The sequence goes on from OW964824.1 coordinate 59,222,932, forward strand.
ATTTTCAATTTTCGTCGATCGTGCAAAATACGTAATAAGTATTGCGGTCCGGAAGAGCTCATTTACCGATATCGGATATTAAAAAAATCTTCCTCAACCCGTGACTACTACTAACCTTAATACTTAAAGAACTATTTCAATTATACCACAAAAAAATTATGTAAACAAAACGTAATTTATTCATCGTCAGTACATCTGATATATTGATACATAGATATTTCAATACATCGATACATCGGAATAATTGGTTTACTTCGAAATATTTAATATAATTCCATCCAATATTGATATTCAAATCTTAATACCGAACAGCCCTCCTGTACTTATACTAGATCAAGTTTTCAAGACCCATTATACATATGTATGTACCGTGAAAATAAAATAAATGAAATAAAAAACATTATATGTGCATGCGAAAAAGAGTTTGCGCATGAGCATTAAAAAGCTTGAAAGCTTGAAAAAGCTTGAAAAGGCTTGAAAAAGCTTGAAAAAGCTTGATAAAGCTTGAAAATCAAACCAAGCCTAAAACTTTTAAAGCTTGAAGTTTTCAAGCCAAGCCAAGCTTTGGTTCCATCAAGCCCAAGCCAAGTCAAGCCTAACATTAAAAAAAGCTTGAATTTTCAAGCCAAGCCAAGCTTTTTTATTTCAAGCCAAGTAGCTTGGCTTGGTGAATCCCTATCTGCACACATATAGCTCAAATTATATCTATTTTTCATAGTATGAGGAAGTTCCTAAATGTCAGAGATTCTTCCAATTCATTAACAAGATTGGCGGTATTTCTGATGGATGTATGTATTTTACCTACAATTTTAAATATTTAATAAATAAAACAATAAGAATGATTAAATGTACTTCCCAGAAAAAGCTTTCAGAATGTCACAAAAATTGTTGATTTTTGACACTGACATCTATCATTTACAAACTATGTTATAAACATTTGAATTTGTCAACTTGTTTCCTTAGTGCCTTGGCCTCTGCGATTAGATTATTCTATATATTACAGTGCCGTTATCTATAAATCTATATAAGATATAATACATTTTTTAAATGTATCAGATGTAGAATTTTATGTTCTCCAATAATAGGGATAACAGAAATTTCCAAAAAATAATATTTCGAAGATTTTTTAAAAGAAACTATTACTTCCAGTTGTCCAATTGTTACCAAAATCTAATCAGCTTTTCCCTGGAATGTCAGATTGAGGAAACTGCAGTTAAATATTTTTTAAGTCTTATCGTAAAAATGTTATAATCGGATTCTAGGGACCTTAAAACGTGCTTATCCACTAAAATCTGGATATGCGATTTTTAGCATGATTCCAAAACCTCTATTGGCGAGAGGTAAAAAGTAAGCGGACGTCAGGTTCATCTATTCGTTGCTAAATGAAATACTTTTAAGCACTAGTGCTTAAAAGTAATATTTTACGCATTAAACTGTCACTTTTACGCATTAAACTGGCACTTTTAAAAATTAAACTGTCATTTTTAAGCACTAGTGCTTAAAAGTATTTCATTTAGCAACGAAAATGACAATCAAAAAGTTGTATAAAACGCTTGTATAAAAAGATTTTTACAAAACTCATTTTGTATCAATTATGTAAAAAGTGGCATTCCATAACATGAAAAGGTTAGGTAAAATTCATCTTTTTAAAACGGAATTTATAATTTATTGAAAATGATACCCGGTATACAGGGAATTTATTTTAACATGCAACATATGGTCAATCATTTCCATGATTACTCACTGTTGTCAAAAAATGACAGCAATGTAATATTTGTCCATTTTAAAATGCAACATACAAAATATGTAGTTTTGTGTTACCCAAACTAATTTCCAATTAATTAGCCTACATGCGATTAACAAAAAATCAAAACATGAATGTTGCGCATCTCAACAAACTTTAGCTTACAAAAATTCATAACTTGTAATAAATGTTTAAAAAAATCCCCCATTCATACTGAGGTAACATTCTAGTCGGTCGTAATAAGAATTGACACCATTTGTGATGTGTTCAGGAGGTATCTCCTGTGCTGCAATGCTATTTATAATGTTGCATTTTAAAATGGACAAATATTACATTGCTGTCATTTTTTGACAATAGTGAGTAACCATGGAAGTGATGAACCATAATGTTACATTTTAAAATAAATTCTCTGTAGTGTGTTCATAAAAAATTCTAACTCGAAGTAGGCTATGTACAAAAAAAACATACTTATGTCAATTTGAAAGTATTTAATTAAATGTCAATTTGACACGAGATATTGCCAAAAATGTTATATAACGAAATCAAAGTTTTTTTTCTTGAATACTTATTTTAGAAATAGAAATAAATTAGAAAACAGTGAATGACAATATTCTGTATCCTTCTTTATTATCTTTTCTCCTTAATATTACATTTCACATCAATTTTGACAACTTGACTTTTGTAATGAATAATGATCAGACATTTTCTGTGGTCATAGCCTACTCCGAATTAGTTTTTTTTTTCTGAACACTGTCTGAGTTTGGGCTCTATCACAACATACTCCTCCAAAACAAAATTCATAGAAAACTGCGTGGAGCACTCCATCTCCATGGCAGCGTCGCGGTGCTGTCACCGCTTCCGCTTCTTCGCTGCGACGCCAGGCCAGGGGCGCCGGGCGTCGGTTTGATTGACGTGCACCTCATCAGTATTCCGGCCCCGTGATTGGACAGACGGAGCTGTCAATCAAAAAGTTGTGTATGCGCCGCCCCCTTCCACATTCGCATTCACGGCCCGATCGAACCTACCACCCCACTCACACCACCCCAGTGGCGCACGAGGGTAAAATAGAAAAGGGGGAAATGTATTTATTGTTATTTGTTATAAATAACTATAAAGTAGTGGTTCTGGCAATTATTTCAAATGGGGTACTCTCATCATTAATGCGTACTCATATACATATTATGGGAGAAAGCATAAGGGGGGTTTTCCGTCTAAATTTTATATATTCTGTGGTAAAAATTTATTTTATTCAACACCAACTCATAATATCATTGTTACTATGGTTACTTGAAATAACTAATGTACAACATTACTCACTCCGTGAGAGAATATTCAGGAAGTGACAGAGGAAGAATTACGAATTTTTGCGTTTTTACCTTCCGTCTAAAGGAAGGTATTGTCTGTGGTCAAAAAATTCGGTGGCGAGTTTTTAATGAATAAGCACGTTTTAAGATCCCTAGAATACGATTTTACTAATTTTACATTTATGTCTGTATATGTGTGTGTGTGTGTTTTTGTGTGTGTGTCTGTGTGTGTGTCCGTGTTTCTGTGTGTGTGTGTGTGTGTGTGTGTGTGTGTGACAAATTTTTCTCTGACGATAAATTTAAAACTACAATTCTAAAAATTATGATTCTTTCGTATTCCTCTTCTTTACAACCATATGAAGAGCTGATTAGATTTTGGTTATAATTGGTCAACCGGAAGTACCCTTATTTGAAGTTCTTAACAGTTTTTCTGGAAAAAACGCAGTTAAATATCATTTTTCGACATTTTATGATCATTAATATGAAACAAAATCTTATTCTCTATACGATTTGATTATACGTTTTCCTTCATATTCGAAAGGTAGAGAGTTATAGAGAGATTAAGAGAGGTTAACTTTCAAAAATCAGTCAGCTTTGAAAAAATTATGGAAACAGTAGATATATATTCAAAAAATTCTATCTAGAATCTTTTCCAAGGAACTTTTGGTATCGGATTTGTACAAAATACATTGAATTGGCGGAAGGTTTTGTGCTGGCCACAACAGATTTTTTTAATATAAATACAAATCAAGTTTTCAAAATTATTTTATTATTTAAATAATTTAACATTATAAAACGTATTTATTTAAATCGATATTAACATTTATGTTAAAAGATACTTAGGTTACTTATTTTTACACAATTACAGCTGTCATCTACGGCTGATGTAACGAGTTTGTGGTTACTAGCTCCGGAATTAAATTCAACGATACTGGTTATGCTTGTAAGTGAATATGTTTTAAAGGAAGGTCCTAATTTTCACCTATTTTAATTTATTTTCCTTTCAAACAATTCCCAATTACAAGTAACTATTATTGCAGATTTGTTTTTCAATAACAATATAACAAAACAATAACTATTTATTTACTAATGACTACTTTATAATTATAATAAATAGTATATCTATCGACATGTCAGTGTCAAACGATGAACGAAAATATAAAAATTATTTAAGAGGTTTTAAAAAAAGTGTTGAATAAAATGTTGTATTACACTCATGTGGAATACCTATTAGTCACTTAACAAAATTAGCCACTCGCCCTCCGGGCCTCGTGGCTAAACTTTTTCTTTCGTGACTAATATGTTACATTCCACGCGCATATAATAAATAACTATTATCTACACTTAAAATGGTATTTACTCTTACTTTTTTTTTCTGACATCTGTCGTTCATACAGAAGCTCACAAAATTAGTCATTTTGTAATTCAATAATTATACAAAAGTACAGTTTTATATTTTTCAAATAATTCTACATGTTTATTTTATACAGTATAATAAATATTGTGCGAATATCTCCAAAAATATATTTCGCTTGTCATAAAGTGTGGTTGGTGTGACGTGTAGACAACCTTCAATATGGTACACCATGGGCAACGTTCTGCTTGTACAGAGCGGCTAATAGTCTACATAACTGGCGACCGAACTGGAAATAAAGTCCCTCACGGTCAAAAACAGAAATATTTGAAAGAAAAGAAGGCATATTGGAAGAGCGAACTAACATAACTGGTTAATATCTTCAGAAATAGAACTATGAAAATCACATGCATAAATGCATATATTGTATTTTAACATATTTCTGTAGCCATACGTAAATAAATAATAAATCTACACTTAGATTTTTTAAAATCAAATTTAAAAATGATATTTGATTTTATAATTACGAACGAAGTAGTAGCACTAGTTACCGCTAACCAGGAGAAAGAGACAAAAGGGACTATCGCTTAAAGCCCTAACCTAATAAATAAGTAATAATAATAAATACAATTTATGTGCATAAATGAAAAATCATTAGCCATTACGAATTACATTCGTATTAAAAATATAAAATTAATAAAAGGACAACGTGAAAACGATATTTGTGATGCATGGTAGTATGAACATATTTAATTTATAACATTTTTTCATTATTTTTTGCGTAATTATTTGCTATTGTTGAATAAAAAAGTATTTATGCATCATATCCGATATAAAATATTTTTTTACCTTCCATCACCTTTAGGTAATTACCTTTAGTCTCCTTTAGGTGACTAGGTTGAAAAAATCGGTGGTAAGTAAGCACGTTTTAGGGTCCCTAGCATACGATTTTACTAATTTTATGATGAAGTATCTCTCTCTCTCTCTCTCTCTCTCTTTGTATATATATATATATATATATATATATATATATATATATATATATATATATATGTGTGTGTGTGTGTGTGTGTGTGTGTGTGTGTGTATGAGCGTGTGTTTGTGTGTGTGACAAAAATAACTCCGACGCTAACTACAACACTAAAACACTACCTACAGATATAGAGTTAAAGAATTTTAATAGTAATTAAGGTACCAAGGGTTGTTATAAGGACAACGTACTCGCCTCGGGCCAGAGGCCCTCGACAATACACTGTTGACCTCAGGCATTATTGTCGTTTAACACCCGAGGTGCCTTCAACGTTTAATGTCTGACTATAAATTCTTAATAAACATTTTGTCTGACTAGAATTTATCAAACAAAAATAATAAATCACAAAATTTTAATACAACTTACAAAGTAGCATGTGAATGCGGTATCTAGGTAATATTTTGTTTCTGTAAACAAAGCATTTTTTCAAACAAAAAAATATGTTTCTTGTGGTATTTTTCTGTCAATATGGACGAGCAATGTTATTGCTAAGAATAAGAAATATGCTGGTTTGTATTTGTGATGAAACAAATATGATTATAAACGACTACAATTCACAATGCTTCTTAACCTTAACTGCACTTTATGTTAGTATCAGTATTATTAACCTCAGTTTGTTGTCAACATTACCATAGCAACTTAATACGCCCTAGGGCATTTTTTACTCAATAACGGACCGAATGTTGAGGTTGTTACAAAACAATAACATACTAGTAAGACATTAAAATATTAACTTTCATAAATTATAATTTTATTGGATTTATAGAATGTTTTCCAAGAAATTTTCGGTATGAAATTTAAGAAAATAGTTATGTTCGTGTTTTTTAGTGACTAATATGTGTGGCTCACGAGAGTAAAACAAAATTTTATCCAACACTTTTTTTAAAACTTCTTAAATCATTTTTATATTTTCGTTCAACGTTTGACACTGACATGTCAAAGATATACTAATGAAAATTATAAGTAGCCATTGAATGGTTATTGTTTTGTTATATTGTTATTGACAAAGTTCTGCAATAATTATTGTCTGTTATTGAGAATTATTTGAAGGAAAAATAAATTAAAATATGTGAAAATTAGGATCTTCCTTTAAAACATATTCACTTACAAGCATAAGCAGTATCGTTGAATTTAATTCCTGAGCTAGTAACCACAAACTCGTTACATCAGCCGTAGATCACAGCTGTCATTGTGTAAAGATAAGTAACCTAAGTATCTTTTAACATAAATGTTAATATAAGTTTTATAATGTTAAATTATTTCAATAATAAACTAATTTTGTAAACTTGCTTTTTATTTATATTAAAAAATCTGTTGTGGCCAGCACAAGACCTCTCGCCATTTCCATATTAGGCTATATAAGTATTGAATTGCACTTCCCTTTCGAACCGTTGTTTTATAACAAAAAAATACAGAACTTTACCCAAATACTGTTTTTTATTGTATTTAGCATGTCTTCTGCACACATATAATTCTAATTATATCTATTTTTCATTGTATGAGGAAGTTTCTAAATGTAAGAGATTCTTTCAATTCATTAACCAGATTGGCGGTATTTCTGAAGGATATAAGCATTTTACCTATAATTTCAAATATTTAATTAATAAAACAATAAGAACGATTAAATATATACTTCCCAGAAAAAGCTATCAGAATGTCACTAAAACTGTTGATTTTTGACACTGACATGTGTCATTTAAAAACTATGTTATAAACATTTGTCAACTGGTTTCCTTAGTGCCTTAGCCTCTGCGATTAAATTACTCTATATATTATAGTGTCTTTATCTCTAAATCTATACAAGATATAACAAAAATTTTAAGTGTATTAGATGGAGAATTTTATGTTTTTCAATATTTAATAACAAAAATTTCCAAAAAATTGTATTTAGAGGATTTTTTCTCAGAAACTACTACTTCCGGTTGTTCAATTGTTACCAAAACCTTTTCAGCTCTTCCCAGGAATGTCAGGTTGAAGAATACATAGTTAAACAATTTTTAAGTCGTATGGTTTTTGAGGAATCGTGTGTACATACACACATACACACATCCACACACACACACACACAGACATCATTTTAAAAATGTTATAATCGGATTCTAGGAATCATAAATCGTGCTTATTCACTGAAATCTGGATATGTGAATTTTGGTATGAATCCAATACCTCTCTTAGCGAGAGGTAAAAATCGCAAAAATCAGTAATAATTCCTCCGCCATTCCCTAAATATTCTCTCACGGAGTGAGTAATGTTATATTGTTATTTCATATAATTATAGTAACAAGTATATTATGAGTCAGTGTTGGATAAATGTCTTTTCGTGCTTGTACCACCTAAAACTATTATCCAATAGTTAGTTCAGGGACGGAGCCCCTTTATCCTTCTCACAGTACGTCACTGGTTCTCCATCAGCGGGCTGTATTGGAATATTTCACCGTTTTAATGCGGGGAATAAAAATTAAATGGAAATGCTTATTCTGGTTCGCAAGGGGAATGATGGAATCGCCTGTGCGAGAGTTTTAAACGATTTTTAAAAACGCGCTGTTTTTTGTGACGTGATCGCGAACGGGAACGCCAGCGCAACTGCTGTACGAGGGGCGGAGGGGTAGCAGTGCGAGCACCCGAGACTTACGAAATTGCATTTCGATTTGATGGAAATTTCTAAATAAAAATAATACGAAGGTGATTTCTAAATAATGAAATCCGATCACCCTGGCTTTGCAATTGCAAGGCATACAAGCAAAAAATGGAATATTTATGCGTTGCATTGTTGCGCTGTTTTTGCATCAGAATTAGTATTCATGTTATATCCACGCTCTATTTTTGGCTTTGCGCAAAATGGTAAAACAGCGTATAAATAAAATTTAGTTAAATGGGGTGACCATAATGGGATTTCACTATTAATACTTATGGGTCATAACCACAGATTCCTGAGCCCAAAATAAGACGGTTTGACTAAACTTATCCATATCCGAAAATGCACCGTTTAATCAGTATTCTGCTTTAAAGTTAAAAAAATATATATATATTTTTTGGCTTATAATAACAGAACGCATTCATATGAATGCAGTCCATCTTTTAAAATAGTATTTGTTATTGTTAGCGAACCATTAGTGCCAAACAGCTTTTGGCTTGAAATAAAAATCTGATGTTTCCAGCACAATACCTTCTGCTATTTAATTTTTATTAATTTAAATACATATCTACAAATTTACTAATGCTGCAAACTATATTAAGTTCCTTTGCATATAACTATTGCTTTATTTACTGTTTTCTTCTTGAAATGTCACCATTATTAATTTGAAATGATTATTTTTTTGCTAGTGACATTTATCTGTCAGTTACATACATTTGAAATATGAACTGTGTAACAAAGGAATTGTGTTTTTCTTTAATACATAAGCTCTTTGACTTCTATATTAGATTATTTTATAAATTTATATATAAAATATATAAATAATGTAGAAAATTTAGTAATCTTTAATTTTTATAATAACAAATTTTTTGCAGAAAAACCATTTTGGGCGTCAAGCAAGATGCTATTTTCGGTTATCCGATTTACATAAAAATTTAATAATTTCATTCCATATTAGAATATGGTCGAAATACAAGTTTTCAAAATTTTTCGATTAATAGTATTAGAGGATCCACATACATAATCACATGCACATACACATACATACATATATACATACATACATATATACATACATACATACATACATACATACATACAGTAAAATTTTTGAAAGAAGTCCGATCAAGGCTATCTACGAATTGTATCTATGAATTAAGATTTTGTGCTGTCAAATTTAATAGTGTCTTTTACTTAGTTTTTATAAGGGTACATAATATCTTGTGTACCTCATAAAAACTATGTAAACGACACTACTAAATTTGACAGCATAAAATCCTAATTCATAGATGCAATTCGTAGATGGCCTTGATCGGACTTCTTTCAAAAATTTTACTGTACATACATACATACACACGGTAAAAATGTTAAAATTGGATTCTAGGGACCTGAAAACGTTGTCATTTACTAAAATCTCGATATTCAATTTTTAGCACGATCCTTGTAGGTACCTCCCTCGCCAAGGGTAGCGGAAGCTAAAAAGCTTGGCTTGGCTTGAAAGTTAAAGCTTTTTTAATGTTAAGCTTGGCTTGGCTTGATGGAAACTAAGTTTGACTTAACTTGAAAACTTCAGGCTTTTATATTTTAGGCTTGGATTGATTTTCTAGCGTTATCAAGCCTTCTCGAGCTTTTCACCATTTATCAAGTTTAGTATCATGTAAAAGCAAAATTTAGTTCACATCTCATTATTGAAATTTACTTAACGTGAAAACTATGTAAGCTAATATTTCAACCAATTTCGTTCGGTTATTGAAGAAAGGCGGTCCTGTGGCCGCGTGCATGAATGTCTGGTCGCGAATCTGGTGAACCGGATTCGATCCCGACCAACGCCAAATATTTCGAATTTTAAATGGCACAAAAGTGACCCCTGTGGTGCACTATGCACGCCAGCAATGTGTACACGTGAAGTGACGCCTGGTAATCGCCCGCACGGTACAAATATTCATTATCATAACCGATATCTGCGATAAAGCAGATTGTGGCACACTCGGAAATGGGTAATATGCCGTGATGATAAATTCTTTTTTATTAAACAAAGTATTTATTGTCATTTTCCAAGAAAAACATTCCTTTGAAAGGCCAAATCCAAATCGAATCCTCCTCGTCTGTCTTCGGCTTGTTGCGCGGCAAAACTACGTCGCCCATCACTCAACGACGGGCTGCACGTTTCTCAGGGACATTAGCGGCTACTCAGAACCCGTAAAAAATATACACTACCTCTCCTATCAGTCTATGTTACGTTACATGATGTTTCAGTACCGTTACATATGCAGAATTCAGCAGGAAGTCGCTGTTTAGATGAAAGAAACGAGAAAAAGAGTTTTTTGACAAGTGAGGTTGTCTTTCAACAAAGCAAACAAAAATGAATTCACTGTTTACTGAACGATTAACAGATGACAAATTTTTAGAATTTTTTTGTACAAAATTCTTAACAAAATATTGTAATTGATATGAGGGGTTTTTAATTCTGAACAATAACAATTGAGCCTCATTCACACCTCCGAAAATAAAAATAAAATTATACATAAAATTAAAAAAAAAACGATATAAACAACAGATTCTTATTAAAGTGTTCACAGGTCTCGAAAATAAAACATTAAACACAAGGATTTGCAAATGTTATAGTTATTTACATTCGAGTGCGTGTAAGTTGTATTTTACAGCGCGACAGGTTTGTTTAAGGCACGAGCCCTTAAGGCGAGTGCCTTATTAGCTGGAGCGCTGTAAAATTCTTACGAGAATTGTATCAAACTTTTTGGTCGACGATATTGAAAATCACTTTTTTTAATGAGATAAGTTGTACTTGTGAAAAGGGTTAGTTTAAAATACTGGGGTTAAGTCAATTTCCAAATTTGATTTTACATACCTTCATTAGAGTACTTCTTCTAGCGAAAATTTATTTGTAATAATAGACGTTGTTTATGACTGATAATATATTTATTTGCTCATGTTTGCTTAGTAATAAATAATAGGTAGGTGTCGATATTTGACATTTCAGCAATGTTAGCCTTGCGTATTTGACAGGTATATCGATCGGTGACTATGTCGATAATGGCGGATTTTTACAATAATGACAGATGTCGCTGCCGTGATTTTGGTTTATATAAATTAATTTTAAATATAGGAAATGTTAAAGTAAAAAATAACTTATGTAGGCAGTACTTTTTTACATGAACTTTATTATAATAAAGATGATTACTTTTCTAAATGCCCATAAACGTCCAGTGTACTTTGATTATTTTACCGCATAGTTAGACAAGTTACAACACAGTAAGCGTAAAATGTAGGTTACACTTGCTGTGTATACAATTGTAAAGTTCCCATTACACTTCAGGAGGGCAAAAAATATTTTTCGTAATACCATAATGTTGCTATGATAACAGAACTAAAAACAAAAGTGAAAAGGTAAAAATAACGGCAAAGGATTATGTGTTCCTAGAAAAAGGACACCATCTTGATTGACCGTTGTCAAGAAGAATTTATAAATCAACAAAAAAGTTGTTTAATATGACTGAAAAAGAAGAATTTTATTATTCCTAAATGTTATATTTTATGTTATTACGAAAAATTTGAACGCCACTCGGCTGATATGCAAATAATGAACTCGGCTGATTATAAACCTCAGCCGCGTCCGTTATTTGCCTCATATCGGCCTAATGATGTTAATAATATTACACAAAAATATGCACATACATAACAACTGTCATTTGAGCTGTCAATTTAAGTTTTTGCAAAAGGATATTTATTTAAATATAATTTTAAGAAACTATCTTAAGACAAAGGTTTGCATATATAATGAGGTCATGCACGACTTTTTTATAATTTTAATCGATAGAGTAGTGAAAATTAATAGACCCGTATTTTTTATTTTTCCTCAAATCTATCTTTAATCATGAAAAAATTGTAATTGAAAATGACATTCTTTAAAATGAGGCTGCTAGACCCCCGCTTCGTCCCTTGTCAAATGACGTCACAGAGTGACAGGCACGACTATTTTGATTTTCACATTGTCTTAAACGTCAAAGTGACATTTAAAGATAACCTAAAATTTATGGAAGTAAACATGTCGATGGAACGTTGTTTCGTGCCAAAATAAAGAATAAAATAATATTCTGCAATATATTCAATGTCTCACATGCGTTTATAACCTTCTACCGTCTAATTCAAAGATTTAAAAGTGAAAGAAACATCTGATGTAACGTAGATAATTTCACTCCAAATGAAAATTATATTTATAAAAATAAATAGAACGATATTATATTAATATATTATAGCATATTCAGATATGTAATCCTCAATTTATAGTTTATATGTATTTTTCTTTTAGAAATTATATGTCCATATAAAATGTCTGTTTGAAATGAGTCTGAACTTGGTACGTAACGTTGTGACGACAAAACATGGCTGGTTTTTGCAACTTTTTAAAAATATCATACTTTAAAACGATTTTATACAACAAAAAATATAAATAAAAAATAATTTAATCATACTGATCGATGAATTAGACTATCCTTTTTCGATTTAAACAGAAAAAGGTACAATTATTTTTTTTGCATGACCTCATTGCGTACAGTGCTTTAAAAGGTGTGAATTTGTTATTATTGCTTGTTAATAAAATAAATAAATAAATATATCATCACGGCATATTACCCATTACTGGGTGTGCCAGTATCTACAACACATATAGACATCGGTAATGATGACGATATATTTTACCGTGCGGACGTTTACCAGGCGTCACCTCACGGGCACTCATTGCTGGCGTGGAGAGTGCACCACAGGAGGTCACTTTTGTGCCATTTAAAATTCGAAATATTTGGCGTCGATCGGGATCCAACCTGGTTCCCCAGGTTCGCGACCAGACACTCAGGCACGCAGCCACGGAACCCCATGAATTAATTATGAATAAAACCATAAAATCTTATTTATAATTTTATTTATATTTCTTATTTCCGTAGATGTGAATAAGCCTTTAATATGTAGGTAAGTACAGCAAAATGTAAAAATTACTATTTATTCCCTATAAATATAACAGATTTAAGACGCTCGGTATATTTATAAAGTTAAAACGAATTTAGCTAAAACGACTAAGGGTAGATCTGGTCGAAGCCAGTGGCGTAGCAACGATCTATTAAAAGAGGGGGCCAGCTCCATTCACCATTAATGCGTGCTATATTCGCCTTCAAATAAATATGGACTGATGCTCAATTTTTTTCTTCTCCTTGTCCCATATCCTGCGCTGTTGCCGCATTTCCTACATGACTAATAAAATTGGCAACAGTGTAGAAATCTCCAGTCCATATTTATTTGACGGCAAATGTAGTGCAGTTTGCATTTATTTTCCTATCCTACCTCTCGCCAAAGCAGCATATTGATTAACTCACAGACAAGATTAATATGCCAGAGTGTGAAATACCAGAATGTAAATCACCAAGTTTATTTTCAAATCACACATAATTTATTGTTTTATTAATTGTTTCTCAACGCTAAGTCAGAATTAAAATACTTCATTTTTCATTTCTTTGTTATATACCAATAAGTGATTATTTTCTATATTTACAGTTTAGATAAAAATGGCGGTAACATAAAAGGCTGATTAATTGCTAGATATAGAGCGGCATGTGGGCTTGACCAATTGAAAATGACGCCAAGATGCAATCTCTACTTTTATAATTTGTTATTTCAAGATACATAATAATAAATTCGTCATTTATTATTTATAAAAATATGTTGTGGTCAGCTCAATACCTTTCACTATTTTCGTTTTATTACATAAGTATCAAATTTAACATTTCTTGTATACACAAATGATTCTAATTATATGTATTCTTTCATTCTATAAGGAATTTTGTCCTACTCTTCTAGGTATGCATTCGGACCGGGCCGGACCGGGCTTTGAGGTTTGGATCGACTCGGCCCGAAAATAAAAATTGGGGGCCCGATTCGAAAATTGACCCGAAATCAGGGCGGGCTGCGGGCCGGACCGGGCCTAAGCTCGAAATTGAGTGATCCGGCATTCCTAATTTTGATTTTTATATGAGGCGAAATGTTTAACTATGTTTGTGTCAAACTTAAAAAAAAAATACATCCTTATAACGTTAAACATTGGTTAACATAAGTTATTAAAAAAAAACACGCTTCTAGTGTGTTTGTTATAAAAATTACAGATCTACGAGTATAATATGCGTACACTTACGTAACATTTTCTTTACAATCAAATAATATTACTAGCAAGTTAATATCTCTATCCATTTTTGAATTAATGAACCAAAAGTCAATATACCCAATAAAAACTTTAAAATTTTCAAAAATCTAATTTCTATGTATCTAGATACTTCTTAATGCGCTGATTCCAAATTTTGAAACTTCTGGTCGATATCTCTGTTCGTTCTCGAGATATTTAGATTCAAAGTTTTGCTCAAAACTGCCCATTTTTGGGTAATAACCCAAAAATGGTTCGAGATATGAATTTAGAGATATCATCATTCGATTCTACGGGCAAAATTACATATGTATACCAATTTTCATAATTTTTGAACATCGCATACAGTCCCTAAAGCAAAATAACTGAAAATGGCCAAAAATCGCAAAAATCTAAGGTATACCCCTTAGGATTTTTTCAGATTTTGGCCATTTTCAGGGGTTTTCAAACTTTTATTCATAAAAAATGAACCGGTTAATCAAAAATTATGAAAATTGGTGTACTTATATACTTTTATCCGTAGAATCGAATGGTGGTGTCGCCAAATTCGTATCTCGGCCCATTTTTAGGTTATTACCCAAAAATGGGCAGTTTTATGCAAAACTTTGAATCTAAATATCTCAAAAACGAAAAGAGATATCTACCTGCGGTTTCAAAATTTAGAATCAGCGCATTGAGAAGTATCTAGATTCATGAAAATTAGATTTTTGAAAATTTTAAAATTTTTATCTGAATATGGGGTATATTGCCTTTTGGGGCAATAAATCAAAACTAGTTAGAGATGGGTAATTTTGAGAAAATATTAGAGGTTGAATATCTCCAAAACTAAAAAAGATATCGACCTGCGTTTTTATGATTTGTAATCAGTGCATTGGGAAGTACGAGATACATGAAAATTGGATTTTTGAATATATTCAACTTTTTCACCAAATGCTGGTATTTATGACTTTTTGGGGTAAAAACTTAAAAATGAGTACAGTTATGAACTTGGTGGTAATATTAATCAATTTTACAGACAATTCGCCCTATTCTGTAACTCAATCGATAATAGTTATCGATCGATAATAATTTTTGACAAATAGAAACAAATGTATAATCTGCCAGTTTCATTTTTTTATTCAGTGTCTACTCTAATTATTGGCTACAATTTATTATCGATCGAAAAAAGTTATCGATTGAGTTACAGAATAGGGGTGAATGTTAGATATATAACTATACTAATTTTTATGTGTATGAAACAAAAAGTTTAATAACGCTTTAGTATTCACATGTTCTACAATTTTGCACAAATACCGAACTTTTCTAGTACTACACTGCACCTCATCGGGATTTTAATTTAACAAAACAATCTTGGATTCGGGACTGTCAATTTTTCAGTACTGTTAGTAAAACTGTTGATTTTTGACACTGACATTTTTAATGTCAATTACAAACATTTGAATTTGGCAACTGGTTTCCTTGGTGTTGGTGTAGACTGGACTGTGCGATTTATTTATTATTATAATAAAAATTTTAAGTGTAAAAGATGGAGAATTTTATGTTCTGCAATGTAATAACAAAAATTTTCAAAAAATAATATTTAGAAGATTTTTTCAAGAAACTACTACTTCCGGTTGTCCAATTGTTATCAAAACTTTTTCAGCTTTTCCCATTAATGTCAGATTGAGGAATACGTAGTTAAACAGGTCTTAAGTATAGTTCGTTCTTCCAACACACACACACATCCGCACACAAATCCGCGCGCGCGCGCACACACACACACATATCATCGTAAAATTGTTATAACCGGATACTAGGGATCTTAAAACATGCTTATTCCAATCTCTCTCTAGCGAGAGATAAAAAGTATTTCTTGAAATAGGCTAACTCAATCAGTTGTTTTAAAGAAATTTTTTCCAAATTTTCAAATCTATTGAACCAATGTTTGATAACCTTTTCTCACCGCGGACTTTTTCGTATCAACATTTGATAAAGCTGACCCCTTAGGTATATTATTTTTCGGTGCAATGGGGTCATTTCAAAAAAAATAATTGTCGATTTTTTTTATAAAATCATGAAATCCATCTCATTTAATAAATATAGTAATAGAAAATAATTTGAAATATGCGACTTTTCATTCATAAATTTGCTAATAAACTTTCGCGCTTTTAAACACGGACTAAATTTGTGACGACACAAATTCATACTCACACAAAGACAATTCACTCACACACACACACGCTTCACAACATGAAACAGTAACCTAACCTAAAAGTGTGACAGCTGACAGCAAAATATACAAGAGAGAAGATTATTATTTCTTTCTATCTCTTTAAAAGTACTAGTGCAGTATAAATTATGTAAATAAACCATTTATTTAAATAAATACCAAACCAAATAATCATAGTTCTAAATTAAACCGGTAGAGCTCGACTGTCGTATCCGTGAATATGTGTCGTCAGCCGTTGAAATATTTGAAATTAAACGCAACTTTAAAAAAATCATATCTCTAATTCTAAAGACTTATAAGATGAAAAACAGACACATACATGTTTAATTTGACCTATTTTTTCAAGAAAAAAATAAATCAGAAAATGTGAAATGACCCCATTACGAACACCTTAAAGATGTCTCACAGACTCTATGATAAGAAATGCTGTATTTGAGAATAAAATTGAAAGCCCGCGTTAAAGTCTCTCTTCGGTACAGATATATCATTACGGAATCTGTGACTAAAAGCAAATTTGCACACCCAGAAATGGGTGATATAAAAATCATCTGTTACCCTTTCCAGTAGCTATACTTCTCTCCTTGAAATTTCGTCGAACTTCATATCATATTAGAGTTTATTTACCCAGTAATATTTTGTATGAAATTCTTGGAAGCAGTTAATATTTACTCTTGGTAACATTCTTTTTGTGCCATCACCCACGCCTCGTATTTATAACCCCAAACACCGCATCGTATGTAGCGCCAGTAGCTATATCAGCCTCCTAGATCCGTCGTCCGTCGCCAAGGCAAAACAACGACGCATCACCTGTCACGGCGGCGTCAACTTCCTATCCGTGTCACTCGCCACTCCATACAAACGGAACTATTGTTTGTTCAACAGTTCTAAGCTGACTATTTTTACACAAAAAGAATTTAGGTTGCTATGAATGATGTTGTCTTTTCAAAAAAATATACTCGGCGCGCTTGATAAAAGGTTTGATGGTTTTAATTCTAAATTATCGGCTGTTAACAAATTATCTTCTACTCCATTTTTCTGATACCCGTAGTAAGTCGGGTGTGGAATTTTCTTTTCTTAAAGTTAATATTATTTAATCCATTCCTTATACTTCTTTCTCTCCTGCCATCTTTTCCATTTTATTATTTTTTGTTATAAATAAAATAAATAAATAAATATATCATCAGGGCATATTACCCATTTCTGGGTGTGCCAGTATCTACAACACATGTAGACATCGGTAATGATGACGATATATTTTACCGTGTGGGCGCTTACCAGACGTAACCTCACGGGCACTCATAGCTGGTGTGGAGAGTGCACCGCAGGGGTCACTTTTGTGGCATTTAAAATTGGAAATATTTGGCGTCAGTCGAGATCGAACCCGGTTCCCCCAGGTTCGCGAGCAGACACTCAGGCACGCGGCCACGGGACCCCATTTTTTCTTATAATAATAATAATATGTTTATTTATGTGTGTGTGTGTGTGTGTGTGTGTGTGTGTGTGTGTGTGTAAAAAAACATTTATGGGAGGAGCTGGTTAGATTTTGGTAACAATTGGACAACCGGAAGTAATAGTTTATTTAAAAAAAACATCTAAATATTCATTTTTAAAAATTTCTGTTATTACTATTATTGAAGAACATAAATTTCTACATCTGATATATTTAAAATTTTTATTATATCTTGTATAGATTTAGAGAAAAAGGCACTGTAATATATAGGTACTAAGGAAACCAGTTGAAAAATTCAAATGTTTATAACATAGTTTGTAAATGATAGATGTCAAGAGTATTCCCTGGATGTGAGTGTCAAAAATGACAGTTTTAGTGATATTTTGAAAGCTTTTTCTGGAAAGTACATTTAATCGTTCTTTTTGTTTTATTAATTTAATATTTAAAATTGTAGGTAAAATGCATAAATCCATAAGAAATACCGCCAATCTTGCTAATGAATTGGAAGAATACAATGAAAAATAGATATAATTAGAAATGTATGTGTGCAGAAGACATGTTAAACACAATAAAAAACAATATTTGGGTAAAGTTCTGTAATTTCTTTTGTTATAAATATAACCACAGTTCGACAGCGAAGTGCAATACAATAATATATAACATAAAATGGAAATGGCGAGAGGTATTGTGCTGGCCATAACATTTTTTTTTTTTTATTTAATGCTTATGTCAGTGCATGCGTACCATCATTGAAAATGAGTTCTGAGTGTGTACTGAAACCGATGTAGATCTTCCTTCTGATGTAGAGATATTGGGTGTGAGTCAATAATTTATAAATTGATATTAAAAAAATCATTATTGATATATCTTGTTTCTTTTTGTATCAATGCCAGTTATGTAATATTCTTTACGTAACTCAGTTATGTAAAGATTTTTGCAAAACTCATTTTGTTTCAATTATGTAAAAAGTGGCATTTCAAAACGTCATAAAGTCTTAAAACGGAATTAGGTAAATGTATTTTATTGAAGCTATTAAATTATCATCCATATTTTCTAAAAAATAAGTTATCAAGGGTGTAACTTTTGGAATAGCTTTAATCTAAGGTGCATGTAAATTAGGTTTGTAGTCTGTAACATGCATTTAAACACGGTCAAATGCAGGTAGTAGCTGCCAGCAACTACAATGGCAGCTGATTGATTATCCAGTTGACAATAGTAGAAAGTAAGCTTTTGTATTGTACAGTGAAACACAAGCAACTTCCACAAATGTAAACGTGTCACAAAGCTTTTTATAACCGAAGTTACATTCGTTTCTTTTTGTACGAAATTCAAAATTGCATTAATTGGAAAGTTCTGAAGTATAATCAATGTACGAAAGACGTTTTTTCTACAGATTTTGGCTTAAAATTTAAGCGATCCTTAAACTAAAAATTTATTGTGGCCAGCACAAGACCTCTCGCCATTTCCGTATTAGGTTGACATTGGCGGTATTTCTGATGCGTATCTATAATTAAATATATTTAATTAATAATGAAATAAGAAATATTAATTCCCAGAAAAAGCCTTCAGTAATGTATCTGGATATTCGACACTACCATTTTTCTGTGAATTATAATCATTATAATTTTTTTACTGGTTTCCATGGAGTTATTTTGGCTATGAGATTCATTTCAACGGATTATTTTATGTATTTATAATTCTCTATTTCTAAATCTATAGAAGATATAATAAAAATGTTTAATGTATCGGATAGAGAATTTTATATTCTTAAAAAAAAACATCTAAAAAGACCCAAAAAAAAACCCATCTAAAAAACCCAGTTTTATGAAATCATATTTTATTAATAAAATATGGTACATACTTATATGGTACACACATATATACATAAACTTTTGTCACCGGCAACATTTTACAATCAATTTCATTTTGTGTATTTCGTGTTTGATCATTTTTAATATATTTTTCATTGCTGTGTGAACTTTGCACAGTGTTTCTTTTATATTTGAACAACTCCAATCCTGGTGTCTGCATTTTCATTATTTTTTGAGTTGTGTATTAAACCCTGTCACACACACACACACACACACACACACACACACACACACACACAGAGAGAGAGAGAGAGAGAGAAAGAAAGAGAGAGGCAGACATCATTGTAAAAATGTTAAAATCGGATTCTAACCTAACCTAACCTTGAAACGTGCTTATTCATTAAAATCTGGATATGTGATTTTTAGCATAAATCCATTATTTCTCTTAGCGAGAGATAAACATTGTAAATCGATATTTTGACAGAAG
Source organism: Ophonus ardosiacus (assembly GCA_943142095.1). Taxonomy (NCBI): domain Eukaryota; kingdom Metazoa; phylum Arthropoda; class Insecta; order Coleoptera; family Carabidae; genus Ophonus; species Ophonus ardosiacus. The sequence continues at coordinate 59,243,158 of OW964824.1, forward strand.
TGCAGATCGCTTAAAATTTAAGATGTTGGTATATTAAGATCCATTCTTAATTCAAAATTAACTAAATCCAATTTCCTCTTGGAAAAAACTTGGACGAACTATTAAGTACATGAACCAGTCGACTTTCCCATCTTTTTAATTAATCTATTTCGGAGAATCAGACATCAAAACTAATTTGTGAAAAATATAATAAATTACCGAACGGTTCGTATCCACATCACATACATATATCGTTATGCCCTTAGGCCAGTTAGGGTCCGTTCAGACATATTACATAATACGTTCGACACAGACTCTTAACTGAACGTAGGGAGGAAAACTAACACAGCTCTCGGCTCGGCCGGCAGATGGACAGCTCGTGTTCTTCCAGTAATTTGTCTTTTGTTTTTATACTTCGACGTTGCCGCGGGAAACTAACCTCAAAACAAAACAACGACAAGGACAACGGATACGCGTTAATGCCTGCGCGCTAGAGAAAGAGAGAGATGCCCAGGGAGAGAAAAAATGAAATGAAAAATGGTGAAGAGGCGTTGTAGAAATTGCCGGTGAAATAGACGTAGGCATGTCACGGCTGATAGTCGAACAAATTGCAGGGAATGGAAATGCTATGCACTCAGTAGAGTTCTGTTGAGTTGCTTGGACTAGTCGTGACACACGGCTTCGGATCGTGCAGAGAGAAATCTCCATAACGAACAATAGCTGGGTACAACGTTCTGTTATGATCAGTTACTATCATGCCACTATACTATTAATAAAGATGGATGTTTCTTATTCAAATTCAACTGCTGTCTGCATGTAATCATATGCTATTGCGCTTGCGCTTAAATATTTCATGTTTAAAAATACCGGACTAACATAATAAAATACTCACCATAATTATAATTAATTTTAAAAATAAAATAAATATATCATCACGGCATATTACCTATTTCTAGGTGTGTCAATTTGCTTTGTCGCAGATTTCGTTAATAGGAATGAATTCCGATATTTTTACCTCTCGCTAAGAGAGCAATTTGGATAGACTGCTAGATTAAATTTATTTTAAAAATTTAGCAGTGCAGTCACTCAAATTTTATTTTTTTCTGTCTGAACCGTAACAGATATCAAAAATTAAACAGAGACAGAAAAGTTTACTATTGAATGAATCTTTCCGAAAAAAAATAATTTCACGTATTCGGCATTGCCATTAAAAAGTTACGGTCTAATTAATGTTGGGACACCTAAATTTCATACACTAGTGGTTCACTAATAATAACAAGTATCACCTTAAAAGATGACTTATAACCATATAAACTGTCATACCAAATTTCATCCAAATCGAATAAAGCGTCCGATTATTATAAGCAAAATTAATTTTTTTTCGAAAAACTTTGAAGCAGAATTTTGGCTAAATGGTACACTTTCCGGTAGAAGCAAGTTTGGTTAAATCGTCTTATTTTAGCCTCAGGAATCTGTGGTTAAGCCATGTCCCCCTATTTAAGAGACACCCTGTATATATGATTGACAACTTTTTATCTGAAGAGTCGTATGAATCGGTGGAATTTCTTCTAGTGATGAAGACAATCTGGAAATGTTTGGCGAAAATCCGAGGTCAAAGAATGAAAATTATTTAGAACAGTAGTAATCATGTACATACATGGATGTCAAATGTCAATATTTTTCATTTCAAATTTCGTGTGGTTTATTTAACTCTCCTAGTAAAGTCAACGCACCTGGTGACAAAGAAACCACGTGAACTTACAAAATCTTGATATATTGAATTAAAATTTATGACATTTGTAAGTTATGTACATGATTACTAGCTGTCATTCTGAAACGGGTGCCCATATCTGCTTGTCAAGATTTGTTTATTTGCAGGGCATTTGCTCCTCTCTAAAAATACATAGTTTAAACATTGATAACAAGAGAAATATTTGAAAAAAAATACCTTTTGAACGGCTTTCAACGGAATTAATGGCCCACAATTCCCATTCGAAATAGTTCATGACAAGGTTAGTTTCTGAAATTGCTTTTTTAAGCTTTATATGAATGTAAACTGACAACCAAGTGACAATAGTGACAGGATAGATATTCGATCGATATAAAATTTAATGTAAACATTGTCATGCCAACGTACCGGTATAAAAATGAACTACAATTATTTTAAATAATTTCAAATTGCGTAAATTTCATTAATATATACGTTTCTTAAAATTAGTATTTTTCTTTCTTCTGTATTTAAAAATAAATAATTTTTACAATTTATATTTGATTTTATAAAGTTTTTTTCAGATCTATGACGTAGGTCTTCTGCCATTTCATTTTCACTATATCTGTTGCACTTTCAGCTAATTGGTAATTATATGTCATACAGAAGAGCTGATTGGAAGAGTTGCGCACCGTATCCGTACGTGATTATTAGCAGAGAATGAAACAAATTTAATGTGAAAATAGCGCGTTTACAAATGACTGCAATTTTATTTATCCGCTGCACAAATTCCACGAACAGTCAATGTAATTTTTTCTGATTGCGTTGGGTTGTTTTGTTTTGTTGCTTTGTAAGCGCATTTCTCAGAAGTAAAAATTGAGGTAAATTAAATTACAGCAGGCATACAGCGGAACAAGGATACGACGTAACTACTCATAATTATAAACTAGACTTTGTATTATTGTGATTTTGTCTTTAGAGTTATTTCGCAAAATCTTATCGCGATCGCACAAGCGTTGCCTTTGACTTCACGGTTGTTACTGCATTCAACTTGCTATGCCTAACAAACATTGTACTTAAGTCGATCACTCAATAAATAGACTTTTCATTCAAATTTATGCTCCACCATACTGGAAAAAAATTATTTGTATGGTTGTATCTTTTTATGATTTTATATAAGTTCACGCTAAAACGTCATCAGCGCGTGTGACGCAGGCATTTAACGTGTATCTTTATAGCGAAATGTTTAAGTTTTTACATTTACTTGTATATTACATTTCGAGAAATCCAAGGCTCTCATCATCAGCAGTTATATTTTTAAACATGCGAAATTTAACATATTTTTAGTGATATCTGTCTCTACTCATATTTAGCTATGGCATTTTTTGAGAAAAAAAATATATGTGATCCATATTGATCTAAAAAATAGCAAAATGGAATAGAGAAGTAATTGAAATATTAATGTAAGTATAACTTAGATTTTGTCACTTGGATATTTTAATTCACGCAAAATTTGATCGTGTAAATATACTTGTAAAGTCACTTATAAAGACAATTTTCAGGTCGCTTGAAAATAAAAGCTTCTTCGTGTCCACGCTTTAGCTAAGATTAGAAAATGATAGATAAATATTAAATTAATAAAATTATATCATAATAAAATTTGCACATGTTTTAGGTTATTACAAATTTTGACAGATAAACGACAAATATTTATTTTTTTTTGTTCAAATTACTATTAATACAAATAAATAAATAAATAAATATACCATCACGGCATATTACCCATTTCTGGGTATGCCACTATCTACAACACATGTAGACATCGGTAATGATGACGATATATTTTACCGTGTGGGCGCTTACCACGCGTCACCTCACGGGCACTTATAGCTGGTGTGGAGAGTGCACCAAAGGGGTCACTTTTGTGCCATTTAAAATTGTATAAATTTAATAATTAATTTATGGGGCCAAAATATACATATTAAATTTCCGTCGAGAAATCTCGGCGAGAATCTCGGCCAAGACGAGACTCTATTAAACGAGACGAGACATAATTTTATGAATTTGAAACGAGACGAGAAAAGACAATGAATTTCTCGTCTCGTCTCGACCGAATCACTAATCGCAATAAACAGCTTAAACACCCGTTTACTATAAAAATATGTACAAAGGAACAGTTTAGTGAGGTGTACCGCAAATTGCCTTTGGTTTGTCACAATTCTTGCAATTCGTAGGATTGGATTAAAGGAAAAATTTAAATATCTTATGAGACAATACAATTATTTAATCTATAATTCTACCCAAAGACGCAATGCGGCTTATTACAAAAATAAGAAATTAGGTATGGGTAAATGAAAACGAATGGAATTAAGTCAATAGTAGAAAAAGATATTTTCGACCTCAACTAATTTCGGCACCACATTACCTTTGAATTTTATTGTATGACAACCATTATATACGTTTTCTATGTTATTTATTATATATTTTTATACGTTTCAATATTAATTTTTGTAAAAAAAAATTCACTTAAATTAAAAACTGTTTTTTGTCTTACCAGTTGACTTAGTTTTTAATTTTGAATGCTTTTATTGTATATATTTTTATAATAATAAAATGACAGTATTATATTAGGCAAGTTCTTTTATTCATCGACAATTTCATCAGTGAAATTCATTGCAATTTGATAATGACGTCACCGATGGATATGTGATGGATCAGACAGATGGTGAAAATAGGAACTACTTGATGAAAGGGTGCTGCAAGTTATACCTACATATTTTAGGACTAAGCATTGTTGCTGTCACTTATAGAGAAGTTATGGAGGGTTTTTTGTTGGGAAAGTTAATAAATTGTTTCGAATTCATTTTCCAATAAAGAAAATTCTACTGATTCGAGTAGTGACAATTTAGAAACTCTATAAATCGTTAAAAAAAACATTATGAGATAATGGATATGAAATAATTTCTACAACATTTATAATTTACGACTTTTGTTCACTGACTACAGACTAAAACGACAACAAACTTGTGAACATAACCTGAAAACTATACCCCAACTACTAATTCAGCAGAAATTATCAAATCCATCGACACTCAAACCTGATAGATCCGACAGATTGGTGAATATATGAACGCTATGTTGAAATTCATTGCTTTTAAAGCGCTGAATAAAAAGACCAACCGGTGAATGGGCGGAGCTAAAATCTTAATTCATACAATTCGAAGATGACCTTGATTAGACTTCTTTAAAAAAATTACTGTACCTGCATTTCATATTAGGTACCTACATATTAACGCGTCATAGCTTTTGATGAAAATCTATTTAAAATTCATATTTCTCTATTTGATACGTGAATATACATTCGTGAACCTCCTCCGTGGTCGGGTGGGCCCGCGTGTTGCATCAGCGATCCGTGTCTTGCCTCATGGTTGGCTGGAGGACCACGGAACTCAAAGCCTCTATACGCTATACGCTCACTGTCCGCTAACGCTGTCGTTACCTCACAATGACAACGACCACAGCCATTGTGCAATACATGTCATACGCCCATGTCACCTACATAGAGACGGAACACTCAACCACGAGCAAATTTAGATATTACAGTTTAAGCAGAGATGAATTTAAGATTACGTATTTAAGTTTGTAAAACTAATTAAACCTATATATTCAACTCTTTTTATACAGTTTTTATCTCTCGCTAAGAGAGGTATTGGATTCATGCTAAAAATCACATATCCAGATTTTAGTGAATAAGCACGTTTTAAGGTCCCTAAAATCTGATTATAATATTTTTACGATGATGCATGTGTGTTGTGTGTGTGTGTGTGTGTGTGTGTGTGTGTGTGTGTGTGTGTGTGTGTCTATGTTTGGGGTTGGATGTTGTTGGTAGAGCATCGTACCGGCAATACGAAGATGAATTTTTCACATAATTTTTCTTTGTATCTAATTCTTGCATCGTGAAGTTTATGCAGCATGTCTTTTTAACAGAGAATTAGTTTTTAGATGTCGTTTAATTTTTATGTTTCAAACACGACTGGTCTGTGTCAAACAAAACCAACCACTGTCAACATTTCCTAATACCGCTATTGCTACTCCGTTAAAATGGAAATCTCCCATTAGATTTTCAAGTCAATTATTATTATTAATTTTTCTAAAGATATAAAATAAATAAATATATCAACACGGCATATTACCCATTTCTGGGTGTGCCAATCTGCCTTGTATTCTACAGTATGTCCACGGATCAAGTTCCAAAGAGGAAAAACTTTTTTATTTTTATTTTACAAAAAAATGTATTCTTGATAAAAGTTTTTGGATGTCCCGAAACGGCCAATTCAGTTTTAACATTTTCAAATTTTCTTTTAGTTTCAGATAAAAATCGAAAATTGGTCGTTTTAGTTGAAAAAGTCCCAAAAAATAAGTTTGCGTTGTCATGGTAATTGCCGTTATTTATTTATTTTTATTATCTGTCAGTTATAAAAATTTTCGTGCACCCCTATTTGATATGTAAATATCGGGAAAGTTTTGATTAAATTCTTCGACAACTCGACTGATCGCTTTACCAAATTCACGACCATACAACTCAGGCACATGGTAATGCTTGATATACCTGCAATAATACTTTTTCTATATACAGGGTGTTAAAAAATAAGTGTCCCAAATTATGAGGGCATATAGTACTGACCAAAATGAGTAAAAAAAGTTTAATCAACATGGGTCCGATCTTCAATAGTTCCCGAGATAAAAGGCGGTGTGTTTACCTCTGCTATCTTGAAAACTGTAAGAGTTACGACGTTGATTAAATAAGACATTTTGTTTACTTTTCAGAGGTAATCTAAACTAAGACAAAAGTTGTAGCGGCTTTGGCCAATATTTAGGTAGGTAACTATTAAAAAGTGAAAAAAAATGTTTTATATAAAATGTTATTGTTTTTTTATAACCTATCTACTGGCATAGACAAAATTTTGTTCGACCACAATATTAGTCAGTTTTTCTTAGATTCTAATACAAAATGGCCTTTTTCTCAAAAACAGTTGAAGATCGGACCAATGTTGATTAAACTTTTTTGCTCATTTTGGTCAGTACTATATGCTCTCTTATTTTTTAACACCCTGTATACACTGTATTAAAAAAAATCCTAATTCGGAGGAGGTTATGAACAAAAAAACGTATGTCAATTTGAAAGTATTTAATTAAATGTCAGTTTGATGCGAGATATTGTCAAAAATGTTATCCAAAGAAATCAAAGTTTTTCTTCTTGTATCCTTATTTTCGAAATATAAATAAATTAGAAAACGGTGAATGGCAATATTCTTTTTTATCTTTTCTCCTTAAAATTACATTTCACGATCAATTTTGACAACTTGCATTTTGAATTAAATAATTATCGGGTGTTCCTGGCCTACTCCAAATTAGGTTTTTTTCTGAACACACTGTAGATTTCATCGATCAATTTATAAAATAATCTATTTGTATAAATCTTTCAGCCTAATTACACAGTTTAGGTCAAAATCTAATCATTTTAAATTATAATGGTAGAATTTTAAGACGCACATATTTATAAATAAGAAAAAGTTTACCTAAAATAAATTTTGATAAATTTTAAAATAATTATCTAAAAATTATCAATATGAAGGTTTGATTAAGCATGATTTCACAATTAAAAATTTCCAAGAACATATTTCTCAAGATTTAATAATACACAATTTTTTATTTTAATTCTGAATTAAATATAGCAAGCTTCAATTAAATTATTAGATAATTAATTGTACCCTTGCAATGTGCGTAGTGCTATAAAGACCTTGAAATTTATCTTTCGATTTTCACTTAAGATACCAAAACGTCAAAATTGAATTGTACACAAAAACAATAACAATCGTGAAGGATTTATAAAATTGTTCACAAATTACTGTTCAAGGCTATTGCGATTTTCTACACGAAATTGTTGCAGAATACTGACTACTTTATCTCCAAGATGTTTTGTAGTTAGTTTCCAGTCAGTAAGTTAGTTATATAGCATTCAGTATGAAGGTGGTATACAAATACAAAGTAAAATATTCTATGAAAGGTAAAGAGAAGGATTTCCTTTTCTTGTAATCCTGTTATAGCAAAACGGATTATCCCTTCTAAGGCTCATAAATACTCACACTCAATTTGACAAAGGACGTGACTTCTGTCACAAAGCTTCGCTAATCCTCCGCAAATGTCCCATGAATGCCCCAACATTTTCCGCTGCATTTACAAATTGCAATAAGTTTGAATTGCCAAATGCTATTCAATAATAAATCTATTGGAACTTATTGACTATTATATTATGATAAGCTTATTCAAAGTGATGTAATAAATGCATGATTAATATTTTATTTTTTGTTCTTTATGAGGGCTGCTAGAAAAGATTCTGCGATCTATAGTTGCCGTCAATTGAGTATACCATAACAAAAAAATACAAAAAAAATTCAATTTAACTCCAAGTATGGCTCAATAAATAATAGTTAAAATAATGAAAACATTTTTTAAATAATTACTATACGAGATATTTCACATTTGCTAAAAGGGGAAATTGACGTCATACAATTGTTATTTTTCTCTCGTAGCGTACTCAGTACAGTGTGTGTGAGAAAGACAAGTATAGGGGGTATGTGACGTTACACTGATTTCTCGGAAATAAAATACTGTTAAACTAGGAACAATTAAGATTTTTTAATACTTTTATGGGGTCCCGTGGCCGCGTGCCTGAGTGTCTGGTCGCGAACCTGGGGGAACCGGGTTCGATCCCGACAGACGCCAAATATTTCCAATGTTAATTGGCACAAAAGTGACTCCTGTGGTGCAGTCTCCACACCAGCTATGAGTGCCCGTGAGGTGACGCCTGGTAAGCGCCCACACGGTAAAATATATCGTCATCATTACTGATGTCTATATGTGTTGTAGATACTGGCACACCCAGAAATGGGTAATATGCCGTGATGATATATTTATTTATTTATTTAATACTATAAATAGCTTCAAAACTGAATGATGTTTTATTTAAAATAATAAAAAAATTGGCGAAAATACTTGCACGATAACAGGGTATGATGGTTATGGGTACATTTGTGCCCTCGAAAAATCTGTTTTGTTTTCGAAAACGAGATTAATTTTTACTCCACAAAAAATAAACAAAAAGGAAAACGATATCATAATATTTATTTCGACATAGCTAATTGCAATTCGGATGTTTTTAAAATTCAGTGGTTACATCTGATTTTTAATAAAATAAGTTTATAGAATTTTTTGTGTATGTATTATTGCGGCCAAAAAAATGGAAACACCTATTTTTTATTTTTGTAATTCAGTCTTTTCCAGGATATTCAAACATAGGCGTCGTAAATTTTCTGTAAATATTTACATAAATGTCTATGTCACATTAAATGAAAATAATTTGAAAGCACTAAAATGCCTCGACATTTGAATGAAACCAAAAGACAAGAGCTATGATAGAAATAAATGGAGCCCCCATAAAATATTAATTTTTCGTTTTCGATTTTTTGGTTTATAATTTTGTGTTCACCGTTTTTCATTATATTTCATTATACACTGCTTGTGTGACTTTATTTGATGTCATTTTGATATGGAAGTAAAATTACAATGTTAAAAATTCATAAAAACAGCTAACTAGATAAACGTAGGTGTTTCCAGTTTTTTTGCCGCAATTGTACCTACTTTATTGTTTTTAACCTTCCACCACCTTTAGGTAAGGAAGGTATTGTCTTTGGTCAAAAATTAGATGGAGTTTTTAATGAATAAGCACGTTTTAGAGTTCCTAGAATATGATTTTACTAGTTATGCGATTATGTACGTATGTGTTTGTGTGTGTATGTGTGTGCCTATGTGTATGTGTGTGCGTCTGTGTGTGTGTTTGTGTATGTGTATGTGTGTGTCTGTGTGTGTCTGTGTGTGTGTCTGTGTGTGTGTCTGTGTGTGTGTCTGTGTGTCCATGTGTGTGTGTGACAAAAATTTCTCCGACGATAACTACATTACTACAATTCTAAAAATTATAATTTTTTCGTATTCCTCTTCTTTACATCCATATGAAGAGCTGATTAGATTTTGGTTATAATTGGTCAACCGGAAATACACTTATTTGAAGTTTTCAACAGTTTTTCTTGAAAAAACGCAGCTAAAAATCATTTTTTGACATTTTATGTGATTATCAATATGAAAGAATGCTTATTCACTAAAATCTGAATATGCGATTTTTAGCATGAAGCCAGTACCTGGTGATCGATTTGTAATTTGTAATAAAGAAATAAACCAATATATATCATCACAGCATATTACCCATTTCTGAGTGTGCCACAATCTGCTTCGCCTCATAGGCACTCATTTGCTGGCGTGGAGAGTGCACCACAGGGGTCACTTTTGTTCCATTTAAAATTGGAAATATTTGGCGTCGGCCGGGATCGAACCTGGTTTCCCAAGTTCGCGACCAGACACTCTGGCACGCGGCCACGAATGGTCGATTTGTATGAACGTAAATATAATATGTAATTGTAATAGGACAAATATTATGTATTGCATTGCAATACATTGTTCTATTATTAGTTATATTCACATGAAACATTCGATATATACAATTATTTCCTCGTATGTATGAATAAAGCATATATTATGTGTGGGTAGAGCACAGCATAGTTGGTCTTAGTGAATAAGTCTTGGTCGGTAACGAGGCGTCACGGCGCGGCAGGAGGACGTCAGTCGTCCATCCGTCGCCAAGTGACGCCTCCACCCCCTCCCCCGCGTCTCGACGCCGCTTGAACACAGCACAGCCGTCCCTACACAGATCTATTCATTTCACGTCAACTCTCAAAACTCACTTTAGCCATTCTGCTCCGAGACTTACGCGATATTTCCGCACCGGTGACAAATGGAAGTGGCACAGCACATATTGCCAAGCAGTCGGAGCTGGACCCACCGGCCTTATGATTTCTATATGAAATCTCCGATCTGTCGCATGAATATCAGAGGCTAGACCCGAAGCCATTTACTCACGAATGTCACACTGACGGAGGAGGTTGACGGTTGTCGGTGGACGTCCCCTATGCAGCTAAATTCAATACGGCATTGTGAATTTTTATCAAATTGTTATTTTCATTCCTGTGTATGGAATAAGATTTATTGAAATACCGGAGATATCGGGATGATGGAATGTTTTCACTTAATGCATGTTTATTAAATTTTTCCTTTATCACTTTTATCTTCTTCTTATAAATGATTTGTACGTCGTTGAAATTGGGAAGTAGTAATGCACTAGCGAGCAATCGTTAAAAATGTAACACCAAAAATCCGTTATGGCCAGCACAATACCCCTCGCCATTTCCATTTTATGTTATATAAGTATTGTATTTGCATTTCACTGTCGCAACGTTTTATAGTAAAAAAAATCTGCTGTGGCCAGCACAAGACCTCTCGCCATTTCCATATTAGGCTATATAAGTATTGTACTGCACTTCGCTTTCAAACCGTCGTTTTATAACAAAATATTACAGAACTTTACCCAAATATTGTTTTTTATTGTATTTAACATGTTTTCTGAACACAAATAATTCTAATTATATCTATTTTTCATTGTATGAGGAAGTTTCTAAATGTGAGAGATTGTTCCAATTCATTAACCAGATTGGCGGTATTTCTGATGGATAAATGCATTTTACCACAATTTTACCTATAATTTCAGATATTTAATTAATAAAACAATAAGAAAAATTAAATATACTTCCCAGAAAAAGCTATCAGAACTGTTGATATTTGACAATGACATGTGTCATGTTATAAACATTGGAATTTGTCAACTGGTTTCCTTAGTACCTTAGCCTCTGCGGTTAGTATACTCTATAAATTGTAGTGTCTTTATCTCTAAATCTATGCAAGATATAATAAAAATTTTAAGTGTATTAGATGGAAAATTTTATGATCTTCAATATTTAATAAAAAAAATTCCCAAAAAATTATATTTAGAAGAACTTTTCTAAGAAACTACTACTTCCGGTTGTTTAATTGTTACCAAAACCTTCTCAGCTCTTCCAAGGAATGTCAGATTGAGGAAACTGCAGTTAAATATTTTTTAAGTCTTATAGTTTTTGAGGAATCGTGTCTACAACATCCAGACATACATACACACATACACATACACATACTCACACAGACATCATGTTAAAAATGTTATAATCGGATTCTAGGGACCTTAAATCGTGCTTATTCAATAAAATCTGGTTATGCGAATTTTAGCATAGGTAAAAATTACAGAAATTTACCCAAATATTGATTTTTATTATATTTAAAATGTCTTGTGCACACAGACAATTATAATTATATCTATTTTTTCATTGTATGACGAAGTCCCTAAATGTCAGAGATTCTTCTCTTTCATTAACAAGATTGGCGGTATTTCTTATGGATATATGCATTTTACTTATAATTTTAAATATTTAATTAATAAAACAATAAGAAACATTAAATGTACTTCCCAGAAATTTTTTTGAAAATATCACTAAAACTATTGATTTTTGACACTGACATTTATCTGTCATTTACAAACTATATTATAAACATTTGCCTGTGCTATTTAACATCCGATTATTCTATATATTATAGGTAGTATCTTTATCTCTAAATTTAAAAAATATTATATATTTTTTACATATATCAAATGCAGAATTTTATGTTTATCAATATTAGTAATAACACAAATTTTCAAAAATAAAATTTAGAAGATTTTTTTAAGAAACTACTACTTTCGATGGTTTAATTGTTACCAAAACCTTTTCAGTTGTGTCCATAAATGTTAGATTGAGGAATTCATAGTTAAACAGGTCTTAAGTCTTATAGTTTTTGAGGCATCGTCCTTCCAACATCCGCACTCACACACACACGCACATACACACACATAGCGAGAGAGAGAGCGAGAGAGTGAGAGACATTATTGTGAAAATGTTAAAATTGGGTTCTAGTGACTTTAAAACGTGCTTATTCACTAAAATCTGGATATGCGATTTTTAGCATGAATCCAATACCTCTCTTAGCGAGAGGTAAAAATATTAGGAATAAATACATTCGTATTATTCTTATTATTAAAATTTCACTACTCTAAACAATAAAGAACAAGAGAAAATTAACAAGAACTTTGTCCTCCACGGGCATTAATTATCGCTTTTGGTGTTGCATTTTCAACGACACCTAGTGTAAATAGTTTCTTATTTTTCCAAAATCATTTTTTATTTGTTCCAATTTTATAATTAGATTCATTTTACCCGTGGTCGCGTGCCTGAGTGTCTGGTCGTGAATCTGGGGGAACCGAGTTCGATCCCGACTGACGCCAAATATTTCCAATTTTAAATGGCACAAAAGTGACCCTTGTGGTGCACTCTCCACGCCAGCTATGAGTGCCCGTGAGGTAACGCCTGGTAAGCGCCCACACGGTAAAATATATCGTCATCATTACCGATGTATACATGTGTTGTAGATACTGGCACACCCAGAAATGGGTAATATGCCGTGATGATATATTTATTTATTTATTTGATTCCAAATTTTCATATTGCGTCGAAATCTCTAATCATTCTGGAGATATATTTAAAACATTACCCATTTCTGGGTTATTACGAAAAGTGTTTAATGATCTTTTAGCATAAATTAACAACTTTAGTTAAAACGCATGTCCATTCTCCGGGCGTGTAACATCTACTGCCCGTACTTGTAGAGATTAATGTAGGTAGTAGAGTTTCCCTCTGATTTAAACAGCATCACAAAACAAACTTCCAAAGTATGTCCTCGTCGCTGAGCGCTGAGGACTCGCTTTGTTTTTGCACAGGGTGCAAACTCGAACTGTGAGTTGCGAACCACGATCCTTCCTCTGCCATCCGTTGCATATAGTTAGACAAAGCACACCAGAGAACTTCCAGTCTTTCCTCTTCCTCGCTCTGGATCCAGTGACAAAGTACTGTCACCATGTGACGCCAGGTGAAATTTAATATCCACCCCCGATAGACGCTCTCTCTCTCGCACTTATGGGAAGTGGGAGGAAGTTTGAGACTTCTCCCCCCACTGATAGATACCTACCAGGCATTTCAATAGGGATTGGAAATTGCGTAACATCGTAAAAGGTGGATTTGTATAATTTAGGGTATGGAATATGCAATCATATTGAATTGTAAGTGTATTACGACTTGCGACGCCCTTAAACTTTGTTTTATTAGTTTCAAATTGAAGTTGGGGAACATATTTTATCCAGTAGGTTGATGTAAAATAAAACAGTCCTGCGTTATAATAAATATATTTATAATGATGATAAGGAACCCAAGTGTGACTTGAAATACGAGGGTTGTATAGTATTTATTGTCCCTAAATATATACCAGTTTCAGTATCTAGTTTTGAAGTTCCGAGCAACCTGACCAATATAAACTCCTTTACAATCTTTACATTTTAATGGGGTCCTATACCATTTTTCTTTTATTTTTTTTCCTGTAAGAACAGGATAAAATAAGAACTTCAGTGCAAACGCGACTTAAAAATTTTACGTAATAAGCGAGATATGAATTTTTAAAGTTTAAGAATTTGTGCGTGACGTAGCAGGTACTAAACAATGGGACAAACTGTTAGTTATACTAGAAACAATTTTTTTCATGTTTGCATAGCTGAAATGTTTTTATATAAAAACTTATACGTTATATTCACGAAGAAATTATTATTAAGTATAAATAACATAAATAATAAGCATTTAACATGGATTTCTTCCTAATAAATTACAGAACATTGAAACAGTTTGACAATATTATTACACTAAGTATGACGACGGATGGCGCTAATGTTTGCCTGTTTTGAAGTTTCAATATTAATTTAATTAATATTATTATTAATTTAATTCATATTACAAATTGATTTAATTATAAATACACGAGTATTGTTAATATTACTAGATGTTATAATTAAACAAATTCATCAAACACAAAATTGTTAAATGTTTTGTTAGGTTATAGAACAACATGACATTTCATATTCTTTCAAAGGTGACCGCTACAGACGCGCGAATTTTCTTTTTAAAATCAGGCGTGCAATCAAATTCTTAGTACCCAACGCGTCATACCCAATTAGTAATCATCTTCAATCGCTTGTAGTTTGTGACCTAGTTAATATTTAAAGATAATTTTTTCACTAATACTCATTAATTTATGTATATTTTCGTCTTCTTATTTAAGATAGTTAAAATATGACTATGGTATAGGACCCCATTTGTAAACACCAGATAGAGTCGTCGGAATTTCAAAACTAGATTCAAGGAACATTTAAGATCATTTTAATTTTAAAAAAAAATAGATTCCACTTATGCTTGCCACCATATAAATAAAGGCTTAAAACTAAGTTTACTATAATCCTTAGAAATTTACAAATATAAAGAAAATAAAGATAACACTTTATTTACTAAACTACCAAAACTCTCTTCTATATTTATACATAACGGTACGTTTAGTTTGTATAAATTCGCATGCCAAAAATTTATTGTACTTATTATCTAATGATGACCGAAATGGTTGAAACTAGTCACAAAAATTTTCTTAAATAAAAGTTATATAAACAAAGTTACTACGTTTTCATTTAAAGCTAATCTTTAAAAAGTATCACAAAGTGAAGGCTGAAATAATAAATATTTTCAGTTACTCTTAAACTTAATTTATTTCTATAATTACCCTTCTTCCTAGAAAGTAATTGAATTTTCTTAAAAGTTACTACCTTTATAACCAAATTTTACTGAGCCCGAGTATAAAGTACTGCAATATTCGCAAATGATAACAATTTTCTTCTTTCTTTCCAGAGAATGGTCTTCCTCGTCGGCTGAGAACGGCGTACACCAACACGCAATTGTTGGAGCTAGAAAAGGAATTCCACTTTAACAAGTACCTGTGCCGACCGAGAAGAATTGAAATAGCTGCTTCATTAGACCTCACTGAAAGACAGGTATACACACTCCCATTGCAACATATTCTAATTTTTCTTTATTATAATCTCATTTTAAATAATTGCTACCTTGCTTTACTATCATTTTATATGCAGAGAAACTAGACAAAAAACTCAACTAATAACACAAATTATATATGAAGAAAGAAATACATGGTCTTCGTTGGGACTTAAATCAGAATAATTTTTATAGTTTTTTCATCATACAAAATTAAATTTCTACATGAATTTGAGGTTTTTGTTTTATAATAGGCGTCAGCTTACGGTGTGTCAAAGCAATCGCAGAAAAAGCACCACGGAGGTCATTTTTATGCTATTTGAAAATTGGAGTTCTGACGGACCATGTTTTAATCGACTTCAAATTTGAATAATGTTTGTAGAAGCCTTGCATGGTTAAAGTATTGTACCATATGACTTTTACTGTACGCACTGGATTCTATAAAGTTGTTTTTCATTGTGTCATAAATCAAGAGGTTCGATAGAAGATAAATTTGGATTAGAAGATGACCCTTTGGCCCACAGTTTGTAAAAGTTCAAGTCTATCGTGTCCCAAAGTTTTGTCACAAATTTCAACAACTTTTTTTTTTAATAAAAAATCTGATGTGGTCAACACAATACCTCCCGCTAATATTTGATACTTTGATAAAACGTTCTTATTGACAGCTGTACCTGTACATCTAACATTTATGTATGATGGAAAATAGGAAAATATATTATTTTTACAAGCCTTAATTTTATTAGAATCAATAGTCTTCTTAACACGGTTTCATTATTAATATTAATGTAATTGCTTCCTGACAGTGACATTTGTTTAAATATGTCAAAATTGTTATTAAAATATTATGTTTTTGTTTGACGCGTAGGCAAGGTGATGTACAAAAATAAATTATTTTATAATTTAATATTTAAAGTTATTTCAAGTTATTTACTAAATGCTATTATCGTAGAATTGAAGATTGTACCATTATATACAATTTTAATTAGTAAAAGTTGCTAAAAAATTATATTCAAAAATTTTTTTCAAGAAAAACTGTTAAAAGCTTGTACAAATGATACTTCGGTTATCCGATATACTCTAAAAACTAATGAACTCTTCCCACATTAGTATAGAATGGGTATACAAAATTTCAAAATTTTCTGATTGATAGTATTTAAGTAATCGTGTCCACACGATTACACACACACACACACACATACCTAGAGGCATCATTGTAAAAATGTTAAAATCGGATTCTGGGGACATCAAAACATGCTTATTCACTAGAATCTCTATATGCGATTTTTAGCACGATCCCTATACCTCCCTTACCTAGGATAGCGGGAGGTAAAATGTAATTTACTTAATTTATAATTAACTGTTTCGTAAACAACAAAATTGTGAACTTATTAAATAACGGCGTATTCTTCCTCAACGCGTAACTTTCTGCGAACACCTAGCATTGGGTTTTAGATGACATTTACATCGATTTCTCTGATTTCATACTAAGCAACTCCGAAATTAAGGGAAATGATGGTTGTGGAAGAACACGGCCCTCTTTATTAAATTTAAATTCATAATTTTGTTGTTTAAGTATTACAAAACTTTAAGTAAATGACTTTTTTACAAAAAATATTGTTGAAATTAGTGCCTAAACTTATAGAACATAAGTTGAGTTTAAAGTAATCGACAGAATTTTGTAGAAATTTCTCCCCATTTGTATAAATTTTATAATTTGTTGAAAATATATGTAAGCCGGCCGAAATATCATAAGCCTGGGCTCGTAGTTAATAAATATGTCAATTTATTAATGTCACCTTTCTTTTTGTAGGTAAAAGTCTGGTTTCAAAACCGAAGAATGAAGCACAAACGTCAGACCCTTAGCAAACAAGGTGAAGATGGTGACGACAAAGACTCCACCGCTAGTGAAGGTGGCAAAAGTAGCAAAATGTCTACCGACAAATTCCTAGACGACGAAATGTCAAAGAAAAGTTGCCAAGGTTGCGAAATGCCTGGCGGTCCAGGTTGCGGCCCTCATGATGACGTACCAGACCTCGGCTCTACTAGAGGCAACAACAACAACACACCTAGTGCTACAAACAACAACACCAGTTTCAATAGTAATAGTAACGGCGCAAGCAGTGTAGCATCTTCAGGTAGTTTCGACAAAATGATTACAGAAGATGATTCCCGATCGAATGAAGACAGTGGGGTTCACACATCACCTAGAGCATCTTCAAAGAAGTCTTCAAGTTCGACGACAGGTAGCATATCTGTCAAAATTGAAGGAAGAAAAAATTCACCAAATTCCGAAAGGAGAATTGGTATTTGTAAATCATCACCTACACAGAAAGAATCTGGAAATGGACAAGGGTTGTTAATGGCTTTATCAGATGGTATACCTTCTGGAAGTAAAGGGATGTCCAGTCGGAGTTTAACGCCATCGTCAACTCCTGGAACTCCAATGCAACATCAAAGTCCAATCGGTCCACCAGGTGTTCAAAATCCGATATACCCCCAATTACCCAGATCGTCCCCTACAACAGCAACTGCTATTGCGTCTGCTACAGTAACTATCCAAAATGTTGGTAACAACGTACCTCCTTTCGTTGCTCGAGGAGCAGGCACGGGAAATCATTTCCAAAACCAATATCCAATTTCTGGAAGCACTGATTACAGAGCAGAGTCCCATAGGAATTCCAAACATCATGGAAGCAATGCACAACAATTTCAAATGCACCACCAACAAGGTTATAACTCAGTAGAAATATATAATCAAGAACATATTATGGGGAATCATCAAAATGTTATAGTTAGCGGTAGTAGGAGTGAAGTAAATCAAAGAGGATCCGGTCGGGGACATGTTCGACAAACTTATCATCATCCATCTCAACAATACCATAACCAACAACATTATTATGGTAATTATAAAAACCACCATGGTACAGATCCAGCGTACCATCATGGTATTAACCCTCAAAGTGGTTACAACCAAAGTTATGGCCAATACAACAACCATTATTCCTACCATAGTTCCGGTATGTACCCAGCCGAAGGCGAACATATTCCAAATTCTGGACATGTAACCCAACAAGAATATTATAATAATGACAACATACATCCTTTACACAAAAACCAGAATCAACATGTTGATTATCCAGGAGGTAATGGAAACAATTACCAGGAAGGAATATACAACCATATGGAAGCTGGTTACGAAAACTTCCAACAAGGAAATACAGCCACTGCTATCGCGGCTGCAACTGCAGCAGTTATGACCCCACCAACGAGTGTACAAACAGAACCAGGGGAAAACTATAATTCGTTTCACCAGTTCTATTCGGGAGAAGCGCCCCAGACTCAACCAACGCCAGCTTCAGGGGATAACAGCAACAGTTCAGCGGATTTTAACTTTTTAAGTAATTTAGCGAATGATTTTGCGCCTGAGTATTATCAACTGAGCTGAGTGTTCGACGATTGTGAATAGGGACAATAGACAATGGTGATTGCTTATGCTTAGAAACTGCGATTTTGTATCTGTAGTTCCACTGTATTCTGATTTGTTGTTCAAAATGGAGACCGATTCTAATTTATTTGGAGACTCAATAAATGACGTCAGACTTGTTTCCATAGTTATAGGGATTTAATTTTTTGAGTTGGTAGAAGGATGAATATGACAGATCTTTGTTATGGTCTGTTGGAATAGTTATTTGTACCGCTGTGCCTAGGGACACACAACCCAAAATAGTTATTTGTATGACAGGTGTGTAAAGTAGTATTTTTTTGGACGACAGCGATGTGGAAATTAGCACGAGATAAAATAGTATATTATGTGGCAAGCAGCGGCGGATTAATAGTTTTGCCGCCCATAGGCACCCAGAAAATTGCCGCCTTTTTCAGAAATTTGCCGCCTTTTCATAATATTAAAATACATTTTTACAGAACAGTAACGTAATTTTCAAATATTAACCAAAGATTATATAGATATTTGAATATCAGAAATGTTAAAATATACATTTTTTAATGTTTCCACTTTTCGCATGTTTTATTTTTGTTGAAATATAACAGGGGGTTAAATAATTTTAAGGCTAAAGTCTAGAATACGGTATTCTGAATACCCAACCCAATAATTTTATTTTGATGGTTATATATACTTGCAAAACTATTTAAACACTACATTTCACATAAATTAGGGTGCGAAAAACAATATTTGTAGTGATTTTGGCATTTTTCCTGAAAAAAATTAAGTTCCCATAAAATGAATGTAACTATCCGAGTTATGTCAAATTAAGTTCTGTACGTTAGGTTACCGTTATATTAAGTATTTTTTAAAAATTTGTAAGAGAAGAAATCATAATTTTCAAAAGTACAGCCTTTAGAATAGGTAAAATCTGATTTTATTTTTGCATAATACTGTTAAGTACCTGCCTCCGCACTTTAATTTTGTGAAGATATTACAGTAAAAAAATGTAATTTCTGGAGGAGTTGGTATTGGCCATGGAAAACCATATGCTTGGCAAATAATAATTACATTGTAATTATCGGTAGCATGATAATAATAATGAGGTTCACAAAATAAAATCCGAAATATAAGTTCAATTACTAGGACATTTGTTGAAAATAGAGCACATATTCCATTACTTAAGTACCAGAAAAACAGACGATAATTACAAATTGACTGGATACTGGATTAATAATAATATGTCTATAAAAAAGTTTTACTTTATCTGAATTTGGTTCAGAGATCAGAGATGTAATTGTTTTCGTCACGTCTTTTGATCGGCAATTTTTTATAGAATTATACATTTTTGATTAAAAAAAATTGCCGCCCCTGAAAATTTGCCGCCGTAGGCACGTGCCTACTGTGCCTATGCATAAATCCGCCACTGGTGGCAAGTATATGAAGCTGAAATTTTTACATGAGGGTGGAGATTGCGACGCGAGCCGAAAGCGAGTGTTACAAACCACCCGAATGTAAAATAGGCTTCATACTCGTGTTACATACTAAACTTTTTCTAAGACCTTGCAATAAAATATATTTTTTCTTCACATTGTCATTCTTTTAACGTAAAGCCTCTGTATTATCGACGTGTGTAACCATGTTTACCAACGTCACGGGTGTTTAACTGCTTTGTTTTATTAAAATGCAATTCAGTTTGTAATATTTAAAATAATGAACTGTGCGTGAAATGTTACTTCACGCATTGTGTGCAAAAATCAAACTTCACACATAAAATTGATTCGTGAAGTACTCATTTCACGCATGGTAGTAGAAAAAAGTATATTATGTGGCAAGTGTGTGAAGTTGAAATTTGTACATGAGGGTGGAGATTGCGACACGAGCCGAACGCGAGTGTTGCAAACCACCCGAATGTAAAATAGGCTTCACACACGTGTTACATACTATACCTTTTCTACGACCTTGCAATAAAATATATTTTTTCGTCACATTGTCATTCTCCTAACGTAAAGCCTCTATATTATCGACTTGTGTAACCATGGTTACCA
The DNA here is from genome assembly GCA_943142095.1 of Ophonus ardosiacus. NCBI lineage: Eukaryota > Metazoa > Arthropoda > Insecta > Coleoptera > Carabidae > Ophonus > Ophonus ardosiacus. The sequence continues at coordinate 59,264,320 of OW964824.1, forward strand.
ACATTACGGGTGTTTAACAGCTTTGTTTTATTAAAATACAATTCAGTTTGTAATATTTAAAGTAATGAACTGTGCGTGAAGTGTTATTTCACGCACACTGTGCATGTAGTAACATTTCACGCACTGTGTGCAAAAAATCAAACTTCACACAAAAATTGATACGTTAAGTACTCACTTCACACATGGGAGTAGAAAAAAGTATTTTTCACGCACTAGTGTTTGAAAAGTAACACTTTACAGACTGTATAGAGTGCGTAAAGTATGTACTTTATGCACGTTTATAGGAAAAAAGTATTGTAGTAACAAACTAACGTACTATGTAGCAAAAGTTTTGAGAAAAAGTTAGACCTCTTCATTAAATAGAAAGATTTTTTTATTGAAGCGTTGATATAACAGATTGTTCCTATAAGCTAAATAATATAAGACATTTAATTTTATAACACTGACAGGGGACAATTTTCTTCATTGCGATGCAATTTTTTAATACCTTGTCTCATTTGTTTCAAAATGCGTTAAATCCATTTCCCGGATCGTCAGAATTATTCTTGTCTGTCTGCCTGAGAAACATTTAAAAGGTTATACTGTCTGTGTGTATGTGCGTGCGTGTGTGTGTATCGTGTGTGTGTTTTTATAAAATGTTAGCTCCTTAATGCTCTGCAGCATCTGGAAATTCACTCAAGCTGGGCCGCTGTCTATTTAGTTACCTACATTATTTCTTTTTATAAATTTTGAATCACGTCTGACCAAAGTTCTACTAACAATCATCTTTAAAATTCTAAAATGTCGAGTTAATTTGAGTAATGACTTTGTCTTGAGCACTTTCAATGAGTCTGCAGGTTCGATTTGGGGGCAAAAGTTCGGTCGCCCAGTTTTTGGTACTTCATATTTCCATATAGTTCGATAAATAATTGTCTGTCCAATATTTTGATCCACAAAAACATTAATAATCTGTCCAACTAATCTATACCTAGATAGATTTGCGTATTTCAAGTTTGTAAAACATCTTTCAAAACTTTTTTGACCTTATTAGTAGTAAATTTTGGAGCGTAAAATTATTCCCAAAACTTTTGTTACATAGGCTATCGAATATGAAATGTAGACACACGATAATTTGGTTAATATACAAAATAATGTCTTCTTTATATATTTTTTTTATTCACTCAAATTTAAAAACGACGTAAAATCCGAAAAATATTACCAACCAAAGTCTTGTTTATATCAACCTATAAAATTAAATCCCTAAAATCTGGTGTCATTAATTGAGACAATATTGAGACAGTCTCAAATCTCGAAATGAATTAAAATCGCTGTCATGGATTCCCTTGTATAAACAGAAGTGATATTTTTGTTGTAAAAATATATATTATTATAACGATTTTAAAAATATACCTTATACGTAAATGAAGGAACATATACGTACTTATCGATAAGTTTTAAATATATTATTGACATAATTGATTGTTTTCAACTAAGACAATCCAGTGGTCTTAAAATTGTATATACTTTTAATATATAAACTAATTAATGATAACTGGTGCAATCCTATGTATTTCAAACGATTTTTATTCATAAGTGTTTAAGTTATGGACAATGTGTTACGTTTATATTATTTACACCGTTTCTGAATTTTGTTATGCGAAAGACAACACTTGTAATGTATACAGTGGTCACAAAATAGAGGACTATGGAGAATGTATAATGTATACAGTATTATTCACGTAAGAATGGCATTGTGCAATAATGTTTCGTTTATAGATGGTTTAAGTCGCTTTATAATTTATTCTAGCCCTTTCCAATAGTTTTTTTGCTGCCATTATTGATAAATCTCGTATAGCAACACGAGACACAAAAATGCTAAAATATGCGCCTATGTATACGAACTATGTTGACAAATGGGGTCCTCCACTCTAATTTTTTTTATTTTAAATTAAAGTTCGTTTAATTTTGAAACAATTCGTGGTATTAAAATGTCTTAATTGTCTTTAGTTTAACTGAATTTGATTTTTAATGCCAATATGACGTCACGGCAACACTTCTATCTTTCTCTCGCTCTTCAGCAGACTACAATAGGCCTACTAGAGAAAGATAGCAATAATATGACGTCACAATGCCACGGGCAACAAATTTCAAATATTTCGTAAAGCGCAAGTAATTAATTTTAAATAAATACTTGCTACAGTAATAATATTTGAGTAATTGTACATTTCGCAAGATACACTAACTTTGATATATATTTTTTTTTTCCATTTAATGGACCCATAAACCAATTTTTTAAAATATGTTTAAATGAAAGTTCGTTTAATTTTGAAGAAATTCGTGGTATCAAAAATTCATAATTGTTTTTTGAATAACTGCATTTGATTTTTAAAGAAACCTATAGCTATCTTTCTCACACCAGTTTCTGTAGTAGGCTGCGCGAGAAAGATACCAATAGTGTGACGTCACCGATGGCCTGGAAATAAATTTAAATATCTCGCAAAGTAATTATTAAAAAATATTTTTTTTATCTTAATCGTTATTTATTGAGTAGTACTTTAAGGATAAAGTGTACATTTTTTTATATTTTGTTATGATTTATGGGCCTATTGTGACATTGTGACGTTAATATTGAAATCCCCTATTACGTATAACGTATAGTGCTGGACACGAATCTTGACCTGAGGGGTAAGGGAAATAAATGTTCATATCGTAATAAACGCCGTCTAATAATAATTATTACAGTAACTTTATGCTTCTAACTCATTTGCGTACGCTTATGATCCTAATGGATCCGAGTGTAAACAAGACAGGAACTGATACGAACACCAATTGCACATATAACAATATAAGAAAGGGTGCGTAGCTTTAAAACTTATTTGGGTAACTGTTATATGTTATATTAGGTTTGCGGAAAGTAAATTAATTGTATTTTCGTGCGGATTTAAACGGAGCGCATACATTAGACAGTGATTTGTGCTAACATATTTTCCATAGTTCATCTTTCGTGTACCGCACTATACAGGGTGTCTCTTAATTAGGGGGACATGGCTTAACCACAGATTTCTGAGGCTAAAATAAGACGATTTAACTAAACTTGCTTCTACCGGAAAGTGTACCATTTAGCCAGAATTCTGCTTCAAAGTTCTTCGAAAAAAAATTAATTTTGCTTATAATAACAGAACGCTTTATACGATTTGGATGAAATTTGGTATGACACTTCATATGGTTATAAGTCATCTTTTAAGATGATACTTGTTATTATTAGTGAACCACTAGTTTATAAAACTTAGGTGTCTCAATATTGATTAGACCGTAACTTTTTAATGACCAAGCCGATAACGTAAAATTATTTTTTTTCAGAAAGATACATTCAATAGTAAACTTTTCCCTCTGTGTTTAATTTGTGATATCTGTTACAGTTCAGGTAGAAAATATAAAACTTGAGTGACTGCATTTTGAATTTTTTAAAAATAAATTTAATCTAGCAGTCTGCTCAAATGCCAAACATCTAATTTTTAATGACAGTAACGAGTTGTCTATCTTCTCAACTTGTTTAAGAGTAAGCTAACATATTTATTCGTGTTATTTATAATAATGATAGTAAAATACTATTAGGCCGAACAAACGGATGTTACTAGTTTCTAAATATTGCGAAGGAATTTTTTGACAACCCATAAACAATTGTTACTGTCATTAGAAATTACTTGTCATTGTCAATTACAAATCGAATAAAGCATTCTGTTATAAGCAAAATTAATATTTTTTTTCGAAGAACTTTGAAGCAAAATTGTAACTAAATGGTACACTTTCCGGTAGAAGCAAGTTTAGTTAAATCGTCTTATTTTAGCCTCAGGAATCTGAGGTTAAGCCATGTCCCCTATTTAAGAGACACCCTGTATGTCATCAAGAATCATATACTTTTTATTGCGCAATGCCATTCTTACGAGAAGACTAATACAGTAGTTCTTGTTTTAATAATTATTTCTTGAAATCGACCAGACACTCATTTTTTTTTAAATACGAAACGATTTGTTTCCTTTCATAGCTATATTAGATTTTTTTGTTTTGATATGACATACATTCTTCTAAAAATATTGCCTCCATTTTTCGAACACTTTGTACCACGCAACTATTTTTTATTGAATATATTGTTTAGTATAATCAGTACTTATCAAAAACTTAATTTTATAGTACAAAAATTTATACAATAATTAAGAAACGTTACTTTTATTTAGAATTCGGATTAATTAAAAATTACAATTCGATTAGCTAAAATCTTTAAGATATAGTGAAACTATTCTGTGAAGAATAGACTACAAAATAAGTTGAAATTTCAAAATTTGCTTCAACATTGAACGTGCGAGAAGTGTACTGTAATAATTCTTGAGAAATTTGCTTGAGTATTTTTAAGTTGTACTGTTATGTTAGAAGTAATGCTTTTTATACGATTCTGCATTTGAAATGAAAATGAAAACTGATGATTGTATCGCATTGTGAGTTGATATTTTGTTATTTCGATAGATGGATCCACATGTTCCATTCTCAATACAAATTATTTGACTATTTGAAAACTGATATGATTTTGCATATAAGTTCTAGATATGTATATGTATGTACAACTATTAGGTTACAAACAACTTCGTTAGTTAAACAATTTGTTGTTCAATCAATGTAAATATTCCGCAAGCGAAATACTTTTAAATAATTCTGTACAGATAGACCACGATTATTAAATATTATCTAGAATTTGACCATGTTTTCTTGTTATTTATTTCCTTTACTCTTACATGTGTAGCTTTATACTAGAAAGTTATTATAGTTGGTAAGGAATAAAATAAGGATTTATTCCACAAAAGATCGGATATTTTTGATTTTTGAATATGTTTTATATTTAGAGATGATAGATAATAAAAAAAATTAATGTGGACAGCCCATAACCTCTCGCTGAATATTTAACAGTGATCTCTATAACATATATTATAAAGATCACTGGTATTTAACCACGCAGTATAAATAAAGCAATCATTATGTTCAAATATTTTTAAATTCACTCATAACAAACTTTATTTTACATTTACATACATTATACACAAAATTAATTTCACAAATATTGACAAAACTAATAGAAAAATTTAACAAAAATTCAAAATAGTAGTCGTATCTATACACAAAGTCTTTTCGGAGTCGTACCCTGGAAGAAAATGAAGCAAATCAATAGTATACATCTAATATTTATGTATGATGGAAAATATATTATTTTTACTAACCTTAATTTCAATAGAATTAAATATTTTACTATTATATTCTTCTTAACACGGTTTCTTTATTAATTTTAATGTAACTGCTTCTTGACAGTGACATTTGTTTAAATATGACAAAATTGTTATTAAAATTATGTTTTTGTTTGACACATAGACAAGATGATATATGAAAATAAATTATATTATACATTCATATTTAAAGTTATTTAGAGTTATTTACTAAATGTTATTATCGTAGAATTGAAGATTGAGCCATTATATTCAATTTTAATTAGTAAAAGTTGCTAAAAAATTATATTCAATGAATTTTTGCAAGAAAAACTGTGAAAAGCTTGTACAAATGATACTTCCGGTTATCCGATATACACTAAAAACTAATGAGCTCTTCCCACATTAGTATAGAATGGGTATGCAAAAATTCAAAATTTTCTGATTGATAGTATTTGAGTAATCGTATCCACACGATCCATAGACACAGACACACACACACACACATACACACACACGCACACACACACAAACACACACACACGTACATACCTACAAACATTATTGTAAAAATGTTAAAATCGGATTCTGGGGACATCTAAAATCTAAATGTGATTATTCACTAAAATCTCTATATGCGATTTTTAGCACGATCCTTATACCTCCCTTACCTATGGTAGTGGAAGGTAAAAATTGCCCGAAAGATGTATAAACCAAAATTCAGTATTGATTCATGCATGAAAGTTATTTCCAAAATTAGATTCAGCAAAATTTACTTTTTCTTCAACCGTATTAAAAGGCTATGCTTTTAATACCTACTGTTTTTTGTTTTAAAAGTTAATCTTTTGGTACTAGTATAAAAATGTAACTGTTGCTAGGTAACACTTTTACTTACATGTATTAAAAGTACTTTTAATCCTGTATAGCAAATAATTCCATGAAACGATTATATGCGCACTCGTAAACTTCACGCAATTTTGATGGCAATAAATTTACCACTATTTCTTTTGCACTTTCTTCAATATCAAATGGTATATCAGATTCTTCAAATCCAGACATTTTAAATCAAAATTTAAATGCAAATTCGAATATTTATATAATTTAACTAACTACCCGCTGAGCTTTACATTTCGAAAACTTATCTTCATCGTATTTGGATGTATGTATTCACCATATTTATTTCGGTTGAAGAAAAAATAGTATGTGTTATTTTGATTAAAAGTCTCACTTTTAATCCTAATAACACAATCTACTATTTTTGGCAATACCTAATGATTTTAAGCAGTATAGCTCGCTTTCTATTAGCTATAGAAAACAAATGTTCTAGATCAAAAGTGCAAGGAATTTTATCTTCCACAAAAATGATAATCGCCCCAATTCTGCAAGAAAGTTGTTAACTTAGCTATAATAATTGCAAACAGTGAATACAACATAAAAATGACAGGCTTTACATTCGTTTTCATTGGTTGTAATTTTTAGCAACGTTGCTAAGACTTAACAACTTCTTTAAAGAATTGGGGTGAATTATTTTTTGCTCTAATAATGGTGAGGAAAAACGGATAACAAACCTTCCTAATAATAATGATTAATATTAAAGTTACAAATTTCCAAAAAATAAAAACTAAATATTCATATTGTCGTATCAACAAAACCCTCTCATACTATATACACTAACCCAAATTCACTGCTCCTTTCTCATCCCCCAGTTGTACAAGCCTCTATCTCTTTATGTTGCTTAGGGTGCGTTGAGCGTTGCAGAGTATGCAAGGGTTCTTGCAGCCAATGGTGACAGTGATGGATGGCCTGCATCGGGTGATTCGCCTGTGACTCATACCCTGACGTCGGACGGAGGTAAGGGATACTAAGGGGGGATGTTGCTAGAGGGTAAGGGAGGGTAAAGGGGGAGGCTAAAGCAGATGAGAAAGAATTTGTAAATTGATTTGTTAATAATAAAATGAGGAAGATTTATTCTATGCTCTAAAGTAAAATTTCTATATCAAAATTGAAGGAGTAGTTCTCCATTTTGCTTTTCAATTCTGTAACAAAGTTACTATGAACAACATTGCTTTAACCAATAATAAATAATAATACAAATCACTCCATGGTGGATTCGATTTGCGATCATAGGTTATAAAATAGTTTTTCGTATTTTGTACAGTAATGTACTATTTTAATATACTCAAAAACGTACAGTAATGGGTTACTTTACAACATAGTAACAGTTTTGTCATTAAAATACATTTTGACACAAGAAATTGTTTATTTTTATTGTTTATCTTCTGAATCGTTTTCCCTGTTCCTCTCATAATCTAGATCCATCGTTTTGCAAACCGATCTCCCAAAATTAATTTATTTGGAGGTTGTAAGGTACAAAAACAATAACTGTCAGTGACGGGTTAAGACATTTTGTGACCCGAGGCGCAATATTTTTTGAGGCCCCTCGACATTTTTTATTTTTGTATAAAAATCTGATATACAACACCAAACTTATTAACTCAATATGTTTATAATAATTTTAAAAATTGATTCAAATAAATATATTTGCCCAAATTATAACAAGTCAAAAACAATTACCATTCGCAAAGATCTACATCTACGTATAGTTATTTTGTACTGTTACTGTGTTGACTTTTTGAGGCCCCTGTTCAGGTGAGGCCCGAGGCGCGCGCCTCATGCGCCTAATGGATAATCCGCCACTGATAACTGTCAAGTTACTTTGTTACTGAGTATCAATCAATTCTAAAAATTATAATTCTTTCGTATTCCTCTTCTTTACATCCATACGAAGAACTGATTAGATTTTGGTAATAATTGATCTACCGGAAGTACCCTTATTTGAAGTTTTTTACAGTTTTTCTTAAAAAAAATGCAGTTAAGTATTATTTTTTCACATTTTGTTATTTTAAATTTTAAAGAAAATGCTCTTCTCCATATGGTTTGTTTACACATTTTCCTTCATATTGAATAGATACAGAGTTAAAGCATTATAAAGAGATTAACTTTTAAAAATCAGTCATCATCATAATAATAATAATAATAATAATAATAATAATAATAATAATTGATTTATTATTGAAAAATTATATTAGTAAGTATCAAAATTTTGGTATTAAAACTTCTTTCATTAGTTCGATTACATTTAAAAATGAGAGTCAAACGAAATTCCCCTTCAAACAATGGACTGCTCCTGCCATCTATAGGTTAGTAGCTACAATATGGTCGGTAAGTGCTACTCATTTAAGAGTTCACATTTAATATTATATTATTTAAATATAAATTTATTTATAAATATAATAGTATATTGAAACCAAATACTCTAATCTAATATTTATACAAAATATTTATATTTTCATTGTATTTTTGCTTTAAAATTTGCTCTAGCGAGTATATACTGAACTTGTTATTAAAGCTATTGAAATATAGATGCCGCTGATAGTTTAAAATACGCTTTCGATATACAAGCCATAATTCAAATTAGTTGGTCTAGTAGCTAAACTTTTATTTTATTTAACGCATATACAGGGTGCTCACTTTCCCGCCTTATGCCCATTTGCACTAACAAAACGAGAAATAGGCGTTTAACATGGGAATTCAGTTTTTCTTTGCGCAAACGTTACCTAATTATTTTATGCAAAAATGCTTCAAGTAAAAGTTGTAGAGATTTAAATTCATCTAAAAATTTGGATTAGAGTAGTAAATTATCAGAAGAAACGAAAATGTAAAATGTTTTAGTTTTAATTGACAGTTAAAAACAATGCATTTGTTCATTTTTTGTCATAAATCCATGGCTGCCTAGACTAAAAACTCGTAAAAACTGTAATTTATAATTAATTTTTACGTTTATTTGAAGAGCTAGAATAATCGTTCCACATGATTTAGATGCAGAATATAAATCTCTATAACATATACTTGATTACTTGAAGCAGTTTTACATAAAATAATTAAGTAACGTTTGCGCAAAGAAAAACTGAATTCCCATGTTAAACGCCTAAGTCTCGTTTTTCGATTTACACCCTGTACAGTGTGTCTTCAGAAATAAACCTAATTTAGAGTAGGCTATGATTCAAAAATCAAGTCAAAAGTTAGGATTTTTTTTAACATACTGTATATTTCAAGAATGAATAAATATATCGACGCAGTTTGAAGATTTGGAATCAGCGCATATCCAAATTTTAGTGAATAAGTACGTTTTAAGGTCCCTAGAATGTTGGAACCATGGTTTTTTAAATACTATAAGATTTAAAACATGTTTAACTACGGTTTCCTCAATCTGATATTAATAGGAAGAGCTGATTAGATTTTAATAACAATTGAATATCGGAATTACTAGTTTCTTTAAAAAAATCTGTTGTGGCCAGCACAAGACCTTCCGTCAATTCGATGTATTTGGCACAAATCCCATACCAAAAGGACCGTGGAACAGTTTTTATATAATATCGAACACGAAAACACACTATTTTTTACAAATTTCATACCAAAAGTTCATTTGAAAAGGTTCTATAAATCCAATAAAATTATGACATAAACATACACTAAGTAAAATGCACTTAACACATTTTACTTTCTGCTTTAGCTTTCCCCTATTTTATTAGGGGTCGCTGTTTCCTCTTCTCTTCCACTCATTCCTGTCCAACGCGTTTTCTTCACACAGTCCTTCCTTTCTCAAGTCTTCTGCGATACAGTCCTTCCATCTTCTTTTTAGCCTTTCACTGCATGTCACTTGAGAGGACCACTATGAAATACTATTTTTTCATCCCATACTTTCCATATTTGGTTTTGCACTTGCAACACACATCCATCAATTAGAATTTTGAATGTATCAGCTGTTTCCATGATAAATAGCAAAGCTGACTAATTTTGAAAATTAATTTCTTTATAATGCTTTAACTCTACATCTATTGAATATTAAGGAAAATGAATAATCAAACCATATAGAGAAGAGTATTTTCTTTAATAAATATAATAACAAAATGTCAAAAAATAATATTTAATTGCGTTTTTTTAAGAAAAACTGTTAAAAACTTCAAATAAGGGTACTTCCGGTGGATCAATTATAACCAAAATCTAATCAACTCTTCATATGGATGTACAGAAGAGGAATACGAAAGAAAATATTTTTTAGAATTATAGTATTGGAGTTATCGTCGGAGAAAAATTTATCACACACGGACACACATACACACACACACACGGACACACACATACATACATACAGACATCATCTTAAAAATAGTAAATTCGTATTGTAGGGAGCCTAAAACGTGCTTATTCATTAAAAACTCACCACCGAATTTTTTGACCAAAGACAATACCTTCCTTACCTAAAGGTGATGGAAGGTAAAAATTCTAAATATCCTTCTTTGAGGATTTATTTTATTACAAATTTTAAAGAATATAAAAAACTCTCTCCGAAACATTTAAAATTTATATTATATCTTCTATAGATTTAGAAATAGCCCACTCAGAGTTAGGAATTATTTCGAGGACACTAAGATGTTTTTAGGTAATGAAAATTTGACTCTCTCCCTTATGTTACGAATAATAACAGCCCTAAACAATTTCAATATCAATACTCCCAATATCACAATGTTAATCTCTCATTCCAATTCAACCCTCGTTTTCTTCCCAAAAATTTTTCCCAACAATTCACGCTCTAGGCTGAATTTGTTGCTGTGATTCAGTCATTGGCATTCTGATGAAAGGCCGTAAGGTAATCAGTCACTGGCTGTCGAAGTTGAATGGGCAACGAATGGAAATGTCTTCCCGACTGCTACTCGGCCTATTTCCATATCACAGGACATCTGTCATGTCGCTGTCTGCATCCAGAGAAAATCCTCGCAGGCCCAAACTAAACGCCGCCAATTGATTTCAATGGAGCATGGATTGATGTTTCAATTTAGGGATATGTAGGTACAAATAGGTGTGGATGGTGTTTGGGAATGTAATAAGATGAAGCTAAAAAGGACTTTTGGTACTTATCTCTACTTTAGAGGTGAATTGTATGTCCGTTATTACCTACAAATTTTGAGAAAATAATAATTGAATTTAATATAAGATTTATTACGGGATAATGCCCAAAATTTTTCAAGATCAAATCTGCTAATCCTTAAAATTATTGGTTTTTATTTAACATTTAGAAACACATTAGGAGCATTGTGTACACCAATATTAAAATACGAGGCAAAAATTCAAATAACTTGCTCTAGTACTAGAACTATTAACATTTTAAAAAATTCAACATTGGACAAACATAGTTTTCTTATTAAACTGTATATTAAAAAATCTGATGTGGCCAACATAAAACCTCCCGCTATTTAATTTAAATATATACCTACGTATTTAGAAATGCTGCTTATGTTCTATTGCATATAACTATTGTTTTATTTACGATTTTTTTTTATTATTTAATATGACACTATTATTATTTTGGAGTCATTAATTTTTTTACAATGACGTTTACCTGTCAGTTACATTCATTTGAAAAATGAACTGTGTTACAAAGTAAATGTGTTTATCTTAGGCTTCGGGATAAAAAAAAGGTTTTTAAATTTATGTGTAAAATATATAGAAAAAGAATTAATGTATACCTGTAGAATATTCAATAATCTTTAATTTTCATAATGACATAAAATGCGAAAAATGGCATTTAATGGTATTTTTTGAAGAAAAACCATTATGAGCTTCAAGTAAAGTTCCATTTCCGTTTATCCGATTTACACCAAAATCTAATGGTTTCTTTTCATATTAAAATAGGGGTAGAAATACAAGGTTTCAGAATTTTCTGAATGATAGTATGTGAGTTAGAGCGAAGACAAAATTCATACACGTACACACATATACCTACACACATCATCATGAAAATGTTAAAATTGGATTCTAGGGACCTTAAAACGTGATCATTTACTAAAATCTCGATATGTGATTTTTAACACGATCCCTATACCTCCCTTACCAAGGGTAGCGGGAGGTAAAAATCTGTTGTGGCCAGCACAAAACCTTTCGTCAATTCGATGTATTTTGTACAAATCCCATACCAAAAGTTTCTTGAAAAAGATTCTATATATCCTGTAAAATTTTAACATGAACACACTATTTTTTACAAATTCCATACTGAAAGTTCCTTTGAAAAGATTCTATAAATCCAATAAAATTACAACACATTATGTAATCTGCACTTGACACTTCCTTCTTCTTCAGCTTTTCCCATTTTTATTAGGAGTTGCTGTTTCTTACTCCTCTCTTTACGCATATTCTTCACACAGTTATTCCTCTCTCAAATCTTCTGCTACACAGTCCTTACATCTTTGGCCTTCGTCGTACTACCAACATTGAAAGTTCCAATCTTGAGGCGAAGCGAAGTCACTTGTGAGGGACGCTCGGTCACTTATATCACTTTCTGATCCTATACTTTCCACTTTGGTTTTGCACTTGACACTGACATCTGTCAATTAGATTTTTTTGAATATATCTGCTGTTTCCAAATTTTAACAAAGCTGACTGATTTTTGAAAGTTAATCTCTCTATAACTCTATATCTATTGAATATGAAGGAAAATGTATAATCAAACTGTATAGTGAGTAAGATATACTTTCATATTGATAATCACATAAAATGTCAAAATTTATATTTAACTGCGTTTTTTTCAAGAAAAACTGTTAAGAACTTCAAATAAGGGAACTTCCGGTTGACCAATTGTAACCAAAATCTAATCAGCTCTTCATATGGATTAAAGAAGAGGAATACGAAAGAATCATAATTTTTAGAATTGTAGTTTTGGAGTTACGGACACACACACATAGAGACATCATTTTAAACTAGTAAAATCGTATTCTAGGGACCCTAAAACGTGGTTATTCATTAAAAACTCACCATCGATTTTTTTTTTTTGACCAAAGACAGTACCCTCCTTACCTAAAGGTGACGGAAGGTAAAAATGGATTATTAAAACCTATCAAAATTTTACTTAGATTTCGGTAGCACTTAGCCTTTAAAATCAAAGTCAAATATGTATACAGGGAATTTATTTTAACATGCAACATATGGTCAGTCACTTCCATGGTTACTCACTATTGTCAAAAAATGACAGCAATGTAATATTTGTCTATTTTAAAATGCAACATACAAAGTTTGTAGTTTTGTATCAGCGAAACTAATTTCCAATAAATTAACCTACATACGATTAACTAAAAATCAAAACATGAATGTTGCACATCTTAACAAACTTTAGCTTATAAAAATTCATAAATTTCAAGTAATAAATGTTAAAAAATACCCCCATTCACACTGAGGCAATAGTCGGTCGTAACAAGAATTGACACCATTTGTGATGTGTTTTGGAGGTATCTCCTGTGGTGCAATACTATTTATAATGTTGCATTTTATAATGGACAAATATTACATTGCTGACATTTTTGGACAATAGTGAGTAACCATGGAAGTGATGAACCATAATGTTGCATTTTAAAATAAATTCTCTGTATAACAATTTGTGGCATATGACCATTTTCCCTTCCCCAAAGGTAGTAAGATCTGTTACCGTTTACCCTTTCCAGCGGAACTCACCGAGCCGCAGTGTCTTTTTTTTATCACAACAATAATAATAATAATAATAAAATGTCCTCAATCCTGTCTGATTTCTTTTCAAAAACAACTATTCCATTTCATAAAATGGCGCCGGCGAAAAGCACAAACCAGAACGTCAGTTCGCTGGAGAATTGAGACCGTTGTGCTACATTGTTATATAGATGTCAGGCAACATTTCTCTGTGAACCATTGAAAAAATAAAGCGCACTTCTTTTCTATAAGAGGATAATTCGCTTGCCGATTAGACTGTGAGGCACCGAGCATGCTACCAGCTAAGCTAAGGCAGTGAAAATGAAATAACAAGTAATTAACTCTGCTCAGATTGCTTTGTCATTGCTAAGCGAGAAATTAATTACTTGTTTCAAGTGAAGGGTTAATTTGTGTTTTAATTTCGTTTGTTACGGCTTAATAGTGTTACTGAGATTGTGAGATTTCTTGAAGGAATAGAAATATGATTTAGGAGCAAATTTAATAAAGCAATTTTGCACGGAAAAAATAAAACAAGTATTTTATCATGATTTATTAATTATTAAGTATGCCAATATTCTTTTGCGTGTTTAATTGTTAGGTTTTCTCCAAATTTTTTGTCTTCTATCTAAATGTGGAGTTTTGCAGCCTACTTTTTATTTTACTTTACAAAAGTTAAAGGTGTGTTAATAAATGTACTACTTTATGTGCACACTTTTAATTTTACTTTAAGAACTAAAGTTGACCAACTTTCAACTTAAGACCGTTAAAGTAAAAGAATTTCACAACTGCGCATGTGCACTACTTCACGTGACAAACGTCAGCCTGTGCTGTATTCATTTGTTTTTGTGTAAAATTGCAAAAATTAGAAAATGGGCAAAGCTACAAGTAATATATTAGATGCACAAATTAATAAATTTTTGTCCATTTTTGCAAGTTATAATTATCTCTTTACATTTATGACAACTGATATGCCAGAAAAATCACATCTGCGCATGTGTACCGAACAGGGGCGGATTGGAGAAGTAAATCGGCCCGAGCGATTATTCTTAGGCCGGCCCTCTTCAGAGTGAAAAGGATATAATACATGGTCGTATATGTACACTGCTGAAAAAAAAATCGGACACTTGGTTTTATAAATTTTTATTTTTGTTATTATCTCGAGAACGATAAGAGCTACGAAGTCGGTTAATTAGACGAAAGTTGTCCTATATTAGAATGCCATTTTAGCAATGTATTGTTTATTCAGAAGAAATGCATATGGTCATTAGATACAGACAAATATGTAAATTTTATATTTTTTTTTTTTGTTTTTGAAAAACTTAAGTATGAAATGATTCCGGACACTTTTTAAAGCTCTTTCGAATGGCGATATTAATTTTTTTGTCACTACTGTATTTTGCGCTACACTACCAAACAAAATAATACATTGCT
The DNA here is from genome assembly GCA_943142095.1 of Ophonus ardosiacus. Taxonomy (NCBI): domain Eukaryota; kingdom Metazoa; phylum Arthropoda; class Insecta; order Coleoptera; family Carabidae; genus Ophonus; species Ophonus ardosiacus. Next base: position 59,279,532 of record OW964824.1, read on the forward strand.
AAAATGGCATCCAAATATATAACCTAATTAACCTCTTATAGGTCTCGAGATAATAACAAAAATAAAAATTAAAAATCAAAGTGTTTGATTTTTTTATCCATCAGTGTATAATAATTTTTATTTATGAAAATTATCACACTGTTATATGTATATATTTTTTAGTGTCTCTATCCGGTAAGTAATTGTATATAATGTATTTCAAAATTGTCCAGAAACACGTTACCGGCTTAGGCCTATAGGATTGGCTTTGAAATTCAAATTTTCCCATTATACCAACATAAAAAACCCTAGTATTTAATATTTGGAACGAAATACATTAGCAATATTGTCTGGGGTAAAAAATGTATATAATTTCTTTTTGATAACTCGACTTTAAAATTACTCGAAATTCTTGGTAACTTAAATCGAAAACTGGAATCCATCAGATACAGAACTTCGTTAAGTCGAATATTTTGGGGAAATTCCTAGTTCTTTTTATTTGGTTTGAATTGGAAGTTTGAAACTGGACGAAAAATTTATATGTGCAAGAAGAAAAATTTTTACTTTTTTTGATAACGCGATTTTTTTTCTTGCATACTCGTATTCAATTTCGAATTATAGAAGTTCCACGAAAAAATTACAACATGTTTTCCAAATATAAGAGTAATTGTTCAAAATTTACATTTTTAAATTATAAAAAATATATTCTGACTACATTATTTAATTGAAGGCGGCCAACCGGCCCATTGGACCACTCGGCCCTTCGGGATTTGCCCGATCGCCCGATAGGACAATCCGCCCCTGGTACCGAAGGCTTTAAAGCAGCTGCATAAAGTACCAAACTTAAAATAAAAGTAAAAGCGAAAAAGAAAAGAAAAAGTAAAATAAAATGTAAGCTGCATAAATCCACCTTAATCTGTACTAAACTTACTTTACTAGAAAACCCAATAATGAATTAAAAATAGAAACCTAAGACATTTAACAGTTAAATACAGCGGTGATAGCATTATATTATATTTAGTCAGCGGGAGTACGAAATTAGTTATTTCTGCAGCAAATTTAAAACAAAGTAGCAAAAATTATAGAGCTTAATGATAATTTTAATTTCACATATAAGAACGATCCGACAAATAATTCGCCTCTTGTAAGAGAATAGAGAATTGGTATGGCATATGAAAAATAAGTTTAATCATCTTCCACAGTCTCCGGACTTTAATCAGATTGAGAAAGTGCACATAATTATTGAAAGAAACACGAATAATAACCAATAAAATCAAAAAAGAATTCATCATGAAATTACAAGAAAAATGGCAGAATGTGATCGGTGATCAAAAATTTGGCAGATTCAATGGTAGTCTCTTAGTTTCTCGTGGAGAAACCAAAGAAACCCTATCAAAATATATTTCTTTGTAGAACATGGACCTATAAATATAAAAAAAAAATTAATATATCATCACGGCATATTACCCATTTCTGAGTGTGCCACAATCTGCTTTTTCGCAGATATTGGTAATGATGATATATTTGTACCGTGCGGGCGCTTATCAGGCGTCACCTCACGGGCACTCATTGCTGGCGTGGAGAGTGCACCACAGGGGTCACTTTTGTGCCATTTAAAATTCGAAATATTTGGCGTCGGTCAGGATCGAACCCGGTTCCCCAGGTTCGCGACCAGACGCTTTGGCACGCGGCCACGGGACCCCTAATAAATGGTTATTATTTTATGTTTTGGTTATTGCAACGGAGACGTTTTTGACATACTTTCAATGTTTACTCCATAAAATAAATAAAATAGCTACGTTTTTAGTAATACATGTACGAAGTACAATTGCAATACTTGGTGAAACTGTTCTAATACCTATAAAATTTTAAAAATCATGCTTGATACGTTTTTTCACAATATTTTAGTAACCTCTCGGTCATTTATGTGAAACGTGTCAAGTATGATTTTATTTTAAATTCTATAACAATGCTTTTCATTTTGCATTAAAAAAAATTAAATATATTTAGTTTTAGACTGCTATTTTTCCTGAAATAGAATACAAAATAATATATTCTGCATTAATAATATTTTCTAAATAATTATTGAAATACGTATTGATATTCATAATAATGCATTATTGACATCCGCAGAAAATATCCACCAAATGTATAAATTGTAGGATAATATAATTATTTACATATTACTAGTATTGATTCTATTACATGCAAATATTGCTTTAAAATATGTACTAATATTTATCAAAGTAGTATAAAGCCGATGTACCAATGTAAAATAGTAATAATAATTTAAGTACGAAATATTTTCATAAAAATAGTTTTTACAGAAATTCACTATTTAGTAATTCTTAAAAAATTACACTGTATAGTTACAATAAATATCTAAACAATATCAAAAACAAATAACAATGAAATTGGAATAATGTACATTTAAATTGTTATTAAAAATCAATGTGCTGTGTTTTATTTTCCAGTAAACAATGTTTTTCTTACTAGGTGCCTATTGAAACATGTTTAAATTTGCTCGGTTGTACGTACCTATATGTTAATAGCACGATATATATTAGTTTGTTGTGATACATTCTAGTGAACAGATGTATATTTCTGTGAATTAAGTGATGTGCAAACTTTTTAACATGAAATGCGAAGACATGTTTATGTGTGTTCTTCGACGATAGCTGCAGGTATGAAGATTCTCTTCCAACCGGTAAGGTAAGTGGTATAATTTATTTTACGTCAAATGCTTTCTATAAATGCGACCTTGTCGTCATATTCATCGTCGAATACATTAGTTTTCTTTATAATACATACATTATATCTTGTAATACCAATATATAGTTAAAATACACTCTGTGGTGTTGCAAGTTTAATATAATTTGGTACTATGTTATGAAAAAATGCGTGTTATATTTTTTTCGTAATATCATTCTGTTATTATGATATAACAGGACTAAAAACAAAAGTGAAAAGATAAAAATAACGGCCGCAATTAAAAATCAAGTGTTCCTAGAAAAATAACAGTATCTTGATGGATCGTTGTCAAGGAGAATTTATACGTCAACAAAAAAGAGAAGAGTTTTATTATTCCTAAATGTTTAAATTTTATGTTATTACGAAAAATCTTGGACGCCACACGGCCGATATGCAAATAACGAACTAGGCTGATTATAAACCTCAGCCGCGTCCGTTATTTTCCTCATATCGGCGTAATGACGTTAATAACTATAACCAGTTCAACGTGACAACGTGTACTTTTTCACCAAATTTACAAGTGGTAAAATTTACAGAACATCGTTCATTTAACATGGAATTGTGTATAAATGGTATATACGATATTAAATTTGATGTTATGTTAACCTGGTACAGTTCATATACAGAATGGTGGCGATTAGGTGTGAACATAGCGATTTAACATAGGATTTTAGTTTTATGCAATTTCTTGCTCTCCTGTTCATTTTACGACAAAAACTGTAGAGTGCAAAGTTGTTCAGAATTAAAAGCTGTTTTTACAATTTTTATTATATTTTTGGTTTCTTCGCTATTTTTAAAAAAAAGCTGCAACTGCAAGTCACTTGCGAGGGACACTCTGTCACTTATATCACTTTCTGATCCTACGAGTATACTTTCCACTTTGGTTTTGCACTTGACACTGACATCTATCAATTAGAATTTTTTGAATATATGTGCTGTTTCCATAATTTCAGCAAAGCTGACGGATTAATCTCTCGTAATCTCTCTATAACTCTATATCTATTGAATATGAAGGAAAATGTATAATCAAACCGAATAGAGAATAAGATATTCTTTCATATTGATAATTACACAAAATGTCGAAAAATGATATTTAACTGCGTTTTTCAAGAAAACTGTTAAGAACTTCAAATAAGGGTATTTCCGGTTGACCAATTATAACCAAAGTCTAATCAGCTTTTCATATGGTTGTAAAGAAGAGAAATACGAAAGTATAATAATTTTTAGAATTGTAGTTTTGGAGTTATCGTCGGAGAAAAATTTGTCACACACACACGGACACACACACACATACACTCACACACACACACACACACACATACATATATACATACAGACATCATCGTAAAACTAGTAAAATCGTATTCTAGGGACCCCAAAACGTGATTATTCATTAAAAACTCACCATCGAATTATTTGACCAAAGATAATACCTTCCTTACCTAAAGGTGACGGAAGGTAAAAATATATGGAGTGAAATAAAAATGATTGTATTAAAGTAAGAGTTATTGTAATATTCATATATTAATTTTGAAAATTTATCCTAGTTAAATGGATGAGTTTAAAAATATTCAAACATTTACATTAAAATTCAATTTGCATTACAGGTGATAGATTCAACGCGCAAAATTTTAAAATGAAATAAAAATAATACATCATTTCCACATGAGCGACACATTATAACCGTCGCATTTATATTTAATGATTATTTTAATGGAAAATTTATTTAATATTTTTAATTTCAATTATTCCATTTGAAACATTTCACAAAAATTACTAATAATTAAAATAAATGGCATAAATATAAAATTCAAAATGCATTTTTTGACATATCAATACATTAATTACATCACAATTACTGTTACTTTTGTGCGTACGGTAGAAACTATTTTCATGTATCGGGCGCGAAGCGTCACAGTCTAAGCGGCGGACTGCGGCCCTCGTCCGATCCATCATGAGCTGTCAGGCGCCCGCTACCGGGTGGTGGTGGGACGGTGAGGGTAAGGGGGATATACAAGCACCCACACACACCCACGGAAACACGAAAGTGAAATGTTCTTATTCAATTTGGAAATGATGGAATTATTATGTTGATGTAAGATGGTGGAAATTATTAAAATATCTTTCAAAACTCATATTATTAATTGGAAAAATACTACCTTTTTTTTAGTTTATGTTCTGTATTTATTAATTTAAACCCAACGTTTCGGCACCATAAACTGGTGCCTTCTTCAGGGGATACATTGACATTAATTTTTTAATTAACAAAAATAACAAGTAACCAAGGTAACGAGAAATATTCATAAATGTTACCTTTTTTATGTATACAATTTTCTAGACAATATATGCATGCCCGGCAATAACATGGACGGCGAATATTCATCTTCTCAGGAAAAAAAAATCTTCTTTTGCCAGAGGAAAAACCGTCCCAAAAACTGGCAGAGAAGTGATCTGTATAACTCAGAGACGCTTTATCGGTAGCGAAATACCGCAGCCGTACTCTTTATAAACAGATGTTAGAAAATTTTTATAAAAATTGTATACATGTTACAAATTACAACATATTTAATATTGGAAACCATGCGCGACTAAGTTCTAATCCGTCACAATGATTGAGATTGATATTTCTTATTTTATAAATCTCAATGGCTTCTCTGTTGTTAAGTCGAGAAGGTCTTGCAATAATTTTCGTATCTTCAAACTTTATTTGGTGGAATTCTTCCAAGGCATGTTCTGCAATGGTGGAAATGTTTATTTCTGGGACAACCAAAAATTAATTAAATGGTGTAAAAATATGATAATAGTACAAGGACTCTAAGGTTAAATTATAAATAACACTAATAAAATTAAGCCTCATACCCACCAAATGTTTTAATGCTTAATGCATAACGATTAGTGCATAAGACTTAAAACAGCAGCAGATATATTAAAAAAAAATTAATTAACAGATGTCAGTGTCAAATGCAAAACCAAAGTTGAAAGTATAGGGTCAGAAAGTTATATGTGAATGTGATAGAGTGTCCCTCGCAAGTGACTTGCAGTTGCAGCCTCGCCTCAAGATTGGAATTTTTAATGCCGAAAGTACGAAAAAAGCCAAAGAGAAGATGGAAGGACTGTATAGCAGAAGATTTGAGAGAGGTAGAATTGTGCAGAGAAGATGCGTTGGACAAGAATGAGTAAAAGAGAAGAGTAAGAAACAGCGACCCCTAATAAAATAGGGAAGGAACTTTCGATATGGAATTTGTAAAAAATAGTGTGTTCGTGTTACAATTTTACAAAATATACAGAATCTTTTTCAAGGAACTTTTGGTATGGGATATGTACAAAATACATCGAATTGACGGAAGGTTTTGTGCTGGCCACAACAGATTTTTTAATATATTATATACATAATTTTCTGTATCTATATCCATACAGATAAATTAAAATTTAATCATTGAAGATTCTAGTGTAAAAAGGGGATAAGTATATTTTTAAAAAATAGAGACTTGTGCAGAAAATTAATAAATATACTTCACAAAGCTTTCTAAAGGTTTTAACAGTTTTTCTTGTAAAAAATTCATTGAATATAATTTTTTAGCAACTTTTACTAATAAAAATTGGATATAATGGTACAATCTTCAATTTTACGATAATAGCATTCAGTAAATAACTTGAAATAACTTTAAATATTAAATTATAAAATATTTATTTATGCGTTAAACAAAAACATAATATTTTAATAATAATTTTGACATTTTTAAACAGATGTCACTCTCAGGAAGCAATTAATAATGTAATTAAGGTTAATAAAAATAATATATTTTCCATCATACCTACATTTATATTATTAGATGTACAGAATAATCCGATATAAATTTGATTTGTTCGCAGCACTAAAAATCAAACAGCTGTGAATAAATACGTATTACCAAAGTGTCAAATATTAGTTTACAACTACAAATTAACGAAATAGATCATGTAAAGCAATAGATATATGTAAAGGAACTTAATATAGTTTGCAGGATTAGTAAATATGTAGGTATGTATTTAAATTAATAAACATTAAAAAGCGGGAGTTATTGTGTTGACCACATCAGATTTTTATTTGTTCGTACAGAGTAGCTCCATTTCTGTTCGATACTCTGTGCATAAGACTATAATTTATGACAAACTTGTATACGTATTAATACACGAAATCTAATTTGAAGTGCATAAAAAAATAACCTTGATAACAATTCATATTAACCAATAAATTATTAAATGAATCAAGAAATGAACGTCAATCGTCTGACCGGCCAATTTGATAAGAGCATTATTGCACTTTTCGACTAGAGGTCTAGACATCGATTGAAAATAAATGTTTGAATTAAAATAAATATAGATGTATACATATTTAATAAGATGTAGGAAATTGCAATGATTTATGAGTGTAGCTATATATTTCATTTTATAATTAAAAATGTATACTTTGTATTATAAATTAGCATAAACAATAAAATAGAAAAATAAATCAAACGTTTTTACAAAAATTCAATTTAGGTTTTGACTTAAATATACACATTATACACGAAATTATGTTATCATAAACTATATCTAAAATCTGGAAATAATTTTATGTATCTTGCGGGATCTCTCGGGCTTAGATGTCATGCAAACCGCTTTAAAATAAATTGTCAAAATTGACTCATTTACGAAAATATTTCAGGCATACATATTTTCATGATATTAAAGGTGTACGAATTATTTATGTTTTATTATAATTGCATTGAAGTGAATATTTAAAAAATTAACTATAATAAGTTCACATTTATATTGGAATAATTTAAATGGAATATGTTTTAATTTTCTTTAAACAAATATTGCGTTAATTCTCATATCCATTTCATTTATTGACAATATGAGTTCTTTTCTATATTTCTTTATTTTTCACGAGCAATATTTCATATAAAGAAATGAATTTTTCAATTTAAAATTGTTTGTAATTCTATCAAACCTCTTTCATATTGAATACACTCGGCTCCGGTGGCTCAATGGTTAGAACAACGCCTCTTAGTCGTGAGTGTGCTGTGTGCTCGGGGTTCTAGGTTCGAATCATCGAATTCCACTAAGGCATGGATATTTGTGTATGTGAACCTACTCAGTAATTGGGATTTAATCCTGTTGAGAGGTTTTTCTTTTTTAAATAACGCTTTTATCATTGGGTAATCCAATTTAAACTTTAGGATTTGTTTTTTGAATAAAACGTATAAATATTGTGGACAGCACAATACCTCTCGCCATTTCCGTTTTTACCTTCCGTCACCTTTAGGTAAGGAAGGTATTGTCTTTGGTCAAAAAATTCGGTGGTGAGTTTTTAATGAATAAGCACGTTTTAGGGTCCCTACAATACAAATTTACTATTTTCAAGATGATGTCTGTATGTATGTGTGTGTGTGTGTCCGTGTGTGTGTGTGTGTGTGTGTGTGTGTGTGTATGTGTGTCCGTGTCTGACAAATTTTTCTCCGACGATATCTTCAATACTACAATTCTAAAAATTATAATTCTTTCGTATTCCTCTTCTGTACATCCATATGAAGAGTTGATTAGATTTTGGTTATAATCGATCCAACGGAAGTACCCTTTTTTGAAGTTTTTAACAGTTTTTCTTAAAAAAACGCAGCTAAATATTATTTTTTGACATTTTGTTATTATATATATTAAAGAAAATACTCTTCTCTATGCGGTTTAATTATACATTTTCCTTCATATTCAATAGATGTAAATTTAAAGCATTATTAAGAAATTAATTTTCAAAAATTAGTCAGCTTTGCAATTTATTATGGAAATAGCTGACATAATTATTCAAAAAAAATTAATTGACAGATGTCAGGGATGTCAGTTGCAAGTGCAAAACCAAATATGGAAAGTATAGGATCTAAAATTGGTATGTCATATTGTTACTCGCAAGTGACATGCAGCGAAAGGCCAAAGAGAAGATGGAAGGACATTACTTAGTGTAGTTTATGTTATAATTTTATTGGATTTAAAGAACCTTTTCAAATGAACTTTTAGTATAGAATTTGTAAAAAATAGTATGTGTTCGTGTTCGACTTTACATGATATTATATAGAATCTGTTCCAAGGATCTTTTGGTATGGGATTTGTACAAAATACATCGAATTGACGGAAGGTCTTGTGCTGGCCACAACGGATTTTTTTTACATAAGTATCGAATTTAAAATTTCTTGTACAAACAAATACTTCTAATTATATCTAGGTATTCTTTCATTCTATAAGGAATCTTGTCCTACTCTTCTAAAATGTTCAAGATGGTTCCAATTCATTGTCGGGATTGGCGGTATTTCTTAAGGATTTATGTAGGTACTATTACTATTAATATACATACCTACCTTCAAATTCTAAATATTTAATTAATAATTCAATAAGAAATATTAAATGTACTTCCCAGAAAAAGCTTTTAATAATGTCAGTAAAACTGTTAATTTTTGACACTGGCATTTACCTTTAAATTACAAACATTTGAATTTGAAATCTGGTGTCCTTTGTGTAGCCTGGACTGTGCGATTTATTGCAATAGATTATTTTATATATCATATTTTCTTTATCTCTAAATCTGTAGAAGATATAACAAAATTTTTAAGTGTATTTAATCTAGAATTTTATGTTCTTCAATATTTGTAATAAACAAAAAGTTTCAAAAAATGTTTATAAGATTTTTTTTTAAGAAACTGCTATTTCCGGTTGTCCATTTGTAGCGTGAAGTAAAAAAGTCGGTCAGCATCTGCCGATAGATAGATAGATAGATAGATAGATAGATAGATAGATAGAAAACATTTTGGAAAAACTTCGCCAAAAGAATGGTACCTATCATTTCAGTATAGTCGAGCATGTCATTTGGTTGATATTGTATTTATTCCACACGTAATTGTCAAATCTCTATTTTACATTAATAATGGCGTAGCCAGAAAATTTTCGAAGGGAAACACAATTCTCATCAATAATCTTTTGTAAAACTTTCTTTTAATTGTTGGATGACTAAGTCCTAAGTTAAAAAATTGTAAAAATAAGATTATTCGGAAATAATCTTCAGGGCTCTGTGCATTTAAATTATATCTAAATTCTGTCTGTCTGTAATTCTAATGCGAAAATCATCCCCTATAAGTTCTTTTAAAATTTATTTCATTCTCTGTCTTTCCAATTTTTTTAGTTCTACTGTATCTTGTACAAAGCAAGTTGATTATTTATGTAATTTTATATTTCTACTGTATCTTGTACAAAGCTATAAACTATAAAAGAGACAATGTACTCGTTTTGCATTTGAATTACAGCTGAACCTACATATAGGCAATTAACTTAAATCAGTTGTATGAAATTGTACAGTTGTAGGTGAACAACTTTTAATATTTATCAAAATATAGGGGGGTGTTATCTCAATATCTGTTTTATTTAAAAAACAAATCTTCGAATTGACCTTTATTATTATTTCCCTTACTGATTCGAAAATTCGATATATCTTATTCTTATTAACTAACGTAACAAAGACAGCAGCTCTGCAGCGTTTAGACCTGAACACCACGACCAAGACACAGAGGTACTCAACTCCTTAATAATCTAATGAAGGCGCGATAAGTATCGGACGGCGATCAGTTAAAGTCGCACTTCGGGACACGGACAGCGAGACAGGCTGTCATCCGAGCGGTATCGCAAGCCCTATCACACTCCGGACTCGGACGGCGGAGTTCCACCTCATTCTTTGTGCCAATGAGATGTTGAGAACAGGATGTAAAGGTTTTTTAATAATACTATTTATTGATTTCATTGTATTCATTATAATACAGTATAAATAAATAGTTTGTCACGATTTTCAGTTATATTTTGAATTGGTATTTGAATAAATAATCTTAAATCAAGTGATTTAAATAAAAATAAATAAATAAATATATCATCATATTACCCATTTCTAGGTGTGGCAGTATCTACAACACATGTAGACATCGGTAATGATGACGATATATTTTACCGTGTGGGCGCTTACCAAGCGTCACCTCACGGGCACTCATTGCTGACGTGGAGAGTGCACCACAGGGGACACTTTTGTAACATTTAAAATTCGAAATATTTGGCGTCGATCGGGGTCGAACCCAGTTCTCCAGGTTCGCGACCAGACACTCAAGCACGCGGCCACGGGACCCCCCATGATTGAGTCTGTTATAACACATATTTTAGTTATTAACAAAATATGTATAGTTTAATAGGCGCACAATGAAGTCATGTGTTGTTCACAACAGTTTTTTTCGTAATATGTACAGTTTGTAATGGACAGTGGCGTACCCAGAGGGGGGGGGGGGAGCAATGGGGGCGGTCGCCCCCCCTAGACCTACATATTTTTTTATATACACGTACACATAATTAGCGGAACGCTAAAAAAGCTTTGTATTTAAAAAAGTATGATTGTACTCTCTTATTTCGTAATTGTGCTGAAAATTCTTGATCTACAAGAAATAAAAAATGATAATATGACACCCAAATATAGCCATCTAATAAAGATTGACATCATTTATGGAGGTCTTAAATATTGCTTGGTCTTTAGTTTTATTAAATATGGGTGTTCAATTCGTATTCACTATAGATCAAGGGTTAACAATCATTTCTGCTTTTGTCGTCTTTCAAGTTTAAATATTTAAAGTAAAAAAAAAAATAACACTGCCTATTAGTACAGCGTCGCCAGAGAGAAGTTTTACAGCAATTCATCAGTTAAAGACATATTTACGAAATAAAATGGACGAAGAGGGTTTACCAGATTTCGCACTTCTACACATTCACCGAAATATTAATAAAGTAATAGAACGTTTCGCAAAAAGATCCAACCGTAAATTAGACTTCATAATATAATCTCTTGCCATCTGATATAATAGTATACAGGGTGTTCAAAAATAAGTATTAACAAACTACGAGGACAGATGATAGTACTGACCAAAATGAGTAAAAAAAGGCTAATCAAAATGGGTCTGATCTTTAACTATTTCTGAAAAAGAGGCCATTTTGTATTAGAATAGAATAAAAACTGACAAAGATAGTGATTGAACAAAATTTTGTCATTTAATATGAAATATTTCTTTCACTTTCTAAAAGTCACGAAGTTATTTGAAAATTAAATATTGGTCAACATTTATCTTAGCACAATTATTCGATTTTTTCTTTAGAAACAAAAGCACATCTAAGATGACCTCTGAAAGGTAAACAAAAAGTCTAATTTAAACAACGTAGTAACTCTTACACTTTTCGAGATAGCAGAGGTAACACCGGAAAAACTCATTTTTCACTGCCTTATATCTCGGAAACTATTGAAGATCGGACCCATGTTGATTAAGCTTTTTATACTCCTGTTGGTCAGTACTATATACCCGCATAATTTGTTACACTTATTTTTTAACAACCTGTATAATAATATTTTTTTGTTCATGTTCTTATTTAAAATATCTTATTTTTTTGATTAACGTTTCTTATATTTTTAATGTTATTCTTCCTACCTTAATATCTTAAAATATCTTTGTATTATAAAATATAAATATGAGAAAATAAGTACATGAAATTATTTAGTCGCCCCCCCCTAGACCAAAATCCTGGGAACGCCAGTGGTAATGGATAGTTCAATAGTGCGGACCAGGGGCGGCTCGTCCATAAGGGCTGCAGGGCTGCAGCCCCTCCAGTATAAAATAAAGGCTGCAATTTTATTATCGCTCTTAAATATTTATATAATATTTAAAAACAACTATTTTTGGTTTGTAATAAAATACTGTTCAATAGCAATTTATTTTTAAACAATAATTGTATTTTTCAATAAGTCGGTGTGCTATGCGGGTTAATATATTAAACGTCCGGGCTGGATTCAATTCAGCCCGCGGCGAACAGCACAATTCATGTAGAGAGGGCTACCTAGTGAGGATAAAGTGGTGGGGGTTATAAATGATTCTCGTGCAGTTTGGGCTGCTACGATTCCAGCCCAAGCTACGTTACGTATAGAGTTTACTGGTCTGTACTGTAGACGGTCTGCGCTTTAGTATGCTTTTACTACACATACATAAAGTGTAATGTTTAAGTTATCATTATTGTCAGTTTCTTTCTTTTTAATACTAGCTTTTAAGTATTAATCATCAAAAAAATGAACGCTGAGAAGAACACTGTTAAATATTTGCAAAACATAAAATTTTCTCATTTGGGACGGCAGGAAAAACTTGAAATTAAAAATTTAGGTCGTCTTACACCAGATTTAAATATTTCTCAGTCCTCAATAAGTAGAGCACAGAATTATGTACTAAAATTTAACTCTAATGTATATAACAAAAATATTTGGCTGACTGGATGTACAGAGAAAAACGCTTTCGCTTTCTTTTGCTTTTCATTTTTGTTTGGCGGCGATTCATTGTGGATAAAAACAGGAGTAGCAGATTTAAAACATTTAAATGAAACAATTAAAAAACATTAGAAATGTGCTGAACATTTAAAAAGTGTGTGCAATCTTGGCATGTTAGGAACAGTTAATATTAAAACGCAGCTAAGTGAAGCTATAGGCGAGAAATAAATAAACATAATGAAAACGAGAAAAAAATCGTGATATTTTATCTAAAATTATAGATTGTACCGTGTTTTGTGGTAAATTTGAACTTCCCATGCGAGGACATGACGAAACCGAACATTCAATTTTTAGAGGATTATAAGAATTTGCTGGAAAATTAGATGACAGTTTAAAAAATCACGCAACAACCCGAGTAGTGATCTAACAATTTATTTCTGTACATGAAAGGGGAAAATATGCATTTGCACATCCCTTGAAAGAAAGTAACTTTCAATTATAAGGCATTTGACCTTGAATGAAAAAAAAAATCGCCTGCGGCGCATTTTTTCCCTACATACTTGGTTGCAGCCCTCCTACTATAAATTCTTACGAGCCGCCACTGGTGCGGACTATAGCGTTTCTCGCAAATCTTATATTTTACATCATTTTAAGAACTGCTGTAGGATCATCTTAATCATTTATTCTATTCCAATTTCTCTGTACTCTCATACAATTCGTCCATATCTCGCTGGCTGTAGCAGCAGCAGTACACATTCAGCAGCTGGTCCTCTGTGCTGTACGCTTGCTGTGTCCCGGTCCCGGCGATCCATCACCGGAGCCGTCAGTAGCCATTAGCGCGCTCGCGTTCCCCGTGTTATGCCACGTCCTGCGTCCTGCCACTGCCACTGTGTAGCTGGAGCTAGAGCCCATGTGAACAGCCAACAGCCCCAGGACATATGCTAGGATACAAATACAATTGTGGAAATACACCAGATGGAATGGAATGGATCGCAAACAGATATATGAATTATATTATGCTTTTGGAATAATACAAGCTTTTTAGTTAACGTTCTGTAATATTTTATTAGTTCCAAAGTTTCGGCATCATTAACTTATGCCTTTTTTAGGGAAAATGACGAATAAATTACAACGAGACAAAAGCTTTGTCTAATAAAATATTACGAAACAAAAACTAAAAAGTAAAAATGGAAAATAATCAGACATGCAGTCGTTTGTAAATTATTTATTTCCTCGCCGACGTTTCGACTTTAACAAAAGTCTTCTTCAGGGCTAGAAATAGTCAAAATTGTAAAGTAGCAAGTGGATCCCCTATGCGACCCATTGGAAAGTCCAGGTGAAAATAGTAAAATAAATAAATAAATAAATATGTTGTGTCTAGTCAATTTTTAAAAAATAAATTAAGCTGATGCGTCCTGAACACATGAAATATGTAAAATCAAAAAACTTTTGAAAAATTGTAAAATAAAAACGTGTATCACCACAAGTGCGAAATTTTTTTATTTATTTTACTATTTTCACCTGGACTTTCCAATGGGTCGCATAGGGGATCCACATGCTACTTTACAATTTTGACTATTTCTAACCCTGAAGAAGACTTTTGTTAAAGTCGAAACGTCGGCCAGGAAATAAATAATTTACAAACGACTGCATGTCTGATTATTTTCCATTTTTACATTCTGAAATCAGTCGATCATCGTAATCAACCAAAAACTAAAAAGGTTGTATTATTCCTACACAGAAAAAAAATCTGATGTGGCCAACACGAAACCTCCCGCTATTTAATTTTTATTAATTTAAATACATACCTACGTATTTAGTAATGCTGCAAACTATATTATGTTCCATTGCATGTACTTAGATAACTATTGCTTTATTTACGATTTTCTTTATTATTTAATATGTCACTATTATTAATTTGAAGTGAGAAGTTTTTTAACAATGACGTTTACCTGTCAGTTACATTCATTTGAAAAATGAACTGTGTAACAAAGGAATTGTGTTTATCTTAGGTTTCGGGATTAAAAAAAAAAAGATTTTTAATTTTATCTGTAAAATATATAGAAAAAGTATTAATGTATACCTGTAGAAAATTCAATAATCTTTAATTTTCATAATGACATAAAATGCGAAAAAATTGCATTTAATGGTATTTCTTGAAGAAAAACCATTATGAGCTTCAAGTAAAGTGTCATTTCCGTTTATCCGATTTTCACCAAAATCTAATGGTTTCTTTTCATATTAGAATAGGGTAGAAATACAAGAATTCAGAATTTTCTGAATAACAGTATTTGAGTTTTAGAGTGAAGACAAAATTCATACACATACATACACACACACACACACACACACATACACACACACATACACACACACACACATAAAGAAATCATCATGAAAATGTTAAAATTGGATTTTATGGACCTTAAAACGTAGTCATTTACTAAAATCTCGATATGTGATTTTTAGCACGACCCCTATACCTCCCTTACCAAGGGTAGCGGGAGGTAAAAAAACGTCTAAATTATAGTTAAATTAATTAATATGTTTCATTGAAATATCTAAGTTGATTTAGTTAAATTTTCTAAATTTGTAATAACAAATTATAGTAAAATTAAATACAAAATTAGATAAAATGACATTTATATCGTAATAAGTATTGAACTATATATAAATAAAGAAATTATCTAAATATGTAATAAATTTTCTGTTTAATTTACCTAATTCTTAAATAGATAAATTACCGAAAATTGTAGGACAAAAATAATGAAACCAAAATATAGTAAAACTAAATGAAATAAGTAATTAAAGTATCCATTTGCATATTTAAATTAACGATTTGTTACAAAATATTTATTATTTAATATCTTTAAGAAATACTTGTCAATGAATTGGAACGATCTTGAACATTTTAGAAGAGTAGAACAAGATTCCTTATAGAGTGAAAGAATAGATATAATTACAATTATTTGTGTGTACAAAAAATGTTAAATACTTATGTAACAAAACGGAAATGGAGAGAGGTATTGTGCTGGCCACAACAGATGTTTAGAATAAGATAAAACACATATTTTCTTAACTCTCTTAAAAGCACACATAATAATCCAAAAATGGGTGGAAATACAAACTTAACACTCCCATTCGATTCTACTGACAATATTTTGCTCAACTTGCTCCGTTTTTATAAATACTTTGACAGGAGTGTAAAAGCAAATTTTCCTTATGTCTGCCATGAGTTTTCAGATTTCTTCTTATTGTTATTCAATTGTTCATGCAACAAAATCTTTAACTATGTAATATTTTTTTCAAAATTATTAATAATTTTTGAAATATTTAGAACTTTAGATTTCATTATGACATTACTTCTTATTTATATCTTAGTTATTTAATAACTTGCTTAGATAACCCTACATTTTAGGTAGAGCATAATTCAAAAATACCCTCTTTATAAGGTATTTCCGTAGGGATTTATGGTCTATAATGAAATTTTGGATTTCTGGAGAGATCTGTAAATCTTTGACCACCTTATTTATCAAAATCTCAGTATGTGATTTTTAGCAAGATCCCTACCTACCTATTCCTTTCTTACGAGAGGTAAAAAGAACCATTTTGTTTAATTCATTACCATCCATTTATTTTTTTAATTAATACCAAGAATAAATTATTCAATTAAAGCATATTTTTTGGTGCACCGTCTTATCTTAAACTTAACCCTTGTGAGTAAAGGTTAGCGTTCATGTTTTAGGACTATTAACCTTATCATTGGAACTCAATCTGCGGCTTGTTGAATTTTCCGCTTGTCCGGGTCCTCGCGGTTTATAGGGCACAGAGCTTAGGGTTGTAACACTTAAACCGCGCGTTTAACACACAATTTACATCAGAGGCAGTAGGGAAATCAGACAGGGAGAATTCGTGAAGGCATGATTCCAGCTCAGAAAGTTTTCATAAATATAAATCTTGTTGGTGCAACTGGGCATTAATATTTTAATAGTTATTTTTTATACAAGACAATAAAATTATATTTTATCGACGAGATGAAAGTTTAATTCACGAGCGATTTCGCGAGTGAATTATTTTTCGCGAGTCGATAATTTCATTTTATCGTCGTGTATAAAATTCTATTTTTTTCTATAGCAGATGTTAAAGAAAAGAATAAAAAATACCAATTATATGTTATTATTAATTGAACACAATTTTAAAATCACAGTATGTATGTGGGTTGTTATGGATTTTGTACGTAAATATTTAAGAACTAAAGTATTTTATCTACCCTTGCTGTTAAAATGTTTCTTTATTTACCCTTGCCGTCATGGCCGGCTCAAAGATATATAGGCGCCCTGAGCCAAAAGTCAATATACCCCACATTTAGATAAAAACTTCAAAATTTTGAAAAATCTAATTTTTATGTATCTGCATACTTCTTTATGCGCTGATTCCAAATTTTGAAACGCCAGGTCGATATCTCTTTTCGTTTTCGAGATATTTAGATTCAAAATTTTGTTCAAAACTGCCCATTTTTGGGTAATAACCCAAAAATGGGTCGAGATATGAATTTGGCGACAACACCCTTCGATTCTACGGGCAAAATTACATAAGTACACCAATTTTCAGAATTTTTGAACACCGCATACAAACTCTAAAGCAAAATAACTGAAAATGGCCAAAAATCGCAAAAATCTAAGGTGTACCCCTTACGATTTTTTCAGATTTTTGCCATTTTCATGGGTTTTCAAGCTTTTATTCATAAAAAATGAATTGGTTGGACAAAAATTATGAAAATTGCTATACTTATGTATTTTTGTCCGTAGAATCGAATGGTGATATCGCCAAATTCATATCTCGGCCCATTTTTGGGTTAATACCCTAAAATGGGCAGTTTTGAGCAAAACTTTAAATCTAAATATCTCGAGAACGAAACGATATCTAGTATATATATATATATATATATATATATATATATATATATATATATATATATCTATAAAAGTATCTAGAAACATAAAAATTACATTTTTGAAAATTTTGAATATTTTATCTAAATGTGGGTTATTGACTTTTGGGGCAATAATTCAAACTTGGTAGAGATATAAACTTGATAGTAATATTATTTGATTCTAAACAGAATGTTACGTAAGTGTACGCATTTTTAGAGTATTTGAAGAACAATGCCTTCCTTACCTAAAGGTGACGGAAGGTAAAAACCTATCAGTATTTAAAACTAACGAGAATCCAAGAATGATTAAATTATATGGTAAATTTCCGTGCCTTCACTACTGCAAATTGATTTATCATATCTTCCTGACTTGATTATTTCGCAATGGCATGTTCAATAAATTACACAATTTATTTATACAAAACTAACTTTGAGGGGCTCCAAAATTTAATAATACAGGACAGGTATATATTTCATACATTGATTTTTTTGTTTATTTATATATTTGTCTTTAGTTTTTATATTTTTTGGGCGCCCTAAGCCAGTGCCTAAGTGGCTCACGCCTTAAGCCGCCACTGCTAGCGGTTAAAGTGCTACTTTATCTACTATTTTGAGTAGATAAAAGCACAGTTTAACATCTGCTATAGAAAAAATTAATAATATCAAAAATCACCAGATATAATAATAAGATACTCACCAGGTAATTCAAAATTAAGAAAAATAACCATTAAACAATATTTGGGTTTAGTTCTGTAGATATTTTATTAAATTAACAACGTTTCGACAGCAAGGTACTGTCTTCTTCAGGTTTTAATAACAATAACATAAATAAATAAATAAATATGTAGTCAAGACTACAAGTATATAAAATCACAGGTACATTGATAAATGGTTAATATAAAACATACAAATGAAAAAGAAAATTATAAACGAATAACAGGGTACCATGATTTTTTTTTTAATGATGGTAAGCTAATTCATTCTGTATACAGAAAACCAACCCATACAAATCAATATCTTCATGAGACCTCTAACCACCATCCTGCACAAAAAGCTTGCACTATTAAAACATTATATCAGAGAGCAGCTACTTTATGTCATAAAAGAGCATTAAAGACGAAGAATAAACCACCACAAGTTATTACAGGAAATTATTTGCCACCTTACCATTTGTTGCCAATGTTACAGACAAAATTGGCAGGATTTTAAAGAAATATAATATTCAAACATCTTTTAAATCTAGTATAAAAATCCGAGATCTTCTTGGAAGTGTTAAAGATAAAGTTCCTCTACAATGTTCTGGTATATATAAGATTCCTTGCCTTTGTGGAAAAGTGTACATTGGACAAACTGGCCGAACAATAGCTACTAGAATAAAGGAACACCAACGCCATATAAGACTTAATCAGCCTGATAAATCAGCGGTAGCTGAACATGCCATAAAAGAACTTCACGGAGTTGATTTTGAAAATACGAAAATTATAGCAAAGGAAAATCACTGGAATAGAAGATTGATAAGAGAAGCAATTGAAATTCAGAAGTCTCCTAATAATATCAATCTTAACACAGGCTATGAACTAAATAAATCATGGTACCCTGTTATTCGTTTATAATTTTCTTTTTCATTTGTATGTTTTATATTAACCATTTATCAATGTACCTTTGATTTTATATACTTGTAGTCTTGACTACATATTTATTTATTTATGTTATTGTTATTAAAACCTGAAGAAGACAGTATCTTGCTGTCGAAACGTTGTTAATTTAATAAAATATCTACAGAACTAAACCCAAATATTGTTTAATTTTATAATGAGTTCTGAAAGCATATTTCGATATAAAAATAATCATAATAATCTGTTGGTAAATCACCAGCATTGACAACACTGGTCTAATCTTTGACAAAAATATTGTCTTTTATGTCTCATTTCCAACCAATTTACCACAACAATCCCCCTTCCCCCCTTAAAATTCCTCAAACTGATTCCTAAACTAATTGAGATAGCATCTCCCAATTGGCAGGTACGTATGACAAGCTGAAGACGCTCTCTGTCAACCTGTGTTAGGGTTAGTTGGACATCGGACGATCCCTGGGGATATAAACTCTAGTCTCTGGACAGGAACATGAGCAAGGGAGGAACACAGGAACGTGGACAAGTCCCTGAACTGTGGATGGGTGGCTAAACACCAGAACACCCGGCTTGCATTGTCAAGGGAAGGAAAGAATGCATGTTTGAGATGAAGGAATGTAAGGTATGAAGAGAGATGTTTTGATGGTTGGAAATTTGCTAATTTTGTTGGACAGCTAAGACGAAACGAAAAAATCTGTTGTGGCCAGCACAAGACCCCTCGCCGTTTCCATATTACGCTAAATAAATACATATTGCATTTAACATTTCTATAAATAAGTTTTCTCCTACCCTTCTAAATGTTCGAGATTCTTCAAATTAATTTATTTATATATATATATATATATATATATATATATATATATATATATGTGGGGAGTACTCGCGACTAGTAGATTAGTTAAGAAGACAAATTTTAAAGCGAGATTACAGTAAGGGAATTCAGTGGACAGAAAAAAATTGACACTATTTCTAATAAAAGTAACGCTTTCGGTTTATTTGAAAACTTCCTCAGGATTGTAAAATATGTTTAAATATTTTGTTGTACAAAAATTTTGACAATTTTAGTATAACACATTCATTTGAGATTCGGCCGTAAGATTTCAAAAGTTAAAATAGTAAACGAATTTTGATATCAGATTTACATATTATTTTATCATATTGACAATGTTTAAATGTAAATCTGGTATCAAAATTCGTTTACAATGTTAACTTTTGAAAAATTACGACCGAATCTGAAATTAATGTATTATACTAAAATTTACAATATTATTATATTGAAAGATGTTTTCAGAACTCATTTTAATAAGATAACACAATATTTGGGTATAAGTTCTGTATTATTTATTGAAAAAATACAACGTTTCGACAGCTAGGTGCTGTCTTCTTCAGGCAAAAAATTATAATAAAAATAAACATGTAGTCAAGACAACTAGCAATTCAAAGGTACAATGATTAATAGAAAAACATATAATACAAATCATAAGTAACTTAGAAAAATTATGCAATTTTTTGGCACAAAAACAGAAAACAGCAAACAAACTGTTTTCTGTGAAAATGCAAAACCCGGGCAATGACTTGGACGGCGGGGATGCAACTTCTCTGTATGCCAGAGGAAAAAACCGTCCGCAAAAAAAAAACTGGCTGAGAAGTGGCCTAGAAATGTGAAAAAAATGCATAATCAGAACAATATAAATGTTAAAGTATTGTATAAAAGTTAAAGTATTGTATAAAATAACATATTAGAGTGACCGATTTTCGGTAGCGAATAACCGCATCCGGACCACAATAATAGTTATGCAACAATACTCCTTCGCCACATGAATATTAAGGTCGAATAACAGAGTACCATGATTTATTGAGTTCATAGCCCGTGTTTAAATTTATATTATCTGGTGACTTCTTGATTTCTACTGCTTCTCTAATCAATCTTCTAATCCATTGATTTTCATGTGCTATAATTTTCGTATTTTTAAAGTCAACTCCGTGTAAATTCTCAATGGCATGTTCAGCTACTGCTGATTTATCAGGTTGATTTAGTCTTATATGGCGTTGATGTTCCTTTATTCTAGTAGCTACCGTTCTTCCAGTTTGCCCAATGTATACCTTTCCACATTGGCAAGGGATCTTGTAAATGCCGGAACATTGCAGAGGAACTTTATCTTTAACACTACCAAGAAGATCTCGTATTTTTAAATTTGATTTGAAAAAAGTTTGTATATTATATTTCTTTAAAATCCTGCCAATTTTGTCAGTAACATTGGCAACAAATGGTAGTTTTTTTTTTTTTTTTTCTAAGTTACTTATGATTTGTATTATATGTTTTTCTATTAATCATTGTACCTTTGAATTGCTAGTTGTCTTGACTACATGTTTATTTTTATTATAATTTTTTGCCTGAAGAAGACAGCACCTAGCTGTCGAAACGTTGTATTTTTTCAATAAATAATACAGAACTTATACCCAAATATTGTGTTATCTTATTACAATATTATGTTTAGAGTACTGAGAAAGGTTTGAAATAAATCGAAAGCTTGACTTTATTAAAAAGAGTGACAAATTTTTTTCTGGTTCTGAATTCCGTAATCCCACTTTAAAATTTGTCTTCTTCTATATGTATGTATATATATAATATAATTATAAATATTTGACTAATAATAAAATATAAAATATTAAATGTTCTTCCCAGAAATTCAGATTTTTGACACTGTCATTTTGCTGTCAATTACAAACATTTTAATTCTTCAACTGGACTGTGAAATTCATTATAATGGATTTTCTTATATATTTGTAATTCTCTATCTCTAAATCTATAGAAGATATAATAAAAATGTTCAATGTATCGGAGAGAAAATTTTGTATTCTTTAATATGTGATATCCAAAAAATAATATTTAGAAGATTTTTTAAGAAACTACTTCTTCAGATTATCCTATTGTTATCAAAATCTTTTCAGCTCTTCTCATTAATGTCAGATTAAGGAATACGTAGTTAAATTTGTCTTTAGTGTTATAGAATTTAAGAAACCATCCCTCCAACATCCGGAGACATACATACACACACACACACACACACACAACACACACACACACACACACACACATAATTGTCATAATGTTAAAATCGAATTCTATAGTGACTTTAAAACGTGCTTATTCACTAAAATCTGGATAAGCGATTTTTAACATGAATTCATTACCTCTCTTGTCGAGAGGTAAAAATAACAAATTGCAACTTTAAACTTAGTATCATCTTTAAACTTTGTAAAATTTCAAATTATATTTTACTTTACCAAACGATGCTTAGCTTATATAAAGTAAAATAATACATTTTGATCATTTAAAATCCGTTTATGAATACTATGATTAAGCTTTATTAATGAACACATCATCAATTAATCAGCTATCAGGTGATTCTGGCATGCATATAATTCCTCATATCATATGTGTGAAGTGATTTCGTTACATGAATCAGTGTACTGAATTAATCGTGTGAACTAGTAGGTGTGCGTAATCCCGGGATTATCTTGTCCGGCTTATCAATGACAGGGTAATATAAACAATAGCTCTATCACTAGCACAAAAATTAATAATTTTGCCTAGGGCGAAGATCAGTTAAAGTGTAAAGTGGAAATTTGGGATTATGACAGTGTGTTTTGGGCTAATTGAAATCTATGGATGATATGACGATATGACACTATCTAAGTATCTACTTAATAGCCTTTTCCATTCATATATTTAGAGTGAACTTTTTGCACTGAGTGTATAACTCGTTTTCCATTTTATATCAGTGCGCACTAGTTGAGTTTTACCTGTTTTATTTATAGTTTTCGAGTGAACTGAATTTACTGATACCTCAGAATATACATTACTAACGTCAACAGAAGCGACACTGTTGTATGTATTGCCGTCCGTGTGCTCATGGCTATGTGTTCGTGAACATAGACCAGGGAGAATGGGCGTACTGTAGTACGCCCGACTGTGCCAGTGACAGAGTGACGGCGTTCGTGTATAGGACAGTTAGACATAATGCCGGGTGCTATATATTGTTGCGTAAAAGGCTGTAAAGATTTGAAATTTATAGTATTAACATTGATATTAAAATAAATAATCATTCTTCCTAGACACCTAGGCAGATATCTTACGAACGCCGCAGGTAGCGCGCAAAGGTTGCGTAAAGCGAGCCTGTTGAAGGTCACCAAACTCAAATACACACGTACACGGTAGTGTCATACTACCTGTGACGCACTTACTATTATAGCCAGTTCTTACCAGCGCAATCTGCCAAATTCGTATATTTTGAATTGCAAAAAGTGTCTCTATAAGTTCAATGGTTTCCTCTCTGTTTCCATTTAATGGTTCCTGTTCCTAATCCTAAATGCACAAGACAAGGTTAGTTAGTAGCTGGGTTTAGTTCTTCTAGTTCTTGCTTAATACATCTTTCAATCAATAAAATCCTTTAATACAGTCCTCTAAAATCATGTAACAGTGTTCTAGGAGTTCAATAAATAAACGCACCACTTTTAATTTTTCGTATTTTACAGATAGCTTATTTTCACCATGTTTTATAAATAAGAGTATATTGTGTTATTAGGAGTAAAAGTGATTCTTTGTATGGCGAGCATGTAAGTTTGCACGGCGAGCAGTAGCGAGACGGACAATTACATGCAACTTGACGTTACAATAATTTTCACGTTTTGACGTTTAAATAAAAACTATGCAATTTTATATTATCCTTATGTGCAATGAGCCTGTTTCACATTTTTCAAAAACTATTTTAAATGAAAGTTTATGGAATGATTTTCTTAGTAATAATTTTTATTTTAATAATTTGTTGTTATTTATGGAAATAATTAAATAAAAAGATTGGCGTCCTGAAAAACTACCCCCACTCCTGTGACTTAGAAGCACATACATTACATCATTAATAGCCAATAGGAAAATAGTTTTTCCATCACTTACGTTTATTCATATTATTTGTATAAATAAACGTAGGCTAAAGTTTGTCACATGTTAATAACAAAATCTTTTAATTTGACATTTGACGCTGACATTGCTCATTGTAAATGAATAATAAAGTAATAATGGCTAATTCACATTACACTCAAGCTAAATCGGACAATTAATAGAAGGTCGATAGCTGGATGATGGCTGAATTTATATCAGAACGATTGTTTTACTGCTACCGAAATAAGGAGTGTTATTGAGGTAAAATAAAATATAACTGAATTTATTATATAAATTGATAATATATTTTACTTTAAAGTTCTGGTCGTGATTCTTATTTGACACTTGTTTGACAATTTTGACAATACACTTGACACCTTAGAACCGCTGAAGATGTATGTACTCTGACGTCACATTCTGTTACTTATTCAAAATTTTATCCAAATTTCAAAAATTAATTGTAAAATATCTAAAGGATATTTCGTGATATTTTCAAATTTGAGGCTCTTTAAAGAACAATATCGTTTCAAATTTAATACTTAGAAATCATATAAAAATTCTTGTAACAGCCCTATTATATCAGAATTTGAAGTATTGCCACGTACGGCCCTTGAAGTTGTTCAATTTAATAGAAGTTCAACAATATTGCTCAAGGATGTGATTTTTAGAGGAATCGCTGAAAAACAATATAAACTTTTCTTATCACTTTAATTCAAATTATTCTTACCGTCATTACCAATATGTAAGTCTGCTATTTTATAATATGTTATTTTGTTAAATATAAACTGTATATATTTCAATTTGTAGGTTATCTTGATTAACTTGGAGCCATATGACAGGTTTCTATTTTACAAGTTACTTCTTATTCGTTCATTTTATGTAGTTGCTATGGATATTTATTTAGTTCATTTCTACCGTGTGAATCAAGTCACAAAAGATGTCATTTTTATGACTTTTGAAGAAAAAAATATTTTCAAACTTTTCTGTGCTTTTTCCTTATCAAGACAGGAAATAATAGAATATCCGAACCCTAAATTTTCAACTGCATCATACGAAAATGTATCATTCTGTTTTAAAATAAATCGTGAAAATAAAAGTAGTGCGATAATTTTGTCCAGGAGTTATAATATTATTATTTTATTAAACATTAATTGTCTTTCATATTCATTTCTAGTTTTAGTATAAATGATCCATGTTCTAATTTCTTACTACGACGAAGGACTCCATTGTTAGACTCAATTTTACTCTTTCTATCATTACATTCTACAAATTTTTTCTTCCACACCTTCCCCCTCCCTTCTTCGAACAATCTTCACGGCTCTTTCTCGTTGACCCCGCATCTCGGGCAGCCGGGGTCACGTCACTGTCGGTAACAAGCTGTCGAGTAAATATGCGCCTTGAGCAGAGTGCCAGGCACGTCGCTTGTAATCCTCCGTCCCGTCGTCGGAGCCGAGAGTTGAACCTGACGCCCGCTAATTACACACACCTCACGAACGCCAAACGGTAAACACACATGGAGAGGTTATGAGATTATGAGAGGTAGTGGAATGATAAGTGAAAGGGAATCGCTGTGACGTTAATTAAATGTTGGGCAAATGGAATAGGACAGAGGTAAACGATTTTATAGAATTCATATAAAAGAAATTAAAAAAATTGTAAGGACGTTACTGTATAAAGTATATTGAATATTTTTATTACTACAACAATTAACATAAATTAAGCTTTAACACTCACATTTAATATACAAGGTGTTTCAAAGAAAGTGTAAAATTTTTTAGGGGCATATAGTACTAACAAAATTGAGTAAAAAAATCTGTTGTGGCCAGCACAAAACCTTCCGTCAATTCGATGTATTTTATACAAATCCCATACCAAAAGGTCCATGGAACAGATTCTATATAATATCATGTAAAATCAAACACGAACACATACTATTTCTATTCTATAAATCCAAGAAAATTATAACATAAACATACACTTGATACTTCTTCTTATTCTTCAGCTTCTCCTATTTTATTAGAGGTAGCTGTTTCCTCTTTTCTTTCACTCATTCCTGACCAACACATCTTCTTGACACAGGCATTCCTTTCAGTCCTCTGCGATACAGTCCTTCCATCTTCTCTTTGGCATTTCTCTGCGTGTCACTTACGAGGAGCACTATGACATACCAACTTTGTGATCCTACACTTTCCATATTTGGTTTTGCACTTGCAACTGACATCTGTCAATTAAATTTTTTTTATATATCAGCATCAGTTGTTTCCATGATAAATAGCAAAGCTGACTAATTTTTGAAATTTAATTTCTTTATAATGCTTTAAATCCACATCTATTGAATATGAAGGAAAATGTATAATCAAACTGTATAGAGAAGAATATTTTCTTTAATATGTATAATAACAAAATGTCACAAAACAATATTTAACTGCGTTTTTTTAAGAAAAACTGTTAAAAACTTCAAATAAGGGTACTTCCGGTGGATCAATTATAACCAAAATCTAATCAACTCTTCATATGGATGTACGAAAGAGGAATACGAAAGAATTATAATTTTTAGAATTGTAGTATTGGAGTTATCGCCGGAGAAAAATTTGTCACACACGGACATACATACACACACACGGACACACACACACGGACACACACACACACACACATACATACAGACATCATCTTAAAAATAGTAAATTCGTATTGTAGGGACCCTAAAACGTGCTTATTCATTAAAAACTCACCACCAAATTTTTTGACCAAAGACAATACCTTCCTTACCTAAAGGTGACGGAAGGTAAAAAGCTTAATCAACATGGGTCCAATCTTCAATATATTCCGAGATATGAGACAGTGAAATAGTATATTGTATAACTAGTGCTGAAATATCCTTTCAGCACGTGTTGTACACGATATTTTTCCGACGACCACAAAAAATAAAACAAAATTTTCATAAAAATATTAAAACATTATGTTACATCATTGCTATCAGAATTCACCAAAAATTATATTAAAATCTGATAAATCAGGGTCCATCCTTCTTAATCCGTATAAATTCAACAAATTATTTGCAACTGTCAAATTTTTACATACAAATTTTTAGGTTAGTTCGCTCAGTTATCGCAGGGTGTGATAAAATCATATTACACAGTTGCGGACGCATCTTGTTAGCTAACGAGCTTTCATTTCACACAGCTTTGGAGTGATGTGCAATGACCAACTTTCAGTAATAGTTTAGCGTGTGAATTTATGTACTTTTCGTAGTAGTCGTCGGAAAAATGAGTTTTTACGGGGTTTACCTCTGCTATCTTGAAAACTATAAGGGTCACGACTTTAATTAAATAAGACTTTTTGAGGTTTCAGAGGTCATTTCAGATGTGCTTTTGTTTTTTTAAAAAAATCAAATAAAACAGTTAAATGTTTCGGCGACCTTGTCCAATATTTCATTTTCATATAACGTCGTAACTATTAGAAATTGAGAAAAATGTTTCATATAAAATTTTATTGTTTTTACCTTCCGTCACCTTTAGGTAAGGAAGGTATTGTCTTTGGTCAAAAAATTCGTTGGTGAGTTTTTAAAGAATAAGCACGTTTTAGGGCACCTAGAATACGAATTCACTATTTTTAAGATGATGTCTGTATGTATGTATGTGTGTGTGTGTGTGTGTGTGTGTGTCCCCGTGTGTGTGTGTGTGTGTCCGTGTGTGTGTATGTATGTCCGTGTGTGACAAATTTATCTCCGGCGATAACTCCAATACTACAATTTTAAAAATTATAATTCTTTCGTATTCCTCTTCTTTACATCCATATGAAGAGCTGATTAGATTTTAGTTATAATTGATCCACCGGAAGTACCCATATTTGAAGGTTTTTAACAGTTTTTCTTGAAAAAACGCAGTTAAATATTATTTTTCGACATTTTGTGATTATCAATATGAAAGTATATCTTATTCTCTATACGGTTTGATTATACAGTTTCGTTCATATTCAATAGATATAGAGTTATAGAGACATTAAGAGTGATTAACTTTCAAAAATTAGTCAGCTTTGTTAAAATTATGGAAACAACAGATATATTCAGAAAAATTTAATTGGCAGATGTCAGTGTCAAATGCAAAACCAAAGTTGAAAGTATAGGGTCAGAAAGTTATGTGTGAATGTGATAGAGTGTCCCTCCAAAGAGAAGAAGATGGAAGGGCTGTGTAGCAGAAGATTTGAGAGAGGACGAATTGTGTGAAGAAGATGCGTTGGACAGGAATGATTAAAAGAGAAGAGTAAGAAACAGCGACCCCTAATAAAATAGGGGAAGGAACTTTCGGTATAGAATTTGTAAAAAATAGTGTGTTCGTGTTACAATTTTATAGGATATACAGAATCTTTTTCAAGGAACTTTTGGTATGGGATATATACAAAATACATCGAATTGACGGAAGGTTTTGTGCTGGCCACAACAGATTTTTTTTTATAGTCTATTTACTGACGTAGACAAAATTTTGTTCGATCACTATTATCGTCAGTCAAATGGACATTGTTGATTTCGAGAGAATGTCGCGGTCTTAAATCGCGCAGCAACAATCTCTCAATCGACAATATCCCATTTTGCGCTCTTTACACAAATAGCTATTGCTTACCCTTTGAAAAATCCTTCTCCTTAATTATTTTCATTCTGGGCTCCCACAGATTGACCCACACCTGTCTTGTAAGTAACGCGTAAAAGTATCAATATGTCTCGCCTGGGTATGTTAGGAGGATTATTTTTGCGGGGTACAAATAGTATGCCTTAGACCAAAACCTAATATCTTGCAAAATTGCACCATACATCATTATTTTATCTGAAAACTTTGCCATCACTTTAAATTCTATATTGAAACTTAAATAAATAAATCTATCAATACGGCATATTACCCATTTCTGGGTGTACCAGTATCTACAACACATGTAGACATCGGTAATGATGACGATATATTTTACCGTGTGTCACCTCACGGGCACTCATAGCTGGTGTGGAGAGTGCACCACAGGGGTCACTTTTGTGCCATTTAAAATTGGAAATATTTGGCGTCAGTCGGGATCGAACCAGGTTCCCCCAGGTTCGCGACCAGACACTTAGGCACGCGGCCACGGGACCCCATATATTGAAACTTTGTGGGCGTTATTAATAAGAATGATATACAACAATCCGTAGCAACTAAAATGAAAAGAATTAAGGAGAAGGATTTTTTAAAACTCTCCAAAAACTAATGGGGCAAGTCAGAATTAAACTCCGTCGTTTAGAGGAAAACGGGTCACTAGTGCTATGTTAAATATGAGTGTTAAAGTTAAAGCTATGTTAATTAAATAAAAACCATAAAATTCTTGATCACACTGTCTATTAGTCAATTAGTGTCTGGTTTCGGCTACTTAGTAGCCATCCTCAGACAAACCTGAGACACAATATGAGAATAAATATAAAATACAATTGTAATTGTAAAGTATATGTATAATAGTAATATGACTTGCGCAATAAATGTTCAGGAAATTTTATGCGCAAACTCTGAAAGTGATCCATATATGAGACTAATGTAAATATTAGAAAAAGTAAAATTAATAAAATTTCTAAATAGAAGAGTTTTCGAAAAGGAAATTCTCGAAGTGTTTAAGCGAATAGCTGTCAGATATTAACATGTCATCATGTTAACTGGATAGAACGATAACCATTTGTCATATGGGACCCATGATAAATGATTTAGAAAAGAGCTCTCTGACAGTGTTGTCTTCATTGGCTTTCCACTCCTATTTGTCATACACCAGCACTGATTTCGGGATGAGTTGCATTTTGTCGCATTACAACGCATTTATTAGCCTCATCATTTTAATTAATAATCTGTTGATATGTATTAGCTTTATCTTTGAAGTCGTCTGCGGTTCAGTCTTTCACATACAGAGTTCAAACGCCAATATAAAATATCATTAAGACTATGTATCACAATATGCTTTTATTTTAGAATCACGAAATATTTATATCTACATACTTTTATAAATTTCTACAACTTATTTTACTCTATCAGTATCATGTTATTCATGTTTAAATATTAGAAAATTATAAATGAAAGTTAAGAAATAGAAAAATAAACGTTCTTGTGCAATTAAATAATAATTAGACATTTTTATTGGACTTTTATGAAAGTACATGTTGGTGTATGTAATTCATACAATATTATTTGGTCTATGATTTTTTTTTTGCCAAGTCTTACTAAATGATTTTTGTACTGTTTTTGTTCTATTGGAATGTAAATGTAAGAAGTACTTTTGGTGTGGGAAAGAGTGAAGGATTTGTGTCACGCATTGCGGTGTGTGGCCGGAGATGTGTCGGCCCCCTATAGTTCCTCAGCGGGACTCAACACAGGGGGCCCGCGCTAATTGTGCTTCGTTCATTCCACTTCAAAATGCAGCAATGTTCTATGTTCACCGGATATTAGACAACTCGCACACATTTACAGAGATTAGGAATGACTAAATTTGTATAAAATCTATTAATTTTATGTAATAAAATCAAAAGGATTTAAATTCTAAGTAATACTACATGAGGCATTTTATGAATCAGGACAAGTTCATTTTTGATGTGAAAACTTCTTTAGGCGCACCTTGTACACTTTTTCCTGGGCAGTGAACAAGGCTGATCCGTCACGCGTGACGCATTGCGGTCATTCGGGTAAACTCGGAGAGAGCCGAACATGACGTCACGTTAATTCGGGTCATAGCCTACGGTACGTTATTAATACAAGCCCGGGAAATATAACAATATCTGTCAAAAAGAAACTCTAGTTCCAAACGCCGTTTGTCGTTACTTATTCCTGCTGTCATTACCGATACATTGTTTACAAACCAGGTTAGTACACTCAAATAAGCAACCCCAGTAATACTGCGACATATTTATGTAGTTGTTTATAAAGTAAATGAAATATTATTTATATTTGTATTTGTTGTAGATTTCATTTGTTTATAATTTTGAAAAACCATATTAACAGCGTTACAAACTGGTTACAACCGTTAAAGTGATGTATTGAAAGTCTAAAAATGACATTTAAATAACAACGGGAATAAATCGCGCAGTCATTAGGTACCTGTTTTAAAATTAGAGTTTTGGGGTTTTTGGCTAGATTTAAAAATATAATTCAGGTTGTTTCCTAGCTTTCTCCTAAGAACATTAAAATTATTTCTTGAAAATTTTGTTATAATGTTCACATGATTTTGACATGGGGTCCCGTGGCCTCGTGCCTGAGTGTCTGATCGCGAACCTATAGTGGTAGCACGCACTTTAGAATTCTATCATAGAAAGCAGGCGAATACGATTTTACTTTTACGAATCTTGGTAGCATGCACTTTAGAATTCTATATTCGCTTTTTGATTCAGAAATTATTGGATTTTATACTATTAAAATAAAAAATATTATGACAGTTCCCAGGAAACACACACATATTTGATATATAACTATCAAGGAGAAATCTCAGCACAATGGAATTGTAATGTGATTTATCCTTGGTAGTTACATATCATATATGTGTGTGTTTGCTGGGTTGTATATAATAAATGTATAAATTATATATAAATTGACTTTGAATAGAACTGTGGCAAAATAATGACGTTACTTTGACATTTTCGCCTCAAGTCGTACGCTTGCAGGCGAATATTGTGAGACACGCATGCTACCAAATATCCGCTTCGTAGCGAAAAGCGAAAACAAATGCCTCTTTTGATAGAATTCTAAAGTGCGTGCTACCACTACTGAGGGTTCCAGGTTCGATCCCGACCGACGCCAAATATTTCGAATTTTAAATGGCACAAAAGTGACCCCCTGTGGTGCACTTTTTATTCCCAATACTATAAATTGCATTATATTTAGACTTTTGACAAGAAAATGAGTGAAACTCATGAATTAAATATAGTCCTGGTTCTTATAAAAAAACGTTTAGGAAAATATGATTTAAATGGGCAGGCAAAAACAATTGTTGCCAATGTACACAATTTTTTCAAAAATTGGCGTTACATCCTGAAAAAAATTATAATTTATTAAATAACAAGAAAATTTTGGATTTGACTGCAGAAGCATGTTGTGTTGGCAGATCTACTGTTCACCTAATAATCAATTATTCTTACCTTTTATTTATATTTCACCGGTTATCGTATTTTAACGCAAACGCGACCTTAGCTTGATGTATGGAAACTTTGGTCAAAATATAAATACAGAGAATTTATTTTAAAATGCAACATTATAGTTCATCACTTCCATGGTTACTCACTATTGTCAAAAAATGACAGCAATATAAAATTTATCCATTTTAAAATGCAACATTATAAATAGTATTGCAGCACAGGAAATACCTCCAAAACACATCACAAATGGTGTCAATTCTTATTACGACCGACTAGAATATTGCCTCAGTGTGAATGGGGGTATTTTTTTAACATTTATTACATGAAAGTTATGAATTTTTGTAAGCTAAAGTTTTTTTAAGATATACAACATTCATGTTTTGATTATTTGTTAATTGTATGTAGGCTAATTTATAGGAAATTAGTTTTGATAATACAAAACTACAAATTCTGTATTTTGCATTTAAAATGGAATTACATTGCTGTCATTTTTTGACAATAGTAAGTAACCATGGAAGTGATTCGCCATATGTTGCATGTTAAAATAAATTCCCTGTATAAATTTTCAACAGAGACAATTTTTGTATTTTATATTATGTTTTACTGTCTTACCTTACTTATTTGTTATAATATTTCCTTCATTTACGATGTATTAAAAATTTTAATTAGTTTTAAATGTATTATATTAGATTTGCGTTCATTTCTGGTCATGTCAAGTTACAAGCGGCAACACCGCTGGGCAAGGGACAGGGTGCGGAAAGGGATAAAAGTTGAACATCAGTCCATAATCATTTGACGGCAAATATAGTAGATAGCTAGATTTTTAACGGTGAATTGGATTGATTCAGAACCAACGTTGATCTGTGGATCAACTTATGATTAAGAAATGGTGAATTCAGCCTTGAGTACTACGTGCTTTATGTCAGTAAAACAGATATTCTAAAAATCTAAAGAATTTGAAAATTGAAAAGTCAGCAATTATATTCATAGTCACAAAGCCCCTAAAAGTCAAACATATTGAATGAACCTGTAACTTCCGTAAAACAACCTCTTGTTTAGTGTTTACTGTGTTCCCTAGACGAAGCATACCTTTATTTATACCTTCCATATACCTACTCACAATAGTTCGCGTTTATAAACATAGCCATCCTGATCCAGTGTTTAGTGACACTCTCCCACTGAGCAATTATGAGAAGATACAAGCTTCCTTTTCTCGTATGACAGTCTGACGTGACGAGACATGATGTGAGGTGACGTGACGGGCAAGCTGGGACTGAAGCAGCACCACGTCAAAGGTAAGTGAAAGAATTGTGAATGAAGATGTGGATATTGAAAAATAAATGAACTTTAAATATATCTTTGCCTTATTTGTTAAATGATATTATTGACAGTAGGATAGACCGCTATATTTTTTATGATACTTCATGTAAATTGAAAATTAACAATATCTGCAATAGCAATCTTAATTGCTATTTGTGAATCTGTAATAATTTTTACGCACAACTGCATTAAAGTTTTTGAATTATTCCCCCAAAAGTCAATATACCTCACATTTAGATAAAAACTTCAAAATTTTCAAAAATCTAATTTGTATGTATCTAGATAAATCAATTTGTTTTGTTATGAATATATGTCCGATAAATTCTCTTTGCAACACATTTTTCGACTTTAATTATTTGTAAATTAATTTATAATAACATAACATGGCCAACATAATATTATATTATTATACTAGCGTTTTATAACACCAACTTTTTGATTGTCATTTTCGTTACTAAATGAAATACTTTTTAAGCAATAGTGATTAAAAATGACAGTGTAATGCGGAAAATGTTACTTTTAAGCACTAATCTTTTCCAAGGAACTTCTTTTACAAAATTTATCCATTTTTATTTCAATACCTACCTACTTTTATTTCTAAAAATTCACACAGTTTTTCAAATACTCTAAAATTGCGTACACTTACGTAACATTTTCTTTACAATCAAATAACATTACTATCAAGTTTATATCTCTACCCATTTTTGAATTATTGCCCCAAAAGTCAATATGACCCACATTTAGATAAAAACTTCAAAATTTTCAAAAATCTAATTTTTATGTATCTATATAAATCTTAATGCGCTGATTCCAAATTTTGAAACCGCAGGTCGATATCTCGTTTCGTTCTCGAAATATTTAGATTTAAAGTTTTGCTCAAAACTGCCCATTTTTGGGTATTAACCCAAAAATGGGCCGAGATATGAATTTGGCGACATCACCATTCGATTCTACGGGCAAAAATACATAAGTACACCAATTTTCATAATATTTTTGCTTTAGAGATTGTATGCGGTGTTCAAAAATTCTGAAAATTGGTGTACTTATGTAATTTTCCCGTAGAATCGAATAGTGATGTCGCCAAATTCATATCTCGACCCATTTTTCGGTTACTACCCAAAAATGGGCAGTTTTGAGCAAAACTTTAAATCTAAATATATCGAGAACGAAACGAGATATCGACCTGCGGTTTCAAAATTTGGAATCAGCGCATTGGGATTTATCTAGATACATAAAAATTAGATTTTTGAAAATTTTGAAGTTTTTATCTAAATGTGGGGTATATTGACTTTTGGGGTAATAATTCAAAAATGGGTAGTAATATTATTTGATTGTAAAGAGAATGTTACGTAAGTTTACACATTTTTAGAGTATTTATATATTTATATTATAATGTATATTCATGTGATAATTATATTGGATTTATAGAATATTTTGAAAAATACCATTAAATGTCATTTCTTCGCAATTAATGATTATTAAATTTTCTACAGATATGCATTAATACTTTTTCTATATATTTAATAAATATAATTCCTTAGTTATATAGTTCAGATTTCAAAATGTATGTAACTGATAAATGTCACTATTAAAAAAACCTATTATCAGAAAAAAATAATATAAGGAACTCATGTTATAATTGACGATTATTTTGTTTCAACTTTCTCACAAAATAGTGACAATTATGACATTCGTTCTTTAGTATAGTATTTAACAAATCCATACTTTGATTTAGATAAAAATTGTTTACATATATGTTTTTTATTCTTCCGATACACGTGTGTTACATGAAAAAGTACTTTATGCAAACGTGCAAAGTTCTTCTAAGTAAAATTTATACTAAAAATATTAACTTTTACTTTTCGTCCTGGAATTTATATTAAAAGTTAATAAAGTTTACCAAGCATTGAGATTTGATTAAGATGGTGGTAGTTGGAACAATTTAACAATTTATGCTTCATCATCTTCAATGTCAGGTCAAAATTTACATTTTTATAGAATATTCAGATGATTTTCAATATGCTAAAAACGTTTTATTGATTTTCTTTTGCGGCTAACTAGCAAAAATTCTCTACATATCTTAACCTGTAGTATGCCACTGTTTACTTAAGGCAACGAAATTTGTAATTTTCTTATAGATAGTTGAAGAGGGTTGTTGTGAGAATTTTTGTATGACTTCTAAGTACTAAATTTTAAAAGATATTATAAGAGCCTCAAATTTGAAAATGTCTCGAAGTATCCATTTACAATTTACATAGTCTGAAACAGATTGAGACATCAGAGTACATAGGTATCGCCTATTTTATTTATATAAATAACATAACTTGTTTTCCCATTATCCTATTAGCTACGAATGACGTGTTGTATGTACTACGACGTTACAGGAGTGTGTGTTTGTTTTTCATAACTATTCCTGGCGCAAGTTTTTATCTAAATGTGGGGCATATTGACTTTTGGGGCAATAATTCAAAAATGGGTAGAGATATAAACTTGGTAGTAATATTATTTGATTGTAAAGAACATGTTACGTAAGTGTACGCAATTTTAGAGTATTTGAAAAACTGTGTGAATTTTTAGAAATAAAAGTAGGTAGGTATTGAAATAAAAATGGATAAATTTTGTAAAAGAAGTTCCTTGGAAAAGATTCTATAGTGCTTAAAAGTAACATTTTACGCATTAAACTGTCACTTTTACGCATTAAACTGTCATTTTTAATCACTATTGCTTAAAAAGTATTTCATTTAGTAACGAAAATGACAATCAAAAAGTTGGTGTTATAAAACGCTAGTATAAAAATATAATTATTGTGTTGGCCATGTTATGTTATTATAAATAAATTACAAATAATTAAATTCGAAAAATTTGTTGCAATGAGAATTTATCGCATACATTGATAGCGAAACTGATTTATCTCAAAAATTATAGATCATGAGAACATTGATTTCGGGAAAATTGTTGGCAAAAACTTTTTTTTTCTTTTCTATATATTTCTGTCCAGTCTCCAGTATCCAGCCTTCTGCCTACTAATAAATTCCCCCATTCAGATATTAATTTCCGATAAGAATGCTGGAGACGTCGGTTGTGCTCCCTACCTAGGCGTTATCACCCTGACGTTGAGACCGAGGAGTAAAGAGCAGGAGCAGAAACTGTCCAGAGTGACGTATCGGCTCATTACGTCATCACCTCAAACCCTGTACCCGGCCTGCTAGATACAGGGTACAAGCTTATCTAATTACATGCTGGTGTTGGTGTGAATAGTTAATTGGTTAATTGTATGCTCATTAAAAGATGATTTGAGTTCATTATATAATAAATAATGAATATATTACCTGTAAGACTTTTAAAATTATACAGTGACATTTATTTACAGGAAACTAATGGCTGGAAGCTTGAACAACTGTCTAAAGGCGAATAACAAACAGTTGATTAACATTGTTTTTATAGCCCAGGAATGAGTTAATTTTTACCTGTCGCTATGAGAGGTATTGGGTTCACACAAAAAATCGCATATCCAGATTTTAGTGATATATTATTTTTACAAAGCTTAGAATCAAATATATTACTACTAACTACTATGTTCTCCTACACACGGTCTCATTATTAATTTTAATGTAATTGCTTCCTGACAATAATAATAATAATTTGTTTAAATATGTCAAAACTGTTATTAAAGTATTGTTTTCGTTTGACGCATATGCAAGATTAGAGATGCACTCGATTTCGGGCTTTGGCTCGGCCCGGCCCGAAGCCCGCCTCGATTTCGAGTCGATCATCGAGCCGGGCCGAAGATATTTTTTATCTGGCCGAATCGGGCTAATCATTTTCAAAAATTCGAGCTTTTCGGGCCGACCCGAAAAATCTTATAGTTCATTCAAATGCACAGTTTCCTTAATATTTTAATGAAAATGGATGAAGTTAAAAAGGATCAAAATGATTTAATAACGCACTTCACATATTAATAAATAAAAATTATTTTTGTTCCTACTATAATGATTTCTTCTCTTATTTTTGAGCAGAAACAAAGTTAGATAAAAAATCCTTATGTAATTTATATTTTTTTATATAAGATTTGTGAAAAAGTTGTTTGAATTCTTTGGTAAACAAAGTGTTAAATACTCGTAGGTCTGTAATTTTTATAACAAACTTACACTAGAAGGGTCTCTTTTTTAACTACTTATGTTAACTAATGTTGAAAGTTATAAGAATGTAGATGGTTATAAGTTTGACACGAAAAAAGTTAAACATTTCGCCTTAACATAAAAATCAACATTAGGAATGCCGGATGCACCCAATTTCGAACTTTGGCCCGGCCTGGCCCGAAGCCCGGCCCGATTTCGAGTCAATTTTCGAGCCGGGCACCTAATTTTTTTGTCGAGTCGATCTTCGAGTCGGGCCGGTAATTTTTATTTTCGGGCCGAGTCGATCTAAACCTCAAGCCGGCCCGGCCCGGCCCGAAGGCATCTCTATAGCAAGATAAATTATAGTTATTTATGTATTAAGAGCGTAAGGAGGCTTTTATGGCCTGCGGCGGGATTTTGAGCCCGAGGTGTAAGCCGAGGGATAAAAAAAAACGTCAAAGGCCATAAAAGCAAGTTACGCTCGTGGTACATACAAAACTTTATGCACGGACAAATTATGAGTGTTAAAAAAAATTGTATCGAAAAGAATTTGTCCTCGTACATCCAGTATCTGTTGTTATGAAAGCGGAGAACAACAGTTTATTGTTTGTTTATTAGTTATGTCATTTGAGTTTTATTTTGTGTATCTCCGTGCTTTCCATCTAAATATCACAAAATTAATTTTCATTTTTCATTAAAGAATATAAAAAATTTCGATTTGTAATAAAAACTTTTCATGTTGCCTGTTTAAATTGTTTGTATTGTAGGTTATAATTTGGTTTGACGTTTCATTATAGCCCGGCGGGATATAATGAGGCCCGCGGGCTATAAAATGACGTTTATGTCAAAGAAATTCGTGTATAATTGTCAAATTATGATACGTCCGTGCATAAATTATTTTATAAATTTATATTTAAAGTTATTTACTAAATATTACTATCGTAAAATTGAAGATTGTACTATAATATTCCATTTTTATTAGTAAAAGTTGCTGAAAAATTATATTTAATGTATTTTTTTCAAGAAAAACTATTAAAAGCTTGTATAAGTGCTATTTCTGGTTATCCGATATACACTAAAAACTAATGAACTCTTCCCACATTAGTATAGCATGAGTATACATAATTTCAAAATTTTCTAATTGATAATATTTGAGTAATCGTGTTAACAGGATCCACACTCACATAAATACCCACAGACCTCATTGTAAAAATGTTAAAATCGGATTCTAAGACATCAAAACTATTATTTACTAAAGTATTCTATCGTGAGCGCAAAGTTATAAAACTAGAAAAAATGTTCGTAGGGAATCGCTCAAAACAGCAGCAGACACGTGTTTCGCTCTTATTAGAGCTCATCAGTACAGTATAGTTAGTTAATAGGTGGACTAGAAGTAAAAATTCGACAACTTGTCAGCATTTCCACGAAATTTTGGAATAAATACGACGGAGCAGCGGTGGTAATATATAACAACCAACGAGCTATAAGTAAATATAGAGTGGCGGATGAGCGCTGCTGGCCGTACACACTTGGACGCCATGTCTACTATAACCTGCCAGGCAGGTTGCAGCCTACCAGTAATATTTCTGAATTATTTTTAACGAAATAATTTACCTTTTATGTTAGAATTATAAATATAAATAATGCAATTTGTGGCGAAAAGTTTTATTCTGACATATATCATATTTCGAAATAAATAAATAAATAAATTAATACATATTTAGTTTCACAGATATATAATATGGATGATGTGAAACTATTGATAAATTAATATAATTTAAGAATTTTTACTGTGAATCCTTATTTTGTTATAATATTTTACGATAATAAATAACAATTAATATGAAAAATGTAACTGCATTAATACATTATATTGAAAAAGTAGCAAGGTAGGTAGATAGATACATAAAAACGAAAATAGTGAAAATTAAATTATATATTTTATTATGACAATAATAACGTATATAAAAAAATATAACATATAAAATACAATAACAAAAACATATTCTTTAAATAAAATAAACAAAATTGTGAAAATAATCACTACATATATGAAATAGAAAATAATGTTTTTATTGACCTTTAAATATGATTGTTTTGGTCAAAAATTGTCGAATGTTAGTTCCTTGAATATCTATAGAAACAGTCCTACTATTTACACAAAAAATTGATTACCTATAATAATTGTTCTTGTATTTATTTTAATTACAACAGAAATTTTTGTTTCAATAAGCAAAATTTGATTGTAATAATAAATATCAGTAATTACATAAAAATAAATTGATTATATTCGTTACTGAATTTAGGCGAGAAACTATTATCAGACTACAGGCGGTAAAATCGTAAATCCGTCGCTAATTAAAACTTTGAGTTAAAAATTTTGAATATAAAATTTACCTGTGAAACGACTTGCAACTATTTCTAATTTGTCTGTTTCCACACTGAGGAACAATACACTTTGCGGTCATTTTTAATAAATAGTGCAATAAGCACTGAGGAAAACAACGTATAGCGTCTGAGCTGAGCGCTCAGTTATAGTAATGGCCGCCGACCTAAGCATTCAACTGTATACGGGTAAAGTACGCGTTCAGCATGCGATGCGCCACTCTATATTTACTTATAGCTCGTTGATAACAACCCATTATTTACTAAAATATCTATATGCGTTTTTTAGCACGATCCCTACATCTCACTTACCTGGGGTAGCGGAATTAAAAATCCAAACAAAAACACAAACAAATACCACCAATATTGATACTACATCATCATGCATATAACAATAAAACAAATAAACAAACATATCCATATCCACAAGTCAATTGAACATCCACACAGCACACAGCAACCGAGCCGGAATAAAGATTCGAATATCGGTAGTCTGGAATGAATGAGTTGTATTATGAGCAAACAGAGGGGCCCAGCTTTGTATATAGTCTCATGGCTCGCTGCTCTGTGGTTTGTGTATACTGTATTCAAATCAGCTGTGGTGGCTGCTGGCCGGATGACTGACACTGGTTTTGTTCTGGTGTTCGATCTCTCGCACTTGGTGTCCCACTGAGAGGATTACTGATGGGGTACAACAGAGAATAACACCTAAATAACGTTAAAATGTTTGGGGAAGTAACTAAGTAATTTTGTGCCTTACCTTAATACAAGAACAAAAAACAGAGTAACTATTCGGGCATATTCTGTAATAAAGTGGTTAATTTTTAACAAGTGGTTATAACCGTCATTCAATCGTTATAGGTTTTACAATGATAAATTCCAACGACTAGTTTTTAACCAATCATAATGCAAAACAATTGAAAATTCAACCAATGGGAACAGTATTATACTAATTGTCAGTGTGACAATTAATGTACCAGGTTTCATATTGCATTGTCTTTGGAATTTATCTTACCAAATACCACACGACCTCTTAGATTTTCTCAGATAAACTTTTATATTTAAGCACTCATTTTTTTGCTTTTAAGAAAAATCACTCAAGCAAACTGACATTAGGTAAAACTCCTTCGGAGTCGGGATTTACCACGCAGTTTGCTTTCGTGTTTGTTGCTAAGCAAAAAAATTCGTGCAAAATAAAAATTTATCGATAAAATCAGGAGGTCTTGTGATATTACTTCTGAAAATTCTAATTGCTGCAAATTAACGATTGAGTTACAGAATAAGGCCCGGTCTTCCATCTCTGGTTAAAGTGTCAGCTAACTTACGCCCCATTGAGCCCATGAACTATTTTTTTTAAATATTTTTAAATGAAAGTTCGTTCAATTTTGAAGCAATTTGTGCTATCAAAAAGTCATAATTCTTTTTGTATAACTGCATTTAATTTTTAAAGAAACCTATAGCTATCTTTCTCACACCAATTTCTGTAGTAGGCTGCGCGAGAAAGATACCAATAGTGTAACGTCATCTGTGGCCCTGGAAATAAATTCAAATATCTCGCAAAGTAATTATTAAAAAAAAATGTTTTTTTTTATCTTAATCGTTATTTATTGAGTAGTACTTTAAGGATAAAGTGTACATTTTATTATTTTTTGTTATGGTTTATGGGCCCATTCTGTAAGAAAGTTATTAAGTCTTAGTAACATTTCTATAGCAAATAACCAATAAAAATTGCAAACCCTGCAATGAGAATATCGCAACGATATTACAGCGTAAATTGACAAAGTTATACACACGTAAATTAATTGTTGCGATATTTTTCTTTTATCTGGCGGATAAATCAACTGGCACTTTATCAAGAGGTGGAAAAACTAGCCTATGACCAATTGTCATTTCTTAATGAAACAATGTTTCATTAATATGTTAATTTTTACAATACAATTATTATTACATAAATTTTAATATCTTTGGCTGTATTCAAGAAGACCCAAATTCAATATTTTGTCCTTATGGGAATAAATGATTTAAAACAATAACAAATCCCATACCAAAAGTTCCTTGAAAAAGTTTCTATAAATCCAATAAAATTAGAACACATCTGTCAATTAGAATTATTAGAATATAACAGCTCTGTTTTAATGAGTATAGCAAAACTGGCTAATTTACTAAAGTTATTCTCTTTATAATTTGTTAACTTTATATCTATAGAATATGAAGGAAAATGTATAATTAATAAGATATTCTTTCGTATTGATCATTACATAAAATATCAAAAAATGAATTGCGTCTTTCTGAAGAAAAACTGTTAAGAACTTCAAATAAGGGAACTTCCAGTTCGCCAATTATAACCAAAATCTTATCAGCCCTTCATATGGATGTAAAGAAAAGGAATTCGAAAGAATTATAATTTTTAGAATTATGGTATTGGAGTTATCGTCGGAGAAAAATGTAACAGACACACACACACACACATACACACACAGACATCATCGTAAAACTAGTAAAAAACTAGTATTCTAGGAACCCTAAAACGTGCTTGTTCATTAAAACTCACCATCGAATATTTTGACCAAAGATAATACCTTCCTTACCTAACCTAAAAGTGACGGAAGGTAAAAACATCTAAAGAAAAAAGCAGGCCCATTTATTAACATAGTATAGATTGGTACATACACGATGTCTCTGAATTATTTGAACATAGCTTTATCACAATTACCTGGGCTTAAAATAAAATGATTTAACTAAACTTGCTTATACCTGAAACTGAAAGTGTACCGTTGAGCAAGTATTCTGCTTCAAAGTTCTATAAAAAAAATCTGTTGTGGTCAGCACAAGACTTTCCGTGTATTTTGTACAAATCCCATACCAAAAGGTCCTTGGAACAGATTTTATATAATATCATATAAAATCGAACACGAACACATACTATTTTTTACAAATTCCATTCCAAAAGATCATTTCAAAACGCATATTCTTCACACAGTCCTTCCTTTCTCAAATCTTCTGCGATACAGTCCTTCCATCTTGTCTTTGGCCTTTCTCTGCGAGGAACACTATGATATACCAATTTTTGATCCTATACTGTCCATATTTGATTTTACACTTGCAACTGAC
Organism: Ophonus ardosiacus; assembly: GCA_943142095.1. NCBI lineage: Eukaryota > Metazoa > Arthropoda > Insecta > Coleoptera > Carabidae > Ophonus > Ophonus ardosiacus. The sequence goes on from OW964824.1 coordinate 59,323,163, forward strand.
ATCTGTCAATTAAATTTTTTTGAATATGTCAGCTGTTTCCGTGATAAATAGGAAAGCTGACTAATTTTTGAAAATTAAATTCTTTATAATGCTTTATATTTACATATATTCAATATGAAAGAAAATGTATAATTTAACTGTATAGAGAAGAGTATTTTCTTTAATATGTATAATAACAAAATGTTAAAAAATAATATATAACTGCGTTTTTTTAAGAAAAATTGTTAAAAACTTCAAATAAGGGTGCTTCCGGTGGATCAATTATAACCAAAATCTAATCAACTCTTCATTGGATGTGCAAAAGAGGAATACGAAAGAATTATAATTTTTAGAATTGCAGTATTGGAGTTATCGTTGGAGAAAAATTTGTCACGCACGCACACACACACACACACACACACACACACACACACACACACACACACACGGACACACACACACGGACACACACACACATACATACAGACATCATCTTAAAAATAGTAAATTCGTATTGTAGGGACCCTAAAACGTGCTTATTCATTAAAAACCCACCACCGAATTTTTTGACCAAAGACAATACCTTCCTTACCTAAAGGTGACGGAAGGTAAAAAATGCTTAAACATTTTAGAAGTAAATAATAATTTAGAAGTAAATAAAAAAATAAAAATATTAACACGGCATATTACCCATTCCTGTGTGTGCCAGTCTGCTTTGGTGTTTTGTGCTCAGAAATCGGCAATAAAGATGTCATATTTGTACGGTGTGAATATTTCCTAAGCGTTACCTCACGGGCACTCATTGCTGGCGTTTTTTTAGAAGCAGAATGTAATTGTTCTGTAACAAGTAAACTATAAAAATTTCGTTTTAAATTTAATATCGAGAATCAAAATACATATTAATATGTGTCACGAAGAATCAATAAGCCCGACATTATAAAACAAATCCACGTTTATTCCGATATTATCATAAACAAATATACAAACATTAATTATTACATTAAAACAACCCCTGATTATTATTCATGAAAATCACTGACCAACCATTCCACCATACTACCATACCGATCATCCATTCGTCCCATACATACACCATTATATTCCTGCTCCCGTGGTACACCATTCTCCCTCGCTCCGTTGTGATTGACTGCAAGGCGTCACAGCATCCCGCTGGATTATTCCGTGGACCAATAATCTCCCGAGATGCTCAGCATCCGAGCGCCATTGGCCATTGACTATTGCGCAGGACTGCCGATTGGCTCCGCCCCTTAACGAGCAGGTACGAGCAGCAGGCAAAGCAGGCAGTGATCGGCTAGCATTGGAGAAGTTGACGACGCAGGAAAGACAAAAAATATTACGGAGGACTATCGAAAAGTTTGTGGGTAAATAGGACTATTGGACAGTGGATTTTTGTGGACTATGAGTGAATTATAACAGTGCTCAAATATTTGATCTATAAAAAAATATATTTGTTTAATAAATGTGTATGAAATAAAAGAATAAACAAATTATAGGACAGTGTAATTTTATGAAAAATGTGCCGTACCCAATAACTCTATTGATTATTAATCTAAAAACGAATAAACTTTTAAACTCTTATTAATCTATAAAATACAAAAGTGTAAACATTAAAAAACTTGTTGAAAACAATTGTTTTATATCATAAAAAGAAGAAGAGGCAATTATGGAACAGTGCTTTCTCATGATGAAAATGTACCGTACTTTTACCCGTAACTATTGATTGTTATTGATTATTGATCTATAAATCAATAAAATACACTTTTAGACATTTCTTGCTGTTGTATGTAATACAAAACTATCATCTTTATCAAAAGAAGTGACAAAAATTATAAGAAACTTATGGACTAAATAGTTTCGGTTTGTGACCAAAGTTTGGTACAAGATTTGGCGAAAAAGATGAAACGGTACAAAATACAAAAACAATAAAGAATTTAATTATTCTTAAAACAGCAGTGATAACAATTGAAGAAACTTATTGGCTATTTTAATTTTGTAGCCACATTTAAAAAAAAAAAACTTAATAAAGTGTTTCGGTTTGTAGAATTCTTAACCTAAAAAACTGAACGATACAAAATACAAGAACAGTCAATCACACATGATAGATTATTTATTTATTTATCAAGACAGTAGTGCATAACAAATGAAAAATAATATATTGGCCATTTTGATTTTGTGGCTAATATTTTAGAAGATGCAAGAAACAAATGTTTACTTGTCTGTTAAGTACTAGAACAAAATTCATCCAGTTAACTGTGAAAACAATAGAAGAAACACTTATTGGACATTTCCGTTTTGTGGCCAGAATATTTGAAACATCTACGCAAAGAAATAAATAATTAGCAAGTACTAGTAGAGTATACCAAACATATTATTGTTTGTTATTTCAATATTCATGTAAAGAGCAGCGAAAACAATAGAAACAAAACTTGTTGGCCATTTTATTTGGTACCAAAATATTTGGAACATTAACGCAAGAAAGAAATAAAATATTAGAAGATTATTTCAACATTAATCTAGACAGCAGTAATAATAATAGAAGACAAATTTATTGCAGATTTAATGTTTTAAGAAACAAATATTCGTTCATTGAAGTTTGTGTTAATTTTATTAAAATGTCGACCTTATTGTGCACCAATAGATGAAACCAACTTCCCATTTCGCGATTTGTAAAAACTTTAAACTTCCCGACGGCATTTAGTACTTCTCTTGTGCGAGTTGTTAATTGGTGGCAGTGCGATTGCCTTTAAGATGATGATGATGGACATTAGCATGTACGGACACGGTCAACATAATTATACTCCAAATGAGACAAATTTTTATAATTATTCTCCAGGAACTGGAGATTCAGCACCAAACTATCCACCACAAAACGGTCCACAAATTCAACATTATCCTTCGTCTTTAAATTACCACCATGGTGAAGAAGCACCAAGCTTTTTATACAACGACACATCAGAAACTAGCTCACCAAATCAAGACATGCACTATTTTCCTCACCACCAAACACATCCAGAAACTAATCCAAGTATCATAAGCACAGAAGGAGGATTAAGTTACACCAATTTAGACTATGGAAATGTTCCAAATAATTACCAAAACACACACCAAAACCTGTACGGGGAAAACTACCCGAGAAACCATCAAGAGATGATGGTGCACCGCGACATCTCCGAGCAAAACCATTTCCTGGCGCACGAAACCAAATGGGGATGTGAAGGAGAGGTGTATCCCCACCTGGTAATGCAGCCTACGACGACGGCGTCCAACGCGTGTATGGAGTATTCAAGGTACAAAGAAGACCCGGGGGTAGCAGATGGGGAACATCTTCTGCATCACAGAGGGCACCCGTTGCATCATCTGCAGACTCCGGCGCATAATCCGCCGACGGTGCCGACTTATAAGTGGATGCAGGTGAAGAGGAATGTGCCCAAACCTTCTGGTGAGTTGGAAAAGATTATTCTTCTGGGTATAGGCGTGATTTTAAGTATATTTCGAGCGCCTATTATGTTATTTGAGTCGGATTATTGAAATAAATATTTATTATGCTGCATATTCTTTAAGAAGAACAAATGAAAACCATTACAAATCTTATCGTTTGCTGCTTGGACATCTTCTGGGTTCTATACATCTTATTAAAATATCTTTCAAAACTCATATTAATAATTGGAATAATACTACCTTTTTAGTTCTGTATTTTTTATCATTTTATTGTCAATTTCCCCTGAAGAAGGCACCAGTTTGTGGTGCCGAAACGAAACTATACGTATTATGAAATAATAATTATGAATAAATTAACCCTACACTTATTGAAAATTTTGTTTAGGAGCCGTTATAACTACTTGAAAAACAGCTATTTTTGATAGTTGATACCATCAGTCCTATATAAAATTTCAAAATTTCGTTTGAAATAAATTGTTCACTCGTTTTATGTTAATAACATACTAAAAATTTATGCTCAAATTTCTAGAAATAGAGGCTGAGAAGTTTCGCGCGATTAACACTATTTTCTAGAATTCTTATTAATTTGCGCTCTTAGTTCAGTAGTACTCAGATATACAATAGGAGACGTATCAATACTGTATCTTCTGGACTGTAGGTGAATAATATGCATATTTTTGAGCGCAACAATTGCCTCGTATGAACATTAGCCGAATTACGTGCTGCAAAAATTATTTTACTCAAGAAATAGAATGAAGGTTCTGTTTGATATTAAATCTAGCCAATCCGGTTAATCTTTTACTAGTTTTGTTGAATAATATCAACCTAGATGTTATAGAATCGCGGTAAAATATTGTTAAAATTGTTAAGCAAATAAAATACATTACTTGGTATTAGAAGAATGATTGAATATAGTTCTTACACACAATAAAGTAAAGGGATTAAGAAAGATCAGCAACTACACATTCTAGGAATGGAGAATAAACTAAATCAAGTCATTTATACATCAATGAGCCCGTTTCACATTTTTTAAAAGTATTTTAAATAAAAGTTTATGCAATATTTGTCATAGTAATAATTTAAATAATAATAATTTATTATAATTTCCGTAAATAATTAAATATAAAGAAACAGTCATGAAAACAACCCCCCACTCCTGCGACGTCAGAGTACATACATGACGTGCATTCATAGCTAATAGGAAAACAGTTTACGTTATTTATATACCTAAATAAAAGCAGGCGATAGTTTGTCACATGTACTCTGATGTCAAATTCTGTTTCAGACACATGACTTTCAAAATATTACACAAATTTTAATATTTAATTGTAAAATATTTGATGGATATTTCGTGATATTTTCAAATTTGAGGCTCTTTAAAGAACAATATCTTTTAAAATTTAATACTTAGAGGTCATATAAAAATTATAATGTTTGGATAGTGTTTCGTTAAATTCTAGAAATTTGAATAAAGGAACTAGCTTTTGTTTCCTCATTTTTATCTACCTATATGAAATTCTTTAAAACTAATTACTACTTATGTATCTATATAACACTTTGTAACTTGCAAGAATAAAATGTACCTATATGAACACAGAATTTAACCGAAATTAACCAATTTTAACAAAAATAACCGACGATCCCATATTTTGAAAACATAATTTGTGATAGTTAGGTACTACATAAAGTATTTGTACAAATTCCATACCGAAAGTTCCTTGGAAAATATTCTATATATCCAGTAAAATTGTAACACGAACATATAGCTACTATTTCTATAAATCCAATAAAATTATAATATGAACATACAATACCTATGTAAATTGCTCTTGACACTGACATCTGTCAATTAGAATTATTTGAATGTATCAGCTGTTTCATTGATTACAGCAAAGCTGGTTGATTCATGAAAGTTAATATCTTTATAATTCTTTAACACTATATCTATTGTATATGAAGGAAAATGTACAATCAAACCTTATAGACAATAAGATACTCTTTGGTATTGATAATGACATAAAATATCAAAAAATGATAGTTAACTGCGTTTTTTCAAGAAAAACTGTTAAAAACTTAAAATAAGGGCACTTCCGGTTCACCAATTATAACCAATGTCTAATCAGCTCTTCATGTTGATGAAAAGAAGAGGAATACGGAAGAATTATAATTTTCGCTATCGAATATCGGTCACTTCAATATGTTCTTATGCTCTTATATATGAATATGTTTATGAATGTGGCTGAGGTGAAAGAAGTGTGCATGGATAGGAATGTGTGGCGAAGGATGATTGTTGCGTAACTATTATTGTGGTCCGGATGCGGTTATTCGCTACCTAAAATCAGTCACTTTAATATGTTCTTATGTATGAATGCTATGATGATTGTGGACAAGGCGAAAGAAGAATGTTGTTAAAGAGTGAAGTGAGTCAGCTGAGCTCTTACTCTTATCCCTTTTCTTATTGTTACTATTGTTTTCGGATTTTCGCCAACCCACTAAGTGGGACACGCGTGATTTTATGTATGTGTATGTATGTAATAATAGAGTATCGTTGGAGAAATTTTTTGTCATGCAACAAACATCATCGTTAAACTAGTAAACTCTAAAACTTGCTTACTTATTAAAATATCACTACCGATTTTTTTACCAAAGACAATAACTTCTTTACCTAAAGGTGACGGAAGGTAAAAAAGAGTTTTTAAAACCAAAACGGTTTGGTTTCGATCTTGGGTATATTAGATATTTTTCTTTTTTTGGTATCACGCTATGTTTGGAATATTTTGATCAATGTTTCAAACGAAAGATCATAAAAAATATCATTCTTCCACAACATTAAATATAATATTTGTTTGATTACACTGATGAAAATCATCGATATTAAAAATCGAGTTAAAAATAAATGATACCAACTTTTTCTTTGCAAGATACTTCTAATCTAGTTAGTCCGATAACATCAGCACTTAAACCAACTATTTCTCTAAAAGTATACCACGTTGTAGTAAAGAAATAAACGTCTAGCAAGTTGAGTTATAAATTTTACAAAAACATTATATTCGCATTAAAGTTATATATTCCTGTCATTAAAAAATAGTTATATTTCATGGTAAATATTTAAGCCGTTGTGCAAGTCGCTTGTAATCGAGATAGATCGATAAAAAATGCGTTAAGTATCGTGGTCTTTTATCACTGCTATGGAAAATCACAGCGCACATTGATGTAATTTACAGATATGATCGTTACGATCTATGATTGATCTTGCCAAAGGTTATGAAATAATTAAATACTGAACACGAAAGTATTTTTCTATTGGTAGTAACACAACCTAGTTTTAGTTTTACAGCTCAATCTTTTTTATGGATTTTTAATTGCGATTTGACTTAGTTTTAATTAAATACCACCGTAAACTTTAAAATTTATGCGGGTATGGCAATTATTATACATAGAATGTTTTAAATTTTTGTAATTTAATAGTTCAGTTTTTCTAAATATAAATAACTGTGAAATTTGAGACTGAAAGTGAAGAGACTAGCGATTCACCAAGCCAAGTAGTTTGGCCTGCAATAAAAAAGGTTGGCCAAGCTTGAAAATCAAAACAATTATTTCTTCCTAGGGATATCGCTCAATTGCAGCTGTAGACACGTGTTTCGTTCTTATTAGAGCTCATCAGTACAGCATAGCTATTTAATAGGTGGACATTAACTAGAGGTAGTAATAAAAAAAAAAAACCGACAAAGTGTAACAGCACTAGTAAGCAGCCAAAACACCTTTGTTGCCTCGGTCAGTACTTCCACACCCATTGTGGATAAATACAACGTCACAGCGGCGGTGAGTTATAACCACCCACCAGACCCGTTACTTGGACCCCAAAGTAAATATACGAAATCAATAATTTTTCTTGAGCGCAAAATTTGTAAACAATTCTTTCTTCCTAGGGATATCGCGCGATATCCCTAGGAAGAAAGAATTGCTTGAAAATCAAGCTTGGCTTGGATTTTTTCTATACTAGATTTTAAATTATGCTGTTGTCCACCCAAAATATTGGAGTAACACTTTAATCGCAAGAAAAAAATAAAGATGCCAAAAAGTTTGGTAAAACCAACTCCGAATTGATTCGGTTGAAATGCTGTATTTAAAATTGTCATTGATTTAGTTCATATAGATCTTCGTGACTAATAAAACTTTGATGAAATTTTGTTATAAATTTTAAATAATACTGTATGGGCTTGCCCTAAGCCCGAAACGTCCAAAATAATTTTAAAATACACGTGGACCATTTATGCCTTCTGTTATCACCTTTAAATCAAAAAGTATTTTAGTCTCAAGTTATAACATTTTAAAGTTTCTTAATTCGTCATATGAAAATGTCTAATAATTACGTAATTGCTTATCAATGTTCATTTTTTACCTCTTGCTAAGACCGGTATTGGATTCATGTTAAAAATCGCATATCCAGTTTTTAATGAATAAGCATGCTTCAAGGTCCCCAGAATTCGATTATAACAGTTTTACGATATCTGCGTGTATGTGTGTATGTATGTATGTGTGTGTGTGTATGGATGTGTGTGTGTATGGATGTGTGTGTGTATGGATGTGTGTGTGTATGGATGTGTGCGTCTGGATACTACTTAAGACCTTTTTAACTACGTATTCCTCAATCTGACATTAATGAGAAGAGCTGAAATGGTTTTGAAAACAATTAGAAGTTGTTTCTTAAAAAAATTCTAAATATTGTTTTTTTAAATTTTTTTTTTCATAAATATTGAAAAACATAGAATTCTCCATCTACACAGAAAAAAAAGAAATGAAATTTTGACTAATTATAATTATTAGATATTATTTTATTAGGCAATATGTCTAATAATTTAGTATAATTTACAAATCTTAATTTAGCATTTTAACTAACCCGAAATAGATAATAAATATTTTGTAAAAAATCGTTAATTTAAATATGTAAATAGTAATTCAAATTACTTATTTTATTTCATTTTACTATATTTTGGCTTCATTATTTTTGTCCTACGATTTTCGTTGATTTATTTAATGAATAAATAAAATAAGTAAATAGAAAATTTAAATACATAATACATATTTAGTTAATTTCTTTATTTATGTTTAGTTCAATACTAAATGTAGTCATTTAATCTAATTTTGTATTTAATTTCACTATAATTTGTTATTACAAATTTAGAAAATTTAACTAAATCAACTTAGCTAATTTAATGAAAACATATTAGTAGGCTGAAAATTACAGATTTATTTAGTTAATTTAACTACAATTTAGATAGTTTTTTTTTTTTGTGTAATACACTGAAAATTTTTATTATATCTTCTAAAGAAAATATAATACATATATAGAATAATCTGTTGCAATAAATCGCACAGTTTTACTAACATTACTGAGAGCTTTTTCTGAGAAGTACATTTAATATTTTTTATTGAATTATTAATTAAATATTTAAAATTGTATATATATATATATATATATATATATATATATATATATATATACTATAGGAATAGTACATATATCCGTAGAAACACCGCCAATCCCGTAAATGAATTGGAACCATCTTGAACATTTTAGAAGAGTAGAACAAGATTCCTTATATAATGAAAGAATAGGTAAAATTAGAATCAGTTGTATGTACAAGAAATATTAAATTCAAATTCGATACTTATGTAACAAAACGGAAATGGCGAGAGGTATTGTGCTGGTCACAACAGTTTTTTTTTTTTTAAATTTAGCACGCAGTAAATAATTTCCTAATATTTAAACATGATCCTGAGTTAAATTAAGCTGCAGGAATTTATAAAAGTAAATAAATAAAATAAATAAATATATCATCACGGCATATTACCCGTTTCTGGGTGTGCCAGTATCTACAACACATGTAGATATCGGTAATGATGACGATATATTTTACCGTGTGGGCGCTTACCAGGCATCACCGCACGGGCACTCATAGCTGGCGTGGAGAATGCACCACAGGTGCCATTTAAAATTGGAAATATTTGGCGTTAGTCGGGATCGAACCCGGTTCCCCCAGGTTCGCGACCAGACACTCAGGCACGCGGCCACGGGTAAGGAAAGTAAGGAAGCTAGAAAATTTATTCTTTGATTAATTCAAATAAAAAAAATGGCCTAAGATTCTTTTTGCTAAGAACTCTTTAATTGCTTTATAGTCTCGCTAACATTAAGAAATAAAACCCAGCAAAATTTCTCCTTTTATCAACTTCCGTCAATCTCAACCTGAACGTGTATGCCATATCATTGTATCTCATGTTTCGTAACTTCAAAAATTTCCAACAAAAACAGTACATCAAAAGTTTCACATCAACACCACATCCCCCATTTGAAAGTTAGTCGAACCTCGTGTAGTTTAAAACAAAGAAACTCGCCCGCTCTTCTCTGCGACGGCAACAGTTGAACTTCGTTACTTGACAACTGACAGCAAGTATTCCTCTCTGGGTATTAAGATGTTGCCGCGTGGTAGATCGTGACTAACCCGGGTCCAAATCCCAGCCAAATTGACACAGTGACTTGCTATTACATTCCAAGGATGCCCGTGTCACGAATTTGTAGACTTAATTTCGTCGATGTAACATCAACTAATGCGGTTTGGAGGTTTGGTTCACATACAACACGAGAAAAAGATTAATAAGAGTAGATCAATATGTGAAGCTTTGGAGTAAGGTTAAAAGAATATGAACTAAAGCGAGAGAAATTAATTTCCAACATAAAAATTGAGAATGAAAAACAGAGCAGTTTACTAAATACAAGGATCACATTAGAACAATAATTATTGGGCATGAGCTATATTTTACAATTTTATTTTAAATATGTTCCAAGTTGTTTTCTTCATCAATAATACACACAAATATTTTTCCTCCCACTGGGGAGTGAGATTATTCTTACTACCATACCTTTTTTATGTAGTATGTATATACATTTTTATATGTTCAATGAAATAAATACATACAGTTTATTAAAATACATACGGCCGATTTCACCACCGATTCCTAAACCGTTGCCTAGCAAGGAATTTCCCAAATTTAAGAACTGCCTAAACTTATCCATTTTGGATTTCACCAAACAAAGCAAGGCCCAGTTAGGAATTACTTACGTAGGCATCGGATTATTAGTTACTTTTATGATATTATATTTGCACACTGGAAATAAATGAATAATTTTTATAATTTAAGACATTTGTCAATTGTATTTGTCAACATTGACATTGGAAATTATGTGGAGATATTAATATTACGTTGAGGTATACAAAATAATTAAATTTTTATAGAAATTTCCTTTACATATATATATATTTATAAATTTATATTACAGAAGTGGAAAATATAAATGAAACAAAGATGAAAATGAACAAGAAGAGAAAAATATAAATGACAACATATAGAATAAATAATACAAAAACAGGAACTGAATTCACTGATTTCAAGTAAAAAATTTAAAATTTGACAGCCGGAACGCATATTTATGATATTTGGCTATGGCATTTTTGTAGAAATTATGAATTCAATTCATGTGAATACCTAATGTAATTTCCCAAAATATAAAATAAAGAATAAAGACGACATATTTATGTATTTACTAATTAATTTTATATCATATAACTCGTAATGTATATAAGATTATGTTTTCTAATGAAAAGGAAATCTTTTTCAAAACCATTTTTCATCACAGAATTAAAAAAAAAAATTGTTCTTTCTTTTCTATCTTGTGCATGTCTTTCTATTTCTTCGTTATAACTATCAAAATATTCAATAAAATTGTACAATTTTCATTTTGAAGTGTCAACTGTCAAACGTTGGGATATGTTTAGCGATTTGGGCACCAGAATCAGATACCTAGCTAAGTAATTCCTAAATCGAGATAGGCAATGCTTAGCAGTTGCTGAAATTTTGCTAGGTAATGCCCATGCGGTGGAATCTCTTATTAGACAAAGCGGGCCAACATTATAACTTTTCTTCCCCCGTTTAGATGGCGCTAGTATATAAAATTTTATTTTAAATTTGAAAATGACAGCTTACTGACAGCTTGATTGTTATTGAATTGGTTGATATATTTTTTAATTTAGTTGTGGTTTTGTTTATTTATGATATATACACATTTATCTGTGGTTGTTTGTGATTACTTGTGATATAAACAGAAAACAATTTATCACCAGATATTTGATTTGTGTGAAAAAACTTTTGTGAAAAAGACATCATACCATACATCAATTACTGTATTCCAGATTGCATTGCGACAGGTGTGTATTATATTTGTACTTTATTAGTTCTCAGATGCATAATTAGTATTTTGTAAGCTCGGTATTAATTAATTGATATATTTTACAGATGTTACTTTACATCGATTTCCAAATCCCAAAAATTATATACAAATGTTCAACACCGAATATTAAATGGGAAGAAAATTTTGTAAAATTGTGTAATTAGCGATAATAAGAAAAATAGCACAGAAGAAATACGAAAAATGAATAAAAAATAAAAACTTTAACAAGTAAAATAGTTCGTATTAATTTACTATTTCACTCATTTTATTTTAAAAATATAATATAACGCATATAATTTAATAGCTTAATATTTGATATAAATAAATTTCAACATACGCTCATTGTGAGATCTTCAAATTTATTACCAAGTGTTAATTGTTGAATTCGAATCAATTCAAAATTCCCGCCTCCTATACATAAAACTTCTTCTTCCCACGACCAGGGGGCGCTGTACTTATAGTACCGGTTTGCAGCATTACAGTTTCCTATCTATAATAGTGTCTGTGATCTGTGGTAATGCCTATGTGTGCACATCGGGTACATAGGCTTTACTTAAATTTTAGGAATCGGTGGTGAAATCGGCCAATAGTAATTTTGTAATTTGGTTTTTGACTATATCCGGGCCCTGACTAGGATAAAGGTTGAACGTATTTATATTTATTATATATTTGTATTCCACTGGACATCTTGAAAACTTTTGAGTGATCTAATTAGAATATATTGTAGGCAATTATAGTGTTTTTAGTTTGGTGGTGGTGTTGTTTCCAGGGCCGCTGCCGGTCAAGTGTAACAGGGGCCCGGCTATCATCGGCCGAGATCTCCACACACATACACACGCACCGATTATACACCTACATCACCTCACATGCATAATCGATTCCTAAACAAACCACAAAAACACCACACTAGTTCTATGTTATTTTTGTTACATTTATTCAACTGCTTTTATCAACAGTAGAAGTGTAGAACCGTTTCGTCGTAGCTACTAAAGAAATATTTTTTTTCTCTCATTTAAAACGGAGATTTTTTTGAAGTGTTCTTAAGTCACAATTTTAAATTAGGTTTTTAAACAATGAAATGAAGTTGGATACTTATATGCAAGTTTTGTCCATGACGTCATTGTGGCGCCTTTAGACAAAGACAGAAAATACCAAAAAACTTACCACTCACAAATATCCATATATTTTCAGATTTGACATATTAGATATGTGGTGACTATATTAAACTACGAACTACGACCTGTCTCGTTTATCAACAGTCTAAATTGGGATCTCATATGAAATTACAGTAAGATTTGTATAAACTACTGTAAATAATAAATATAATAAACAAATGAGGTAATAAAAATTTCTGGATTGCAGTCACAAAATTTTATTTAAATTCTCGGGTCGACCGGTTTTGAGCTCCACGTGAGCCTTCCTCAGGAGCTGAACAGTATTTACAAAACATTACAATTTAATAATCAGAAATAACAAAAATTATAATACATGCGAATTAAGAAAATTTTAGATATATGGCAAAAAAAATTTTATTACCTCATCAATATATCCAGTCAAGGAACTTTTTCTATCATAATAAACAAAACTGCAGTTTTGATGAAGATTTTTTATTTTTTGTCGACGTTTCGGAAATCTCTTATTAATTTTACATGCAATTCCTTCGCTTTTTCTTTTAGCATATCACTACTAACTGAACAATTTTGGTTACGTTGTTGCAGAAACCATTTACATAAGGCTGCTTTCATTTTTGGCAATTCAGCAATTTTTAAAGCGCGTTTTTTGTCCTGCTTTATCATCTTGCTTATGGTTTTATTTATCGCAAGTTTTTTTGTTTTTTAAATTGCAAATAGTGGAATTCTAGCACCATTGTCATGTTCAGACAAAATTTTTGCTTTTTCACATAGAGATAAAGTTTTTAGTTTAAATGAAGACGTGTTTTGGAAAGAAAATTAAAAATAATATTCGATAAAATAATATTTAGCACAACTAATACCGCACAGCAACACTACTTCTATCAACTTTTAAGCAGTGAATACACTGTGTTCAAATTAACGAAAGCTAGGTTGTTCACGTTGTAAGGTAGTCAATGTTAGAAAATATCTTGTTCGAACTACGGAGTAGTCTATATATTCGAGTGTTCACATTAACGCGATTGTACTGTATTTATATAGTACCACCACATTCTTCTACATAAATACTGAATAATAATTGTTTAAAAGTTTTTTATGTATCTCTGATAATAAGTGAGAAACGATGTATTTTCAAAATTAACAAAAATGGACTAAGGAATGTGGAAACAGTTTAGCTCTATAAAACAAATTCAACGCATTATGTTTGATAATACTAAAGGTAGTCTGTTTTTATTTTGCCGATAAAATTTGTCAATACGTTTTGTTTATTTAGTCTAAGCTTACAAAATTATCGATAACAGAAATATTAATAGACCGCAAAATGATATATAGGTATGTATATTTTTATTAACACTTTATACCGATTGTAAACCGATATTAATGTATTGAAATACCAAATTGTTTCTGCTTCACTAGATACGCTTCTTGTTAATATGAAACAAAAATTCGACGAATGGCTAGTTGTCAAATTCAATTAAATGTTTACAAATATATACTTGAACTATTTTTAATATTACGTAGCACATTCATACGAATTTCTTTTTTATTTGTTGTTTATTTAGTGAAAGATAAAAATATACTGGCTGGTTACTTTACACGACATTTTAAGTTGTGTCTTTTGACTTTCAGATTCATCGGAATATATTTCCTTTCCTGATCCTGATTAGTTATAATAAATACAATTTGTATTTTAATCGTAATTAAAAAAATCTGTTGTGGCCAGCACAAAACCTTCCGTCAATTCGATGTATTTTGTACATATCCCAAAACAAAATTTCCTTGAAAAAGATTCTGTATATCCTGTAAAATTATAACACGAACACACTATTCCTTTCCCTATTTTATTAGGGGTCGCCGTTTATTAATCTTCTCTTTTAATCATTTCTGTCCAACGCATCTTCTTCACACAATTCTTCCTCTCTCAAATCTTCTGCTACACAGTCCTTCCATCTTCTCTTTGGCCTTTCTCGTACTTCCGGCATTGAAAATTCCAATCTTGAGGCAAGGCTGCAACTGCAAGTCACTTGCGAGGGACACTCTATCACATTCACATATAACTTTCTGACCCTATACTTTCAACTTTGGTTTTGCATTTGACACTGACATCTGTCAATTAAAATTTTTCGAATATATCTTCTGTTTCCATAATTTTAGCAAAGCTGACTAATTTTTGAAAGTTAATCTCTTTTAATGTCTCTATAACTCTATATCTATTGAATATGAAGGAAAATGTATAGAGAATAAGATATGCTTTCATACTGAAAATCACAAAATGTCGAAAAATGATATTTAACTACGTTTTTTCAAGAAAAACGGTTAAAAACTTCAAATAAGGGTACTTCCGGTGGATCAATTATAACCAAAATCTAATCAGCTCTTCATATGGATGTAAAGAAGAGGAATGCGAAAGAATTATAATTTTTAGAATTGTAGTATTGGAGTTATCGTCGGAGAAAAATTTGTCACGTAGGGACACACACACACACCCACACATACAGACATCATCTTAAAAATAGTACATTCGTATTCTAGAGACCCTAAAACGTGCTTATTCATTAAAAACTCACCAATGAATTTTTTGACCAGACAATACCTTCCTTACCTAAAGGTGACGGAAGGTAAAAACTAAGGCAAAGAAATTAATTATGTTCCAAACCTACATAAAGGCTAAGATATGCAAAAGAACGTTTCGGCCGCATACACTGCTGCCTTCTTCAGAGAAAACATCATAAGTGACATAAATAAATAGTTATCTTGGTTACTTGTTGCTATTGTTCTGTAACTATTTATTTATCAAATTATGTTGTTTTCCCTGAAGAAGACATCTGTGTATGCGGCCGAAACGTTGGTGTTAATTTAAATATTTACAGTTAAACTAAAAGGGTAGTATTATTCTAATTGTTATTAGGAGTTCTGAAACAATAATTTAATAATTAGACATTTTTACGAGTATAGGACATTTTTGTAGAAACGCTCAAACTGTAAAATGTAATAATTTATGACTAAGATACCTTTTGCGAAAAACTGTTGTACTAAACTCTTTGGAATCTTTGAAAATACATGTCGCTGTATGTAACTCATATTTACAATAATTGGACTATGGTTGTTTATGGGGTATTCCACCATAACAAAAAAATAAGAAATATTTCAATTTAACGTAAAGTATGGCTCATTAAATAATAATTAAAACAATGAAAATATTTTTTAAATAAAGACTTTACGAGATATTTCACATTTCCTAAAAGGGAAAATTGACGTCATACAATTGTTATCTTTCTCTCGTAGCGTACTCAGAGCAGTGTGTGTGAGAAAGACAAGTATAGGGGAAATGTGACGTTACACTGATTTCTCGAAAATAAAATACTATTAAACTAGGAACAATTAAGATTTTTTAATACTATGAATTGCTTTAAAACTGAATGAAGTTTTATTTAAAGTAATAAAAAAAAATTGAGTGGAATGCCCCATTGTTAACAGTCGACAAATTTACCTCTTAGGATTATTAACAAATATTACAGTCTTTCAATATAGTCTCTTTCGAATTATTTAGTTAGCATTAACATACTTCGTCGTTAATATGCAAATATATTAAATGAAGTAATTATTTAATGAAGAATAATGCATCTTACTCGTGTTAAGTGTTTTACTCATAATTTCAGTGATTTGTGTAAGTAGCGGGGACTTTGATCTGTCCATATCAAACCCAGATAAATTACCCTATGGCACGAACCCGGGTAATTCCAAGTGCGAAACATTCTCCGGGCACAGCACACCTGATTAATTCAATTGTTAGGCAAATAACCACCCTGGGTAATATTAAATATTTACCTACTTAATATTCACATGATTCTTATCGCGATATTATACTTGATTAACCGAATTTATTATAAATATAGAAATAAGTTGAATGTGATGTATTATCGCAATAAAATTATAAATTCTAGTATAATTATACTTTGATTTATTACTTTCAACTCTTCTAAGATTTAAAGGTTAACAATTTAAAAATTGTACCAAACGGTATTCTCGAACGCTATACGCAAAGCTTTCTTGTACATATCCCACCAATATTTTTTTTTAATTCGGAATAAATCTTGGAAACCGTGTTTCTTCGGACTGTGATTCGTGATAAAATTGAAAAAAAATTCTTCGTTCGTTATTCGTTCCCTTCTGAATCAGTCTTTTCGCATGATCACTGTGATACAAATAACAAAATATTTGAAAATGGTGGAAAAAGCAAGCAATAAAATATTGGAATTAGAGATGCATTCGGACCGGGCCGGACCGAGCTTTGAGGTTTGGATCGACTCGGCCCGAAAATATAAATTGCCAGCCCGATTCGAAGATCGACTCGACAAAAAATTAGCTGGCCCGGCTCGAAAATTGACTCGAAATCGGGCCAAAGCTCGAAATTGGGTGCATCCGACATTCCCAATTTTGATTTTTATGTGAGGCGAAATGTTTAACTTTTTTTCGTGCCAAATTTATAAAAAAACCTCTATATCCTTATAACTTTCGACATTAGTTAACATAAGTTGTTAAAAAAAGAGACACTTCTAGTGTAAGTTTGTTATAAAAATTACAAACTTACGAGTATTTAACACTTTGTTTTCCTAAAGCGCTCGAAAATTTAAACTGTTTCACAAATCTTATACAAAAAGATATTATTTACATAAGGTTTTTTATCTAACTTTATTTCTACTCAAAAATAAGACAAGAAATCATTATAGTAGAAATAAAAATCACTTTTATTTAAGTATACGAATAGTAACAATAGTAATAATAACAACATGACAATTGCATTATTATGCTTTAATGAATAATTTTGAATTTTTGAAGTAAAATAACATTTTTATTATTAAGATGTGAAGTATGTTGTTATTAAATCATTTTGACCCTTTTCCACTTCATCCATTTTCATTAAAATATTAAGGAAACTGTGCATTTGATTAACTATAAGATTTTTCGGGCCGGCCCGAAAAGCTTGAATTTTCGGGTCGGGCCAAAGTCAAAAGTCCGATTCGCCTCAACTTTTGCAAATGATTAGCCCGATTCGGCCCGATAAAATATATCTTCGGCCCGGCTCGATGATCGACTCGAAATCTAGGCGGGCTTCGGGCCGGGCCGGGCCAAAGCTCGAGATCGAGTGCATCTCTAATTGGAATGTGCAAATTTATGTCTACATCAGAATCATCCGAACTACTAGAACTGGAGTCAGTAGATCCAACATTCATTATTGATTTCGATTTTTCTAATATTACAAAAATGTTAAAGAAACTTGTTTTCATATTTTACTTCGCATTCCATACCAAAAATATTATTTCTGCTTCAGCACAGTCCATCTTTAAACTATTTTCGATTTGGGTATTACTTCAATCAAAACAGCTGATTTATCATTTGACGTTTGCCGCTTGTTCGTTCGACATTGTGTGGGTTTCGCGTCGATTGAGTTAATTTTGTTGTTTCTTTGGATTTAAATTTAATGATGATTCTAAGGAATTATATTGAACAAATCATTATTTAGAAAATCATAATCAGATTTAAGTTAGAGTGAAGACAAAATCCCTACACATACACACACATACACACACACATACACACATACAGACATCATCGTGAAAATGTTAAAATTGGATTCTAGGGACCTTAAAACGTGGTAATTTTCTAAAATCTCGATATGTGATTTTTTACCAAAAGTAGCGGGAGGTAAAAAGTATGCTTTTAAATTGCTACTGAGTTTAATATATCTATACAGATATTTGAACAGAAAAACATTTTTTATAATACTATGGAACCACTGAAATATATACTAACTGGAAAGCGCGTACGTACCGTGACTGTGAAGGCATATTGAAAGCCTGCTGCTGGAGTAGTCGGCAAACTTCGAGGCAGTTCGTGAGTAGACGGAAATTATTTCGTGTGGCGCAGGTTTAAATAAATGAAGCACAATATGAAAATAAAGCGATCAGCTATGATACGAGTTATTCGGCTAGGTTCGGTTCGGCACGAACGTGCGCGAACAGGACCAGCCATTATTGTTCAATGAGGCTTCAGTGCAGCGTACGCTGATAGGTAGAGTATGCGAGTTCCAGTTAGTATATATTTCAGTGTATGAAACGTACTTATTCGAATTTTTTACAATAGATACCTCATTATGAATCTTAGTGTTTTATGTTACATTTTCTAATATATTAGTTCGTAAAATGAAAATGCATTAATTTAATATTAATTTTGTTTATTATAATGATGCACTCAACAATTTCCTGTTTAATTATATTAACACTCCTCTGTGTAGTTTTACACATTATTAATGACTTTACATTTATCATTTGCATACTTTTTGCATTAATCTACACTGAATTACCTGTAGTTACAACACAATTCAATTTAATTTAACGTTTGATTAAAATCTTAATAAAATAAAAATTATTTTTGGACTATAAATTTGACATTCAGTTTATTGCTGCTGCATTATGCGAATAATCTCTGCACATTTCTGAATGAAGAAAACATCAACATATACTTATTTTTAATTGCTCATTACAAGAAAATTAAACTAGCATTACTCTTTCATTTCATAAGCGTATTAACACTAACACTTCTCATCAACTTCACACCTCTTAATAATTAGCGAGCAACCTCTCATTACGTTCATTGCGTTGAGGTTATGTGTTTTACTGGAAACCCCATGTCCGTAGGGCAACACGAGCGCTTGCGTGCCTCTCTGGACGTTAGATTCCGACCCGCGGTTGTAGCATGCAACTAGAGAAAAACTACTGCACACCAAAGATATTTTTATATGTTTTTACTAATTTTTTACCTTACAATATAATCAAATAGAAAAATTTTTGTACTCTTGCCAATTTATTATTGGTGGAGTTAAAAATATTTTGTGTTTATTTTGACATCTCTTCTTTCTTTTCTCTTTTTTATTGATTCCTGCGTAGTTTTCTCGATAAATTTATTAATAATTTGTGTATTAAGAGCGCAAAATGAGATATTGTCGATTGAGAGGTTGTTGCCGTTCTCTCAAAATCGACATTGTCCATTTGCGCTGGAAGCACACACAAGATTTTTTCTACAATCGCCACAATGGGGCCCTCCAGTATAACAAAAAATAATAAAATGAAAATGCACACTTTGTACTTACTACTCAATAAATAACGATTATATTTTTACCTCCCGCTACCCTAGGTAAGGGAGGTATAGGGATCGTGCTAAAAATCTCATATCGAGATTTTAGTAAATGACCACGTTTTAAGTTCCCTAGAATCCATTTTTAACATTTTCACGATGATGTCTGTATGTGTGTATCTGTGTGTGTATGTGTAGGGATTTTGTCTTCACTCTAACTCAAATACTATCATTCAGAAAATTCTGAAACCTTGTATTTCCATCCCATTCTAATATGAAAAGAAGCCATTAGATTTTGGTGTAAATCGGATAACCGGAAATGGCACTTTACCTGAAGCTCATAATGATTTTTCTTCAAAAAATACCATTAAATGCCATTTTTTCGCATTTTATGTCTTATGAAAATTAAAGATTATTGAATTTTCTACTGGAATACATGAATACTTTTTCTATATATTTTACACATAAATTTAAAAATATTTTTTTTTATTAGTCGCGAAGCCTAAGATAAACACAATAATTCGTTTGTTACACAGTTCATATTTCAAATGAATGTAACTGACAGTTAATGTCACTGTCAAAAAACTAATCTCATCAGATTAATAATAGTGACATTTTAAAAAGAAAATAGTAAATAAAGCAATAGTTTTCTGCAATGGAACAGTTTGCAGCGGTAGTAAATACGTAAGTATGTATTTAAATTAATAAAAATTCAATAGCGGGAGGTTTTGTGTTGGCCACATCAGATTTTTTAATTTTAATTTATCGTTATTTTCTATTATTCTTGAGTTGTTTCTTTACCTTTATATGAATGCACTATTTTATTTCTGTATTCCTTTACACAGCTTTACGGCATGTTGTTTGGTTATGCAAAATACCGACAGAGCAATCATATGTCAGATTGACTTGTAGAGGTGGTAAATGCGTAAGCAACTACAGCGCCATTAGTTCCTGACTAAACGTTTCCATTAAGAGTGTAAGCAAGTGACATTTCACAACATTTTATAGTTAGAAATTCGGACAGCGAGCATTTTTTCGACCTTGTCGCGCATGAGCGGCAAAGTGACATTTTGCGTTGACAAAAGCGAGCGCAAATCCTTACTTTGTATAATGACTGCAGAAAAAATATTTTATGTTTATTCCGAAATAACATCACTTTTTCTTTTTCTCCTTTTTGATTATTCCTGCATCATCTTCTCGATAAATTTATTAAATATATTTATTATAACGCGTTAACAATTTCTCAAAATCTGAATCAAACAGTATTTACTTTTACAAGAAAGACGTTTCGGTGCACACCTACACCTTCTTCCGGGTAGTAAGATCTTACAAAATATTAAATAATTATCATGTACACAAAATACATTCGTTTTTAACAGTCAGTTTATATATCGTACAAAAAATAAAGAGCACATACAAATCTTTTGTTGACTTTGAGAGCAAATTGATGCGTATGTGCTTTTTATGAATTTTTTGTACGATATATAAACTGACTGTTAAGAACGAATGTATTTTGTGTAAATGATATGTAACTTTTTGAAAAATACTGAAGAAACGTCGGTTTTGTAAGAATAAATGCCATTGTTTCTGACTGAGTTTTCGGGTTATTGATAACACCTTATCCATACCAAGGTCGACAAATTTCCCACGTATTTATTAAAATGGAAATGTTTCTTGAGATACAGAAAAAAAAACGATTTAACTAGCTCACAAAAATTATCTCTTTATTTAAACCTGTATCACTTCACACATCTCTAAATAAACGGTAACATAGATTAGTGCAGTACTGTGTATGTGTGCCATACATAAAAACCTAATTACCCTAAAAATCGTTCATTACACATCTGATAAAATCTCTATCAAGATCTAATTAAACTTTTAATTGTTTTAGTCGTACATTTACAATGTTACGACGCAGTAGGCGTGGACATGCCCATAAAAAGTTCATAAATAATTCTATGATTGTTTTGCTGATGTAGTTGTTTTCTACAATACTCGTACAATATTAAAGCCAGATATTTTCATCTCGGATTAAATTAATGGTTAATTTAACTGTCGGTTATAAGAACAATGTGGCATCGAAAAATTGACACATATGTATTTTTACAACTAACTGTATAATATTTTCTTTTAAATGACAGTTAAGATAACAGACTGTTTAACCGATGATAAAATCAGATTTAATTCTTAGTTTTAATAATTTTCCTTAATGTACTTTAAAAAATCTGTGATAACTGTTTCTAATTCTTTGTTTTAATATTATTATTTATTTTCCTAGTTATTAAATCCAAAGATTAAATATTTTGAGTATTATTTATGATTTCCTTTTACTGATTTTGAATTTCCTACCGTAAAATCTGAACTTTTTTTAGTAAAGATTATGATACAAATTTTTATGATGTCAGCTATAGAAAGATAAAGAAAATCCAAAAATAAATATTATTTACAAGTTGTCAATCAAAACAAGTCTGATATTATACAACACCGGCACGATACTAAATCTAATCTAACGTTTATACGAACACCGGTTTTATCTTATAGCCAATATAATTTAGTAGCTACATATTTGAATTGGGCTTGCAGTGTACACATACATACATTATATAAACTGTATTTTTACTTCCTTATAAATACATATCTAAAATAAATAGTCTTTATCCGTACCTACATTTGAATTTTTAAAATTCTACTTGAAACTTTAGACATTGTGTTGATTCTATATTTTGAAGCTTCAAAGTAATATTTGTAGCATTCTTCACGTTAGAAAGGTATTGAGCAATAAAAAAAGAGTAAAATGCTTGACGAATACGTAATGAACGTTATAGAATATTTTCATAAAGCGACGTATGTGGTAACTCTGTTCAGAAAATAATTTGGAATTGTCAACATATTTTGTATATATTGGCTAGTATTTTAGCCTCGATTTTAGCATTCTGTATTTTTTGTTGATTTATATGATTTAGCAATAAAAAAAAAATCTGTTGTGTCCAGCACAATACCTCTCGCCATTCCCATTTTACGTTACATAAGTATTGTAATGCACTTCGCTATCGAATCATCGTTTTCTAACAAAAAAATTACAGAACTTTACCCAAATATTGTTTTTTATTGTATTGTTCTTACGCATTAATCTTAGTTTTTAAGCATTAATCTTTATGCAAAGCTGGAAATGGTAGTAAACGTTGCCATATGATAAACATTTTAAGCATTGCTCGTAATTATTAATTATAGCTCTTACGCATTGGGACATTCGGTGGATATGAGGCTTTAATTTTATTCATATTTTTGACAGCTCTGTTAAAATTTGTGTTAGCCTACTTAAAGGCTCATTCACAGCTTCGAAATTAAGAAATATAAATAAGACTTTATCATTGGTGTTTACAGCTTCGAAAATAAAACATCAACTGTCATTTAATTATATACATAATTAACAAGCAATAATAACAAATTCATACCTTTTAAAGCACTATACGCAATCATATATGCGAATTTTTGTCTTTGACAGCTTTTTAAAATTATATATAAATTGAAATCCTTTTGTCTTATGTTTAATTTTATTTTCAAGAGCTGTGAACACTTTCATAAGAATCTATTGTTTATATCGTTATTTTTATTTTTATGTATAATTTTATTTTTATTTTTGGAGCTGTGAATGAGGCTTAATGATAGGGATCTATGGCAATGTTGCTAGGCAACCCCTACAACATTTCCTACCCAAGAGATGGA
Organism: Ophonus ardosiacus; assembly: GCA_943142095.1. NCBI lineage: Eukaryota > Metazoa > Arthropoda > Insecta > Coleoptera > Carabidae > Ophonus > Ophonus ardosiacus. The sequence goes on from OW964824.1 coordinate 59,346,878, forward strand.
AGTGAAATCTGTTATTTCCAACCCAAAAGAGTGTCATTAAAGTTAGGAATGACGTATTTCCAAACCTCCACAATGTAAGAAATCGGTATAATACTATAATGATTGTGAATAATAGTATATTACATCCGAGGTGCGAGATGTTTCATTACAGCCGAGGGCTTATGTATATTACCGAGAGGCGAAGCCTCGAGGTGAGATAATGCGCGAGGCTGTTATGAAACTCCCACCGAGGTTATGTATACTATTTTATTCACAATCATCCTCATTTTAAATCAATAATTTTCAAAATAAATCAATGAATTATAACCTTTAATTTTATTAATATTTTGACAACTGTCTTAAAATTTGTTTAGCTTACTTAATTATGGGGATCTACGGCAATGTTGTTAGGCAACCCCTACATAAACATTTCCAACCCAAGAGATGGAAGTGAAATCTGTTATTTCCAACCCAAGAGAGTGTCATTAAAGTTAGGCATGACGTAAACCCAACCTCCACAATGTAAGAAATTGGTATATTACTATAATGATTTTGAATAAACAATATTGTATCATTTAGTTGACAGCAATGATAAATCTGCCATTTGACAGTTCATTTCATTTCAGTTTTTTAATTTAACTTTAAAATTTTAACCAGATATTGAAAAACCGGCCCTTAAAAATATTAAATGACAGGTACGTATAATAATTAAATTTTCTTGAAATGGATGGAATATTTAATTAATTAAGTCGCATTTGTGTCAAATGAAATAAACAAAATGATACAAGGATATAAGCAAACTATTTCTCGGTATTTCTAACAAGCGTTATGACACCAATGTTTATTGTGATTTATTTCTCGTGTTTGTATCTAAAATTTATACCCCAAAGCCTTGTATTGTTACATGAAACATCTGTATATTCATAATACTAATCATAGCTTGATATATAGCCTGATATATGAATATAAAATAATGTAAAAAAAAATTGTTCTGATGTGAGTAGAGCTTATCAATGTTTTTTGTTCGCAGAAAGCAGTTTCCAATCAGTCAGTAAGTGCTCTAAGTTTACATTTTGTTCAACCCTGACGCGTGAGCTAGTGATGTACCCTGTACACGTACACTTACATACATATTCCTACTTTTACTCCGGCTTTGGCTCCGGGGAAAGCTTTTAGCGGCGCAGACGTTGCATATCACCTCGCGTGCATCGGCGACACTTCAGATCCGGATCACAGTGGCCTTTGAAATTTGACAGCAACCCCGCAACATGTATATGGCTCATTTTTATATTTACACAGCACAAGTCAACCGTGACGTTCCCACTATGCCGCAAGCACGTACATTTACCTACGGTATAGTAAAATGTGCAAGGTAATTCAGTATTGACTAATTTAATTAAAAGCTTTATTCAGTTGGAAAGAGTTGCGTGACTTTATATTACCGGTATGGAATTGTTGTCAACTGCGTCCAATAGAAATGGATAATAATGCGCTTTAAAATCACCTAAATCACACATAAAACAGACATATTATTTAAAGCAGATTACTATTATACGAAAAACTTAAGGTAATTCATCCGTTGATGGCCACAATTCAAAATGTGACTCAAATAAATTTACCTGTCATAACACGAAAACCGGGCCATGTGCGTTTAACATGGTAAATAATTACATTTTTACCTCCCGCTACCCCTTGGCTAGGCAAGTATGGGGATCATGCAAAAAAAAACACATATTGAGGTTTTAGTAAATAGTAGTGTTGGCAAACTGGAAATTTTCCAAAATGAAATGTTTCCAACAATGGAAATTTCCTTACTGCTAATTTATTTATTTAATTAATGATCAACCCAACAGGCTAAGCCCAGATAAAGGGTTGTAAAAAAATACAAAATACACACAACAATACATAAAAATAAACAAAATGCTTATGACATATTACATAACATATTAATGAAATTTTTAAATTCCAAATGAAATATATCAATCCTCGAAAATTTACAATTATAAAGATTGCACATACAATATATAGGCGACAGCATTAAATAATTAGTTCTAGCACCCGGTAAATAAAAAGTAAAGCTACTTCTGGTACGAAAAGAGGGAATATGAAATTGGAGAGAGGAAAGAGTACAAGGATCGTCAACGCAGCTGTTTACAACTTTAAATAGATGTATTATTAGAGCATTTTCACGGCGTTCAAAGAGATTCTTGAAATTAAACATATGTAACAACTGTTTATAATTTACAGAATAATCAGGGTAGTTATTATGTGCCTTGTAATAAAGGTATTTGAGAAATTTTTTTTGAACAGATTCAATCAGATCTTGATGAACTTCGTAAATAGGGTTCCAAATGATGTGACAGTACTCCAGCTTAGAGCGGACGAAAGAAAAGTATAGGTTCGTAATTGCTGATAAATTTAGGAAAGTTCGAGTATTTCTTATTATGAAGCCTAGCATTCTCATGGCACTGTTATATATATATATCTTGTATATGATGTGTAAATGTAAATTTGGTGTCATATTTGACTCCAAGATCTCGTACAGTAGTAGATCGCGACAAGGTGACATTTTCGATCGTATAATTATGAACAATTGGCAATAGTTTCCTAGTAAAAGACATTACTGTACATTTATTTAGATTAAGATGTAATTTGTTAATTGAGCACCATTTTGAGAGTCTATCTTGTACTGAGAGAATTGGGTAAAATATTTTTAGGTCGTCGGCGAAAAGAAGTTTATCAGTGTGAATTACATCTGTCACATCATTAATAAAAAGAAGAAAAAGTAGTGGACCTAGATTTGAACCTTGTGGAATCCCTGAAGTCGGAGAGAAAGAAAAAGTTTCCAAAATAAATTCCCGGGAATATTACCAGTTTTTGCGGGAATTTTTCCTTCTAACATAACCTATTTCAAGTACTTTGACAACGTCTGTTGACAAACAAGTGTGAACGTGTGTCTGTTATTTGCAAAATTGGAAGGAAAATATCGTTGGTTTGGAATTATTTTATAAAATCATGTGTTGGCAAGAAGAAATATGCAGAATGTAAATTTTGTCATGCAAAATATTTAGCAAACTCTACAAAAATGACAAAACATATTTTTAAATGCAAATCTTGCCCGAAGTCAGAAAAAATTAAACTAAAATCAGATAAAACAGATAACAAGGGTAACTCATAAACAATTGAAGAAAAAAAATTCAAGTATTCTCAAATGTAGACCAAAATTACTTAAAAAACTTTTGGATTGAACATAATTTCCTAAAATGAATATTAACGACAATAAATCGCCGTCTCCATACTTTTAACTAACCCTGTACATATTTTTATAAATATTGAACACGTGTTGAAATATATTAATTACTGTTTGAGAACAAAATTAGCTAACATTTATGTAGGTCATAGAATATTTAAAAAAATATTACGGCTTAACAAATAACAAATAAGACTTTCTAGATCTATAAATTTAGTTAAAGTATGATTTTAAAGACAAAAAATCTGATGTGGCGTGCATGTTACTTTCGGGCAATTGCACGTATTTTGTACAAATCCTATTCCAAAAGTTCCTTGGAAAAAATTCTATATATCCAGTAAAATTGTAACACGAACATATACTATTTTCTACAAATTCCATATCGAAAATTCCTTGGAAAAGATTCTAATTGACATCTGTCAGTTAGAATTATTTCAATATATATCAGCTGTTATGATTATAGCAAAGCTGGCTGATTTATGAAAGTTAATATCATTATAATTCTTTAATTCTATATCTATTGAATATGAAGAAAAATGTATATTCAAACCTTATAGACAATAAGATATTCTTTTATATTGATAATTACATAAAATGTCAAAAAATCATATTTAACTGCGTTAAAAACTTCAAAAAAGGAACTTCCAGTTGACCAATTATAACCAAAATTTAATCAGCTCTTGATATAGATGTAGAGATGAGGAATACGAAAGAAAGTTTTAGAATTGTGGTACAGGAATTATCGTCGGAGAGAATTTTGTCACACACACTTACACACAAAACACACACACACACACACACACACACACTTACACACACACTTACACATATACTTCCACACATACAGATATCATCGTAAAACTAGTAAATCTTATTATAGATAGGGGCCCTAAAACGTGCTATTGATTAAAAACTCACCACCGAATATTTTGACCAATGACAATACCTTCCTTACCTAAATATAAATAAATGTTTGTAGTTTCTTTAACTTTAAGGTTTTTGTATCCAAATTCATCGTGTTGTTAATTTGTTCTTTTTGATTGTCCTTTGTCTTTTTCTGGATGCTGGTGGGATTCCCTCAGGGTTATGTTTGGAGGGAGGACTATTTGCATCCCTAGTTGTTTCCTTAATTTCGATGTTGGGAGGTTTTGGGGCTGGAATCAGCCCTGCCAATTTAACTATTCATAACGTTTTTCACATGTAATACATTTTTCTGACGTCATATTTCTGGCCATACCTGTCATGAGGATTATTCGTGAATGCCCTGATGTAAAAGTTTTCGATATTAAAGACTGGCTGATGATGGAAGTTTTCCAGCTTCCGAAACGTTCCAATACATTGAATATGTGTTTATAAAAATACAAATATTCTTCTTTTTTATCCACACCTCGAGAAGGCGGTAACTTTATATAGTATTTCAACTAAATATATATAAAGGTGACGGAAGATGAAAATAGTGAAAGTCCCCATCAAAAACAAGGTATTAGACAATTTAATTTCAAAATTAATATGTGCTTAGAATGACCGATTGTGATTCTAACGACCTGGGTTTCACTCAGACTAACGCTGGAAATTTCAAAATTACCTCCAGTTTTTAATTGATACCCACCGATGTATTATTTGAATAATGCAAAGGCTGATATATTTATTAAGAACAAAGCTAAGTAGGTATACAAAATACTGTCATAAAATTCTATATTAAAATCTCTAATTTTTTTTACAATATACTGGGTTCCAAAAGTTGTCATTCATTCTGATTGTTTTCTTTAATACATTTTTAGAGCAAAATAAATACACATACTGTGTTTTTGCACATATGTTAAGGTGAATGCATTCAAATTTTCCTGATATGGGTAGCTAGTTTCACATGTATGTAAATAAGAGCAGAGAAATCGATCAGTGGCAGTAGAAATAACACGAGAAAGTGAACGCTGAACGGCTGAACAAGAAACGCAGAGCCTTACTCGGAGATTTCGACATTAGCCTGTGACAGCTGTGACAGACGGACTAAGACAATAGAATCACGAAAATGATTTTATCTAGAAGTACTACACGAACCAACTGACAAATGGAACTGATATGCATTGCAACATTGTCTCCGGTCGTGGTAGTAAATGTGTGTTCTATGACAAATGGCCTAACACTCTATAAAATGCACATAAACACTGTCATATTCAATAAAAATAATCATGTCTTCATTAATGTTCTTTAATATGTAAATTAAATTAAATGTTGTGCAGTGTATTAGATTTTTACCTCTCGCTAAGAGAGGTATTGGATTCATGCTAAAATTCGCATGTCCAGATTTTATTGAATAAGCACGATTTAAGGTTCCTAGAATCCGATTATAACATTTTTAAAATGATGTCTGTGTGTGTGTGTGTGTGTGTGTGTGTGTGTGGATGTGTGTATGAGTGTATGTATGTCTGGATGTTGTAGACACGATTCCTCAAAAACTATAAGACTTAAAAAATATTTAACTGCAGTTTCCTCAATCTGATATTCCTGGGAAGAGCTGAAAAGATTTTGGTAACAATTGAACAACCGGAAGTAGTAGTTTTTTAGAAAAATTCTTCTAAATATAACTTTTTGGGAGTTTTTTTTTATTAAATATTGAAGAACATAAAATTCTCCATCTAATACACTTCAAATTTTTATTATATCTTGTATAGATTTAGAGATAAAGGCACTATAATTTATAGAGTACACTAATCGCAGAGGCTAAGGCACTAAGGAAACCAGTTGACAAATTCCAATGTTTATAACATAATTTGTAAATGGCACATGTTGAACAGTTTTAGTGACATTCTGAAAGCTTTTACTGGGAAGTATATTTAACTTTTCTTATTGTTTTATTAATCAAATATTTAAAATTATAGGTAAAATTGTGGTAAAATGCATATATCCATAAGAAATACCGCCAATCTGGTTAATGAATTGGAACAATCTTTGACATTTAGAAACTTCCTCATACAATGAAAAATAGATATAATTAGAATTATATATGTGCACAAGACATGTTAAATATAATAAAAAACAATATTTGGGTAATGTTCTGTAAGATTTTGTTATAAAACGACGGTTCGAAAGCGAATTGCAATATAATACATATATAGCCTAATATGGAAATGGCGAGAGGTCTTGTGCTGGCCATAACAGATTTTTTTTATCTAGAAACATTGAAACCAATTCGTTCTGATAGTCTTGTCATATGACGTTTGATAAGTATTGCAGTAGAGCTGAAAATTTTTAATTAAATACAGAAGGTGCTTTACAGTGGGTTGTATTAGGCTGTTTTAAGATCTGTATTAAGAGTTGTATTAAAAAAAAACCTGATTCAGTGGCTTGTATTAGACTGTTTTAGAGTGTTTATTTTAATACATGTGTATCAGTTGCATAGGAAATTAAAACACTTCTTAAAATGGGTTATATCTGTTTTAAGTATTGTATTAACCTTCATTCATAATGACAAATATGAAATATTGAAGTAAACTTATATATTGAATATTGAACTTAAAATGATATAATAAAAGAGAAAATGAATAATTTAAAAAATTGAGGTTAATTATTTAATGTTGTTTATTTTCTGAGTTTGTTTATTGTTTAAGTAAAATGGGTGACACAATACGTGCTATTGAAAGAGTTGAGCATGTTAGGCGTGTTGTTGTAGAAGACGAATTGTCAATCTTCTCAACTTGTTTAGGAGTAAGCTAACATATTTATTCGTGTTATGGATGTTACTAGTTCCTGAATATTGCGAAGAAATTTTTTGACAACCCATAAACAATTGTTACTGTCATTAAAAATTAGGTGTTTGACAATTTGGATAGACTGCTAGATTAAATTTATTTTTAAAAAATTCTCGATGCAGTCATTCAGGTTTTATTTTTTTCTGTCTGAACCGTAACAGATATCACAAATTAAACAGAGAGAGAGAGAGAAAAGTATACTATTGAATGTATCTTTCTGAAAAAAAAAATATGTTATCGGGGTGGCCATTAAAAAGTTACAGTCTAATCAATGTTGGGACACCTAAGTTTCATACACTAGTGGTTCACTATTAATAACAAGTATCACCTTAAAAGATGATTTATAACCATATAAACTGTCATACCAAATTTCATCCAAATCGCATAAAGCGTTCTGTTTTTACAAGCAAAATTAATTTTTTTTCGAAGAACTTTGAAGCAGAATTCTGGCTAAATGGTACACTTTCTGGTAGAAGCAAGTTTAGTTAAATCGTCTTATTTTAGCCTCAGGAATCTGTGGTTAAGCCGTGTCCCCTTATTTAAGAGACACCTTGTATAAATGTTTTCATAAAATTGTAAAATTAGAGATTAGGGGTAAAAATTATCTTTCATTTGGTTGTTACATATACTACAATCATCAACAGTAACACTTAACAAATTCTTCTGATCTGTTTTGTTAGCATCTGCTTATGTTACGTTACGTTACACGGAATCAGCATTCGACATGATCCAAATCCCAGGGGTCGTATTACGCGATCAGTCTGTTTGTTTTATTTAACCCACTCGGCAGTGGTTGCGTCTGCAGTTCAAGTTGCAATCCAGAGTTAAGTATCCGTCTAGGATTCCGTTAAGTGGTTAGGGTCGAATGACGTATGATTGCAGTGATAATTAACACCAACACTGATTTAGCATCAAGTAAAAGAGTTTGTGACGAGTTTGGCATGAACAGGTGTATAACCTGTAAATTAAGATAATATTACCGAAAATAAATTGTGGTTTATTTGTGGGTTTTCGTGGTTTTTATGAATTACGAAAGAAATTTTAATCTTCTGGCTGATTTATGTAAATTAATCTCTTTACAATTATTTAATTCTGTATCTTTTGAATATGAAGGAAAATGTATAATTAAACCGTATAGACAATAAGATATTCTTTCAAATTGATGATCACATGTCAAAATGTCAAAAAAATTATATTTCACTGCGTTTTTTCAAGAAAAACTGTTAAGAACTTTAAATAAGGAAATTTCCGGGTGACCAATTATAACCAAAATCTAATCAGATCTTCATATAGATGTAAATAAGAGGAATGCGAAAGAATTATAATTTTTAGAATTGTAGTACTGGAGTTATCGTCGGAGAAATATTTGTCCCCCCCCCCCCCCATCGCTCCCCTTAAAACCCACACAGACATACACACACACACACACACACACACACACACACACACACACACACACACACACACACACACACACACACACACACACATACCTACAGACATTATCGAAAAACTAGAGAAATCGTATTCTAAAGATCTAAAAACGTGCTTATTCATTAAAAACTCTACCGATTTTTTCAATCAAAGACAAAACCTTTATTACCTAAAGGTGACGGACAGTAAAAACATTAAGTATATACAAGAAAAATATATAAATGTGAAAATTTTAACGAAAATCACTATTTTCCATCTTTCGAAGAGAATTACTACTACTATTGGTAACTGTACTGTTTTCTTACACCTATGTAAGTCAGTGGCGTAACTAGAATTCATGGGCCCCGGGGCAAAAAAAAGATTTGGGACCCCCTAGGTAATACTAATATAGGAATATGTATGTTCGAAAATGAAAATTTATTGATTTTTTAAAGTACAGAAAATATAATTAAAAATTACATAAATTAATACAAAACAAAAAGACGACTGATGTGGCCTATAGCCCATTTATAATAAAACAAAATTGACACTAAAAGTAGCATAAAAATATAATGAATATTGTAGTTGTCGCTTATTAAAACTCTCTTTTTCGTGCTTTGGAAATAGCAAAGTTTTCTATAATTTCTGTTAAATTCATTTTCGAAGCATAGCAGATCTTAAATGCATCAAATAAATAATAACCGTCATTATTAAAATTTTGATTTGTGTATTATTTTTTCAAAATTGAAAATTGATTATTTTTAATATATCGTTTATTATATTTAATCGGGGCCCTTAAAACTTGGGGGCCTCGGGCATTTGCCCGAATTGCCCTGTGATAGCTACGCTACTGATGTAAGTATAAACTGTCACTTGAACTATGAAGTAGTTTTTTTTTACAAATGTGTTGTTTATTGTGTAAGTCACTACGAAAAAACCTTCCTTTGTGTGTGAGACACTATTTCTATATTGCTAATATTGTTTCACTCTACTTTGGCAGTAAATATCTCAGCTAACGGTAGATAAACCTTTATAAAAATTTGAATACCTGTGTAAAAACTCATGAAAAAGAACAAACATGAATTACTTAACTTTGACAACGTTAAAATACTGTACACACAAGTTAACTTACATAAAAGACTCACACTTGATATGCTGCACATTAATAACGATTCTAACAAAATTAATCTAAAAACGGACTGGCGCAAATATCAATAAAATCTATACTAACATATTAAAATTTAATAAAATTTAATAATAAACAACAAACATGAATAATATAAAAACGCAATAAAATAATTTTATTTACAATCATTATAGTAATATACAGATTCCTAACCTTTTGGAAGTTGGAAAATAAGTCATTCCTAACTTTAATGACAATCTCTTGGGTTGGAAAGTTGGAAATAACAGATTTCACTTCCATCTCTTGGGTTGGAAATGTTTATGTAGGGGTTGCCTAGCAACATTGCCGTAGATCCCCATAATTAAGTAGGCTAAACAAATTTTAAGACAGATGTCAAAATATTAATAAAATTAATGGTTATAATTCATTGATTTATTTTGAAAATTATTGATTTAAAATGAGGATGATTGTGAAAAAAATAGCATACATAACCTCGGTGGGAGTTTCATAACAGCCTCGCGCATTATCTAACCTCGAGGCTTCGCCTCTCGGTAATATACATAACCCCTCGGTCGTAATGAACCATCTCCCACCTCGGATGTAATATGCTATTGACAATTTCATTTACAGTAAAATTTTTGAAAGAAGTCCGATCAAGACCATCTACGAATTGCATCTATGAATTAAGATTTTATGCTGTCAAATTTAGTAGTCTCGTTTACATAGTTTTTATGAGGTACACAAGATATTATGTAGTCTCATAAAAACTAAGTAAAAGACACTACTAAATTTGACAGCACAAAATCTTAATTCATAGATACAATTCGTAGATGGCATTGATCGGTCTTCTTTCAAAATTTTACTGTACATACCTGTGTAAATCCCTTTGTGATAGAACCACCTTAACGGGCATTGAATAAACTAGGCTCTTTAATTAACCTCAAAAATAAAAATGTAGTGAATTCAAGTTCGGTGAACTTGGAGGTCCAGTTGAATTGCAACGCCTAAAGAAACGCGGTTAAACAAATTAATAACAAGAACTTATATGAATTTACAAAGAATAGTTTTTAAATCTGAAACGTGTATATTAATATTTTTTTTGTTTTGTCTAATATTGCCGCTGGTTTTCAAACACCGTGAAGAGATGACAGCAGAAAATTTCGATGAAATAACAAATAAATGTTCATGTCAAAAATATTAAAAATGAAATGGGCGCTAGATAATACGCTGACCACTAAAATTTTTCTATTTACATATGTATATAAGAGCCAATTTTCAGCCACCGCAATCCTCTTGTGCTTTTTCTATCTACCCCTTGGTGTAGTGCTAGTGTGTGAGGGAGTAATCGGGTGTCGAATGACGCAAGGCTCCGCCGTCGCTCGGATCTCTGTCAACACAGGCGCTCCGCATCAGCTGTGTTTGCGGATCTGCCACTCTGGTCTGTGATGAGAGTATAGAGTAGAGCTGTTTTCTGTCTACAGACTCTACGACCGTACCACTACCGCTTGGTAAATAACGATTACCAGATTAAACGCTCAAAAAATGAGGGGAATTTCAAGCCTTGTTGACTGCACGGATGAATTTTAATGCTGGTAATGGATATTGAAACGTTGGGGAGCTAATTTAAAATACTACGTTGAGTTGAGTATGTTGAGAAATAGTTGGTTCATCAACAGGGACGTTTATTCTCATTTGCTCGATCGAACCTTTTGCATTATTTATTGAATAAACTTATTTATACAGGGTGTTATATAAATAAGTGATCAACGCTTAACCCATGGTAGAACTGACCCCAAAAATAATAAATCTGGCAATAATTTTTGTTTAACATACTTTCTACAAGAACTATAGGCCTTTAAAACTTTATAAAAAAGTAAAAATCAATGTGTTCTCTGGAAAAAATGTGATACCTGTCACAAATGACATATAAAATCATTGATTCTATTTGGAAATAACTCTCTGTACCGTCTTACAGCAGCACGACTATTTTGTAATGTCTCGCCATAAACCATATGCATGTCTGCATACTCTTGGTTGGTGAAGGTAAATGGCATTTTGAGAATATCAAAAAAACAGAATATAAATTGTACGTCTATGCAAAAAAACATTTAACGTCAGATTGACAATCAATATTTTTTCCAGAGAACACAATGATTTTTACTTTTCTATAAAGTTTTGAACTATGACGTGATTGGTCAGTTTTAAAGGCCTCTAGTTCTTGTAGAAAGTATGTTAAACAAAAATTATTGCCAGATTTACTATCTTTGGGGTCAGTTCTACCATTGGTTAAGCATTGATCATTAATTACATAACACCCTGTATAAAAAAAAAAAAAACTTGTATTGTTGCTACTCCTCTCTGGGTTTAATTTTTTTTACCTCCCGCTACCCTTGGTAAGGGAGATATAGGGATCGTGCTAAAAATCACATATCGAGGTTTTAGTAAATGACCACGTTTTAAGGTCCCTGGAATCCATTTTTAATATTTTCACGATGATGTGTGTATGTGTGTGTGTATGTGTATGAATATTGTCTTTGCTCTAACTCAAATACTATCATTCAGAAAATTCTGAAACTTTGTATTTCTACCCTATTCTAATACAAAAAGAAGTCATTAGATTTTACTGTAAATCGGATAAACGGAAATGGCAGTTTACTTGAAGCCCATAATGGGTTTTCTTCAAAAAATACTATTAAATGCCATTTTTTCACTTTTTGTCATTATGAAAATGATAGATTATTGAATTTTGTACAGGTATTACATTAATACTTTTTCTATATATTTTACAGACAAATTTAAAAATCATTTTTCTTTTTCTAATCCCGAAGCCTAAGATAAACACAATTCTTTTGTTACACAGTTTATTTTTCAAATGAATGTCTGACAGGTAATAGTTATTTACATTCGAGTGCGTGTAAGTTGTATTTTACAGTGCGACAGCTTTGTTTAAGGCACGAGCACTTAAGGCGAGTGCCTTATTAGCTGGAGCGCTGTAAAATACTTCACGCACGAGAGTTGTATCAAATTTTTTGGCCGACGATAATGAAAATCACTTTTTTTAATGAGATAGGTTATACTTCTGAAAAGGGTTAGTTTAAAATACTGGGGTTAAGTCAATTTCCAAATTAGATTTTACTTACCTTCATTAGAGTACTTCTTCTAGCGAAAATTTATTTGTAATAATAGACGTTGTATATGACGATAATGAAAATCACTTTTTTAGACGATCATTGTGATAAGTATGACATATCAACGTACTATCCTAACACTGAAAGTTGAACTTATGACATTAGTGTTACGATATATTTCATATCGTAATAGTTGACACGGTTGCTAGGTTACTGTGTCATTATTTTCTAGCTATATGTATAAATTATTCATTTGACAGCTGTCCGTACGTTTGGACCTAAATTTCAGTTTTGTAAAAAAAGTAAAATTAATTTATGCTCGTCTAAAAAATAATGTTCGTAACTTGTATGAAATTCAAATATCTTAGCTCGTGCGTATTGACTTGCACTCCGCTACGCGTCGTGCTTCAATTTGCACTCGCATGATATTTGGTATTTTTCATAACTTGTTACGAAAATAACTATTTTTAATGAGATAGGTTGTACTTCTGAAAAGGGTTAGTTTAAAATACTGGAGTTAAGTCAATTTCCAAATTAGATTTTACTTACCTTCATTAGAGTACTTCTTCTAGCGAAAATTTATTTGTAATAATAGACGTTGTTTATGACTGATAATATATTTATTTGCTCATCTTTTCTTCGTAATAAATAATAGGTAGGTGTCTATATTTGACATTTCAGCAATGTTCGCCTCGCGAATTTGACAGGTATATCGATCGGTGACTATGTCGGTAACGGCGGATTTTTACAATAATGACAGATGTTGCTGCCGTGATTTTGGTTTATATAAATTAATTTTAAATATAGGAAATGTTAAAGTAAAAAAATAACTTAAGTAGGTAGTACTTTTTATTATAGTAAAGATGATTTCTTTTCTAAATGCCCATAAACGTCCAGTGTATTTTGATTATTTTACCGCATAGTTAGACAAGTTACAACACAGTAAGCGTAAAATGTAGGTTACACTTGCTGTGTATACAATTGTAAAGTTCCCATTACACTTTAGGAGGGCAAAAACGTCATTGTCAAATAACTAATTACTTCAAATTAATAATAGTGACATATTAAATAATAAAGAAAATTGTAAATAAAGCAATAGTTATATGCAATGGAACATAATATAGTTTGAAGTATTACTAAATACCTAGGTATGTATGTAAATTAATAAAAATTAAATAGCGGGAGGTTTTGCGTTGGCCACATCAGATTTTTTCCTTGGAGACGGTGAGAAATTATTGCCCTTCTTCCATAAAATAAATAGCTGATGCCCACAAATCTACCAAATTTTATTATGTCACCTGAGGAGGTGACTATCACTCGCTTATGTCCGGACGTCAACATTCGGGGTATCCATCTTACTGATATCTTATGAAACCTTGTAAATTATTAACACTAGAATAATCAAATTTGGCACTTCATTTGACAGATAAACAATAAACAATTGCTGTTGTTATAAAGACAATATTTCAAAGCCCACTATGTTAGGGACACTAAATATTCCAATCAGTTTAAAACCAGTTTCAAATTACGTACTCGTACTGAAAAATTGGCAATTAGTTGCATATTTTCTCATGTATTTAAGTTGTGGATTATTACTTATAATCTAGGTGACAAAAATGATAAATCTTTCTTTGTTGAAATGAGAATATTATAAATTAGTGTCATTTATATGTGTCTCATTTACAAATGTTTTTATCAAATATAATTAACAAATTACCGCAATTTTTAACAGTTAAAGAAAGCACATGAATAATTCATGATAATTTATTAATAACATATCACATGTCTTGTCAGCTTTCACACCTAATTATTTCCTTTATTTTGATAAACGGAAACGTAAATATTTCTGCGAATTCATATCATTATGTTAATGATTTGTCCAAGATATTGGGCTGAAGAATAGTGTGTGATTAGCATAAGTAGCTGTGGAGTTGTGTAGAGTATGTTACACCTACATTGACTGCCACAGTGTCTGCTGGAATCAATTTAGAGTACGAATACAATCTCCGCGTGGCTGTCATTAATGTATTCATCGATGTCGTTGTCCCAACACACCATCATTTTTCAAACCAATCCAGACGGAGGAGATGGTAGTATTTTGAGGTATGCTGGTTATGGACATTTATAATTTATAAAAATGTGTAACTAGTATTAAAGAAATTTATACAATATTAAAACAAATTATATGTAACTGGTAAGGCGAAATTTACTATATTTTTTAATGATACTTTATACTACTTTTGTAAATTCATTGTAACTGAAAATGGACAAATATTGTCCGAAACATCCTAGTTTTTTAAATAAAGACAATTATGACTGCTAGTCACAATTATTGGAACCTACGGCCTTGTTTTCCTTTATTGAAATTTATTTAGAAGTTATTACCTCTCACTAAGAGAGGTATTGGAATCATGCAAAAATCACATATCCATATTTTACTGGATAAGCACGTTTTAAGGTCTCTATAATCCGATTATAATATTTTTACGATAATGTCCGTATGTGTGTATGTGTGTGTGGATATGTATGTGGATGTGTGTGTGAATGTTGGAACCACGGTTTCTCAAATACTATAATACTTAAAAAATATTTAACTGCAGTTTCCTCAATCTGACATTCCTGGGGAGAGCTGATTAGATTTTGGTAACAATTGGACAACCGGAAGTAATAGTTTCTTGAAAAAATCTTCTAAATATTATTTTTTGGAAATTTTTGTTAATACAAATATTGAAGAACATAAAATTATCCATCTAATACACTTATTTTTTTATTATCTTGTATAGATTTAGAGATAAAGACACTATAATATAATGTAATACATCGCAGAGGCTAAGGCACTAAGAAAACCAATTGACAAATTCAAATGTTTATAACATAGTTTGTAAATGACAGATGTCAGTGTCAAAAATCAAGAGTTTTAGTGACATTCTGAAAGCTTTTTCTGGGAAGTACATTTAATCTTTCTTATTGTTTTATTAATTAAATATTTAAAATTGTAGGTAAAATGCATTTATCCATCAAAAATACCGCCAATCTTGTTAATGAATTGGAAGAATCTCTGACATTTAGGAACTTCCTCATACAATGAATAATAGATATAATTAGAATTGTATGTGTGCAGAAGACATGTTAAGTACAATAAAAAACAATATTTGGGAAAAGTTCTGGTAATTTTATTGTTATAAAACGACGGTTCGATAGCGTAATGCGATACAATACTTATAGAACATAAAATGGAAATGGCGAGAGGTATTGTGCTGGCCACAACAGATTTTTCGTATTTATGGGCCGGAAATTTTGACAAAATTCTTTCAAGTTTGAAATATCCAGTATATATTGTCTCAGAAATAGGGGGACGTGGCATAACCACAGATTCCTGGGCCCAAAATAAGACTATTTAACTACACTAACACTTACCTATATGGATATATAACGCGGGGCACGAAAGATGAACTATGGAAAATATGTTAGCACAAATCACTGTCTAATATAGGCGATCAGTTTAAATCCACATGAAATACATATAATGTACCTATTTTCCGCATACCTAATATAACATATAACAGTTGCCCAAATAAGTTTTAAAGCTACGCAACCTTTCTTATATTATTACAGTCGGATCCATTAGGATCATATTCATAAGCGTACATAAATCAGTTAGAAGCACAAAGTTACTGTAATAATTATTATTTGACGGCATTTGTGGAATATCACGATATGAGCATTTCTTTCCCTTACCGCTCAAGTCAAGATTCGTGTCCCGCACTGTAATTCATGTAATGTCGTCTCCGGTGGTTCAATGGTTAGAGCAACACCTCTTTAGTCATGAGTGTGCTCGGGGTTCTGGGTTCGAATCCCACTAAGGCATGGATGTTTATGTATGTGAACCTACTCAGTAATTAGGATTTAATCCTGTTGAGAGGTTTTAAATAAAAAATAAAAAAAATATGAAACCTGGATGTCACGACCATGATTAGTCCATAACTTTTTAATGGCAATTGTTACTGTCCATAGACAAATAATACTCTTTAGACTGGAAACTTGCATGTACGTACAGTGAACATTACACCTGGTGGTTGGAATAGAACTAAAATGTAAATTAGGCAACCCGTTTTTGAATTTTATACAAAATATGGTAGTTTTGTTTGTTGATATCAATTTATTTTGATATTAAACTGAATGTGCACAAATTTAATCTTGAATTATACTTTTCATTTAGGTTTACATAAAATCTTATTTTCTAAATAGATTTATGTCATCTTCATTGAAATAATTGTAACAGTTTAACAAAACACGAAATGAATTACTTATATGGACTTATCAACATGTAAAATTAAACTATGTTTCATTAAAAACTTGCCTAATAGACACACAGATGTTACAATGAATAATCACAGTGAATTATATAGAACCGTGATAGAATCGAAAATACAATTCAAAATGTCAAATTCATAAATTTACGTCAAATTCAAATATTTCCCACGCATCCTTATTTTCCACCTCAGAAAAATACGTGGACCAATAGTTCCTTAGTAATAAAAAATGTAAGTTCTTAAAGCGACGTTCGCGACATCTATTGACTGGAATTGAGTACTAATGGCAAAGGCCCGGAACTCGCCATATACGAGCCCTGTCCCATAAGTGTTGTTCCAGTTGCATGAAATCATTGAAATGACTTATTTAAGCAAAAAATCAAAACACTTACTAATTTATTTCCATTGAATTATAACTTAACGCCTTAAATACTGGAAATAACTGATCTACACTAACTAATGCAATTGGATGCAGCTTCTCCAGTTGAGCACAAGTATAAGAAATGCATTTTTTTATGACTGGGCCAACACTTATGGTACAGGGCTCGTAAGTTTCCAAAGGTTGTTACTGTGATTAAAAATTAGTTGTTTTACATTTGGATAGACTGCTAGATAACATTTATTTTAAAAATTAAACGGCGCAGTCACTTTTAATTTTTTTCTGTCTATCACAACTTACGCAGAGAAAAAAAATTACCATTGAATGCTTCTTTCTGGAAAGCAATAATTTAACGTTACTGACTTTGCCATTAAAAAGTTATCAACTAATCAACTAATCATGGTCTTGATACCCAAGTTATTATTTTTTTTAGAAGATCATTGAAGCAGAATACTGGCTGAAAGGTGCACTTTCAGATAAGAGTAAGTTTAGTTAAATTGTCTTATTTTGGGACCAGGAATCTGTGGTTACGCCATGTCCCCCTGTTTCTGAAACACCCCGAAGATTTTAAATTTACAAAAATTGAATTTATTATTTTTCTTGATTTCTGTGTTTGGCACTATTTTACCTAGGCAATTTTCGCCACCATTTATATTTTGACTGGACAGGCATTCAAACATAGGACGATACGAGCAAATGTATTTCTATCAGCTATTAATATCGAAACTGATACTGATACCCTTTTTTGTGACCAAGTACCCATCCTTACTTATGATGAGTCTCTTCGAACGTGTCTTGTGCACACGTGTGGGTGTGTGCCTTGTTGAACAGTGGAACAAGTCAACATCAACACTGTCGTGAAGATGATGCCTGTTGCTATAGCTGTTGCTGTTTCATACTCATTAAACCCGCTGCTTTTGGTTAATTATTTCCATTGACAGTGAGCATTGATAGCGACACCACAACACAAAAAGACGGACGTCTATATCCGATTGCTACACGCGACTAATTGACACGACAGGACCGTATCGTAACGGAAAAGAATAAGAATAGAATCATAAGAATATGTAGTGTTAATTACTGCTGTACTTGGTGTTACTAATTCTGTAATTAATAGAACAAATGAGCATGAGCAGTTTTGCTTCTATTATAATTTAAAGTCATGTAGGTATTTAATTATTTATGAACCCAAACTCATAATAATTCGGTCGGTTTACATTTTCAACAAATCTGTTGTAGCCATTTCCATATTTGGCTATATAAGTATTGTACATATTTAACATTTCTGGATCACACAAAAACACATAACTTCTTTATGTATTTTTATATATTTTAATTCATTCTATGAACAAATTTCCTTTTATTTTTCTAATGTTCGAGATTCTTCCAATGCATTGATGGGATTTACTGTATTTCTGAAGGGTATGTGTTAATATATGTAGGTATCTATAATTATAAATATTTAATTAATAATAAAATCAGAAATATTAAAGCACTTCTCAGAAATGTCTTCAGTAATGTCTCTGGTTTTGTGACACTGACATTTATCTGTCAATTACAAAAATTTTAATTTTTCCACTTGTTTTCCATGGGCTGTGAGATTAATGAATGAATGTAATGCCAACATATTATTTTATTTATTTATATTTCTTTATCTCTAACTCTATACAAGATATAAATTTTTTATTTTAAGTATTGGATAGAGATTTTTATATTCTTTACTATTTGTAATAACATGAATTTTCAAAAAATAATATTTAGAATTTTTTTAAGAAACTAGTACTTCCGATTGTCCAATTGTTACCAAAATATAATCAGTAATGTCATATTGAAGAAACCGCAGTTAAACATGTCTTAAGTCTTATAGTATTTGAGAAACCGTGGTTCCTATATCGACACATACACACACACGGACATCATCGTAAAATATTATAATCGGATTCTAGGAACCTTAATACGTGCTTATCCACTAAAATCTGAATACATATGCGATTTTTAGCATGATTCCAATACGAGAGGTAAAAATTATAAAATTTACACAAATGATTGAAAATTTCTACAAAATTCTTTCAACTACTGTAAACATAAACTTAAAACTTTAAAAAACTCTCGGTCAAATAGCTGGTGATAATAATTCGATCGGTATTTTAAGGGTCACCTTATAGTCCAGACCTAACTTTAGGCTCAATGAAAAGCAACTTCCTAAAATTCCAGTGCGTACAAGAAAATCTACCTTGCAAGACGTATGGCAAGGCATAATACTCACAGGAAAATGTGCAGGGCTTAGAGATACAATGCCTAATAGAATTAAAGCTGGTATTACAATGTCTATTTGCACCAACAAGGCTTAAATTTTAAGCTAGGCTTAAACAAAAAAATGCAAATCGGAATTTTGACAGCAATAAATTATAATTCATTTGACATTTCATTTCGATGCAATATTATCAATTTAAGTCGAGTTTAATGTTTAAGTTACTTTGGTGCAAACGGCCATAATATATGCGATGTAATCCAATATTAAATGGCAGAGTACTTGAACAACATATCCAGTTTTTGTAAGTTTAAAATCTATGTTTTCAATTAGTTGAAAGAAATTTGAACGAATATGAATTTGGGCTCGTAATCATTCTCTTTTATTTATTTGTTTTATTTATTTTAAAAACAGGCCATAATTATTATTTTCTTATGATGTAAATCAGTGTTTTTTTTTTGTATTTTACACTTATGTATGCTTTTCCAAATGAATAGAAGCCAATTAACAGTAAAAACTAGTTGTGTTTGACACTATCTTTGTTTTGTTTGTGATTAAAAAATATATAATTGTCTAATTAAATATTCAACAATCAGTTGAAGTTATTAATTATCAATACTTCATTAGAAAACATATCTGCTGCTACAAAAAATAGTTGGAAGAAATGGTGTACCAATTATTATCGTTCAAATTTTTATTTTGTAATTGACATTTTTTTTATATAAATAATATACAAAAAAATAAATCATCACGAATTATTTCCTGTTTTTGGGCGAGCCAATCTGCTTTTATTTTCTATTCATAGATTTCGGTGTGACAAGGCGAGTGCAGTTCAGTAACAAGCTAATAACTTTAATATAAACTCTAGTAAATTATGGTTACAAAAACAATATTTCAACTCTGTTATTTTTGTAAGTCAAAATTCAATTTAGAAATAATTATTCATTTTCTGTCTGTTTAGTCTAGATGTCAGCAGTCTAGATATTTATAGTGTTGACAATTAAGTCTAGAAGTTATTGCAAGCCTACGTGTAAGGTTTGAAAGCTGGTTATGGAGGCCATATGATGCTCTGCACACTTTATCTCCTCAAATATCTTCTCACGAAGATGATAACGTTTTTAGTTTTTTAGTTAATCTGGTTTGTAGTTTTATGGAGTAAATATGTGAAGTCGGTGTTTGAGACTCAAGTGGAAAAGATATGTAATGTCTGTGGTTGCCCCTCATGGCAAAAAGTAATATAGATTTTGAGTTTTGACTCGCGTTCTGCGTAATGCGAATATTTTGGCCTAAGAATACATCGACATCTTTAGGTTTTAGTTATGTTTAGTCCAATAAAATTATTGTAAATATCAAGAATGTCCGTGTTCATAATATAAATTCATATAAGTGAAAAAAAAAGTGTCATCGTTCTGTAAAGAATAAATTCAGAAGCATCGTTTCTAAGAACAGTTAGAGAAAGACCACCATTTTTCATCGAAACGTACAGTAGAATTAATTACGATATCATTTTGCTTAGTAAGCAACTAGTTATGAATTTAAATTCAATTCTCAACAAACTATTAACTGATAACCGCAGTGTTCGAGTAATTCAGAATACGTTAACGCATATGTAAATTTCTTACAATGATTAACGATTTATAAACTGCAACTGCTTCATTTCGTTCAAAATTTTCTCTGAAACTGCAAGTAATAGAATTGACACAAAAAGCTGATGGTTTTTTATAAGTTATGGAATAACCATTCACACCAATACGAGCTATTTCTAAACTTATGTGAACTTATGTGTACTATTATAGAATGTATTGTAGGATGCCTCTATTCTGCACACTTCTGTAAGCACTGTAACCTTGTTAAATGTAAGAAACTATAGTGAAAATGCTATTCTGTAGATTCTTAAATTCGCTCCCAACATGTACGCGTGTTAATTCTGTTGTCAGTTTCTGAAATTTCGACACGTATTAAATGCGCAATAATATTTTTTTAATCGTGTCGAAATTTCTGAATAAAAAACGAAAACTAAGACGATTTGCAGATGTTCAAAATTTTAAAGAAATTTCTTGTAAGTTTAAATTGCGAACCGCTCATCGGAGCAAAAATACGTACCTACTTGGTATTACACGAAATGAATGAGAATTCCAAGCTGAATTCAAATTTTCAAACCACGGTATCGTATCTTTAACCGGTCACAGTGGTTGATGAATTTGTAGGAAAGCGATGGCAAAAATGATTTAAAAATTATCGATAATTCACTTCTTTTGATACCAAGACGAATGTAAACCGTTATAAAAAACCGTTTAAGCTAGACAAAACCGTTTAGGCTAAGTATTAAATACTTAATGTTGTTTATATTTTGAGTGATTTAATTTTCTTTCATTGTTATTCTGCTTACCTATTTTTGAACATAACTCTTGAGAGTTCATCCTACGTAAAAAATGCAACAACCCTTTTTGTACAAAAAATACGAGAAAATAGCCAAAAACTTATTTTTTGCACCTTTGATCTAAGATGGCGGCTCACGTCGAGCCTTCTTAAGGTCACAAATTTGAATTTTTCATCCCCGTCTCGATCTAAACAACATAATGTTAATTGTTTCTACCCCCCTTTTGTAAGGCAAAGGTCTTTGTGGTCTCCATTTTTAAGTAAAAGGATTGATTATTACACCCGAAATATTGGCATTGGAACTAAACCATTTTTATATACACAATCAGCATCACCAAATTATGAGTGCCTGGTCGCGAACCTGGGGAATCGGGTTCGATTCCGACCGACGCCAAATATTTTGAATTTTAAATGGCACAAAAGTAACCCCTACGGTGCACTCTCCACGCCAGCAATAATTTCCCGTGAGGTGACGCCTGGTAAGCGCCCGCACGGTACAAATATCTCATCCGATATCTACGATAAAGCAGATTATGGCACACTCAGAAATGGGTGATGACGTGATGATATATTTATTTTTTATTTAAAAAAAAAAAATAAGATAAACAAAAACTTGGTTAAATTTCGTGACGTAATGGTCCATCATCATTATTCGCCATTTCATAACAAAAATCAATTTCTAAAAATAAGCATAGCTCCAACTTTCGAACAATATTTATTTATTTATTATTTATATCCTGCGTGGTTCCTGGTCAGCCCAGTCCTGCTATCTGGTGTCTAGGGAGACATTCATTAATCTGTTATGACAGCTCGGTGTTAATTACACGCTAGATCGGTAATTAGTAGCGACAGCAGACAAGAGATTCTGGCCAGTCTTCACGACCCTACTCTCCCAGCCTCCTTGTCCGCTAACGAGTTACAACTTACCTCTACAAACCCATCGAAGAGGTGACACTTTTTTCTCAGGAAAAGATGAGAAGGTGATTGGGAGATTTGAAGGTTTTTTTTTATATAAAAAGTATGAATGAATCCAAGAGGAAGATGTAAATTAATTGGTTTGGGGATGATACTTGTTTTAGAAGAAAAAATGTCACTATTTTTAAAATAAAACTATAAAACATGATACTGAATCGCATTTACTTTATTACTTTAACTATGATACGCCATTGCGTATCTGTTAATAAACATTCTTTAAAATTATGTACCTAACAAAAATTTGAGAATTACTGAATAAATTCTAATCTAGTTGTCAAATATTCAAACTAGCCGAAACGTGAAATTGGTAACGTTTTTGGGGATCAAAATATTTTGGGCAGACGACTATTTACCTAACTATAAGGAAATGGTAAGATGTATGTTGTAATATAATCAAAGAATTCAAAACAAAGTAATTGTCAAACTCACAGCATCATCATACAGAGTGTTAATTAAAAAAAAGAAATTAATATCAAACAATTATATTGCTTTCAAAATAAAATAAATACTACAGAAAAATATTATTTGTTGGTAATTTGAGTTTAAAAATTGGAAAAATATAAAAATTAAATAATATTTCTCCAGCATTTTATCTAAAAAATAATTTAAAATCTATTTTTGTTAATAATAAAATTGAAAATTTTGACAAATTAGATAAATCTGGGGTTTACGAAATTTCTTGTAACAATTGTAATTATAAATATATTGGTCAAACAAGGCGAAATTTCAAGTTAAAATTTAAGACAATTTAAATACGATAAAATAGAAAATTCAAATTTGGCAAAACATTTATTTAACAATGAACATTTTTGTACAATTCAAAATTTAAAAATACTCCATATTGAAAAGAAAATTAAAAAACTAAATTGTTTAGAAACTTTCGAAATAAAAAATTCTTTACACAAAAAAGAAAATCTAATGAATGAAATTTTGGATTTAAACAATTCACCCCTATTAGATCCTAATATTTTTTCAAAATTTTAGTAATATTATATTAATAATTTTATATTAATAAATTTTCAATTTTGTTATCTTTATTAATTTGTAATTTGTTTCACTCTTGTTATTTGTTTATATTTATATCATTTATTTTTCTACCTGATGATGAGGCAATACCTCGAAATGTACATTGTACAATATTTTTAAATAAAACATTATTTTTGAAACTAAGTATAAATATAAAAAAAAAAAATAACAAAATGTTTCAAATGTATCCTACAAATAAAAGTATAAAGTTAATAAAAAAATATTTATTTTTGATGCATTGGTCTACCTTTTTCTCAAAACAATTTTTAGATACGTTACCATTATGAATCTGTAAAAAAATAACACTCCTCAAACTTTCTGTAACATGTAGTAAGCAGAAATATTAGCATAATTTTATTCCGCAAAAAATTTGAGTCATAAAATTCTTACAACTTTATTCGCCTTTCCTTACAACCTATCAACAATATCAACTTCATTACGAATATAGTTCATAACCACAAGTTTATATCATCATAAACTTATCGCTGCTGTTATAATGAATAATAAATTCTGAAGCATTTTGTATATGAAGTGTAATATCAGAGCAAAGTTTAGTATTTTTAAGTTCAATGCTCTACGCTGTGACTTGGCTTACACCCTTGGAGCTAATTTGAATACCCGCAAGTCGAAGCCGGGGTGGATAAACAACGGAGCTAGTCCTGCAAGTCAGTGTGGATTTAGCCGCAGGATCTGATAACCCGGGGTTTACTGCCGGTAATGTCACTCCACTCAAACAGAATTAGATAAGTTGGTGCTTTCATTATTTTTAATTGTATCGCCACACAAACTGTTTATAAGGGCCTGAGGTAATCAGCCAATACAAGACACCGTCAAAATGTTCCCAAAATTAATATTAAAGGAATGAAGTTTTAATAAAGAAAGTTACAACATTTTACATTCATTTCCTTTAATGTACATCCCATCTGCATGTACATACGTATTCCACTGTAAATAGAAATAGAACTGTACAAAACACTTTTTTGAAAGTAAGCTAAACCTCTTCGTATTTTCCATTACCTCTACTGGATTAGCAAAACATTGTCCCTTTAATTTCATTTTTACCTCTGGCTTTCGATTCATGCTAAAAATCGCATACCAGATTTTAGTGAATAAGCACGTTTTAAGGTCTCTACAATCAGATTTTAACATTTTTATGGTGATGTCTGCGTGTGTATGTGTTTATGTGTATGTGTGTGTTTGTGTGTGTGTGTGTTTGTGTATGTTGGAAGAACGATTCCTCAAAAACCATTAGACTTAAGACCTGTTTAACTATGAATTCTCAATCTGATATTCGTGGGATGAGCTGAAAGGATTTAGTAACAACTAGACAACCAGAAATAATAGTTTCTTTAAAAAATCTTCTAAATATTATTTTTTGAAAATTTGTGTTATTACTAATATTAAAGAACATAAAAAAATGAAGCCGATATTTTCGCTGAATCGCTGTCTAAATTTAGGAAAAAACTTTACCTGGTTGCTTGCTGAATCTCTGCCATATTTTATATTATATCAATTTATTAATCACTATATCTGTGTGACTGTTTCCTGTTGAGTGATTAGAATAATAAATAAATAAAATTCTACATCTGATACATTTAAAAAAATAATTATATCTTCTATACATTTAGAGAAAAAGACACTATAACATATAGAATAATGAGATGTAATAAATCGTACAGGCTAAACTACATTAAGGAAAGAAATTCAAATGTTTGTAACATAGATTCTAAATGACAAATAATTGTCAGTGTCGAAAATCAACAGTTTTAGCTTTTTCTGGGAAGTATATTTAATCTTTCTTATAGTGTTTAAATATTTAAAATTATATGTAAAATGCATATATCCATAAGAAATACCGCCAAACTTTGTAATGAATTGGAAGAATCTCTGACGTTTAAGAACTTTCTCATACAATGAAAAGATATATATAATTAGAATTTTATGTGTGCACAAGACATGTTAAATACAATTTAAAAAAATGTTTGGGTTAAGTTCTGTATATTTTTTTATTATTATTATAAAACGACGTTTGGACAGTGAAATGCAATACAATACTTATACAACATAAAAGGCATTTACAAAAATTCTACCTCACCTACCAACTGCGTTCGAAAACACAAATGGTTAATAGTTACCGTGTTTGAAAATTATACCATATCTACCAGATCCATCTACCGGATCCATGATTTGTTAATCGAGTAATTCAGCCGGTAAATGCGGTAAATGAAGAAACTAACCTCAAAAGAGGTAGAGATGCCAAGCGAAGTTGGAATCGGAAATAGGTTGTAGAAGTTAATTATAAAAATACAGAAGACGAGACGAGAACCGTTTAACTACGTAAATTTCAAATCTGTTTCATATTTCAACTGTTTTTCATAAGTTATAAATCTACCCTGTTTACCACTTGCGTTTTTAAAATATAAAATATATATCCCGGTAGCTGTAACCTGATGAACAGTTGTTTACCGATATATACCGGTAACAGTTCACCGGTCGAATTTTCGTAAATGCCTATAATGGAAAAGAAAGTCGAATGATTTCCAGTGGCGTAGCTATCGGAGGGTAAAGTGGTGCAGTGCACAAGGGCCCTAGAGTTCAAGGGGCCCTAGAGTTCAAGGGGCCCTAACCGCGATTTTAATTTTACTTAAAAATTCGTATAATAAATATACAAATAATATAAATAACTAGAAGCACTTTAAAGATTTTTTATTTCGTACGCATAAGTTAACATTTTACTTTCAAACGAAATATATTTAAACTTACATTCATTCATATTTAGTCAATAGAAAGATAATATTACCCACAATTAAGGTGACCATACGTCCCGAATTTTCAGTCTCTGTCTCGATTTTATACATCTCGTTTTTTAATCCCGAATTTGCAGCATTTGTCCCGAATTGTCTCGAAAAACAGTAATGTGAGAAATTAAATGCATGTATTTATTTAAGTAGTGTAGATTGCAAACTGAGAATACGAACGAATATTATTTTTGAGTGTACTACATCTTTTCCTTTATAACAATATTTAATTTTGTACAACCATGGATATTTTGAAGTTATGCTTTGTAAAAATATTTTGTAGTTCTAATTTTCATGTTATGACGCAAATTATTTTCTTTTTTTCGTTTATTTATGTATTGAATATACTTACATTAAATAATAAACTATTCTTTTATATATTTTGTTATAATTAATTTTTTAATAACTTTTGCAATACCGTGAGTATTTTTAACGTGAAACATTGGGTTTTTCATATCCATGGTTACGACTTGACATTTGATTGACAGCAATGTATTTGCCCGTTCCATTTAAAATGAAACATAGGGAACGAATCTGACATTTGATAAGACGTCAATAGAGGTTAATTTTGTTTAAATAATTATACTTGCATTCTAAATTAAAATTAGTTGTAGAAAAAATATAGTGTGCACCTTGTGCCCGAGTGGTTTTTTGACTCGGCTAAATTTCTTACAATATTTAAACATAATACTTTTGTCAGATTCGTTTCCTATGTTTCATTTTAAATGGAACGGGCAAATACATTGCTGTCAATCAAATATCAAGTCGTAACCATGGATATGGCAAACCCAATGTTTCACGTTAAAAAATACTCACGGTATATATATATATATATATATATATATATATATATATATATATATATATATATATACACTTGTTCGTTAGAGGGCCCAAATTATTTTTTTGCACCAGGGCCCTTAGCGGCCTAGCTACGCCACTGATGATTTCAGGTCTTAATGTTCCATATATTTATTTCAAAAATGTACAAATCTGTTCTTTGAACGTTTCGGGCAATAATTAGCCCATCTCCAGCAAATGGTAAAAATTAGTTTTCCTTTTGTGAAATCCAATTATAAATAAATTTTTATAGGTTATTTGAGTAAAACCAACTCCAGGATTTATTGGTAATCATAATAGGAACGACGAAAAGAAAACTGATGAAGCTATCACCATGACGACAAGTGAAGCTCTATGTTATATGAATTAGATGTCAAGGTAGTTATTGATAGGTAAATAATTAAATAATTCTTAATGAAAGTAAACAAAACCAGTACATTCCATCCATATTATTACCTCCATTATCCTTCTAGCGAAAGTGATGAGAAAATTACTCCATTAGACCAACCTCTCATGATATTCCTGAACGCCACACATCTGAATTCTATTATAATTAACTTTTTAGTTGGCCTGTGTTTTGAGGGCCGTGGCCGTGCGTAGTGAACATGACAGCAGGCAGCGTGACCACGCGCTGGACAACGTCACGACGTCACGCGGCATCACGCGGTGCGGCTTCGACCTCCCGGAAAGCGTTCCTGTACACTTGCGTGCGTCACGCTCGACGCTGCTGCCCTGGGTCCATCACGTGATGTGCCCATAGCAGTCGATAATGATTTAACCACGCGTGCATGGAGGCAAACAGGGCGGTAAACGATCATTTTGAGAATATTTTATTTGGACCGAAGAGAATACTACACTGAAATATATACTAACTGGAATGCGCGTACGAACCGTGACTGTAAAGCATATTGAAAGCCTGCTGCTGAAGTAGTCGGCAAACATCGAGACAGTTCGTGAGTAGACAGCTATGAAACGAGTTATTCGGTTAGGTTCGGTTCGGCACGAACGTGCGCGAACAGGACCAGCCATTATTGTTCAATGAGGCTTCAGTGCAGCGTACGCTGATAGGTAAAGTATGCGAGTTCCAGTTAGTATATATTTCAGTGGAATACTAGTATTTAGACCATAACAGTGTAATGGTCATACGTAGGCGCCAAATTCAAAATCAGTTTTTAGCGCTGAGTACATAATTTTGATCTAGTGTTTCTTACGGGAGAAATGTTTACTCAACTTTGAAGGCCGAGAAATCTGTTTTATCTCCGACGATACTACATTCTAAAAATCTGTTGTGGCCATCACAAGACCTCTCGCCATTTCCATAATAAGCTATATAAGTATTGTACATATTTGACATTTCTGATACACACAAAAACACATATCTTCTTTATCTATTTTTATATTTTTTTTAATTCATTCTATTGACTCTTATTCTCCTAATGTTCGAGATTCTTCCAATTCATTGGCGGTATTTCGGAAGGGTATATATAATATATGTATCTATAATTATAAATATTTAATTAATAATAAAATAAGAAATATTAAATGTACTTCCCAGAAAAAGTCTTCAGTAATGTCTCTGACTTTTTGTCACTTTTGACATTTATCTGTCCATTACAAAAATTTTTATTTTTTCATTTGTTTTCCATGGACTGCGAGACAAATTTACACCTTATTATTTTATATACCGTGAGTATTTTTTAACTTGAAACATTGGGTTTGTCATATCCATGGTTACGACTTGATATTTGATTGACAGCAATGTATTTGCCCGTTCCATTTAAAATGAAACATAGGGAACGAATCTGACAGAAATATTATATTTAAATATTGTAAGAAATTTAGCGGAGTCAGAAAACCACTCGGGCACAAGATGCACACTATATTTTTTCTACAACTAATATTAATTTAGAATGCAGGTATAATTATTTAAACAAAATTAACCTCTATTGACGTCTTATCAAATGTCAAATTCGTTCCCTATGTTTCATTTTAAATGGAACGGGCAAATACATTGCTGTCAATCAAATGTCAAGCCGTAACCATGGGTATGACAAACCCAATATTTCACGTTAAAAAATACTCACGGTATTTATATATATATCTTTAACTCCATAGAAGATATAATAAAAATTTTAAATGTATCGCATAGAGATTTTTATATTCTTTACTATTAGTAATAACAGAAATTTTCAAAAAATAAGATTTTTTTAAAGAAACTATTGCTTTCGGTTGTCCATTTTTACTAAAATCTAATCAGCTCTTTCCAGGAATGTCAGATTGAGGAAACTGCAGTTAAATATTTTTTAAGTCTTATGGTATTTGAGAAACCGTGGTTCCAACATTCACACATCCACACACACATACACACACACATACACACACACAAACACATCATCGTAAAAATGTTATAATCGGATTATGGGGACCTAAAACGTGCTTATCCACTAAAATCTGGATATGTGATTTTTAGCATGATTCCAATACCTCTCTTAGCGTGAGGTAAAAATTATAATTCGTATTCCTCCTCTTTACATCCATATGAAGAGCTGATTAGATTTTGGTTATAATTAGTCAACCGTAAGTTGATGTTCTTGAAAAACGCAGTTACATATCATTTTTTGACATTTTATGTGATTTTCAATATGAAAGAATATATTATTGTCTATACCGTTTGATTATACATTTTACCTTCCGTCACTTTTAGGTTAGGTAAGGAAGGTATTATCTTTGGTCAAAAAATTCGATGGTGAGTTTTTAATAAACAAACACGTTTTAGGGTCCCTAGAATACGATTTTACTAGTTTTACGATGATGTCTTTGTGTGTATGTGTGTGTGTGTGTCTGTTACATTTTTCTCCGACGATAACTCCTATACTATAACTCTAAAAATTATAATTCTTTCGAATTCCTTTTCTTTACATCCATATGAAGCGCTGATAAGATTTTGGTTATAATTGGTGAACCGGAAGTTTCCTTATTTGAAGTTCTTAACAGTTTTTCTTCAGAAAAACGCAATTAAATATCATTTTTTTGATATTTTATGTAATTATCAATACGAAAGAATATCTTATTAATTATACAATTTCCTTCATATTCAATAGATAGAGTTAAAGAATTTTAAAGAGATTAACTTTCATAAAACAGCCAACTTTGCTATAATCATGGAAACAGCGGATATATTTAAATAATTCTAATTGACAAGTGTCAGTGCAATCAAATAGTGTATGTTCATGTTATAATTTTATTGAATTTATAGAATCTTTTCTTGCGGTACAGAATTTGTAGAAAATAGTAATGTTCGTGTTATAATTTTACTGGATATATAGAATCTTTTCCAATGAAATTTTGGTATGGGATTTGTATAAAATATGTAGAATTAACGAAAGGTAATGTCACATCAATTTTTTTTTTTGTCTTTAAAATTAAGCTTCCATGTGAAACACATACTAAGGCAAATTCTAACCTTACTTTTCTGATCTATTACTGGGAAACTGACAAAAATATCAGATGTTGACACTGGTTGTTTTTGCATTTAGTCTCAAGTTTTACTCTTTTTTTCAAATTATATTCCACTTTAAAAAACAGGAATTATTTTACGATGAAATAGTAATATAATAGGTACTAAGAATTTTAATAACCTTCCCTTTATGACAATTTTTTGAGTACCACCCTGGTGGTCGCACTGTTCTCTCTATTGAACTACAAGTTGTTCGCATGCAATTATAAGCCATAATCCACTAGGATATTGGACCAAGGTCATAGGAATTCTAATTTTGGAGATTGTATAAAAGTTCGGTCAGAGAAAAAACAAAACAACACACAAGGGGACTGGGTTATTTTGTCATTAAATTATTTCCTAGAAATCCTTATCTGATAGGATACTTGTTAATTTCTTCTGCAGTCAACAACAATATGAACTTTTATCGAATTAATACGAACACTTTTTAATTATTTGGAAAACACGATCTTGTCGTATTTACCACTAAAACTTGTATGGAGTCATAGGGATCTCGAAAGTTATAGCAGATACAAAAGTTGCCCCATTAGGAGATCATTTTTGTAAGATTTATTTTTCCTAAAGAATTCATACAACTACAAGGTGTTACACAAAAACCGGTCTATATGTAATCAATTGACATAGGAAAACAGTTTTTATTTTATCCCATAATGTTACCATGTTAATAACTCCTTAGCAACGGGTTTTGTTCAAATCCATTTTACACCACTAATGTTGTTAAAAAAACGTAACGTGAAAAACGTAATATTGTAACAACTGAAGTAGAAAACTCAGACACTTAAATCTATGATTTGAAGACTTGAAACGTGTGCGCATGCGCATGTCTGTGATTACTTAGGGTATATTCCAAAAATAAAATTCACTATTTCCAGTTAATGTCCATCTGTTAACATGCTATGCTACGTTGTACTGATGAGCTCTAATAAGAGCGAAACTCGTGTCTACAGCTGCTTTTGGGCGGTTTCCCTGTGAAAAAAATATTAAAATTTTGACAGCTTCACGCGAATCGCTGTGCAAATTTTTCTTAATTACTTGTAGATTTAATGTGAAAAAAATAATATTTGAGTGTTATTAGTGCCCAATAGACGTGTGCCTTGAGGTGGGTTAACATCATTGTCTTCACCATAGATAATTTTGTCCAAACTGAAGACGGGCCATATTTCTTGGACTAAATAGAAAACCCTTGTCAATGCGGTTTGCATAACAAACACTACAGGACTCAACAATTCCGTAACATGTACTAAAATTACATCTTTATTAAGTTTTTTTTAAATCTCCATCTCCTTAAGATACATTTCCGACGATTTAGTAATTTTTACCTCTCGCCAAGAGAGATATTGGATTCATGCTAAAATTCGCATATCCAGATTTTATTGAATAAGCACGATTTAGGTCCCTAGAATCCGATTATAACATTTTTAAAATGATGTCTGTCTGTGTGTGTGTGTGTGTGTGTGTGTGGATGTGTGTATGTGTGTGTATGTATGTATGTACGTATGTATGTATGTATGTATGTATGTATGTATGTATGTATGTATGTATATCTGTATGTCTGGATGTTGTAGTCACGATTCCTCAAAAACTATAAGACTTAAAAAATATTTAACTGCAGTTTCCTCAATCTGACATTCCTGTGAAGAGCTGAAAAGGTTTTGGTAACAATTGAACAACCAGAAGTAGTAGTTTTTTAGAAAAATTCTTCTAAATATAATTTTTTGGGAGGTTATTAAATATTGAAGAACATAAAATTCTCCATCTAATAAACTTAAAATTTTTATTATATCTTGTATAGATTTAGAGATACAGACACTATAATTTATAGAGTGAACTAATCGCAGAGGCTACGGCACTAAGGAAACCAGTTGACAAATTCCAATGTTTATAACATAATTTGTAAATGACACATGTCAGTGTCAAAAATCAACAGTTTTAGTGACATTCTGATAGCTTTTACTGGGAAGTATAGTTATTTAATTTTTCTTATTTTTTTATTAATTAAATATTTGAAATTATAGGTAAAATTGTGGTAAAATGCATATATCCATCAGAAATACCGCCAATCTGGTTAATGAATTGGAACAATCTCTGACAATTAGAAACTTCCTCATACAATGAAAAATAGATATAATTAGAATTATATGTGTGCTGAAGACATGTTAAATATAATAAAAAAAACAATATTTGGGTAATGTTCTATAATATTTTGTTATAAAACGACGGTTCGAAAGCGAAGTGCAATACAATACTTATATAGCCTAATATGGAAATGGCGAGAGGTCTTGTGCTGGCCACAACAGATTTTTTTCTTGCGGCATCCGCCTTCTTCGTAATTATTTTAGTCATAATTCCACTCATCCGATGTCAAAATACGGATTCAAAACAATTGTTTCTCATATAAAATATTTTTTTATATTTTTAAAAAAGATTACTTTGTTTTGGGATATAATAAACCGTGTTACGATACACGTAATGTTATCTGCTTTTTACATTACTCAAGAATTTTAAAGAACCCTTTCCTAGCATCGCTTGTTCTTGAAACTATTCTCTCGTAATATAAAAAGCTATTTAATATCACTTATATCGTAAATTACTATTTCTTGCACAAAAATTTTGTTTATTTTCCCCTACGATTTTATTACAACATATCCGAGAGCATATTGCAATAAAAAACAAACATCTCTTCTGCGTGAATACAACACATATCAGTCAAAATTAATTTAGATCGGAAAAATTGCTCCCCATTTATTTGCAACATCCATTGGCCATTGGCCGTACGAGTACCGTACATGCATTTCATCATTGGTACAATACAAACCGCTATGATAAAACTAGCACATGTGAAAACATAACATCTATATTCCATTCAGCGTGTGATAAATGCGGCTAGTTAATTAAATTTTAATCAGGAAATCTGGCAGTACGTCATTTATCTCCGTCGGTGTGACGTATCGCTGGTTGCATTTTGCGCTGGACGCCTGCATGGGTCCCGTGTCGTATCGTGTGCAACCAACAACCAGAGAAAAATTGAACCCATTAATTCGCTAAGTATAAGACCGGTGTATAACAACTACCCTTGTTACAAATTGTAAGAACACGGGTTATGATTTTGAATAATGTGCTATGAGATAAACGTAATTTATATGCTGAGAAAAATTGCACAAATGATTATAGTATATTATAATAATACGTAAACTTTTGTGTAATGAGGTATTACACGTTTTTTTTTCTTTGCATTATTTGATAGAAAACTAAAAAATATTTATCCAATATTTTTTATTTTTATTCAAATTAATCTCTAAAAAGAGAAAATAATTATTAAAAGTGATATTCGCGGGAAAGCAGCAGAATTGCACCGCTTCTCCCCTTGTCTACTGACGTCAACTGGTGCAAGCCAATAAGGTAACAGTATGTTCTGTGCGTTTGTTGTCATTTTAAACGTCAAACGCGTAGTAGAAATATAGGTTACAGAATCATAAACGTTGCAAGTATGGTTTGCTCTTAAACATGTCGAAATTTTTAAATTTTATTATATCAAATATGTCAAATACCGTATTAATTAAATTAATTAATATTAATTACATTTAGCCATATTCAGACATTTATATTATTTTCTTTTTAATTAATATGCGTATTTATTTATAAGACGTAGTATCATGTAAAATCTATGGTGCAACTTGTTTTTCACTGGCTTGTACCCGGATACGTCACAATTTCGACAACGTTTTGAATGCATAATACTTTAAATTGTTTTTTCTAATCTAAATAAAAAATAAAAAAGAGGGGGGGGGGGCAAAATCCCTGGGGCCCCGTAATATTAAGAGGCCCCGGAACTAGGCTTATTTTTTTCAAATGGCCAAATATTATTATATTTTAATTTTTATTCTTTAAAACATTTATGCCACTTTGTATTATATCATATATTGTTGCAACTTAAAACGCATTTTCTTAAACTATCTTCTGGTAAAAATATTAAACATTGTAGCTGCAAACTGCAGTGAGTGAAGATAAATATTAAATTCAATTTTTGTTTTACATTATGTAATATTTGAATGGACATATATTTAATCCTATAAATATTTATTTTTTCTTCACATCTACCTATAATTAGAAGGGGCCTCATAAAATTTATGCCCCGGGCCCCGGTCTACCTCTCGGAGCCCCTGACTATTATACAAACTGTTATACCTATATTCGTATTAACGAATAAAATAGACATATATATACAGTAATATTTTTTGCAATACCTCATTATTAATTTTATGTGATGGTAAAAGAGATGGTATTTACATTTTACAAATCCAGTCATTAGTAGGGATTCACCAAGCCAAGCTACTTGGCTTGAAATAAAAAAGCTTGGCTTGGCTTGAAAATTCAAGCTTTTTTTAATGTTAGGCTTGACTTGGCTTGGGCTTGAAGGAACCAAAGCTTGGCTTGGCTTGAAAACTTCAAGCTTTAAAAATTTTAGGCTTGGTTTGATTTTCAAGCTTTATCAAGCTTTTTCAAGCTTTTTCAAGCCTTTTCAAGCTTTCAAGCTTTTTAATGCTCATGCGCAAACTCATTTTCGCAAGCACATATAATGCTTTTTATTTCATTTTTTTTTTCACGGTACACAGATATGTATAATAGGTCTTGAAACGAAAAATATAGATATTTATGTTTTGTTCAATTATTTCATTTTTGAAAATAAAAAATCAAAAATTTAGTATCTTACTCTGCTATTTTTATATTACCTTTATAAATTTTTCATTCTATATAGGTTTATTAGTTAGACTTGACTTTGGTGTATTTTAATAACTAAAATGAATAGGATCTATTTTCATAATGCCATTTTCACTCGAAATAACCTCCCCAACAAACTGTAAGTTTGGTATAATACATAGTTCATATTTACCCTTTGTTAATAAATAAAACAAAACAATACCCCAAACACTCAAGAACCGTGTTCAAAGAAATACTTAATTTTGGAATACTACCAATACAATGGGATTAAACTGACCTGCTAAGTAGGTATCCCTTTTATACTTCAAATACATCTGGAAATAATAAAATCCTATAGACTGGGATTTCCTCGATATTTTGTTTGTTCGTGAGACAATAACTTGTACTTTCTATTGAACATTATAAAATTTGTGCTGATTTTTTATTACAGAATCATGTAAAGTTACTTCGTATGTATAATTACCCTAATTATTTCCAATTTTCAAATAGCACAAAGGTATCCTCAACAATATTTAGAAGAGAATAATCTCTTTGTCGGTTTACATTTTTATTATATTGTTATACTGCCTCAGACAAGGCCGTTTTATTAGGAGCAATATTAGGGGCTATACTAAAAATAGCATTGAAATCTTTGTATACATACATTTCCACAAACACAAACTTTCTCGTTTCTATGATTCGGAAATACCAGAACAACAAAACATTGTAAATCCATAGCTGACAAAAAAATTCAACATTTGCGAAACATTTAACAAAATGAAACTATGATATTTTTCATCATACGTAGTCTCTCAATTACCTTGTGTTGAGTATATTATTATTTCTTATAATATTTATTCAGCTTCAAAATTATAATTCATAACACCCGTTGTTTGTTCAATATTTTATCAGTTTGAGAAAATGAAGACATTATTTATAAGTAATATTTTCTGAAATTCTCTCATATATGCTACTTTTAGAATGCCAAGATAAACGGAACAATTATTTTGACATAATATGGCAAATATTCAAATTATGTGCTTTAGTGCTTTAGTCATCAAGGTTATTATTTTAGAATAAAATAAATCGTGTTACGAACGATACACTAATGTCAGCATTATACTTTCATTTTGTTTTATTTTGTAGACTATGTTGAATGTCAGTATCGTCTAATATATATCAGCTCTATTTTGTAAGAAAGTTGGTATGTCTTAGCAACATGACAGATAAAATAAAATAATTGCGAAGACTGAAAAAATATGAGAACGGCAGGCTATACATTTGTTTCTATTGGTTAAACGTTGCTAAGACTTAACAATTTCCTTACAAAATGGGGCTGAATATTTTCTATATGGCATAATATCCAGTAACAGGTAAAATAGTAAATATTATTTATAGAAGCTTGATGCTTGGTATTTATGATCAAGTTATATACAGTTAAAAAATTAATGAATATTATTTAATTGTGAAATATAACCAGATACATTTAAAAATAATAAATCAATTTCTTAAATCTTTGTTCCTACAATTTATTCCAGTTACTTAAAGATTTATGTATCTAATTAATAAGTTTTTATATAAATTACTTTAATCTTAACAATAATAAGAATTTTTAAAAATTTAAATAGTTCTATATTAAATTATCATTATCTACTTATTTTAATAACTATAAATTAATTTTGTACTTGATTGTGTGCGTGAACTAAACGGCCTTATTCTGGTGACCATTGTATCCGAAGCAATATTGTAATCTATACAATAATGATTTCAATGTTCTATAAGACATCGTATAGATTTGGTATTCTGGTGACCACATTGTAATCGTATGAAAGTGGTATTGTAATGAATACAATATTGTATTCACCTGTTTGCAGTGATGTCACTCTATAGAAAATTGTAATGAAATCTTAATATTATTTTATTTAAATAAATAAATTTTACAATGTTAGTACATTTACATTCGCAGGATTGATATTTGAAGTAAAATAACGCAAATATTAATTTGTATATTGATAAATTTTATTAAATAAATATGATGAATTTCATGCGACAATTGGTAACAGTGATTGACACCTAACCTAGCATTTGCTTACATTTTGACGTTAGCGAATGACAAAAGTGTTTATGGTGTTTATCAAGTGCAATCAAGTGAAACATCCATAAAGAGAAATTTGTGTGTAATAATCTAATCATGAGTTCATCTAAAAAGAAGGTTTCTAAAAGACAACTTCAAATTTATTTATCGTATCCAACAATTACAAGTAGTATAAACGAGTATAAAAGTAATATCAAAAGCGAAAGAAAGAAATACAAGAAATATATACAAATATGTGAAGATAAAATTTTGGAAAACAATTTGAAGATGAAATTGACAGCTGTCAAGATTAAAATGTACCTTGAAATGGGCCGTGCAGAAGCGTAATCGTCGCGGTCCTGAATACGGGTATTTAATCAGTATCTACAAATTCTGCATCTACCAGCCAAGTAGAAATTTATTTATATTATTACGAAAATAACAGTTAACCCCAGGGATACCTCAAAACGTACTACAAAACTCAGATGTTCGACAATAATTTGTGTCACTTCTTTCATGCTGCGACTGACGGACGCCTGACTCATAGAAATTTAAAAATCTTGACCAACTGATGGTAGATTCCTTGACCATAAAATTGTAAAGCTTTTAGTATCTTTATATTTGTAGGACTCACAATTTCTTCACGCTCCGAAGTAGGAAAGAATGGATCCAATTCTATAATAAAATCAAACTGACGCGATAGCCTGAAGATGCTATTGAACACATTCTCTGAAAGAGTTAAGGGATCACTAGCATCACGCAAAACTTTTCTATTTATATGTAAATCATGTCTAAATAAAAATATTTTTTATAACAAATTACATTTTTATTAATTAATAACTTACCGATTTCTTTCATTTTCGAGCATGTCAAAAATTAAAATAAAACTAATATTATCCATTTTTATTATTATCATTTCTTTATTAGTTACTATTTTTTCACTAAACTTTCCAAAAAAATACTGTTACCGAGTAAATTTCAGGAAATAGTAGAACTTTTCTACTATACAATGTTCATAACGCGAACTGAAATTTGACTTTACCGAAACCATGAATCTATACGATAATTGCTTCGTATACAATGACGTTTTAATAATAAATGGTTACCTGAATACTAATTTCATACCATATCGTATAGAATATAATTATTGTATTGGAAACAACATTGTATTGAAACCAATGGTTACCGGAATACCATTTCGGAAAATTATTGTATTGAAAACAATAATGGTATTTTATACAATATTGTATTCAATACCATGGTCACCAGAATAAGGCTGAATGTGAGCGATTAGTTAGTTCAGATTGTGAAAATAAGTGATCTGTGGGACGATGGGATAAACTTTCCCATTTACAAAATTTGGAGCCTACTAAACTGTTCCTACCTCATTTCTGAGAAATTCGCAAAATTGTGCTCAAGCAATGAAAAAGTACGTTACCTCCATAAAATTTCGGTTTTGCCGACCTCGTCAACAATTCTTGTGAAAAGCTTGAAAAAGCTTGTTTTTCACCAAGCTACTTGACAGTCGGGGGCTTGGTTTGGCTTGAAAATTCAAGCTTTTTTTAATGTTAGGCTTGGTTTGGCTTGGGCTTGATGAAACAGAAGCTTGGCTTGGCTTGAAAAATCAAGCTTTTTTGAAAGGCAGGCTTGGTTTGATTTTTCAAGCTTTTTCAAGCCAAGCCAAGCCAAGCTTTCAAGCTTCAAGCCAAGCCCGTGAATCTCTAGTCATTAGGTAAATTTACTCTGCAAAAGTCGGGTATTTTTTATTTTTGGATATGTTATATATTTAGGGGTCCTAATAAAAAATGCAAGTTTTCGACCTTGGGAGTCTTTGGGAAGCACCGCCAACTTAAAAAAAATACGCAAAAAAGCGGTTTTTTCAAAATATCTCATCACCTATTTGCATTAGGGCAAAAATAGTTATTTTTAAATTTGTTTAGTTGTTGAGTATAAAATTCCCTACAACTTTCATCTAAAACATTTTTTTCTATAACCAATAGATAGTGAGCTATATTTCTCTATACTAAACAACGGTTTATTAAAGTATACTAGTTATAAGTCCAAACGGATATTTTTTGTCTCATTAAATTGAAATAATAACAGTGAAGGTGTTGATTGCAACAAAGAATATTTTTCTTTTAGCTCAAGAATCAATCAAAGAATCAAATGCTTATGATTTACAATTCAATTCTGAAATCTTAGAGAGATAATTTTATTTTTCTTTTCTGTCGATATTGAATTTCCCTGATTCACTGTTAAAATTTAGTAAAAAAAAAAGTAAAAGAAATATCATGCCATACGAATAATTTCCTGTCATTGTTATAACTGTAAAATTGTTGATTACAACAAAGGAATTTGATTACAAGAATGAATCTAACAGAGGAAATTTCATCACTATTTTAAAACTAGCATTTTTCGAAGAATCAAAAGTATAGTTTAAACTTTAATGCGTGTGTTAATTTGCAAATTTATATAATAAGGGGAGGGGGGCGTACACATATTTATTATTTGTATGTAAATATTCGTATAATTAGAAATTAATTATAGAAAAATATTATATAATACCTTTATTTGTAATTTAGTGGTGTATTTTTAAATAAATAATATTATATATACAGGGTGTAAATTTTAAAACGGGTCATAGGATTATAACACAGAAAAACAGTTTTTTGGACGCCAAAAGTTTCTATATTAATTTATTGAAAAAATATGCCTATTATAAAGATAAAAATTACGAATTTTTTAATACCAAACACATTACATTTTGTTTCATATAAAGCCAGAAAATAAATTAAAAAATTTGTACAATTAAGAAAAAATATCATTAGCCATGAAACTGACAGTAACAAAACATTGTCATTTTTTACTAACATGATAGGGGACAATTAAAGATTAAAGTTATTAATTTTTGAACTAGTACAAAATAACAAAATAAAGTAAACAATTAAAGATGATCTGCATGTAATAAGAAATAAGTTATAAGAAACGAGAAAAACTGTAAGCTACAAGGGAACAATTAAAACCATTTAATAATTTGTAATTTTTCTTCATTAGACAAATTATCCATGATTTCTTCTTAATAAAACTAAAATAATAATAATTTAACTAATAATATGTAAGAAACGTTTATCAATGAGCGTCTCAAGTCAACAATTGTTTTGTTTTATTTCTGTCAGATTCACGGCTATTGATATTTTTTCTTAAATGTGCAAATTTTTAAATTTATTTTCTGGCTTTATATGAAGCAGAAATGTAATTTGTTTGGTATCAAAAAATTCATAATTTTTTTCTTTATAATATGCACTAATTCTTTTTTCAATAAATTAATATAGAAACTTTTGGCGGCTAAAAAACTGTTTTTCTATGTTATACCCCTATGACCCGTTTTAAAATTTACAACCTGTATATATATATATATATATATATATATATATATATATATATATATATATATATATATATATATATATATATAGGTGTATATTGCGTTTGCAATTTATATGCTCTTTCATTAATTGTTTATCGAATTTTGTTTAGTTTCCACATATGAATTCAAATTTCGCGCGGCGTCATTTAGCGACTGTTGGCTACACTATGTATATCCAGTCACTATAGATTCAACCTTCTCTTTTTTACAAAAATCACAAAAGCTTCACCTAATTCTGTAGGCATTCCCCATAAACAGCATACATGATCCACAAACTGTTGTGAAAGTGAAAAATTCAAAAGTCCCTCTGTTCCCGAGAGGCCGGTGATCAATCGTCCGGACAGCTGAACCGGCACGGCAGCCACAGTGCGCGGCATCCATATTCACGCATTAAAACATCTCTTTTATCCACCTCGCCATCCGCCGTCAAAAATTATCACTGTCCTTTGCCTTTGTTTGGCTAGTATATGCGTGAAGAGTAGTCGGCCATCGCTCATTCTTGAAAGATGTCAATAAAAGGAATTAGATCCCTGCTAGGTTAGGGAAAGGGACGAGGAACGACGGGTCGGGCTTCGCTATTTGCTGCCACTACCAGTGTTTGTTCCAGGGTAAAACACAATAAGAGGGGTTGTCAGCGGAATCTCAATTCGATTTCTTTATTCGGTTAGGTTACCCGGTTTTCTTTGGCGGACAATATGGCGGCTAGGATGCGATGTGAATTGTAATGAAGATGTTCAAAATAAAATGAAGAGTCTGAAGGACAATATTAAATCATGAATCGTGGTACTTTTAAAATAATGGAAACTGCGAAGTCCTGACTTATTTTTACCTTCCCACATTTAAAGGTTAGAAAAGTATATGGCTCGTATTAGAAACGAACTATAGACCATTCCAGAATGACGTCACCTGCCCTCCACAGGAGTGATTTTAACCTCACTTTTAAGTGGGATTCTGAAACTCGTCGTTAATTAACGACGATTTTGTCACTTGTGGTATTCTGAAACTCAGCGTTACTTACTGTTAACGCCGCTGACCGGCGTTAATTCACGCTGAGAATATTGAAACGTGAACCGTCGAAACGGTGACTTACATGTGCGTTTTATGGTACGAATAGCCCTAATATTTTTTGTGTACTGCTTTAGACACTTGTAAAATGTATTTTATTAACAGTGAGTATAGTTATTCATGTTATATATTACACACTGTTAACATAACCTTGTAACATAAAATTACATTATTCAAATCACAAGCAACAGTGTCAAATTTAGAATTATCAGAAGTAATATCACAAGACCTCCAGATTTTATCGATAAATTTTTATTTTGCACGAATTTCTTTTGCTTAGCAACAAACACGAAAGCAAACTGCATGGTAAATCCCGACTCCGAAGGAGGAGGGGTTTTACCTAATGTCAGTTTGCTTGAGTGATTTTGCTTAAAAGCAAAACAAATGAGTGCTTCAAAATAAAAGTTTATCTGAGAAAATCTGAAAGGTCGTGTGGTATTTGGTGAGATAAATTCCAAAGACAACGAAAAATGAAACTTGACACATTAATTGTCACACTGACAGTTATAAACAATAACAACTGTTTATTTACTTGGTACCGGAAAATTATCGGGGTAACGAGGTTTTATCAGTATAATACTGTTCACATTGGTTGAATTTTCAAGTGTTTTGCATCATGATTGGTTAAAAACTAGTCGTTGGAATTTATCGATACAATAATGCACCATAGAAAAGAACTGATGAACCCGAGGATGTATCTGTAAGGTCAAGTGAAGAAAAGCAATTTTGTTACTTGCAAAAAATGTAAAATCTTTTGATTGTAATAATCATTTATATTTTAGTACAACAATAAATAGTTTCTAAAACTTACCTTTCATATTCTTCCAATATTATATAAATAAATAAATAATGTTATTATATTACAATCCATGTAATTTATATTGTAACAATGCGTTACAATATGAAAATGACAACAGAACTAAAACGCGTACATGAAACTGTTAGGAGTAATAAGGATATTTTTTCGCTGTAAAATTACAGCAATTTCTTACAGTTCTGTAGCAACTACAGGGTATTTAAGAATGTACAGAAAAGCATATTTACAACAGGTCTTACATTTAACAACGTTACAGAAGTGTACAGAATAGAGGCATAAATTACCACAGCTAGCATTTAAAATACAGTAGTATGATTATAAAACATAAACCACTCAATTTGTTATTTTAATCATAGCTTAATCCAGTCTGAAGAAGATACAATTTTTACCTCCCGCTACCTTAGGTAAGGGAGGTATATAGAGATTTTAGTGAATAGTACAATGATATCTGTGGGTATATATATATATATATATATATATATATATATATATATATATATATATGTGTGTGTGTGTGTGTGTGTGTGTATGTGGATGTGTGGATCCTGGGCACACGATTACTCAAATACTATCAATCAAAAAAATTTGAAATTTTGTGTACACATTTTATGATACTGTGGAAAGAGCCCATTAGTTTTTAATGTATATAGGATAACCGGAAGTATCACTTATGCCAGCTTTTAACAGTTTTTCTTGAAAAAAATACATTGAATATAATTTTTCAGCAACTTTTACTAATAAAAATTAAATATAATGGTACAATCTTCAATTCTACAATAACGACATTTAGTAAATAACTTTAACTAATTTTAAATATAATTTATAAAATAATTTATTTTTATACATCTTCTTGCCTATGCGTCAAACAAAAACATAATAACAATTTTGACAAAACAAATGTCACTGTCAGGAAGCAATTACATTAAAAGTAGTAATGAAACCATGTTAAGAAGAATATAGTAGAAATATATTTAATTTTGATGAAAGTAAGGTTTGTAAAAATATATTTTCCATCATACATAAATATTATTTAGATGTACTATTGATTTGCTGCACCATCCAGCGGAAGGTTATGGGCTGGCCACATCAGATTTTTTGCTTGAAGTTTGAAGCCATCAATATGTGCATGTTTTTTTTATATTAGAAATAAGTGAAAGTTGTAACAAGAATATTTGCAGTTGCCACCTACATAGTGGTTTAATCTTTAACCTTTGTTTTTTTAAGATGCCATTTCATATATAGAACGCATATTCAAATTACTAACGTTACTTTCGCACTTTCAAAATTTGATTTTAGAACGATTGCAATAATGAATCATTTTATAATCGATTTTATCAAGTTTCCATTTGAAAATACCGGGCCATAATCTTTATTGTTTTTCATAAAATTTCGCAATACATACACCATCATTTGATATCTTTATTCATTTTTCTTATTGCTGTAACTTAATTAAGCGCTTGTCAACGATCACAATATTCCTTGTCGAATTAGTGCAGTAATTTTCGATTTTCTCACTACCCTTATGTGTCAACACGGATGTCTCAATCCTTCCCTAATTCCCAGCCCGCACATTGGACTGGACACT
The DNA here is from genome assembly GCA_943142095.1 of Ophonus ardosiacus. Lineage (NCBI taxonomy): Eukaryota > Metazoa > Arthropoda > Insecta > Coleoptera > Carabidae > Ophonus > Ophonus ardosiacus. The sequence goes on from OW964824.1 coordinate 59,391,667, forward strand.
AATACGTCAGCAGCTGGTCAAGCACGGACAAAGGCTTGGTCAACATCACAACAAACGCTCACTTGATCCTTATCCGCAGATATTACGTCCATTTGAGCAATCGCACATGGCCAGGTCTTAATTCGCGCCAGCACACGCTATTTGCAAATCTGTTACGCTAGTTACAGGAGTTTAGAGCAGTTTGTTTATATTTGCTGCTTTTGATGATATAGTTAAGTTGAGAGGAATTAATATTCCTGTACTAAAATATGATGCAAACATTCAGATAAATTGGTCCTGTACCAGATCTATTGCCATTTTAAAAAATCTGTTGTGGCCGTCATTTCCATATTAGGCTATAAAGTATTGTATTGCACTTCGCTATCGAACCGTCGTTTTATAACAAAAAATTACAGAACTTTAACCAAATATTGTTTTTTATTATATTTAACATGTCTTCTGCACACATATAATTCTAATTATATCTATTTTTCATTGTATGAGGAAGTTCCTATATGTCTTCCAATTCATTAACCAGATTGGCGATATTTCTGATAGATATATGCATTTTACCTATAATTTCAAATATTTCATTAATAAAATAATAAGAAAGATTAAATATACTTCCCAGAAAAAACTATCAGAATGTCAGTAAAACTGTTGATTTTTAACACTGACATATGTCATTTACAAACTATGTTATAAACATTTGAATTTGTCAAGTCCTTTCCTTAGTGCCTTAGCCTCTGCGATTAGAATATTCTATATATTATAGTGTCTTTATCTCTAAATCTATACAAGATATACCTAATGAAAATTTTAAGTATATGAGATGGAGAATTTTGTTCTTCAATATTTGTAATAACAAAAATTTCCAAAAAATTATATTTAGAAGAATTTTTCTAAAAAAACTATTACTTCTGGTTGTCCAATTGTTAACAAAACCTTTTCAGCTCTTCTCAGGAATATCAGATTGAGGAAACTGCAGTTAAATATTTTTTAAGTCTTATAGTTTTTGAGGAATCGTCCCTCCAACATCCAGACACACATACACACACACATGCACACATCCACACACACACACACACACATCATTTTAAAAATGTTATAATCGGATTCTAGGACCCTTAAATCGTGCTTATTCACTAAAATCTGGATATGCGAATTTTAGCATAAATCCAATACCTCTCTTAGCGAGAGGTAAAAATCTGATGTGGCCAGCACATTACCTTCCGTCAATTTTATGTATTTTGTACAAATCCCATACCAAAAGTTCCTTGGAAAAGATTCTATATATCCAGTAAAATTATGACACGAACATATATTATTTTCTACAAATTCCATACCGAAAGTTCCTTGGAAAAGATTCTATAAAGCCAATCAAAATATATCACGAACATATACTATGTAAATTGCACTTGACTGATATCTGTCAATTAAAATTATTTGAATATATCATCTGTTTGCATGATTATAGCAAAGCTGACTGATTTATGATTTATGAAAGTTAAACTTTCATATTGATAATAACATAAAATTTCAAAAAATGATGTTTAACTGTTTTTTTTCAAGAAAAACTAAAAACTTCAAATAAGGGAACTTCCGGTAATTATAACTAAAATCTAATCACCTCTTCATTTGGATCTAAAGAAGAGGAATACGAAAGAATTATAATTTTTAGAATTGTAGTATTAGAGTTATTGTGGGAGAAATTTTTGTCACGCATACACACATACAAACACACACGTACACACACACACACACACACACACACACACACACGGACACATACACATACACGGACACATGCACACACGGACACATACACACACACGGACACATAGACATACAGATTTCATCGTAAAAACTAGTAAAATTGTATTCTAGGGACCCTAAGACGTACTTATTCATTAAAAACTCACCACCGAATTTTTTGACCAAAGGCAATACCTTCCTTACCTAAAGTTGATGGAAAGTAAGTATTCAAAACTATACATACAGACTTCCGATATTAAACTGCATTTAAAAAAAATATATTGAAATCTATTAATACTGGACTTTGATTATAAGGGGTAAACAAAAATTCAGTAGCATATCTCGATTTCCCCTTCAAATCACACACTGTAAGGAGGGCGTAAAGTATGAACTTTACGCACGGTTGTAGGAAAAGTATCTTAAATGAAAGCTTATGCAATATTTATCACAGTAATAACAATAATAATAATTTATTGTTATTTTCGTAAATAATTAAATAAAAAAATTGGCACCATAAATAGTAATGAAAAACAACCCCCACTCCTGTGACGTCGCAGTACATACAACATGTCATTCGTAGCCATAACCAATGGGAAAACAGTTTAGGTTATATAAATAAAAGTAGGCGATAGTGTGTCATATGTTAAACTGTATGTACTCTGACGTCACAATCTGTTTCAGATCAAGTGACTTTTTCAAAATATTACGCAAATTTCAATATTTAATTGTAAACTATCTAATGGATATTTCGTGATATTTTCAAATTTGAGGCTCTTTAAGAACAATATCTTTTAAAATTTACTATTTAGAAGTCATATAAAAATTCTTGCAATAGCCCTATTCGGCTGATTTATATTTTCGGCAAATTATAAAATCTTCACAAATGATTAGAAATTTCCACAAAATTCTGTGGACTTCTTTAAATATAGACTTAAAATAAAATTTATAAAAAACTGTGGGCCAATTATTATGACAGGTGATAATAGTTCGACCGGTATTTTAAGGGTCATCTTCTAGTCCAAATTTAGCTGTTAAAATCTAGTGTGTACAGTAAAACCTACCTTACAAGACAAAAACTTCAGAAAAATTTGTAGGGCTTAGGGAGGAATACAATGTCTAATTGAACTAAAGCTGGTATTACTAATAAAGGCGATGTAACCCAATATTAAATAGCAGAATATTTGAATAACCTATTCAGTTTTTGTAAATTTAAAATCTGTAATTTAAACTAGTCGCAAGAAATTTTTGTAAAAATTTCTCACCATTTGCGTAAGTTTTATAAGTTGTTTGTTGAAAATGTAAACCGGCCTATGAATTTGGGCTTGTAAATAAATATTCAATTACTGTACTAAATATAAAAATAAAAGAAAATATTGTTACCTTTTTTCTGCGAATACTGGGAGATATACACAAGTTGTTGGTATGTAAAGAGGTTAAATTTGCAAGTGGTACATCCAACAAACATTAATTACCTTATCACTTTGCAAAGATTCAACATAATTAGCATTAATTTCAATTGTTTCTGCATTGCAAAAAAAATATTTACACGTGAATTATCTGTGGGGATCCGTCTTAGTCAGCCGCGTTGCTTTCCTTACATTGTGACGTTTGTTTTATAAATTAAATTAATTCAGTAAGAGGAATCGTTTCCGGAGAGACTTTAGTTTCGCACTCGCTGCGAGATGTCACTGGCTACGCAGTCGCAAACCGGAGGCTAATAGAACAAGAGCGATTGGTTGGTGGGTTTCTGGTGTTGTGTTATTAGCGGATTTTCCTTCTAATTCCATGATGCAGCCGGACCATTCATCTTGCTGATTCAATTTGCCGAGTTAGAAGTTCTTTTTTAAAAAACTTGGCTTTATTCAATTAATATATAATGTAATTTAAAACTTTGTATATTCCCGGACTGTATTTTGTTGAGGATTTTTTTTTGTAACACGTAAAACTTAATTAATAAAGAAAATTTTTTGGTTAAAAAAATATCCAATTGAATCCCTATATTGCTGACCACGTGTGCGAAAGTAGCCAATCACTTATGTCACTAAATTGCTAAGTAACAAACAGTTTTTGACATATAATTAAAGATTAATTGTTTTAATTTAAAAATGTTATTGTCACGCAATGAAAATGAATATTTAATCAACAAAATTATAGAAGAAAACACATCAAAAAATACAGTATTAGACTTTCGTATGTCTTATCTTCTTCTCTTTGGTCTCACTCAAAGAGGTCTCATTCTCATTGCACACTTCACACTGAACATATTCAAAGCCACATTCATGTTCATAGCTACTAGTGGCATCTACTGGGCTATGTTAGACACAAAAATTCTGTCAAATACAAATTTTAGGCAAATTTAATGTTGACTGCAAAAAATTTTCTCACCGAATACCCCTCGATCATTGATATAGTTATTTTCGTAACAAGTTATGAAATATACCAAATATCATGCGAGTGTAAATTGACGCACGACGCGTAGCGGAGTGCAAGTCAATACACACGAGCTAAGATATTTGAATTTCATACAAGTTATGAACATTATTTTTTAGACGAGCATAAATAAATTTTACTTTTTTTTCAAAACTGATATTTAGGTTAAAACGTACTGACAGCTAACAAATGAATAATGTATATATACAGGGAATTTATTTTAACATGCAACATATGGTCAATCACTTCCATGGTTACTCACTATTGTCAAAAAATGACAGCAATGTAAAATTTGTCCATTTTAAAATGCAACATTATAAATAGTATTGCAGCACGGGAGATACCTCCAAAACACATCACAAATAGTGTCAATTCTTATTACGACCGACTAGAATATTGTCTCAGAGTGATTGGGGTATTTTTTTACATTTATTACATGAAAGTTATGAATTTTTGTAAGCTAAAGTTTTTTCAAAATGTACAACATTCATGTTTTGATTATTTGTTTATCGTATGTAGGCTAATTTATAGGAAATTAGTTTTGATAATACAAAACTACAAATTGTGTATGTTGCATTTTAAAATTGACAAATATTACATTGCTGTCATTTTTTGACAATAGTGAGTAACCATGGAAGTGATGAACCATAATGTTGCATTTTAAAATAAATTCTCTGTATAGCCAGAAATAATGACATAGTAACATAGCAACCGTGTCAACTATTACGATATGAAATATATCATAATGAGGTATATTTCGTTGAAATACGGCACACTTTTATTTATTGTCTTTATATGACATATTTATAAGGTTAGTATACCTCTAAAGTATTTTTTCTGAAACTGAAGCAAAAGTATTATTTTCGCGCCTGAAATGCGAAGCGAAAGTTGTATTTCTCTGACTAGTCAAGAAAAAATTAAAACGTTTTTTTACCTCTCGCTAAGAGAGGTATTGAAATCATGCTAAAATTCGCATATCCAGATTTTAGTGGATAAGCACGTTTTAAGGTCCCTATAATACGATTATAACATTTTACAATGATGTCCTGTTTGTATGTGGATGTGTGTGTAGTGGTGTTTGTAGATGTGTGGATGTTGAAACCACGATTTCTCAAATACTATAAAACTTAAAAATATTTAACTGCAGTTTCCTCAATCTGACATTCCTGGGAAGAGCTGATTAGATTTTGGTAACAATTGGACAACCGGAAGTAATAGTTTCTTTGAAATAATCTTCCAAATATTATTTTTTGAAAATCTCTGTTATTACTATTATTGAAGAACATAAAATTCCACATCTGATACATTTAAAAATTTTATTATATCTTGTATAGATTTAGAGATAAAGGCACTGTAATATGTAGAATAGTCTAATCGCAGAGGCTACGGCACTAAGGAAACCAGTTGACAAATTCAAATGTTTATAACATAGTTTGTAAATGACAGATGTCAGTGTCAAAAATCAGCAGTTTTAGTGACATTCTGAAACCTTTTTCTGGGAAGTACATGTAATCTTTCTTATTGTTTTATTAATAAATATTTAAAATTGTAGGTAAAATGCATATATCCATAGGAAATACCGCCAATCTTGCTAATGAATTGGAAGAATCTCTGACATTTAGGAACTTCCTCATACAATGAAAAATAGATATAATTAGAATTGTATGTGTGCACAAGACATGTTAAATACAATAAAAACAATATATGGGTAAAGTTCTGTAATGTTTTTGTTATAAAACGACGGTTCGATAGCGAAGTGCAATGCTATACTTATATAATATAAAATGGAAATGGCGAGAGGTATTGTGCTGGCCACAACAGATTTTTTTTTTCTCAAATTTTATTAGATATTAATATTTATGGTTGCGTTATTTAAATTAAATATTAAATATGTTAATCTCAGACAACAAAGCTCCTTGAATTTCTAAAGGAACCTCGTTGGAAGACATTGCAAATGGCAAAAATATACATGGATGCACCAAAAATGCAGAACTGACAGTAAATTCGTTTTTGTTTATTTACTAATTTTTTTCTGTCACCTTAGTTACGAGAGTAGAACTGCTAGATATGTATTGGAAATCAGATTTAAATATTAATCACACACACACGGACACACACACAGACATCATTCGTATAGTAGGGACCCGAAAACGTGCTTATTCATTAAAAATTTTTGATCAAAAACAATACCTTCCTCCCTAAAGGTAAACTATATACAGTAAAATTTTTGAAAGAAGTCCAATCAAGGCCATCTACGAATTGCATCTATGAATTAAGATTTTATGCTGTCAAATTTAGTAGTGTCGTTTACATAGTTTTTATGAGGTACACAAGATATTATGTACCCTCATGAAAACTAAGTAAAAGACACTACTAAATTTGACAGCATAAAATCTTAATTCATAGATACAATTCGTAGATAGCCTTGATCGGACTTCTTTCAAAAATTTTACTGTACATTTGGTTTTCATCAATTGAAACTAAAATTTTTGTTGTTCCTCTGTTATTCATCCATTAAAACCATCGTAATTGATCCATTCTATTCTCTGTAGGCAGTCGACATGTGTCAGTGTATTCGTGAAATAAATGAACGTTTAATTGAAATAAAATCTGCAAGAGGTTGTCGGGCACGAAGTGACACATCGATTAGCAAGTCACAAGTCACTTTATTAATGTCACTGAAACTGCAGAGCGTAAGTCCGATGTGGTGGCTTGCGAGCTGCAAGGGTTCCAGAGTACACGGCACGCAACCCCAGAAGGGTGAAGGGAAAGGGGTTGGAACAGTGGCGGCGATGGCGCATGGATAAAAGGGGCAAAAAATCCCAAACTGTATATTAGGAACAATTTTTTTGATTTGGTGTTCCAAAACTTTTTCTGGAAAGGAACTAATAGAGAGTTATTGCAGCTTCAACGCAAAAATAACGTGCACTTTAAAGTCACGTGACAACCCGAGTGCGCATGCGTACTAATAAGGTTCACGTTACATAAATGAAGAGACACGTTATGTGCAATGGAATAGCGAGCGTTTAACGTAACACGTTCTGTATCTTTTGAGGTTATGTTTCGATGAAAAGTGTGGATGTAATCTCGTTTATGTTGCTTGTAGCGTTAACGTTAGCGTGAATACACTAATTAAATGCGGTAAACGTTGAAATTGAAAGTCCTTTATTTCTAAAATACAGTGTTTTGTACTTAAGGTTAACGTTTACGTTCTTTCATCTTAGAAGTTGCAATAACTCTCTAATATTTACCGCATTTAATTAGTGTATTCACGCATTTAATTAGTGTGTTAACGCTAAAAGCAACACAAACGAAGTTACATCCACACCTTTCACCGAAACATAACCTCAAAAGATACAAAACGTGTGACGTCAAACGCTCGCTATTCCATTGCACATAACGTGTCTCCTTATTCATATAACGTGAACCTTATGAGTACGCATGCGCACTCGGGCTGTCGCGTTACTTTAAAGTGCGTTATTTTTACGTTGAAGCTGCAATAACTCTCTATTATGTAACTAGATTAGACCTTATTTAGTAATAAAATTTGGGGCGTAAAATTCTCGAGACGTTTGCTATATATGTTATTAATGAAGTCATCCACTATCACCTGCATTTAAAAAAATCTGTTGTAGCCAGCACAAGACCTTCCGTCAATTCGATGTATTTTGTACAAATCCCATACCAAAAGTTCCTTTTGAAAAGATTCTATAAATGCAATAATATTCTAACACGAACACATACTATTTTTTACAAATTCCATACCAAAAGTTTCTAAGATTCTATAAATCCAATAAAATTATAACATGAACATACACTATGTAAAATGCACTTGACATTTCCTTCTTTCTTCTTCAGCTTGTCCCTATTTTATTAGGAGTCGCTGTTTCTTACCCTTCTCTTCCACTAATTCCTGTCCAACGCATCTTCTCTCATAATTCTTCCTCTCTCAATTCTTCTGTGATACAGTCCTTCCATCTTCTCTTTGGCCTTTCTCGTACTCCCGACATTGAAAGTTCCAATCCTGAGGCGAGGCTGCAACTGCATGTTACTTGCAAGGAACACTTTGACTTATATCACTTTCTAATCCTATATTTTCCAACTTTGGTTTTGCACTTGACACTGACATCTGTCAATTAGAATTTGTTGAATATATCAGCTGTTTCCATGATAAATAGCGAAGCTGACTGATTTTTGGGTGATAATATCTTTATAATTATTTAACTCTATAGCTATTGAATATGAAGGAAAATTTATGGAGAAGAAAATAAAATATCGGAAACCAGATAGAATGTAACAATTTTATAAAACTGTTACATTGTTACATTCTATCTGGTTCGTTACATTACATATTTATTTAAAAGTTGTTTTTCATCAATTTTATAACGTTTGTAATTCGCATTTTACATTTTGATGTTTATTAACATGAGTTACAAATATCTTCTTCATAGTTTTTGACCTGATTTAACCCTGAGGAAGACCATTGTAATGGTCGAAACGTAGGTTCTAATCAAATAAAACCGTACTGACTGCATTTTCTGATATTTTATTTTCTTCTCCACAAATCAATCTCCAGTCGATCATCGTTACTCCAAATGAAGGAAAATGTATAATCAAACCGTATAGAGAAAAGCATTTAACTGGGTTTTTTTAAGAGAAACTTTTAAAAACTTTAAATAAGGGTACTTCCGGTGGATCAATTACAACCAAAATCTAATTAGCTCTTCATATGGATATAAAGAAGAGGAATACGAAAGAATTATAATTTTTAGGATAGTAGTATTGGAGTTGTCGTCGGGAAAAATTTGTCACACACGGACACACAGACACACATACAGACATCATCTTTAAAATAGTAAATTCGTATAGTAGGGACCCTAAAACGTGCTTATTCATTATAAACTCACGACAGTTTTTTGACCAAAGTCAATACACCTTCCTTACCTAAAGGTGACGGAAAGTAAAAAGTTGTAATTAGAATTTGGACTTTAGCATTCTGACGCCACTGCATTTTCTCTCTTACTCACTAACATCCCATTCCGGCGCTGCTATCGTCTTTTGCAAAAAGGCTCTCTTAGATTCTCGGAAAAATGAGTCGCTATAAACTTATCACTACACTAGACTTATACTTTGAAAAAATATTAAATATGAAAAAATGCCGTACATTTTCCGTTTGATAGCTCCTATCAGATAAGAAGTTTGTAATTTAATGAGTTGGAAATTCATTTTATGACATGTTGTTTCAGAATTTCATCGTGATGGATACGGCACGCTACTATGCGTTTTTTTATTTTGAATTAGGACAGAAGATTATTTAACTGTATGGAGAGATGGTAGTAATTGCTACATACCAATTGATTAGATGTGTGACCTTAAATACTTATCCTCATACATCATAGAGAATTGTTTCAGTGATTTAAAATAAATTAAATCATGTCACTCATGTCATATTATTATTGCTGTAATTTGTAATAGTACTCTTGCTCAAACATATTTTTTATTGCACTTATATCTTCTACACATTATGTACTTTATTTATTTCATTTCTGCATAATAAAAATCTATCTTATATTTAAAAGCATTATTAAATTTAATATAATATAATTCATATAGTCCGAAATTAGATTTGAAAATTATTTTCAAATTGCATAAAAGTAACCCGTGGATAGATATCTTATAAATAAATAAATAAATAAATAAATAAATAAACATAAAACATGCTTAGGTGTTTGCTCAGAGTACTGCAGAATATATAAATAAGAATATTCAATAGAGAAATGTTTTTTGTAGAACTGTCAGGTATATTGACAGGTTGTTCACAGTGTTTCCATTACTGAAATTGACTTTTGAAATCTAAAACCAGCTCACTTGACAGCCGACACCGTATTTTCCTCAACACGTCTGTTGTCGCACACCTTAAGTTATTAAATTTTCAAACAGATGCTCTTTCAACACACATAAATGTACATCGTACAAAAATTCAAAGAGAAATTATTTGTTGTTCTAAGACTAGATACCTCGTTGACAAAGATAACGCGTCTTTCAGTTTCTGCGTGATGTGATTACAAGAAAATGATTGAAATAAAGTATTGTTATGACATGACCAGTTCTTGAGCCTAAGTGCGAAATTATTAATAAATCCCAATAAACACTGATGCTATAACGCTTCATAACAGAGATAATAGGGATTTATTTTAAGACAGCCATAATGTTGAAATGGTAGAAAATAGTTCGCATATCCTTGTATACCCTTTCATGTGACGAAAATGGAACTTAATTAAATATTTCATCCATCTCAAGCCGATATTTACGAATAATTATTATACATGTCTTTTAATATTATTATAATACATCTAATTCAAAAAATCTGTTGTGACCAGCAGAATACCTCTCACCACTTCCATTTTTAATTTATATAAATATCGTATTGCATTTCGTTTTATAATAAAAAAAATTACAGAACCTTTACCCAAACCCAAATATAGTTTTTTTTTTGTATTTAACATGTCTTGCGCACGCATAAAATTATAATTATACTTATATATTTTTTCATTGTATGAGGAAGTTCCTAATTGTCAGAGATTATTACCATTCAAGATTGGCGGTATTTCTTATGGATATATTCATTATACCTATAATTATAATATTTAATTAATAAAACATTAAGAAGATTAAATGTACTTCTTAAAAATTTGTCATTATAAACTATGTTACAAACATTTGAATTTGTCAGCTGGTTCCCTTGGTGTAGTTTAGTAGTTTAGCCTGTGCGATTTATTAAATCCGATTATTCTATATATTACAGTGTCTTTATCTCTAAATCTATAGAAGATATAAATAATATAATTTTTAAATTTATCAGATGTTGAGTTTTATGTTCTTCAATATTAATAATAAAACAAATTTTCAAAAAATAATATTTAGACGATATTTTTAAAGAAACTGCTACTTCCGGTTGTCCAATTGTTACTAAAACCTTTTCAGCTCTTTCCATGAATGTCAGATTGAGAAATTCATAAACTGATCTTGTCTTATAGTTTTTGAGGAATCGTCCCTCCAACATCCACACATATACACACACAACATACACACACATCCACACACACACTCATACACACATCCACATACACACACACATTCACGCACACACTTACATACATACACACACAACATACATCCACACAACACACATTCACACACACATTTACATACACACATATCCACACACACACATCCACACAACATACATTCACACACACACTTACATACACACACCTACACACACACACACACACACACACACACACACACACACACACACACGCACACACACACACAACATACATTCACACACACACACCACACACTTACATACACACACACACACACACACACACACACACACACACACACACACACACACACACACACACACACAGAGAGAGAGAGAGAGAGAGAGAGAGAGAGACAGAGAGAGAGCGAGAGAGAAAGGATCGTAAAAATGTTAAAATCGGTTTGTAGGGACCACAAATCGTGCTTATTCACTAAAATCTGGATCTGTGATTTATAGCACTAATCCAGTACTTCTCTAAGCGAGAGGTAAGAATATGTAGTTTTGCAAGGCCTTCTGTATTTAATAAAAATGTAATATTTTAATCATTCGCCATTGTATATTTAAATAATATGGCGTTATTTACTGAATGCAACGATTTACATTTTGAACACTTCAATATTTATAACCCAATATAAAAGTCCACCATTTTCGGATTTTTATGTAATTGAAATCTTAATGTAAGTATAACTTAAATTTTGACACTTGAATATTTTATTTCACGCAAAACTTGTTCGTGTAAATATACTTGTAAGACAATTTTCAAGTCACTTGAAAATAAAAACTTCATCGTATAATCCACGCTTTAGCTAAGATATTTAGCGTTATTTTTTTTTAATGTTTTATAACAGTTTAGGAAATGATAGATAAATATTAAATTAATAAAATTATAACATAATAAAATTTGCACAAGTTTTAAGTTATAACAAATTTTGACAGAAAAAACGACATATATTTATCTTTTGTTCAAATAACTATTAATATAAAATTGTATAAATTTTATTATTAGTTTATGGGACCAAAATATACTTATTAAATTTTCGTCGAGAAATCTCGGCGAGAATCTCGGCCGAGACGAGACTCTATGAAACGAGACGAGAAAAATTTCGAGACGAGACATAATTTTATGAATTTGAAACGAGATGAGACGAGACAATGAATTTCTCGTCTTGTCTCGTCTCGACCGAATCACTAATTATACTAAATTTATAGATATATTATAGTGGTAGAAATAAATATAAAAACAATTATTTTCATTTGAAACTAACTTTTCCCTTATCGTCAACTTTCGCCCGTCTTCGTATACCTCCGGCACCGGAAGCAGTTGCGAGCGGATGTCAGTGTGTTCCTGTTCCGTGCCGGTTACACCGATAAGAATCATCCCACACCGCACGACACTTGCGCTATCTGTCGCACTGTATAGCAAACGTGTACGTCACTTTTATATGCCATTCCTTACACACTCCTACTCCTTATAATGCCGTTTTACCCTCATTGCACTCATACATGAAGACGTGGAGTAAGAGAGAAGTGTGGAAATGATATATGGAGTTGTCAAGATGGTTAAATGTTCGAATTAATTTCATGCATTGTATGCAGTTATGAGAAGATATATTTAGCTAACACAAACATGGCGGAATTGTAATGTAATGATGTCCTAATTAATCAACAGTACAAGGGGTTAAATTAGAACACTGTACTTAAAGTCTTATTCTTAATTTTCTGTAAATTTTTGTTGTATATTGTAGAAAGAATGGGAAGTTCAACCACACGAAAACAAAAAACGAATCCGAATTTAGTTTTTGTGGGACAGGAGACTTTTCCATCGCCTAGATAAAAAAATCTGTTGTGGCCAGCACAATACCTCTCGCTATTTTCATTTTATGTTATATAAATTGCACTTCGCTGTAGAACTCGTCGTTTCATAACAAAAAAATATCTGATGTGGCCACCACATGACTTCCTTGTACGCCTGTTACACTATACATATTTTGTTAATAATTAAAATATGTATTATAACAGGCCCAGTCCTAATTCATAGCAAACTTAATTACAGAAACCAAAAAGTACATCATTTTTAAATTTACATATCTCGCTTATACAAAGAGCTAATGTAATCATACTTGATGTTTTCGACGCAGAATTAAATCCTCTAAAACTTTTATTTGAAGCATTTATTATTAAAATCAAAATAACACCATTTTTTTCGAGAAAAATTGATAACAGCTTCAAGTAAAGCATCACTTCCGGTTAGACTGTTTTAACCAAAATCTATTATGTTATTTCCATTGATATAAAAGTATTATATACCAAATTTGAAAAGTTTCGGATTATATTTTAATATAGTTTTTCATTAAAATCTTTTATAGGCTTCAAGTAAAGTACCATTTCCGGGCAGACCATTTTAACTAAAATCTATTATGTTATTCCTTATTCCCATTGATATAAAAGTCTTATATACCAAATTTGAAAAGTTTTGGATTATATTTTAATATAGGTTTGCATTGAAATCTACTATAGGCTTCAAGTAAAGTACCACTTCCAAACGTTAGGTAATGACCAAAAAGGGAGGTGCACAACTAGATGTTATAACAGTCATAATTACAAAATTTTAACTTTCTACGGCTTCCCGTTTTTCAGTTATGCGCGATACGTACGTACAGACGTTACGATGAAATTAGTCAAAATGGATTCAGGGATGGTCAAAATGTATATTTCCGTTGAAATCTGGAAACCGAAATTTTTCGCGATTACAATACTTCCTTTACTTCGTACAAGGAAGTAAAAATACAGAACTTTACCCAAATATTTTGTTTTTTATTGTATTTAACTTGTCTTCTGCACATACACAATTCTAATTATATGTATTTTTCATTGTATAAGGATGAGGAAGTTCCTAAATGTCAGAGATTCTTCCAATTCATTAACAAGATTGGCGGTATTTCTGAATGAATATATACATTTTACCTATAATTTTAAATATTTAGTTAATAAAACAATAATAAAGATTAAATTTACTTCCCAGAAAAAACTTTCAGAATGTCACTAAAACTGATTTTGATTTTTGACACTGGTATCTGTCATTTACACTGTGTTATAAACATTTGAATTTGTCAACTGGTCTCCTTAGTGTAGATTAGCTTCTGCGATGTATTACATCCAATTATTCTACATATTATAGTGTCTTTATCTTTAAATCTATACAAGATATAATAAAAAATTTAAGTGTGTTAGATGGAGAATTTTATGTTCTTCAATATTTGTAATAGGTAACAAAATTTCCAAAAAATTATATTTAGAAAAGAAACTACTACTTCCAGTTCTCCAATTGTTACCAAAACCTTTTCAGCTCTTCGCAAGAATGTCAGAGTGAGGAATTCATAGTTAAACAGGTCTTAAGTCTTATGGTTTTTGAGGACACACGCACACACACATACCCGCAGACATCATTGTAAAAATGTTAAAATCGGATTCTTGGAACATCAAAACGTGCTTATTCACTAAAATCTCTATATGCGATTTGTAGCACAATCCCTATAGCTCCCTTACCTAAGGTAGCAGGAGGTAAAAATTACCAGTTTGAAATCTTCTGGCGAGTTTTTTTCAAAAATTGTCATAACTTTCAAATTATAAATCATGATTCGGACATACTCTCTGATTAATCCCAAATTTTTATTCACAATGATATTTTAAAAAATTGATTAACTAAGTTCTAACTTAGCAACTTCATTTCAAATGACAGATAAATAACTAAATCTATTCTTAGTAATTTTTGCGTTATGTACCTATCACAGAACTTTATTTTGAAAATTTTATTGTAAAATTCTTTAAATGAAGTATTTTAAATGGCTTTAATAGGTAGATATATATATTTAAATTGATATAATGATGTCGTTTTTAACTTCATTTTATTTTCAATACATAACAAACTAATAATCATCAAAGATTTAACTTCTTGAGTGATTTGACTGTTAAGATGATGTCCTAGTCATGGATTGCAAAGTTTCTAATTGATTCCTGATACGTTGTACTTGTTCTTGGACATTTTCTTCACCTAGCTTGTTTTTATTTTGTGAAACTTCTTCTAAAATTTCTTCTAGTTTTGCTGCACCTCTGCTTCCTTCAGGTGGAGATCTCTTTATTCTTGAAGATACAGTGTCGAAAATAGTTTCAATACCGTATAGGACATATTCTTGTTCTTTTACAGCTGCTTCTAGTTTCAAATTATCATGTTCCTGAAACAAAATAATGTTTTTTATATTTAACAAATCTTATTGCCTAGCAATCCACAATTTTAATTCGAAAATATCGTGTGTAATTACGTTCAAAATTCAACATTAAAGAAGTTATGAGCAATATTAAATTTAAAAAAAAAAAAATCAAAAAAGACGTAATGTGTTATCAATAAAAAATTGTGCGTTCATAATGAAGTCATTACGAAATCCAATTGCTTATTGAAAGAGCCTTCATTACGATACCCAACCTTTCGTTAAGATTAGTAGGTATATTATGACATGACATTATCTTAAATTTTCAAACTTCATAAATCAAAATTGACATGAACTTTCATATAATTGAATAAATGTCAATCCAAAGTTATCAATACCAACTACAACAATTACACATACATCAACTCAGTTTAAAAAAAGCAGGTTTTTTTTTAATTATAAAAGAGACAAAATATAAAAAATAATATAAAGGACTCATTTTATAAGATTTTTTTAGCTGAAAAGGTTTTATTAACAATTGGACAACCGGAAGTAATAGTTTCTTAAAAAATCTTCTGAATATTACAGAATATAAAATTCTCTATATGATACATTTAAAATTTTTATTATATATTTTATAGATTTAGAGACAGAGAATTATAAGTATATAAAATAATCCGTTGTAATGTCACAGCCCAAATAATTCCATGGAAATCAGTTGAAAAATTAAAATGATTGTAATTGACAGAAAAATGTCACTGCCAAAAATCCAGATACAAGACAAGGATTTTTCTGGGAAGTACATGTAATATTTCTTATTTTATTATTAAATAAATATTTAAAATTATAGATACATATATAACGTATACCCATCAGAAATACCTCCAATCTAGTCGATGAATTTGAAGAATCTCGAACATTTAGAAATATAGGAGAAAACTTATTTATAGAATTAATTAAAAAGTATAAAAATATATGAATAGTAGATGTTATTAGAATTTTTTGTGTATGCCAAAAATATTAAATGCAATATGTACTTATATAGCCAATATGTCTTATAGAATTCATTCTTTAATATACTATTTACTTACCGCTAATATAAAACTACTAACTGTGGCAATAATAAGAAGACCAATAATATATTTCATATTTACGGTTACGGTGGTATATTTACAAATTACAAATTAAACTGACTCCTACAGCATATTGCTCCGTTTATATACTTTATTGGATGCATTTTTTTTATTTAAATTACATAAATTATTTTCATCCTATTTTAGTTAATGAGATGTACTTTACGAATTTATTATTAACATGTTTATATAAATAAATATTTAAATTATACGAATATTATATATAATTTGAGGTCATTGATTGTCGAACTGCTGCTATTTGTTAAGTACCTAGGTCATATTTTTATGTAATACATTTTCATGTTTTTTTTTTTTTATATAATCACATATCTCTAATAATTAGAGTACATCACAATCAAATAATTAGAACTAGGCAGAATCTGTATATTCAACTGTTTTTATACCGTTTTTATTGTAATATTCAAAACCGTGAACGATTCAATTATTTAAATACGAAGAAATATTTTGTGAAAAATTCATGGACTTCGCCGAGATTTGAACCAAGTACCTTCGTATTGCCAGTACGATGCTCTCCCAACTGAGCTATGAAATCCCTCTGAAATCAATTAATTTTTCACCAGTCTTATAGCTAGTCTATATTCAAGTATACCCTTCTTTCAGAGCATTGAGTTTTTAATAGACAGCGCGACACATTTGATGGTTTCGAAACCACACCGTAGTAACAATGGGTGGAATTCAGTGGGTTGTATTAAGGTCTGTATTAAATCTTGTATTAAGTATATGGCAACATTGTAATATTTTCCCACATGAATCAATGAGATTCAATTGTGATTTAGAAATTTTACCACATGGAAAGGTAATACAGATATCCTTTAGTCAAATGAAGCAGTATTATTGTAAATGGAAGGTGTAAAAGGAAACTCATTATTGCAAAATTAGGTTAGAAATATGTCAAATTTTATGTGTCAAATATTTCATACCTGAATGTTAATGAATTTTAAAATATCTCAACCCCCGTTTTGATCAGTTTTGACATTTGTCCTTTTTTTCTTACTTCTGTTAATAATATTTTTTTCTTTATTTGATCCTTTGGTCTCTCACTTTTTTCTGACAGGTATTACAAAGTTGCTAAAATATTTTTTGACAAAGGACTGTTTTAGCTTAAAACACGCTAATACAACCCACTGAATCTCACCCTATATATTTAACTGTTTTTATGCAGTTTTTATTATAACATTCAGAATCGTGAACGATTCAGTTGTTTAAATATGAAGAAATATTTTGTGAAAAATGCATGGACTTCACCGGGATTTGAACGCAGGACCTTCGTATTGCCGATACGATACTCTCCCAACTGAGCTATGAAATCCCTCTGAAGTCAATGAATTTTTCAGCTGTCTTATAGCTAGTCTGGATTCAAATCCCGGTGAAGTCCATAAATTTTTCACAAAATATTTCTTCGTATTTATGCAGAGTCGATCCATTAGTGGTAGCACGCACTTTAGAATTCTATCAAATGAGGCATTTGTTTTCGCATTTCGCCACGAAGCGAAAATTTGGTAGCATGCGTGTCACAAAATATTCGCCTGCAAGCGTACGACTTGAGGCGAAAGTGTCAAAGTAACGTCATTATTTTGCCAAAGTTCTATTCAAAAGCATTTTATATATATATATATATATATATATATATATATATATATATATATATATATATATATATATATATATATAATTTATACATTTACAACTGTCATAATATTTCTTATTTTAATAGTATAAAATCCAATAATTTCCGAATTAAAAAGTGAATATAGAATTATTATATTATATTATATTATATTATTATTATTATATTTCGCTACCGATAAAGCGTCTCTAAGTTATACAGATCACTTCTCTGCCAGTTTTTGGGACGGTTTTTCCTCTGGCAAAAGGAGATTTTTTCATGAGAAGTTGCATGTTCGCCGTCCATGTTTTTGCCGGACATGCATATATTGTCTAGAAAATTGTATACATAAAAAAGGTAACATTTATGAACATTTCTTGTTACCTTGGTTACT
Organism: Ophonus ardosiacus; assembly: GCA_943142095.1. Lineage (NCBI taxonomy): Eukaryota > Metazoa > Arthropoda > Insecta > Coleoptera > Carabidae > Ophonus > Ophonus ardosiacus. Next base: position 59,410,304 of record OW964824.1, read on the forward strand.
TGTTGTTTTTGTTATTTCAAAAAATATGTCATTGTATTGTAACTTAAACTAAAAAAATCTGTTGTGGCCAGCACAAAACCTTCCGTCAATTCGATGTATTTTGTACATATCCTATACCAAAAGTTCCTTGAAATATATTCTATATATCCTGTATAATTGTAACAAGAACACACTATTTTTACATATCCATACTGAAAGTTCCTTTGAAAAGATTCTAAAATCTAATAAAATTTTAATACGAATACGAACGTACATTATGTATTGCACTTAACACTTCCTCCTGCTTCAACTTTGCCCTATTTTATTAGAAGTCGCTGTTTCTTACTCTTCTCTTCTACTCATTCCTGTCCAAAGCACCTTCGTGACACAGTTCTTCCTCTCTCAAATCTTCTGCTATACAGTCCTTCCATCTTCTCTTTTGCCTTTCTCGTACTTCTGGCATTATAAGTTCCTATCTTGAGGCGAGGCCGCAAATGCAAGTCACTGGCGAGGGACACTCTGTCACTTATATCACTTTCAGATCATATACTTTCCATTTTGGTTTTTGCACTTGCCATTGACATCTGTCAATTAGATTTTTTTGAATATATGTTGTTTTCATAATTTTTGCAAAGCTGACTAATTTTCGAAAGTTAATCGCTCTTAATCTCTCTATAACTCTAAATCTATTGAATATGAAGGAAAATGTATAATCGAACCGTATAGAGAATAAAATATTCTTTCTATTGATAATCACATAAAATGTCGAAAATGATATTTAACTGCGATTTTTCAAGAAAAACTGTTAAGAACTTCAAATAAGGGTACTTCCGGTTGACACACGGACACACAGACACACACACACAGACACACACACGGACACACATACAGACATCATCTTAAAAATAGTACATTCGTATTGTAGGGACCCTAAAACGTGCTTATTCATTAAAAACTCACCACCGAATTTTTTGACCAAAAACAATACCTTCCTTTTGACGGAAGGTAAAAAAGGTAGTATTTTTACAATTTGAATATAGAATTCTAAAGTGCGTGCTACCAAGATTCGTAAAAATAAAATCGTATTCGCCTGCTTTCTATGATAGAATTCTAAAGTGCGTGCTACCACTACATGTATCCATTTGTTTCTAATTTAATCTTTTTTGTTTCAGTATCAAAAATCCCCACATCAACTTTGGACTACCCCCCAAGTTGCCCCTCTCACGACACCTCCCCCCGCTCCTGCGTGGGTTCCTCCACCCTATTGGGCTCGAGTATGTTGGGCCTAAACGCCCTAAACAACACCGGTCGCACCAATTTCACCAACAAGCAACTAACTGAACTCGAAAAAGAGTTCCACTTCAACAAGTACCTCACTCGGGCCCGCAGGATTGAGATTGCCTCAGCCTTGCAACTGAACGAAACCCAGGTGAAGATATGGTTTCAAAACAGGCGTATGAAGCAGAAGAAGAGAATGAAGGAGGGGCTGATCCCGGCGGAGACTATGGTTAATAGTTCTGGGTCGCCAGGGGGGCAAGAAATAGCGAGTAGTGAGAATAGTAGGGAGAGTAATAATTAAGGAAAATAGGTGTTTGATGGTTTGGATTTTGGAAGGTGAAATTATCTAATTTCTAATTATTTCATAAATTATCCATTATAAATTACATTTATTATATAAATTACATATTTTTTGACGTATTTTTGATACTGTCAACAAGTGTCACATCATTTAGTTTATTTAGACTTGTTGTTATGAATTTGAAAGAAAACTGTATACCGAAATCATTCAAGCAGCCAATGCACGTCATCACTTAGTGTAAAAACCTTAATGCATTAAAATCACTAATAGTGAAAATGAAATAAAATTTCAATCATTTTTAACCGTCAAAAAGTGTATAGCCTTATACAATTATTATTAAGATGAATAGTAGAGTTCATTACTTATTGTATATGACATGAATAATATATAAATAATGTACATCAACGTCATATTATTCGTTTAATTGTTGCTATAGTTGGCAACATTGATAATTTGTATGTTCATACTGTCAGTTATTATTTGAAAAATATTTGTATCGTGTTTGAAACATTTTTGTGCGTTGTAAAGTCTATTTATAATAATGTTAAACGCAATGCAACGACACAACGTGACCGTTAACGCAAACACAAAATCTGTGAATCTGCCAAAGATAGCACTTCTAATCAATCAGAAGAATTTGGTATATTTTTTTGAAATTCGGCTCACTTTTATTTATTGCCTTTATATGGCATACATAAGTATAAATAAGGTTAGTATTACAAAATAATTTAAATAGAAATGGACAGTGACGAAAATATAGTATTTATTTTGTAGATGTGACAGTTCATGAACATGTCGATAATATAGATTGCAATCTGTATAACTCTTTTCATAAAGTTTCTAAAACCTGTGCAAACGTAGCAGTACATGACGTCACACATCTAGTTACTAAAATTCAATTTTTATTAATGGCGTGCATTGGCTGCTTCAATGATTTGGGTATATTCTAATTAGTGTGATTTAAAAAATTAAAAATAAAACTTAAGAATGAATGTCATAATTGTCATTCTATTTTCGAACAAAATAATCGACTATTATTAAATGAGTTCATTATACTATTTTTGTTGTTTTGTGCTTTCTATGCCTTTTGTAAATAAAAAATAGTAGTACATTTATGAATATTTCAGATTTCTAAATTTCAATTTATAAATCTAAATTTATGAATTAAATCCATCATAAACAAGCCCTTAGATGTGTTAACTTAAAATCATGTCATACTAACAATTGTAGGTATGTTAATGTTAATATTACAGTTACAGAAATCTAAATAATGACGTTAGAAAGTTTTTTTCTTTGATCATCCCAAATTAAAAAAAAATGTACTAAGGTTGTCTGTGTATCCTCGACTTTGAAAATTAAACAGGTTACTAATCATAGAAACAATATTTTTTGTTTCTTTAGCAGAATTTCAGTAGTACGAGGGCCGAATTTATAGTACTGAAGCCTCTCCTTACATAAAATAAATTTCTGGTGCACAAAAGACTGTAATGTCAACTTCTAACAAAATATTGTTTTCTGATGTCCCTGATTTCTTGAGGTTTTTGGGCGGTCGAGAAATTATTAGAAATTAGATACAAATTTCTGAAACTTCACCTTCCAAATGACTAATTTATCCTTTTTGATGATGGTATGTGGATAGAATGCCAAAGAGATATAGAAATTAATATACGTGTATATATGATAAATGGCGGGTGTTAGATTTAATAACGCTTGAATGTCCTAAAACTCTAAAAGAGACAAAGACAACAGTTGTTTTTCTTATTGTAGCTCTATAAATTGTCCAATATTTTATTTATGTCCTAAACCTAATCAGCATGGCAGTAAGAGTAAATCTTAAACCTTAGTTCCAGAACTTACAAGTGAGTATGCAAGTCGTTTTAGATATAAAATGTAAAGTTATAAATTGTAAATGTCAGATATAGTTCGTTAAGAGAACGAATTAAGTTTTGTTGTTTATAGCTTCACTGGTTTAAATGTACAATTTTAAATATTTAAAAAAATGTAATGATTTTGTAAAATAAAGCATTCCTAAGACGTACTACAAAAATGATCGCATTACAATATTACAAATGAAAAAATTACTTGAAATTATAATGGGGTCCTCTATCATACTAACAAAACATGGTTCATTTATATTAACTATACCTTAAACTTCTTGGATAGGGACTATCAAAGATAAAAAAAAAACTTATTAGTTTTTTAAAATATTCTAGTTTTAATGCCTTTAAAATTTATTGTATTCCAAATTCTTTCAAATAAATTAATGCAGAAAACAAGTTTAAAAATCGGCATTAAAGTAAATTAGTACGTAAAATGACAAAAAAAATATATGCAAGAAAAACGAATTAAATAATTCCGATGAAGAAGTTTGAGATAACACATAATTTTGAATCATCATTATAAGACAATTGAAAATTCTAGATTTTACGAAACGTGTTGCCTGGAAACACCACGAGACCGAAGATCGAGTGATATTTCCTATAGGCAACACGTCGAGTGTTTTGAGAATTTTTTATTGCAGAGTTGTATACAAGTAGACTATATCATGAATAAAAAAGAAATTAAAAAGTAAACAGTTAATTTAACCTGTAGTCTATTTTTTCTGCGAGTATCGTCAAATTGTTGCTACATAAACTGTCTTTTTAAATATAGCTGTATGTAATATTATATTGAAATGCTCGTGTTTCGTATCAAATCTTTCAGTTAATCGTTTTGGTGCACTCGGAAATGTCAGTGTCATTTCAGATGTCTACATAAATCACACAAAACATAATTTTCTCTTCAAAGTCAAACTACAGATTCATTTATGTACACGATAATGTAAATTATTAAAATATTTTTCAGAACTACCAAATACCAACGTTTCGGCCGCATACACTACGGCCTTCTTCAGGGGAAAAGAATATAATTGATAATTAATTAATTTATTTGTGATTTATATTCTTTTCCCCTGAAGAAGACCGCAGTGTATGTGGCCGAAACGTTGGTATTAAATAAAAATACAGAACTTAAACTAAAAAGGTAGTGCGTAGTGTTATTCTAATTATTCGAAACTGTGTTCTCCGGAAAAAGATCGTACACTATATCTAAATAATTTTCAAAATGATACTGACAGTTCTAAATTCATAAAACAAAATAATCAAAAATAAGTAACCGTTGTGAACCAACATACCAACATTCGTATATTCGTTCACAATGGTTACTTAATAATAACCGCTGTAATACGTAGTAACTAAGGAAAATCTGGCTTTCTTATTGGGTTATAACTTAAAGAATGATATAGTCCTTTAAATTTCATAAATTTTCAAGTCAAATAAAATTTAATATGCACTTCTGCACTGAAGTTTCTTTTTATCACTCATATGGTTTAATTTCCTCGGCCCTTCGGCCTCGGCAACTAAATTTCACATTCGTTATAAAAAATAAAACCTCAGTAGGTAGGTAGGTAGGTACCTACCTTGATACATGACTGTTGGCTATTACTTCATTATTATTCATGCATACATATTTCTAAACCCGTACCAGTAGCAATTAAACTTGGCCTATACATAGTTTTTTTTTTTTGTTATTATTATTAATAGTTTTTTATTAATTATTTTATGAAATTGCTTATGATTCATGCATATTTTTAATTATTAATCAAAAACGTTATTTTAAATGTGAAAAAATAGTACAGCTTAACGAATAATAATTAAAACTTTATCGTTTTCATTTTAAAGATCTAAAAATCAATATTTTGAAAAAAAAATGTTGGAGGACCCCATTATATTTAACCAAATAGGTACATTTTTCATTTCATGAAACTGGCTTTAAAAATGCTGTTTATTTGTAAATGTAATCCGAACATTTAAAAAAAAATCGATCTTTTTAACAAAACTTATATACCCCAGTGACCAATGTGACTAACTACTAAAACAAATTCCACTTTTTACAAAGTAGATGTTCAGATTAATCTTATTGTTGCTCAAATACAAATCCACAATTTAATCAGCTGACCATGTACTATAACGAGTGTAAATTAAAATTCCTATTGCGTAAATATATTTTAAAATAAAATAATACTCTCTCTTTGCGTAATAGATTTTATTTATAAGCAGTAATGTTATCTTCGTGACAGATGAGATACACAAGCATACGTACATAACTTTGTGTACAATACAGTATGACTATGGAATTCTGTTGGCACATGTATATTTCGTTTGGTATTGCCTCAGGGATCAGTGTCGTTTATGATTGTATCCGAAATTGTACATTGGTATAGTATAAACTACTCTAATAAATTATTGTAAGTTTCAGTGGTGCTTATTTTATTTACATATGTGTACTTCGCTTATTATTAGATATAAATGACTGATTTTACAAGCATTTCTTATTACATAATTAAAATTACATGTAAATATCTAACAGCTGTTCGATGCATATCTAAATGTTAATTAATTAATTAATAAGTACACTTATTTTGATTATTATTAAAAATTATTGCAAATCATTTTAATATTCCTACCATTCATTTTTTCTTTTCTTTATTTTTCTTAATACGAGTAATATGATTAATATACATAGTCATAATACAATATTACGAGAAGGTAGTACTACCTATACTACCGCAGTTACTTAATATTTATTGTATAATTTATTCTTATCTCTTTTATTTAGTACTAAACTACATGAAATTCATAAATAATTATGTTATCACATTTTAAAAGTTTATCAATATACTAATGAAGGAGAATGAATATGAAGAGTATAAAATGAATTAGGCAGTCTACGTAGTCAAGTCATAAGTTCTGTCCCAAACTTTTATTGTGTTTTTATACGATCTAAGTAACCGTTGAAAACAAAAATGAAGATACGTCATTTATTGTTGTCAGTGTTGAATACAAAAGTGTCAACAGTTCTTTGATAAGTTGTTAAATAATAATGGAGTGGAGTAAAAAAGAAGATCGTGTTGCCGTAATTGCTTTGCACAGGTGTGGGCATTCAGCAACAACGATTTTTAAATTATTGAAAAATTTAGAAATCACACAGAAATTTGTTTATCGTACCATTAAGCGATACACTGAAGTCTCTTCTGTTGCTGACAAACCACGCTCTGGTCGACCTCGCACTATTCGGACACCAGCAGTCATAAAAGCTGTTGAAGCTCGTATTCGCCGAAATCCTAGACGAAAACAGAAATTGATGGCTTTGCAGATGCATTTGTCAAGGGAATCTTTGAAGCGAGTTATTAATGAGGACCTCAAACTTCATGCTTACCGTAGAAAAAAGGGCCATCTTCTTACATCACGTTTAAAAAAAATTAGGCAAGAGAGAGCAAACCTACTTCTTCATCAGTATGCAGATAACAAGAAATCGAGAAATTCTTTTTACAGATGAGAAAATGTTTACAATCGAAGAACATTTAAATAAGTAAAATGATAGAGTGTATGCTCATAGCAGTTCTGAAGCTGCTGAAAAGGTTCCTGTTGTTCAACGAGGTCATCACCCGGCATCTGTGATGGTTTGGTTGGGTGTTTCATATCTGGGGGCCACACAAGTTCATTTTTGTCAAAAAGGCGTCAAAACTGGAGCTATAGTGTATCAAGAAGACATTTTAGAGGGAATTGTAAAGTCTCTGAGTACCACTATGTTTAAAAATGAGCACTGGGTTATCCAACAGGACTCAACGCCAGCTCACAAAGCAAAGTCTTCGCAAGAATGGTTTTATCGCCAAAATATCGACTCTATTAGTCATGACGATTGGCCCTCATCAAGTCCAGACCTAAATCCTTTGGACTATAAAATCTGGTCTTATTTAGAGGAAAAAGTCTGTTCTTCAAGCCACAGAAATTTGGAGCAGTTAAAGGCGTCTTTGGTAAAAGCAGTGGCCAATATTGTTATGAATACGGTGCGTACTGCCATAGATGACTGGCCTCGAAGATTAAAAGCCTGTGTACAAGCACGCGGAGGTCATTTCGAGTAAAATGTAGCTTGACATGTTCATAGTTTATTAGAGTTTCATATTCTAATAAAATTTTGTGTCTTGATCTCATTTGTTTTATCTAGTCTTACTTTAATCTTGGGACAGAACTTATGACCTGACTACGTATTAGAACCACTAATATTTTTTTCTATTTTATTTACTTACTCTGAATAATTTTAAATTCCTTTTATACTATTTGAAAACCCTTCTAAAATATTTTCTTTTCTTGTTAATATTATCAACTACAACTAATGACTTTGGCTTGTGCTGCCATTGAGAAACAACCATAAACCATTTAAAACCACATAACAACATTTAGTAATAAAACCATAAATGGTAGGAAAATATTATGAAGCGAAGTTGCACTGCTCCATCCACATTCAATATCTGTTTTTAAAACTTCTAGGAGAGAATTGTTGTTCTTATTAACACAGGTTGCTAATCGAAGATCATCGTCAGCTAGACGACAAGTATCATGAAGTGGGCCGTCGGATTTATCTTCACACAGGTATTGGCGGCGTTTTCGCAGCCAGATTTCCACCCAACTAAAAAAAAAACAATTTTGTGTAATTTACATGGTCCTGCCATAAATACTGTCAAATGGTTCATAGGTTTCTAAAAATTTGTGAAAATAATAACACATTTTGAATTACAAGTAACTTTTGTCTTGATTTAATTACAGTAGCAAACAAATGCATTTTTTAAAAAAAATCTAATGTTTAAAATAACAATAAGCTTTAAGGATAGTATCACTTCCGGTTGATACTTTGTAAATAAAATCTAATTTGTTGTTTCAAAAAATAGAAAAGTCTGTAATACGAAATTTTGGATATTTTATTATGTTTTTCCTCGAAAATTTATTAAGAGGAGCCATAAATTAAGTGTCGGATATATCAAATATAGTCAAAATCTAATATGTTGTTTCAAATTATATACAGGGTTAGTTAAAAGTATGGAGACGGCGATTTATTGTCGTTAATATTCATTTTAGGAAATTATGTTCAATACAAAAGTTTTTTAAGAAATTTTGATCTACATTTGAGAATACTTGAATTTTATTTTTCTTCAATTGTTTTTGAGTTACGCTTGTCCGCGTAATTTTTTTAAATGGGAACCTATTAATTTTACTCATCCATTCCAAAGAGTGTTTTTTTTTCTCTTTACAACAGTATGTTTGTTTTTTTTTGTTTTTCAATTTATTTTAATAACATTTTTACAAGGAAAAACACCGGTTCAAGTATTTACGAATAGTAGGTACATCTATGATAGACAAAAGCGAAGCGATAAACAAACTCGAGCGATGTAATTTACTTAGTTATTAATTTGTTTTTAATGATAAAATTGCGACCGACAACTTTATTGGAAATAATTTTGTCTATCTTAGATGAACCTACTATTCGTAAATACTGTGTTTCTCCTTGTAAAAATGTTATTAAAATAAATTGAAAAACAAAAAAACAAACATACTGTTGTAAAGAGAAAAAAAAACACTCTATGGAATGGTAGAGTAAAATTAATAGGTTCCCATTTAAAAAAATTACGCGGACAAGCGTAACTCAAAAACAATTGAAGAAAAATAAAATTCAAGTATTCTCAAATGTAGATCAAAATTTCTTAAAAAACTTTTGTATTGAACATACATTCCTAAAATGGATATTAACGACAATAAATCGCCGTCTCCATACTTTTAACTAACCTATATGAGTTTTAAATAGGTACCAAATTTGAGAAGTTTTGGATCATATTTTAATATATTTTTGCAAGAAAATCTGTTCAGAACTTCCAGTGAAGTATCACTTCCGGTTTATCAATTGTAGAAAAATATAATATGTCGTCATCATTGCAAATTAGTTTTGGTTTATATCTCATGGCCAATTACACTCGAAATTTTGACAGTAATATTTAACAACTCATTTGACGTTTCGATACGATATTGTCAATTTAACCATCTGTTAACAATTTAACTATAAGTGGTGCATTTAGTCAGAAATGTTTAGTTTATTATGTGTGAAAATAGCCATTTATAAATTTTAAAGCCGTGTTTTATATTAATAGCATTACGATGATAATAAAGACCTGAAACACTCTTGAGATTTTAAATTTAAAAGTTAGTGTATAAGTACTACAAACGACATTCTTCAAATGATCTTCATAAAGGTAGGTGATATAAATTACAAATTTTCTCACCCAAGATCACAATTGCAAGCCCACAAATTGTCCCTCAAAATCAAATCCGTTAAGAAAGTGTCTTGTGGCAAATCAGGAACATTGCCGGTAGATGGATTCTCCATGGTTTTAAACTCGTTTCCACTTACATCAAGGCTTACGTTTCTAGCTTGTCCTAAATTCTTAAAAAATGTGCTTGAAAGGACTGTCACACTTGTATTTGTAAAGTCTAAATGAAGAGTTGGACTTGTTATTCCCTAAAAAATGAAGAAATTACTTTTTTATAGAAATAATTAAAAGGTGATATCGTAAATTTGTATCTAGGATAATCGGCCTTATTCTGGTGACCATTGTATCCGAAGCAATATTGTAATCTATACAATAATGATTTCAATGTTCTATAAGACATCGTATAGATTTGGTATTCTGGTGTCCACATTGTAATCGTATGAAAATGGTATTGTAATGAATACAATATTGTATTCACCTGTTTGCAGTGATGTCACTCTATAGAAAATTGTAATAAAATCTTAACATTATTTTATTTAAATAAATAAATTTTACAATGTTAGTACATTTACATTCCCAGGATTGATATTTGAAGTAAAATAACGCAAATATCAATTTGTATATTGATAAATTTTATTAAATAAATATGATGAATTTCATGCGACAATTGGTAACAGTGACTGACACCTAACCTAGCATTTGCTTACATTTTGACGTTAGCGAATGACAAAAGTGTTTGTCAAGTGAAACATCCACAAAGAGAAATTTGTATGTAAAAATCTAATCATGAGTTCATCTAAAAAGAAGGTTTCTAAAAGACAACTTCAAATTTATTTATCGTATCCAACAATTACAAGTAGTATAAACGATTATAAAAGTAATATCAAAAGCGAAAGAAAGAAATACAAGAAATATATACAAATATGTGAATATAAAATTTTGGAGAACAATTTGAAGATGAAATTGACAGCTGTCAAGATTAAAATGTACTTTGAAATGGGCCATGCAGAAGCGTAATCGTCGCGGTCCTGGATACGGGTATCTACAAATTCTGCATCTACCAGCCAAGTAGAAATTTATTTGTATTATTACGAAAAGAACAGTTAACCCCAGGGATGCCTCAAAACGTACTACAAAACTCAGATATTCGACAATAATTTGTGTCACTTCTTTTATGCTGCGACTGACGGACGCCTGACTCATAGAAATTTAAAAATCTTGGCCAACTGATGGTAGATTCCTTGACCATAAAATTGTAAAGCTTTTAGTATCTTTATGTTTGTAGGACTCGCAATTTCTTCACGCTCCGAAGTAGGAAAGAATGGATCCAATTCTATAATAAAATCAGAAACTGACGCGATAGCCTGAAGATGCTACTGAACACATTCTCTGAGAGTTAAGGGATCACTAGCATCACGCAAAACTCTTCTATTTATACGTAAATCATGTTTAAATAAAAATATTTTTTATAACAAATTACATTTTTATTAATTAATAACTTACCGATTTCTTTCATTTTCGAGCATGTCAAAAATTAAAATAAAACCATTATTATCCATTTTTATTATTATCATTTCTTTATAAGTTACTATTTTTTCACTAAACTTTCCAAAAAAATACTGTTACCGAGTAAATTTCATGAAATAGTAGAACTTTTCTACTATACAATGTTCATAACGCGAACTGAAATTTGACTTTACCAAAACCATGAATCTATACGATAATTGCTTCGTATACAATGACGTTTTAATAATAAATGGTTACCTGAATACTAATTTCATACCATATCGTATAGAATATAATTATTGTATTGGAAACAACATTGTATTGAAACCAATGGTTACCGGAATACCATTTCGGAAAATTATTGTATTGAAAACAATAATGGTATTTTATACAATATTGTATTCAATACCATGGTCACCAGAATAAGGCTGAATGTGTACCATAGGGGGATCCCGAAAAATATGAGATTCTAAGAAATTAACTTAGACCAAAGTTGCCACATTAGGAGCCGATTTTAGCCATGTATTGTTTATTTAAAAAAAATGCAAGGGTTACTAGATACAGATTTATAAACAATTTACTGAATGGTTGAAATTTTCTGGAGCTGTGATTGGTAATGAAGTATTTAGGATTCTTGGATAAAGAAAGCTTCCAAAGGATGAGTAAATGTTTATTAAATCAAAAAGACGACATTTCAAGTCTAAAGGACAGTTAAAAAAGTTAACAATGTAACTATAAGAGAAGTGAATAATTAATTGCTATAAATTATTGAAAATTACTTGATATTCGATCTCTTGTTAAATTACTTAGCTGTTACACCTGATTCCATGTTTTACGGGCAGGTTTTTAAATCGAAAAGCGAGACATAGGCGTTTAACATGGGAATTCAGTTTTTCTTTGCGCAAACGTTACCTAATTATTTTATGTAAAAATGCTTCAAGTAAATGTTATAGAGATTTATATCCTGCATCTAAATCATGTGAAACGTAAAAATTAATTATAAAGTTACAGTTTTTTTTAGTTTTTAGCTCGGTTTTTAGTCTAGGCAGCCATGGATTTATGACAAAAAATAAACAAATGCATTGTTTTTAAGTGTCAATTAAAACTAAAACATTTTACCTTTTCGTTTCTTGTGTTCATTTACTACTCTAATCCAAATTTAGTTTTAAATGACAGTTAAAAACAATGCATTTGTTTATTTTTTGTCATAAATCCATGGCTGCCTGGACTAAAAACTCATAAAAACTGTAACTTTATAATTAATTTTTACGTTTATTTGAAGATCTAGAATAATCGTTTCACATGATTTAGATGCAGAATTTAAATCTCTATAACTTTTAGTTGAAGCATTAGGTAACGTTTGCTCAAAGAAAAACTGAATTCCCATGTTGAACGCCTATGTCTCGTTTTTCGATTTACACTCTGTACAATATGGTAATTTAAATTTCGACAATTTCAAAAATTTTTAACATTTGTTTTTCACCATTGGTAAGTTAATTTATCTATTATATTAAATAATTAAGGGTGCTTAGCTGGCCGTTGAATAGCATTGTTTTTTCTCTGTCAATCGTTTATAGATTATTTTAATGAAAAATATTTCAAATAAAAGATGCATACAAATATTTTTTCTACAACTATTATTTGAAGTATTTTTCTTTAAAATAATCCATAAATAATTGACGGAGAAAAACAATGCATCACTTAATCAGTTATATCCAAAATAAAATTAACCATGGTAAAACTATAGCTATACCTGTAAAGCATTATTCGATAATATTTTAAGACCATGGCCACACATGGTTATATTTCTAAGTTTTGTTGGTAATATTCCATCCATTTCAGTAGACAACGTAGTATCTTCATCAATCTAAAATTCACTTTTTATTACAAGCCATATATTTGGGCATATTCCGTACCTAACAATCAGTTGTTAACATTTAGCAAATTGTTAAAATATTTCACTATACTCGCCGTCAAATGATTATGGACTGATGTTCAACTTTTCCCCTTCTCCGCACCCTGTCCCTTGCCCAGCGATGTTGCTGCTTCTTCATAACTTAGCATTTTCAACATTGCTTCTGAATTGGCAAGAGTGTAGAAATCTCCAGTCCATAATTATTTGACGGCAAGTTTAATCAAGTATGTCGACATATGTTAAACAAAAATTAGAATTTTTTATTTCAAATCAATATTTGTTGGATAAAAATTTTAACCAGTTGCCAAAAATTAACAAATGAAGCGTGGATTACACGATGAAGTTTTTATTTTCAAGTGACTTGATAAGTGATCTTACAAGTTTATTTTCACGATCAAGTTTTGCGTGAATTAAAATATCCAAGTGTCAAAATTTAAGTTAAGCCTACATTAAATTGTCATTGAATTTTCATCACTTGAATTTTTCGTATATAGCCATTAAGATTTCAATTATTTCTCTACCCCATTTTTCAGTTTAATATCGGTCATTTATAACACTATTTCGATAGGTACGTCAAAAATATAAACATAAATGACATTTGACAGTCAAACTTACAGGGACTTTTAAAAAGAAGTAGTGCATGTTCCAGTTTTTCTTTAAAAATTTTTCGTGAAAAGTCTATTCATTTGTCTTTCTTGCATTCATGCACAATTTAAAATATACTGGTTGTGCCACTCTGCACAAAACGAGGGTCCAAAGCGATACGTGTTTTCTCGTTTTTTCGCTAGAGGCGCAACGTGAGAACGACCCAACTGACACCTGTCATTTGCATGTCATTTTGAAAATATTACATGTTATATCTTATAGAAAGGTATATAAAACAGGTTTTGAAGTACATATTCGTATTATATGTAACGTAATATAAATATTTTGTTGAAAGATATTGCAATGAATGCAAAATGAAAAGAAAATTAAATAGAAAATGTTTCATTCCTGGATGTGAAACCGGTTACAAGAAATCCACTGAAAAAGAATCTCTGTTTGAATGATCTTTGTCGAAAACATTTTTGGGAAGAAAATATTATTACCGAATGGAAATCTAGAAGCGTACGGTTCTATCAATTTATTTAGATTTTCCAATTTTAAATTCTAACAATGTATTGATTCAGGTTTCCATTAAATATATAAATTTCTATTAAAAATAAATTCATTATGCATTTCATTTTTTATATTTTATGTAAATAGAGTTTGCTGTGGTAGGGTCGTTCTCACGTAGCGCATCTAGCGGATTATTCAAGGAAACACGTATCAAGCGGACCATCAGAAACAACGAAAAACATGACAAGTGGTATAACCAATATATTTTAAATCGTGCATTCATGTCAATGTGCGAGAAAGAAAACTTTTCAAGTCACTTGAAAAGAAAATTTCATCGTGTCATCCACGCTTAAGGTCTATTGTATAATTATGTTACCTGAATTTCTAAGTTTTGCAAAGCAAAATTTTGGTCTATTAACGTTGGTATATTAAATTCTGGTGATTTCTTATGAGATATTTTTAACGTGCGAAGAGATGTCATTTCATCCAAAGCGTCTGACTAAAATTTAAAAAAAAAAAAATTTATATGTTGTTTATTTAATGTTAAGAAAATCTGTTTGGTCCACTATATTATAGTCGTGTAGAAAAACCTTACCGCAAATTCACTCAGACTCAGTCCTCGAATATCTAATGCCCTTATTCTTTCTGCAACTCCAGCCAAACTTTGATTGGTTAGACTAGTAATAGGGTTATATGCCAAAGAAAGATCTCGTAGATTTGGTAAGGCGTTTAGGACTTGAGGTACGGCGGTAAGATCGTTGTAAGAGACGTCCAATTCTCGAAGTTTTGTTAAATTAAAGGCTAATTCATGAGGGATAGATGGAAAAGTGTTATGAGATAAAATTAAGGAACGCAGGTTTTGAAATGGGAGAGTACATACCTGAAAAGGAAAAGAAATATGAAGTATTAAAAATGCATGAAACGGTTACTGTTTTCTTTTTAATTAAATTATACGATGATGACCACAAATGGTAACTTAATGCATTTTAGTAGACCATAAGAAATGCAAGGGCTAAATTTTAATATTTCTGTATATTAAGCAAACAAACATTTTCCAAAATTCAATCAAAACTCTTGCAGACCAAAATTTCAATAACTTAAAATCCTAAGACCCAAAATTCGGACAATTTTATTTTTTTCCTCAACCTTTTGTTTTTATTTTGTACATACATACATACATACATACATACATACATACATACATACATAAAATCACGCGTTTCCCACTTAGTGGGTTAGCAAAAACCCGAAAACAATAAGAAAAGGGATGAAAGTAAGAGCTCCACTGAATCACTTAACTCTTTAAAAACATTCTTCTTTCGCCTTGTCCAAAATCATCATAACATTCATACAAAGAACATATTAATGTGACCGATTTTCGGTAGCGAATAACCGCATCCGGATCACAATAATAGTTACGCAACAATCATCCTTCGCCATACATTCCTATCCATGCACACTTCTCTCACCTCAGCCACATTCATAAACGTATTCATACATAATAACATATTAAAGTGACCGATTTTCTAACCGCATCCGGACCACAATAATAGTTACACAAAAATCATCTTTCACTACACATTCCTGTACAAACATACTTCGTTCTTCCCGTCCACATAAAAGTTCAGCTGTCTCTCCATTCTCACAAAACATTCTTACTAACCATACATCTTCACACCACAATAATTACGAAACAATCATCCTTCGCCACACATTCCTATCCAGGCAAACTTCTTTCTCCTCAGCCACATTCATAATCGTATTCATACATGCTCTTCTTCTCTTTCCACTCGGAAACTTACGCTCCTTCAAAACACTACCAATCACATCCATCCACTTACACACTGGACGGCCACGCAATCGAACACCCTCAACTTTACCAATATATATGCGTTTTACAAGTCGTTCACTCATCATTCTCTCCACATGACCAAACCATCTCAACTGACTCACTCCAACTCTCTTAACTACATTCTTCCTAACCATACATTCTTCATACAACAAATTATTCCTCACGCGATCCCGTCTTGTATACCCACAAACACCACGTAAATATCTCATTTCCACAGCAGTCACTCTCCTTTTATGCTTTCTCGTCCATGCCCAACATTCACTTCCATATATCAAAGCAGGCACCAGCACTCCATTATATACACTTAACCGAGCTTCTCTAGATACGTTTACGTTACGAGCAAACGTGCCCAGAGCACCCATTACCTTACATCCCGCACTCACCCTCCTATCAATTTCACGGTCAATTCGTCCATCCCTCGACATCATGCTACCCAAATATACAAACTCATTCACCGTTACACCGATTTTTATTCATTCGTTTTTATTTTGTGATTCCCTAAATTACTAAATCTTTTGGTAGTTTGGGCAAACAAAATTTTAATGTCTGATTTTTGATCTATCAACAGTTTTAGTAGTTCATAAAATAAATATTTAGAATGTGAATTACTTACACTTGTAAGAGAAACGTTCACCAATTTCAGGTGCCATAAAGAATCACCTATTCCTTGAAAACTTTTGCCATCTGGTTCCAGTAACAAGTCCTCATTGTGACTTAAATCTAAAGTTGTAAGAACTGGCAATGGATAAAATGTTCCTTCATCCACTTGTACTATTCTGTTACTGGACAAATTCAAAATACGCAAAGACTAAAACAAACAAAAATCTTTGACAAAAATCTAATCTCAATATACCAATAAGTATAATACTTGAGAAAAGGAAACCCCACACCTCACGAATTGATAACGTTTTTACTTATTCATACAATATTCGGTTACATACACTTCGAATAGCTTATTCGAAGAATAAGTAAAAAATCTGATGTGGCCAACACATGACCTCCCGCCAATTCCATGTTTAAAATAGCAGTGAGCTTTAGGTAAAGTATCATTTCCGGTTAATCGTTTGTAAATAAAATCTAATTTGTTCTCCAATAAATAGAAAAGTCTGTAATACGATATTTTGGATTGTTTTTCCTCAAAATTTTGTTAGAGCTCCAAATTAAGTACTACATCCGATTTATCATATATGGTTAAAATCTAATATGTTGTTCTTCTTATTCTTATAAAAATCAGCATCATCTTCTAGGTGCTCTAAAACGCAATCTTTGTAAATTCTTCGCCGTACATAATCCATTTCGTAAATGTGTAGTTGTAAATTAATATTAATTTATAGTGCTGCAAAAATAGCAATTAGCAAATTTAAATTAGATGTACATCTAACATTTATGTATGAAGGAAAATATATTATTTTTACAAACCTTAATAAAATATTTTACTATTATATTCTCATTAACACGGTTTCATTATTAATTTTAATATAATTGCTGCCTGTCAGTGACATTTGTTGAAATATGTAAAATCTGTCATTAAAATTATGATTTTGTTTGACGCATAGGCTAGGTGATACATGGAAATAAATTATATTATATATTCATATTTAAAGTTATTTAGAGTTATTTACTAAATGTTATTATCGTAGAATTGAAGATTAAACAATTATATTCCATTGTAATTAGTAAAAGTTGCTAAAAAATTATATTCAATGAATTTTTTAGAAGAAAAACTGTTAAAAGCTTGTATAAATGATACTTCCGGTTATCAGATATACACTAAAAACTAATGAGCACTTCCCATATTAGTATAGAATGGGTATACAAAATTTCAAATTTTTCTGATTGATAGTATTTGAGTAATCGTGTCCACAAGATCCACACACACACAGACACACACACACATACATACCTACAGACATCATTGTAAAAATGTTAAAATCAGATTCTGGGGACATCAAAACGTGCTTATTACATAAAATCTCTATACGCTATTTTTAGCACGATCCCTATACCTCCCTTACCTAGGGTAGCGGGAGGTAAAAATATCGAATCAAAATATGATAGCTAGAATAAATTCCGTCATTTGTGTTATTGTTTTATGGTTTCGATGCGATATTTATCTCTTATTCAATGAATAAGCTATTTAAAGATTTATTTGATGTTGGTGAAACCGGGCATTAGAATAATAATAATGGAGTCTCGTGACCGCGTTCCTGAGTGTCTGGCCGCGAAAATGGGGAACCGGGTTAGATCCCGACCGACGCCAAAATAAATATTTAGTTTTTTAAATGGCACAAAAGTCGATAAAAGTGACCCCTGTGGTACACTCTTACGCCAGCAATGAGTGTCCGTGAGGTCACGCCTGATACACGCTCACATGATACAAATATATCGTCAGCATTACCAAAATCTAGGTACACAGCAGATTGGCACACCCAGAATTGGGTAATATGCCGTGATAATATAGTAGCTTTGTTCGATGACATGTACTAGGCCGCCCTAGTGTTAACTTTCTTACACTAACATGTTTTATGAGAAACGGGCAGCTTCTGGCAGGCTGTTCAATGACAAAAATTTTAAGAACTAGTGCTCACGTTTCTGACCTGACTCGCGAGGTGGTGTAGAAAGTGCAGAGTAGGAGTGGGGGTAACTAAATGTTGTTCGGTAGACATTTTAATTCTATCCTATCTACACATCTGTTTATTAACCTAAAATTTTACACATTGAGCAAATAAAATAATGGATTCAGATATAGTATATTCTCTTTGTTTTGTTATATAAAGAATTAATTAATATATCTGTCTCTGAATCTGATGAAGAATCAAGTGATGATTGATCTTCGTCAGAATCGTTCATTAGTTCAAACATTATGCTCTTTAAAAAGACATTTCTGCAGTCACTTCTTTGCAGCTTTATGATATGACTGTGTTTATAAACAACCTAACCTTTTACACCTTTGGCTACGCTTGGCTTAATTACTCACAACTGAGCAAACTTGCCCAAATATACACTAGTATGTTTTATAAAACCACAAGAATTAGACTGAACTAGTGTACACTACACTGCACTGCACTATTCTGCTCTGCACTTCTCATCGAACAGAGCTATTATTATTAGAAATCTTTCTACTTACTTTAAACCTGGAGAAAAGGTCCCCATTGGGAATCGAAGCAATATCATTATGAGATAAGTCCAACTCACAAAGAGTTGACGCCGATCCAAATGACATACTGGCCAAGGGCATGCGATTCAAATCATTATGAGACAAATCCAATTTCTCTAAACCTTCTCCAAAGAATAATCCGTCAGGCAAAATTCTAATGCTGTTATGAGATAAATCCACTAAACGAAGACTATACATTGACCGGAAGGTCTCTCCGTGAAGGGTTTCTAACTTGTTGTGAGATGCCAGAAAAATCTGAAAAGATTATATGTTATTACATGGTTAAGGAATATGGTCCAAATATAAGGAAAAGTCAAAAGTAATGAGGCATTTTTGTTTTCCCAATAGGCTACTCCACAGTAATCAAAAATAGTAAAAATATATTGAAAATAAGAATGATAATAGTTAAAGGATAAGAAAAACCATATTTCTTTTATTATAAATTATTCCTTCTAGAAGACACGGGGAGTTTTGCTTTTGATGATGCAGGACATGTGCACGAATGTTTGAGCAAATAGGATCCAAATATGACCTCCGATTTTGAGAAGCCCCGCCTTAACTAAGAATATACTTCTTCGGGTGTGTCGGATTTGTTCGGGTGATGTTCTAATTTCTTTATTTTTATAAAATGAGAAAAAAAGTGAAATAAATTAAGTGAAATAATTTATTTTATGTCTCTAATAATGAATTATAATATTACAATTTAAATATACATTATTTTGTAATTTGTTTAACAATTTTTCGTGGTTTGTGAACCACTGTTTGTTTACTTCTGGTATATCCACATTACGTACGTCACAAAGCAGATTTAAAATTCGGACCTTAATATCTCGCTTATTTGGAAGAATTTTTAACTCGGATTTTCACATGTGGTCTTATATTTTTATGTATTGCAAGAAAAAAAAATTTAAAAAATGTCGTGGAATAGCCTATTGAATTGGTGAGTCCAAGACTGATACTGTATGAGTCACAAATTGACGGTTTTGAGTTTAGATAGCCAAAGTGTGTAAAATTCGTCTATCACTATTCGCGAGTGAAGAAGAGAAGGAGCTTAGCGCGTGCCGTAACAATATGGCCGGTTTAAGGTAGATGCTTCGTTTCCCGCAACTGTATTCTTATACACTGCGGCGTTTGAAATACAAAGTAATATTAATATTATAGTTAATATTAAATAAAAATATTGTTTCTAGTATGAATAACATTTTGAATTTTGCGAACTAGTCCGTTTCATCTAAAAATTATGTTCAGCATTCTCTCGAATTTTGAATTTACATGATTCGAGTCGTTGTTTTCTTAAATCTACATAGTACTGCATTATTACAGTCTTTGGTAGATTAATGACGAGATAAGTATTATTATTTTATTGTCATCTTTGTGCAGGCAGGTCTACAAGTTTATATTTCATTACGAAGTATTTTAATAAAGACACTAAGTAATTATTACCTTGTAGTTATACCCGGCAAAATATAATCTTGCCTCACAAAATTCAAGGAGCATGCATATTTTTACTCGGTTCCTTTCCCATTTTTAAAAGATGAATGCATAACTTTCGTCTACCAACTATTTCAAATTGGCAAATTTCTCTAATAAATTTTTCCATAGAATTTAGGTTCTTGTTTTCGGGAAATTATGGAAATTAATTAATTCTTGATTTCTGCGTGCTAATGACGTTAAACACAACAAAAACGTGTTGAAGTTTTAGGTTTGGTTATTATATTTTATTTCACGTAAGAATAGCGTTGGTTTAGTTAGGGATATATAAATTCTATCCTTTGATTGGTCAGAATATAAACCTATTTCACAGAAACGAAACAAATATCACCTGTCAGTTGTCAAATAAAATCTACAGAATTAAGTGATGTTTAACCATATTTTGTTGCAATTTTAGATTTTGACATTTTTACAGATAAATATATTTATTATTGACAAAGCTTGGTTTCACAAATTTAAATTATTTATTTAATGCATGTAAAAACGGTCGGCTCTTAAGAGCAATCTACTATTTTGTTAAGTAAAATGAAGTATAGCCTACAAATTTCACTCCACTCGTGATTCATTTGTTAAATAAGTGACAGAAACGATGCGTTCGCCGCTACCTCGGCTAGGACTTACTACCATGCACTAGTTCATATTTTTGCCGCTAGACGTCATATTGCTCTATTTCACTAGCGAATAGCTCTAACGCTCTAACTAATTTACCACATGCAGAGCCATCTATTGAAGAATCGTCGAAAAGCACTGGCAGCTATTGAAAAGCAAAGACAAAATAAAATGGTAGTGCCTTCCACTGGCAAAGTCGTGGTTTTATTTTTGAGGACGCAGACACTATTGATGGAGTATTACTTACCCAAGGGTCAATACTTTTGACTTTTTTTCGTACCTATCTACAAACCACTATTTCAAATTTCCTACCTGTAGTTTTTTGGTGTTCCGGAAGGCATCAAAAGTAACCTCCTCCATATTGTTGGCTGAAAGATCGAGCCATTGGAGATGTGGCATATTTCCGAAGACATCCCAAGTTGCATTTCGCAAAGCATTATGCGACAAATATAACTGAGTAAGAGATAATTCTGCAGGTCGAAAGAACGAACGACCAATGTGCGAGATATTGTTGTAGGACAGGTCCAATACTTGAATGTTTGAGTGAAAACCGCCGGTACCTGGACAGTAGGCGCAGTCTAGTGAAAGTTATGAAAGTCGAAAGGAAAGGATTGATGATGGGAATAATTATTATGAAGACGGAATGAAATAATTTAGTATAAAAATATATATTAATCACTAACCTGTATCTCTTCCCAGATTACTGGCATCCAGTATCAAATCCTTTATTTTATTATGACTGGCATTGACTTTCAAAAGGGACAAAGTCCCCACTTGGTCGAACATAGCAAATTCAAACGTCTTCAGTTGATTATACGCCATATCAAGAAAATCTAACTTCGGTAGATTTTGAAAGGATTCGTCTGATATAGTAGATATTTTATTGCCTCGCATATTCAGATATTTTAATTGGTTCAGATTCATGAAAGCTCTTCTTTCTAATCTTTCAATTCTGTTGTCGTCTAAGTAGATGGTTTCGACGGAAGGTAAATCGACGAAAGTGTGCTGTTGGACTACTTTTATGTTGTTGAATGATAGGAATATTTCTCGAAGGGCTGTGTGGATATCTCCCTAATATAAAACAATGATCAACAATTATTGTTTATATAATACGAACAAAGATTTTTGTGAAAAATCATGGACTTTACTTTTATTTCTAAAAATTCACAGTTCTTCAAATACTCTAAAAATGCGTACACTTACGTAAGATTCTCTTTACAATCAAATAATATTACTACCAAGTTTATATTTCTACCCATTTATGAATTATTGCTCCAAAAGTCAATATACCCCACATTTAGATAAAAAATTCAAAATTTTCAAAAATCTAATTTTTATGTATCTAGATACTTCTGAATGCGCTGATTCCAAATTTTACAACCGCAGGTCGATATCTCTTTTCGTTCTCGAGATATTTAGATTCAAAGTTTTGCTCAAAACTGCCCATTTTTGGGTAATAACCCAAAACTGGGTCGAGATATGAATTTGGCAACAACACCATTCGATTCTACGGGCAAAATTACATACGTATAGAAATTTTCATAATTTTCGTCCAACCGGTTCATTTTTTATGAATAAAAGCTTGAAAACCCCTGAAAATGGCCAAAATCTGAAAAAATCGTAAGGGGTACCCCTTACGATTTTTGCGATTTTTTGCCATTTTCAGTTATTTTGCTTTAGAGATTGTATACGGTGTTCAAAAATTCTGAAAATTGGTATACTTATGTAATTTAGCCCGTAGAATCGAATGGTTTTGTCGCCAAATTCATATCTCGACCCATTTTTGGGTTATTACCCAAAAATGGGCAGTTTTGAGCAAAACTTTGAATCTAAATATCTCAAGAACGAAACGAGATATCGACCTGCGGTTTCAAAATTTGGAATCAACGCATTGAGAATTATTTAGATACATAATAATTAGATTTTTGAAAATTTTGAAGTTTTTATCTAAATGTGGGGTATATCGACTTTTGGGGCAATAATTAAAAAATGGGGAAATATAAACTTGCTAGTAATATTATTTGATTGTAAAGAGAATCTTACGTAAGTGTACGCATTTTTACAGTATTTACATAAATGAGTATACATAATGTATATTCATGTAATAATTTTATTGGATTTATAGAATATTTTCCAAGGAACTTTCTGTATGGAATTTGTATTATGTTCGCGTTACAATTTTACTGGATATACAGAATCTTTTCCAATGAATTTTTGGTATGGGATTTGTACAAAATACAACGAATTAACGGAAGGTCTTGTGATGGCCACAACAGATTTTTTGATTATGTTTCGATATTAAATCCATTTAAGCAACCGATTTTTTATACCGAATTGTTCATTCTCACAGCCCTGAGTAATATTTTTAACGGGTTATAAATCTCACCTGAAACGTTCCTTTCAGCAATTCGCTGATTTCATTATCCTGTAACTCCAATCGTCTGACTTTCTTCAGGAAGTGAAATGAAGTATCTGTCATACTAACTAATTTATTATTACTGAGGTCTAAGTGAACAACATTAACAAGAGGTTTGAGAGATACAGCTGGCAGTTTGTTCATTGTTGTTGCTAGACCATGAGCGATGTGTAAATGAGTAAGCGTATGGCCAATCTAAACGAATTCAGAATAATTGTTTCATAATTCTTTAAAGAATATCTTACCTTACCTCTGAGAAGGCGTCGTTCTCTATCTTTTCTATATGATTTTCTGACAAGTCTAGTTTTTTAATTCCTCGGACATGTCTAAATGCATGATCCTTAATGGTTTTCAAGTTTCCGCCTATTAATTTTAATTCTTCTAATTCAAATCCAAAGTCGAGAAAATCTTCAGGGTCTAACTGAGATTTGGATAGTTTCGACAAAGCCAATGATCTCAAATTCCGCATTCTGCAATGAGCAAAATAATTCACAAGACTAAATTTTAAAATGAGCTATTCACACCGATAATAATGAATTTATAACTAATGTATTTCAAACTACAGCACTGACCATAAATTGAGCAACTTTTAAAAATTTTCAATTACTCTCAAGTAAAAAGAGGAATTTTAGAAATAAAGTACAGGATTTATTTTATAAAATTTATTTAATTTGAGTCTGTATAACTTTTATCTTTAAAGACAGTAGGAACCCTTATTTATAAGTCAAAGTTTGTGTGAAATTGCAAGGACACCCTTCAACAATCAATCCATTTCTTACTCACTTTTTGAGAGACTGTATCGCAAAGGGAGCATTTTTCTTCCCGCTTAAATCAAGCTGGAACAACGTATACTCGAATCCATTTAACGACTCTCCTGGTTTGAGTCCTGAGATGAGATTTTCCCGTAAACTTAGCGATCGAAGATAGTCGAAACTATTGAACATATTGTGCGGCAAGGCAGTTATATTGTTTCCAGAAAGATCCAGCACTTGAAGTGACGATTCCAGCCCACCAAAAGCCGCGGGAGAGATGTGGCTCAATCGGCAATTATGGAGAGAAAGGTCTCGGATTTTTGCTGGGCGAAATGCGTCATCCTAAAAAGAAAAGATAAGAATAATAATTCTCGTTATTTTTTATTTCCCTCTAGTATACACAGTGTTGCCAGAGGTGGTACAATTGTACCAGATTTGGTACATTTTATAAACAAAAATACATTTTTACTACATTTGCAAATTAGATCGAAAGAAAAGGTTTACGCCTGCGGACGAAATTTGTTCGTCCAAGGGTGTAAACTTCTTTCGGCCCGAAGTATGTACAACGTTTTACGCACAACTGCAATCAAATGAAATGTTTTTAAATACATTTAAAGCTTGTTACTATATAAAAATATTACGTGGCCAGGCGGCCATGTCACAAAACAATAAGGCGATGCGTTGCATTGCTATTTGGTTATATGAATATTTTTTTAAATGTCAAACTGGAGATTTGAGACAATTTCTGAAGTAATTCCTTAAGCAATTCTAATAAAATCTAGTGAAAATTTAGCGGAACTAATATAATTTTTTAAAAATAAGAGTCTTGATTACATTTCCAATTGTATTTTTGATGTTTTGTTTACCAGTAAGCGGGCTCTTTCTGTATTTTACCGCCCGCATATGCTACTTTACCGCCCGCAGGGTGTAATCTTTCAGTTTCCGCCATGGTAACTACGATGTAAACAAACAATTTTAAAGCAGATGTGCGTAAAAAGATTTCTACACGTAGTACTAAATCTGGTACATTTTTGTACTGTTGGTACAAAATATTTTTACATTCTGGCAACACTGAGTATACATAGTACTGCCATAAATACTGACTCATGGATCATAAGCGGCAAGTAATTTATTGACTTGAGTATTTATAGTATTAAAAAAATATACATGCTGTCTAAAATACGGCTTAACCACAAATTCCTGATACTAAAATAAGACGATTTAACTAAACTTGCCTCTTTCGGAAAGTGTACCATTTACTCAGTATTTGGCTTCAAATTTCAATGAAAACAATATATTTTGCTTATAATAACAGAACAGAAAAATACATTCAATAGTAAACTTTTCTCTCTCTGCATAATTTGTGATATCTGTTAAGCCTCATTTCCACCGAATGTCTTAATGCTTAATACATAAGGCTTAATGAATTATAACAATTTACTAGGATACTATTTCCAGCTATTTAGTTTAGTGACAATTCAACAGAAATGTCATATCTTTTTTCCGAATTACTTGTTGATTAGTAGACTGCCATTGCAGCAGCAATTCTTCTTTTTTCAATATGTTATACCTATACACAATTTTCTGTATTTATATCGATACCGAAAAATTAATTAAAAGTTAATAATTATAAAATAGACTGAGAGTTGACAGTTCAGGTTAGAATTTTTCAATCATTTGTTTTTACGCATTGCTCTTAGTACTTAAGCATTAAGCCTTATGCAAAGCTGGAAATGGTAGTAAACGTTGTCATATGATAAACATTTTTACGCATTACGCTTAGTTATTAATTATTGCTCTTACGCATTAGGACAATCGGTGGAAATGAGGCTTTACGGTTCACACAGAAAAAAATAAAACCTGAGTAACTGCACCGAGGAATTTTTAAAATAAATTTAATCTAGGAATCCAAATGTCAAACAACTAATTTTTAATGATAGTAACAACTGTTTATGGGTTGTCAAAAAATTCCTTTGCAATATTCTAAAACTAGTAACATCCGTTTGTTCGGCCTAATAGTATTTTACTACCATTATTAAGAGATAAGACGATGAAATATGTTAGCTTACTCCTAAACATGTTAAGAAAATTGACAACTCGTTACTGTCATTAAAAATTAGATATTTGCCATTTGGACAGGCTGCTAGATAAAATTTATTTTAAAAATTTAACTGTGCAAGCACTCGGGTTTTATTTTTTTCTGTGTGAAGCGTAACAAATATTACAAATTACACAGAGAGAGAAAAAAGTTTACTATTGAATGTATCTTCCTGAAATAAAAATAATAATTTAAAGTCGTCGGCGTGGCCATTAAAAAGTTATGGTCTAATCAATGTTAGAACACCTAAGTCTCGTACACTAGTGGTTCACTAATAATAAAAGATGACTTATAACCATATGAAATGTCATACCAAATTTCATCCAAATCGAATAAAGCATTCTGTTATTATAGGCAATTTTTTTTTTTCTAAGAACTTTGAAGCAGAATACTTACTAAATGGTACACTTCCCGGTAGAAGCAAGTTTAATTGAATCGTCTTATTTTAACCTCAGGAATCTGTGGTTAAGTCATGTCCCCCTATTTTAGAGATACCTGTATGTATCTATTCAAAATGGCCACCTTGGCTTTAACGCAAGCCTTAATACAGTCTAGCCATTCTGCTATGGTAGTATGGACCGTATTTATCGGTAGTTCCCTCACTATCTTCTCCAACCTTCACTTTATCTGGTCCAAAATTTGATGGAGAGCTCAACTACCTATAGATACGCTCTGTGATGCCATAGCAGAATGGATAGTTACTTGCAATACTAAATGAAATTTTTTTTTTCAATTTTTTGGCAGCCTATAAACCGTGTGACTGTATTTATGGCAGGACTGTATATTACCTCTACAATGGCCAATGGATTTCCATCAAAAAACGTCTTATTTACAATCCCAAAATACTGTAACGCCAAAGTCGGCAACTCAGTTATCTGATTATAATTTAATCTCAATTCATCCAACGACAAATGCACCGACAATCTTGTCGTTACGTTTTCTTCATCCACATAAGCCTCCATTGTTGAAATTCTATTCTTGCTAATATCCAACGTCTTGAGCGCTTTTAGGGGTGACAACGCTAAATATGGAATAACACTAAGTAGATTATCAGCTAGAATAACTTTAGATAAACGACCCATTCCTTCTCTGAACACATTGGGGTCAATTTCTTGGAGATCGTTTCCAGAAAGGTCGATGGTTTCCAGGAGTGGAAGGCCGGAAAACGAATCCAGAGGAAGAAAGGTGATTGCGTTGTTGGACAAAATGAGGTCTTGTAAGGAATTGCCCAATCCACGCCAGTTGTCTGCTTCGATAATCATTATATCATTTCCTAAAATATGCATCAATTTTTATTTGAAATAAGATTGTGTGAAGATGGCTTTGAAAGTCCATGTGGTACCGCCAGTTGGGCCGTGGTCACCGCTGAACAATCAACATCGAACGAGCACGATCGAGTAAAAAACAAACCTGAGTTTATCAATGCACATGGTCACAGTGCATGCGTCGATGACAATCGAGTAAGATCGTGTACCGTCGGCTTGTTTATCAGACTTGTTTGATATTTCGTACCGCGTTCGAAGCTACTCGATGGTAACAGACATGCGCAGTGCTGCCAAAATAGCAGAACAGTGGACGGTCAACGAGATTGACTAGTTAAAAAATTTAGTTCGCTCTATGAAAATCTCTATGATCAAAGCAGAGAGGGGAACAGTAATGTCAATAATATTGACAAGTTATGGATGTTAATAGCAACAAAAATAGGAACTAAAAGTTGTAAGTTGACTTGACAACAAACGACGGATGTAAAAATACCACCAACATTTATAAGAAAAGCCGAGGTAATTTTAAAAACGACATTTCATTTCTTACCGCGCGATGCAGCAGTGAGACCATTCACAAGAAAAATCTGTTGATGGTAGTCGATGCTCATGGATCGATGGAGTTGATTGATGCAGGGTGACCGTTACCTTAAGCACCGTTAACGATAAATATACCGTCAGTTTTTTACCTCCCGCTACCCTAGGTAAGGGAGGTATAGGGATCGTGCTAAACATCGCATATAGAGATTTTAGTGAATAAGCACGTTTTGATGTCCCCAGAATCCGATTTTAACATTTTTACAATGATGTCTGTGGGTATGTATGTGTGTATGTATGTGTGTGTGGATGTGTGGATCCTGTGGACACGATTACTCAAATACTACCAATCAGAAAATTTTGAAATTTTGTATACCCATTCTATACTAATGTGGGAAGGGTTGATTAGTTTTTAGTGTACATCAGATAACCGGAAGTATCACTTATACAAGCTTTTACCAGTTTTTCTTGAAAAAATTGCATTGAATATAATTTTTCAACAACTTTTACTATTAAAAATATAATATAATGGTACAATCTTCAATTATACGATAATATAACTTTAAAAAACTTTAAATAACTTTAAATATAAATTTATAAAACAATTTATTTTTGTGCATCATCTGACCCATGCGTCAAACAAAAACATAATACTTTAATAAAATTTTGACGCATTTAAACAAATGTCACTGTCACATTTACATTAATAATGAAACCGTGTTAAGAACAATTTAGTAGAAATATATTTGATTTGTAAAAAAAAACTGTCAGTATAAGTACGTGTTTTCAAAATGTCAAATATTGGTTTACAACTACACATTTACTACATGGATCATGTACAGCAAAAATTTTACACAGATTGCGCTTTTAGAGCACTTGGAAGTTGATGATGATTTTTCTTTGGTGAGGCATATTTTCTCCTCTCTGGGTATGTTAATAAGCAAAATTGCCAGATATGGGCAGAGGAAAATCTTCATGTGATTTACGAGGTACCATTACATGTCCAAATGAGACTATTTGGTGCGCATTATGGTCAGGTGGCGTCATTGGAACTTATTTTTTCGAAAATGATGAAGGTCGAACTGTTATAGTTGATGGTGAGCGCTATAGGCCCATGATAATCGATTATTTCTGGCACGAAATTAATTTCGTATTACAGACTTCTATTTATTAAAACAACAAATTAGATTTTGTTTATAAACGATCAACCGGAAAGGAAAATGATACTTTACTTAAAGCTCATTGCTATTTTAAACATGGAATTTGCGGAAGGTCATGTGCTGGCCACATCAGATTTTTTTTTTTTTTGCTTACCTGCAAGATTTAACAAACGAAGTTTTTGTAAATGCCTGATGGCCCTACTTGGCACTCGAGTTAGAAAGTTATTACTGAGTTCTAATTCCCATAATGATCTTTCTAATCCGATAAAAGCTTCGTCTGGTAGTTCATAAATTGGGTTATTTGTGATTTGCAATCCGTACAAACCTAAAAGACAAAAAATATCGTATGTAACAAAAGTTTTGAGAAAAAGTTGGACCTCTTCATTAACATCCCTGACACTTGTGTACTATATAAATGTATTACAAAAATAACTTGCAATAAACTAAAATCTTCCTCTTACCCGTGCTCTGAAGAAAAAACGGCTCAACACCCAACAATCCATTCCCTTCCAAATGCAGAACAAACAGTTTGGAGTTGTTGAGCGGAGGCGGAACCCTTGGAAGAGGCACCCGTAGACATCGCACGATTCCCAGGTCTGGCGCCGACTTGGAACAGCTACAAAGAGGGTTGAAGTGACATGGAGGGTTCAGAGTGGAATCCCTCACGCCAAGGGCTCCACTCAGGGATATCCATATCATCAGCAACAGGCAGGAGATGAGAAGGGTGTAGGTTAGGTGGATGACGGATTCTAGGTTTGCCTAAAAACAGAGAAAATTATTATTGAAGTAATATATCATCAAATGATCAACATTATCTTAACCTTCCTGGTACCGTGATCAAATAATTACAAATAATACCGTACGGGGTACATCTGTACCCCAATCAAGTTTTATTTTAAAACTCAAATTTTAAAGTGAAGATGGTTTTAGAGAGTTTTTTATAAAAAGTACATTGTCGGTGCGAAAATTGTTACAAATTATTTATAATTACAAAAGATATTAATAGAATTCAATTCCTGCTGCACTCCTCACAAATTATTATTTTATCAGTATGTGCTGTACACACAAATCTCTTGCATTCTCTACAGATCTGTCTCGATTTTCTGTCTTTAGTCCTTGGACACTGGTAACTGGTAACATCGTCCGCTTTCTCCTGCAGCATGCAACCGTTCATCTTGGGGTATTTCTTTAGTCACGATTTCATTTAGTTCTGGAACCACACTGAGCATATCTTGAATTAGTAATATGTGGCAATGATTTGTTTCCGTTCCTGGTATCCCGCAATAATATTCCTCTTCACCAATTTTTGGCCAAGATTCAAAATAAAATTTGTCCTGTCGTCTAAACTCTTTGTGTGTCTGCCGGGAAATTTTATTTCCCACAACAGAAACGCGTTGACGTCTGCCACGTCAAGAAGGTGACCAAACAAATCTACTGGCCAACGGTTACTGCTGTCTGGCCAAATGTTCTTTCCACAAACACGACACCTTCAAATTCGTTGTTACACGAATGAAAACACTACTCATCAGGGGGCTGACAGCTAAATGGAATTATTGTGATAGAAGTTGTGTGGACCAAGTGAGGCAAAGAGCGAGGGGTAGGAAAGATAGTTCCCCGACGCTAGATTGCGCTAGAAGCAGTATTGCGCGAAATAGTTTTAACGAAGGTGGATAAGATGGCAGCACATATAAATTTCAAATTTAACGGCTCAAGTTCAAACAAAATGAATGGCACTCATGTTTTCGCTTTCGAAGTGTCAGCATCGGTTTTTCATCTTGTGTACTCCTGTTTCGTTGTTTGTTCAGTTATTTTCGTTGTTTCGTTGTTTGTTAAGTTGTTTTTGTTGTTTCGTTGTTTGTTAAGTTCTTTTTGTTTCGTTGTTTGTTATTTTTGTTACTTGGTTGTGTTTGATCGACGAAGTTGTGTAGACCAAGTGAGGTAAACTTTTTTACTTCGTACTTGTGATTATATTTGTCAGGTAAGTTTCTATATATGTATATACATATATAATATTGTACATGTACATAATTTATTATAGAAATATAATCTTGCTAACTTACATACTCTTATAATATGAATAAAATTTGTGATAATAACCTCAATTGTTCAGATTTTATATTACTAATTAAATTTCAAAGAAGAAAAGTACGAGAAAATTTAGCATGAATATAATATTAATTTCCTGTTCCAGACGATGAAAACGGTTTATTGTGTAGTTCCTGGTTGCAACAGCAACAGTAAGGGACAAGCAGAGCTTGCTTTTTTCTCTTTACCAAAGAGTGATGATCTTTTGAAGCAGTGGACAACGAGCATGAATATACCTCAATATACGAATAGAAAAGTGAATTGTCGAAGTCATATTAAAGTGTGTGCATTACACTTTGAAACAAACAAATTTTGTACTTCTGATCGGAAGAAATTAAATGTTGGAGCTGTTCCTACAATATTACGTGCCGAGGACTGTGGTAAGTAAGAAGTATATTTCATGTACATGGCTTTATAAGAGTAAACAACGAACAATAGTTTCAAATTTTAATAACAAAATAGTTCTTTGTTTAATTAATAAAAAAAATGCAAGATTCGCAGAGTTCGGCAATCTTTTTGTATGAATTATACATTTTTTTTTTAATATTTAAGTAGAACCTATGTTCTGTTTTAAAAAGATATTTCATTAAATTTGATGTTATTTATTATTATTATAACTATAAAACTTCACTAACTGTCTAACTTTTTGGATATTGTCATTTTTGTGTTTATTTTTTGACAAAATTAACTCGTGTCAATTATGTTCAATTATTTTTTCCAAGTTTTACAATACTTTTCTGTAAATTTTAGTGCCAAAGACATAATGAACTTAGATAACAGTCGATTTATTTCAATTGCAGCTATTACCGAGAAGACAACAGCGGATCCAAATACATCAACCGAATCCAAAACGTTATCTGCAACATCTACTTCAAAGAATATTTACGAAAAAGTTACAGCTGAACTGCTAGAAATGCAAATTACGCCTTCTGAAAATCTTGGAGAACTCATGCCTGGCCCTTCTATAGAAATGCTAACTACGTCTTCTGACAATCTTGGGGAACCCATGCCTGGCCCTTCTACAGGAATGTTAACTACATCTTCTGAGAATCTTGGAGAACCCATGCTTGCCCCTTCGACAGATTTAACTGTTCTGCCTAATCTTGGACAACCGACACCTGTACTATCTGAGAATATAATATTTTCAAATAATCCAGGTGAACCCACACTTGGACATTACATGAATGTAGCAGTTTCACCCAATCTTGAAGATCACACGTCTGGATCTTCCAGGAATGAAGCTGCGTGTGGCGTTACTCCGAGTACGAGTTCTCGTTACAGACGCAAAGGTAAACATTTTTTGATAACTTACATTACAAATTATTATTTAATATATTTTTGACACAAATATTTGTATTCCTTTTGTCAATATATCATCTACTTTGCTGAAATTAGGTATCTTATTTTTATTTTTGTTTCTCTAGGAAAAACGGCTCCATACAGCGTCCTACAAATGATGGGTGCAACTCATGTGTCCAACTTGACGCCTAGGAAGAGGAAAATCTATGGCGAACTAGTGAGAACGAAGCACCTCATATCGAACATGAAGAAGAAGGCCGTAAGTTCTCCTAGAAGATTGTTTAAAAATGCTTCAGATATTTTTGACAGTAAATATCTGAAGGCTTTACAAAATATTGATGCAATTGATCCGGTACCCAAATTATTTATCAAAAGTCTCATTCGAAATTGCTCCACCGAACGAATGGCGCGGAGGTATTCGAGTGAGGAAAAAGCTTTTTTTGTGGCTCTCTTCAAGAGCAGCCCGCGTGGCTATAACTACTTGGCCAAATTATTCCCGATGCCGTCGCCGCGAACTTTACATAGATCATTGGCAAATATTGAACTGAAGCCCGGTATAAACGAAAAATTATTTCATTTTCTAAATATCTGCTCTCAAAAGAAAAAAGAGTTAGATCGCTATTGTACTCTTTTATTCGACGAAGTTTCACTCAGGCCTCATCTATCATACAATAAAGCGACAAAGAAAATGGAAGGTCTGGAGGCATTTGGGGAAACAAATAGCTACAAACTTGCCGATCATGCCTTAGTTTTCATGCTCAGAGGACTGTATAAAGCGTGGAAACAACCGCTTGCGTTCTTCTTCGTACAATCCGCAGCCAAGACATTCCACCTCAAGGCATGTATCGAGCAAGTTGTGCAAGCTGTACACGAGTTGACAAAATTTAGAATAATTTCTTCCGTGAGCGATTTGGGCAGTACAAATAGAAGTGCAATAAATTCAATGAGTGGAGGAACATACAAATATAATATCTCAGGTCATGATATTATCCACATTTTTGATCCGCCTCATCTTTTGAAATGCATGAGAAACAATTTTATGACAAAAAATGTAAAATTTAATGGCGATGAAGAACCAGCAAAGTGGGAAAATATCGTAAAATTGTATAATCTTGATGGTACTACTGTAGATAGCAAATTAACGAAATTAACCAAAGACCATATTCAGCCAGAAGGCAAAAAAAAGATGAAGGTTAGTCTAGCTGCGCAAGTATTTAGCAGATCAATTTATGCTGCCTTGAAGCTGCTTATTAGAACAGGGGAGCTTGCTGCTAATGAAGCAACAACCGCGGACTTTTGTCTGTTTATGAACAATTTGTTCGACAGTTTGAACTCCGGGTTCATAGGGAAGCGGGCACTGTCATGCCGACTACATGAAAAGTCGGAGCATCATAAATGTTGGGCGGAGGCAAAAATTACATTAAGTAATATGAAATTTCTTACGGGTAGGGAACCACCGTGTGTTCAATATTTTATTATAACAATACAAAATGTGCAAGATCTGTGGATTCTCTTAAAGGATCTTGGTTTTAAATATCTACTAACAAGATATTTAAACCAAGATCCTTTAGAGAATTATTTTGCTGTGATCAGGGGTTTGTGTGGCAGTAATACTAACCCCACATGTGCACAGTTTGTTTCAGCTTTTAAAACCACTTTAGTAAATAATACACTTACAAACTCTAAGGAATCAAACTGTGCAAATGATGGGTCAAATTTCCTAATTGCCTTGAATTCTCTTCTTTCTTCCCAATCAAATATTCCTTCTTCCTTACCAAATGTTCCTTCAACTTCTAGGGAACCTTTCCTTTCCCCTGCTGCACAAACCTCTGACATGGCAGAAGCAGTGAAAAAAATTCGAAATTACACAAGCGCATATATTGCTGGTTTTGTCGGTCGTAGAGTGTTGCGGCGTGATTGTCAGATGTGTGTCTCATTTTTTACTTCTGAGACATGTACTGACAGTCACGCAGTAATACAACTGAAAGACTATGGCACGACTAAGCCAAAATTAGTGTATCCCACAGAGGAAATAATCGAGCAAGTTGACAAAATAAGAACCGATATCTTTGCAGATATTCCGTGCATATTAAATGAAGTAGATATAATAAATAAGCTTTGTTCAAAACACTGGGGAGCAATGTTTGTAAACTGCCCATGTGAAGTTCATGGCACCGATTTAAAGAAAAATATGTTATTGACATTAGTACATATTATGCTGAAGCATTTCATTTCATTAGTGAATAAAAAAATAACAAAAAAAGACACGCGACCAAATCATATTATTGATAATTTCTTAAAAGTATATGGACGAGTAAGTTTTTACAGATAAATATGTACAGTCATCCACCGACTTACGTAAGTAATGCGTTCCGTGAACTTTATCGAATTTGTAATTTGCTTAAGTGCAACTTCGTAAGAAACTGCAATAAGTATATTATTTACACATTATTTTACAAATGAAATATCATACAGCTTTATTTATATAATATAAAAACAAACCGAGATAACACTTTCCAAATAAAAAAAAATTAGCTCTGCAAATCTATTGCGTAACTGCGAATTAAAGTAAGTCGGTGGATGACTATTTTAAATTGAAACATTTTTCTGTACCTAATGTATAAATGATGTATTTTAAATTGAAATATTTATTTGTGTTATATGTATGAAATTCTATATAAAAAAAAAACAATTGAAAGACATTGATACAATCTGTATTTTAACACATTTATTTGTGTAATGTTACTTTATTAAAGTTTGTAAAATTCATATGATGTTTTATTTTATTTTAAATTATATGTTCATATTCGATATTTTGCATTCCTTTTTTTGTACAGGTCCAAGCAAATGGTCACCAAATCAGTGGCAAGTGGGCGAAAAAATATTTGGATGCCAGTTAAAGTTCAGTTCATTAAATATAAGAAATTTGAATGCAAATTAAATACTTTGTATTATTTCATTAATATTATTTTACAATGTTACAAATGTGTGATTACAATTAATATTGTGTAAAATATTTAATTTGCAATTTATTATTATTTTCAAATATTGCAAATATAACTTAATGATTTCATTTTGACAATCAGTAAACAGTAAAAATAATTATAATTTTGAAAATAAAAATTCTAATTTTCATGCCAACCGCAAAGCTGTGATGCGGGCAGTATGCTACCTGGTTGAGGTAGCATACTGCCCGCATCACAGCTTTCAGCTTGTTCCCCGACGCTAGTTGTCGCTGTGATCGTCTCCCTACTCTTACCCCCACTTCTACCTTTTCAAATAACACATAGCTGTCGCGTCTTTCTTTAGATTTCTGGTCGGTGACTACTCAGAATGTCAGAAGTATGTAATTAATATGTATTGCGCATGAGCAGCTTATCAAATTTTGACAAGCACAAGGTTCCGTGCGGGGTACAAATGTACCCCACATCACTAAATGGCATTTGTTATTTTTATTTATAGATTATCTTCGAATATTGAATTATTATCAAATTTTAGACATATTTTGTGACAATAAAAAAAAATATGAAGAAAGGCGTAAAATTATTTTAAAAATGCGGCGAATAATGTACCTCTGCGGTACATTTGTACCCTGCACGGTACCGGGAAGGTTAATGGAACAACAGCGAATGGTGTAGATAGATACAATAAAGTATGTTTAACAAGATCAGAGTGGTGGATTTTTGTGTGGTGGATGAAAAAATAAAAAAAAATGCAAGAAAACGTTGACAGTTATTATAAAAGTCATCAATAATTTACTTCTTTCGATGCCACGAGGCCACGACCAATGTAAACTGTTATAAATAGTGAAACCTATTAGACTAAGTATTAAATACGTAATATTGTTTGTTTTTTAAGTAATTTCAATATCTTTCATAATAGGGCTGTTGCAAGAATTTTTATATGACTTCTAAGTATTAAATTTTAAAAGATATTGTTCTTTAAAGAGCCTCAAATTTAAAAATATCACGAAATATCCTTTAGATATTTTACAATTAATTTTTGAAATTTGGATAAAATTTTGAATAAGTCACGTGATCTGAAACAGAATGTGACGTCAGAACACATACATCTTCAGCAGTTCTAAGGTGTCAATGTATTGTCAAAGTTGTCAAACAAGTGTCAAATAAGAATCACGACAAGAACTTTAAAGTAAAATATATTATCAATTTATATAATAAATTCAGTTTTTATATTTTATTTTACCTCAACTCTTAACACCCCTTATTATGGTAGCAGTAAAACAATCGTTCTGATATAAATTCAGCCATCATCCAGCTATCGACCTTCGATTAATTGTCCGATTTAGCTTCAGTATAATTTGAATAAGCCATTATTACTTTATTATTCATTTACAATGAGCAATGTCAGCGTCAAATGTCAAATTAAAAGATTTTGTTATTAACATGTGACAAACTTTAGCCTACGTTTATTTATATAAATAATATGAATAAACCTAGGTGATGGAAAAACTATTTTCCTATTGGCTATTAATGATGTAATGTATGTGTTTCTACGTCACAGGAGTGGGGGGTAGTTTTTCAGGACGCCAATCTTTTTATTTAATTATTTCCACAAATAACAGCAAATTATTAAAATAAAAATTATTACTAAGAAAATCATTGCATAAACTTTCATTTAAAATAGTTTTTGAAAAATGTGAAACAGGCTCATTGTTTTGAGCAAATGACCAAAAACAAATATGCCGCCATTTTTCCCAATTGGCGAGAGGTTCCGTGCTCCGATTTCCGGAATTTTTTTATATGTTATTCAGCGCATTTTCTGGATAGGATTCCGTTTAAAAGCTTTTCTTGTAGTTACTTTGAGGTAAAATCATAAATTTCCTGGACTATAAAACGTCTTTAGAATGAAAATAAAACAATAAACAACAATTAATATATATGTATAGTAGTTAAATAGTAATAATTAATGAATAATAATAATTAATTTGTAATTTTTTTTAAATATATATAATAAAATATGATCTAAAGCATTAGGGAAATTTTCAAAAATTTGCTCTAACTATTTTTGCCCTAATGCAAATAGGTGAAGAGATATTTAGAAAAAACCGCTTTTATGCGCCTTTTTTCCTAAGTTGGCGGTGCTTCCCGAATGCCCCCGAGGGGGAAAACTTGCATTTTTTATTAGAACCCCAAAAATACCCGACCTTTTGTGGAATAAACCCTTATTCTTCTACCTAATGACTGGACTACTTGGAATTATTAATATTAGTCCTTGCAATATTTTTGTAAATGGTTTTCAACAGATTTTCAATTATACTGAAGCTCCGAAGACTTACTCTTTTTTCATTCACCACTCTTAAGGTGGGTTTATGCTGAAAAA
This sequence comes from Ophonus ardosiacus, assembly GCA_943142095.1. Taxonomy (NCBI): domain Eukaryota; kingdom Metazoa; phylum Arthropoda; class Insecta; order Coleoptera; family Carabidae; genus Ophonus; species Ophonus ardosiacus. Next base: position 59,448,579 of record OW964824.1, read on the forward strand.
TTTAAGTATAGGAATAAAAATAAGAATAGTGTTAAGAATAATTTTAAACATAACGATAAGTGGTGTTTATGCTGCCAGTTATAAGAATAAGCGTAAGAATAAGAGTAGTGATATTAAAGTCTTTAGGTTAGTGAAAAGTAGTTACATTTATTATTCTCATAGTGGTAGCAGCGTTGATTTGACATTTATAAGATTTATAATTTTATTATTATTATTTTTTAATTTGTTAAAATGAATTACAATCAAAATATTATTTTGTCTGCACTAATTCAATTAATTGGGAAAGAAGAGAATCCATCACTAAATTTGACATAATTATGTTTCGCCAACACCGATTATTATAAATGAATAATGAATGACCATTGACGTATTATAACTAACGTTAGTTATAATACGTCAATGTGAATGACCAATTTTTTTGTTTGAAATATTTGACAGTTGACACGCATGCGCTCTTCGCTTACAGGATTATTCTTATGAATAAGGCGTAAAGTTAAAAGTAAACGAACTTTGGCTTATTCCTTATTCTTATTTCTTATTCCTTATTCTTATTTCTGCAGCATAAACCGAGTCGTATGTTATAACTGTTTTAACTTTATCACTATTCTTATTCTTATTTTTATTCTTAAATTTTGCGAGCATAAACCCACCATTATACGGTTAAAAATAGGATACCTAATGTGTTTTCGAAATATAAATCGGCATAAAATTCTCTTATTATCTATTACATAATTTTAGTGAAAGAGTGGTTCACAAATAGAATAACACGTCAATTCCGAAGAAATTTCTGTAATATATTGAACATCTTCAAATCTGCGAACAACTCATCAGAAACATTGTGCAATACATGATAGAAAAGAAATTTCATGCCGAATTCAAAACCTTGTTATAATGACTTCAACGTTGTCTGAGTAGTGAATGAAAAATGAGAAATGTGCTGATTTGAAGTTGTTCAATATTACAGAAATTTCTTTAGAATTAATGTATTGTTTTATTCGTAAACATATTGCCTGATTATTTTCTACAATATTTTTTTTGTATTAATTTACTAATAAAACAGAAAATGAGGCAACAAATTATGAATTAAAATTATCCAGTCATCACGTTTAAACTTTACTATGAGAACTAGACTTGCAATTAAATGAATGACTCTTCGTTTGTTATAATGAAAATACCAGCATTTATTTTTTATAATTATGCCTACCTACATTAGGAAAATTTAGTCAATTATAAAATGTTTTCTTGGATTCTTAGAACGAAATATCGATAAAGATTAAAACGCAACTTTAATATGATTGTCTTAGGAGTTGAAACTTGATACCTGCTAAAAAAAGAAAACCTGAAAAGTGCTTTCAAATGACGTTTAATAATTGACATTTGATCACCTCTTGTTTTGCAAAAAAAAAATAATAAACTTATAGAAACTAATAGCAGTATGCATAAGTGAAATTTAAAATGATGTTATAACAGTTTTAACTAGTGGCCACTAAGAATAGCAAAAATTACCTAGCAAAGTATTAAAGTATTCCTGTAGAAAATTCAATGATCTTTACTTTTCATAATGACATAATAACGAAAAAATGTCATTTAATGGTATTTTTTGAAGAAAAACCATTATGAGCTTCAGATAAAGTGCCATTTCCGGTTATCTGATTTACACCAAAATCTAATGGTATCTTTCCATATTAGAACAGGGTAGAAATACAAGGTTTCAGAATTTTCTGAATGATAGTATTTGAGTTGGAGTGCCAACAAAATCCATACACATACACACACACACACACACACACACACACACACACACACACACACACACATACAGACATAATCGTGAAAATGTTAAAATTGGATTCTAGGGACCTTAAAACGTGGTCATTTACTAAAATCTCGATATGTGATTTTTAGCACGATCCCTATACCTCCCTTACCAAGGGTAGCGGGAGGTAAAAATGATGCGCTTTTGTTGAGAGTTGTAGTTCTATAGTGGTATAGAAAATTACAGAATTGCACCGTTAATTCAGGATTCTACATAGTTAAGTTAGCAAGGTTTAATTTCGACAAAACACTGCAAAGAAAATTTTGAGCCAATAAGATGCTGTATTTTTACAAATAAGTTTTGATAAGAGATTATTTTTGACGTTTAAAGAATGTCCAGGAATATATTGTTTATATATCTGTCAAAGTTGGATTTTGTTCATTTATTGTTATTTTGGAAATAGGGAAATAGTCATCCGAATACCATTCGTGGTTAAATTTTATCCTAGGAAAATTTTCCGATTGCTTTACTCGAGCCTGTAGTGACGCACTTTAGAATTCTATTAAATGAGGCATTTGTTTTCGTTTTTCGCCACGAAGTAAAAATTTGGGAGCATGCGTGACTCAAAATATTCACCTGCAAGCGTACGACTCGAGGCAAAAGTATTAAACTATCGTCACTATTTTGTCAATATTTAAATCAAAGTCAATTTATATGTAATTTGTATATTTATATGTTTATTTATATACAACTGTCTTAATATTTTTCTCTTTTAATAGTGTAAGAACCGAAAATTTTCGAAACTGAAAGCGAATATAAAATTTTAAAGTGCATGCTACCAAGATTCGTAAAAGTAAAATCGCATTTGCCTGTTTCCACCACTGTTACCAATCGCTTCACAGCTCGTGACTTGTTTTGTCATTGTTATATTGAAAAAATCCTGCTCACCATTTTAATTAAAAATTCAAACCCTCGCTTCCACGTTCACCTATGCCACGAACACAACACTCGTCACTCACTAAATCTTCTCAGCGGTCGCGTAATTCGTTCGCGAATGCCAGACGTAGACGCTATGTCCAAATGAGACAATCTGATGCCCCTTCCTGCTGGTCAGAAAGAGAGCAAATATGTAGGGCACAAATTAACTACCATGAGACCCTATAGAAAACAAGTAGGGCTTCGCAAATCCTATTATACCTCTTTACTATTTCAACAAATCGATAATTAACGGCTAATTATATTAGATATTATTGTGGGACCATTTGGAATGTAATGGATCTCTAAATAAATTGTGATGAATCGGCAGACGTGGATGAGCTACACAGAGTATCAGGTTTATTTTGACTATTGATATCAACATGATTTGAAATCTTCACTCAGCAATTTTTGGTAGAGTAGTCTGTTTTTTATAAAATTTGTTTAAAAAATTGGTAATACATTTGGTAACAAATCATGATTCGAAAATGGGCTCCAGTTAGTTTCATATTATCACAGTTTAATAGTTTGTTAATGAGGCTGATTAATAATTGAGAATTTTAAAGCGTGAGCGTAGCGAACGCATTAATTGTTGAGATTATTAATTACCAATTAACACACGTGTTTGTTACAATATTTTTCAGTATTGTAAAATCTTTTTTTATTTTATTCCATGACAAAAAATTTAGGTTAGTAACGTTTGATAATTATTGTTCAGTAATATTATGCGGTATCTAAGGTTACCATTAAAATCGTTTATTAATAAAATCATGCATTAATGGGGGTCATTAATGGATGATTTCCTATATATTAATATAACCTATTAATACACGATCAACGGATATAGTTTGAGGTTGAGAAGATAATCATTATTGACCCAGCGCCGTTATTACAAGGCCTGGTCAATAATAATCTTCTCAACCGCTGTTTATATATTATTTTTTTCACTACTAGCACATAAATCCTATTTGAATTTTTTTTATTGATAATAGCAATCATTTTGACATGAATAATTGCTTTACTTATTTGTTAATATTGACAAAAACAAAGTAGGCTGCATTTGTTTCTATTTGACGTTTCGCTCATTTCGCTGGTTTGATAACCTCACTTATGGGCCTTGATTTAAATTTGATTTAATTATTTAATAAAAACACTTTGTGCTGTTACAGTCAGCAGCCTTATTAGTTTCTTATTTTTAAATAAATCTATTGAAATGTATTTACCTACAAATACAAAAAAAAAAAAAAAAAATAGTGCTTTATTCATTTATACATCTACATACGTTTCACATTTTCCAAAACAGCACAGTGGCCGGGGCCGGGCGAGGCGGCAGCGTAGGTCAATTTAAAATTAAGCGGCAAATTTAAATTATATACGTAACAACTTTCTTGAGTTTAATGAGTTAAATAATATTTGGATTTGGAGGCTTGAGTTTGATTGAAAAGTAACAGTTTGCATTATAGACCAAGGTTAATAATAAATTATTATTGACCTAGGTTACAAGCAAGCGGTAGTGAAAAACAATTTCTCATGTAAAATAAAGGTAAATAATAGTGGGTTCCTAGGCTAGTAGTGAAAAAAAATATTTTAAACATTCATTTGAGAAGTGTCATTGTCACTTTGTATTACGTAGTAAGTAAGGTATTAAAATGAATATCATTTTACAAGTGTACATAGTTAAGCAGATTAACATATCACCGTCTTAAGACGAGAACTAATTTTAAAAACACACGTCTTAATAAGTTAATTGTTCAAGGTCAATAGTTTTTGACCTATTTATTTACAGTACTTAAAATGTTGTTAGTATTCCATAGTGTTAAAATATGAATTATTCTTTTGTCCAATACAAAATTAATAAGTTTTTTCTTATAAATGAAAATATTTTAAAGTTATAAATGACAAATCATATTTTAATTCTTATTTTAATTGTATTGTTGTAATATCAGCAATTGTTTGTAAACATAAGGTATAGGTATGTGGTATTTCCAAAACATGAATCATATTTTTACTAAGAACGCCATTATACTTATAATAACTACAGTCTTTTACTTATTATGCCAAGATTAATAAAAAGAAACATTTTTTTAAAATTCACACGCTATAATTTTATTCTATATACATATAACATATCGGGTGTCCAAAAAACGGGACTCACAGTGCTCAACATTTGAACTGGTACATTAACAAGAACATATATAAATAACAATTTACTACTTTTTGAGCAACACCTTCTTGATTAATTGATAGTATATGGTTCTGGAAACACGTTTAGGGCGAAGAATTAAAAGAATAAAACTTAACTAATGAATTTCAAATGTTTCAATAGAAAAATAACAAAATCTTCATTTTAGTTTGGCTCATCTCTTCAATACTTAAACGCCTTAATGGCATCTTTAAAATGCAGTCAACCACTCTAAATAAAACTTACTCGAGAAATTCGCAAAAATTCTCTTAAAACTCGATAAAGTATAAACGTCCGCGAGCTCATTAATTGCACTTATGACAGATAAACAACAATTGAATCGCAAATGTTATTCGATAGGCATTTGTTTGCATTCCGAAACACAGCCCTGATCATGTAGGAAGTCATGCCAAATGCCTAAGAAGAGTTGTTTAATTTTACTGCATGTTATACTCATATAAGTGTACCAGTTCAAATGTTGAGGAGTGTAAAACATTTTTTGTTCTCCTAAAGTGTAATAGGAACTTTACAATTGTATACGCAGCAAGTGTAATCTACGTTTTACGCTTACTGTGTTGTAACTTGTCTAACTATGCGGTAAAATAATCAAAATACACTGGACGTTTATGGGCATTTAGAAAAGAAATCATCTTTACTATAATAAAGATCATGTAAAAAAGTACTACCTACTTAAGTTATTTTTTTACTTTAACATTTCCTATATATTAGAATTAATTTATATAAACCAAAATAACGGCAGTGACATCTGTCATTATTGTAAAAATCCGCCGTTACCGACATAGTCACCGATCGATATACCTGTCAAATACGCTAGGCGAACATTGCTGAAATGTCAAATATCGACACCTACCTATTATTTATTACGAAGAAAAGATGAGCAAATAAATATATTATCAGTCATAAACAACGTCTATTATTACAAATAAATTTTCGCTAGAAGAAGTACTCTAATGAAGGCAAGTAAAATCAAATTTGGAAATTGATTTAACCCCAGTATTTTAAACTAACCCTTTTCAGAAGTACAACCTATCTCATTAATAAAAGTGATATTCATTATCGTCGGCCAAAAAATTTGATACAATTCTCCAACTAATAAGGCACTCGCCTTAAGGGCTCGTGCCTTAAACAAAGCTGTCGCACTGTAAAATACAACTTACACGCACTCAAATGTAAATAACTATTATATTACATACCGTATCGAGCCCAAACTCATAATAATTCGGCAAACGACTTACGACAATCAACAAAAACAACTGGCCTAAGGCTACGTTTACTGCCAAATTTACGGTTTGAATTAACTGTCTGTTAAAAGTTTTCACATTGTTAGAAACAAATATAAACCAACCAATTGTGAATAATAATCCTGAGAACCAGTTTTCTTCGGTAATATCATCGATACGTAACTGACATAAATCATAAACTCATGATAACTTTCGTGAAAGAATTTTATTAACATAAAATCAATACAAACATAACATTTTTTTTATGACAGACATTTAAATAAAAACAATACATTTCTCCTAGAATGGTTTGGACTTATTTGCGATGTACCGCAAGTCAAGGGCCTTACAGAAGGCCCGGTAGTCTACTTCAGGGTGCAAGCCGCGTTCAAAACTGAAGCACTTGCATATAGCGTTGAATTCCGTAGATGATATTAAATTGTACAAGCCACGAACTGATAATACTTTCAGGAATTGGTGGACGCCTACGGTACCACATCGTTCCTTGTCGTATTCCTATAAAAAGATAATTTAATATTAATTGACGTTTACAGAATAAATTAAACCGTAAAGCGCTGACAGTAATTCTTTTGTTTTATTTATAAAATTAGACAAATTATTATTTGATCTAAATACTGCTGTTTTGTAATTCTAATGCCCATTTGCACCGCTGGGACTTAAATTGTAAACTTGAAAAAAATCTGTTGTGGCCAGTACTATACCTCCCGCCAGTATTTCTGATAATGCCGCAACTGGCGAAATTGTACAAAAAGTAAAAATATACTTCTCTTGTGAAACTAAACCGAGTGTTATTTTTTTAAACTCTTATTAATTTAAATACATACCTATGTATACAGGTGTATCAATATAATGGAACAGTGCATTTTATTCGTGTATGTGAAAAGTTACAGAAAAAAGTGATTAAGATATTTTGTAAGGTATAGAGGGGGACACATTTTAGCATAAACTTTATTATCTTAAATCCAGTGGTACTTAAAGTACAGGGCAATATTATATATTTTTAAATGACATTATATATATTTTATTAACTCATTAAATAGAGAATTTTGTTCTGAATTCAACGATATAATAATATCATACCCTTACATTGCGAAAAATTTGATAAAAATTAATTCAAAGTTAATATTTCATTTCTACTTTATCTAAGTAATCTGAGCAAACATTCAATCAATAAAACAAAATAAAATTTATTTTAGTTTTATTACATTCAAGTAAGCTACGATTTTGGCAATAAATTCAACTTTTAAAATAATTTTTTTGTTTTATTGATTGAATGTTTGCTCAGATTACTCAGATACAGTAGAAATGAAATTCTAACTTTCAATTAATTTTTATAAATTTTTTCGCAATGTAAGGGTATGATATTATTATATCGTTGAATTCAGAACAAAATTCCCTATTTAATGAGTTAATAAAAAAATTATAATATTGCCCTATAGTTTGAGTACCACAGGATTTAAATAAAGTTTATACTAAAATGTGTCCCCCTCTACCCTTACAAAATATCCTAATCACTTTTTTCTGTATCTTTTCACATACACGAATAAACGGCACTGTTCCATTATCTTGATACACCCTGTATATTTATTGATGCTGGAAACTATATTATGTCTCTTTGCATTCGTATAATATAACTATTGTTTTATTTACTATTACAATTTTCTTTTTAAAACGTTACCATTAATAATTTGAAATGATAGGTTCTTTGACAGTGACATTTATCTGTCAATTACATACATTTGAAATTTGAACTGTAACTAAAGAATTGTGTTTATCTTTAAAACATAGGCTACAAGATTTATAAAATAGATTATTTTATATATTTATCTATAAAATATATAGAAAATTTAATAATTATTAATTATTATAGCGAAAAAAAATATATTTAAAGGTATTTCTCGAAGAAAAACTACTTTGAGCTTAAAGTAAAGTGTCATTTCCGATTAACTGATTTACACAAAAACCTAATGGCTTCTTTCCATATTAGAATAAGGTAGAAATACAAGGTTTCAAAATTTTTTGAAACATGGTATTTAAGTTAGAGCGTTAACAAAATCCATTCACATACACACTCACACACACATACGTCGCGAGAATGTTAAAACCGGATTCTAGGGACCTTAAAACATGGTCATTTACCAAAATCTCGATATGCGATTTTTAGCACTATATCTATACCCTCCCTTATAGTAGCGGGGCGTAAAAATGCAAATCAAAATTTGACAGCACTATTCATTTACTAATTTTGCGTTTCGTTTCTATACGATATTGTCAATTTAAGGAACACTTAAAATTTGAGTGTCAGCGGTGCAATCGGACATAAGGGCCGCTTGTACGACCTCCGATAAAAGTTCATAACAATTTACTTTTTGTATGAAATATTTGTTATTGTTTATCTATTGCAAAAATGTAAATATTGCAAATTTCTTAATAATATTGAGCTTTTAAAATATACATTATGTGGCTTCTTCCATAGATAAGCCAATTAAAGTTATTGGCCTAGGTATATTAACATATTTTATGTCAAAACTGACCTCATTAATATATTTTCTATGCCTACTAACTTACTTAAATAGTAACATTGCATCAGTACACTATTCAGAATAATTCATTTTAGAAAGAGTCCAATGTAATTCAAAAATAATAAAGGTAACTTGTATTTCAGTAATTACAACATTCTGAATTACATTTGATTCTTTTTGAAATTGAAATTGATAATAAATTCTGAATTAGATTTGACTATTTCTGAAATGAAGTTAACTATTCTGAAATATAATTGACGAGTTTTGAAATTATAACGTTAGTAACGTTTTGTGAAATACATTTGAAAAAATTGTAATTATTTAACTATAATAAGTATTATGAAATTTGTCGCTGGATGGCAGCACTAATCTCGTTTCATTATTCTTATAAATAATATTCAATAAAATTAAATATCAACAAAATCGTGCATTTGTACTTCTCAGCGCGCGTTAATATTAGGTTGTACCAGACTTGTACAAACCAAAGTTCTATTTTTAGAAAGATGCTTTGTTGTTTTTTGTTTCAAATTGATGTATGTAATGGAAATAATAATTTGACATTTTCAAAACGAAACTTTTGGTACCAACCATAGTTTCTTTTACAATCAGCTGGTGTACCTTTATTAAAAGGAAGTTACTAAAAAATGGTACATTATTGTCGAGGAGCTATATTGAAATACGAGGTACCTCGTGCCGAGTATTTTACACATCGACCTTTAAACTAATGGACCAAGTGTCTCCTATTCTTTTATTGTTAGAATAATGCTCCAACATACAAGGATAGAAATATATATTCTGTCATTCAATAGTACGGAAGTTTTCAGTTAAAGCATACTGCGCATACGTTCGTACTCATTGTACGTCTTTTTCAGCCATATGTAAACCTCTATACATCGCTCTCTATCACTGAATAGTCAAAATCTACATTAGACGTTTCGTGACTGTTTGTGTATTATTTACTTTTTTGGAGAACATTTACAATTATTTCTGTCAATACATAAGTATATGTGTTGTGAGGTGTGTATGCGACAAAATAATGGGGAAACGGTGTATTTCGTGCAGTCAGCAGTACGTACGCGGTTCAGTTGTAAGTTCTTTTATTAATTATTGCTTGTTCCCTATAATTTAATATGTATATAATATATTATATTAAAAATATATAATAAAATTAATTATGCACAAAAAAAATTAAATCTATACTCTTAGCGATTATGCACCAAGTGTAACAAGTTAGGGACAAATCAATTTTTTTATTTTGACGCGTTTTCTTAACTTCCGTACTGTTGAAGGATAGAGATACTGTGTCTGTACCGTTATGGTGGGACAAACGTTTTGCTCGTACGCTGCGTCTATTAGTTTAAAGGTCGATGATTTTACAGTTCCGAGTCAAGTGCAGACATTTTACTGACGAGTTATGTATTAATTTTTTTCTGAAACCTTTGAAGATAATAAAAATTAATTTTAAATTTAATAATTAAATCTGATTTTCTGTAAATATCTAGTTGTTTTTCTCTCGTTATTAAGGTGATAGAAAGAAAATAGTAAATAAACAAAAACAAATTTACTGTCAATTCTGCATTTTTGGTGCGTTTTAATTTTTTCGTGACTAGTCAGGGAAATACAACTTTCGCTCCGCATTTTAGGCGCGAAAATAGTACTTTCGCTCCGATTTCAGAAAAATAATATTTTAAGAATCAACAATGCGTTTCTAAATAATTACAAAAAAAGAAATGAAAATCATTATCAATGTCCTTACGTGGAAGACATCCACAAGATTGACAATAAACTCCGGATTCTTGGAAATCTTCTGCATGCCCATTCCAACGGTATGTCTCTCCTCGAAGTTCAGGAAATTCTTTTCACAATCGCGGACAGCGATGTGTTGGATGGGGACAATCATAGGAGCGCGCTCTAGGGAGCCTTGTGTGAACGCCTCTTCCACTACGTCTGAAAAGCGACGGTACTCTACGTAGCAGTTGCGCATTGGGGACTGAAAGCTATAGTACGACTAGTCAGCAACAGATGGCGACGTAGATACTCAACAAGAAACAAGAATAGATTTATGAAGTGGAAGGTTTCCAAGCTGTTTTGCATGTTGATAAGGATAAAAATGTAAACTCTTGGTTTTATTGATGCAGAATGCATATTTTATTTTTATTTAAGTGGCAATCGATTTCGGACTTATAAGTCCATCATATTAATATACCGGGTGTAACACGAAAACCGGGCCATAGAAGTTTTTCTTTGCGCAAAAGTGGCCTATTCATTTTAAACAAAAATGCTTCGAATAAATATTGTACAAATTAAATACTGCATCTAAATAATCATATTTTCTTTTGTACGTTTCGTAACCGAAGAAATTAAATTTAATTTCGGTGTTTGAGCGTAACAGATACATAAATGAAGTGCTAGATACAGAAGCGCGCTCTTTTTTACATCGTTTACTTGGGGCCGTATTTCAACAAGTTATCACGAAATATCCATTAATATTTTACAATTAATGGGCTACTTGCGTACTTTTTTACCTCTCGCTAAGAGAGGTATTGGATTCATGCTAAAATTCGCATATCCAGATTTCAGTGAATAAGCACGATTTAAGGTCCCTAGAATCCGATTATAACATATTTAAAATTATGTCTGTGTGTGTGTGTGTGTGTATGTGTGTGTGTGTATGTGTGTATGTATGTGTGTCTGGATGTTGGAGAGACGATTCCTCAAAAACTATAAGACTTAAAAAATATTTAACTGCAGTTTCCTCAATCTGACATTCCTGGGAAGAGCTGAAAAGGTTTTGGTAACAATTGCACAACCGGAAGTAGTAGTTTCTTAGAAATTTTTTTATTTTTTTGGAAATTTTTGTTATGCCAAATATTGAAGATCAAAATTCTCCATCTAATACACTTAAAAATTTTATTATATCTTGTATAGATTTAGAGATAAAGACATTGTAATAAATATATATATATATATATATATATATATATATATATATATATACAGGTGTAACAAGATAATGGGACAGTGCCTTTTATTCGTGTATGTGAAAAGATACAGAAAAAAGTGATTAGGATATTTTGTAAGAGATAGAGGGGGACTCATTTTAGCATAAACTTTATTATCATAAATCCAGTGGTACTCAAACTAAAGGACAATATTATATTTTTTTAAATGGCGTTATATGTATTTTATTAACTCATTAAATAGAGATTTTTTTTCTGAATTCAACGATATAATAATATCATACCCTTACATTGCAAAAAAATTTATAAAAATTAATTCAAAGTTAGTATATCATTTCTACTGTATCTAAGTAATCTGAGCAAACATTCAATCAATAAAACAAAAAATTTATTTTAAAAGTTGAATTTATTGCCAAAATGGTAGCTTACTTGAATGTAATAAAAATAAAATAAATTTTATTTTGTTTTATTGATTGAATGTTTGCTCAGATTACTTAGATAAAGTAGAAATGAAATATTAATTTTGAATAAATTTTTATGAAATTTTTCGCAATGTAAGGTTATGATGTTATTATATCGTTGAATTCAGAACAAAATTCTCTATTTAATGAGTTAATAAAATATATATTATGCCATTTAAAAAAATATAATATTGCCCTGTAGTTTAAGTACCACTGGATTTATGATAATAAAGTTTATGCTAAAATGGGTCCCCCTCTGTGCCTTACAAAATATCTTAATCACTTTGTTCTGTATCTTTTCACATACACGAATAAAATGCACTGTTCCATTATCTTGATACACCCTGTATATATATATATATATATATATATATATATATATATATATATATATATATATATATATATATATATATTGATACCTGTTAAGGAGTCACTTCCGTGACGTTGATAGGGCGTCCTGACTTCCATATTAATTAATGTATATCTATTATTAAAAATTATATATATAGGCTTAGGGGAACTTCTAAATTAAGGTTTTCAAAAGAGGGGTAAGAAAATATTATATTAATAATTTATATACAATTGCATATACTTAAAATACGAAGTTACTTCCATCACTGTAATTGTATGCATGATATTGAAGCGTAGGGCTGACTTCCGCAACGTTGTCAAATTTCATGTCGGCTAAACTAGCAAGCACATATCAGCAAAACATCAAATAAAGTATATGATGAATAAAGATCTCACTCTGTATGAATGAAGTACCACAATGTCGATTTTTGGACTATTATCTTCGTTTAAAAAATCATAATTTTGTTGTATTGGCTGTAAGTCTGCGTAACTGCTGCAAACCATGTATGCCCAATTCTGAATTTTCTACAAAAATTATAATTTGTGTGCTGCTATTTAAGAGCTCTATTTGGTTTATTATATTATTTAAAAAATATTTAAAAAATACTAGATTGTTTGCAAGTCAGCAGATCCGCTCCAAACCACTCAACTTCAACTCTAAGTAATCTGGGATAATGTACGACATAAGGGCTTATGAAAATAAAATATCAAAGACGAAAGACGTTTCAGGTAATGAAAAATATTTCAAATTTATCTTATTTCCAGCAATACACATGTTATAATTTTTTCGGGTTCACATATAATAATTAAATGTGATAAAGTCTACTGTATAAATAAATAATAAAAAAATATGTTGTGGTCAGCACAAGAAGTCTCGCCATTTCCATTTTATGTTATATAAGTATTGTACTGCACTTCGCTATCGAACTGCCGTTTTATAACAAAAAAAATTACAGAACTTTACCCAAATATTGTTTTTTATTGTATTTAACATATCTTCTGCACACATACAATTCTAATTATATCTATTTTTCATTGTATGAGTTCCTAAATGTCAAAGATTCTTCCAATTCATTAATAAGATTGGCTATAAATGGATATATGCATGTTACCTATAATTTTAAATATTTAATTAATAAAACAATAAGAAAGATTAAATGTACTTCCCAGAAAAAGCTTTCAGAATGTAATTAAAACTTTTGATATTTGACACTGACATCCGTCATTTACAAATTATGTTATAAATATTTGAATTTGTCAACTGGTTTCCTTATGGCCAGTTGCACCAACGTAACTTCAATATTAAACTCGACTTAAATTGACAATATTGCATCGAAATGAAATGTCATATGAATTATAATATATTGCTGTCAAAATTTCGATTTGCATTTTTTTGTTTAAGCCCAGCTTAAAATTTAAGCCATGTTGGTGCAAATGGGCATTAGTGTATTTTAGCGTAATCGATTTATTACATCCCGTTATTCTATATATTATAGCGTTTTTATCTCTAAATTCATAGAAGATATAATAAAAATTTTAAATGTATCTGATGTAGAATTTTATGTTCAATATTAGTAACATCAAGAATTTTCAAAAAATAATATTTAGAAGAATTTTTTCAGAAACTACTACTTCCGATTGTTCAATTGTTACCAAAACCAAATGTCAGATTGAGAAATTCGTAGTTAAACTGGTCTTATGTCTCATAGTTTTTGAGTAATCTTCCCTCCAACATCCACATATACACACACAGACAGACATCATTGTAAAAATGTTAAAATCTGTTTATATGGACCTTAAACGTGCTTATTCACTTAAATCTGGATATGTGATTTTTAGCAAGAATCCAATACCTCTCTTAGCGAGATGTAAAAACTGAAATTCATATATAGCTACGAGTAGTAATTGAAATGACGGTACTCCAAAGTTTGATGGTTCAAATTTAGTAAATTTGTAAAGATTTGTGAAATTACTATTAATTTATATAAGAAAAATATCTGTTGTTGCCAGCACAATACCTCTCGCCATTTCCATATTATGTTATACAGGGTGTAAATTTTAAAACGGGTCATAGGGATATAACATAATAAAAACAGATGCCAAAAGTTTCGATATTAATTTATTTAGTGCATGTTATAAAGAAAAAAAATACGAATTTTTGATACCAAACACATTACATTTCTGTTTCATATAAAGCCAGAAAATAAATTTAAAAATTTGCACAATTAAGAAAAAATATCAATAGCCGTGAAACTGACAGGAACAAAACAAAATAATTGTTGACTTGCGACACTCATTAATAAACGTTTCATACATAATATTTGTTAAATTATTATTATTTTCGTTTTATTAGGAAGAAATCGTGGATAATTTGTCTCATGAAGAAAATTTAGAAATTATTAAAATGTTTTAATTACAATAAATAATAATTGTTTCTTAAATAATTATCATAGGGTTTATTTTGTGTTATTTTGTATTAGTTCATAAATTAATAACTTTAATTGTCCCCTATCATGTTAGTAAAAAAATGACAATGTTTTGTTACTGTCAGTTTCATGGCTAATATTTTTTCTTAATTGTACAATTTTTTTAAATTATTATCTGGCTTTATATGAAACAGAAATATAAGGTGTTTGGTTAAAAAAACTGTAATATTTTTCTTTATAATAGGCACCAATTATTTTATCAATAATTAATATAGAAATTTTTGGCGCTTAAAAAACTGTTTTTCGGTTATAACCCAATGACCCGTATTAAATTTAACATCTATAAGTACTGTATTGTATTTCGTTATCGAACCGTCGTTTTATAACAAAAAAATTACAGTACTTTACCCAAATATTGTATTTATTGTATTTAACATGTCTTCTGCACAAATACAATTCTAATTATATCTATTTTTCATTGTCTGAGGAAGTTCCTAAATATCAGTGAATCTTCCAATTCATTAACTAGATTAGCGGTATTTTTGATGGATATATGCATTTTACCTACAATTTTAAATATTTAATTAATATAACAATAAGAAAGTTTAAATATACTTCCCAGAAAAAGCTTTCAGAATGTAACTAAAACTTTTGATTTTTGACACTGACATCTGTCATTTACAAATTATGTTATAAACATTTGAATTTGTCAACTGGTTTCCTTAGTGCCTTAACCTCTGCGATGTACTACATTAAATTATTCTGTATATTACAGTGCCTTTATCTCTAAATCTATACAAGATATAATAAAAATTTTAAATGTAACTATTAATTCCGGTTGTCCAATTTTACCGAAATCTAATCAGCTCTACCCACTAATGTCAGATTGAGGAAACTGCAGTTAAATAATCTTAAGTCTTATAGTATTTGAGAAACCGTGCATACAACATCCACACATCCACACACACATACGCACACATGGACATCAACGTAAAAATGTTATAATCGAATTATAGGGACTCTAAAACGTGCTTATTCACTAAAATCTGGATGTGCAATTTTTAGCATGATTCCAATACCTCTCTTACTTTTACTTCTTATATATTATGGAGAAGATAGGAAAATGAAGCACTCAATTAGAGAGCAACCTCGCTAAGAATTAATATTTAACTATATACATATTTCACGTTATTGGTTTTAGTTATCAAATGAAAATTACAAATTTCATTTACAGAAAAATAATGTGTAAGTAACATGATGCTATTGGGAATTATTTAAAACTGTAATAACCTCCAAGACTGTAAATAAGTTACTGTCTGCACTTTTGCAATTTCTGTCCGGTTTCATAACCGTTTATTCAAATATTAATACGTTTTCATCCAACCAAATTAAGTATAGTACTTTACAAAAAAGTAAAATGTCAGGTGTTAAATTTATTTCTATTTATTGAAAATTATAACAAGACGGTAATTTTTTAACATACACTTTTGAAACCGGGCAACTTTGTCAAAAAAATTCACCAATCGCGAATACTGGCATATGACAAAAAAATAAATTGTCACCTGATATTTTATTGTTGGTTGCAGAATGCAAAAAACTTGCTAAAAATTAATAAATCATCTTAACAGAATTACCACGATTGAAATTTAGAAGTTAAAAATTATCACAAATAAATTTTAATATACTTATAAAAAGATATTTAATTGTTATTTGTTATTAATACTTATTGGCTAAAATTTTTAAATAGATGCTAAAAATAATCATTAATTCACAGAAATACTCCGTATGTGCTATAGATAACAGCGGTAATTATTTTTACATTTTATTGTGAATTTTTCACATTAATTTGTGATATTTTTTTTAATTGTATATTGTTAATAAAAGTTTATTATATTCATAAAGAATTTCCATAAACTACAATAACATACTGCAATACACTGTTGCCAAGTTTTGGAAGTGACCAAGTACCTTCTAATGCTGTATACACTTCGGAAGTAACTTCGTATTGTGCATACCTGACACTAATAGCGAGTACAGCGCCAGCGGTAAACGCTTGAACTAAAGTGACAATTTTAAGGGTACAGGGGGTACTATTTGACTTCCAACAAAATTTTCGTATTTAGACTTGTTTTGCCTTGTAGTGCTAGAAAAAATAAATTTACATAGGGAAACGTTGTCACTTCCATTTTCGGAAGTCACAACGTTATATATGAAGTCACAGCGTTGAGCACATTCCCGTATATATATATATATATATATATATATATATATATATATATATATATATATATATATATATATATATATAATATTCTAATCGCAGAGGCTAAGGCACTAAGGAAACCACTTGACAAATTCAAATGTTTATAACATAGTTTGTAAATGACATATGTCAGTGTCAAAAATCAACAGTTTTAGTGACATTCTGATAGTTTTTTCTGGGAAGTATATTTAATCTTCCTTATTGTTTTAATAATTAAATATTTGAATTATAGGTAAAATGCATATATCCATCAGAAATACCGCCAATCTGATTAATGAATTGGAAGAATCTCTGAAATTTAGGAATTTCCTCATTCAATGAAAAATAGATAGAATTATATATGTGTGCAGAAGACATGTTAAATATAATCAAAAACAATATTTGGGTGAAGTTCTGTGATATTTTGTTATAAAACGACGGTTCGAAAGGAAAGTGCAATACAATACTTATATAGCCTAATATGGAAATGGCGAGAGGTCTTGTGCTGGCCACAACAGATTTTTTATTTCATATTTTTGAAGAGTATCGATATTTTAAATTACATATAACTACCTATGTGTTTATTTGTGAAGTAATTAATATATTTGAGAGACCATAGAGAGAAAAATGTCGAATTCATATTAAAACTTTCTCGCACGTAATGCCATCTACACGCTACATTGTTAAACATGGTTCCCTTCTTCAGTTCAATATAATGACGTCACAAAAAAATTCTTTCTTAATTTACTAAAAAACAAATATTTTTTTTTAAATAAAATTTTTAATTTTATTTTTGTTTTCAACATAACATTACGTGGTATATAGTGATAGAAATCGGATTTTCAGTACCACGCAAGTAGCCCATTATTAAAATTTTGTAATATTTTGAAAAAGTCATTTGCTCCGAAACAGAATGTGACGTCAAAGCTCATACTGCATAGATGCGACAAACTACCGCCTACGTTTATTTATATAATTAACGTAGGTGACAAATATATGATTTCCCACTGCTGCATGTAATTTGACGTCACAAAAATGGGAGATTTTTTTAAATTTTAACTCTTGTTAAATACTTACACATCCATTATCGTTTCGACCTCATTTTCATTCAAATCAAACCTACAAACGTTAAGACCGCGTTTGAAATCTTCTCTAGAGATCATATTTTCGTTGTGTTTATCAAAATCTTGAAGAAATTCAATAACTCGTATTCTTTCTCGAACCATCTTGCCTTTTATCTTCGCCAAGATCGCTACAATATCTGTGTCTTTTCTGCATTTTGGTTTCTTCTTAATTCCTTTGTTGACTTGCTTCATGTTCTCCAGATACGCGTGGTACTAAAGAAAAATGGGAATTTGAAATCATTTTTGCTTTTTTTTAAGAATTGTGCATAGTAGTATTTTGAAAGACAAAACTTAAGAATTTACCAGTGGTGGTTGCAGTGGTTTAGTTTCCAATTCTTTCAAAAACCAGAAATAATTAAAACCAACATCATCGTTGAAGCGTTGTTCCAAAGCATAAAGTTCTTCATCTGATAATAAAATGCTGTACCGAACTAAACATTGACGCATTTGATTTCGGGATACATGTCCATTGTTGCATCTAAAAATATTATTTTATTTGAAATCGTCATTAAAGTGCACAAAAATAGTCATTAAAAGTTCAGAAATCGGTAATCCATTATATACCCAAATCATTTAAGCAGCCAATGCACGTCATTAATAAAAATTGAATAAAAGTAACTAGATGTGTGACGTCATGTACTGGTACGTTTGCAGAGGTTTTAGAATCTTTATGAAAGGAGTTATATAGATTGCAATCTGTATTATCAACATGTTAATGAACTGTCTACAAAATAAATACTAGATTTTAGTCACTGTCCATTTCTATTTAAATTATTTTATAATACAAACCTTATTTATACTTATGTATGCCATATAAAAACAATAAATAAAAGTGAGCCGAATTTCCAAGAAATATATCGAATTCTTCTGATTGATTAGAAGTGCTACCTTTGGGAGATTCACAGATTTTGTGTTTGCGTTAACGGCCACGTTGCGTCGTTGCGTTGCATTTAACATTACTTCATTATAAATAGGCCTTTTCAACGCACAACATTGTTTCAAACACGATGCAAATATTTTTCAAATTGTCAAATAATAACTTTGACAGTATAAACATACAAATTATCAATGTTGCCAACTATAGTAACAAATAAACGAATAATATGAAGTAGATGTACTTTATTTATATGTTATTCATGTCATATACGATAAGTAATGAACTCTACTATTCATCTTAATAATAATTATTTACGGCCATACACTTTTTGACGGTTAAAAATGATTGAAATTTTATTTCATTTTTCACTATTAGTGATTTTAATGCATTAAGGTTTTTACACTAAGTGATGACGTGCATTGGCTGCTTGAATGATTTGGATATATGACGATTTCAAGCAAATGCAATGTTGCCAATCTTATAATAATTATTGTATATATAAGATTATTTGGGAAGGTGTAAGATATATAATAGTAAATTTGTAAATAAACCATTTATTTAAATAAACAATCATAGTTCCAAATTAAACCGATAGAGCTCGACTGACGTATCAGTGAAACTGTGTCGTCAGCCGTTGAAATATTTGAAATTAAACGCAACTTTTAAAAAATCATATCTCTGATTTTAAAGACTTGTAAGGTGTAAAACATACACCTATATATTTAATTTTACCTATTTATTCAAGAAAAAAATAAATCAGAAAATGTGAAATGACTCCAATGGAATTGGAAAATCATGAAATTTGGAATGAAATATTATGACATTTGACATCTATGTACATAATTACTGTCAGTCTGACACGGGCCCTGATGACTGCTGTCAAGGCCATCAAAGACAAAAAAATGACTGCTCACGTCTTGCAACTGTTCTGAATCTACAAAGATTAACTCGTAAGATCTTGCTCCGTTTTTGCGTAAATTTTACTTATTGAAATAGTATTTTTTATTTGATCAAAATGACGGGTTTACTTTACTTGTCATAATCCCTGAAGGCCGGTTTGACCATGATTCTTCTGGTGGCAACTTTTCTTCGGATTTTATCAAGGGCACATTCGCACAAATCTTTCTGCACAGGGCTAACCCTTTGCCATTCGGCAGCACCCTTCTTCAGAAGCTCAACAACATTCCTAGGGGGTACATGTACGTCAAGGGTAGGATGTTTTTCCAAACATTTAGTGGTAAACACTAAAGAAAAATTAATTTAGAAGAAAAAGAAAATATGTATGTATATACAGTGTGGGATTAAAGTATGGCATATAAAAAAAATCTGATGTGGTCAGCACAATACCTCACGCTATTTAATTTTTATTAATTTAAATACATACCTACATATTTACTAATTCTGCAAAATATATTAAGTTCATTTGCATATATCTATTACTTTATATGATCCATTTCGTTAATGACATATTTGACACATTGATAACACGAGCTTATTAACAGCTATTTGATTTTTAGTGCTGAAAACATAAAATTTATATTATATCGGATTTTCCTGTACATCTAATATTTATGTATGAAGGAAAATATATTATTTTTACAAACCTTAATTTGATTAGAATCAATACAATCTTCTTAACACGGTTTCATTATTAATTATAATGTAATTGCTACCTGACAGTGACATTTGTTTAAATATGTCAAAATTGTTATTAAAATATTGTTTTT
Organism: Ophonus ardosiacus; assembly: GCA_943142095.1. Classification (NCBI taxonomy): domain Eukaryota; kingdom Metazoa; phylum Arthropoda; class Insecta; order Coleoptera; family Carabidae; genus Ophonus; species Ophonus ardosiacus. Next base: position 59,469,447 of record OW964824.1, read on the forward strand.
GTTTGACGCATAGGCAAGATGATGTACAAAAATAAATCATTTTATAATTTAATATTTAAAGTTATTTCAAGTTATTTACTAAATGCTATTATCGTAGAACTGAAGATTGAAGGATTATATTTAATTTTTATTAGTAAAAGATGCTGAAAAACTATATTCAATTATTTTTTTACAAGAAAAACTGTTAAAAGCTTGTATAAATGATACTTCCGATATACACTAAAATCTAATGAGCTCTTCTCACATTAGTATAGAATGGGTAAACAAAATTTCAAAATTTTCTTATTGATAGTACTTGAGTAATCGTGTCCATAGGATCCACACACACATATACATACCTACAGACATCAAAAATGTTACGAATTCTGGGGACCTCAAAACGTGGTTATTCACTAAAATCTCTATATGTGATTTTTAGCAGGATCCCTATACCTCCCTTACCTGGGGTAGCGGGAAGTAAAAAAACTAACTCAACCGGTTTTATAAAAAACGTCGAAACACCGATTTTAGTTTTTAAAAATACACATTAATATTTGCGATTCATCTTCCGATTTTCATTTGTTATTCAGTTATGACATCATCACAAAAAAAAATTAAATGATATAGATTTTTAGTAGTGAAATCCGATAGTGATCTTTTCTTCCCTTTAAGATCATGCAAATAAATCATAAGGGTGCATAACAAAAATCGAGCTGAACATTTAATAAAAAATTTTACAAGCATTCTGTCAATGGCCATGATCATTTAGTAGAATAAAATAAAATAAAATATATCATCACGGCATATTACCCATTTCTGGGTGTGCCAGTATCTACAACACATGTAGACATCGGTAATGATGACGATATATTTTACCGTGTGGGCGCTTACCAGGCGTCACCTCACGGGCACTCATAGCTGGTGTGGAGAGTGCAACACTTTTGTGCCATTTAAAATTGGAATATTTGGCGTCTGTCGGGATCGAACCCGGTTCCCCCGTGTTCGCGACCAGACACTCAGGCACGCGGCCACGGGACCCCATTTAGTAGAATATTATTAGAATTCAACAGTAAGCTACAATAATTATGGCAAGAGCGTTGAAGATGGACACAATGTTTGTATGAAATAGTTGGCTAGATTTAAAAATTTTGTTAAGGTATCTTGATTATTCATTATTTTGTTATTACGTATTCAATTTTCAGCTCGAATCTCAGAATTTTTGTTATGCACCCTTATGATTTATTTGCATGATCACAAAGGGAAGAAAAATCATTATCGGATTCCAATACTAAAAATCTATGTTGTCATTTAATTTTTTTGTGATGACGCCGTAACTGAAAAACTAATGAAAGTCGGAAGATGAATCGCACATTAATATGAATTTTTAAAACTAAAATCGACGTGTTTCAGCATTTAAAAAAAAAAAACGGCTGAGATCGTTTTTTTCATGTAGCTATATTCATTACTTTAATCTCAGACTGTATAATAAACACATAGTGGAACAAACATGTTACGAACGCATTTCTCATAAGAATATAATGCGAAATCATGCTCCATAAAAGCGCTTTTATTATAAACGTGCGCTCGTAATATGGGCCAACGTATTTGTAAACATGATTATAACACCCTTTTAAATGGGTATTAAAATTTGGTATGACAGTAGGTATACGCAGATATTTCAAAACCGGATACCATGTGTAGGTAAACGAAGGGTCGTCCTCATATGTATTATTTGAAGCGGTAAAAATTGAGAAAGGGGATGATACAAAAAACATTTTCGTAGACAGATGGTAAAAAATGGTTACAAAAACGTCACGAAACTTAAAGTAAATAAAAAATGCCATTTATGTATTCTGTGAATTTTATACTCAATAGGTCGAATTCAGCACTCTTCTTTAAGTTAGTGATCATCTCTATACAGTGTCCCACACTCTATCTTCAGTGAGGCAGAGATAGCCAATGCTATTCTTATGGAGGTTTTCTGTACCATGTTGCCAATTTTTCAATGTAATGTAATATTGAAACATTCATAAATTTTCATTGCTATACCAAAATTAGTTAACACTGTACAATTTAAGTTTTATGAGGGTCTCTTATTTACCCAAGGGCGTATTGAATACATCCAATATTTGTCTAAATAGTTTTATATACAGGACTATTTGTACCTGTAATAAGTAATATTTCAATACAATATTTTAAAACCGCCCAGCATACTAATCTTGATTAAAAGCATTAGAAATTAGAATTTTAAAATACGAGGGGAGTTTTTTATGTTATCTACCTAGCTATGAAAACAATATGCTATCGCGATAATTTTCTTATGTTAAGTTACTGTGACTTTTTCATGTCTACAAAGACACAATTAAGAACTTGAAACCGGCTATACGCGAAAATAAGACCCCACAATTATGCTCAGAAAATGCTGCTTCTGCACAACAACTGCAGGGTGCATAAAGCACGAATTGTTCAAGCAGTAGTCAGTGAATGCGGCTTTGACGAATTACAACATCCACCTTAAAGTCCTGACCACGCCCGACTATTATTTCTTTCCAAAACTCAAAAACATTTGAGAAAGAGTCGCTTTTTATCGAATGATGACTTGGAAAACGCAGTGGAGTCGTATTTTACAGAATTACCAAAAGATTTTTTTTGCAGGCGTAGCTTTATTAGACAAACGTTGGAATAAGTGTGTTAGTGTTAACGGTTCTTACGTTGAAAAATAAAATTTTATTTGTTCTCTAACTCGGTGTTTTCATAGCTAGGTAGATAACATAAAAAACTCCCCTCGTATTATAAATTCAAATTGGAGATTACAAAGAAAGAATAAAGACTTATGAACTATATAAAATATATGCAGTATTTCTATCAAGCTTAAATATTAGTAAATTATCAAATAAGAAGATATAAATTAAATAAAAAATATGTATTATTAAAATGATCAGTGTGTTATTCAATTTCATTTTTTTCTTCGCACCTATGCTATTTTACATTTATATTTTGTACTCGTATACGTATCAATTTTATATCTTTTCGTAGAATGGAAATATATAACATAGGAAATTTATATTGTTGACGACGATTGTAAAATGTCCAATTAAGTACAAAAATGTTTTATATTATTTACTTTAAATTGACTAGAGTTTATATGTTAATTCATTTCATTTACCTACGCTTGTTATAATTTTATATCCTACTTACATTTTGTATTTGTATAATTTTATATTTTTTGTAAATTATTAAATTGACAAGTTCATTATTTAATTTAATTTTTTTTCTTTTCACCCACCTGTTTAGATACACTGATAGTACACCAGTCATAAATACATTCAATGAAGTACCCAGAATATTTCATCTCTTTTTGGGCATCTATTTTTCTCTTTCTATCTTACAGATTTACAGCAGGTAAATATGGCAACATGGTACTCCATAAGACCCTATAATGAACATAGAGTGTGGAACACTGTACAGTAACCATGGAAACAGCTTGCATCTTTTTCTTATTAATGCATCATTGTATGTCTCTCTTTATTTTGTTATTTTTAGATAGTCGTCTTTAGAAAGAAGAGTGCTGAATTCGACCCAATATTTTTATACTCACCCATGTCGATATCATTTTCGAAGGTCTTCCAGCAGACCCGATTGGGGTCAATCGGGTCGCGATACTGGATGACCAGTGCTTGAATTTCAGCTGGACTGAGATATAGACGATGAATACCACTGACTCCTAAACCATCCAAACCACGTTCGAATTGGTTTATGGTGATACGGCCGCAGTGATTCGGATCGAAATCCTAACCATCACCAAAAGAAGGAAAATAAGAGACATGTTTTTATACTTCACTTATTTTATTTTAATGTACATGTACAGGATGTAAATCGAAAAGTGAGACATAGGCGTTAAACGTGGGAATTCAGTTTTTCTTTGCGCAAACGTTACCTAATTATTTTTTGCAAAAAGGCTTTAAGTAAAAGTTATAGAGATTTAAATAGACGCAGGTCTAAATTATGTGAAACAATTATTTTAACTGTTCATGTAAACGTAAAAATTAATTATAAAGTTACAGTTTTTATGAGCTTTTAGTCGAAGCAAACATGGATTTATGACAAAAAATAAACAAATTCGTTATTTTTAACTGTCATTTATAACTAAATTTGGATTAGAGCAGTGAATTAACACAAAAAGGTAATGTTTTAGTTCCAAATGACAGTTAAAAACAATGTATTTGTTTATTTTTTGTCATAAATCCATGGCTGCCTAGACGCCTAGACTAAAAGCTCATAAATAACAGTAACTTTATAATTATTTTTTTTTTCACTACTAGCCTACGAACCCACTATTATTTACCTTTATTTGACATGAGAAATTGTTTTTCACTATCCAAATATTATTTAATTCATTAAACTCAAGAAATGTGTTAAGTATATAATTTAAATGAAGCTGTGAAACATGTGTAGATGTAGAAATGAATAATTCACTATTTTTTTAGTATTTGTACATATATTTCAATAGATTTATTTAAAAATAATAATAATAAACTATTTACGTTGCTGACAGTAACAGCACAAAGTGTTTTTATTAAATAATTAAATCAAAAACAAAACAAGGCTCATAAATGAGGTTAACAAACCAGCGAAATGAGCGAAACGTCAAATATAAAAACAAATGCAGCCTACTTTGTTTTTGTAAAGTAACGTAATTATTCATGTCAAAATGATTGTTATTATCAATAAAAAAAAATTCAAACAGGATTTATGTGCTAGTAGTGAAAAAAATAGTATACAGGTGTATCAAGATAATGGAACAATGCATTTTATTCGTGTATGTGAAAAGATATAGAAAAAAGTGATTAAGATATTTTGTAAGGTATAGAGGGGGACACATTTTAGCATAAACTTTATTATCTTAAATCCAGTGGTACTCAAACTACAGGGCAATATTATATTTTTTTAAATGGCATTATATATATTTTATTAACTCATTAAATAGAGAATTTTGTTCTGAATTCAACAATATAATAATATCATACCCTTACATTGCGAAAAATTTGATAAAAATTAATTCAAAGTTAATATTTCATTTATACTTTATCTAAGTAATCTGAGCAAACATTCAATCAATAAAACAAAATAAAATTTATTTTAGTTTTATTACATTCAAGTAAGCTACGATTTTGGCAATAAATTCAACTTTTAAAATAATTTTTTTGTTTTATTGATTGAATGTTTGCTCAGATTACTTAGATACAGTTGAAATGAAATACTAACTTTGAATTAATTTTTATAATTTTTTTCGCAATGTAAGGGTATGATATTATTATATCGTTGAATTCAGAACAAAATTCTCTATTTAATGAGTTAATAAAATATATATAATACCATTTAAAAAAAAATAATATTGCCTTCTAGTTTGAGTACCACTGGATTTATGATAATAAATTTTATGCTAAAATGTGTCCCCCTCTATGCCTTACAAAATATCTTACACTTTTTTCTGTATTTTTTCACATACACGAAAAAAATGCACTGTTCCATTATCTTGATACACCCTGTATAAACCACGGTTAAGAAGATCATTATACTGACCAGGCGGCCTATATCCCTCGGTCTTCGCCCTCGGGTTACAATCTTGGCGCTAGGTCAATAATGATCATCTTCTCAACCTTGGCGTATATTATACTATTTATATTATAATATTTATATAGCAAATAATGTTAACTATAGTAGATAATTATTGCGTACTTTTCGTTTTCACTGTAAATATAAATTCTTGAAAAATAAAATGTTACATATATTATACACGTGTAAATATGATACAATTATTTTACCCGCCTATAAGTAATTTGTATGTTGATATGATAATTATATTTACAAAGTATTTCAATGACACAAGGACATAAATACTTTGCTTTGAAGTTTACAAACTAGATACTTATTAGGAATAAACAAAATACATAATATGTATTTTAATTTTGAATATAATGCGTCATTGAATGAAATTATTTAAAATTGATATTAAATAGAACTTTCTCATTTTATATAAAAGTATCCTTTTCATTCATCGTAAAGAAAAATAATTATTTATGTAAGAAATGGTAGTGTAATTTATTACGAGAAAGAAAATTTGCAAATTCGTCGAGGTAAAGAAATAAGTTCGTAGATAAAGTTCAAGGATTCGTATTATGATTCCATGATAATTTTTTTAAAATTTTTATCATTTTTCTGCTGATAACAGTTACATAATTTGTTGGAATATTTCATTCAACATTTGTAGAATGTCGTTAGCAAAAAAATTATCATAATTTGTTGTTGTGAGTCGACGAGTCAATGATTTTATTCAAGGTAAATAAGTCAGCAACACGTGTAGCGTTGAACGCAAGTTTTGAATCGAAGCCAATGATCTTGTGAAACTAAGTCGAAATAGACATTAGAGGATATTTTGTCTACGCCGTGGGAAATCAGATTTATTTATTTTCCTTATGCTCTACATTTAATATTTTATTTTTATAAATGCGCAGTACAATAGGGTCCTCCACTATATTTTTTTTATATTTTTTTACAAAACTTCATCTAAACTGAAAGTGACATGTAATTTTAGAAAGTCTTTATTGTTATTCGTTCAGCCGTAATAATTTTTTTAATATTCTGTGACGTAGATTTAGAGATGATTTTGTTCTCAAACAGTGGATTTCGCTAATAATTGAAGTCACATAAACTTATTTTTTTCAGGACTTGTTTAATACAACCTGATCTATAATTTAGCATAAACAATTTTTTTCCAAAGCCTACCAATTTTTTGAAAAAATGTTTAACTTTAATTTTTTCAATGGAACACCCTGTATATTTTGACAGAATAAGATTCTTAATAAATTTCTCTTTACAATGATGTGTAACAAGCAAGAATTTACCTTTAAATTATGTCCTAAAGCAAATAGAAATATGATAAAAGTAGGCTATGATATTCTATTGTTTATACCTGTAACTTCTGTCACACATGAACATTGGCTACCTAGGGGTTTTCCTTTGGATAAAATTATGTCTAATAAAGCAAGTAATAGAATTACTAGCATTGATGATTTACAAAATTATTAATACTTTCATTTATGACAGATGTTATTGGTATAAACAATAGAATATCACAGCCTACTTTTATCGTATTTCTATTTGCTTTATTAGACATAATTTAAAGGTAAACCCGTACTTGTTATACATCATTGTAAACATAAATTTATTTAGAATTTTATTCCGTAAAAATATACAGGGTGTTCCATTTAAAAAAGCAAAGTTAAATATTTTTCTGGAAAATTGGTAGGCCTTGGAAAAAAATTGTTTATTCTAAATTATAGACCAGGTTGTATCAAATAACTTTTCTATATATCTTTTTCTTGTATCTTTAATATTTCAGAAGATATAAGCTGGACAATGAAAAATCAACCACCTTGTATATGTAATATCAGAAAGAAACAATCAAAGTATGTAAATTATGGTAATAAATGATTATAATCTAAAATGGCAGGATAATGGGCGACCTATAACTGAAAACGTTTCATATTTTATGTGAAATGTCGAACGATTAAATGTCACAGACGGTCAAGGTTGATTTGACAAATTCAAATTCAAACGTGATTTTTAAAAACTAAATCAATTTCTAATTATAGCGGACCCAAATTTATAAATAATACATTTTTGCTGCATGCGAATTTTCTTATAAGTACTATACTTTAATTCACATAATAAAATAGCATTAAATAAATTATTTAAATTCGTGAAACCAAACTTTGTCAATTGATCGTCGCCTCTTACCCTGAAAAATTCGTTGATACGGACACTATTATCCAACACATGCCTCTGTATCCTTCGAATAACTATTCTCAGATCGTCTTGAGGAGTAGGCGTCCTTATAGATGGATGAAAATTATCCTGCTTCCCTATTACAGACGCCAATAATATATTTCCTATTTCGGGACGCGGAAGTTTCGGAAATTCCGCATTGATAATTCTCCCAGGAAAGAGATCCATTATGTCCTACAGAGAATCAGAAGAAGAAGTAAGAAATGAATGAAAAATTAAAAAAGTTTTACCCCACTAAGATCCAGTATTCCATGCTTGTCCATATACTGCACGATTTCATCTATAGCGTGCAAGAAAGCGACGTAGTTCAGAGTGTAGCTGTCTTTTATGAATCGCTTCACCAGGAGATGGAAGTCGTCATCGCTGACCGTAATGCCCAAGAATGCCAAAACACGGGCGAAATGGGCGAAGGTTACGCAACCATTGTTTTTCGATACCTGGAGGACATCACAGTAATTTTGAATAAATTGAATCGGTCATTTTGAAAAAGGTCATCCCTAAATTTTTCACAAATAAATTTTTTGGTAGATTCGCAATAATTCAGATAGCATCACTTGTAATTCAAAATACATAGTCAATTTATTAGAAAAATCAACTTAAATTGAATTAAATTAAATTGATTATTTTGATTTATATTATGACGCTGTCTGAAATGAAATTTGCTATTCTGAATTACATTTAATGCTTTCTGAATTAAATTTGACCAATTCTAAAATACAATGAGGTCTTGCAAAAAATAAATTTTTTTTTTTACTTCCTTGAACGTAGTAAAGGAAGTATTGTAATCGCGAAAAATTTCGGTTTTCAGATTTCAGCGGAAATATCTATTTTGACCATCCCTGAATCCATTTTGACTAATTTCGAAGTGGCGTCTGTACGTACGTACAGATCTTGCATAACTCAAAAACGTTTTTGGTCATTACGTAACTTCCGGAAGTGGTTCTTTACTTGAAGCCAATAATAGATTTTAATGAAAAACTATATTAAAATATAATGCAATACGTTCCAAATTTGGTAAATAAGACTTTTATATCAATGGAAATAACATAATAGATTTTGATTAAAATGGGCTAACCGGAAGTAATACATTACCTGAAGCTGTTTCGTTTTTTTATTTATTGAAAAAAATGATTTTATTTTGATTTTGGAAATAAATGTTTCAAATAAAAGATATAGAGAATTAAATTCTCCTTCTAGTATTATTAAATTGCCCTTTGTATAAGCGAGATATGTAAATTTAAAAATTATATAGTTTTTGGTTTTGTATAGTTCGCTATAGATTAGGTATTAAAACATAAAATAACAAGAAAAAAATAAAAAATGGAATTTGCATCTCCCTTTATTATTACTATACAGGGTTAGTTAAAAGTATGGAGACGGCGATTTATTGTCGTTAATATTCATTTTAGGAAATTATGTTCAATACAAAAGTTTTTTAAGAAATTTTGATCTACATTTGAGAATACTTGAATTTTATTTTCTTCAATTTTTTTTTGAGTTACCTTTGTCCGCGTAATTTTTTTAAATGGGAACCTATTAATTTTACTCTACCATTCGACAGAGTGTTTTTTTCTCTTTACAACAGTATGTTTGTTTTTTTGTTTTTCAATTTATTTTAATAACATTTTTACAAGGAAAACCACCGATTCAAGTATTTACGAATAGTAGGTTCATCTAAGATAGACAAAATTATTTCCAATAAAGTTGTCGGTCACAACCTTATCATTAAAATCAAATTAATAACTAAGTAAATTACATCGCTTGAGTTTGTTTATCGCTTCGCTTTTGTCTATCTTAAATGTACCTACTATTCGCAAATACTTGAATCGGTGTTTTTCCTTGTAAAAATATTATTAAAATAAATTGAAAAACAAAAAAACAAACATACTGTTGTAAAGAGAAAAAAACACTCTGTCGAATGGTAGAGTAAAATTAATAGGTACCCATTTAAAAAAATTACGCGGACAAGCGTAACTCAAAAACAATTGAAGAAAAAAAATATATCAAATATTCTCAAATGTGGATCAAAATTTCTTAAAAAACTTTTGTATTAAACATAATTTCCTAAAATGAATATTAACGACAATAAATCGCCGTCTCCATACTTTTAACTTACCCTGTATATCCTCTCGTTTTGAAGTTAAAATTAATATTTTATATTTTAGTTATTAAATTAAATATGTATAGTTTATAGGCGTACAAGGAAGTCATGTGGTGCTCACATCAGATTTTCTTCTGAAATGAGCCGGTTTCCAATTTTTTTTAAAGTATTTGAAATGAAAATTTATGCAATTTTTCATAATAAAAATAATAATTTAATGTTATTTTCATAAATAATTGGCACCAGAAATAGCAATGAAAAACAACCCCCCACTCCTGTGACGTCGGAGTACTTCCAGCATGTCATTCATAGACAATAACAATAAGAAAACAGTTTATTTATATGAATAAAAGTAGGAGATAGTTTGTCACATGTTAAACTGTATGTACTCGGATGTCACATTCTGTTTCAGATCAAGTGACTTCTTCAAAATATCTAATGGGTGGTTATTTTAAGCACAATATATTTTAAAATTTAATGCTTCGAAGTCATATAAAAAATAATTGTTCGAATAAATACGTTCTCTAGTATTATTAAAATATTTTTAAAAAAATAAAAAGTACCTATACATACAGTAAAATTTTTGAAAGAAGTCCGATCAAGGCCATCTACGAATTGTATCTATGAATTAAGATTTTGTGCTGTCAAATTTAGTAGTGTCTTTTACTTAGTTTTTATGACGGCACGTAATATCTTGTGTACCTCATAAAAACTATGTAAACGACACTACTAAATTTGACAGCATAAAATCTTAATTCATAGATGCAATTTGTAGATGGCCTTGATCGGGCTTCTTTCAAAAATTTTATTGTACAATGTTTTTATTACACTGCCTGTGACAATAAAAATGTTTTACCCAATAACACAACTGGAACTTGTAAGATAATGAGAAGAAATATATCATGTTGTTCAATTTTATTCAACCAATTGTATTTTCAGACATTCTTTTCATTATAAAAACAAATAAAAAATACACCGAGAATATTTTTCATATTCTTTCACATAGAGAAAAATCGTGCAAGACCTCATTGCGACTTATATTAATATGGACATGAGTAGGACAGTAATATACGCACCTACATTTTTCAACATAATTATATTCACTTTTATAAATAGAATAATTTATGAAACAGAAGTAATAAACAGTAATTATTATAACTGTACATACACATACACAATTGACAAGTACAGAAAAAGAAAGTGCAAAGTTCATATTTGCCATTACTAAACATGATATAACTATTATATATTGTGTAGATGTACGTGTAGATCTTTCTTAATCTATTTAGTTCGAATGGTACTGATAACATATTTAATCGAAGAGAGAGAAAAGGCATTTCGATTAAAAGAACTATATACGAAAAAGTACAATTCGTGATGTCCTAAATTTCTTCCGTATAATAATAATAGAATAGATAGAAAAAATGTTTTTAAATGTCATTGACAGAGCTGCAAATTATCGAATGATTCACTAAACCACATGCAGTTTAACAATCATATTAGTAAACCACAACTATTTAAATGGAATTTAAATTACTATGTTTGCAAATAATTACTTTTTGTAACTGCAACTAATTTCCTTTCATTGTTAAGTTATTAAACGTCATTGCAATGCTCATGTAATAATCAGTGAAAAATATTTTCATATAATTTATGTTGCAAGAATTCATTACTTAGTATTTAACATTTAAATTGAACACTTTTTATTTTTTAATTGCAAATTAGCAACAAGTATCGGTCAACGACATTTATTATTACAATAACTTTATAAATGAAGTAATTTTATTTGGAAAAATAAAATAGAAAAAATATTTCAATAGAAATTCACGAAACGCCAAATATGTATATTTTTATTTTAGTAAAACTTTTTTATAAAATTTGTTTCTTATTAAAAATAAACTTGGCACAAATTGTAGCAATAAACTTGGATTTTCCCAAACAACTATAACAAAATCGTAGAATATCTATTTATAATGTCCCAAATACGAATCACATTTTATATATCAAATATACAGGGTGTTTTCAACTTCGGTATAAACTTTACGGATATACTGACAAAATGAGTAAATAATGCTGAATCAAAATGGGCTCAATCTTCAATAATTTCCGAGATACAAAGCACTGAAAAATAAGTTTTTCGCGGTTTAACCTTTGCTATGTCGAAAATTGTAAGAGCTACGACTTTGATTAAATGAGACTTTTTATAAACCTTTGAGAGATCAACTTAGATGTGATTTGCTTTTCAAAAAAAAAAAAATCTGATGTGGCCAACACAAAACCTCCCGCTATTTAATTTTTATTAATTTAAATACATACCTACCTACGTATTTACTAACGCTGCAAACTGTTCCATTGCAGAAAACTATTGCTTTATTTACTATTTTCTTTTTAAAATGTCACTATTATTAATTTGAAGTGGTTAGTTTTCTGACAGTGACATTTACTGTCAGTTACATTCATTTGAAAAATGAACTGTGTAACAAAGGAATAGTTTTTATCTTAGGCTTCGCGACTAATAAAAAAAAATATTTTTAAATTTATCTGTAAAATATATAGAAAAAGTATTAATGTATTCCTGTAGAAAATTCAATAATCTTTAATTTTCATAAGACATAAAATTCTAAAAAAAAGCATTTAATTGTATTTTTTGAAGAAAAACCATTATGAGCTTCAAGTAAAGTACCATTTCCGTTTATCCGATTTACACCAAAATCTAATAGCTTCTATTCCTATTAGAATAGGTTAAAAATACAAGGTTTCAGAATTTTCTGAATGATAATATTTGAGTTAGAGTGCAAACAAAATTCGTACACATACACACACACACACACACACACACACACATACACACATACAGACATCATCGTCAAAATGTTAAAAATGGATTCTAGGGACCTTAAAACGTGGTCATTTACTAAAATCTCGATATGAGATTTTTAGCACGATCCCTATACCTCCCTTACCAAGGGTAGCGGGAGGTAAAAAAACAAATAAATGTACTAGGTAAAATATTGTGGCAATCTTGACCTTAGAATCCAATTTTAACATTTTCACGATGATGTCTGTACGTATGTGTGTGTTTGTGTATGTGTGTGTGTGTGTGTGTGTGTGTGTGTGTGTGTGTGTGTGTGTGTGTGTGTATGTGTATGGATTTTGTATCCGCTCTAACTTAAATACTATCATTCAGAAAATTCTGAAACCTTGTATTTCGACCCTATTCTAATATGGAAAGAAACCATTAGATTTTGGTATAAATCGGGTAACCGGAAATGGCACTTTATTTGAAGCTCATAATGGTTTTTCTTTGAAAAATACCATTAAATGTCATTTTTCGCAGGTTATGCCATTATAAAAATTAAAGATTATTGAATTTTCTACAGGTATACATTAATACTTTTTCTACATATTTTACAGATAAATTTGAAAAATATTTTTTTTATATAAACCTCAGAGCCTGATTTAAAGATTCCTTTGTTACATAGTTCATATTTCAATTTTCAAGTGTATGTAACTGACAAATAAATGTCACTGTCAAAAAACTAATCATTTCAAATTAATAATGGTAACATTTTAAACAGAAAACAGTAAATAAAGCAATAGTTATATGTAAAAGAACTTAATATAGTTTGCAGCATTAGTAAATATGTAGGTATGTATTTAAATTAATAAAAATTAAATATCAAGAGGTCTTGTATTGGCCACATCAGATTTTTTATTGTATTTTCATAATTTATTTAATGTTTCTTGGAAACAGCTGAATATCAGACCTATGTTGATTAAGCTTTTTTTTACTCATTTTGGACAGTATTATATGCCCTTAAAGTTTTGTATTTGTACGCAAAGTTAAGCAACACCTGTATTATTATTATCGAAATTTGTGCATAGAAAAAGCAAATTGACACACCCGGAAATGGGGTGATTATACATTTATTTTTTTTATTTTTTTAGCGCCCTAGTTTACAATACGTTGACCTAGTTTTGTTCACATACATCATATAACTCTAAATACAAGATATGACCTAGTATCTCTTATAGAAATATTTCCCAGAATTCGAAAACTTGTTAAATAGACAACTTTCATGATTAATGTGGAAAATCCAAGAATCAATATTTGTAATATGTAATTTACAACCCAAGAAAATCCTGTTGAGAATGTAATAACTAAATAGTAATTACCAGTTCGTAATCTTGGAAATAAGGTCTTATAACCAGTCTTCGCATATTGACGACAGCAGCAATTTTGGTCATTAGAATTTTGAGGCGTCGAAGTTCTGATGTTGCCAGTGGATTTACTCGTAAGGGGTCCTCCCATTCTAAGCCTGTCACCAGCGGGGCGTTCTTCGAGAAATCCGGCACTAAAAGAAAACAATGGAATGGATAAGCCAAAACTACCTGGCTATGCGCTGTAATTTAGCATGTGCTGTTTCGTCCTACTTATATTTTGTAACCATATGCACTGTTGTTATATGAATTGTTTACTTATTTTCATACTACCATACTGTTACTATGATATAATAGGACTAAAAACAAATGTGAAGAGATAAAAATAACGGACGCCGGCCGTTAGTTTTTATAACAGTCGCCTACAATTAAAAATCAAGTGTTCCTAGAAAAATAAGAGCGTCTTGATGAACCATTGTCAAGAAGAATTTATAAATTAACAAAAAAGTTGTTCAGTATGACAGAAAGAGAAGAATTTTATTATTGTTTTATTATCCCTAAATGTATAAATTTTATGTTATTACGAAAAATCTTGAATGCCACACGGCCGTTATGCAAATAACGAACTCGATTTACAAAATTCAGCCGCGTCCGTTATTTGCCTCATATCGGCCTAATAACGTTAATAACTATAAGGTATGTTGTTTGGGTCGAGAAGGGGATGAAAAATTCAAATTTGTGACCATGGGAGGTTTGGCGTGAGCCGCCATCTTGGATCAAAGGTGCAAAAATTAATTTTTGGCTACTCAAAAACTGTGGCTCGTATAAAAATTTTATAATAATGCAAAAGTAAAGCTTGTATTTTTGTACAAAAAGGGTTCTCAAATTTTTCTCTCTCTCTTTCTCTCTCTCAAAGAGTTATGTTCGAAAATAATTAACTAACCAGAACAACAATTTATGAAAGAAAATTAAATCACTCAACACAACAACAATATTAAGTATTTAATACTTATGCCCATATTCATAAACACTCGTAAAGTTTCAAAACGGTTCGTTATATAATTTTTGACAAATAGAATTAAACTTGACAAGTAAAATTTCGATTTTTCTTTCAATGTCGACTGTTTTTATTGGATAAAAATTATAACGAACTGTTTAAAATTTTACGAGTGTTTATGAATACGGACATTAGTCTAATAGGATTTGTTATTTATAACAGTTTACATTTGTCGTGAGATCAAAAGAAGTAAATTATCGATGATTTTTAAATAATTTTTGTCAACGCTTTCTTACAAATTCATCAACCACTCAGACCCGGTTAAAGATACGATACCGCAGTTTGAAAATTTTAATTCATCTTCGAATTCTCCTTCATGTCATGTATTACACGATTTTTGCTCCGATGAGCGTTTCGGAAGTTATTAACAATTTAAACTTTCTGCAAAAAAATATGCCGCAGGATAGGTTTTTTAATAGTACAACGTTCCAAAACATGCTTCGTAATCCAATAAAACATTTATGGCAAAATTTAAAAATACGCGTCCGAAAAGAAAAAGAAGTCAGAATTATAGAACCATTTAGAAAATGAATGGCAAAAGTGCCACAAGACAATAATACAAATTTAATTAAATAAATGTCTCGGTCTCGACAATGTTCTGCAGTGATTGTATCAAAAGGAATGATATGCATATGTTAATTAATATACAATCTACGAGTAACTGTTTGATTTTTGTTTTCATCACCTTTACAATTTATGATGTGGTTTTAAAATCCGTTTGGCTTAAAACTTTTGCACGCCACTGTATATTTTGGTACGAATAGGTATGGGACGAAAAATCATTGCACTTCTAAGGTTGAAGTTATTAATTTATTAGTTTACGGGACGAAAATATGCAGACAGAATGACTCATGTTATATTGTTATGGAGACTTGAATATGAAAGTGCAAATAATGCAACGTGAACTTATAAATAAAATCAGTAAATACATAAACTGAAAGCATATGATATAGTATTCAGTTAAGTATTAGTGAAGTAGATTACTTGGAAACTGAGATAAGATTACATACAAATTAAAACTTGATGATAAAAATATTACGCACTTCTGGCACTACATACAATAATTATTACTTGTACTAATTTTTAAAAAGAATAAAGGATAATAATTAATAACAATATCTCATATTTTACAAAGGCCGAAGATTGTGGGGTCTTTGAAAAATAGTGATTTATTATTATATTTTGAAAATTTATTTTTTTGTCTCTTTTTGTATTAATCTTAAGTTTGAAGAAGGAAAAGGAGATGCAAAAACAATATTTTTTACGTCTGTTAAAAAAAGTACTTCTTTTCATTAAAATGAGTTTACAAAGTATGTCATTTTTAACACAATAAAAGTGTGAACAAATGTGCAGGTTTTTTAACGCAAACGGGTGAAATAATGAAACGTTACTGCACTTTTTTCCACAGTTTTATTGCAGAGGAAAAAAAATTGTATAAACTCTAGTAAAAAGTATCTTATTTAACTCATAGGATTTGACGAACTTTTCTATTCGTGAAATACTTTTTACTCTTGTTGCATAAATAACTATTATGGTTGTTTTCCGAATATACCCATAAATAAATATGATATCTACTTTCAGGTGCAATTATTTTTTCTATTTTTAATAATTAATAAGTGTGAAATAACTCTCGATTTTGATTTGCACTTCATTAGGACACTCTTTCGAATTGTGATACTCATTTTTTTTTTATCATTATTGGATTTCAAGTTACAATACCAAAGTTACTTTACAATTTTATGTTTGATAATTTTTATTGTCCATTAAATAAACCGATTAATACTATCTGTTTCTTTTTTGTACACTGTGATAGTCTCTTTCATTGAATAAAGTTAAAAATTTTATTTAAAATGTTTCAAAAACAAAGCTGTTACAAAAATGAAAATAAAAAGTGACACTTTTTTTGTATCTGAGTGTATTAAAAAATCACTGAGTCCCCTCAAAGATTGTATCGGCGATTCAGGTCTGACAAACGGGGAGAGGGGTGTTCTATAATATCGGGCTCGGAATTCTAGGGGCCCGGGCCGACAAGAAAATCAATAACATGTTCAAATTAAATTAATATAAATTTACCAAGAATAAAAATGTTTGAAAATATACAATGTTTCAAAATCGATTAACTATATAGTTTAAAAGCAATGACTAAATATTTTTTATTATTTAAATATTATGAACATATGGATTTAATATATTAATAGCTAATTTTTTTGGTATACATTGCAGATAAATATAATGTAATAGTTTTCAATTATTGTTCAGTAAATATTTCGTTTTGTAGCATCATAGAAAAGGTGAAAAAATACGCTTGGTAAAAGTAGTTGCCAAAATTACCGGCCTATTGCGTCTTGTCTAAATCAAGGTCGAGGCGCAATGAACTCCATGGAACCACAGAATATATTTAGCTACAATTTTGTACGTATTTTACATCCTGTATGAAAAATATCTCAAATTGATAAAATTTCCCGCGCAGTATGCAACATAAATTGTTGCAAACTAAAAATAACTCAAAATTATAAACTATTAATCTTCATTACCACTCTTATGAATGACTTCACATAATTGGGTGTACAAAATACGTCCATCCTGCACTCGGAAATAATCTGCTAGTTCGCTTATTTCTTGATCAGATAAGCCAATGGCGGCTTTTAGAGGCCCGGCCAACACTGACACGAATTTGGACTCTGAAAAGGACTATTTTTGTCAGAAAAGAAACAGGACAGAAAGTGATATTTCTACCAGAAAGTAAACAATTTTTATGCGGGTCAAGAGGCAAATAATAGTCCCATAGGCTCAATCCAGTCCGAAATATTGCTGCACGGATTTTGTTGCACGTTCTCCAAACATTGGCTAGTTTTATTTCCTTTTTTAACAAAATTTATAAGTTTATGTAGATTTTCATACATGATTTTGATTTTTGTTACCTTGTAATGCATTTTTAATTGTTATTTTACTATACTTTATACCAAAATTTATTTTACTCTCTTACATGACATATATTTCAACAATTGAATAAATAAATATGAAATGACATTTGTAATTCATTATTAATTAAAAATAAACATTTATTTGTAAAACTGTAAACAGCATCAGCAAAAAATCCATATCTGTTGTACAGAAAATATCGTTACATCGTACAAAGCTTTTCTCAGTAATATAAATAAAATGGACATTATTTTTTATTACAAATGATATTAAACATAAAAATATGGTGTTATTATTGATATTACAATAAATAATTATTATTTATTATAAATTTGTTGTACATCGTGAATTATTGATCTTCTAAAAGTTGGTAACCGTGCCAAGCGTTTGCGGGGCAAGCAATCCCATTGGCTGCTATATTTGAATTTTCCCATTCTGATTGGCTGTGACGTCACTACCGCTCCCAGAATTCATTGCGTTGCTGGTTGATGCTTCGTGCGTTTTTCCGGCATCTCTTCTCTTCGTGCTGTTGACGAGAGTAGACGTGTGTGTGATTCACTACGGTTTCTTTGCTTAATAACTATGGCAAATAATCAAGATTACGCTATGGGAAACGGTGAAGACTTTTCCCAAGATGTTAAAGCCGATCAGAACAACTTCAGTCAAGACGATCAGCAAGTAAATGGAAATGGGTCTGGAGATGCTCAGCCATTAGACAGTGGAAGTGCCGAAGCCCCTGGCCGAGATGACGATAGGTATGTATTATTTATTTTGGCGTTTAAAAATGAAATATTTAAGTTCAAAATAAAACGGTTGAGTAAAATTTATAAATTAATGTTTTCTTAATTATTTATCAGTTTTGGTATACCTAGTAGCGTTATGCCGGCTTCGTGTTTTTTTATCCAGGATCATCACTATCGTTGTTTGGGATAGCATTATTATAATCATTGCATTTTATCACATAATTGTTCGTTTCTAATTTTTATGTAGTATTTTTTAATATAGTGGATGTAAATTTTGATGAGAGAAATTTAATCTAGCGTTCGTTATGCCGGCTACGTGTTGTATATCCAGGATCATCAATAGTCTGGGACTGTAGAATATAATTAGTATTTTCTCGTTATAATACCCGTCAGTTTTGTTGTATTTATATATCGTTAAATCCGTAAGTTCTTTGTTGTATGTAAACGTTTTGTACGAAGAAAATGGCGACCCACGCTTGGGTTTGGCGCCCTGTATTGATTTTTTATGAGTAGAGCTGTAGGGTGTCTGATGATGGGAGCAAACATTTGCAAATTGTGTTTTATATTTTAATTGTTGTTTTTCAATGGCGACTAAATTCTTTTTTTCTTAATTTTTTGTTTGGTTTGTAATTTATTGGGCACCCTTGTTTCTATTTGATTGAAGCTGTACATGTCCACGGTTTTCGATAATTTCAAATATTATCTGTCAACCTTTGCTGGAGTTAACATCTTTGTGTTGTGTTGGATTCGAGAGTAATTTGCTGCATCAGAAGCTAATTTTTATTTCAGCTGTTTCAGTAAACTGTAATCTTAGTATTTATTATACACATATTTTCAGATTTTCTTATACGATTGTACCAAATCTAAAATTCTTTTCAGTGAGTCGTGAAGTCAGTTGAGATGTTTTTCGGTCGGTGAGGGTTGCTTAGGTTATATTTTTTGATATTATCGGTACCGCTCGGACGGTACAGCTATTGTTGGGCGCTATTAAAATTTTTAAAGTCTATTCATTGGCCTTTACGGAGTACGTGTAGGCTGGCAATATGAGTAAGCGATGTGTGTGAATTAACCACGCTTCCTTTCCTTCAGGTGTGACACAGGTCATCCATGGGTGGTATTCTGGAACTGGCTGCAGCGGGATCTCTGGGCACCGTGACTCCCCATGGTATTTATCCCTGGGCACCTTAAACACACGAATTCAAAACCCTTTTGTTTCTAATGAAATGAATGTAGTAAAAAAATGTTCGTTGTCTTTGGGCCATTGAGCCGTAAATCATCTCATCTTAAAGAGCCCATTTGGGCTTTGATTTGTCTTGTAAATTTGTTCTCTTAATTTTTAACTCTGTTGTTATTCAATAATTTTAAACTTACAGATAACTTTTGATACGAGATTTGCGGATCCATTTGATTGAACTAAGGATCAGTTCATTTGCTTTCCTGCTACATTTTTAATTGTTGTATTTTAAAATACCAGTATTCTTAACATTAACTTAAGCACTCTTTGGCAACGGTTAAATAGTAACTCGTAGGAGTTTATTTGAATATCATCATTACTGATTTTCCCCTTTTTTCATTTACAGAAAATTATTTGTTGGCGGTTTGAGCTGGGAAACAACAGATAGTAAGTTTATCATTCCATTCTCTTATTTATACACTTCATTTATTTTTAAGAATTCTGTCTATGAAAAATTTTCAATTTGTAAAACTTGCAAAATTCACTACTTTATTAAATTTTGAAATACAAATTAAATTTCATTTTTAGTATTTATATAAATAATTTTATTACCATTTTTCTGCGCATAATACATAATGAACCTACGTACAAAAATATACTTGGTGTTTGACTATTCTTTAAAATTTATCTTTTAAAATATACTGAAATGTTATTTGAACAAAATATATTATTTACTACAGCATTATTTAAACAAATTGGTCGTTAGCCTGAAAAATTTATTATGATTAGGGAGCAGTTGACTAACATACTTTTTCTTAGTCAATCATTTATGAATTATTTTAAAGAAAATTACTTTAACTTATAGGGAAATTAATTGTATGTATGCATCTTTTATTTGAAGCATTTCCAAAATAATCCATAAATGATTAACATAAAACTGTGCTAGTCAACTGTTCGCTAATCGTCCTTAATCAGTTGTTCATACTGACCGACAATATTACGTTCAACTAATTTAAAAGTGAACGTAATACTACATTCACTTTACCAATTTCTGCGCCTTTCTTTCAATGTCCCAAATTATGGTATACATTACGGATTTTGTATTTGTCCTAAGTTGTGGTACACAACTTTCAAATAGGGTTTTTTAAACTTTACTGAAATTCAAAATTAATATAATTAGGGTAAATTATAGAGAAATGCTTTTGTTTTATTGATAAATACTCGAGATTTTTATTAATTAATATCCTTAACATTAATAATTATTTAATTTATATTTTCCTGCCATTAAAATTAAAGTATAATGCCGACAAACTTCTAAATATACAGCGAGAGCACTTAATTTTGAAAAGTATACCCATATTAATAGTTATTTAACTATCACGTGTGCTAATGTGGGCGATTAATAATTGTGACATTTTAACGGGTTTGCTACCTTCACGCGATAACTGTAGAGATCATTAATCTCCAAATAACACAATTGTTACAATATTTTTTCGTTGACCTTATTGAAATGGAAAATCTAATTTTATTTCACAATTGTTTAGTAATACAAAAAAAAAATCATGCATTAATAGGGATTATTACGAATGATTTTCTATACATTACCATGAACTATTAATAAACGATCAATAGAAAAACCACTCATTTTATACAATCATTTATAATCAAAACTTGTACCATATTTTGGGACAGGAAGTCACAGACAGTATGGTTTACAAATGGCAAGCAAATCCAATAATAATCAGCAAGACCATTTAATTTTGAAAAACATGTATCTATAAAAACCTATTATTTTATATAACCATTTATAATCAAAACGTCTTAAATGAAATATATACCATAATTTGGGACAGAGGGAATGTACTCTGTCTCGATGAACAGCATGAACACCCGTGCACTATAAAAACACAAAAGGAACAATTTAGTGGGGCATACCGTAAATTGCCTTAGGTTTGTCACAATATTTGCAATCCCCAGGAATGGATTAAAGGAAAAGATTAAATATCTTGAGACAAATACATTTATGTAATCTATAATAGTACCCAAAGTCGCAAAGATATGTATTACAAAAATAAGAAATTATTGCTGTATATGTAGTTCGAATTCAAATAAATTAGATATCTTTAAGAAATTGGTAAAGTTTTTATACTTCCATATAAAATAGATAATAAGAACTTACTTTTGATAGTAAAGCTCACATTATTTAAAAAAAAATATGGGGCAACCGTGGGTTTCAAATGATTGTAAACACAATGAAGTCTATGAAATTAATTTGAATAATTTGTTATAAGTGCGTAGGTTCATAATATTTTCAATAAAGCAGTGTCAGTATTCGTGGTCTTATTTATGAAGGGAGGAAATTTTGGTTTCTTTGTCAACTTAAGTAAGAGGCGTTCCAAAGGTTTATGGCGATCTTTTAGATTTCAGTGAGACGGAGTATAACTGATTCATTGTTTGAAACGAGAGTTAATATAAAATAAAACTTAATATACACAAATTTCGTCCTCAATTTTAATAAATTACAAAACAATTTTTATTTTCTTTGGAGAATTCTTAAAAAAAATGAATCATGCTCGTGTATAATTTAGTAACCGGATGGTCTGTTTTGAATTTGCAGAGGAACTTAGAGATCATTTCAGTAATTACGGTGAAATAGAAAGCATTAATGTGAAAACAGACCCGAACACTGGACGTTCCAGAGGATTCGCATTTATCGTATTCTCACAGCCTGACTCCATTGACAAGGTCATGGCGGCCGGCGACCACATCATTAACAACAAGAAAGTCGACCCCAAGAAGGCGAAAGCCAGACACGGAAAGATTTTCGTAGGCGGTCTTTCCAATGAATTGTCCGACGATGACATCAAGAATTTCTTCAATCAGTTTGGAACTGTACGTTTTAATATTGAGAAGAAAATGGGGACGTGGGGAGTAATGAATTGTTTTATTTGCAGATTGTAGATGTAGAAATGCCCTTCGACAAAACGAAGAATCAGAGGAAAGGATTCTGTTTCATTACCTTCGAATCTGAGCAAATTGTCAACGAATTGCTCAAAACCCCCAAGCAGACCATCAATGGCAAAGAGGTAGGATTCATTTTATTTTTTCATTTTGAATTTTTAGTATCTAAAATTTTCAATATTTTATCACCTTTGAATCTTATCAACTTTTTGAAAACAAAAAGTAAAATAAAATTAGAACTGTGTTTTTAAACATTTTTTTTAAGAGAAAAGTGCATTTTTAAATTATAATAAAAGTGTTTAAGAGCCGGTATTTTCATCTCTGGTTTGCCTCTTAATTAAAATAAAAAATGTCTCATTGAAAAATTATCGATGTAGTAAGCCTTGTTTTAACTAAAATACTGTTATTAAAAATATCAAATTCAAATTTCAATATTTAATTTTACCCTTATATCATGTCTAAGGAACGTTTTTTTTTAAAAAACTATTTGCATAGAAACTATGGTCTGTCCAAAAACTATATTTTGATATATTTGATTATTATTAAGTAATAAAATTTAACATTTTTTAAAATTAGTTAAAACAATGCTTGTGCTACCAGTCAGTAAGTGCTTTGTAAAATTAATGCTCGATAAAAAGATTTGATTAGCTTTTCGTCTTCACGATTTTTTTATTGTTTGTAAAATCTAATAAAATTCCTAGCGTTTTATTGGCATGTAGATGCTATATTTTTCATTTTAACTGATAGTTAACAGACATTTTAACCAAAGATTAAAATGCCGAGTTTACCGGTCCAGTTAAATTTACTTCCATAGTAAATTCGATAAAATAGACTAATTCTAATCCGAAATGGAAATAAATTTGAAAACGGTGGATAACAATATTCTTTTGCTGCTTGTTACATAGAATTTCATTTAATTGGTAATGATGTGACATACATTTCTTTCTTCATATGTTTAATCCGAGTTTTTTAACACTATTATAAAAAAAAAAAAATCACTATAATAAGTGAAGACGGCTCTTGTAACATAACATTTAATTCATTGTTGTCTAAAAAACGTGTTGCGTTTGTTCATTAAATTTATGTATTATGGGATTAAACTTAAATGGACGTTTATAAAACCTGCTTTTAGATCTGGTATATTTACCTCTGGTTATGCTTTCTACTACGTTATTTGATATCTTATGTTTTATCATTTTGTAAATTTTGATTTTTTAAGGTCTCAACGGAAATGTCTCCATACTAATCTGTCCTGTGCCTCTCTCTTCAACCTCTTAATTCTGTCCATCTTTAATTTCAGTTATTCTAAATTTTCGTCGTCCTTTTCTCCTTCCATGTATTTTCCCTTCAATATCAATGCTATACTTTTCTCTTTAACTGACAGTTAATAGATAGTTTAACCAGAGATAAAAATTAATAAATAATTTAAAAAAAAAACTTCCTAAAAGGTGTAGAAAAAAATTATATAAATAGGAGTTAATTTGTTTTCTGAATAAGTTAAAACCGATAAATGAAGAATTAACTGATTGATTAGTCAATAAAACCGTTTTAATAATTATTTTACTGCGGTATTTTTTTCGGCTTTTGTCTTGATTCTAATACAATTTATCTTCAAGTACATGTACAAATAATTAGGTATTAATATTCACTCAAAATTTCAGTCAAGCAGTATCTATTCCCTTACGAAATCGACTTTTGCACAGAAATGCTGCTTTACTGAGATTTCGAGTAACCGTTACAACAGTTGAGAATTTTTTCCCATAATGTACAAATAATATTAAGTAGAGCGTCAAACTCTTCTTTATGATGATAACTTCAGTTCTGCTTCTTAGTACAAGTGCTGATATTCCACTATCTGATTTATATTAAATTAATATCCACTTTATTCTTCTCGCCTGAATATGACAGTAATATTATATTTTGTTATTGTTTGTTTGCAGGTTGACGTAAAGAAAGCAACACCCAAACCGGACGGCATGGCCGGTATGCGTGGCGGCCGTGGCGGCGGCAGAGGCATGACCCGTGGACGCGGCCGAGGCGGCTACGGCGGCCAGAACTGGGGCAACCAAGGAGGCTACGGCGGCTATGGAGGCTACGGTCAGGGCTACGGCAGCGGCTACGACGGATACGGGGGCGGATATGATTATTACGGGGGTGGATACGGAGGCTATGGAGGCTACGACTATTCCAACTATGGCAACTACGGTAAATACTCGAGCAGGCACTAAATCAATCCTCTTACGATTAAGTTAGTTAAAGGACGGTGGGCGTCGACGTGACTTGACCGCGACCACTGAACTCCGTATATATTACTCGAATGCGCCCTCACATTCATTTGTGAGCACGGAGATCCTCCGCCTTTGTTAATACATTCTAAATAATTTTTTTTTGTAAGAAATCCTTTTATATTGGCGTCAAAATGGTTGGAAACATTATTTCAAAAATCCACAAAAAAATATTTTATAAAATTCCCATATAAGGCGAAATAAAATTCTAGCCATAAAGTGGTTTAATTTGTATATTAATTTTTTGGCATTGACATTTGTGGTTATAATATTTTATTTAATTTTTGCATAGAACGTAGGGCTGTGCCAGTGCGTAAAGCCGGCGGGAACCAGTATCCCCGTCGTCCTGTTTTAGGAAACGGGCATCATGGCGCATTCCAGTAATATATATTGAGTTCAGTGCCGCGGACGAACCAGTGGGCGGGGGTCCTCTTGTATCTCAGGGAAGTGCCTGGACCCGAACCTTGGTCCGTCCGCGGTCAACTCTTGTAAACTTTATATTAAAGCGAGGGCAGTATTTAATTTCTTTAAATATTGACGTTAGCAATGTAGTTTGCACATATAAGAGGATATATTTATTTTAATATACTTTATATACAGTTACTTCAACAACTTGTTTTGTTTCTATATTTTGCATGTTTTAACCATGTATGTGGAAATACATTGTGAAAAGCTTTAATAAAGCAATTGTTGAAACCAATTTCATAATGTGTTTTCCATGTATTTATTTACCACTACACAAAAGTCCAAATTCCATCTTTAGTGTCTTTTTTTCATTTTATAATAGTACGGCAGCCCACGACCAAAACCATGTCTCATAATACGGTATTTCAATTACTTAAATAACGGAGAAATATTTTGCGAAAAAATCATTGACTTCACCGGGATTTGAACCCAGTACCTTTGTATTGTCGATACGACATATGAAATCATTGACTTCAAAGATTAGCTTTAAGACAGGTAAAAAAAAATCATTGACTTCAAAGGGCAACGCAAAGATACTGGGTTCAAATCCCGGTGAAGTCCATGAAGTTTTCACAAAATATTTCTCCGTACGTTTAACGGCCAAAACAATATAAAATCAAAAGATTTAGGTGGGCAGTAACGGTCAGAAACGTAGCAGCTTTGTCAAAAAATGGCAAGACGGTATTATTTTATTTTACTATTTTTGTTTTCAGGCATTTTGCGCGTAGCATCTGACCTGAGCGCATTTTCTACATCTGCGCAACTTATTTCATCGTATCAAAGATATATTTGTGAAAATTGTTTTTAATTCAAGGCTCAGTTGGTTAAAGCGTCCGACTAAATATCGGAAGACCTGAAGTTCAAAAATCCCAGTGAGATTCATAAATTATTCACAAATCCGTCTTTGATATTTATATACTTTAATTTGAGCTCTTAACACAGTTCATGGTAACTACGTTACAAAAATTCACTGTTGGAAAAACAGTCTTCCATATTATTATTTTGTAATCTCCAACGGTTTTTAGACGGAATGCTACATTACCGATTGGTAATCAAAATGCTCTCAAAATGTAAAGTGATTAGAGTTTTACACATTCGTACAGAACAAAACAATAAGTAGCACTTGTTTACTACATTCAATATTTTCTGGTTTGTTAATAAACTGAATTTTGACATCTGGTATCAGTCTCAACTTCACATGCGCATACTATAGTTAATCGTTAATGATAATTAATATTTTTATTAAGTCTTGGGGTTAAGATTAAATTACAACTGGAACTAATAAAATTGCCCCTTTAACTGTACAAGTAATTTTAATAAAACTAAAAGCGTATTTCGGGAACTAAGTTTTCATCATCATCATTAACAACTAACAAGAGTTGTTAGGACCTCTGACATGGTTGACATGTTGAGTAATCTTGGCTACTCTGTTCAACTTTATTTCGTACTGCTGCTCAAAATACGTATTTAATTTTATTAAAACTAATTTTAAGGTTATGGGGTACTTTTACTAGTTTTAGGCCCGGGCTTTTCACCTCTGGATAAAGTGCCACTTCTTATCCGCCAGATACAGTGCGATATTTTTCTTTTATCTGGCGGATAAGTTAACTGACACTTTATAAAGAAGTGGAAAAACCGGGCCCTTAGTTTGTTGATATTTTTGAAAATCCGCCCAGGTCCGCCACGCGCGAAATATTTGAGTTTAGGGTTTTTGGTTTCGGTTGTAATACTATGAGACGAAAATTTTGGCCGTTGGCTCTCGTATTGTAAAGCATAGCATGCATCGCTGCTCCCGCCTTATCAATCAATCAACCAGCCGACGCCCATTTTACAACAAAACTCCCATTTCACAATAAATAATTTAAACCTTGTTAATTTTCTTGCATGCTCTTCCTTCTTTGTGCATATTTGCTGCTTTCACTCTCAGTTGATCCGCTCATTACTGACTCTGATTTGTTCTTGTGCGCCCGAACAGATTATGGCTACGGTAACTATGATGGTGGCTATGGTGGCGGAAGAACTTCTCGTGGAAAAGGTACAAAACCAGTTACCTCTTCTTTCATTTATCACAAAACAGTAAATCCGTCTGTCGTTCCGATAATTAGAGAGTTGGCTCATATATATTTTTATTAGTTGTACACTTTTTCTCATATGTTGATTGATTTATGCTGTCACCCCGTGCTGTCATCCCTTATCCTATGTATGTTTATTAACATTGCATGCAACACCAATCAATCTACCGTGTTTTTTAAATGTTATCTCAGGCTGTTTGCAATTTGAGTTTTAGTGATATTGCGGTGCTTGCAGTACTGCAAATTCAAGTGCTTATATCGGATGCTCTTTTTGTAGGATCTGGATACGCTGGCGGTAAACAGAGAGGTGGAGGCAGAAACCAGAGGCATCAGCCATATTAATTCATTGCAAAATCCTCCATACATTCATATTGGTAAGCAACCTATCTATTTTTTCAAAAGTATCTGATGTCTCTTAGCATTTAACCGACCGCCTTTATTCTCTTAGTTTTTAATTCAATACTATGTATTATTAAAGTTTCTGTCACTTTATTAATAAATATTTTTTAAATGTAAATTCATAACGACATTATTAAAGTTCCACTTCTTATTCGTTTTGTAATTTTTATCGTATTCCAGAGACTGCAAAAAGTGCTTATCTACAACGATTTATTTCGGTGTGTACTAATTTTCTTTATTCATGAAATACAATGGTAAAATTTTCATTTAGCGATACTTCTTCCTGATTTAATGAAATAGATACATTTGTAACAAGTGCGGAAAATTACAATATTTTTTGCAATCGTCAAGACAAGAAGCTTATGTTGCAATTATTTCCCGCACTAGTACACGAATTGGCTTGTTTTCGCACTCATTTGGGAACGCTTATTTTACCCACAATTTTAGAAAAAAATCCATTTGTTTACCGGTGTGCCATGAAAAATGAAACAAATATACTTTCAAATTAATTATTAATATAATATTTATAATAATAATTAATAAAATTAAGGTAAGAATTAAATAAACACAATCAATTTAACAGACATATTCTGTACCAAACTAATAGGTCGATTCTATTCACATCTGCAAGTCTTATGCCCGTATTCATAAACACTCGTAAAATTTTTAAACGGCTCGTTATAATATTTATCCAATAATAACAGTCAGACATTGAAAGAAAAATCAAAATTTTATTTGTCAAAAATTATAACGAGCCGTTTGAAACTTTACGAGTGTTTATGAATATGGGCATTAGAAATCTGTAAATAATGAACAAAATTTCAACGAAAGCTGGCCACTCTTGTATAATTTCACATTAATCAACAAAAATAGTTGTTTTCGACACTTTTTTACAGATTTCAACAGAATCGACCCATAAGTCTTAGATCTGTAAATCTATAACAAAACTGATAAATTTTTTGTTGATTTATAAGTTTATACACAAGAGCCGGCAGCTTTCGCTGCGATTTTGTTTATTATTTACAGATTTACAATGAAACAATACACAATAATAGTTATTTGTTTCAATTGTCATGGCACACTATAAACAGCTTAAAAATATATAAATTTGCTTCTATTTCTTGCACATATTTTGCATTTACACTTTTATTTTAAAGTTAATATGGAATAAACTATCACCAAATGAAAATTAATATTTAGGCGGTCGGTAATTAGTTTATGATGAAAAATCTAGTTCTGCTACCGAGTTTCTGTGACGATTTACCACTTCTGATGCTTATTTTATTCATTAACACAATGTGTGGCGTATAAATATGTGTTAAATATTAAAGATTGATTTTATATGCTTACAGAATCCTCATCACCACCGCTCTGACATTTACAGTATCATCCAGTATCATTCCATTCATCAGAAGTAGCGAGTGTGTCAACAGTTAATGCTGCAATTTTAATAGACGAAAAATTCAAAACTGCTGGGACTAATCAGTCCCCATACATACGTACAAAATAAAGCATCCACTTAAATTTTTATCGGTTAAACGAACTTCGGGAATACACTTTATTTTTAGCCTGTAAGGACTGATTATTCCACGCACCAACTCAGCTGCTGCCAAGCGGCATTAAAACAGTTGTTTTCTGACTATTGTACAAACTATTTTTTATTTACTTGAAAACAAATGTGAATTCTGTTTTTTTTGTGAAAAATATGAACTGAACTTCGTCTCAATACATTAAGTTAGAATTAATCGTGACTAGTTGGTTTCAAACATACCTAAATGTATTATGTCCATTAGTGGTTTTATTTTTTAGTATGATCTAGTGTGTAAGTTTATATACGATGTATGAAAGCAGTGGGCACTGTACTTCCGTGAACAATCTTTCGTTTAATAAATATTTGTATATAACAAAATTATTTTGTGTTATCCATTAGAGAAATAAGTGCAAAAATGTCTTCTAGTATGTATTTATTTAAATTAACCATACATTTTGTATCAGTACATTAAAAATTTTAAAACTTTACCATTTCTTTTTTAACCCCTCCCCCCTTCTTTCCAACATACAATATCCTTCTATTAGACAGCTAATACCGTTTTTTGACATGACAAACTACGAGAAATTGGATCCAAATAAAATAGGTAAGTATATATACTATATTTTTAATTTGTCTTAT
The DNA here is from genome assembly GCA_943142095.1 of Ophonus ardosiacus. NCBI lineage: Eukaryota > Metazoa > Arthropoda > Insecta > Coleoptera > Carabidae > Ophonus > Ophonus ardosiacus. Next base: position 59,499,784 of record OW964824.1, read on the forward strand.
TTAAATGTACAGCTCAAATACCAATTCAATATATGTTCTTATTGGCATATTTCTAACAGCCCGATTCTCCAAAAAGTTTTAAGCTAATCCTTATTTTTAGATTAGTGAAATCTACTCTGATATTTAAAATTTAATCATATCAAAAAAAGATAGGTAATAGGAATAGATTAGACTATATTTTAAGATATAAACTGTCAAAATTAGAGCAGAATTCGCTAATCCAAAAATGAGGATTAGCTTGAACTTTTTCTTGAATCGAGCTGTATAAGACTTAAATGTGGACGGAGTACCGCAAGGTTAATTATTGGGGTAATGTGCCTCCACATTTTATATAAAGTATTCTTCGCGTAAGAATGTCTTTGCGTAAAGTATTTCCATTTTTTTATCAGTTTTTTTAAATTTATTGAGAAATGGATAAGTTTTAGTGCTACGGAATACAATTTATAGAGTTCATAATTTTGATTCGTCGATGTCAACTTGGATGTAGTGTTTTAACTGTAAATCATTTAGGTTTTATTTTAGAGAAAAAAACTTCAAATAGCAGTTACAGAAAAATTAATTATACGCAATTTTTATTTCAAGTATTTTTCTCTAAAATAAACCATAAATGACGGGCAGAATAAAAGCACTAATAGTCATCTCTTTAATCACCATTTATGCTACCGCCCATTGTTTCCATATTTTGTTTTTTTTTTTTGTTTTCAAAGTAGATATCTTGATTAATATTTTTTTAAAATGCTGTTATTTATGACACTTTGTAATTCCGTAAACAAAAGTCCAAAAGGAATAGGACCTTTATGTTCTTCGACATTTTTTTCTCAAAATTTTGTCAGGAATCGCTATTATCTTTTTACCCTCGTCATGATATACCTGTATTATATACCATTTGCAGGTTTCTCTTGAGCACAACTACTTTGTCGATTGAGGAGAACACTGCACCGAAAATATATGTTTTTTAAACGGTGTGCTTGTGCGCCACGCCGCCATTTGCAAATTTTGCCGGTACATTTCGCGCCATTTCGCTGAAACGGGGTCCACACTTTCATTTTCACGGAATCTAATCTCGATCCGATGTCGAAACTTCGCTGGGTTCGAGGCTATCTATTGCGCGGACAAGCTGCGCAAAGCCATGTGCTTAACCAGATGCAAGTTTACGATTACGAGCTGACACCCGTGCGAGGTGAACTTCTCTGCTCGTGTATTACAGTTCAAATTTAAAGTATTCATAAAATTTCATACAACCATATCATTTTCGGCAGAATTCATCTTTACTCGTTAAAATCTTGTAACAGGTTAGTATAAAATTTGAGTAATTATTAAATGTTGTACCACCGGGTAGCTGATAATTAACTATCGTAGTTTCGAAGGTTACATCTTTATCTTCTGGATTTTTCACGAAAATTGCTAAATTTGCTATATGTTTTATAGCTTTTTAAAGGATTTTGCACGTTTTATTTCATTTTGTTGTCGTTTTTCTAAATCGTGGTTCATGATAAAAACATGCGTGTTGTACGATGTTCAGATGTTCTCGAATTTCTTTTGTTTGAGATATTTCATCGCCTACTAGATTGAGTAAAAGATTTGTATTATTTGACATATAAAATGTGTACAGCGCTTTAATACTAATTTTGATTGATTTAAATAATATAGAAATTTATTCGTAGTGTTCTAAGACATCATGTTTACCACCAGTGAAATTTTTAATTACTTAGGTTAGGTATAGTATTTATCTCTAATCATTTCATTGTGATTGTGACAGTACTACTTGTCAACAAAAGTTTTATTTTTGCATTGTGTATAGTTTTTCTTTTTATACAGCAACACAACTGGCGTTCAATGAAACATAGTTAATTGCGTGGAAGGACCATCGCAATTAACAGTCTGATACCTGAGCAGTTTTGATACCATCAAAAAGATAAAGAATGGTCATGGAGGCTCCACCTTCTCCACAGTGCGTTGGACGCGAATTTGTTCGTCAGTACTACACACTTCTCAACAAAGCACCTACTCATTTGCATCGGTAAGTAAAGGAACAATTGTATATTTATACTTTGTAAGTTGCAATTACGCCATTTTATCAACCTCAACTCTTTCGACATTACATATTTTCTTTTCCTTTAGTATTTATTTTTATTCGCTAATATAACCGTTTCTTCTCACATTTTAAATTCTAATAATGTTTAAAAGTAAAGGATTATAATACAATTCAAATAAATATGGATAGATTTAGCCGAAAATGATATTTTTTAACTATACAAGAAAACATACTTTTTTTCGCTAATGTAATGATTTTTTTGCATTTATAATAAATAATAAACACCCAGGAATTTTTTTTGTGAAAAATTTATGGACTAGAACTGTATTATGTCTAATATGTAATAAAATGCTCTCAATGAAATTGAAGACGGTGAATTTTATACCTGTGTTTCATTCTAGATAAACAAATAAAAACTCTAAAGTCTTTTTACAAATTTTAATTTTAGGAAAAAAATTACACGCGGCTATTGTGTGAATTAAGGCTGGAGTGGTCATTAAAAATTGTGCTATACAGTCGATGACATGAAAGAAAACCGGTCTGAGGAATGTTAAGGATTAGCAGGATTTCTGTAAAACGACACTATTTACTTTGATTTGTTATGTGTAATACGTGAATCATTCCAAACAAGAGTAGTAAATTGCACCGAACCAACGCCCATGGTTTGTTAGATAATCACGATTACGTGGAATAGGTACTTTCCTTTACCAAATTGGTTTTCTTTCGTGTCATCGACTGTATATAGTGTAACAATAGGGAATGCGGGCGACAAACATAGTTTCAGTAATAATATTTTCACTCTGTTATCTATTTGTTATAAATGTTAAAATTCGGTTTACGAATCCTTATCATATTATTTTCTTCCGTGTCACACTATATAATGTCAGCGTTGTCTTACTAGACATTTATTTCTAAAACTAATAAAATTACACCTTAACCTCTTAAAATTTATTTTTAATAAAACTAAATACGTATTTCGAGGAGTAAGTTCTGATCGTCAGTAGTATGTTGTACGTAATTAGGAATAGTTAAACAGAGTAGTCAAGATTACTCAACAAATGAACCATGCCAGAGGTCCTAACAATTCTGTAAACAAGAGAGAAAACTACGATTATATAGGGACGGGAATTCATGCACCATCCAATGAAATAAATCATTAAAAATTTTAAAGCGTTCAAAATCTCAAGAATGTCTGTCAGTATTATAAATATTGAAGTGGTGGCCGCGTAGAGTGCGTACGCGTCAGGAACAAGGTTCTGCTGATCACGCCTCCAAGGAAGTGTTCAGCGGCGTGCACAATATTTTTCTCGTAATATTAATATTAATTTAATTTATTTTTAATGAAAATATAGACATAAACGTCTCTTTCTTTAACCCTTTTACAATTTTCAGACAGTGAAACATAAAATTAGAAATAATATTTTTTTTAACTGTTCAGAATTAAAACAAGTATAAACGTTGACATATGAACAACTGACCAAGGATGATTAGCGAGCAGTTGACTATTTTGCTTCTGGTAGATTAAGAAATAAGAAGTACCATTTATTCTGTTTCTCTCTCTCATATATTTGCATCATTTACTAAAATGAACGCATTAGTTTAATCAATGTATCTCTTTTTCACCAATGGGTTAAAAAGAGAAAGAAATATCACGTCATCAATATGGCGAATAGAAGCAGAATTTTTAAAATCACTACCAATCAAACTGCAGATCTATCTATGACGTATGTATGACGTGAAAAAATTCTCCCACTACTATTCGTTTGTTTCATACGAACATGCAGTGATGACGTACGTTCTACCAGAAGAACTGTAGCATTGTTTTCTCTCTGTCAATCGTCTATAGATTATTTTAGAGAAAAATACTTCAAATAAAAGTTACAGAAAAATTAATTGCACGCAACTTTTATTTGAAGCATTTTTTTTGTTAGTGACAAACACACATAAATCAGCTGATTCCAAACATTTCAAGGTCACTTGAGACACGTGTCTGCTCCCGTCTGTACAGGGTGTTAAAAAACAAGGGTAACAAATTTTGAGGACAGTATTGACCAAAATGAGTAAAATAAGGTTTATCAACATGGGTCATATCTTCAATAATTTCCGAGATATAAGACATTGAAAAATGAGTTTTTACGGGGTTTAATTTTGCTATCTCGAAAACTATAAGACTCACAACTTGGCCAATATTTAATTTTCAAATAACTTCGTAACTATTAGAAATTAAAAAAAAAATATCATTTTAGATTTTTTATTTTTTTATAGTCGTTTGCTGACCTAGACAAAGTTTTGTCCTATCACTATATCAGTTTTTTTTTTTTTTCGATTCTAATACAAAATGGCCTCGAAACAGTTGAAGAACAGATCCATGTTGATTAAGCTTTTATTAATTTGTTACTTTTATTTTTTTAACACCTAGTACTGAATGGCGCATGCGCATTATCGGACTGAGAATCCATTTTGACAACCTTATTTTTGTTTATTATCTGCATCGTCCCCAAAAACAGAAAATAAGCGAAAAATATTTACAGATTTTACAACAACCAGTCCTCCTTCGTTCATGGGGGCCTGGATCCTCCTAACCGAGAAACCAGCCCCATGATCGGCCAGAAACAAATCCACCAGAAGATCCAGCAATTAAATTTCCAGGACTGCCATGCTAAAATCACTCAAGTCGACTCTCAGGCCACTCTAGGGAACGGAGTTGTGGTGCAAGTAACCGGGGAACTTTCGAATGCGGGGCAGCCTATGCGACGATTTACGCAGACTTTCGTTTTGGCCGCCCAGAGCCCTAAGAAGTATTACGTTCACAATGACATCTTTCGCTACCAGGTAGACAACGATATTATTTAGTTTTCAATATTTTTTGAATAGGTTTGATAGTTTATCACTAATAATAGCGCGACTAAATAAACAATTCGTGTTTGTTAAATAATGTTTTTTAAAAATGTACATTTTATATCTTTTCATTGCATGTTATATGGTTGGAACTCTAATTACGTCATTTTTATATCTGTTAAAATCAAATATTATTTTCTCCCAATGTGATTAAATCTTCTTGAAGAAGATTTCTATGTTTCTGATGTCTCCTTGAAAAACCAGTTCACAGGAATGTCAATAGTCTGCTGTCGAATTATACTTTTAATTTAAAATTTTTGTTCCTTCAGTGTATTTAAAAATCATTCATTATATTTAAATAGGACTTTAATAATGGATTACGAATGTAATAAATATTCATATACGCTAATTTACGTTTACGAGTCATCACAAATATTAAATTTTAGGGTGTTTTACATTCTATTTTTTATGACAGTTACAAATACAACGTTATCTATAATTTAAACATTGATGCCCGGTTTCACCAACACCAAATAAATCTTCAGATAGCTCATTCGTCGAAGTAGTGCAAAATCTCATCAAAATATGCCAGTTAGAATAAATACCGTCATTTGTGTTATGGTTTCGATGCGATATTTTTCTCTTATTCGACAAATGAACTATTCGAAGTTTAATTTGATGTTGGTGAAACCGGCCAAAAACAATTAAAAATGAATAGGCAAAGATCGCACGTCATCAGCTTGAAAAAATATTGGGTGTTATTTATATAAAAAAAATCAAGCCTTATTCCATTTACGGAATATAAAATTATTTGAAATAATTGTAGCTGATTTTCTTATCATACGTTGGGACTATTGAGAATGACCATATTTTATACGTATCCAGAAATTAGGATTGACTTTGAAATAATTGTAAATGTCATTAATACGTATTTGTATAAAAAACTAGTAGCATCTATGCTAAAAAATAACTACTTTTAGTATAAGTGAGCAAAGTATGTCTTATTTCGCACGCGTCCGGAAGTAAGAAAAAGACATGCTCTCTTGTGCTAAACATGATTTTTTTTCCATAGTCTGGAAATATAATTTTTCTAAAAAACGAAACGTACTTTTTTTATTAATGAAAAACTCAACAGTACATATGTTTAAAACTGAATTTAGTGTAAAGTTAACTACAAAACATTGTTCCTTCATGTAGAATGGTGGATATATATTGTACAATTTGTAACTCCATCAAAATTTATGACTCCTGACGGAGATTATTATAGGCTTGTGTATTTTGTTCACTTGTGAAGAAAGTTAATTGCTTTGAACACTTGTGATTTAACATGTTACTTTGCCCACTAATTTAAGTTGAATAACACTGAATTTTGCTAACGATTGTGGAAAAACAGTTTTTTTCCGGTTTTTTCGTTATTAAATTTTCTTTTTTCGCTAACTCTCTGACACACACATTCTGTCTTTATCGCACTTCAGTAAGGAGGAGGGGGAAAATCCAGGCGGGTAGTTCGGATTACTGGAATGTTTGGATTATAGGTATTCGGGTTAGGGAGCTTTTACTGTACTAGTATTTTCCCTTCTTTAAATTACACCCAATAATTTCTATAAGCTATATTTCATTTTATAGTTTTTTTTTTTTTTACCTCGCTAAGAGAGGTATTGGATTCATGCTAAAATTCGCATATCCAGATTTCAGTGAATAAGCACGATTTAAGGTCCCTAGAATCCGATTATAACATTTTTAAAATGATGTCTGTGTGTGTGTGTGTGTGTGTGGATGAGTGTATGTGTGTGTGTGTGGATGAGTGTATGTGTGTATGTCTGGATGTTGTAGACACGATTCCTCAAAAACCATAAGACTTAAAAATTGTTTAACTATGGATTCCTCAATCTGACATTCCTGGAAAGAGCTGAAAAGGTTTTGGTAACAATTGAACAACCGGAAGTAGTAGTTTCTGAGAAAAATTCTTCTAAATATAATTTTTTGAAGTTTTGTTATAAAATATTGAAGAACATAAAATTCTCCATCTAATACATTTAAAATTTTTATTATATCTTGTATAGATTTAGAGATAAAGACACTATAATATATAAAATAATTTAATCGCAGAGGCCAAGGCACTAAGGAAACCAATTGACAAATTCCAATGTTTATAACATAGTTTTTAAATGACACACGTCAGTGTCAGATATCAACAGTTTTAATGACATTCTGACAGCTTTTTCTGGGAAGTATCTTTCTTATTGTTTTATTAATTAAATATTTGAAATTATATGTTCAATTGCATATATCCATCAGAAATACCGCCAATCTGGTTAATGAATTGGAAGAATCTCTGACATTTCCAAACTTCCTCATACAATGAAAAATAGATATAATTAGAATTATATGTGTGCAGAAGACATGTTAAATACAATAAAAAACAATATTTGGATAAAGTTCTGTATTTTTTTGTTATAAAACGACGGTTTGAAAGGAAAGTGCAATAAATACTTATATAGCCTAATATGGAAATGGACAGATTTTTTAGGTTGATGACCTGCGTCTTCTGCCTATTAACTAACCTTTTGCAACTTAATTTTAAATGACTGTTTAAAATGACCCGATTTTCATATTTTTAATAAATTAATTTAGATTGTTCAGATATTATTCGCAATATTAATTTTATTAATATATTATTGCAGTTTTATTTTTTAATATTACGCGTTCATGAATGCGTCAATAATTGCATGTATTTATTAGTTAACAGCATATTAGTAGAACAGGTACAAATTATTTAATGTTTGTATCTGTGGGAAAACATATGCAAAATAAAAGCGTTATCAGTTTATTTAAAAAGAATTTCTTTGAAATTCCTATAAATTGATAACTACAAAAATAAATCAACTCAAAATGCGGAATCGATCAATATTATGATCCTTGTAGGATGAGATCTACACGGACGAAGAATGCGACCCGGAATCGGGCCGCTCCGAGGCTGAAGAAGAACCGCTTTCCACCCAAAGCATGCAGCCTGCCCAAGAACCCGCCCAACAACCACCAATGCCTCAACAAGCAATTCCACCGGCTTACTACACCCCTACTGTGAATGCTGCTCCCCCTATGCCGGCCGCCCCGTCTATGACTGTCCCCCCACTCCATCCCCCTCATGTCCCGGCTGCTGTAATGCCCGCGCAACCTGTCCCAGCGGTTAATGGAACCGTACACCCTGAGGAAGTCCTACCGCCGGTTATGCCTAATGTAACGCAGTCTCATTTGGCCCCCCAAACGATCCAAGCCCCCCATAACAACATAGGACTACAGCAGAACATCCCGACCACTCCAGCTCAGCCCACGATGCAAGCCAGCCCTACTTTGGTCCAGCCAGTTCCTGAAGAAGAACCGCCCAAGATTATGGACATGCAACCCGAACCGGAAATCGCCAGCGAAGATTGGTGTGATGATAAGGTGGAGCAGATTGACACTGTTGTAGTTCCGGAGGAGATCCAGCCACAAGAACCAGGTAGCACTTTTTTTTTAATTAAAATGGTCATATACAGGCTTTTCATTTTAAATAGGCGACCATTACTATCTATACTCTGTTTTTAAACTATAGCCAGTAACTAGAAATTCTAGTGAAAAAATCAAAACCTGTGATTGGCTGCTGCGCTATTTCGTGAAGCCGCATTTAACTAGACGAAATTTCAAGTTAACCTTCAAACGTAATTGATACGTCAAACTCTCAGTAGTTGTCAAATCACTTGTTTTTTGTTTCATTTCTCTTTTTGTGATATTTCACGAATAAAAACAGTTATAATATATAAATTTTTCATCGAGGAATTACAAAAATTATTCTCTGACTACCATAATAAATAAGTTATGAGATATTTTCGAAATGAGCGAAAAACAAGTTTCTGCCTGTAGCTTAGAAACAGAAGAAGATCAAAAATTCCTGTAGTGACTATTAAATTTTGGTGGCTATTAAAGTTGAATAGATTATCTATAATAGTTTTGGTTAATGAAAATATAACCTGGAAAGTATAAATGCTGACGTGACCTTCATTTTAACATTTCAATTCCCCCGCCGAATAAAGCTAGTGACTTTTTTTGCTAACTTCTAGCGGTGTAAATGTGACTTCGTCTCATATACCTATTAACTAATATATTGCTAATGCTCGTATCTTTCCCATAAAAATAGGTGAAGGCGTGAAGGAAACACTGAAATGGAAATATCATTTCTGCATAAGTCTATCTCTCACAAACACCCAACCGGCAATTATGTGCATGCCCGGAAATCTTGACTATTGGTTAACGCTGACAGCGTCGCTAGCTGGGCTGCATTCCAAAATTCTAATTATTCAAAGTCGTTTCAAAACTAATAACCTTACTCTCAGAGTTTACTCAACCTGTCTCAAAACAGCCAGAGTTTACTCCAAAGTGATGTTCTACTTACTCTACTAACGAGGAGGGTATAGAAATTACTCCACAATATTTTCAAACGTAGATGCTCACGATTCTCAACATATGAAAGTAATATGCCTTCTTGAGGAAGAAAACATGCTTTTGGTTGAAAATAAACAGAAGTAAATACGTTGGCGTGTATTACGAGCATACTTTTATAATAAAAGCACTTTTATGGAGCGTACTTTCACGTTATATTGAGGAGAGTGCTCCATAAAAGCGCTTTTATTACGGGCTTGACATTAATGTTGTAATTATAAGTAGTTTTGTTAGTTTTATAAAATTATTTTTTAGTTTCAATTTTTTACTTCAACAAAACTCTCATTCGTTCCAAAATAAAACACATCATACTCTACGCCAAAACTCGGTATTCTTGGTTTTGGAACGCTGCCCTGGTGATGCAGCGAGCACATGGTTTGACTTTGACGTTTGATTTCATTTCTGTTTGTAGTTGCACTTGCAACTCTGTGATTCGCAAAAAGTGATCATGATTTCCTCTTTAGCCAATAGTAGTCAAGGTTTCCAAGCATGCGCATAATTCGCGGTTGGGTGTTTGTGTGAGATAAACTTGCAGAAATGATATTTCCATTTCACAGTGTTTCCTTCAAGAAAAGCAAAGGATCCGCAATATATTAGTTAATATGCTTCGTCTAGTGCTGTCTATAGTTTAAAAACACAGTATAGAGAACTATAAAATTTTCAAAGAATGTTAAATGGACAAACAATTTCTATTTCACGAGACAAATTAAAAGAAAAGTAAAAATATTTTTTTAGGCTAGTTATGGCACAAAAGTGACCCCTGTGGTGCACTCTTCACACCAGCTATGAGTGCCCGTGAGGTGACGCCTGGTAAGCGCCCACACGGTAAAATATATCGTCATCATTACCGATGTCTACATGTGTTGTAGATACTGGCACACCCAGAAATGCCGTGATGATATATTTATTTATTTATTTTAGGCTAGTTATTCTCAAAATATGGGACCGAAGTTTTTAATTTAAAATGAAAACCTATTTTTTAAATCCTCTTTCGTTAGAGAATTAAATTCTGAATTCAGTGATACAATACTTTTATACCCTATATTATACGATTTTTTTGAGAAAAATGCATGTAAAGTTTTATACAAATTTGATTAAAATATAATCTCGGTGGGAGGTTCATTACAGCCTCGCGCTCTCTCTCTCGGTAATATACACATAAATCTTCGGCTGTAATGAAATATCTTCCACCTCGGATGTAATATACTAATATTTGATCGCAAATAATTATCAATATATATATTTATGTATTTTATTTTAGTTGTTTCTAATGAACCTAAAACGTACGCAACTTTGGTGAAGTCTGGAGGTAGTTCTGCAGGTACATTCGCTGCAGCAATGTCCACAAGCCCTAACCAAACTTCCAAACCCGCTTCGTCACCCGTAAGTAATTATTAATTAAATTAGTTATTTTTATTTTACATAATATTTAGTTTAAGGTTGTCTTTTTTGCATATTAGTAGAACAGATACAAATTAATTAATAGTTGTACCTGTGGGAAAACATATGCCAGATTAAAGTGATCAATTATTATTTAAAATACAATTTCACTAATTTTGATGTTTTGTATAATTGATTACAACATTATATCAACAATTTAAAACTTACTAAAATTCCTTTTTTCATATTGTTCGTCAAATAAATTCCGCATTCGTGATATATAAATAATTATTTTGTAGCCTCCCGCAAACCGACTGGACACCCGCGACCAACCCATCATGGGAGGCCCAGGTTCAGCGCCTCCTCTAGGCCAGCGCAACAACATGAACCGCGGCGCTCGTCAGGGTGGCAACCCTGGTCCTCGAAACATGCCCCGACAAGATTCTCGCGGGGCGAACCGAACCAGCTTCAACGATGACAATGGTGAGAATATTTTACAATTTATTTTTCCTATTTCGCATTCACGAAGTGAAATTTGTGTATAAATGTTTTTGGGGATTTTTTGAAGTGAAAACTTCTGTAGGCGCACCTTGCACACTTTTTCTTGGGCAGTGAACAAAGATGACGCGTTCATATACCTATTAACTAATATATTGCGGATCCTTTGCTTTTCTTGAAGGAAACACTGTGAAATGGAAATATCATTTCTGCATAAGTCTATCTCACACAAACACCCAACCGCGAATTATGCGCATGCTTGGAAACCTTGACTACTATTGGCTAGCGAGGAAATCATGATCACTTTTTGCGAATCAGAGTTCTGTTTATTAAAGACTAGCGCGAGAAATTTTAAATTTAAATTTGAGAAATTAAACAATGTACTTACTATTTATTTTGTATGTAAATTCTTGAATATAAATATTAGTAATAATAAAAAACATTGGCATATTCTAGTGCTAAATTTGAATTAAATAATTTACTTTGTTGTACTGTAAAAATAATAGGAATACAATCTGGTCAGGATTAATTTATTTAGGTGACAATAAATTACTGTATGAAACACAAAGCAAATGCTTTCGAAGTGCAACTACAAACAGAAATGAAATTAAATGTCAAAGTCAAACCACGTGCTCGCTGCATCACCAGGGCAGCGTTGCAAAAACAAGAATACCGAGTTTTGGCGTAGAGTATGATGTGTTGTGTTTTAAAACGAATGAGAGTTTTGTTGAAGTAAAAAATTGAAACTAAATTAAAAATTATTTTATAAAACTAACAAAACTACTTATAATTACAACATTAATGTCAAGCCCGTAATAAAAGCGCTTTTATGGAGCACTCTCCTCAATATAATGTGAAAGTACGCTCTATAAAAGCGCTTTTATTATAAAAGTATGTTCGTAATACACGCCAACGTATTTACTTATGTTTATTTTCAACCAAAAGCATTTCTTTCTCAAGAAGGCAAATTACTTTCATATGTTGAGAATCGTGAGCATCTACGTTTGAAAATATTGTGGAGTAATTTCTATACCCTCCTCGTTAGTATAGTAAGTAGAACATCACTTTTGGAGTAAACTCTGGCTGTTTTGGAACAGGTTGAGTAAACTCTGAGAGTAAGGTTATTAGTTTTGAAACGACTTTGAATATTTTCGTACTTTAAGGGTAGGATTTTGGAACGCAGCCCAGCCAGCGACGCTGTCAGCATTAGCCAATAGTAGTCAAGATTTCCGAGCATGCGCATAATTCGCGATTGGATGTTTGTGTGAGATAGACTTATGCAGAAATGATATTTCCATTTCACAGTGTTTCCTTCACCTACTCTTATGGGAAAGATACGAGCATTAGCAATATATTAGTTAATAGGTATTCGGAAAACTTCCGGAAGCAGTCAAAAGATGGTATTGCTGTACGATGCAAATGTCAACCATTTTAGTTTCTGAACCCTGGGAAACATTCGCGGCAAAAACGTATGCCAATTTCTGAATCGTGAAAAATATTGCTGAAGAGTGATTCAGTCATTGTTTTGTGTATGTAGGTAGATATCAAATTGAAATTCCACTATGTTACAAAATTGTTAAAGCTACCAACCATGATATTTTAAAATTTCTTTCAATAATAAAAGTAAATTAATGCGAAATAGGAAAAAACACATATTACAATGTCTATTTGTAATAATCGTACTTACTGTGTTTCATTTTAAAATTAATAATCCCTCTTTTCGTAAATTGACTATTTTGTAGAAGAACGCAGGCGATCCCAAACGGGTGGTCTCGGTAGCGGCAGCGGTGGAAATAATTCCCAGTACACAGACAACCATCAGCTTTTTCTGGGAAATCTACCGCATAGCGCTACCGAAGACGATTTGAGAGAACTGTTTTCGCAGTTTGGAACGATTGTAGAGCTTCGCATTCTTAGCAAACCTGTCGCTAAAGGCGTTCCGGGCACGAGGGTTCCACCTAACTATGGATTTATCACCTACGAAGACCAGCAATCGGTACAGAATTGTCTAGCTGCAAAGGTAAGTCCCTTTTTCTTTCATTTTATTAAATATATTTAGCAGTTTTTCTGATCAATTTTTCCAAAAATTATGTCACAAAAGCTTCGAAAATAACAGAAAATTCCGCCGACTGATGAGATAGATGTTTTGTATAGTATGCGTATATTTAAAAATATTTGCAAATCTACTCGGTTTCTATTAAATATAAATAAAACGTTTTAATAGGTTTGATGTGGGAAATGATCTCCAATATTTCTTTTTCTTCTTTTTTTGTATTTGTATTATTGCGCGTTTATAAATATGTCATTAATCGTCAGTTAAAGTGCGTACACGTTAAGAACAAACCGAATACGCCAGAACACAACTCTAAGGAAGTGTTCAACGGCGTTCCAGAATTGGTAAATTAATTTTATTGAAAAAAGGTACAACAATTTTACATTGATTTCCTTGAAAGTACACCCTTCCTGCATTTACACACTTTTTGCACCTTTCGTACAACAGTTCAACACTCCTGGAAACCATTTTTTGAAAGTGTCTTTAGCAACCTCGATGCATTGGGGCTATCCACCATTTTTTTATTATTTTATATTATGGAAGAATGGGCTACTTGAGTGGTACTGAATATCCGATTTCTATCACTATATGCATAATGTTATGTTGAAAACATATATAAAAATATAAATATTATTTAAAAAAAAAATCTGATGTGGCCAACACAAAACCTCCCGCTCTTTAATTTTTATTAATTTAAATACATACCTACGTTTTTAGTAAAGCTTCAAACTATATTATGTTCCATTGCATATAACTATTGCTTTATTTACGATTTTCTTTATTATTTAATATGTCACTATTATTAATTTGAAGTGATTAGTTTTTTGACAATGACGTTTACCTGTCAGTTACATTCATTTGAAAAAAAAAAAAAAAAAAAAAAAAAAACTACAAAGGAATTGTGTTTATCTTAGGCTTCGGGATTAAAAAAAGAAAAATTATTTTTAAATTTATTTGTAAAATATATAGAAAAAGTATTAATGTATACCTGTACAAAATTCAATAATCTGTAATATTCATAATGATAAAATGCGAAAAAATGGCATTTAATGGTATTTTTTGAAGAAAAACCTTTATGAGCTTCAAGTAAAGTACCATTTCCGTTTATCCGATTTACACCAAAATCTAATGGCTTCTATTCATATTATAATAGGGTAAAAATACAAGGTTTCAGAATTTTCTGAATGATAGTATTTGAGTTAGAGTGCAAACAAAATTCTTACACATACACACACACACACACACACACACATACACATACACACACATACACACACATACAGACATCATCGAGAAAATGTTAAAATTGGATTCTAGGAACCTTAAAACGTGGTCATTTACTAAAATCTCGATATGTGATTTTTAACACGATCCCTATACCTCCCTTACCAAGGGTAGCGGGAGGTAAAAAGATATTTGTTTTTTACTAAATTAAGAAAGAAAATTTTCTGTGACGTCATTGAACTGGAGAAGGAAACCATGTTTAAAAATGTAACGTATAGATGGCATAGTGTGCGAGAAAGTTTTAATTTGAATTGGACATTAGTTCATTTTTCTCTCTCTGGGGCTCTCTAATATATTAATTACTTCACAAATAAACACATAGGTAGTTATATTTAATTTAAAATATCGATACCAAAAAGACAAATTAAAATACTAACCTCCAAATTATTGTTAAAACGTCAAACAGGAGATCTGCATTTCCCGTACAAACAATCGCTATGGCTTTACGGCCATTCATTGGTGCGGCGTAATTCTACGTCATACATGGCGGGAATTCAAATCAAATTTCTTTATTTTTTTTTCTGGCTAATTAATAAAAATTTTGTCAAAAGAAAAAATATGGGTAGCAAATTTTTACCTGCTCTTCAAGAGTTGAACACTATTCTTACCAAGATAATTAGCTTCTAATTTTAAACAAAACTGACGAAGTTATAGATTCGGACTGTAGCCAGTCATCAAACGATTGATGGCGCAGTTGGCTTGTTTCTATCGTGTACGCACTCTAACAACATTTTAGTAGAACAGGTATAAATTATTTAATGTTTGTGAGAATAAATATGCAAAATTAAAGTGTTAAATAATAAAGTATAAATTGAAAACAGTTGAGAAGTATATAAAATATAGTTGAGTGATAGCAACTGAAATGAAGAACTTACCAACTAACCAAAATAAAATAATCCTTCCATTTTGTGTTGTGTTATAACAATTTAATATTATAGCCTCTATTCTTCCCACCCGAGAACGGCCAGAAGCTAAACGTAGAAGAAAAGAAAACCCGCCCACGTCAATCAATGGACGGATCTCGCCTGCAAAGTGGCGGACCCAACCAAGACTTAGGCCGACCGAACAGCGGGCTGGGCCCTCGTTCGGGGGGCCCTATGATGCGTGGAGGGCCCGGCGGCATGGGGCACCGCGGTCCCCCTCGCGGTGGCGGTAACTTCAACCGTGGAGGTGGGGGTGACTCACGTGGGCAGAACATAAACCGTGGAAGCAACAGCTACGGAAACAGACGCTAGCTGCCAGGAAATCAATACCACACAATATATTATGGTGTATTGTAGAAAGTGGACTATTTTAAGTATATTGTGACAGCTCTCACGATAAACTTTGTTAACTACACAAAAGAATGATGGGACACCACACGTACGTTGACAAGTTCGGTTTATGATTGTGTGATTTTTTAATCCGTTGAACTCTGTAAAATGCGGTATGCGGTACATGGAAATTACACTACACTATGTCGGTGGTATGTGTACAGTGATCTTTTTCATCTTATTCGCCCGGTTCAAGTTTTAATAATTATATTTAACTCTAGCACAAAACAAGCCTATTGGAATACCTCATCAAGAAATAATTTAACCATACGCTATCTCAGCACACTCAACTAAATATACTGCATTAATATAAAAAAAGAAAAATAATAATTGGGAAACATGAGTTCGTAGCTCTGGGTTTTATTAAAAATAAATAAATTTAGCCTTACACTAAGTTTTATTTCTAACCCAAAAAATAAATACGGGTTACATGCAATAAATATAAAATAATTATTATAATCATTTACATTTATAATTCTCTTCCTTGCAGGACACTCGAGATATATTTATAAATTGTTAAATTTCCGAACAGAATTTTGAACATTACCGAAATTAAATATTGAAAAGCGAGTGTACTAATTGTTTAATCTCTAATAAATGGTTGTCTAATCTTTAACAGCTTGATTCTAGAAAAAGTTTCAGCTAATCTTCATTTTTGGATTAGCGAATTCTACTCTGATTTTGACAGTTTATATCTTAAAATATAGTCTAATCTATTCCTAACATCTACCTTTTGTGATAAAATTTGGAAGATTAAATTTTAAATAATGGAATAAAATAGAATACACTAATCCAAAATTGAGAATTAGGTTAAACTTTTTTGAAAATTGGACAGCAATTGCTTTGTGTGACCGCTGAAGATGTACTTAAAATTAATTAAAATATTTAAATTTTTAGCGGGTAAATGTTAAAAAGTACGTTTATTATAAGTTAAAAGTGCAATTATACGACTTACCTTGAAATATGAACAAGCCTGAATTTTCGAAACATGACTTGTGCGTTTAGGTTATTGCTGTTGCATTTGGCTAAATATAACAATACTTAACGACTTTATCTAACGCTCAAAAGCCAAGCTTGATTTCAAGGCCAAAGAAGTATTTAGCGATAATAGCAAAAATAACCTAACCTAATATACAAAAGTCATGATTGATTTTCTTTAGTCTTTGTGATAATTGAAACGGCGATAATAAGCATATATAGTTATTCCTCATGTAAGAATGGCATTGCGCAATATTACTTTGTAGGTCGTTCCAATCGCTTTATAATCCGTACTGACACCTACTAGGAGGAAACATCTTTTTCCATTGTACTAGCCCTTATCGAAAGTTTTTTTATGGCGAGACGCAAAAATGCTAAAATATACGTTAGTACGAACTACGTTAACACTATCAAATTATTTGCTGCACAGAGTTACGACCTATGTTGCCTTGTGAACAAATTTTATAACCTGTGGGCAAAAAACAAAAACTAGTCAAGGATCATAACCTTTTTATTGCGCAATGCTATTCTTACGTGAAGAATACAATGTACAGGCTGACAATGAAAAAAAGCCACTCAAAATAACTTATTTATAGAAATTACTTCGAGTTATAGAGATTTCGAAACAGAGAAGAAGCATATTTATTGCAAACAAGTTTAATTTATTAAAAAAAAATACATAATTCTAAAACATTTTTAAACATTCTTTAAAACAAAAAATGGGTTACTGAACAAAAAAGTTATTTTTAAAAATAATCAATTATTAATGATTGATGTTTGTTTTTTTGCATGCTTAACTCATAAAATTTTCTTATTTTATTGAGCAAACTAAATATTGCAATTGTTGTATTTTCATTCATATTAAAAAAAATTGAATTGTTTCAAATGCTTTTATCATTTCCTCCGATTTGTTTTGAAGCCCATTTTGTTTAGCAATTTCTTCGTCCGTATTTAACGTGCATAATATAATGCAAAAAAAATATATATATATATTTTGTGCCTGAAAATTCGAGTTATAGAGACTACAGTGTTACTGGGGCATGTGAGTGGTTTCGAATTATGGAGATTTTCTAGTTCTAGTCTAGAGAAGTCAAAATACATAAAATGTGTCGGGATCACAAGTAAGTTTCGACTTACAGAGAGTTTTGAGTTTATGGAGATTCGAGTTATAGAGGTTCAACTGTACAAATAATTAACCTGGGTAGCCATAGCATATAGGCTGTAATAACAAATTGATAACTTTTTGTAACAAAATATAGAAAATATTGTCTCAATTGTTTTAACAACTTGCCTAATAATATGACTTAGGAGATTAATTATTCATAATTTTCTCTTCATTTTTGTAATTTATTTCTTCAATAAAAATCTACGTCAAGCATATCGTTGGAGTCGTAATTTTATGTAAATTCCAATTATATATAAATTAATTATATTAATTATAAATAAAAAGTTATTTTGAGTGGCCCGATTTTCAGTGTCATCAGTACATTTAGTTGGTAGTGCTGGGGCCGCATATGGCTAAATTATTTCTTGATGACGTATTCCAGTAGGCGTGTCTTGTGCTAGTGTTGAGTATATTTAGTAAAACTGCCACCCGGTTGCAGTGGCTAGAGACTTCGTAGTGCCAATCGCGAACTGTGAGACTCGCGTCAATCATCATTTCTCTCTTCCTCGTCGTCTATTCCTCGATTATGTTGCCGATTCATTATTACTATTTTATTTTAATAGTTTTCAACAAGAACTAATGTAAACAAACAAGTGTTTATTGCAAATTTCGTGTCAAGAAACATTGGTTACCAACATCTTGAAGCTTTGTATAGTACGTATTTTTGTTTCTTTTCACATTATGTATTTATTTGTGTGTTTATTTTTATTTACTCACTATAAGATATATTTATTTTTGTTATAACAAATTTTATATTAAATAAAGCACTTGTTTGGTTTTCAAGTTATAATTTTTGCATGATTCTTTCGTACTTCATATTATATCTATCATAGACGAATTACAAAAACGGACGTTTTATAAAACGCCTAATCATATTCAAAATTACTGGACACGTAAAATAATAAATACGTGCATAGAAATAGAACACTACAGTTTTCTAAAATGAAATGCATGAAACAAATTAACATTTACACGTAGAAAATGATACAACACTGAAAAACGAATTGCAAATTAATGCAGACAATAACTGCAATCTGTGAAAACTGTGGTATACTGGTGATAGCAACCACGTAAAATTTGCGCTATTTGTGATACCGGTTTCTGCACTTGGCAAAATATAAGCACTTTTGATAAATTTAGGAACTCGAGACGGAAATTTCAATTTCGGAAAAAGGTAAATTAATATTTTCATACAATTTTTCTGAAATATTGAATTCCACGATATTTTAATTTTTTTACATGATATAATATTTTTAAATTCAGAAATTCCCTATTTTGAAGATGAAGAAATAATTGAACAATAATTCCTTTTAACGTCTATTGTATTTTAACGTATAGTTGGCGCGGGTTAAGTGGAGATTGACTATATGCGAGCGCAAAACAAAATTCTTATTTGGACGGGTCGAAATGTAATAAATACGGGACGTACGTATATTGACGTTGACCGAATGATTACAATAATTATTACCTATTTACTAGTAATTAATATATGCTATTATTACAAAAAGAAAAACACTCCATCAATATTTAAAGTTGGTATAAAAGAAAAAAGGATTCATTCACAAGCCAAGGAAATTGCAGTCGATATTTTCAGATTGGCTACTACACTCTGTGTTAGCTTCAACTAATCGCGCGGCTTCTGTACCAAAAATTCTGTAAAAATTATAACACTTTATTAAGTTAAAAAAATTATAGTTTTATTTATAGTATGTATTTCATTCGACTAGACTAAACTAGACTAGATTCTAAATTAAATTTGACTAAACTCTGGTCGACCGAAATACGTA
This sequence comes from Ophonus ardosiacus, assembly GCA_943142095.1. NCBI lineage: Eukaryota > Metazoa > Arthropoda > Insecta > Coleoptera > Carabidae > Ophonus > Ophonus ardosiacus. The sequence continues at coordinate 59,519,594 of OW964824.1, forward strand.
TAGTAAATAAAACTGTAATATTTTTGAAACCTTATTTATATTTTTTAATTTTTATTCAATTGTTTCAACGAGAACCGACAGTGAAAACCATTGAATTATTTATATGCAATTTGAAATGATTGGGCGTTTTATAAACGTACTCTTTTTTAATTCGTCTGTTACGACATATTCGTAATAATCACGCGAAAATGAACCCCCGAATATCTTGTTTTTAATTTAGCTACTGATTTTTGCATGTGATTGTCGATTGAGAAATGTATATTATCACTTTTATTACAGCGTAAATAACAATTGTTACTATTCTGATTTATTACTGTGATGTTGATAATTTTTTTTAAATATTAGCAATAAATATAATAAACTTTTAATTGTGCTTATAGAGGAATCTGTAGTTATATATTTGGGGGTTTAATTCTCGTGATTATATATCGATTATGATCACTTGAACTTCACGTCATAGTTCGATGTTTGTATAAATCAAATGATATTGGTAGATGAAAACGTAATTATCTGCAGATCTTTACAATTTTGTGTAGGAGGTAGTTACGTCATATATTAACCTGAATTTGTGTAATTTTATAATGAATAATCCCATTCTAAAACAAATACTACTCCATTTTGTAATTATTCCTAAGATTATACTTAGCTAAAAACGAAAACTACAGTAAAAAAAGGTAAATATCACAAATAAATTATAAACCTAACAAAGACAAACATCTAGGCCCGATATTTTTATAAACTGCCGGTTAAGTGTGCTGTCGGTTATAAGAACAATATGTCATCGAAAAATTGACACATGTGTAATTTTTACAATGTAGGCTATAATATCGATGATGCGTGTTAATAGGCTGTTTAACTGGAGATGAAAATATCTGGTCGTAGAATGTCACACCTAAATTTCAGATATTTTACTTTTTGTCTAAAATGAAATTCATACTTCTCGAATTTCGCGACAGTAAACAGGTTGAGCAATAAGGGTACCTTCATTAATTTCGCCTGAATTTGGGTTGCGAACGTCTGCAAAAATGTTAAGTACCACTGCTTCCAAATGTCATATTCAAATTTCATATAACTATCTTTATATGTGACAAAAATGAAGCTATTAGACATACGTATCGAAAATAAGTAAGCAGTTATCTTGCGGTTCGAAAATAATTGGCGTGAAGATCAAGGGAAAATAATCGGTGTATAGTATTTTCGACGCAAAATAATGGCGTAATGTTGTTAAGCCGAACGGTTGTCTCTACCGCAATGGCTACCATCGTAAACAATATATAACAAGGCCTTTATCAACATTAAATAGTTTGTATATTATACTAAGGCTTTGAGTGATTCCAAACGAATGGATTCGATTAGAGTATTTAAAGGCTGAAACTTGATTGTTTCTTAACAAATAACTGCAATTATAAGTAACAAAGCGAGTGTTTTTTTACAACTATGTTATTATTTAAGTAACTATATTATTTCGATAAATCCATGTAATAGTTATTGTATATCTATTTTTCTTAACGTGTGGTTTGAATTTGTTAAACTTTTTAGAAACAATGCATTTGTAGCTTCTTGCTGCCTTGATCCCCTGACAAAAACGTGCAAATTCTTTGTTGTGATTGGAGCCCGCAGAATCCAATGGTGGCGCTGAAAGCGCACCGTATTGCGCGCAGTAGGACATGTCAAATTTGTTCACAAAAAAACACTCGATTTTTAAGTTCGTTCAATAGAATCCTTCATCAAAAATATAGAGTTAAAACAATTGATTTAAAGTGATTAGCGAGCAGTTGACTAGCATTATTTTTTGCTCTGTCAATCGTTTATGGATTATTTTAGGAAAAAATTCTTCAAATAACAGTTATAGAAAATTTAATTGTACATACCTTTGATTTGAAGTATTTTTCTCTAAAATAATGCATAAATGATAGACTGAGAAAATAATGCTAGTAAACAATCACTTAGTCATACTAACTATTATTGTAACTCGACTTACGACAATTCTAACTTGGAACTATAGTCTGCAATTGCATAAAACTACATATCTTCAAAATTGTATTAATATTTTTTTGTGAAACGCAAGAGCCATATTTAGTTTTGCGATAGGTATATTTAAATGTTCTTTGCCAAAATTGTGAAATATTTTTTGAATACACCTTTTAACACAGCACTTTTTAATGTACATTACTTATGTTCAATTTTTTTTTTTAATTCGTTTATTTTTCATAAATTTTCAAATGAAATCATAAAATCAAAGTATGATATCTTTTTTATGTTAAAAGAAACGATGATTCTTAATATATACACGAGCCCATATTTTCAACAAAAATTATAAAATCTACACAAATGGTGAGAAATTTCTACAAATATCTTTGGCTAGTTTAAAACCAATTTTAAACTTATAAAAACTGAATATGTTATGCAAATATTCCAACATTTAATCTTGGGTTTCATCGCCTTTGTTAGTAATACCAGCTTTAATTCTATTACGCATTGTATCCCTAAGCCCTTCATATTTTCCTATGAGTATTGTCCCATATGTTTTGCAAGACAGGTTTTACTGTACGCGTTAGATTTTTACGAAGATGATTTCGATTGTGCCAAAAGTAAAGGATCTCGGTAGAAGCTAAATCTGGACTAGAAAATGACCCTTATAATACCAGTCATTTGGTCCACAGTTTTTTCTAGTTTTAAGTCCAGCTGGAAGAATTTTGTAGAAGTTTCTAACCATTTATGTAGATTTTATAATTTGTTGAAAATGTAAAGCGGGCGAATTATTATGAGTTTGGGCTCGTATCTATCGCCATTAATATATTTCCTTACATATTTGACTTGACTACTGGCGGCCAATAACCTAGTTCCCTAAAATCCCGCTGATGTCGCATGTTATTCTGCGGGTTTCATATTAGAGAATTATCAACTATATGTACGTGTATTTATTTTAAAACAAAGGGAAAATTATGTGATATTAGTACTTATTTTTATTTGATCACATATGTAGAGCTTACGAAAACCACCCGAATTTATAAATAACGTTAGTTTATCTGTTTTGTCGAGTAATAAACATGGTCTGAAAACGGAATTTGCACTTTTGTCATTTTTCTGTCGCTCATCTCATCTCAGTATTCCTGAATCCTGTGATAACCGTCCACGTCCATTTTAGGTAAACAGTACTCCCCTGATCCCTGGTCTGTTCATGTTCATATTGTTCACTGATCACTCATCCTCTAGCCAAAGCAGCGCATTCCTTTTTGTAATCACTAAGACTATTGTACAAGTTCCACTAGTCAAAAATACAGTTGAATGCAAAATCTACTACTTCATTCGCACAGGTTTTCGTTTATTTTCTTTTCCTACCATTCTTTTCGTTTGTTTTTATACAAGAGTGCATTGAATAGTTCGTGGTCTAACACAGAGATGGAAGCACAATATGCTCAATTGAATTTTGTGCTAATAATTTACCTGAATATAACGTATAAGTTTTTATATAAAAATATTTCATGAAAAAATTTGTCCACTCTATAACTAACAGTTTGTCGATCACTGGTCAGTACCTGCTACGTCACGCACCAAATTCTTAAACTTTAAAAATTTATATCGCTTATAACGTAAAAATTTTAAGTCGCGTTTGCACTAAAATTTGAGAAAAATGAATTTTTAGTTATACAACTAGAAATAATTAACATTGTTTCTTGTGGATTTAACTTTATAGTTGTATTTTTACGTCAGAAACAATAAAAATTTTAACTGTCAATGAAGTCATTCAAAATTATCGGCGGCAATAGTTTATAGCTATGATGCTGCCATCTACGTTGAGCCTTTCCTCATGTCTGCTCCAGTTTTATAAGAAATAATTGTATGTCCAGTGATGTCCTCTCTGTTTTAGCCTGAAAACTTTTCAGTTCTTTCTCATATCTTTTTCTATTCTATTCAATTTATTTTTGTTATTACAGGTTAATAACTGCTTTGCATTTATGCTATTTCTGTTTATATTATTTTAAAAATAATAAACATAAGTTACCTCAGGCAATGAATAAAATATATTAACAAGATAGACGTTTCATTTGAAGAATTCCCAAATTCTACTATCACAAAAATATATCAGTATTAAAATATCAATACGTAATATCAGCATTATTATTAATCTGTAAAACATCATTGTCCATTGTTGTTATTATTCATAAATTCATTAAATTATGGTTTGTAGTTATATGTAGAACGATATCAGACATTAAATACAGAAAAAAGTAATAAATATTCCCCTAATAGTAATTCATATTCATAAGGTAATTTTAACTTTATAAAACATTTTATTCTAATTTTTTTCTTCATTCAAAATTGGTAAATACAGAATCATGATATTGTTTCTAGTATTGCTGTCAAAAATATTCAGTTACATGGTTATCCTATATACCGGTTATAGCGGGTTACGAAAGATATATGAAACCGGTTTCGTATAACCGGTTATTTCGATTAATCATTGCTGGTAATAATTCGATTTAATATTGTTTATTTAACTAAATATACTTTATTATTATTGTAATAGCCAATTATCCGGCTGTTCTCAATAATCGGATAATCGATTATTGAAATAACCGGTTTAATCGACTATTTGTTCTTCCTATTTTCTATTTCTCATAAATCGCAATACTCGACTAATCGAGTAACCGGTTAACCGAGTATTTTTGACATCACTGCTTGTAATAATTAATAATGAAATCAATTTTACCAGTTTTGATTACAATAATTTTATATATTACATGTCAATTTTTACTGAATTTGAAATTATTTGTTACTTAAAAAAAATGATATGTTAGTTATTTGGTGAGGCATAATTAAAGTTTAATTCAAGCATTTAAATTCAAGATATCTAAGTGCCTTTTTACATTTTAAAATCTGCTATTATGGAACAATAACGATAGCTGCTATTTATTTTATTCTTGACAATTAACGACATTTTGTAATCTATATTTTCTTGGCACTTAGACCGTGAATTTAAATGCATCAATTATAAATATAAGAATCATAAAATAAAACGGCAACATCATAAATAAACAAAATGTTTATAAATTTTATAATTAAGCAACATAGCTTAGAATCTAAAAATAATTTTGAAGGAAGTGTTATCCTAATTACTTCTTTCAAATAAATATGAACATAATTTCTGGTTTATATATCTCCACACCATTTCAGGGCTTCATTTAAAGTATGCGGAAGCGTTAGTTCGTTAGTAATTATAGTTGAAGATGATGCAGCTTCGCTAAAATTGATTTAAAGTCCAATAAGTTCATCGCGAATGCCTGGTGGGTATCGCACAATGATTTTACAAGCGGCGCTTGCTTACTTGATGACTTTAGCTGGCTGGAACGGGCGTGTAGAGAGTTTTATTTCTTCGCAAGAGTAGCAGCAACATCAGTTGATCCCTGGCTGTTGATGTGATTGTGTCGATTGGAAAAGCGACTGGTAAGTTTTTATTTACTTTTACTATCATACTTCCTTTCAAAGTGTTTGTGTTTTATTTTTTAATAGGAACATTTTTATAAATTAATTTTATTACTTCTTTGTTTTGTGATAGCGTATTGTTGTAAATATTTAAGGTTATAATTTGGTTTTACTGTTTATCGAGAAACTTGAAGAAATTTTGAAAATTTTGTAATTAGTTCAAATTATATTTGCCGCAAATATTGTTGAATGAATTTTTAGTTTTGAATTAAATACATTATTAAAGTATGTTTATTCTTATAATACTTTAGGACAATCTCCGATTAAAATTTTAACTGTCAGTTAAATGAAATTTATCATTGCTGTAAAAAATCCGATTTGATATTGTTTATTTATTTGGAATTAAAATTGTAACTGATTAGGATTGTAAGATTGGCCCTAAAGCCCAATTCTTCTTCTCTGGTGAAACTCAGTTATAAGAACTAGAGAAAAATACCGGGCCTAATATTTGTGTTCGATTAAAATAAAAGTCAATTTTGAAACAATGTTTTATTTCCAATTTTAAAATAACGCGTATCCCTCAACGAAACACATATGCCATTACCAAAATTTGGAAATAAAAGCAAATTGACATACCAGACGTAGGTAATAAGGAGTGATGATGTATATAATTTTAAAAAGGTACATAAATAATAGATATGGCACAGTTTGCAAATAATCACATAAATACCTGAGATGTAACATTATTCGGTGAATCCCCTTTGTACAGATAAAGAGTGTGAGAATCGTCTTACGTAATATAACAAGTGATATATCATCGATGATATTTTCGAATGCAACAGAGATGCAGATGCCGCTTGGGTTTCACGAGCAATATCTTCGATTATTAATTATATCACGAGCTCATATTTAATAAGAGAATATAATGATTTTTACCTCTCGCTAAGAGAGGTATTGGATTCATGCTAAAATTCGCATATCCAGATTTCATTGAATAAGCACGATTTAAGGTCTCCAGAATCCGATTACAACATTTTTAAAATTATGTCTGTGTGTGTGTGTGTGTATGTCTGGATGTTGTAGACACGATTCCTCAAAAACCATAAGACTTATGAATTGTTTAACTATGGATTCCTCAATCTGACATTCCTGGGAAGAGCTGAAAAGGTTTTGGTAACAAATGAACAACCGGAAGTAGTAGTTTCTGAGAAAAATTCTTCTAAATATAATTTTTTGGAAATTTATGTTATTAAATATTGAAGAACATAAAATTGTCTATCCAATACACTTAAAATATTTATTATATCTTGTATAGATTTAGAGATAAAGACACTATAATATATAGAGTAATTTAATCACAGAGGCCAAGGCACTAAGGAAACCAGTTGACAAATTCCATTGTTTATAACATAGTTTTTAAATGACACATGCCAGTGTCAAAAATCAACAGTTTTAGTGACATTCTGACAGCTTTTTCTGGGAAGTATATTTATTCTTTCTTATTGTTTTATTAATTAAATATTTGAAATTATAGGTAAAATGCATATATCCATCAGAAATACCGCCAATCTGGTTAATGAATTGGAAGAATCTCTGACAATTAGAAACTTCCTCATACAATGAAAAATAGATATAATTAGAACCATATGTGTGCAGAAGACATGTTAAATACAATAAAAAACAGTATTTGGGTAAAGTTCTGTATTTTTTTTGTTATAAAATGACGGTTTGAAAGGGAAGTGCAATTCAGTACTTATATAGCGTAATATGGAAATGGCGAGAGGTCTTGTGCTGGCCACAACAGATTTTTTTGATAAAATTAACTGTCAATGTTGTAAAAATCACTTAGTAACGAATATAAATACGGTGATAATTTTTTTGTTTTTCATGACATGTAACTAGGGAGATTCTGAATGCTGATTGGTGGAAAACATGTCAGTGACTCCGAATTAGACTTTTTTTTAACACACTGTATTACACACTAGCATTTCTGAATTAAAGACGTTTTGTGTTTTCTAAAAACTTATTGTATTATATATACGAGTTTATGACTTTACAGCGACGATATACTGAATATCAAATCGTCACTTTTACCTTCCTTCCAGCACTATGTAGGTAAATGCATAATTTAATACGCAGGATTTTATTTCTTATTTGTGTTCTGAAGGTGGCAATTATTTTAATTGATTGATATACATAAATAACGTACACTTCACAGCTGAGTGTAAATGTTGTCTTAATGACGTTGTAGTTCCCTTCAACTATGATATACTTCATCATTTTTTCCTTCCAACCAATTATCTTGTAGAATGTTTTCAGTATAATTTCTGGGAGACTTAAAAACTATCAAAGATGTTAAACTAATTATTGGGCAACTTAAAAATTGTCAAACTAATTTTAGGCTGACTGAAAAACATACAAATTATAAATCATTAATAATGATTTATAATTTGTCAGTTCAGAGAGTATTTTACTTACAACGAAACTCTAAAAAAAATGATTAACTACGTTTTCATTCTCTAAAATCTTAAAATAAAATGCATTTATTTGCCTCTTTTAAAAAAATCTGATGTGGCCAGCACATCACTTTCCGTCAATTCTATGTATTTTTTATAAATCCCATACCGAAAGTTCCTTGGAAAAGATTCTATAAATCCAATAAAATTATAATACGAGCATACACTATGTAAATTGTACTTAACACTGACATCTGTCAGAATTATTTGAATATATCAGCTGTTTCTATGATCATAGCAAAGCTGGCAGATTTATGAAAGTTCATCTTATTTTAATTCGTTAACTCTATATATCCATTGAATATAAAAGAAAATGTATAGGCAAACCATATAGACAATAAGATATTCTTTCATACTTATAATCACATAAAATGTCGAAAAGTGATATTTTACTGCGTTTTTTCAAGAAAAACTGCTAGGAACTAACAGAACTTCCGGTTAACCAATTATAACCAAATTTTAATCAGCTCTTCATATGGATGTAAAGAAGAGGAATACAAAAGAAGTATAATTTTTAGATTTGTATTGGAGTTATCGTCGGAAAAAGTTTTGGCACACACACATGCATACAGACATTGCAAAACTAGTAAAATCGTATTCTAAGGACCCTAAAACGTGCTTATTCATTAAAAACCACCGAATTTTTTGACCAGATAATACCTTTCTTACCTAAAGGTGACGGAAGGTAAAAAATGCCTGCTTTTGACATTAATACCAATGAATAGTCAACTAATGCAAAAATATTAATAATTTTTTCTCATCAGATTATGTACGAGTATTAATATTATTTATTATAAACGTTTATCTTGTCATACTATAAATAGTAATGCATTCATACTCACAACTGATATGCATTGATAATAAACTCATACTTTATTATTAGTATTATTAATTCGTTAGACATATACGGAATTCCAAAGATCCAAAGTGAAAAGGATTTATTAGAATTAACGAATTACATTCAATATATCATAATAAGTAATTATACATAAAAAAACATCCACTTTCTAATATGCAGGCCTCAAAGGCTCAACAAGTTTCATTGTAAAGACCGACCCGGCCTGGAAAGCCTTTAGCATGGATATAACAGCTTCCACGTTCTTTCCTCGGACGTTGATTCCATTTATTTCTTCGATACAATCGCCAATACGAATTTGCGGAGTTGCATGGAGATCGGACTCTGCTTCGATTGATTTAATAATGCAGTAGCCGTTACCATTTGAGCAAATAGTTATGCCCAAAATGTTCTTCACTTTAGATATTTCTATTACTTTTGTGTTGCCTGAAAAATAAAATAAGTTTCAGAACGATTGACAGCGCTAAAACACTGCTAGTCATCTTCTAGCTAATCACCGTTAATCACTTGTTCATACTACCACCCATAGTCTTGCGGAAGTTTAGCGATTTTTTTAAATTTTTTTATTCCATGGGAAATGACTTGAAAAATATATTTTTTTCAAAAGTGCCCAGATTTTCCGGAAAAGCCGAATTTAAGCTGTGATGACGTCGGTAGAGGCTTGGCGCAACGTATGTCGATTTATACACTGACGCACGCGGTTGCGGTTACAAGTCACTTGAAACTGAGGTGTTGTTACGACCTACGTTCAAGTGGTTCGATTTCACTGTTCTGTCTGAGTTTGCGCATAACTGACTTGTGACGTACTTACAGTTTACCCAAAAAATATTAATTATAAATAAATGGAGCAATAATTTTAATTTTTAATTTCAATTTCAGCAGTCATTTGTGTTATATTTGTGAGAAAATATTATGTTATGTAGAATTTTTACCATGCTAAACTATATTATTTTACTCATATTGCATAAAAACTATAATCCAGTATTTGGCCAGTGAAATGGTTAGGTATTTTTGATTTTTTGATATATTTTATATTTAGAGGCCCTAGTAAAAAATCCAAGTTTTCTATCTTGGTGCACTTCCGGAAGTACCACCATCTCCGGAAAATGATGCAACTAATCATTTTTTTTAAATATCTTGTTACCAGTAAGTATTAGAGCAAAAATACAGTGTGTTCAGATAAAAACCTAATTCGGAGTAGGCTATGAATACAGAAACGTATGTCGTATGTCTGATATATAAAAAAAAATATATCATCACGGCATATTACCCATTTCTGAGTGTGCCAGTATCTACAACATATGTAGATATCGGTAATGATGACGATATATTTTACCGTGTGGGCGCTTACCAGGCGTCACCTCACGGGCACTCATGTCTAGTGTGGAGAGTGCACCCAGGGGTCACTTTTGTGCCATTTAAAATTGTAAATATTTGTCGCCTGTCGGGATCGAACCCGGTTCCCCCAGGTTCGCGACCAGACACTCAAGGCACGCGGCCACGGGACCCCATGTCTGATCATTATTCAATTCAAAAGTAAAGTTGTCAAAATTGATCGTGAAATGTAATTTAACTGTTTTCTAATTTATTTTTATTTCTAAAATAAGAATTCAAGAAGAATAGCTTTGATTGCTTTTGATAACATTTTTGACAATATCTCGTGTCAAATTGACTTTTTTTTATTCATAGCCTAGTCCGAGTTTGGATTTTTTGAACACACTGTAGTTATTAGTTTCGTAGAAGACAAAATTCCATATAACTTTGGTCTAGAACATTTTTTCTCTATAGCCAATAGATAGTGAACTTGTCTTCTGCATAAATAATAATTATTTTTACTAAAATAATTACTGATGAGGAGTATAAAAATCTCCAGTCCATATTTTTTTGACGGCAAGTGTAGTATGAATAAGTGATTAGTATCATTACATATTTTTCGTAATACCATACTGTTATTAAGACATAACAGGACTGAAAACAAAAATGAAAAGATAGAAATAACGGCCTAGGCCGTTATTTTTTATAACAGTTGCCTACAATTAAGGATCAAGTGTTCCTAGAAAAATAACAGCATATTGATGAATCGTTTTCAAGGAAAATTTATAAATAAAAAAAAAGTTGTTGAGTGTGACACAAAGAGAAGAATAAATGTTTAAATTTTATGTTATTACGAAAAATCTTGAACGCCACAGGGCCGATATGCAAATAATAAACTCGGCTGATTATAAACCTCAGCCGCGTCCGTTATTTGCCTCATATCGGCCTAATGACGTTAATAACTATATTTGTTACATGTTACCTTTTTTATGAGCGAATATAATTCCACTAAACGTTTCTTTCGGAAGGCTAAACATTATCTTATTTATATCAATTTTATGTGTATTATACGTGCAATAAAGTATATCATGAACATTAATTTCATAACATCTTGCTATTTTTAAATACAGTTCTTGAAGGTTCAAATACTTATCAATAAGTCCTACTGGACTTCCATGGGCAAGCTGACACAACTGAAACTCGCCGTTAAAACACATTTTACTAAACGTTCACTAACTTATCGGAAATGATAAAGTTTAATAGGGTACCCCGGATAAGAATAGCAAATACTAATTTTTAGATAAATGTAATAGATTTTCACACGAGTATTACGGTGACTAAAGGGACACTAACATAATGAGTAGCTATCGGGGTTGAGAAAGCCTGTAAAGCGATGTCAGCATACCGAGAAAAGATTAAAGAAATATTAGATTATACGCCTACGTAACGTACTGGAAATGAAAGTAAAGAAGTTGGATACTATTTAGTTTCGGAGATGAAATGTGAATCAGATTATTCATGTTCTTAAAATAGATTTATAGACGGAAGATGTGAAACTGTACTAGCTGATTTCTAGTAGGTAGTCAGTGGTTTTTGGTACACGGTGGTTTTTAGGTTGACAATGGTTTTAGGAATATACAGTCCGATTCACAAAAAAGTTTAAGCTAATCCACATTTTTGGATTAGCGAATTCTACTCTAATTTTGAAAGTTTATAACTTAAAATATAGTCTAATCTATACCGAGTACCTTTATTGATAATATCATGAAAATTAAATTTTAATTACCGGAATAGAATATCATTCACTAATCCAAAAATCTGTTGTGGCCAGCACAAAACCTTCCGTCAATTCGATATATTTTGTACAAATCCATACCAAAAGGTCCTTGGAATAGATTCTATATAATATCATGTAAAATCAAACACGAACACATACTATTTCTATTCTATAAATCCAATAAAATTATAACATAAACATGCACTAAGTAAAATGCACTTGATACTTCTTCTTATTCTTCAGCTTCCCCTATTTTATTAGAGGTAGCTGTTGCCTCTTTTCTTCCACTCATTCCTGTCCAACACATCTTCTTGACACAGGCATTCCTTTCAGTCTTCTGCGATACAGTCCTTCCATCTTCTCTTTGGCCTTTCTCTGCGTGTCACTTGCGAGGAGCACTATGACATACCAATTTTGTGATTCTACACTTTCCATATTTGGTTTTGCACTTGCAACTGACATTTGTCAATTAGAATTTTTTTAATATATCAGCATCAGCTGTTTCCATGATAAATAGCAAAGCTGACTAATTTTTGAAAATTAATTTCTTTATAATGCTTTAAATCTACATCTATTGAATATGAAGGAAAATGTATAATCAAACTGTATAGAGAAGAAAAATTTCTTTAATATATATAAAATGTCAAAAAACAATATTTAACTGCGTTTTTTTAAGAAAAACTGTTAAAAACTTCAAATAAGGGTACTTCCGGTGGATCAATTATAACCAAAATCTAATCAACTCTTCATATGGATGTACAGAAGAGTAATACGAAAGAATTATAATTTTTAGAATTGTAGTATTGGAGTTATCGTCGGAGAAAAATTTGTCACACACGGACATACACACACACGGACACACACACACATACATACAGACATCATCTTAAAAATAGTAAATTCGTATTGTAGGGACCCTAAAACGTGCTTACTCATTAAAAACTCACCACCGAATTTTTTGACCAAAGACAATACCTTCCTTACCTAAAGGTGACGGAAGGTAAAAATGAGGATTAGCTTAAACTTTTTTGTGAATCGGGCTGTTAGTGATTAATTTTACATTTTATCATTTGTACCTCTCGCTAAGAGAGATATTGGAATCATGGTAAAAATCGCATATCCAGATTTTAGTGGATAAACACGTTTTAAGGTCCCTATAATCCGATTATAATATTATTGCGATGAACCACGGTTTCTCAAATACTACAAGACTTTAAAAATAATTAACTACAGTTTCCTCAATCTGACATTCTTGGCAAGAGCTGATTAGATTTTGGTAACAATTGGACAACCGGAAGTAAAAGTTTCTTTAAAAAAGAGTTGGAGTTAAAGATAGAGACATATAAATAAGCTTTTTTTACTCATTTTGGTCTTTACTATATGCCCTCATAATTTGTGACACTTATTTTTTAACACCCCGTATATAAAATAATAAGTTGTAAATGATCTTGCAGCTCGCAGCCCATGGAAAACAAGTAGTGGAAAAATTAAAATGTTTGTAATTGACAGATAAATGTGTCAAAAAGCCGGAGACATTACTGAAGGCATTTTCTGGGTAGTACATTTAATATTTCTTTTTTTATTATTAATTAAATATTTATAATTATAGATACATATATTACATTTACCCTTCAGAAATACCGCCAATCTCGTCAATGAATTGGAAGAATTTTGAACATTAGAAGAATAAGAGGAAACTTGTTCATAGAATGAATTAAAAAATATAAAATAAAAATAAAAGTTTATATCTCTACCCATTTTTTAATTATTGCCCCAAAAGTCAATATACCCCACATTTAGATAAAAACTTCAAAATTATCAAAAATCTAATTTTTATGGATCTAGATACCTCTCAATGCACTGATTCCAAATTTTGAAACCGTAGGTCGATATCTCTTTTCGTTCTCGAGATATTTAGATATAAAATTTTGCTCACAACTGCCCATTTTTGGGTATTAACCCAAAAATGGGTCGAGATATGAATTTGGCGACATCACCATTGGATTCTACGGACAAAAACACATAAGTATACCAATTTTCATAATTTTTGCCCAGCCGGTTCATTTTTTATGAATAAAAGTTTGAAAACCCTCGAAAATGGCCAAAATCTAAAAAAATCGTAAGGTGTACACCTTAGATTTTTGCGATTTTTGGCCATTTTCAGTTATTTTGCTTGAGAGATTGTATGCGGTGTTCAAAAATTCTAAAAATTGGTGTACTTACGTAATTTTGCCCGTAGAATCGAATGGTGTTGTCGCCAAATTCATATCTCGACCCATTTTTGGGTTAATACCCAAAAATGGGCAGTTGTGAGCAAAACTTTGTATCTAAATATCTCGAGAACGAAAAGAGATATCGACATGCGGTTTCAAAATTTGGAATCAGTGCATTGAGAAGTATCTAGATACATAAAAATTAGATTTTTGAAAATTTTGAAGTTTTTATCTAAATGTGGGGTATATTGATTTTTGGGGCAATAATTAAAAAATGGGTAGACATATAAACTTGGTAGTAATATTATTTGATTGTAAAGAGAATGTTACGTAAGTGTACACATTTTCAGAGTATTTATAAGTATGAGTATACATAATGTATATTCATGTGATAATTTTATTGGATTTATATAATATTTTCCAAGGAACTTTCTGTATGGAATTTGTAAAAAAATGTATTATGCTCGTGTTACTATTTTACTGAATATGTATAATCTTTTCCAATGAACTTTTGGTATGGGATTTGTACAAAATACATCAAATTAACGGAAGGTCTTATTATCGACGAAATCAATACATCATTCACCATTCTTCCGAATATCAGTTACATTGTTATAATGGTGTCCATTGTCAGTCGCTCTACAATGGACAGTGGCTACATCAAACAACGAGTAACTCCACAGAATCCATATAAGGACTGCAGCGAAAACAAACCAGTTTCTGTAGGAAAGACTAAAGAATGGTACGCAAATATAGGACAGTCAATAGTACATTACAAATACAAAAATCGATGTATCATAAAGAATGCGATAATGAGAGCATGCAGATATATTAGTTCATATCGCCATATTCTCATTGTAAAAATTCACAATGTTGCAATTCACAGACAGATGGTATAATAGTATAGAGGTCGCGGCAAATGTGGGCGAATTTTATATCTAAATGTCACATCCGTCTGATATAATTAAACACGCTTTCCGGTTACATGCGAGATAAAAGAAGCCTTTTGTCTTTTTAATCTCTTCATTATTCTACTTAATTAAGACTAAATAAAATTAGTCCCATCTAATAAAAAATAGAAAGTGAAATAATTAAAAATGTACGCCTACAATAGATTTAGTTTCGACTGGAAGGAAAAACACTAAACAGTGATATTCCTCTTAAGATAAATCTATGTACAAGTGTTAATTAAAAATCTGGCCATAGGCGTTTAACATGGGAAAACAGATTTTCTTTGCGCAAAAGTCCCCAATATTTTAGAAAAAAATATAATAAATCACTAATCAGATTTAATTTTGCACGTTTGGTAACTTGAAATTGTATAAATCTTGCTCGTTTGTAGCGATAGCCATGGAATTGAAACAGAGTTACAAAGATATGTGTATCGTTTGAATTGTCAGAAATTCAGTTTTCAAATAAAAGTTGCAGGTAATTCAATTCTGCACCTAAATCACTACACAGGTATTATTTTTAAAATCTAACACTTAAATAATTTTTATCATTTTTTTTACCTCTCGCTAAGAGAGGTATTGGATTCATGCTAAAATTCGCATATCCAGATTTTAGTGAATAAGCACGATTTAAGGTCCCTAGAATCCGTTTGTAACATGTTTACAAAGATGTGTGTGTGTGTTTTTTTTTGTGAGTGTATGGCTGGATGTTGGAGGGACGATTCCTCAAAAACTAGAAGACTTAAGACCTGTTTAACTATGAATTTCTCAATCTGACATTCCTGGAAAGAGCTGAAAAGGTTTTGGTAACTATCGGACAACCGGAAGTAGTTGTTTCTAAAAAAAATTCTTCTAAATATTATTTTTTGAAAATTTTTGATACTACTAATATTGAAGAACATAAAATTCTACATCTGATACACTTAAAATTTTTATTATATCTTCTATAAATTTAGAGATAAAGGCACTATAATATATAGATTAACCTAATCGCATAGGCCAAGGCAATAAGGAAACCACTTGACAAATTCAAATGTTTATAACATAGTTTGTAAATGATAGATGTCAGTGTCATAAAACAATAGTTTTAGTGACATTCTGATAGCTTTTTCTGGGAAGTACATTTCATGTTTCTAATTTTTTTAGTAATTAAATATTTGAAATTATAGGTAAAATGCATATATCCATCAGAAATACCGCCAATCTGATTAATGAATTCCAAGAATTTCTGACATTTAGGAACTTCTTCATACAATGAAAAATAGATATAATTAGAATTATATGTGTGCAGAAGACAAGTTAAATACAATAAAAAACAATATTTTGGTAAAATTCTGTAATTTTTTGTTATAAAACGACGGTTCGATAGCGAAGTGCAATACAATACTTATGTAGCCTAAACGGAAATGACGAGAGGTCTTGTGCTGGCCAACAGATTTTTATTTATGGAAAATAAATTCCGTGTTCTTTTCTTCTTTTGACGTTTCTCATTCGAATAAACATTTATTATATTTGACGTTTATAAATAATTATACTCGCCGTCTAACAAATATGGACGGTTGCTCATTTTTCCCTTCTCCCCGCCTTGTCCCTTGCCCTGCGGTGTTTCCCCTTCTTCATAACTTAGCATTTTCAAATTGACCAATAGAATTGACAACAGTGTGGAAATCCACTATCCATATTTATTTGACGGCAAGTATAATGAAAACCAGAAAAAAGAAATAAAATTCCAAGGCCTTTGCTACTAATAAACCGTAAGTTTGAAATTTCTTTTAAAATTGTGAAGAAACCAAAATCATAATAAAACATGTAAAAACAATTTTATAGGCAACTTTTAATTTGTACTGTACAGTTTTATAATTTATCTTAGGCTTCGGGATTAAAAAAAGAAAAATGATTTTTAAATTAATCTGTAAAATATATAGAAAAAGTATTAATGTATACCTGTACAAAATTCAATAATCTATAATTTTCTAATGACGTTAAATGCGAAAAAATGGCATTTAATAGTATTTTTTGAAGAAAAACCATTATGAGCTTCAGGTAAAGTGCCATTTCCGTTTACCCGATTTACACCAAAATCTAATGGCTTCTATTCCTATTAGAATAGGGTAGAAATACAAGGTTTCAGAATTTTCTGAATGATAGTATTTGAGTTAGAGTGCAAACAAAATTTGTACACATACATACATACATACATACATACATACATACATACATACATACATACATACATACATACATACACACACACACACACACACACACACACACACACACACACACACACACACACATACAGACATCATCGTGAAAATGTTCAAATTGGATTCTAGGGACCTTAAAACGTGGTCATTTACTAAAATCTCGATATGTGATTTTTAGCACGATCCCTATACCTCCCTTACCAAGGGTAGCGGGAGGTAAAAAAGAGGATTAGCTTAAACTTTTTTGTGAATCGGGCTGTTAGTGTTTACAAATAAAATAAACAGATCTATTGATACTCTACCATTAGCCAGAAATAAATTCTATTACAATTCTGCTAACCTTTATACTATGTAAAGAATTTCGCATATCGACACGTACTTTTCAAGAACTATTCCGCAAATCTGAAAATAATGTGCGTGGTAAATAAATTTCTGGTTTATGTATAACTTGACACATATTCCTTAAGTAATAAAGGCTGTATTTTTAGATGACCATGAAATGTATTGTCACAGAGCATTGAAAATGCAGTAAATTTGTTTTATGGCGTGTAACAACTGCAAAAATAACGAACACGTCATTCAGCTTCCAGTTTCATCGCTGGAGATGAAGACAAGATTAAGATTTGAAATTGTAGATGGGTTTATCGAATAGCTTTTTACTTAGAATGGTTACAAAGTAAAATATCATAGAGGTTGTTATCATCTTCCTTCCTTGATTCCTTGTAAATATTTATATTTCTTGTGTCATATGCGGTTAATTTGCAGTCATTGTATTTTGCAAAACACATCATTTTTAACATTGCGGTAAACAGATGCAGTAATGCACATAAAAATATAATTAAAAGAATAATATACTGGGTGTCCCAAACAAACCTTGATATAGGCGTTTAACATGGGACAACAGTTTTGTGTGAATAAAAAGTGACCTCAATTTTCCCTTTTAGCAAATGTGAAATATCTCGTAAAGTAATTATTTAAAAAATGTTTTCATTGTTTTAACTATTATTTATTGAGACATACTTTATGTTAAATTTAAATTTTCTTAATTTTGTTGTTATGGTGGAATACCCCGTCATTTTATAGCCCGCGGGCCTCATTATAGACCGCCGGGCTATAATGAAACGCAAAACCAAATTCTAACCTACAATATAAACAATTTAAACAGGTAACATGAAAAGTTTTTATTACAAATCGAAAATTTTTATATTCTTTAATGAAAAATGAAAATTAATTTTGTGATATTTATATGGAAAGCATGGAGATACACAAAATAAAACTCAAATGACATAACTAATAAACAAACAATAAACTGTTGTTCCCCGCTTTCATAGCAACACTAGATACTGGATGTACGAGGACAAATTCTTTTCAGCTATAATATGCCGAGGACATTGATAATTACGTAATAATTTTATGACAGTTACCGAAAGCGCGTTGCTTTGTAACAGCCCGACGCCGAAGGCCTAAAAGCAACGTGCTTGAGGAAGTGTGGTAAAATTATAAGTATTTATCAATGATCGAGGGGTATTCGGTGAGAAATTTTTTTCCAGTTTTAACATTAAATTTGCCTAAAATTTGTATTTGACAGAATTTTTGTGTCTAACATAGCCCAGTAGATGTCACTAGTAGCTATGAACGTGAATGTGGCTATGAATATGTTCAGTGTGAAGTGTGCAATGAGAATGAGACCTCTGAGTGAGACCAAAGAGAAGCTAAGACATACAAAAGTCCATAAATATTCTCCACATTTGGTTTTTTGTTTAATACAGTATTTTTTTATGTGTTTTCTTCTATAATTTTGTTGATTAAATCATTTTCATTGACAGCGTGAAAATGACATTTTTAAATTAAAATAATTAATCTTTAATTATATGTCAAAAACTGTTTGTTACTTAGCAACTTGGTGACATAAGTGATAATTGTCTTAGGATAATTATCAGTGTAAGTTTGTTTTGATTGGTTACTTTCGTACACGTGGTCAGCAATAAAGGGATTCAATTGGATAATTTTTTAACCAAAAAATTTTCGATACAATTTTTCTAACACTCATAATTTGAAAATTTTCGTCTGTGCATAAAGTTTTGTATGTACCACAAGCGTAACTTGCTTTTATAGCCTTTGACGTGTTTTTAACCCTCGGCTTACGCCTCGGGCTCAAAATTCCGCCGCGGGCCATAAAAGCCTCCCTACGCTCTTAATACATAAATAACTATTATAGTCAAATAATAATGTATATTTAAAATTGCATTCCTATTTAAACTAAATAGAAAACCCATGCTAACCCTGATATGTAAATTTTTATAATTATGTAAAATAGCAGATAATGAATCCCATTAATGAAGTAGTAGAGTATAATATATTTAGATTTTCATTAATTAAAATGTCTTGTTGCGTGTACAAATATTTTTAATTTATATTCGGTCTGATTTACGCTGTGTCAAGGGTCAAATAGATCACGGTCGATTCGAAAGCAGTTCGTTAAAGATTTAGAACATTAACACGATCAGTTTTATGTGCTCTGGTTTCTTTCATTGCATCACTAAATGATGTAGATGAGTTAACGAACTATACATGTCTGCATTCTGGCCCGATGAAACGAATAGAAAAACCAGCAGGCTGTTCAATGTTGAACACATGTAGCGCTGTGTATGTAAATATCGTCGTTTGTGTACCATATGCATATGTAGTTCCTCATCGATGGTGTATTTATAAACTATGTTTGAAGCAAATTGTAAATAATTGCGTAAATTTCGCATTAACGCAGAACACATTTATGTAGGCCTCGAAAATAAATTAGTCAAAAGTTTATTTCATTTCTAACTGCTATTATTAATAATGAGCCGGTTTTACAATGTTTAAAAAGTATTTTAAATTAAAGTATACAATATTTATCACAGTTATAACAAAAATAATAAAAACTTATTGTTATATCGTAAATAATTAAACCCCCCAACCCTGTGACGACCGAGTACCTACGTACAGCACGTAATTCATAACCAATAGGAAAACAGTTTACGTTATTTATATTAATAAAAGTAGGCGATAGTTTATCAGAATGTATGTGCTCTGACATCGCATTCTGTTTCAGATTACGTGACTTTTTCAAAATCTTACACAAACTTTAATATTTATTTGTAAAATATCTAATGGATATTTCGTGATATTTTCAAATTTGAGGCTGTTTAAAGAACAATATCTTTTACTTTAAAATTTAAAGCATTTAAATTCCAAGGGATGTGTTATGCCTATACCCGGTTCGCTGGAACGAGAGAATGTGGAACTAATTCTTGAACAGAGACAAGTCACTCTATTGGTCAAAAGAGGATAATTTTGTAGCCGAACCAATAGAACTCTCAATAGAATGACTAGTTTTTGTCCATAAATTATTTCCACGTTCTCTCGTTTCAGCGAACGGAGTATAGTATTACTGAGAATAGAATAAGGCATATGGTTTATATTTTCATATATGCGTTCCGTTTAAATCCACACGAAATACTATTAATTTACTTTCTGCATACCTAATATAACATATAACAGTGTCCCAAATAAGTTTTAAAGCTCGCAGCCTTTCTTATATTCAAATGAGCATGTTGTCTAGCTACGTACTTTTCATTTTCACGCACTAGTGTTTGAAAAGTGGCACTTTACACACGGTTGTAGGAAAAATAATTTCTGTCAAAGCTATTAAATTAAATAAAAACTGTAAATCGTTATTCAAAATGCCTAAAAAATAACAAAATGTTAACTAAGTTTCACAGTGTACTTCTTAGGGCCAGTTTTTCAATATCAGGTGAAAATTTTAACTAAGAGTTAAATAAACAAAATTGAAACGAAATGAACTGTCAAATGACAGATTTAACATTGCTGTCAACAAAACGATGCAATATTGTTTACTTAACTAGAAGTTAAAATCTTAACCAGAGCACAGACAAACCTAACCTTGGGTTTGTCTGTGACCAAAGATTGAAAACCGGTCCTAAATGTGCAAATTCAATCTCATTTCCTCATTTTCAATAATTCTAGCATGACTCTCATAAAAGGAGTTACAGATATCATTATTGTTTCACAGCAAAATACTTTTTTGTTAAATAACATTAAAACCCAAAAATAGGAATTAGATCACTTTGAAATTAATTGCTTCAATTCTTCCTAATCTAATCGTATTTTTAGAAAATTGTAATAACATTAATAAACGTTTTGTATAATAATAATATAATTAATATCTTATGCATAAATGATAAATAGTTTCAAATAGAAAATTTAAATGTAAAACGAGCCGCCCACGTTTTATGTTCGTTTTCATTTATTAATTATAACTACAGACTTGGCTTGAGAATACTGGCAGTATAATTAACAATAACGATGATTACATTTCCAAGAAATCTTATTCCTGATTGTTATAATTCTAATTATAGAATAGTATTTAAGTTCATGATATAATACACATACATCATATGACTGATTGCAAAGTTAAACAAATTTCTCTTTTTTTATACATTTATACTTGTATTAGTTATTGTAGCATATTATTTCTAGTGTTCAACATACATACATGAATCATATAATCAGAATAGAACACAAATGACAACAATTTACATTTTCAATTGTTGTAATCAAAGATATTATTGTAGTAAAGAATAGGTGTTGAGTTTGTTTATTGAAATGAAAAGTATACTTTATGAACAAGTATTGTTCTAAAGTACAAATAATGTTCAACATAGTTATAAAAATATGAAATTGTTTTCAATGAACTAAAATAATGTGAATCATTTTGTTGTAATCAAATATATTGTGCCTGAGTGTCTGGTCACGATCGCGAATCTGGAGACCCGGGTTCAATCCCGACAATAATTTAGAATTTTAAATGGTATAAAAGTGAATCCTGTTGGTGCACTCTTCACGTTTGATATATACAGGAGTCTCTAAAAGAAGGGGACATGGCTTAACGCAGCTTAACCACAGATTTCTGAGGCTAAAATAAGACGATTTAACTAAACTTACCTTTACCGGAAAGTGTACAGTTTAGCCAGTATTCTGTTTCAAAGTTCTTCGAAAAAAAAATTAATTTTGCTTATAATAACAGAACGCTTTATTTGATTTGGATGAAATTTGGTATGAAAGTTATGTACACTCCATGTACCCTATTTCTTATTCTTCTGCTTAGGGGAGGAGGTGGCTCGTCCCCTTCCACCCCCTAGCTCGCTGTACAATTTAAAATATCCCAGCATTCTATCAGTCTTCGACTCATAAACATGCTTTCAAGATTTGCTACGTTGTACATATTTGCTAATTAAAGTGTATCGTCCACAAAATGAGCTTTTTCTGATCACTATTTAGACCGGAAGGTCCTTCTTTGCTGAGCTAGCTCGGAAAGTTGTCTATAAGGGATCAGAAAGTACTTTACCGATCCCAGGACCGGTAAAGCTAAATGTTTCCATGGAGATAAGTAGTTTATTTATTTCTTATTCGCTCGCAGTAAAAAATAAAATAATACTTTTTTATTCTTTTTTTAGGATCGCAAAAAAAATATTGCACCCAACATGACCTAAAAGTATCTATACTGGGCTCACAAGCTTCCAAAGCTCGCCTACGGCTCGCTCTGGAATATGCTTGCTCACCCAGTAAAGAATCACTTTCAGGTCTTGTTACGTAAATTACTATTATTATAAGTCGAAACAGTTATTTCACCAAACACCGCAATCACTAACATTCAACCCTAGTGGTTAACAAGTTCATATGATTTTAAGTCATGATCTAAGCTGATGCTTGTTATTATTAGTGAACCACTAGTGTTTGAAACTTAGGTGTCCCAACTTTGATTAGATCGTAATTTTTTAATGTCCGCACCGATAACGTAAAATTATTTTTTTATTAGAAAGATACATTCAATAGACCATTCCAGAATGACGTCACCTGCCCTCCACAGGAGTGATTTTAACCTCACTTTTGAATATTTTTTTAAAATTATTTAATTATATCTTATGATAAATATCGAGAAATTTTGATTTCGTTACAATTCATTCATAAAATTAAACCATAAATTTTTCCATGGCTTCATCATTGAGTAAATTATGTGTGAAATTTATTTCTGACAGCTGCCCCTCACGAAATTCATTTGTTCTGGATTGATCTATAGATCTATAGTAAACTTTTTTCTCTGTGTAATTTGTGATATCTATTACAATAAGGTCATGCAAAAAAAATAATTGCACCTTTTTTCTGTTTAAATCGAAGAAGGATAGTCTAATTCATCGATCAGTATGTTTAAATTATTTTTTATTTATATTTTTTGTTGTATAAAATCGTTTTAAAGTATGATATTTTTAAAAAGTTGTAAAAACCAGCCATGTTTTGTCGTCACAACGTTACGTACCAAGTTCAGACTCATTTCAAACAGACATTTTATATGGACACATAATTTCTAAAAGAAAAATATATATAAACTATAAATTGAGGATTACATATCTGAATATGCTATAATATATTAATATAATATCGTTCTATTTATTTTTATAAATATAATTTTCATTTGGCGTGAAATTATCTGTTATATCAGATGTTTCTTTCACTTTTGAATCTTTGACTTAGACGGTAGAAGGTTATAAACATTGAATATCTTGCAGAATATTATTTTATTTTTTATTTTGGCACGAAACAACGTTCCATCGACATGTTTACTTTCATAAATTTTAGGTTATCTTTAAATGTCACTTTGACGTTTAAGACAATGTGAAAATCAAAATGGTCGTACCTGTCACTCTGTTGTCATTGGACAAGGGACGAAGCGGGGGTCTAGCAGCCTCATTTTAAAGGATGTCATTTTCAATTACAATTTTTTTATGAGTAAAGATCGATTTGAGGAAAAATAAAAAATACGGGTCTATTATTTTTCACTACTCTATCGATTAAAATTATAAAAAAAGTCGTGCATGACCTCATTCACACAGAAAAAAATAAAACCAGAATGATTGCACCGTTTTTATTTTATCTAGCAGTCTGTCCAAATGCCAAAAATAGTTGTTCATACTACCAGTCAATATTTAATGGTCTACACAAATTTAATTCGTTTTACAAAGCTGTTCCAAATAATAATTTTTATCTTCTTCCTAAATTCAGCTGACCCTATTTCGCAATTATTGTCGCAGCGATAAGGAAGTAAACTCTCTCGCTATCGTTATCGGATGATGTATTTTTTAGTGAGCCATGACACTAGGCGGTAATGTCATCGACGCTAAATACAGATGCGATAAACAATCCCATAGAGAGGACAAGTGCGCAATGTTAATGTGGAATTATTTTAACAAGCAGGCGTATGGATATGTGAGTGCGTGTTGCTCATATGCCGTCATCGGGAACGCCTTGAGCCTTCTGGAGATTACATCACTGTTGAATTACCCACGCTTGTCATTTGAGAAATTTATCTTTTGCATTTGAGGTTTTCTTTAAAAGCTAGTTGAGATTTCATTTATTATAAAATAATATTGTACAATATCGAATAAAAATGTGGGTATTAACATTTAACCGAGCAAAATTATGTATTGATTGACACACCCAGAAATGGGTAGTAAAGGGTATAACATGAGCCCAGTCTTCTAGTAGTTCTGCCGGTTTATATTTTCCACAAACAAATTAAAAAACCGACGCAAATGGTGAGAAATTTTTAAAAATATTCTACGTAAAAAACCGTATAAAAATTATCTAAACATTTTTTTCTTTATTTTATATAATAAGCGAGATACGAGGAATTTTCAAAATAAGCGAAAACAAGTTTTTGCTTGTAGCTCAAAAACAAAAGACGATCGAAAATTCGTGTGGCGCCTATCCGGGAGAGCCACATCCTAGAGATGGCAGCACTAATGACCGACTTATAGGGAAAACATTATATTTTACGTTTGTGCTAGTTGTATTTTGATGCTTTGTTTTGAGGATATTTTGTTATTTTTAAATGAAATTAAATATGTTTATCACAATGTCAGACATATACATTTATTTAAATGGTGCTGTGCGGCCTATGGTCGAAGGAGAAGCAGTATATAAAGGAAAATAAGATTCAAAATTGAAGTTATCTGCATGTTAACTACTTATTTAATTATTTTTAGCTGGACATACTTGTGCGGATATAAGACAGATAAACAGAATATAGAAATAAATGGACTGTGTGTTCAAACATCTAATTTGAAAGGGGCTCATCATTGAATCGTAATAACATTAAATACAAATGCACATCAAGTTCTTTGTTTTGCACGTCTTCTTCTCTTGCTGTTGCTCAACTTCTGGTATTTTTATAGTTTATTCTTCTTCTCTATCTTGTCTATAAACAATTTAAAATAAATATATAATATTAAAGAATAGTTACTATTTACAGGTAACGTCTCTCTATTTTTCTTCTCTGTACAGGGATTTTGTCGAATTTTCTTTAGGCAATTTTTTGCTTGGTTTACCATTTCTTTTTAATACTTTTCTATTAATATAGCTACAAAAACAATCTAATAATATTTTGAAGCATAAATTTTTATAAATACTTATATGGAATAAAATCGCTTAGGTAAAAAATGTTGTGAACACACGTTCATGAACGGTGATATGTCCTTTCCGATTTTTAACGCGATTTTCTACTTATTTTTTAATATTTCTCTTTTTGGGAAATAATGAACGGAAATGTCAGCACTTGTATAATTATTGCACTGCGGTACAAAACAATATTTCTTCGATTTGCTGGTCATTTTTGGTTGCTATTTACTTATAACCCTATATGACAGCACAACGTTTTCCCTACAACTTATATGTTTTATTTTGCCACCAGATGTCAGACACTTTGTTGGCTCTTGCCAATTAAAGTTGTCCCAAAAAGTTGGCCCATAAAGATCTACATCAGTTTTCTGTAGCTCGCATAAGAAGAAAGTTTTTCATATAAGGAACTCGAATTTGTTCCATCTGTATATTGTACAATATTCTGTGTTGATCCATATATCTTGCAAGGTAGTTTACTGTACGCATTGGATTTTTACGAAATTGTTTTTTATATTGTGCTAAAATGAAAGGGTCTCGGTAGAAAATAAATCTGGACCAGAAAATGACCCTCTAAATGCATGCAATCACCCGTCATTTGGCCTCAACATTTGTGTAGGTGAGGTTTTATAATTTATTGAAGATGTACGCCGGCCGAACTATTATGTGCTATGGATCGTATATAATTCAAAAATTGTCAGTAGATGGCAGCAGCCATCACGTTCGCAATGTGAAATACTGAAATATATCATTTTAAATAAAATAGCACATTCTCGTATACAACTGAATTCTTACATTCTCGTACAACTTGCGAACTTGTGCAAACCAAATATCTATTTATAGAACAGTCTCACTATGTTTGAATTCAGGAATTTTTTTATTTTGCCTGGAAAAGATATTGTAATATACATATTTACTAATTATTAGTGCTTTAGTTCGGGAATAGCCATTAGATGGCTTCACAAGTCTCATTTAAGATGGATACGTATTCGAAAAATCTAATTTAAACTTATTAAATAAATTAATTAATATATCATCACGGCATATTACCCATTACTGAGACTGAGTGTGCCAGTATC
This sequence comes from Ophonus ardosiacus, assembly GCA_943142095.1. Classification (NCBI taxonomy): domain Eukaryota; kingdom Metazoa; phylum Arthropoda; class Insecta; order Coleoptera; family Carabidae; genus Ophonus; species Ophonus ardosiacus. The sequence continues at coordinate 59,546,441 of OW964824.1, forward strand.
TACAACGCATGTAGGCATCGGTAATGATGACGATATATTTTTACCGTGTGGGCGCTTACCAGGCGTCACCTCACGGGCACTCATAGCTGGTGTGGATAGTGCACCACACGGAACATTTTTGTGCCATTAAAAGTCTGTAGTGGCCGGCATCAAATTTGAGTCACCAGACTGGCAAGCAGACACTATACGCACATGGCCACGCGACCCCATTTTAATATTTATTATTATTTTTAAGAACACTAAGAACAGTTCTACAATATAAAATAAGTCTATTTAACAGACTTACTTAATTTATAAAGATTTTAATAATTGTAAAATATCCTTCATGTTAAGTACACAATTATTTTATACAGTTATCTTTCGAGGACAAATTATTTTTGATGAATGTACAAGCGTCCTACTGTACATCTTAATAGCTCAAATCTACAGTCTACAAAAGTAATTTTTTAATGACCATACCCAAATTGGTCTGACATGATATATTTATTTATTTATCAAAAAATAGAAACAGTTACTTAAATGTTGAACAGTTGAATTCAAAATAGAAAAGCGGCACAATATGTAGGAATAAATGACTGTCCTTCGCTTGAAAGAACATAAAACGAATATTGTATTTAATTAACCATTTGGAAATTTCCGCACATTTTTGCATTCAATTGTATATTTACATTATTTTCTACAGTTAATTTTACATAATAGGAAATAACAGATTTGTAATAAATAGAAAATATCTTGATTTGGCCAGCACATTACCTTGTATTTTGCACAAATCCTTTACCGAAAGTTCCTTGAAAAAGATACTATATATCCAGTAAAATTAAAAAACGAACATAACTATTTTCTACAAATTCCATACCGAAAATTCCTTGAAAAAGATTCTATAAATCCAATAAAATTATAACACGAACATCCATTATGTAAATTGTACTTGACACTGATATGTCTATTAGAATATTTGAATACCTATATTACCAGTTTTCATGGTTATAGCATAGTTGACTGATTTACGAAAGTTAATCTCTTTAAAATTCTTTAACTCTATATCTATTGAATATGAATGAAAAAGTGTAATCAAACTGTATAGACAATCAAATGTTCTTTCTCTTTCATATTTATAATAAGTCAGAAAATGATATTTAATATTCGGTGTTCGTCATTTCACGCTTCGTGTCGGTTTTTCGAGCCAAGTCAAAGGGAACGAATATTTGCCTGATTGCCTGTATAGTTGTACTATACTTTGTAATTAATATAAATATTTTAAAACTAATTTTGTTTTTGTTTTTCATCCTAGGTTGAAGATGAGAGCCCGTTCTGTGGCAATTGCCATTGTACTGGCTTTGGCCATTTGCAGTGTCTTAGCTGAAGAGAAACCAGTAAGTCTGCACAACATTTTACAGCCGTTTGTAATCTAGTCTTTATATATATTATGCGCATTTAGAATAGAAATTAATCTCTGTAAAATTGGTTGCACAGTATAAGATTTATTATTATTTTTAAAAAGAATTATTGATGAAATCTATACGCTCTAAGTTTATTGGTCATAAATCATTTTGGACTTTGACTTTCAATTATAAATTGCATTAACCTTAACGCATAGATATATAAAATAAATTGTTGATACTCACAAGTCTGTTTCTCTATCTATTTTTGAGTATTGCCTCCCAAATCTCATATACATCGACCTTAGATAACATTTACAAACTTCTACTTTTTATACTTTTAAATATAAGGTGTTGATTCCAAATTTTCAAATCGCAAATTAATATCTCTTTTAGTTCTAAAATACAGGGTCCGGCAGGGAGGTATGGTGTTTTTGAAAAGACAGTCACAGACATATTTTCGAAAGAATTTCAAAATTTATTGTTTTCATACATTCCTATACCGTGTTTTTAAACTATAGACAGCACTAGACGAAGTCACATTTACACCGCTAGAAGTTACCAAAAAAAGTCACTAGATTTATTTGGCGGGGGAATTGAAATGTTAAAATGAAGGTCACGTCAGCATTTATACTTTCCAGGTTATATTTTCATTAACCAGAACTATTATACATAATCTACTTAATTTATTCATATAAAAGTTTTTATTCGTGAAATATCACAAAAAGAGAAATGAAACAAAAAACACGTGCAAATTCAACAAGTGCTTTGACAACTACTGAGAGTTTGACGTATCAATTACGTTTGAAGGTTAACTTGAAATTTCGTCTGGTTAAATGCGGCTTCACGAAATAGCGCAGCAGCCAATTACAGGCTTTGATTTTCTCACTAGAATTTCTAGTTGCTGTCTATAGTTTAAAAACAGAGTATACATAAATATAATAAATAATTTTATATAATTATTAAAAGTATAATTAAACACAAAAAGAAAGTACAAAATGATTCATGAAATGGTATAATATAACATTCAAAATTACTTTAATACTAATATGTCAAAAGTTACATTTCAAATAAAAACAAATAAAACATCAGTAACTCTGGCACTCTGAAATATGCTGTAAATTGAGAATTTTAATTTGCGTTTTTTTCGCAAAATAAAAAGAAATTGTGATTAATTTTATCCCATATTGTGTAGTTTTTAATTCTGAACAACTGTTTTATTTACGACTTTTCTCTAAAATTAATAGGTCAGAAACTACAGCAAAATGAAAAAAAAAGTTGTATTCCCTATATTACGGATTTCAAGTAGACACCATTATATAAAATAAGGAATTTCTAAAACCTTAAAAGATTCGGGATCTTATACATTTTACGTAAATAAAAAAGTCATTATTATTTTTCGGTTGCTACTTTATTTTCTCTGTAGAAAAAACACAAGAAAGTTCATCATCGCGGCCATCACAAGCAGCATTCCGCTGAGAAAGATGCCTTCCAGCAAATGGAAGAAGATGAAGCAGCTGAAGCAGCTCTTCGTAAACAAGAAGAGAAGCACCGACTCTCCGAACAGGAACGAGTAGCTCAAAGGGCCCGAGATGCAAAAGAAAAAGAAGAGGCTGAACAGGAGAGGATCAACGACAATAAGGTTCCCTTCTACGGTGAGTTGGGTGAAGATTTATTTTGTTAAGAATGTTAAGATTTATTTCGATTCATGACAATGGGGGATTCCAGTTCAATCGAATTCATTAATTAAGGGAAATTGGTAAAATACGAAAGTATATGCTTAATAATGAATATTAATAAAAAAAATAAAATAATATGATAGGGGATTCCACTCATATCGAATTTTTATATAAATTATATACATAATTCTTCTTCCCATACCAAAAGTTCATTGGAAAAGATTCTATAAATCCAATAAAATTATAACATGAATATACATTATTTATACTCATATATAAATACTCTAAAAATGCTTACACTTACGTAACATTCTCTTTACAATCAAATAATATTACTACCTACCAAGTTTATATCTCTACTCATTTTTGAATTATTGCCCCAAAAGTCAATATACCCCACATTTAGATAAAAACTTCAAAATTTTCAAAAATCTAATTTATATGTATCTAAATACTTCTCAATGCACTGATTCCTAATTTTGAAACCGCAGGTTGATATTTCTTTTCATTCTCGAGATATTTAGATTCAAAATTTTGCTCAAAACTGCCCATTTTTGGGTTATTACCAAAAAATGGGTCGAGATATGAATTTGGCGACAGCACCATTCGATTCTACGGGCAAAATTACATAAGTACACCAACTTTCAGAATTTTTGAACACCGCATACAATCTCTAAAGCAAAATAACTGAAAATGGCCAAAAATCGCAAAAATCTAAGGTGTACCCCTTACGATTTTTTCAGATTTTGGCTATTTTCAGGGGTTTTCAAACTTTTATTCATAAAAAATGAACCGGCTGGGCAAAAATTATGAAAATTGGTATACTCATGTATTTTTGTCCGTAGAATCCAATGGTGATGTCACCAAATTTATATCTCGACCCATTTTTGGGTATTTACCCAAAAATGGGCAGTTTTGAGCAAAACTTTAAATCTAAATATCTCGAGAACGAAAAGAGATATCGACCTGCGGTTTCAAAATTTGGAATCAGCGCATTGAGAAGTATCTAGATACATGAAAATTAGATTTTTGAAAATTTTGAAGTTTTTATCTAAATGTGGGGTATATTGACTTTTGGGGCAATAATTCAAAAATGGGTAGATATATAAACCTTGCAGTAATATTATTTTATTGTAAAGAGAACGTTACGTAAGTGCACGCATTTTTAGAGTATTTATATTTGAGTATACATAATGTATATTCATGTTATAATTTTACTAGATTTATAGAATCTTTTCCAAAGAACTTTCTGTGTGGAATTTGTATTTTTTTTTTTTAAACTTTGGGGGACCATAACTTTCTTATTAATAGGAATTTTTTCGCCGGATTTTCATCAATAGTATATTAGTTTTACTTATATTTTCAAATGAAATTAAAAAAAATATAGTGGAATCCCCCCATTCGTTTTTGTTTTGTCTAATGCATGCAATTTTTTTTTAAGACACAAGAGGCTTTACATTTTTACAAATTATATTACATACGTGGAAGTAAATGTTTATATATTTTTTATTATTATACAATATCATTTTTATTAGTACAACGACATAGTTTTTTGCATTGAGATACAAAATAATCCAATTTCTTCCTATTATTTTTTTCTTGTGGTAAGTCACACATTTTTTCATCATTTGATGGAACATTAAAATGTAGAACTTCGTCAAAATTCTCGCTAGAGTATGAATACATAATTAAAAGCATTGATAACACTACATTCATTCCTGTAAATATAATACGCGCTCGGAAATTTATGAGTTCGGCGTCTTCTTTCCATTCATGCGCCCAGATGTCATACGAAAAAGTAGTTCCTCCAGATGGGTAATCTGTTTCATAGTCGTATATAGTTTCATTTATTTCAGTTGTTGATACTATGTCATTATCATTTGATAGTATTTCATCATTTTCTGACGGTACTTCATTATCATTTGATGGTAGTTTTACAGTATTATTTACTGGCAGTATTCCACTATTATTTGGTATTTTTTCACTATAATTTGATGGTAGTATTACAGTATGATTTGGCGGTAGTATTTGGCTATCAATTGATGATATTATTTCACTACCAGTTTTTGGGGGTAACTTCTTATTTTTATTTATTGGTAGTATTACACTAACAATTGTTGTTAGTACTTCACTATCAGTTGCAGGTGTTAATTGTTCTCTATAGTTTACTGGCAGTATTACACTATCATTTATCGGCAGTTTTTCATTATTAGTATTTGATTGTGTTTCAAAATCAAAGTCTGGTACTTCAAATTTATCAATTATTGATTCTATTTCACTAGCAACTGATAATTTTTCACTGTCAGTTAAAATTGCTGGTAGTATTATACTATCATTTGCTGGTAGTGTGTCACTATCAATTGATGATAGTTTTTCACTATCAGATGCGAGGAACAACTTCTCATTTTTATTGTCTGGTAGTATTTCACCATTAATTGTTGACAGTATTTCACTGCCAGTTGCTGACGATAGTTTTTCTGTACCGATTACTGATAGCATTTTTCTATTCGTTTCTGTTTGTATTTTAAAATCAAATTCGGGTACTTTAAAACTATCTATTGTTGATATTATTTTACTATCAATTTTTTCAATATCAGAATCAGTTGTTGGTAGTATTATACTGTCAACTGTCGCTGGTTTTTTATTACCTATTGTTGGCAGTATTTTACTGGCCGTTTTTGATTGTATTTCTGGTATGTTAACTTTACCAATTCCTGATATTCCACTACGAATTGATAATTCTTCACTATCGCTATCATTTGTTAGTAGCTTTTCATTTGTTTCTGGTAGTATATCAATAGTTGGTAGTATTTCTTTATCAATTGTTGGAGATAGTTTTTCATTGCCGTTTTTCGGTAGTATTATACTATCGTTTGTTGGTATTTTTTCAAAATCAGTATTAAATAATGATAGTATTTCTCTATCAATTATTGGAGATAGTTTATCATTGTCATTTTCTGGATCAATTGTGGGAGATAGTTTATCATTATTGTCATTTTCTGGTAATATTATACTATCATTTGTTGGTAGTTTTTCAAAATCAATATCAAATAATGATACTATTTCTCTATCAATTGTTGGAGACAGTTTTTCATTTTCTGTTAGTATTATACTATCGTTCGTTGGTAGTTTTTTAGAATCAGTATTTAGTATTTTCATACTATGAGTGTCAGTTGTTGCTAGGTCTTCAGTTTCATTTGTCAATAGTCGTTTATGTCTTTCTGGTAGTACTTTGCAATCAATTGTTGGTAAAGCGCTTACTAATAGCAATGTTGCTAATAGCGAAAATAATGCCATGTGCTAAAAAATATTATTATAAATCTTTAAGTATGTATTGAAAAGTAGATATAAGTATTATTGATTACTTACAAATTTCATGTTGGTGCTATTCTTGAACAATACTAAATGTAAACAAATAAAATCTGGATTTATATTTCATTATTATCTATTGTTAATTAAATATTAATATGTTTAACAGTTTTCAGAAACGGTTAACTATTAGAGTTTGATATCAGTTCTTGTTTCTTATCAAACAGAAAAACATATTCTCTTTAAATTGAAATTCAAAGAATGGGGATATCACAAATTTAATTAACATAATATACGTTAGGAATACTTCAGTTCACGTAAGAAAATAGCGTTAGTTTAGATAGGGATATAAATTCTGCCGTTTGATTGGTCAAACTATGGGGGATTACGGCTCAATCGAATTAAAGGAAAATAGTAAAAAAATACGATTGTACATGCTGAATAATGAATATTAATAAAAAAATAAAATGGTATAATTGAGATATTTCGGAAATAAAGGGTTTTTTGATATAGCGCTTCGACACTAATATGAAAATATTTTGATTGGCGATCGAGAGACCACCTATACATGCATTACAAATAGCGTGTTAGGAGGTGGGGATTACTACCAATGGAAATTAAGAAATTCAAATTCGAAAGGAGGGGCTAACATTCCTGTACAGCAGTTTTCAAACAGTTTTAATTTTAACATAAATTTCTTGCATTAAACTTAATAATTTAAATACACCTGTAATTATAAAGTATGTAGACTTATACAGTGTTATAATATTCATTTATTTTATGGAAATGTAACTTAAAATAGCATATATTTCAAAAACATTTAGGTCCATGATGAAAACAGTTTGATATAAAAACACATAAATGTGACGTCACGTCAATCTTTTCCATATTCGGGAGACCATAACTCGCTTATTAATAGGAATATTTTCACCGGATTTTCATCAATAGTCTTAGTTTTCCAAATATTTTCAGATGAAATTATAAAAAAAAAATGGTGTAATCCCCCAACGGAAATAAGAGATATTTAACCATGTTTTTATTGTAATTTTTGATACTCAGGTGTTCTACAGTTTTGCAGATAAAAATGTTTATTATTGACAAAATTTGGTTTCATGAATTTAAATTATTTATTTAATACATGTAAAAACGGTCAGGTCTCAAGCGCCATGTATTATTTTCGTACGTGAAATGAAGTATAACTTTCTAGAGTTTTGAGAAATAAATATTAAGTATCATTCACAACCAATTTCACTTTCAAAAATTTTAAATTTGCACATAGGAATATGTATAAGCATTCACAATCAATTTCAATTTGAAAAATTTGGAGTTTGCAAGCTCCAAAGTTGAAATTGAAATTATTATCTTCTCTCCTTGTTTAAACTAGTTGGTCATGGTTGTACGTTATTAGATTACCTCGCGAGCCATGGTACTTGTCATTATTTATTTATGTAGTTGGTGATAGTTATTTACAATATTAAATTTGTACATTACCTGCTCGTCCATATCTATATTACCTGGGTATTTGACATTCTATGGTTGACATGTAAACAAACTTATTATTATTCTTTAATTTTTTGGTTATGAAAGTGGTTGTGAATGCTATTAAAAATTATGTATTGCGAATGATGTCAATTTTTTTAAATTCAAATTTCCTAGATTTAAATTATTCAAAGTGGTTGTGAATGAAGCTTTAGTATTGTAAAATATTGTTGTAGACCCGTGTTCCAAAGTTCACTGTGGAGCTGGTAGAGTTTGCGAGCTAGATGATAACGACGACCCTCGTTGTGTTTGTATCGAAAACTGCCCCAACGAATTAGATGAGCGTCGACGTGTTTGCACAAACCACAATGAAACCTGGGGAAGCGATTGTGCCGTTTACCAGCACCGATGTTGGTGCGATTCTGGGGATACCAGATGCAAAGGGCCCCAATACAAACACGTACATATTGAATATTATGGAATTTGTCGGGATATGCCAGTAAGTATGGATACAGGTTATGTCTACTAGGGGTACCCAAAAATAACCGGGTTTATTTTCTGGAGGGTGATAGGGAGCTAGTTTCAACTACCGTTGGAAAATAAATTCGGTTATTTTTGGGTACACGCTCCTAATGGCAAGAATGGAATTTATAAGTTGGAAACATTGGATTTGACATCCATGGTTACGACCAGGGATTAGCTGGTTACGACTTGATATTTGATTGACAGCAATGTATTTGCCTCTCCCATTTAAAATGAAACATAGGGAACGAATTTGACATTTGACAAGATGTCAATAGAGGTTAATTTTGTTTAAATAATCATACCTGCTTTCTAAATTAAATTTAGTTGTAGAAAAAATATTGTGTGCACCTTATGCCCGAGTGATTTTCTGACTCTGCTAAATTTCTTACAATATTTAAATATAATACTTCTGTCAAATTCATTCCTTAGGTTTCATTTTAAATGAGACAGACAAATTCATTGCTGTCAATCAAATGTCAAGTCGTAACTTCTAGGAAAATTCAACGGTTTTCGTCATATTGACAAGATGTCATTAGAGGTTAATTTTGTTTAAATTCAACCAATGGGAACAGTATTATACTGACTATTTCACTCATACATTTATAAACCAATCCATATTCAGGATTCTACCTAGTTACCAAGTTTCATTTTGACAAAACAATCTCACAAAAAAAAATTCACACCCTTTCAGCCAATAAGATGCTGTATTTTTACAAGTGAGTGAGTTTTGATAAGTGAAATTTTTTTGACGTTTTAAGCGTTTTAAGAGTGCCTAGGAAATATTGTTTATATACCTGTCAAAGTCCTGTCCGCTTATTTTTATTTTTGAAATAGTCATCCGAATACCATTCGTGGTTAAATTTTATCCTGGCAAAATTTTCAGATTGTTACTCGAGCCTTTTGCTTATTTATCTCGTGACATTGATCAAAAATCACTCGCTTGACAGCTCGTGATTTTTTTGTCAATGTCACTCAATAAATTGCTAGACAACCGGCTCTCGTAACAATCTCAAATTTTTTCTGGCAAAAATTTACCACTTATGATATTATATATGATAAAACCCCGTTACCCCGATAATTTTCCGCTACCAAATAAATAAACAGTTGTTATTGTTTATAACTGTCAGTGTGACAATTAATATGTCAAGTTTCATTTTGCGTTGTTTTTGGAATTTATCTCACCAAATACCACACGACCTCTCAGATTTTCTCCGATAAACTTTTATTTTTAAGCACTCATTTTTTTGTTTTTAAGCAAAATCACTCAAGCAAACTGACAGGTAAAACCCCTCCTCCTTCAGAGTCGGGATTTACCATGCAGTTTGCTTTCGTGTTTGTTGCTAAGCAAAAAAAATTCGTGCAACATTAAAATTTATCGATAAAATCAGGAGGTCTTGTGATATTATTTCTGAAAAAATATTGTGTGCACCTTGTGTCCGAGTAATTTTCTGACTCGGCTAAATTTCTTACAATATTTAAATATAATACTTCTGTCAAATTTGTTAATTCGTTCTCTGTGTTTCATTTTAAATGAGACAGGCAAATACATTGCTGTCAGTCAAATGTCAAGTATTAACCATGGATATGACAAACCCAATGTTTTTTTGTTAAAAAATACGGTGTTTATAGAATATTTTGTATATTTTCTAAACCTTCTTAGCCATGTAGCGAAGAAGAAATGTCCGACTTCCCGCGTCGCATGCGTGACTGGCTTTTCAACATCATGCGCGACATGGCCGATCGTCAAGAACTGACTCCTCACTACTTGAAATTGGAACGCGAAGCTGAGACCAACATGACCAGACGCTGGGCGAACGCTGCAATTTGGAAATGGTGTGACTTAGATGGACATCCTTATGATAGGTACGGTATGCAAGATGGAAAAATAAGTATAAAAGTGTAAGAAAATACAGAATAGATACATTAACAATAAAAATCAAAATGGAGATAGATACAGGAAAGTAAGAATTCCTCGGACTTTCAGTCAATTAATAAAATTTATTCACGCCGACGTTTCGACTATACTATAGTCTTCTTCAGGGCTAGAATGGTCAGTTGAAAAAAGGAAACCACATGTGGATAATATAACATACAGCACGGACAATTAAAAAAATAAATAAATAAATATGAATAAATAATTTTTTTTTACACGTTACTAGTTATTTGTAGTTCCATAAGTATTGCACTCATCAAAGACAAGTTTTTAATTTTTAGACGAATTTCTCTCTGTGATATGTTGGTTTTAACTATTTATTTATTTATTCATATTTATTTATTTATTTTTTTAATTGTCCGTGCTGTATGTTATATTATCCACATGTGGTTTCCTTTTTTCAACTGACCATTCTAGCCCTGAAGAAGACTATAGTATAGTCGAAACGTCGGCGTGAATAAATTTTATTAATTGACTGAAAGTCCGAGGAATTCTTACTTTCCTGTATCTACCTCCATCCTAACACAGTCGAATATTGATTTTTCAAAAATCAAAATGTTCTGATGGTAAGTGATTTTAATAATAAAATAATACAGATAAAAAAATATTTTTGTATGGGAATGAAAACTGAAGTTTCAAATATCATCTCAAAGAAAAATAGCATTTTTATACTAGCGTTTTACAACATTTGATTGTCATTTTTAAGCACTAGTGTTTAAAAATGAGAGTTTAGTGCGTAAAAGTGACAGTTTAATGCGTAAAATGTAATTTTTAAGCACTAGTGCTTAAAAGTATTTCATTTAACAACGAATAGATGAACCTGACGTCTGCCTACTTCTAAATTTTGAAAAATTCAAAATGTTGATATTTGAGAATAAATTATCTTTTTTAAAACGCTATTATAAAAAATCTTGTATGTAATACACGCCTGTTTTAGGCACTTGACGTGTTGTTCCATTCGCTTATGCTCGTGCGTACAAATTTCACGTCGCGTGCCTAAAACGCTAAAACTATTATTTCGCCATTTATTACAAAAATAGCTATTATGTTAAAGGAACAGTGAGATTATTTTACCATACACGTAGGCAGGGAATCTATTCAATGCATGTCTTCATTTTAGAGGGGCATAAATAATGGCACGTTGGCATTCAAGGTAAAAGCAAGCAGTGACCGTTATGCCGCCTTGTCATAATTACACTATTTATGGTTTCATATTTTTCAAAAGTATTTTAAATGATAGTTATGCAATATTTTTCATAAAAATAATATTTTATGCTGGGTTTATGCAGGCAACTAAATAAAAAAATTAAATTGTAAAACTAAACTAAACAAGTAGAAACCATTGTTATCAATGACAAAGTTTATGCAGCTGAACTGAAGAATTAAACTAATGAAACTAAATTAAGAAGTTGACTATTTTCAACTTTTAGTTTAATTTTATAATTTCTTAGTTTTACGCCTGCGCCATTCGCGCTCTTATGACAGATTTTCACGCCTAACCTATGAAAATGTACGATGATAAAGTTTCTGCAGAAAAAAAGCAGCGATGTACTAATTGGACTTTTTCTAAAAATTGTTTGTATCCTATATAAATATAATGTATCGCAATTTCACTTATAAAAGTTAGATTATATGAAATGTCAAACATAAAATTCTGATTTTTAATTTACTGCATAAACGACATTATTTTAGTTTAGTTTCTTAATTTGGTGGCTTAATTTAATTTCATAATAATAATTAAATAATAATTGGCGTCAGAATACATACAGTATCTACGTTATTCATAGCAAATAGAAAAACAGTATACGTTATTTATATAAATAAAAGTACGCTATAGTTTGTCACATGTGAAACTGCATGCTCCCTGGACTCTGACGTCATATTCTGTTTCAGAACACGTGACTTTTTCAAAATATTACACAAATTTTAATATTTAATTGTAAAATATCTAATTGATATTTCGTGATATTATCAAATTTGAGGCTTTTTAAAGAACAAATGTCTTTTAAAATTTAATACTTAGAAGTCATATAAAAATCCTTGAAACAGCCCTATTGTAATTTCAAAATACTCGAAAAAAGTATACAGTTACTGAGAATTGGGTCTAAAAAGTAAAATGTTTTCGCTAAATTCGTGTCTGTAAGCTTACTTAATCTTAAACGGCCCGATTCACAAAAACGTTTAAGCTAATCCTCATTTTTGGATTAGTGAATTCTATTCTATTCCGGTATTTAAAATTTAATCTTTATAATATTATCAAAAAAGGTAGATATTAGGAATAGATTAAACTATATTTTACGAAATAAACTGTTAAAATTAGAGTAGAATTCGCTAATCCAAAAATGAGGATTAGTTTAAACTTTTTTGTGAATCGGGCTGAAAGAGATAGCACAAAGATGTAAAAAGATTTTAAAATAGAGAAGTGTAGGTTAGGTATATACATGTAGGTACATTGGAAAAGGCGTAAAGGGTATGCTGTTATAGTTGGTTGAAAAACAGGTAAAGATGTATACATTTTACAAGGAACTTAATATTTTTCACAGAATCAATGGTCAAAGTTTTTAGAATTGGAAAGTTTTTCTCAGAAAGTTTTTATATTATTTAAAGATAAAAACACAATCTAAGTTTAATAGGTATATATTTATTTATTAATACATTTCATCAACTAAATTACTAAACAAATATTTGATTTTATTGTACGGTATATTTATAATATATTCGTTCATTACTAATTTTTTTTTACCAATATTAATGTAAGAAAGATTATATGTCAGTGTGACTTATTTTTTCAAGAAAAAAATAAAACAGAAAATGTGAAATGGTCCCAACCGTAGAACTTATTTGGAGATAGATAGGTCGGCCCTTAGGCTTAGAGTATTTATTTTATATTCACGATTATAAAATTAGTTTTTAACAAACTTTTTGTATATTTTCCTTGATATTTTTGTCATGTGAACTATATTAGTCATATTAGCAAATACTACATAAGATAAATGTTGAATTATTATTACCAATTTAAATATTATCATAAGGTTATATAATTTGAGCTAAAAATAACTTCCTACTATAAACAAAAATGTTTTACATACAACCATTTGTTTAAACATTTTTAGAAACAAACGATATTGTTATAACAACAAAAACTGTCTTTAAACAATATACAATATCTTATTTATAAATACAATCAATACTCCCGGCACCTATTTATATTTCAAAATTCTAAGAAATCCAGGATTCCACGCAGCCTCAAAATGTATTGATTTGCGGAGCTAATATTTTAATTAGTTACTTATTTTAAGATTTTTCTTTTATAATTGTTTTTAGAGCCATTTCTCGTCACGAGCTGTTCCCCATTAGGGCTCCGCTTATGTCCCTGGAACATTGCATCGCTCCGTTTTTGGACGGCTGTGACTCCGATAATAATCATCGTATAACTTTGGGAGAATGGACAAAGTGCTTAGGAATCGAAGAGGTAGAAAATAATCGATAATACGAGCTCAAACTTATATTAGTTTGGCCGGTTAACATTTTCAACAAACAAATGATAAAACCTATGCAATTTTTTACAAATTCCTTTCGACTTTAAATTCCGCCATTTAATGTTGGGTTACATTGCCATTATTAGTAATATTCTGTACATTTTCCTTTGAGTAATATCCCGTTATATCTTGCAAGGCAGTTTTTATTGTACGCGCTGATTTTTTACGAAGTTGCTTTTCATTGTGCCAAAAGTAAAAGGGACTCGGTTGACGCAAAACTGGTCTAGAAAATGATCCTTAAAATACCAGTCGAATTATCATCAGTCATTTGGTCCACATTTTTAAAAGTTTTAAGTTTATATTTAAATTAGCCGTAAGAATTTTGTAGAAATTTTTAACCATTTATGTAGATTTTATAATTTGTTGGAATTGTAAACCGATCGAATTATTATGAGTTTGGGCACGTATGTTTGTATTTTTATTAATTTTTTTGTATTACAGTCCGAAGTCGAAGATAAGTGTGAAGAAATTGAAGAGAATTAATGGTCCTAGGAATTATATTCCCTTTAATTAGAATTAATTATATTAATAATTAATACATAGTTTACAGCCGAATATATGGTGCTACAGTTGAGATTACTTATGTACATTTATTAATAAATTTGTGTTCAATTTTTGTATAATAAGATTATTTCAATGTTTTAATAAATAATGAACACTGCCATTACATTATAAATAACAATGCTTTAACTTTAAAGTTTTGATTTGTATTGTTCAAAAGTGCCAAATTAGTATAAATGTGATTTTGTATTATAAAATTTTAAATATATAAATATAATACAAATATGTCGTTTATTTAATTCCTTATCTTGCAAAATTAGACAATGAAATATTTAAATTAGTGAGTAAATATTGTGAAATATTATGTTGTTCGTATCTTACTTTCAAATTACGAGTAAAATCTACGTGGCAAATTTATTTCCACTTGTGTCAATATCAGTTAAAAGTAATAATAAGTTATTAAAATAATTTCCCTCCAATTTTAATAAACCCACGCCAAGCCATAGATTTTTCTGCCTTGTTTACAGAATTGATCAATAGATGTCTACCGCGTCCCAGTTCATGTTCACTTGTTTCTCGTCCTCCCATTGGCTGCAACTGATCACGTGGGTCTGTGTATGTCTGATTTCCGTTAGAGCTCAGTTGGCGGGTACGCGGCAACGAACACTTCGTTCGAGAATCGAGTGCTCTTGACATACGAAAGTGAAGCGTCATGGTAAGTTGATACAAGTTTTCGTGGTATATTTTCATGTGAACGTGATAATTTGTGCACCATTGGAATCAGTGCAGTTTTGTGCATCGGCTGACCAAGTTTTATGTGCGTAGCTACAAAATTAACCGTATTTATGGATGTTTTTTTAGGCTGGTGGCAAGGCTGGTAAGGATTCCGGAAAGGCGAAGGCGAAAGCCGTTTCTCGGTCGGCGCGTGCCGGCTTGCAGGTATTGATATATTGATAATATGGCCTTATTTATGTAGAATATATCATGTTTTGCTTTTTATTTTATTTTAGACTGCATATAATTAGCATAAATACTGATAAAAAAAATGTTACAGATCTTGATTTGCTTAGTTTTGTAGTCGTTTATAATGGATAAATTTAACTTAATGTCAATTTAAAATGATTGTTTATGTTGTTTATTTATATTCAAAACAATGTTTTTGATATTTAAATATGATTTAGTTTTGTTTTTTATATATTTTCATATTTTACAACATTAAACTTTGTTCTAGGTTATTTGAATAATTTAATTTCCTAAATAGCAATGCAATTTTAATACATCGTTTCATTGTTGTACTGTTTAAAAATCTCGTTTTCTTTGTATAATTTGCTTGTTAACTTGAGCTATTATGATTATTTTTAACATTTTATGTTTGTTGTGAAGTATATAGGTTAACATATTTTATTATTATTGTTGTAAAGTTCCCCGTGGGCAGAATTCATCGTCATTTGAAAAACAGAACTACAAGTCATGGGCGTGTTGGAGCTACAGCAGCCGTTTATTCTGCCGCTATTTTAGAGTATTTAACCGCCGAGGTGAGTTATTCAAAATGGCTGCCATGTTTGTTATTCTTTGTTGTGATTAACTTTCCACAAACTTTGCTTGGGTTTCTACACTTGTTTACCGGCTTTTCAATCATTGGAAATACACTTTATAAAAGTATTTATGTTTCTCTGGTAATTGACAAATTGATTAATTAATATTTGTTTTGTAATAGTTATCATTTTTGGCGGGAAGCTAGGAAGAAGAAAATGTTTATTCTGTGCGTTAGTTCATGTTATTGTTGTTATATTTCGAAAAAAATACAAGCTGATGGCCGAATTTTGTACTGAACTGTAAGCCTTACAGATCTGTAAACAATTATGAAAATTCCAATGAAAGTTCAGAAAGTTGCGACTCTTTAATGTATAATTTTATATTAATCAACAAAATTCATTTGTTTTTGTCAGTTTTTTACAGATTTACACATCTGTAAGACTAATATACCAATTCTGAACAAATCTGTAACAAACTGACAAAAACATCTATTTTTGTTGGTTAATATGAAATTATACATAAGAGTGGCAGCTTTCGTTGCGATTTTGTTCATTATTTACATATTTACAAATCTTTAACCGTGGGTTTTATAAAGAGCAGAATAAATTTACTTTCATAGTAAAAACTAACAAATTCGAATCAATTTTATTCGTTTTTTGAAATTTATAACATTACTGTCAAAAATTCGATTGTCATCTGCCGTTTATAAAACCGGCCATAAGACATACAGTTAAAAGAATATAAGAAGTACAAAAGCAAACTATGTGAAACAGTGTCTAATGAATTATTTAGAAAAACACTCGCCATGTTTAACAAGATTTTAGTATCTGAATTAAGCTCTCGGTCATTTTTAGATGTTAAAATCTTGTGAAACATGGTGAGTATTTTTCTAATTATTTACTTGATTTGTTCAGAATAGAGCCATGTGTAATAGTAGATCAATAATCAATTTATTTTGTGTAATTACTAATATTTATTATTGCAATCAAATTTTCTTTGTTATCAAAAATTTCTGTCGCAAATTTCGCGATGCGAAATAAATTTTCTCTTCATATTTGACAAAAATCACAAACAATATTAGCTGTCATTCGGTATCTGTCTTTCGTTCATCTCTTTCGTTTGCGAGAACAACGCCGCCATCGCTGATTTGCTAATTAGAATAAATACATGCTAAAGCAATTATTATAACCAGTTTGTTCTCATTTTCATGTTTTATTCAGTGTTCGCAATTATTATTATTTGTTGCTAAAATATTATAACTTTGTTACAAAATAGGGCTTATTTTGTGATTATACACAGGTATTGGAGTTGGCCGGTAACGCTTCCAAGGATTTAAAAGTGAAGCGTATCACTCCCCGTCACTTACAACTGGCCATCCGTGGAGACGAAGAACTGGACAGCCTGATCAAAGCTACAATCGCGGGAGGTGGTGTGATCCCTCACATTCACAAATCCCTCATCGGCAAAAAGGGAGCGCATTCACAACCGGCATAAATAAATCCCCCCGCGTATTTCTCAAGCCTGTACAGATGTGTATTATCCCTAATGTGTCAATGATGTGTTTTAATATTGTTCGGCACATATAAACTGTTAATGAAGGACAGCTAGTGTCGTAAGTTTGCACTCGCTCTTTCTACATTTCGTTTTTTATATGGTATTTGTGACAATTTCTTCTTAGGTTTAAATTTAAATATGTGCACACCAGGAGCTGGTGACTTGTGTTCAGAATGTTTTAGCTACATGCGAATATAAACTATAAGAATTAAATTTGTTATTGCCATGTCAAACCGGCGTTTCGATTCTTTGGGACGAACGCTAAATTGTACGCGTACCGAAATATGTGGCAATATTAGTTAGTATAAGATTTTAAAAAGAAATATACAGAGCTCCCAAATGAGGTTCCAAATTTGATTGTAATTATTATTAGTTTTATTTTAGTTTGCTCTCATTATAATGAGCTCTAAATTAAAGACATTTATGTTTATATTCAGCATTTATAATTAGTTTAATTAGTCCTTAATGTTCATATTCTTTTTATGTTTCAGATGTCTAAATTGTAATTCATTTCATTATAATAAATGCTAGTTTTAATACTCTATTCATATTTTTATTTCAAAATTAGTACTTGAGTGCTCATTTCAATTTATATTTAAAAATATGGGTAATACATTTAAATTAAATAGTATCGTATCTTAAAAAAATGTTAATGTTTGTATACAAATTATATAGTAATATTATTGGTAAATATTTTCTTTCGAATGAATCAGTTAATAATACTACAGAACTTTTTAATATTAAAATGTAATGATTAGTGTAAATTTTGTATTTCTAAATAAAAGTTCTGATATTATCATTTATAAATATATTTAGTTTAATGTGAAATATATTCCTTTTCAGTATTTTTATAGATTTGCAGAGAGTATTAAAATGTCTTAATTTATAAAGTATTTTTGCCTTTTATACTTGTCTGACCAAAGAATTTAAACTTTAAAATGGCGGCTGAATGTTTTCATTAGTTGCCAATAGATGTCTGGAACAGTATATTTGTTATACGACTTATTAAGAATAAATTAATAAATAACAAAATAATATTAATTTATAAAGTGAACAATGGAAAATATATATGTTATTATTAACTTGACAAAATAATATGCGACTTGCGAATTCAAATGAATTTTTTGATTATAAAAGTTAAATATGCCTAATATTATTTTAAACTAATTTATTTTCATATTGAATGATTAGAATTTTGCTCAAAATTCAAAATGTATGATGAAAAGGTGTTATCGTTTTGTGATTTTTTTCCAAATATAAATAATAAGATAATTATAATTCTTCTGTGGTGCTTTCTCTACGACAGCTTTGATTGCCCGTGAGGTGACGTTTGATAAACGCCCTACACGGCATTAATACATCGTTTTTAACCGAAATCTGCGAATATAAGCAGATTGGTGTACCCACAAATGGGTGTTATGCCCTAATGATACATTTATTTATATATTTTATATAATTCTACCGGAATGCAGGCAAGGGGTCTAATAAATAATTTAGTTATGTAACCTTCTACATCAATATTCAAACAATTATTTTAATTTTTATATTTGGAGAATAATCCCTAACTATTACAGGGATTAATTAAGTTTGTTTTATTGTTGTTCCCTGGTTTTATTGTTGCTACCCTAATGAATGGACGTGTGTGTGTGTGTGGTGAGCTCGTGTATTCATGATTTCCTAGTGCATAGAACGATTTCTGTGGACACCTAGAACTTCAAGATATTCATTCCGGTACGTTCACATTTTTTTACTTTACAATTTAAAATACATCGGCCCGTATTACGAGCGCACTATCATAATAAAAACGCTTTTATGGAGCACTTCCTCATACAAAAATATACAGCTCGATTCTCTAAAAAGTTTAAGTTAATCCTCATTTTTTAATTATTCTATTCCGGTATTTAAAATTCAATCTTCAAAATATCAAAAAAGTAGATACTAGGAATAGATTTTACTAAAATTTTAGGTATAAACTGTCAAAATTAGAGTAGATTTCGCTAATCCAAGAATGAGGATTAGCTTAAACTTTTTCGAGAATCGAGCTGATAATGTAAAAGCGCGCTCTATTATATATTTATCATAAAAGTGCGCTCGTAATATGGGCTTACTTTACAGCTTGTAACACATTACTCTGGTATATTTTTAAATAATAATGTTTATTAAACAAGATTTGCATTCATATCAGAGAGATTAGTTGAAGAAGCTGCAAAAATTGTGAACAGCTGCAAATGAATCTGAAATTTTCTGTTGACAAAGGAATTAGCTGCAAGCTTCCCCACATCCCGCTCTTTTAAGATGGACTTCGTCCTTTCCAAAAACAACCCTAACAATTTTTTGTCTTTTTTACTTAACAATAAGATACATAAGTAGTTGGGTTTATAGCCATCATTTTTATGCTTTAAAAACGCTCTTAGTGTTGGATATTTGGAAATATCCTCATTATCATTGATAAAAATGGTACTTTTAAACAATGAGTATTCGCTCCGCTCATGACGAAAGTAATACCACTAACGCCATCCGTGTCAAAACGCTGAACTTTCATAAAATATAGTGCAGCCAAATAGTATGTTCGTGACGTCTTAGGGAGGTTTAACCAGTTGTGATGTTACAAAATCATTTTCGCTTTGCTCCAACTATATATGAGTTTTGCTAAAAGTTCAGCGTTTTACCACGGATGGTGTTAGTGGTATTATTTTTGTGCTAATTCGAATGGAATATTTGAATTATTTCGAGGATAAGAAAAATGTTTGAATACGGATTGCTGCAATGTTTAAACACCGATTTAACTACTGTAAAATAGTACTTTAATGAGAAATGTGAGAAGAATACGAATTTATATGTTTTAAGTTAATAATTTTAATTGTGTCCGAGATATTTATAAGTTTTTTTATATTCATAACTTTTCCGCAAGTTTTGGTTCGTAGTTTCTACAATTTTTAAACATCTTTTTAACAATTTGCACGTACCGTTATGATGAGAAATGTTTGGAAAACATGGATTTATATATTTCAAATTGATATTTGTAAAAATGTGATCGAGATATTTAATAGTTTCAACAAGATTGGTACCAAGATTTCCCCAATATTTAAACAATTATTTAACAACTTTTTAACGACAAATGTGCGTAGAATACGAAGATATTTTTAACTGTGCCAGAAATATTTAACAGTTTTTGAACATATACAAATTTATAAATCTTAAAAAGTTTGAAGTCGCAAAAATAAGAAAATACTATTTTAAAATTATTATAAATATGTAATAAATAATTTATCATTGTTTTAGAGTCTTGCAAACCGATCTATAATGATAAATATAGCAGCGAATAATCATACAACAAATCCAAAGTTTATTCTTCTTCCATAACTTCATATCCTTTTTTCATTCATACTCAACACAGGTCTCGGCAACACCCCGCCCTCTTGCTTTTAGCGCTATGCTCCATCTGTTGTCTCTTGTGTTAGGCAGAGACTGTCCCCCCCAAATGCCCCCCAATCGACATCCACGTCCTCTTGTTGGCTGCAACGCTGCTAGATGTCGCAAGTATTATTATTTTACGAAATTTTCGTGCTCGCATTGTAGATTTCAGTGTTGTATAGTATTTGAAATATAAATAATTGAACTAAGTATTTGAATTAGATAAAATATTTAAGTAATTATTTGAAATACTTGAATTTTGTATTTTTAGTTTAAATACTTTTCACAAGTATTTTATATTTTAATACATTAAAATACTATTATTTGTATGAAATACTATTTTTCAATATTTGAAATACATTTTTTTATTTGAAATACGTTTTTGTATTTGAAATACATAAGTATTTGAAATAGATTTATATATTTGAAATAGAAACCCTCCGTCATGTGTTGTCTCGTAGTAATATAACATGGAATAATTCTCTAATTTTATTCTTAAATAACACCTGCCTATGTTAATGTAGGTGTTTCTTTTTAACATTAATAAAAATATGCGAATAAGTCGAATACGAAAAACATTTTTACAATACTTTAACGTATCTGCTTTATTACAATTAAAAATAAAAGCATTTGAAATATTGGTATATTTGAAATACTAAAGAAATAATTGTATTTTACCAAACATATGAAATACTTTTGTTTAGTATTTTGTATTTTCTATCTGAAATACATTTTTGCAAGTATTTTATACAACACTGGTAGATTTTAAAAACTGTAGTAAATTTTATAATTTGGATGAGGTGATACACGCACGCACGTATAATATTAAATTCATTTAACAAATCAGAATATTTATATACGAAATTGGGATATTGTGTTTGTAAAAACAATATTTTGGATAGTCTTTGTTATACTTTCAGATGAAATGGGGGATTACGGCTCAATCGAATTAAAGGAAAATATTAAAAAAAATACGAATATATATGCTGAATAACGAATATTAATAAAAAAAAATGAAATGGTATAATTGAGATATTTCGGAAATAAAGGGTTTTTTGTTATAGCGCTTCGACACTAATATGAAAATATTTTGATTGGCGACCGAGAGACAACCTATACATGCATTACAAATAGCGTGTTAGGAGGTGGGGATTACTACCAATGGAAGTTAAGAAATTCAAATTTGAAAGGAGGGGCTAACATTCCTGTACAGCAGTTTTCAAACAGTTTTTATTTTAACATAAATTTCTTGCATTAAACTTAATAATTTAAATACATCTGTAATTATAAAGTATGTAGACTTATACAGTGTTATAATATTCATTTATTTTTATGTAAATATAACTTAAAATAGCATATATTTTAAGAACATTTAGGTCCATGATGAAAACAGTTTGATATAAAAACACATAAATGTGACGTCACGTCAATCTTTTCAAAATTCGGGAGACCGTAACTCGCTTATTAATAGGAATATTTTCACCGGATTTTCATCAATAGTCTTAGTTTTCCTAATATTTTCAGATGAAATTATTAAAAAAAAAAATGGTGTAATCCCCCATTATTTGTTCCTGGAACTTTTATGTTTCTTGATCCTGTGGAACCCTTATGTTCTGCAAAAATCATTTTGGGAACCAAAATATAGAGTAAAGTAGATACTACATTTATGTAGATAATATTTTAGTATTGTAATAAATTTTCCACTTAAAGAAGTCAGGTGAATCTTTCGAAAGACTTTCTAAAAAATCACTGCCATCATTTTGCCGCTTCATCTCGGGGTAGTTTACATCCTGAATTAAAAGCTGACAACAGATTTATTCGGAGTAATTTGCGTGCTCGTCCAATCACCGCTAGATTGTGTGTAAAAAGCGAATATGTTCGCTGTTCGCTGAGACGTGCGGGGCTTTCGGAATATGCTCGGCTTTGTCTGCGCTGTTGACGAACGCAGATAAATAGCCACACCGACACTCAACTAACGAGAAAATTGCCAATGTATGAAAATAACTAATTTAAAAAGACACTCTTTTCTCGGATGAGTTTTATTTAACAATTTAGGTGTACCAAATAAATTGGCTTACTATTGGTATCTCGGAAACTATAAGAGCTACTATGCTACGAAGTTGGTTAAATGGCCAATGTTGTGCAGTTTTGAGTGCTGATTCAAATTGCGTTGAGAAAAATTAAAAATTCCCAACAGTTTGAAAGCCAATTTTAGAAACAGTGAGATTAGTCTATGCCTATATTAGAGATGCACTCGATTTCGAGCTTTAGCTCGGCCCGGCTCGAAGCCCGCCTCGATTACGAGTCGATCATTGAGCAGGGGCCGAAGATATTTTTTATCGGGCCGAATCGGGCTAATAATTTTCAAAAATCGGGGCGAGTCAGACTTTTGATTTTGGCCCGACCCGAAAATTCGAGCTTTTCGGGCCGGCCCGAAAAATCTTATAGTTCAATCAAATGCACAGTTTCCTTAATATTTTAATGAAAACAGATGAAGTTAAAAAGGATCAAAATGATTTAATAACATCATATTTCACATCTTAACAAATAAAAATGTATTATTTTACTTCAAGAATTCAAGGTTATTAATTAAAGCATAATAATTATATTGTGATGTTGCTATTATTATTGTTATTACTCCTATACTTTTTATAACAAACTTACACTAGAAGGGTCTCTTTTTTAACTACTTATGTTAACTAATGTTGAAAGTTATAAGAATGTAGAGGTTTTTTATAAGTTTGACACGAAAAAAGTTAAACATTTCGCCTTAACATAAAAATCAACATTAGGAATGCCGGATGCACCCAATTTCGATCTTTGACCCCGGCCCGGCCTGAAGCCCGGGCCGATTTCGAGTCAATTTTCGAGCCGGGCTAGCTAATTTTTTTGTCGAGTCGATCTTCGAGTCGGGCCGGTAATTTTTATTTTCGGGCCGAGTCGATCCAAACCTCAAAACCCGGCCCGCCCGGCCCGAATGCATCTCTAGCCTATATTGTAAACCGCCACTACCCATTCTTGTGTGCGTCGTCTGCTTTATATTAAATTTTATTATGAGTATCGATGAATTTGTAGACATGTTGAAGTGCTCTATTTTCTTTGAGAAGAGACCTGCAATTTGTGTAATTTGTCATTTGGTCGTAACGTGTAGTTAAGCAGTTCCCGCATTCAAATATACAAGTAAAGAAACGTAACAACAAAAGTTTACAATGGAATAGTAATATATTCAAGTCAGGGCTCCAATAAAAAGTTATTCGGGTTTCAGACAAAGCAACAAACGAAGCCTCTGTATTGATATAACTCGCGAACTGGAATTGCAAACTGAATTACAAAACTCGCGTTAAGTATTAGGAAGACTCAGGGCCTAAAATACAGTGCAACACCTTCGCCAAAACTTTTCCGCGGAAAGATGTTTTCACTTTGAAAATACTGCACTTACAGTTGCAACATACTGCATCAAAGGAAAGACATTCTGATGGCAATTTTATAAATAAGAGGTCTTGTTGAGTTCAAAATCCACTTCCCGACATCTCGACTTTACTGTAAGTTCTCCCAAGGAACAATGAGTTTTTATTAAGACATTATAACTAATAATGTAGTTACTGTAACTTACAGTTACGGAATTATAACACTCTTAAGCTATTTAGCCTTGAACAATTTAGTCTTTTAAACTACAATGCGAAGTTATGATGTGTGGTACTTATTATTTGGCCACATAATAGTTATTAAAACGTTTTATAATTCAGTTTCATGTAAATTAGTTGAATAGATTCCCCAACCGCCAAACATAAACTTCGCGAAAATGTCAGAATCAATAAATTATCGTTGCCATAACAGGTATAATGTAAGTTAAAAAGTGTTAAGAAAATATAACTTAAAATAGCATATATTTCAAGAACATTTAGGTCCATGATGAAAACAGTTTGATATAAAAACACATAAATGTCACGTCAATCTTTTCAAAATTCGGGAGGCTATAACTCGCTTATTAATAAAAATTTTTTTACCGGATTTTCATCAATAGTCTTAGTTTTCCTAATATTTTCAGATGACATTATAAAAAAAAATGGTGTAATCCCCCATTATTGTTGTACGCCTATCACGAGCTAAACAAAACTAGAAATGAAATTTGTCATGTGTTTTCTATATTAGGTAAAAGAAGACATACTGTACTAATAGATGATTTATTTATTTTATCTGTATCGATTGCATTTCTTCCCCTCATTTATTTTTCCCGAGTCTGGTTAGTTTTATTGCAATATTTTTCTGTAAAAAGTAAAAAACACTGGCACGTTTCGTGTATAATACATATGCGTCATGCACACACAACAGGGCAAAATATAGCTGTGTTTTTACGTCGGAATCTGATCGTTTTTACTGCGAACATCGCAGCCCGCACAAATAATTAATTATTACACCAACAAAAACATAAATACGACTTATGACTATTAGGAGAAGCGAGAATCCAAATATTCAACACGAAAAATGCATTTACACACGGTTTTATCTGCTGTTCTACTACAATTTATACTAAAGTAGAAATTATTGCTCTATAGAAACTAATTTACCTGTTACAACTTTAACATTTTGGGTTTAGTACAGCTTGGATCATTTATGGATTAAAATTCCCATGAGATGGTTACAATTAGCATATTTCTGAACAAGCCAGATTACTGTAAACTATATTAAGGTTTAGTTATATATTAATGACTATATAAAGCAGTTTGATTAGTTAAGCTACTATATTCAATATATTATTAATTACAAATCGTATATTCTAGTTGTTTATTGTTTCATGATATATGCAGTGTACTGTGTACTGTCAATCTCATGTATTTTCTATTATCTAATTCTGAAATTGGCATACCGTATACATATATCTTTGAAATGTTGTCTGTTTGCTGCTATATTACTTCGAAACAAAACTTGTTTTATTTATCCATATCTGTATATGAATGAGATGGTTTCAATAACATCGAAAAATTAGAAGAAAAACGTGATGAAATAATAGGGTCACCCTGAAATTTGAGTTTTATGATACGAGATGTGGCAATCAAATAACGAGATATTTTTTTCCGGCTTCCCTATAAATTTGGCAACATTGCAAATTTTGATTTTTACATATATGATACTAGACCAAAAAATAAAATACCCGTATTTTTTTAAATTGATTAATTATTCGTAGTTTACGAGAAAATAATTATTAAAACTTTGGCAGCGTGCCTGAGTGTCTGGTCGCGAACCTGGGGGAACCGGGTTCGACCCCGACCGACGCCAAATATTTCCAATTTTAAATGGCACAAAAGTGACCCCTGTGGTGCACTCTCCACACCAGCTATGAGTGCCCGTGAGGTGACGCCTGGTAAGCGCCCACACGGTAAAATATATCATCATTACTGGTGTCTACATGTGTTGTAGATATTGGCACACCCAGAAATGGATAATATGCCGTGATGATATATTTATTTTATTTATTTGGAGAAGGGATCTGTGACGTCAGTAGGGTAGAATGATTGAAGAAGACAGTTAGACTGAGATAGATATATTGTGGTAGGCGAAAGTGACAGCAGCTGTCTCGTTCGCCATTCCATAACCTATCACAACATATCTATCTCAGTCTAACTGTCTTCCTCTACCATTCTACCCTACTGACGTCACAGATCCCTTCTCCAAAACATTAAATTGCTAATAACAATATTGTTATAAACTAATGTTTAGTTTTTATTATTGTAATGAGAAGCTATAGAGGTTTGTTTTTATATATTATGACATATATTGAAATTCGATTATGGTCACATACCCCATTAGGCAAACCGTTCGGCAGTAGCCTTTGATTGAAGTTAACTACTTTCTCGTACTCCGCCAGAATTATGTTAGTGTCAATATGAAATTCTGTGTGAAACTTAAAAAATCCGCTACAGAAATGTACGGATTGTTGAAGAATGTTTATGGTGATGAGGGTCTATCTAATATTCAAGTTTTCGAGCAGTTTAGAAGATTTAAAGAAGGAAGAAAAGAGATCGGAGATGATTAACGCCTCGGCCGTGCACTGACATTGTTTTTTCGAAATGCGAGTGATTGTTAACCAAGCATATTACAAAAAGGTTTTGATAACCCTTCATGCACGGGTGAGAAGAAAAAGGGCTGAAATGTGATGAATTCTCCATGAAGACAACACATTTTTGACTAAATACAAAATCACCGTGTTGGTACATCAACCGCACTCACTTGAGCTAGTGCCATGTGATTTGCTTTTATTCTCAAATTGTAATTCTGCGTTAAAAGGCATCAAATTCTGGGCCAATATGTAGTTATAGAAAAGCGGCAGAGCTTATGAATAACCTAACAAAAAGGGCCTGTATGCATTGTTTCTAGCAATGGAATATTCGCATCGGGCGGTGTAGGGTTCGGGGAGGAGAGTACATTGAAGGTGGCAATATTTGTTTTGTGTAATTTTATATATTGTCAATGTTCTAAGACCAATCTTGTTATTTAATTGCCACAACTCGTATGTTTTTTCGCTCGCGTCAAAAAGTTTTCATGGCGACGCAGCAAAGATTACATGATTTATGAAAATTAATTTCTTTAGAAAGTTTTGTCGCCAAATACATTCGATATGAAGAACATAATGCAATCATATAATAAAGCATAAAATGTCAAAAATTATATTTAACTGAGTTTTTTTTTTAAAAAACTTCAATTTAAGGTACTTTCGGTTGACCAAATGTAACTAAAATCTAATCAAGTGTTCATTAGCTTGTAAGAAAGAAAAATAAGACAAAAAAATTTTTGAATTTGTAGTATTGGAGTTATTGCAGCCGAAATTCTCATCACACACACACGCACAAACATATACAGACATCATCGTAAACATAATAAAATCGTATTCTAGGGACCTAAAAACGTACTTATTCATTAAAATCTTAGCATCGAATTTTTTGACCATAGACAATACCTTCCTTACCTAAAGTTGACGGAAGGCAAAAAATCTTATTTTTTTAACACAACGATTAAATTTTCAATCAGTTACTGCATATTTACAAATTTAGATATTAGTGGATTACGCTTCAAAATAAATAATGCATTTCAGGTAAGTGCATTTTGAAATGCACACTTTAAATAATATGGACGAAAAATTTATTCAATCAATTGACACTTGACCATTATCCGAATTATTTGCTAATTGGAAAGTATCACATTATCGAATTAGTAGTGAAAATTGTGTTTCTAAGTTAGGCAATTGACTTTGTAATAACCTTATTTTAATAAATAAATACATACCGTTTCAACAAAGAATATTTTTGGACACTATCATATATAAATATACCGGGGTGTCTGTATATAAATTAGCCAGCAATTATCTCGCTTATTATTACATTTAATTGTTTTAACTATATACTACAGTACAGTACAAAAAAAGTTTCCGAATAAAACCAACATATTTTTTTACGCTCTTTCCGAATCTGCAATAAAAAAATAGGGGGTCCCATTTAAGATTTTTAAGTTGACTCTTTTCCGCCCCCCCCCCTGGGGGGTGGGGGGTTCGGGGGGCCATTTTGTCAGAATCTGATGTCCCTCCAAAAACTATGAAGGTTTTGTTTCGGCACACTTTTTGTTACGATGCATTGTTTTCGAGATATTCAAGAACGTAATGTTATATGGGACACTCTATATATATAATAATAATAATAATAATAATAAGTTGTAACGAAACCAGTTGAAAAATTAAAATGTTCATAATTAACGGAAAAATTTCAGTGTCAAAAATCCAGATATATTTCTGAACACTTTTTCTGGGAAGTACATTTAATATTATTTTATTATTATTTAAATATTTAAAATTATAGATACATATACGAGAATTACATATACGCATCAGCAATACCGCCAATCTCGTCAATGAATTTGAAGAATCTCGAACATTTAGAAGAGTAGGAGGAAACTTATTTTTAGAATAAATTAAAAAATATATTAATTATAGATGTAGTTAGAATTTTTGTATTAGAAATGTTAAATACAATATGTACTTATATGTACATAGCCTAATATGGAAATGGCGAGAGGTCTTGTGCTAGCCACAACAGATTTTTAAAATTTATATTAGAAGACCTTCACCAAGTATCGCTATTGTAATGGGTGTTTTTTTTGCTTAGATAGAACTTATGAAAGAGTTAACTGTCAAACGAGCTATTATACTGCCTTCACTTTTTGACATTTATGATTGGTATACTGTGGCAAATCATCATGAATAGACTCACGCTTGAACAACGCTACCAAATTATCCAAATTTACTTTGAAAATCAGTCGTCGATTCGCGCAACTTATAGGCAACTTCGTGATTTGGCTTAACGGGTTTGTTAATAAGCCAAATTGCCGCATATGGAGTGAGACTAATCCACAAGAGACCTTATAGACTCCATTACATCCAGAAAAATTCACCGTTTGGTGCGGTTTACATTCTGGTGGTATCACCGGACTTTATTTCTTCAAAAATGAGGCCGGAGCTCGCGTTATGGTCAATGGAGATCATTACCGCACCATAATCAATAATTTATGGATGTCATTGATCCGGACGAGATGTACTTTCAACAGGATGGCGCTACGTGCCATACGGCGACCGCAACCATCGACTTATTTAAATCAAAATTTAGCGATAAGTTGATTTCGAGAAATGAGCCTATCAATTGGCCTCCAATGTCGTATGATTTGACAACTCTCGATTATTTCCTGTGGGGCTACGTGAAGTCACTGGTTTATGCTGATAAACCAGCAACAATTGACGCCTTGGAGGCCAACATTGTTCATGTTATTCGTGACATACGGTCAGCAGTGCTCGAAAAAGTGGCTCAAAATTGGACGTCCAGAATGCGCTTCGTCAAGAACAGCCGCGGTGGCCATATGCCCGAAATCCTTTTCAAATTTTAATGCCATGCATTGATCTTTCAAATAAACAAAAATTTTTGATTAAAATCTAATTTTTTGTGTTACTTTTTACAATTTGAAGTTCTATCAGGCTTAAAAAAA
Source organism: Ophonus ardosiacus (assembly GCA_943142095.1). Lineage (NCBI taxonomy): Eukaryota > Metazoa > Arthropoda > Insecta > Coleoptera > Carabidae > Ophonus > Ophonus ardosiacus. The sequence goes on from OW964824.1 coordinate 59,576,313, forward strand.
CACGCTGTACTTTATTGTATCAAAATTTTATGCTTTGGAAACTTTTTTATGCTAAACCTAAAAATATAGGCGAAGTGCGTGGCGATATAAATTTAAATTATTATAAAACAAGTCTTAAAGTATCGTTTATGTTCTTAACAATAAAAATACATGAGGCATATGTAATATATTTATCATCTTTCCTTCACTCCTTATGTTAGTTTAAAATTCTTCTCATATTAAACATACATGAGCGGTGCACTCGACGCAAGACGCCTGCCATCGATTGCCGGCGTCAGGCGTTGCACATGCGCACTGAGCGCCTCCGACGCCATTGCTCACACAGAGAGGCACATTTCGTTTGTTTAGAATATTTACTATTTATTTCCGCAAAGCCTACTAGATTCTAAAATGATGTGCAAGCGAAAACTAAGTCAGTAGCATGCGAGAGTATGTTTTGTCATGACGTGATTATGTGGTGTAGACATTTGCAGTGATTTTATTTAAATAGATGATAATAATCAATGGTGCAGGTGAGTTCAAAATTATAAATGTTTATTTATGCAAAAGAAACATTCAATAATGTTGTACACATTTTTATTAAGTGTTTTATGATTCTGTGTGTATGTAGACAATTTGCAACATGCATTAAAAATTGTTATTATGTTCAACATTTAAACAGGTAATTACATGAAAATAATTGTTAAATTTTGTATAACAACCTCACATAATTTTCTCCGCCTACGTAAATATTATTTCAGGCATAATTGTTTACATTATAAATTTGAATTCTAAACTAAAAATAAATTAAGTAAAACTCATTTCGTTTTATTATTATCTGCTATACCTAAAATAAACATTTAAAATCCATTTTGTGATAATAATTACACGTTTAACTAAATGTATTATTTTTTAACATGCGAATAAAAGTTTGTGAGCGTCTCATTAAAATTTTATGTGGGAAATTGTAGTAATTGTATGCTGGGTACGTTTCATCAACATAGAAATTATTTTAGTTACAAAAAGGAATAAAACGGACATGAAATTGATAATAATTAATTAATGAATGATATTTGAAGCTATTATAATTATATATAGATACCATTTACATTAGAGATCATTTTATATTATTATTGTAGTTATTAAATTACTTTTATCTTTAATACTATTAATTTATCATCTATTAAAAGCTATTTTATATTGAATTACAGAGCTGCTGTACTTAAATATACTTAAAAGAAAGATGAGATTATATTAATTAATTAAATTGAAAAGTAGAAACCATCTTTATCAATGACAAATTAAACTAAAGAACTAAACCAATGAAACTAATTTATGAAAATGGCTATTTTACAATTTCTTAGTTTTGCGCGTGCGCCAATCGCACACTTATAGCCGATTTTAACACCTAACCTATGAAAATGTACGATTATAACAAAGTTTCTGCAGAGAAGAGCAACAAAATATTAATTGGATTTATTTAACAATTTGTATATCTATATTCTTTTATCATATATAAATATAATGTATTAATGTACCTCAATTTACCTATGAGTTGGTTTATAACAAATGTGAAACATAAAATTCTTAAAGACTCTGGATAAGTCTAAAATTAATAATAAAGCCATTTATCGTAATTTTTCAATCAGCCTGTATATGAGAATTAAAAAAATCTGATGTGGCCAGCCCATTACCTTCCGTCGATTCTATGTATTTTGTACAAATCCCATACCTAAAGTTCCTTGGAAAAGATTCTATATATCCAGTAAAATTGTAACACTACTAATTACTACCTATTTTCTACAAATTCCATACCGAAAATACCTTGCAAAAGATTCTACAATTTATAATCTAATAAAATTATAACACGAACATATACTAAGTAATTTACACTTGACACTGACATCTGTCAATTAGAATTATTTGAATATATCACTTGTTTCCATGATTATAGCAAAGCTGGCTGATTTATGAAAGTTAATCTCTTTATAATTCTTTAACTCTATATCTATTGAATATGAAGGAAAGTGTATAATCAATCCGTATAGACAATAACATATTCTTTCATATTGATAATCACATAAAATGTCAAAAAATGATATTTAAGGACTTGAAATAAGGGAACTTCCGGTTGACCAGTTATAACCAAAATCAAATCGGCTCTTCATATGGATGTAAAGAAGAGATATACGAAAGAATTATAATTTTTAGAATTATAGTATTGGAGTTATCGTCGGAGAAATTTTTGTCACACACACACACACACACACACACACACACTCACATACACATACACTCACATACGCACACACTCACATACACACATACAGACATAGTAAAACTAGCAAATCGTATTTTAGGACCTTAAAACGTGCTTATTTATTAAAAACACCACCGAATTTTTTGACGTAAGACAATACTTTCCTTACCTAAAGGAGATGGAAGGTAAAAATAATATTAATTAATATACTAATTTAAATTTTAGACCTATAATTAATAATAAAGTCATTTCATCCTTTTTTCAATCCCACTGTATTTATATAAGACATAAATGAAAAATATTTTTGAATGGAATCAATATAGAATTTAAGACAAGGAATGTTACTAAGTGTTCAACGTTTACGAAAGTATAAAAATATTTTTTTCTAAACATGTTTAAAAATAGAATTGATATGTTGCAAATTATACAAGAAATTATTTTTTTGTTTATATATAAAGTATAAAGAATGTAGAATAAAATAATTAACAACTTCTTTTTCTTGCAGGCAGGATGTCGCCTCTGGAACCTGAGCATCTTGAGCGTCCTCCTCCTCACCGCTTACAACATCCTCCTCACTGTCCGTCTCATGCACGGTCCGGAGTGCATCACCAGTCCAGTAGCTATCAAACCAGAACCTCCTTCCAGCAATTGCCGCCACCCGCCACCAGGAAACATCTCTGCGGGCACGGTGACCATCCCAGGCGAACAACCCTTCACGCACCTCGACCTACGGATGGGACGATGGGACGCCAAGCGTCTCTATCGCATATTCGACAGCGCGGTCGTAGGTGACAAATACGCGAGTCTAAGCCAGGAGTATATGGTTAGTTTGGCTACGCAAAGCTCGTTGGAGAAGATGTTTAGTTTGGTGCAAGTTGCACATCATTGGAATGGGCCTATTAGCTGCGCGTTATATGCCGCAGGAGACGAAGAATTTAGACTGTTAATGTTATATGTTGTGTATCTTCGAAGATGTCACACTGCTATCAAAGAAAGAGTGAGTTTCCATTTGGCTTTTCCTAAAGATAGACAGCCAACAACAACTGGTATTGATTTATCAGATTTACACCGTTTTAATTGCCTAAAACCTGAAACAACAATGCAACAATTACTTAAACAACGTCCAACAACAACAACTAAATGGAGATTTAAAAATCCGTACCCTCAAAACCACTTGAGAAATGTGGCGAGGAAGAATTGCCAAACACAGTATGTTTTTTTGACTGATGTGGATATAATACCAAGTTTACGAGCGGCTGAAGGATTAGATTCCTTTTTGAGAAAGATAAGTTGTGAGGGAAAATGCGCGTATGTGATACCTACATATGAATTGGACGAAAGAGTCCGGTTTCCTAATAATAAGAGTGAGCTGGTCAGATTAGCAAATAAAGGATTGGCAAGGCCTTTTCATCATAAGGTGTTCATTTACAATCAGTTCGCCACCAATATATCAAGGTAAGGCAAGTTTTTTTTTCTTATTATACAGGGTATTAAAAAATAAGTGTCACAAATTTTGAGGGCATATAGTACTGACCAATATGAGTAAAAAAAGTTTAATTAACATTGGTCCGATCTGCAACTGTTTTTGAAAAATAAAACCTTTTTGTATTAGATTTGAAGAAAAACAATAGATAGACCATAAAAGAACAATAAAATTTTATGACACTTTTTTTTTGAATATAAGATGACCTTTGAAAGGTGCCTCGTGCCTGAGTGTCTGGTTGCGAACCTGAGGGTACCGGGTTCGATCCCGACCGACGCCAAATATTTCGAAATTTAAATGGCACAAAAGTGACCCTTGTGTTGCACTGTCCACGCCAGCAATGAGTGCCCGTGAGGTGACGCGTGGTAAGCGCCCGCACGGTACAAATATGTCATCATCATTATCGATATCTGCGATAAAGCAGATTGGCACACCCAGAAATGGGTAATATGCCGTGATGATATATTTATATTTATTTATTTATTTGAAAGGTAAACTAAAAGTCTCATTTAATCAAAATTGTCACTCTTATAGCAGAGGTAAACCCCGAAAAAACTCATTTTTCACTGCCATATGCCCTCATAATTTGTGTCACTTATTTTTTCACATTCTGTATACAATAATGTACTATTTTAATATACTCAAAATCGTACAGTAATGGGTTACTTTACAACATAGCAACCATTACTGCATAGCAATAGCAACGGTTTCGTCATTAAAATACATTTTGACACAAGGGATTGTTTATTTTTATTTTTATTGTTTATCTTCTAAATCGTTTTCAATGTTCTTTTCATCATCTAGATCCATCGGTTTGCAAATCGATCTCCAAGAAATTAATTTGTTTGGAGATTGTAAGGTACAAAAAACAATAACTGTCAAGTTACTTTGTTATTGAGAACTAGACTACTATGTTTCTTTAGATGTTTTTAATTCATAATATTATGCCGCAAAAAATTCAAATTTTAATACTAATATAAAATACGAAAAAATAGTATTCGCACCGCGTCAAAGAGATGATTTTAATGTACTCGTATGGCATTTAAGTACGAGCGACAGCGAGTTACTTGCCATACTCGTCTGGTAAACTTTCACTTTTTTACCTCCCGCTACCCTTGGTAAGGGAGGTATAGGGATCGTGCTAAAAATCACATATCGAGATTTAAGTAAATGATCACGTTTTAAGGTCCCTAGAATCCATTTTTAACATTTTCACGATGATATCTGTATGTGTGTATATGTGTGTGTGTGTGTGTGTGTGTGTGTGTGTGTGTGTGTGTGTGTGTGTGTGTGTATGTGTATGTGTATAGATTTTGTCTTTGCTCTAACTCAAATACTATCATTCAGAAAATTCTGAAACCTTGTATTTCTATCCTATTCTAATATGAAAAGAAGCCATTAGATTTTGGTGTAAATCGGATAACCGGAAATGGCACTTTACCTGAAGCTTATAATGGTTTTTCTTCAAAAAATACCATTAAATGCCTTTTTTTCGCATTTCATGCCTTATTAAAATTAAAGATTATTAAATTTTCTACAGGAATACATTAATACTTTTTCTATATATTTTACAGATAAATTTAAAAATATTTTTTTTTATTAGTCGCGAAGCCTAAGATAAAAACTATTCCTTTGTTACACAGTTCATTTTTCAAATGAATGTAACTGACAGTAAATGTTACTGTCAGAAAACTTATCACTTCAAATTAATAATAGTGATATTTTAAAAAGAAAATAGTAAATAATGTTAAGTTATATCTGGAGAATTATTAAATTTTAAAAAATCTAATTACATCACGTTATTCTACCGTAAAAAACAGTATAAAAATTATTTAAACGTTTTTTCTTTACCTTTTATAGTAAACTAGTTATGAGGTTTTTTTCAAAATAAGCGAAAATCAAGTTTTAGCCTGTAGCTCAAAAACAAAAGACAATCAAAAATTCCTGTGGTGTTTATTAGAGTTGTCTTAAACAATTGAGTCATAAAGACTTACATCATTTTTTTGTAGCATGCATAATACGAAAGTTTTTCATTGAAGGAACTCGAATTTGGTTCCATCTGTACATAAGACGGCTCTTGATGCCATTTCGTTTTGGAATTATTATACTTTTTCGTCCATTTTTTTTTTTTTTTACTAAAGTACGACTATGAATACAGATGTTCTATTACAATTTTAATCTTATATAGTTTTCAAATACCACATCTGGGTTCTCACATTAGGTCATTACGTCAAAAGATAAAAATAGACAACGTGAGCAATTAAATAAATTGAAGTGTTGAAAAAATAAAGTGGGTCAAATTCCGCTGTAAAAAATTCTCTTATTATCAGTATTCTTATCGGCTTATCAAAGAATTTCTTTTTTGTCTCTCGTTGACATTGTTTCAAATTTATTTTCGGCGAATATAATTCAAATAATCGTCTCGTAAAGATGAGTGACAGGCGAAAAAGAATAAAATTTATATTAAAGACATTTTGAGAAGTTGAACGTGATTTATGTTAGCAAGGAGAAAGAAAAATGAGAGATAATATCTGATATACAGCTGACGTTGAAATGAAAACGATTTGTAAAAATGGATCTATCCAATTTGTTTAAATAATGCGATACAGGCAGTTTTCTTCCCACCGGTTTTATTATTGAATACATCACACGACTTATTCGCGTTTCTTTCATATAAATTGTACTCATTTTCATCTTTTATTTATGGATATTCCATTTTACATATCATTTTGGGACATGATATGCCTACTTATAATATCAATCAAACAATTTATATTCTACAAGCCACGTTTTAGATTTTCTACGCCTCATCGATTTACATGCATTTTTTAGGAGGGTGAAGTTATTCATAAATGTGCGGTATTATCGTGAGGCACTACGATCCCTAATTTATATTAGTTGGCCTAGTCGCTAAAATTTTATTTTATTTAGGTCATATCACGATTTAAAATACACTGGTTATGCCACTTGTCATGTTTTTCATTGTTTCTGGTGGTCCGCTTGATACGTGTTTCCTTGAATAATCCGCTAGATGCGCTACGTGAGAACGACCCTACCACAGCAAACTATTTTTACATAAAATATAAAAAATGAAATGCATAATGAATTTATTTTTAATATAAATTTACATATTTAATGCAAACCTGAAACAATACATTGTTAGAATTTAAAATTGGAAAAACTAAATAAATTGATAGAACCGTACGCTTCCAGATTTCCATTCGGTAATAATATCTTCTTCCCGAAAATGTTTTCGACAAACATCATTCAATCTTAATTCGCGATCATCTCTACTAATTGCACATTGTCATTTTTTAAAAAGTGATATATCGAGTGGAGCATCAAACAGAGATTCTTTTTCAGTGGATTTCTTGTAACCGGTTTCACACCCAGGAATGAAACATTTTCTAATTAATTTTGTTTTCATTTTGCATTAATTGTAATATCTTTCAACAAAATATTTATATTACATTACATACAGGGTTAGTTAAAAGTATGGAGACTGCGATTTATTGTCGTTAATATTCATTTTAGGAAATTAGTATAGTAGGTACATCTAAGATAGACAAAATTATTTCCAATACAGTTGTCGGTCACAATCTTATCATTAAAAATAAATTAATTGCTAAGTAAATTACATCGCTCGAGTTTGTTTATCGCTTCGCTTTTGTCTATCTTAGATGTATGTACCTACTATTCGTAAATACTTGAACCGGTGTTTTTCCTTGTAAAAATGTTATTAAAATAAATTGAAAAAAAACAAAAACAAAAATACTGTTGTAAAGATAAAAAAACGCTCTATCGAATGGTAGAATAAAATTAACATGTTCCCATTTAAAAAAATTACACGGACAAGCGTAACTCAAAAACAATTGAAGAAAAAAAAAATTCAAGTATTCTCAAATGTAGATCAAAATTTCTTAAAAAACTTTTGTATTGAACATAATTTCCTAAAATGAATATTAACGACAATAAATCGCCGTCTCCATACTTTTAACTAACCCTGTATAATACGAATTTGTACTTCAAAACCTGTTTTATTTACCTTTCTATAAGATATAACATGTAATATTTTCAAAATGACATGCAAATGACAGATGTCAGTTGGGTCGTTCTCACGTTGCGTCTCTAGCGGAAAAAACGAGGAAACATGTATCGCTTTGGACCCTCGTTTTGTGCAGAGTGGCACAACCAGTATATTTTAAATCGTGGGTCATATACAGGATGTAACTAAACCCGTGTAACAAAATTTAAAGGCATATAGTACTGACCAAATTGAGTAAAAAAAGCTTAATCAACATGGGTCCGATCTTCAATAGTTTCCGAGATATGAGGCAGTGAAAAATAAGATTTTACGGGGATTACCTCTGCTATCTTGAAAACTATGAATTACGACTTTTATTAAATAAGACTTTTTGTTTACCTTTCAGAGGTTATCTTAGATGTGCTTTTGTTTTTTTAAAATTAAATAATTGTACTAAGTTCAATGTTGTGGCGACTTGGTCAATATTTAATTTTCATATAACTTCGTAACTATAAGAAATTGAGAAAAATGTTTCATATAAAATTTTATTGTTTTTTCATAGTCTAATTACTGACAGACAAAATTTTGTTCGATCACTGTCATTGTCAGTTTTTCTTCGATTTTTCATTTATCTCGCAAACAGTTGAAGTTCAGACCTATGTTGATTAAGCTTTCTTTACACATTTTTGTCAGTACTGTATATCCTTAAATTTTGTTACACAGATTTAATTATACGCTGTATAAATAAATAAATAAATAAATATCATCACGGCATATTATCCATTTCTGGGTGTGCCAGTATCTACAACGCATGTAGACATCGGTAATGATGGCTCATAGCTGGCGTGGAGAGTGCACCACAGGGATCACTTTTGTGCCATTTAAAATTGGAAATATTTGGCGTCAGTCGGGATCGAACCCGGTTCCCCCAGGTTCGCGACCAGACACTCAGGCACGCGGCTACACCCTGTATAATACAAATAATAACTAATGTAATTATTGGCATTTTTTTTTTTTAATATTATAGTTATTTTGTCGTTCTTGACTTATATAGCAAGATATATTTTCTGACATATGTTGTTGTTTTAATGTCAAACGAAATAATTCATAGTTTTACTAACAATACGAGGAAAACAAATAAAGTTCGAAAAGAATTGACGTCATTTGTTTGTCAAAGTTTAGAAATAAGACACTATAAAAAATTACGGCAATCTTTTAAGAATAATTTACGAATTATCCAATCTTGATAAATACCTAATAGAAATTTACTAATAAATAATAAATTTGAGTTATTATTATACTGTTAAATATTTAGGTTTAGCTAGAATTATTATTATCAGAAATAATACTATTTAAGTCACGATGAACGAATTTAACAAATAGTCCAACTAATATGGATTAGGGCTTGTATATGGAAATTTGTTATTTAAATTGATTTAATTTTTTATTTATATTTTAAGCAGAGAGATTAGAAAATAAGGACTTATGACTACATATTTCATTTATTACTAATTTTAGATCTATAGTTTACATTATAACGTTGAAGGCGAACTTATACTCGTACGCCATTTTTTAGTTGAAAAAATCTTGAATGAGTATTTCCAAGGTAATGTATATTCAAAAAATTTCTCGCCATTAAATATTAGGCCATATAAGTACATATTATATTAACATTTCTCGTACTCATAAAAAATTCTAATTATATCTATTATTCATATATTTTTTAATTCATTCTGTAAATAAGTTAGCTCTTATTCTTCTAAATATTCGAGATTCTTCAAATTCATTGACGAGATTGGTGGTATTTCTGATGGGTATATGTTATATATGTATCTGCAATTTTAAATATTTAATTAATAATAAAAAAAGAAATATTAAATGTACAGGATGGAACAAATTCCTTATATGAAAAACTTTCTTATTAAGCACGCTACAGAAAATTGGTGTAGGTCTTTATGGGCGAACTTTTTGAGACTACTTTAATAGGCATCACATGAATTTTCGATCGTCTTTTGTTTTTGAGCTACAGGCTAAAACTTGATTTTCGCTTATTTTGAAAATACTCATATCGCGCTTATTATGGGAGATACAGAAAAAATATTTAGATAAATTTTATACTGTTTTTTATGTACAATAACGTGATGTAATTAGATTTATTTCAAAACTTAATAATTTTGAGATATAACACAAACATATTTTTTAAATGGGAACATATGATGAAAATAGTATCATTGGGATTTGAATGACTCTGTGTAAACATATTCTGCTTTTGAATATTTGGGCGTTGAGTATGCACCCTCCAGACACGTGTGTACTACGAAACTTACTCATAAAGGTATGTAATGGGCTACTTGCGTACCTTTTTTTTATTTAATATTTTTGAAGAGAAGGTAAAAACTTGCTGCCCATATTTTTTCTTTTGACAAAATTTTTATTAATTAGCCAGAAAAAAATAATAAAATTTGATTATTTGAATTCCCGCCATGTATGACGTAGAATTACGCCGCACCAATGAATAGTCGTAAAGCTACAGCGTGGTGCCGTCCCATAGTAATGGTATGTTTGTGCGGGTAATGTAGATCACCTGTTTGACGTTTCAACAATAGTTTGGAGGTTAGTATTTTAGTTTATCTTTTTGGTATCGATATTTTAAATTACATGTAATTGCCTATGTGTTTATTTATAAAGTAATTAATGTATTTGAGAGACCAGAGAGAGAGAGAAAAATAAATTAATGTCAAATTCAAATTAAAACTTTCTCGCACGCCGTGCCATCTATTGATAACATTCTTAAATATGCTTCCCCTCCCCAGCTCAATATAAAGACGTCACAGAAAATTTTCTTTCTTAATTTAGTAAAAAACAAATAATTATTTTAAAATAAAATTTATATTTTTATATATGTTTTCAATATAACATTACGTATATAGTGACAGAAATCGGATTTTCAGTACCAAGCAAGTAGCCCATTGTTAGAGTGACCATAATTTTTTTAGAAAAAAAAGGACGAAAATACCAGAGGGAGAATTGAAAATAAAAATGAGAAATTTATTTAGTTTTAGTTCAATTTTTATGTAAAAAGTAATTAATAATAAGCACATATATGTAAGTCAACTAAAACAATTTCATAGAATATAACAAAATAATACAAAAATTGATTGGTACAAAAAAAAAAACCTATTACGTTCCGCATCATGTTTGTACCAATCTTTTGATACCAGTACTTTTGGGAATTTAAAATCGCATTTAAAATTTGAGGACTGCTCTGGAGTAAATAGAACATTTCAGCATTTGAACATTTGATGCGCTTGTCCCAGGTAAACAAAAAATGAACTCTAGATTGAAATAAAACTTTCGTCGAGACATTGACATGTTAAAACAATTTTTTTGTTGCTTTAAACTTTTAAACAAATTAGAAATGAATAAAATACTTAAATAATTAATGTTAGAACTAATATTTGGTGATAAGGGGGAAGAACGAAAGTACTTTCTTGATCAACGCCGAATTTGACCAGTGTAAGACGCAACATATATATTTACAAATACATAGCTAATTACGTTAAGTTTGACTCGATCAAACTATTGTTCTAAAAAAAGTACATTTACGTGTACTTAATGAACCTGTTAAGTACAGTAGGACAGGACATCATTCAAAAAGAAAGTACTGTCCTATTAAAATAAGTACATATGGTCAGCCTACCCATTGTATTAATTAATAACACTCGCACAAACACAGTAGGTATCTATAAATAAATATCTTCTTATAGTTTTCTTGATGCAAAAGTGTTAATTCAATAAAATGTTGTATTCGTATTGCTCTTGTTTGATTTGATCTTGTATGACATTCTTTCCAAGTTTACAAGGATTGGAATAGTTCAGTAAAGTTGTCACAGATGGCTGCACTAAGCTCGTTCTGGAATCTGGAAACATTTTTATAGGTATTTTATTCGGAATGCGCGGATTCTGCTAGAAAATGTGAGCTTATTATACTGAATACGAATACTATATTCCTTTCCATATACAATTGCACATGTATAATACTGTACAAGCTTAAAAAATAGAAAGCAGTATTGAATATCTTTGGAAAATGTATGTTGTATATTTACGAGCCTAATTCCAATGAAATGCAGTTGATAGGCTGATAGTTTTTACATTATGTGATTGGTCGTTGCTCTAACTGCCCGGGTGCAAATCTGACTAGAATTAACTATTTTGCCATATTACGAAAACATAACTAATTTAAAATGATTTTGAACCAAAATATTTTTAAAATATGAAACTTGTCATTCATAATTTTAATAAAAACTAATGACGCTGTAACGATATGTCGTTATAACTTCAATGCAGTTATAGTACTGCTAAGCGAAAAGAATTATATTATTTAAAATTTGTGAAAATAAAATCCGTATATTTATATATAATTCTATTACATGGATATGTATGAAACACTTACAATTTTTATTGAAAATATGTATTAAAAATCTTTTTTTTACGTTTGTTAAAAAAAGTACACGTTTTTTCATTAAAATGGATTTATAAAGAAGGTATGTCTTTTTTTCACACAATAAAAGTGCGAAAAAAGTACATTTTTTAACGAAAACGCGTGAAATAATAACACTTTACGGCACATTTTTTTCACTCTTTTATTGTAGCGTAAAAAAATTTTATGCAACTCGAGTAAAAAGTGTCTTCTTTCACTCACAGGATTTGACGAACTCGCCCGCGGCTCGTTGGGTCAAACTTTCCTTTTCGTGAAATAAGACTATACTTTTCACTCTTGTTGCATAAATAACTATTATTTAATTCATTTAAATTGCCATACTGGATCAAGGGGAAATTAAATATACGAAGAAAGAATTTGTGAAAAATTCTTCTATATTTAATTTCTTCTAGATCCAGTAAGACTATTTATATGAATTAAACATTTAAAGTGGATCACAATTAATTATTAAAAATCTATATAACAACAGATTTTGTCTTTAACAATGTACAACACAACTATAGTTTTCTGAAAGTGACAGTTAACCATCTTGACATCAATTTAGCAGTTTATTTGAATTTGCTCGCTCAAAAGTATCTTCCATGTTTTATGAATTATAAAATTATTTAAAAAATTACACTGTAAACAAAGTCTTTCTTACAATGATAGTTACACTGTTAACACATGAATGGATGACAACTGACACATGTAATTAAAGATCTGACAAATAAATAATTTAGTAATTTTTTTAAAAATATGTATTTTAAAGACCATACACATTTGGAACATGTAACAAACGCTAAAATTCATCATTTTATTCAATGAGTACCGGACCCCATAGCTGAAAATTCTTGCACCTTGTACTTATTTAGATATTTTAAGTAGGAATTCTAAAAGCTTTCAAAATTAATTATGAAGTAAATAGATTAACGTTTTTGATTAAATTCTTTGAAATTATTTTATTAACAATGTTAAACTAATAATTTCACATAATTTAAACAAACACTTTAATTTACTTTATAAATTTAATTCATTACAACTTTCAAAAATAACCCAAGAACATATATCATTAAATATGAAAGGCGTAAGAATGTTAAAATCGGATTTTGGGGACATCAAAACGTGCTCATTCACTAAAATCTATATATGCGGTTTTTAGCACGATCCCTATTCCTTCCTTAGAATAGCAGGAGGTAAAAACATAATGGCACAAAAGTGACCCCTGTGGTGCACTCTCCACAACAGCAATGAGTGCCCGTGAGGTGACGCCTGGTAAGCGCCCACACGGTAAAATATATCGTCATCATTACCGATGTCTACATGTGTTGTAGATACTGGCACACCCAGAAATGGGTAATATGACGTGATGATATATTTATTTTATTTTTTTAAAAACCTAACATATAAGTAGGTATTGGAATTATGATGCTTAACCTTAGAGAAAATATGTCTTTACTATACTTGCCATCAAATAATTATGGACAGGATATTTCTACACTGATGCCAAATTTTTTAAGTGTCTACCTGTACAAATATCTGTAATCTGTCAATGTCATTTTATATTCTGTCATTTTCGTTAGTAATTGCGTGCGCTTTTTATTCCCAATCCTATAAATTGCATTATATTGTAGACTTTTGAGTGAAACTCATAAATTAAATAGTCCTATAAAAAACGTTTAGGAAAACAAGATTTAAATGGGGAGGCAAAAACAATGGGCTACTTGCGTGGTACTGAAAATCCGATTTCTGCCACTTTATTTTAAAATAATTATTTGTTTTTTACTAAATTAAGAAAGAAAATTTTCTGTGACGTCTTTAAATTGAACTGGGGAGGGGAAGCATGTTTAAGAATTTTATCAATAGATAGCACGGCGTACGAGACAGTTTTAATTTGAATTTGACATTAGTTTATTTTTCTCTCTCTCTGGTCTTTCAAATACATTAATTACTTTATAAATAAACATACAGGTAATTACTTGTAATTTAAAATATCGATACCAAAAAGATAAACTAAAATACTAACCTCCAAACTATTGTTGAAACGTCAAACAGGTGATCTACATTACCTGCACAAACATACCATTACTATGGGACGGCACCACGCTTGGCTTTGCGACTATTCATTGGTGCGGCGTCATTCTACGTCATACATGGCGGGAATTCAAATAATCAAATTTCATTATTTTTTTCTGGCTAATTAATAAAAATTTTGTCAAAAGAAAAAATATGGGTAGCAAGTTTTTACCTTCTCTTCAAAAATATTAAATAAAAAAGGTACGCAAGTAGCCCATTATTACCAATGTAACATAATTTTTTCAAAAAATTGGCGTTATATCCTTAATATATATATTTTATTAAATAACAAGAAAACTGGATTTGACTGCAGAAGCATGTTGTTTTGGCAGATCTACTGTTCAACAAATATTCAATTATTCTTACCCTTAATTTAGATTTCACCGGTTGTTGTATTTTAACGCAAAATATAAATATAAATTTTCCACAGAGCCAATTTTTATATTTTATATTACGTATTACTGTCTTACCTTACTTATTTGTTATATTTTCTTCATTTACGATGTATTAAAATTTTTAATTAGTTCTAAATGTATTATATGACATTTGCGTTCATTCCTGGTCATGTCAAGTTACAAGCGGCAACACCGCTGGGGAATGGACAGGGTGCAGAAAGGGATAAAAGTTGAACATCAGTCCATAATCATTTGACGGCGAGTGTAATTTGAACCATAAAAACTATAAAATAGTTAAATTATAGTCATAATTTATAAGGACATTATATTCTTAATGTAAGATTATGTTCATAAACTTATACTTTTGTTTGGGGAGTACAGCTATTAACGTCAGTTTATATTCAGTAAAAGCTTTGTCATATTATGTCATGATCACTTTAGGAAATAATCTAAAGGACATAGCTGTTTATCTTTGAACGTCGCATGAAGTTCACTGACACGGGGTTATATTAAACTATAATGATTAAATACAATACAATATATCATTAAACTACCCCCGTGTGACTCTTGGTTGTCAGTCTTGTAACTCAACTCGTTTGTTATTCCGTGTGTGTAGGTGGCAAGCGAGCGTAACGGACGGGCCGGAAGTGCACATCAGCCACAGGGTGACCAACTTCGAGTTCCTGTACGAGCCGTTCTACGTTGCCCTGGACACGGTTCCGCCCCACGACGAACGGTTCCTGGGCTACGGGTTCACCCGCAACACACAGGTACCTAATCATCTGTGAACCAACATTCGCTTAATGTACGAGAAAAAATACGAGAGCGAGAGGAATGAAATTGAGAATCTTAAATCGCCTTCTAGATGTAGATTGTTGATTGATGAGATCGGGATATATAAAGCGAAAAATATACGGATTATACAAGATGGTGGCGGTTTTCAATTTTATGGAATTGTCTGCTCTCCTGTTCATTTTTCGGCAAAAACTGTGGAGTACAAAGTTTTACAGAATTAAAAGTTACATACAAAATTGATTCTTTTCACTACTAGCCTAGGAATTCACTATTATTTACCTTTATTTGACATGAGAAATTGTTTTTCACTACCACTTGCTTGTAACCATAGTAACTTAGGTCAATAATAATTTATAATGCAAATTGTCACTATTCAATCAAACTCAAGCCTCTAAATCCAAATATTATTTAACTTATTAAACTCAAGAAAGGTGTAAGTATATAATTTAAATTTGCCGCTTAATCACAGAATAGACAGTCAGAGAGAGAAACGAAAATTAGAGAGAGAAAGAGTATGCCAACAAATTTAAAGGGCTAATCGGATAAAATCGGATTGTTTTGGCATATCTTCGTATCTTACGATTCTTTGTTCTTTTCATTATCTCGACGTGAACATTTTCCGTTAGGGGTCAATAATAAAAGTATATTGAGAAACACATATTGATTTCTATTAAAAACAAATATGTTATTTTTTCAACAAACGATAGGAAAAATCGTTATCATAAGGAAAATCATTATATTTCACATATTCTGGAAGAGCTGTTGTTTCAGCTTGTCACGCCCATGTATTTTAGGCAGTGTTGTATAAAATACTTGAAAAAACGTATTTCAAATAGAAAATACAAACTACTAAATAACAGTATTTCATATGTTTGGTGAAATACGATTATTTTTTTAGTATTTCAAATATACTAATATTTCAAATACTTTCAAGTATTTCAAATACTTTTACTTTTAAATATGTACAAATATATAAGATATATTTCGGTATTGTAAAAATGCTTTCCTAATTCAACTTATTCGCGTATTTTTAATAATATTAAAAAGAAATTCCTAAATTAACATGGGCATTTGTTTTTTAAGAAAAAAATTAGGGAATTATTCCGTTACATTACTAACAGACCACACATGACTGAGGGTTTCTATTTCAAATACATAAATCTATTTCAAATACTTGTGTATTTTAAATACAAAAATGTATTTCAAATATTGAAAAATTGTATTTCATACAAATAATAGTATTTTAATGTATTAAAATATAAAATACTTGTGAAAAGTATTTGAACTAAAAATACAAAATACTTCTATTTTGAAGTATTTCAAATAATTACTTAAAATAGTTAATCTAATTCAAATGCTTATTTCAAATATATATATTTCAAATACTATACAACACTGATTTTAGGGTTAGAAATGCAAGTTATGCTAAGCGACTACCATATCATGTAAAATGTATATTCATTTAATAAATATAGGTGTAAAATGTGGCTCAAGGCCTGTGGAAGAGAAGATTTGATGGAGAAGGATATATGGGACATATTCATCGAGTCTGACGTTTGTTTCCCACATCAAAGATATAGAAAATTCTGCGTTGTAATAAATTTGTAAAGTTCAGGTATTTGTTTAATAAAAATATAATTATGTGATTATTTTATCTGATCTCTTTTTAATTCGTTAATAAAATTAAAATTTTAGTACTTTTATGTTCTAATTTTTCTTTTACCATTTAAATCAATTTAAATTTCGCGCGTAAACTTGCCAACAAATTTAAAGTTCAAGGTCATAAACGTAAAATCGCAACAACAATGGTGCCGGCAAGGAGTGTCGTTTTTGTATAAATGTATTCTGTGACAACACCTTGGAACCATTGTCATATATTAAAATAATTATATTTCAATGATGATATCAAGAATAACCTAAAATCTGTCAAACCTGTCAAACAAAAGATTTGACAAGTAACGGAAACAAAGACAACAAATCGGAATTATGTATGACTATTTCTGTCGATCTGGCCGGGTACATGGTAAAGATTCACTCGCTCCATTCAATAGTTAACAAATCCCTGGATTGGGGCCATGTTACAATAGATCTTATAGGTAGCAGTGGAAAAAATGACCAGCGCTTAAATTCCTCGCTTTTATATTAATAATACTAAATTAAGCGAACACTAAATTAAGATGAGGTGGTTCAACAAAAAACGCAAAGTAGCGAAACAAACAGACTTATTGACAAGCATAA
The DNA here is from genome assembly GCA_943142095.1 of Ophonus ardosiacus. Taxonomy (NCBI): domain Eukaryota; kingdom Metazoa; phylum Arthropoda; class Insecta; order Coleoptera; family Carabidae; genus Ophonus; species Ophonus ardosiacus. Next base: position 59,594,040 of record OW964824.1, read on the forward strand.
AGGTAAGCAACTAACGTTCCTTGGTACTAGTAGAACCCATGGAATATTGGCTGATGCAAGCACGGATTGTGATTATCCGAACAGGTTCAATTACGGAAGCTATGCGGGCAATGCAACGCAATAATGACGATCGCAAACCTCAAACCATAGACCGTTGGCCGTAGTCTCCATTGTTTGAGCCACCTCAAAATGCTACGCTCTGATGGTGAGCTTCATTCGAGGCTTCATGTTGTCTCGTAGTGCCCCGTGGGCTTCCGTCACGGAATCTGTTTGGATGAACGCCTCCACCTCCGTGATCCGTGTTTGCCTCGGCCATCCATGGTAGAATTATTGTAGGCTGTTCATGTATGAGTACATTGCATGGTTGCCAACTAAAATTGTTAGATACAATACAAGCCTTCCTATTGTTATTATTATTAAGCCCTGGCCCCTAGAAAGAGCAAGAGCTGAAGAATAATACAACCTTTTTTATTTACAGATATTTTCTATAATATATAACAGGTGGTCATAATGTCGATGTTTCTATTTTCAGTTTCAAGTAATAGAGTTATTTATTATATGATTGTGGAATATAACATATTAGTCACGAAAGAAAAAGTTTTCTTTAGTAACTAATATGTATTCCGCACGAGTATAATACAACATTTTTATTCAACACTTTTTTTAAAACTTCTTGAATCATTTTTATATTTTCGTTCATCGTTTGACACTGACATGTCAATTTAAAATTATAAAGTAGCCATTGAATGGTTATTGTTTTTTTATATTGTTATTGACAAAAATTCTGCAATAATAGGCCCATAAACCATAACAAAAATTATAAAAAGTACAATTTATCCTTAAAATACTACTCAATAAATAACGATTAAGGTCCAGGGATACAGATGACGTCACACTATTGGTATCTTTCTCGCGCAGCCTACTATAGAAACTGGTGTGAAAAAGATAGCTACAGGTTTCTTTAAAAATAAAATGCAGCTATACAAAAAACAATTATGAATTTTTAGATACCATGAATTGCTTCAAAATTAAACGAACTTTCATTTAAAAATATTTAAAAAAATTGGTTTATGGGCCTATTATTGTCTGTCATTGGGAATTATTTGAAAGAAAAATAAATTAAAATAGGTGAAAATTAGGACCTTCCTTTAAAACATATTCACTTATGAGGCCATCCAACGCATCAAGCGGTTTACGTCATAAATACAATATCTCTAGAAACAATGACGTCGTATGTTAAAAAGTTTACATGAGCATGTAAAACGGATTAAAATATAATCTGTGGATTGTCTTCATAAATCCAAATCTTTCTTAAAAAGTTAATACGTCTGGTATCATTTTTTTCCCAGTGAAATCCTATTTTATTTAAAATATTCTATTTTATTTCTATCTATTTTTTATTTTCAGAATAAGTCAATAAATTAACTACAAGCTCTTGATTTTGACATGACAGAGCATTTGACATTTTGTCAATGAACAACGAAACCAAAAACAAAATGAAATCACAATACAGGTTGAAAAGTATAATATAGACATATAATATTTAGTAATATACATGTTCAGAATTACCAATATTAAAAAAATATAATAAAACGTCATTTTTCAAAAATTTACAAAATTTTACTTAATAATAATATATCCAAATATAATTATTTCTATAAAAAGGTGTCAAATACATAATAATAATAAAAAAACTAACAAAATACCGTTAATAAAATATATTTAAAAAAATAAAGAAAATTTCAAAAATCCCTAAACGATAACGTAAACCGCTTGATTCGCTGGATAGCCCATAGTAGCAATAACGTTGAATATAGTTGCGATGCTAGTAACCACAAACTAGTTTCATCAGCCATAGATGACAGCTGTCATTGTGATAAGTAACCTAAGTATATTTCAACATGTTAATATTGATTTAAATAAATAAGTTTCATAATATTGAATTATTTCAACAATTAAATAATTTTGTAAACTTGCTGTTTATTTATAAAAAAAAAACTCAAAAATCAGTAATAATTCCTCCATGACTTCCTAAATTCTCTCACGGAGTGAGTAATGTACATTAGTTATTTCAGACACCATAGTTAGTATATTATGAGTCAGTGTTGGATAAAAATGTTTTATCTATTTTCAAATAAATAATATGACTTGGCAGCGCAGATTTGCAAGCCCGTGGCTATCAAAAGACTGTTTATGTTTTCCTTTTTAATTCCCATCCATTTTTTGGTTTTGTGTTAGAAAATAGCGTATACTTGTTTATTTATAATAGGTATTTAAAATTTTCACTGTAGAAAGAATACAAGATATTTTATTTAATGGAGTATTCATATAAGGTCTCTTTATTTTCTTATTTCTTTTACTCGGAAATTTTAACGTATAAAATGCGTTGTTTGTATATGCTATAAAGATAAACTATATTTCCCCAGAGGCAGGAAGATGTAAAATTTTCACTGAAAATGTAGAATATCAGAGCATTGAAATTATTAATATCATTGGTAATGATAATGAATTACTGTTTCATTACCACACTCTGTAAAATTAGTTATTATTGGTTACCATATTACTCGCTCTTTGTAATTAAAAATTTTGGTTACGATATAGGTAAAAGCAATAGTGCTTGTAATCCCATTGAAATCGAAAATACTAATTGATTGTACTCTTAATTAATTTTCATAATTAATTACGTATACTCGAACCTAATTATTAGTAAAAGGTATTAAAACTTTTTTACGTCCGTTAAAAAATGCACTCTTTCAATTAAAATAGGTTCAAAAAGTATGTATTTTTACCTTCCGTCACCTTTAGGTAAGGAAGGTATTATCTTTGGTCAAAAAATTCGATGGTGAGTTTTTAATGAATAAGCACGTTTTAGGGTCCCTATAATATGAATATACCATTTTTAAGATGATGTCTGTATGTATGTATGTATGTATGTATGTATGTATGTATGTATGTATGTATGTATGTATGTATGTATGTGTGTGTGTGTGTGTGTGTGTGTGTGTGTGTATATGTGTTTGTGTGTGTGTGTGTGTGTGTGTGTGTGTCTAATTGAACTACAATCTTAAATTTAAGAGGACATTGACCTAACCAATACGCCACGCTGACATTTAAAAATCTTTTCATATTTCATAATAAAAAAAAAATCTGTTGTGGCCAGCACAATACCTCTCGCCATTTCCATTTTATGTTATAGAAGTATTGTATTGCACTTCGCTATCGAACCGTCGTTTTATAACAAAAACATTACAGAACTTTACCCAAATATTGTTTTTATTGTATTTAACATGTCTTCTGCACAAACGCAATTCTAATTATATCTATTTTTCATTGTATGAGGAAGTTCCTAAATCTCAGAGATTCTTCCAATTCACAAGAAATATTGGCGTTATTTCTTATAGATATATGCATTTTATCTACAACTTTAAATATTTAATTAATAAAACAATAAGAAAGATTAAATGTACTTCCCAGAAAAAGCTTTCAGAATGTCACTAAAAACTGTTTATTTTTGACCCTGACATTTGTCATTTATAAACTATGTTATAAATATTTGAATTTGTCAAATGGTTTCCTTAGAGCCTTAGCCTCTGCGATTAGATTATTCTATATATTACAGTGCCTTTATCTCTAAATCTATGCAAGATATACATTTTTTTTAAATGTTTCAGATGTAGAATTTTATGTTCTTCAATAATACTAATAACAGAAATTTTCAAAGAATAATATTTAGAAGATTTTTTTAAAGAAGCTATTCCGTTTGTCCAATTGTTACCAAAATCTAATCAACTCTTCCCAGGAATGTCTGATTGAGGAAACTGCAGTTAAATATTTTTTAAGTCTTATAGTATTTGAGAAACCGTGGTTCCAATATCCACACACACATACACACACACACACACGGACATCATCGTAAAAATGTTATAATCGGATTATAGGGACCTTAAAACGTGCTTATCCACTAAAATCTGGATATGTGAATTTTAGCATGATTTCAATACCTCTCTTAGCGAGAGGTAAAAATGAAACAATTATTTATTTGAAAATTTTTATAATTTATTACAATGGGCTACTTGCGTGGTACTGAAAATCCGATTTCTATCACTATATACGTAACGTTATGTTGAAAACATATATAAAAATATAAATTTTTATTTTAAAAAAATTATTTGTTTTTTAGTAAATTAAGAAAGAAAATTTTCTGTGACGTCATTATATTAAAATGGAAAAGGAAACCATATGTTTAAAAATGTAACGTATAGATGGCATGCGTGCGAGAAAATTTTAATTTGAATTTGACATTAGTTCATTTTTTTCTCTCTCTGGGCTCTCAAATATATTAATTACTTCACAAATAAACACATAGGTAGTTACATGTAATTTAAAATATCGATACCAAAAAGACAAACTAAAATATTAACCTCCAAACTATTGTTGAAACGTCAAACAGGTGATCTACATTATCCGTACAAACAAACGCTATGGCTTTACGACAATTAATTGGTGCGGCGTAATTCTACGTCATACATGGCGGGAATTCAAATAATCAAATTTCATTATTTTTTTTCTGGCTAATTAATAAATATTTTGCCAAAAGAAAAAATATGGGTAGCAAGTTTTTACCTGCTCTTCAAAAATATTAAATAAAAAAAGGTACGCAAGTAGCCCATTTATGCAATTATAATAAAGTAATTAATATTAAATAATGTACAAGATGTAATGTACTATTATCATGTTCAATATATATATATATATATATATATATATATATATATATATATATATATATATATATATATACAGGGTGTATCATGGAAAGTGAAACATAGGCATTTAACATGGGAAAACAATTTAATAGTATTAGCCATGGAATTAGAAACAAGAGACGAACAAAAGTGTAACGTTTTATTACGTCAGTGCCAGAATAATGATTGTCAAAATAAATATTTTACGTAGCAAATATGAATTTTCCAAATAGAAATTTAATAATAATAATATATACATATATTTATGTATTTATTTATTTATTTATTTCTTTATTCACAAGAGTTTTGTTGCCCTTTGGTGAGTAGAATAGAATCAACTCTTAAAATAAGTCAAGTAGGAGTAAGAACAGTTCATCATCATCCTGTGATAGTAACGAACTAGCAATAAGTATCATTGTGTTTGATAATGATCTGAAAGGCAGTATGCGCGGTGACAAATTTGTTTTGTTCATTTTTGGAATGGTCACCTCATGGAGAGATATATGAGAATGGGTATAATGAAATAGAGTAAATAGTACAAAGTATTAAATATGTGCGTAACTCATCTGCAAGTGGCCAATTTCGGTCCGGTTGTGAATATAAATTACGTTACAATTAAACGCGGCTCGTAAACAAATTTAATGGACAGGAAACCGTCCTCATTCCTCGCAAAATTCGTTTTAAACTTTCAACAATACGCGATGAGTTGACTGACTTTTCTGCCTGAATTGTGTACTCGTCCACTTCACGGTAAAAATCATCTCCGCTCTCATACATATTTACTTTATTGCCAACCACTCGTACGCGTTATGAAGCGGAAATCATTCTGGTTATTTATCGTGGAGTGCTTTCAGCACTCACAGTTGGAAATCAGCAGGTTAATTGCAGCTCTTTTTCAGTTGCAGTTCCCCGAGTGCTTTTTTAATGATTCGGTAAATAACAGCGAAATATACGATTGTAAAATATTTAATATTGCTACGTGTTTCATCAAAAATTAATTAAATTTTATTTATTTTATAAATTTGAACGAGTGTTCAGAGATAGATATTTTTAAAATTCATCCAATTTATTTCGAATGTTGTAAATTAAAATGGACAGTTTTAACGAGGACAAAAACACATTAACACTTTTGTAACAAACAAAAACAGATCACTTTTATTCTAATTAATATTGTTTTTATTGTATCTGAGTGGTTCAATCAAAATAAAGTTTAAAACAGTGGTCTGTAAACCTGTAATTTACAAATAACTAAGTGACACTTGAAAACTTTCGAGCTGACCACATAATTATATTTGAAAACTAATGATTGTTTTATTTCATTCAGTAAAGTTTTCATTCCGTTTGGAGTTTCACTCGGTTTGGATATTTTGACTGAGTTTGCGGTTCTTGTAGTACTCCGAGGAACTTTGTACTACTACTGGTAACAAGATCAAGACAAGAACTGTAAAAGAAAATAAAATATTAGCGGAGAGTGCAAGGAAATATGGACTGTCCATAAACAATACTTACAGTCGCGGACAAAAGTATGGAAACTTTTAAATATTTCATTTTTTTAAAATATGTTTATAGTTCTCGCAAATTTGAATCGTATTTTCTAAAGTCAATATATCGAAGAATATATTCACAAGAAATTTTTTGATATTGACTGTACGATTTAAGTGAAATAACATATACTCGTTTTTTCGGTGGACAAAAGTATGGAAACTTATTGAAAATATTATTTTAATTATCTTACTTTCAGTTGTATTTTGTCATTTATTTAGTTGATGTTAAGATGGGTAAAAATAAATATTTTTCCGACTACTTAAGAGAAAGGGTAGTACAGCTTCATAAAGATGCTGTGAAACAGCGCAATATATATATATTTTTTAAATCAGTAAAAGTGGCATATCAAAGATTTTGAAAAAAATCGCAGTATACAAGTGTTAAAATTAATATAAAAGTAGGTGGTCCAAGAAAACTAGTGCTAGAATTAACAAAAACCATTCAGCGTCTATCCGTAAATGATCCTACTTTATCATCAAGTGAACGTTCTGCAAAAATTCGGGAACAAATTCATGTAGATTTGAGTGATCGCACTGTGATACGATGGCTGTGTGATGTAGGATTACTAGGAAAAATAACCGTTAAGAAACCTGTACTATCAAAGAAAAACAGGAGGGCCAGAACTGCATTTGCATAGGGACACTCATCGTTGACGAGTGAAAAATGGCATACTGTCCTTTGAAGCGATGAAAGCAAGTTCAAAATATTTGGTTCCGACGGGAGTCAATATGTTAGACATCTTGAACTTGCTTTCATTGCTCCAAAGGACAGTATGCCATTTTTCACTCGTGCACGATGAGTGTTCCTACGCAAATGCAATTCTGACCCTCCTGTTTTTCTTTGATAGTACAGGTTTCTTAACGGCTATTTTTAAATATAAACATATATCTTCTATAGATAGAGACTCATAAATATATAAAATAATCCGTTGTAATGTATCTAGTAACCCAAATGACTCCATGGAAACCAGATGAAAAATTAAAATGTTTGTAATTGACAGAAAAATGTGAGTTGTCAGTGTCATAAATCCAGATGCTGAACTGAAGGCTTTTTCTGGGAAGTACATTTAATATTTCTTATTTTATTATTAATTAAATATTTAAAATTATAGGTACATATATATATATATATATATATATATATATATATATATATATATATATATATATATATATATATAGATTGGCGTTATTTCTGATGTATATATATATAATCAGAAATAACGCCAATCTCGTGAATGAGTCGAAAAATCTCATTTAGAAGAGTAGGAGGAAACATTAAAAAATATTAATAATAATTAGAATTTTTGTGTGTGTACCAGATATGTTAAATACAATATGTACTTATAGAGCCTAATATGGAAATGGCGAGAGGTATTGCGTTGGCCACAACATATTTTTTAAAAAGCATTGCTATAGAAATCCTTTTTGAAGAATTTAGAGTATTCTTCAATCAATTATTAATAAACACACAAATTTCAAAATTTAATTTTATATTGAATTATTACAGGCCTTGGGTTCAAATCCCGTATAGGTAACGAATCAGTTAGTTTCAAATTCAAATTTATTTCCTGGGAGAGAATATAATCCCCTACAAAATAAAATCTTATAATTGGAGAAGTTGAGTATAATCATAATAATATTCTGTGTACTACATAATCCTGCCGTGATTTTATTTTAATTTGGCATTATTAGCATGCTCGCGGAATGCGTTGGGGGCAGGTAAGTTTGAATGTTGACTTAACACTCGTGATCTCGTTTAATTAATCCGCGATTCAAAGTTATTCGTGTTTATTGGATTAAATAATTCCCTCTCGGATAAGCCTGCGAGATGAATATGTGTATTCACAAAATGCACCGGAATTAATCATCATTATTCCACAAGTAATCATTCGGTAGGCGGACCACGAATTAAATCATTAAAACTTAGATTACATAACAAGATCAACAATTAACACGGAGACACACGATAGATATTCAAAATGAAATGATATACGAGTATTGTGTGAATGCCATAATCTAATTTGGAAAATGTTTTCCTTTTGTTTGGTACCTTGGATGATGAATATGTGGAGAGGAAATTGATTTCGCCTTCTCAAGGTTCAATGTAAAACTTAGTTTTTATTTGATATTTGGACGTTTCGAGGGACCCAAGGCCCTCATCATTAGCAGAATTAAAAATTTATTTTAAAATAACAGTTTGCTTAAACATTGACTCAAGAGTCAATTTTAGAGATATGTTTGCATACTAGATTCCCAACTGCTAAAGCCACTTCACCTCCATACTATTTACTTGAGGGATTAAAACTTGATCGTGTCTCCGACCCGAGGACAACCAGTAAGCGAAACTTTTTGGAGCATCGGGGATAACATTTTCAACCTCCATACTTGTTTTTTGAGGGATTAACACTTAATAAATAGATACTTTTAAATTTTTTTTGGTTTGGATCTCACAATCCCATGTTTGGAGGTTGAAAATGTTATCCCCGATGCTCCAAAAAGTTTCGCTTACTGGTTGTCCTCGGGTCGGAGACACGATCAAGTTTTAATCCCTCAAGTAAATAGTATGGAGGTGAAGTGGCTTTAGCAGTTCGGAATCTAGAATGCAAACATATCTCTAAAATTGACCCTTGAGTCAATGTTTAAGCAAACTGTTATTTTAAAATAAATTTTTAATTCTGCTGATGATGAGGGCCTTGGGTCCCTCGAAACGTCCAAATATCAAATAAAAACTAAGTTTTACATTGAACCTTGAGAAGGCGAAATCAATTTCCTCTCCACATAATTTGGAAAATGGATAAAATTAAGTTAAAATGTAATGTACCGATTATATATAAATACGAGATTACGCTAGTTTTTTGCCTATCGCTAAGATTCATTTAATATGTTTTCTAAATGCAAAAATTAAATATGAAAATTAAATTTCGCATTATAATTTAATAGTGCTATAATGAGCCTGTTTCGCATTTTTCAAAATCTATTTTAAATGGAAGTTTATGGAATTATTTTCTTAGTAATAATTTTTATTTTAATAATTTGTTGTTATTTGTGGAAATAATTAAATAAAAAGATTGGCGTCCTGAAAAACTACCCCCACTCCTGTGACGTAGAAGCACATACATTACATCATTAATAGCCAATAGGAAAATAGTTTTTCCATCACCTACGTTTATTCATATTATTTATATAAATAAACGTAGGCTAAAGTTTGTCACATGTTAATAACAAAATCTTTTAATTTGACATTTGACGCAAACATTGCTCATTGTAAATGAATAATAAAGTAATAATGGCTAATTCAAATTACACTCAAGCTAAATCGGACAATTAACCGAAGGACGATAGCTGGATGATGGCTGCATTTATATCAGAACGATTGTTTTACTGCTACCGAAATAAGGGATGTTAAAGAGTTGAGGTAAAATAAAATATAAAAACTGAATTTATTATATAAATTGATAATATATTTTACTTTAAAGTTCTGGTCGTGATTCTATTTGACAACTTTGACAATACACTTGACACCTTAGAATCGCTGAAGATGTAAGTACTCGGACGTCACATTCTGTTTCAGATCATGTGACATTCAAAATTTTATCCAAATTTCAAAAATTAATTGTAAAATATCTAAAGGATATTTCATTATATTTTCAAATTTGAGGCTCTTTAAAGAACAATATCTTTTCAAATTTAATACTTAGAAGTCATATAAAAATTCTTGCAACAGCCCTATTATTGAATTATAATAACAAAGACAAACAAATGTGATGCTTTAACTGTCAAATATTGTGTCTTTTTGTCATTTAAAATAAGATTTATAATGGTATAATGTCGAAATCGGTAATCGGTAATAAATAATTTTATAGAAGCTAATTGCTACCTAAATCACTTTTATACCGTAATTCTATCGGGAGCAGATTTGAACCAATGATTTCTCGTTAATTAATTAGACGGTAATCCTACTATCATATCATAATAACATTATTATATGGTATTATTTAATTTTGTAATACAAATAGGTTATACGAGCATTATTCATATCAATGATATTCCTAAGCCAGGTATTTATATACCATATGCCAGAGCCAATCATACAAATGTTCCGCTACCCATGACGAGCATATGCGATTTTTATTTTAAAAACTATTTACTATTATTGCACAAAATGTGGGACATAAGGATTCTTCGATATGACTTTTCCAACTAAAATATCTTCAAAACACTGCTTACTAACCGGAAGTAGGTCCTAACTTTCTAATTTTATCTATATGGAATGCTATATTTTTATTTTACCATCTACTTTATCGAAATTTGTCTCAAACAATAAAAAAATATGCTTTTTAAATTATTTGAAATTTGTATAACTTGGCGTAGATATTACATTTTTTTTTACCTTTTGCTAAGATAGGTATTGGATTCATGTTAAAAATCGCATATCCAGATTTTAGTGAATAAGCACGATTTAAGGTCCCTAAAACCCGATTTTAACATTTTTACTATAATATATATATTTGTATTTATGTGTGTACTTGTGGATGATAGAAGGACGAGTCTTCAAAAACTATAAGCCTAAGACCTGTTTAACTATGAATTCCTCAATCTGACATTCGTGGAAAGAGCTGAAAAGGTTTTGATAATAATATGACAACAGGAAGTAGTAGTTTCTTAAAAAATCTTTTGAATATTATTTTTTGAAAATTTGTGTTATTACTAATATTGAAGAATATAAAATTGTACATCTGATTTAAATTTTTTACTGTATCTTCTATAAATTTAGAAATAAAGACACTATAATATATAGAATATTCAGATGTAATAAATCGGACAGACTAAACTACAAGGAAACCAATTGACAAATTCAAAAGTTTGTAACATAGTTTGTAAATAACAGATAAATATCATAGTGTCAAAAATCAACAGTTTTAGTGACATGCTGAAAGCTTTTTCTGGGAAGTACATTTAATCTTTCTTATTGTTTTATTAATTACATATTTAAAATTATTGGTAAAATGCATATATCCATAAGAAATACCGCCAATCTAGTTAATGAATTAGTAGGATCTCTTACATTTAGGAACTTCCTCATACAATGAAAAAATAGATATAATTAGAATTGTATGTGTGCACAACACATGTTAAATACAATAAAAAACAATATACATATACAATATGGAGGAAAATGTATCATCAAATCGTATAGAGAAGAGTATTTTCTTTAATATATATGTAATAAAAAAATGTCAAAAAATAATATTTAAACTTTTTATATGGATGTACAGAAGAGGAATACAAAAGAATTATAATTTTTAGAAGTGTAGTATTGGATTTATTGTCGGAGAAAAATTTGTCACACACGGACACACATACACGGACACACACACACACACACATACATACAGACATCATCTTAATAATAGTAAATTCGTATTGTAGGGACCCTAAAACGTGCTTATTCATTAAAAACTCACCACTGAATTTTTTGACCAAAGACAATACCTTCCTTACCTAAAGATGACGGAAGATAAAAACAAATTAACCTGGTACGATGCCTTGATTTCTGGTAAGCACCCTTAGCGGTACATATATTTTGTCAGTACCGAAATTTTGCGAATTAAATGTGTATTGATGTACCCAAAAATGGGTAATAATTACATTTCCAAAGATCCATTCACACGCCGCGTGAAATATACTATTCCTGAATTAATCTGATGTTGAGTCCTGTAATTATTGCGTTACAAAGTTGTTGCTTACAAAATTGTATTTGTTTTGTATTATCTTTATTTGGTTATGTAGAAGGCATCCGGTATAAAATGTGTAGTTTTTGCAGAGAAGCGATGAAAGAAAAACAAAAAAGCCATCAATGAGGAGAGCGATTCAGCAAAGTGACAAAAGCTGTCACCTGGGGTTTATATACTTCACCGTGTCAAACTTTAGAGAAAAACTTGAGATAAAATCCACACACACGGTCGCATAGCTTCTCTTTTGTGCTCTGGAGGCATCAGCTGCCGAGAACGACAACGGCAACGACGCTAGCTACAGAATAGCTCTGCTGCTGTGGTTTTTAATTCCAGCTTCAGCTATGCAAACATGTGGAAAATTGTTATTGTCTCGTTGCCAAGACAACGGAGCCAAGGCATTGTTCTTAATGAAAATGCACAAGATGAAATGAAAAAATGCTGCATCCAAAGATTATCTCACACACGGAATGAAGTTGCATGAGCTTGGGGGTTGTTTCACATTTCACACATAATTGCAACTCGTTTGAGTGTGAACCAAATTAGATACGAGTGCAACAAACACTACAAGATAATGGGTGTACGAGATTCAACGCCTTGTATGGAACTGGATAGGTTTAATTTGTATTAAGAAAGAAAAATTTATCATCCTTTTCCACTCATTCCTATGCATACACTCCAAATTCGCTTTCAACACATTCATAATCGCATTCATACAAGCTCTTCTATTCCTGCCACTCTGCCACTCGGAAACGTTCTCTTCCGGAACATATCACTTACACATGGAAAGTTTACGCAAACGTACACCCTCAATCTCATCAACATATCGCACGTTTCACTGGCCCGGTTTACACCGATATCTTGCTAAGCTGACCAGACACTAAATTATGACTATATTACTACTATTTAGTTTAGTACGGTTCGTGTAAACACTGAGACACCATTATAGTCTGGTGCGTTTCGAAGCCTAACCAAAGTATAGTGCGCGACACAAATCTTGACCTGAGGGAAGGAAAAGAAATGCTCATATCGTGATATTCCATAGACGCCGTCAAATAATAAATATTACAGTAACTTTGTGTGCTTTTAACTCATTTGTGTACGCTTATGATCAGAGTGTAAACAAAACAAGAACAGAAACGAACAGTAATTGCACAGATCAACAGCCAATATAAGAAAGGCTGTGTAGCTTTAAAACTTATTTGGGCAACTACTATATATTATATTAGGTACGCGGAAAGTAAATTAATTGTTTTTCGTGTGGATTTAAATGGAGCGCATATATCAGACAGTGATTTGTACTAACAATTTTCTACAGTTAATCTTTCGTGATGGGCTTCCAAAATTAAAATGCGCCACTAGTGGCAGAATTCTGAACTGAGTGAGGTGTACATGTACATAGTGATTGTTTTATTCAGGGATTGTATTTAATCTATACGAATTTTAATACGCTTTTATCTTCCGCTATTATTGTTTTATTCGTAATAGGATTTGCATTACTTCTAATATAACAGGTAAATTTTTGTTTTAATAAAAATTAATGAACAAATTAGGAGATATGCAATTTATAGGTTAAAGTTACGATGGACTTTTCTCTGAAGAAAAGTACCAAAAATAGGAGAACATGTGCAGTTTATGGTTGTAAATAGCCGGCAGAGAAAAACAGAACATTCAAGTTTCACCGTTTTCCTAAAAAGAATGAGGGAGTAGTTGTTATAAAAAATAAATTTGGAGAACAAGTGTGCTGTGATAAATTAAAAGCTTGGAAAAGAGCTCTGAAAATTCAAAGTAAAATAAATGTACAGCTCCAGCAATGAAATACAATCTAAATGAAGGAAATCAAAGATTTTTTTATTAAAAAAAAACAATATAATGTTAACTAAAATATGATTAAAATACTCTTAACCTACAACTACTTACTAAAATTAACCCTATTAACTAAAATATTATTAAAACTATCACTAAATTATTACTACAAGAAAGATCAAACTCAATTCTACCGAAATTAATAAAAAATCACTATACTAAATCCCAAATTAAATTAAAAACTACGAAAATTAGTCTCACACCAATTGTACTCTTATGGAAGCCAGATAAAAATGTACCATTCGTTTTAATTTTGACGTTTGTGGTCAGCGCCATCTCTTGATAATTTGGAAGCCCAATAAGGTAGTTTTCCCTTGTAAATGTATGAAAATAAAGTTACGTATGCGCGTTCTCCATGTTTTCAATGCTAGGCTGTTGAAGCGATAGGTTATGTGAATTGCCTGTTGATAAAACTCATTCCTGTCCAACGCATCTTCTTCACACAGTTTTTCCTCTCTCAATTCTTCTGTGATACAGTCCTTCCATCTTCTCTTTGGCCTTCCTCGTACTCCCGACATTGAAAGTTCCAATCCTGAGGCGAGCCCGCAACGGCATGTCATTTGCGAAGAACACTATGACATACCATTTTCTGATCCTATACTTTTTATTTAGTTTTGCACTTAACACTGACATTAGAATTTTTTGAGTATATCAGCTGTTTCCATGATAAATAGCACAGCTGGCTGATTTTTAAAAGTTAATCTTTTTATAATTCTTTAACTCGTTAACCGAATAGAGAAGAACAGCTTTAATATTTATATTAACAAAATGTCAAAATAGTATATTATGTAGCAAGTGTGTGAAGCTGAAATATTTACATGAGGGTGGAGATTGCGGCACGAGCCAAAGGCGAGTGTTGCAAACCACCCGAATGTAAAATAGGCTTCACACACGTGTTACATACTATACTTTTTCTACGACCTTGCAATAAAATATATTTTTCTTCACATTGTCATTCTTTAAACGTAAACCCTCTGTATTATCGACTTGTGTAACCATGGTTACCAACGTTACGGGTGTTTAACAGCTTTGTTTTATTAAAATACAATTCAGTTTGTAATATTTAAAATAATGAACGGTGCGTGAAATGTTACTTCACAAACACTGTGCGTGAAGTAACACTTCACGCACCGTGTGTAAAAAATCAAACTTCACACATAAAAATTGATACGTGAAGTACTCACTTCACGTATGGGAGTAGAAAAAATAATATTTAACTGCGTTTTTTTAAGAAATACTGTTAGAAACTTCAAATAAGGGTACTTCCGGTGGATCAATTATAACCAAAATCTAATCAGCTCTTCATATGGATGTAAAGAACAGGAATACGAAAGTTTTAGAATTGTAGTATTGGAGTTATCGTTTGAAAAATTTGTCACACACGGACACACACACACACACACACACACACACACGCAGAGACACACATACAAACATCATCTTCATTCTTATAGTAGGCACCCTAAAACTTGCTTATTAATTAAAAACTCACCACTGAATTTTTTGCCCAAAGACAATACCTTCCTTACCTAAAGGTGACGGAAGGTATAAATTACGCTAGTTATCTGCAGTATTCTTTTTCAATCGAACAACAGTTTTTTGCAGCTAATTCTTAGATACTTTACGGCAAATGTACGGCTGTTGCCCGTAGGTATCTTTTGCGGTGTTTAAGTGGCGAATTTACTGCCGCGTTTTTTGCATATAAAGTGTGTAATGTATCGCGGCGTAAATATTAATAGGGAATTTTATTTAAACAAGCCGCTCCACACACATAAACGTGTCAAAATTGGAATTCTTGTGCAAGTCGCAATTTGCCCCAGTACCGTCCGATATTTAATAAAACCTGTACCTAACGTACACTGGAAATCGTTTTCTGATACTCATTCGTTGTGCGAAAACTTCCGATATTCAAATTTCAATAACTGGGTCATGGGTGAATTATTTACACGGGAAATTTCACCGCCGATCAAATTTATGTGTAAAAACCTTTGTGGATTAATCCACGCTACATTGCATTCGCTAAATGTCCAACAAACTGCAGCGTGAAAAATCTACACCATCGATTACCCCTGCCCGTGTATCAAAGATGCCAGTACGCTACAGCAGCGTTGGACTACGCTACTGTAATGCATGTTATGCGATGCTTATGCTATTCTCGTGTGCTGCCATATGCACGGGTAATATATGCTACATATAGGTTCCCTTCTCCTTTACAACATGCTGCAGCAGTTGTGAGATGTCATTTAATATACCACAATATCTTATAAAATATAAAGAAGATGCACAACATCTTTTATCCATATTTCCTACATAGCTTTGTTCGCAAACGGATATTCGGTCGGAGATGATAAATTCTTTGAACATTTTACAATTGACATCTTAATACCATTCATGGAGGAGAAATATTCTCTGATGTTTTAGTGGTTTGGAAGACAAAATAATTTGTAACATCATAAAATAAAAGTAAAATTCTCTATCAGCTGTACATAAACTTACTAGGACTTATACGAGATCCTCATCAGCCGAAGGACTAAGGGTTTCCACTAATTTTCAATTTTTTCTTATGTTATTCTTCATGAAAAGTTATATATATATACAGACTGTCTCTTAAATAGGGGGACATGGCTTAACCACAGATTCCTGAGGCTAAAATAAGACGATTTAACTAAACTTGCTTCTACCGGAAAGTGTACCATTTAGCCAGAATTCTGCTTCAAAGTTCTTCGAAAAAAAATTAATATTTCTTGTAATAACAGAACGCTTTATACGATTTGGATGAAATTTGGTATGACAGTTCATATGGTTATAAGTCACCTTTTAAGGTGATACTTGTTATTATGAGTGAACCACTAGTGTATGAAACTTAGGTGTCCCAACATTGATTAGACCGTAACTTTTTAATGGCGACGCCAATAACATAAAATTATTTTTTTTCAAAAAGATACATTCAATAGTAAACTTTTTTGTCTGTGTTTAATTTGTGATATCTGTTACGGTTCAGACAGAAAAAAATAAAACCTGAGTGACTGCATCGTGATTTTTTTTTAAAATAAATTTAATCTAGTAGTCTATCCAAATGTCGAACAACTCATTTTTAATGACAGTAACACTTGTTTATGGGTTGTCAAAAAATTTCTTCTCAATATTCAGAAACTAGTAACATCCGTTTGTTCGGCCTAATACTATTTTACCACCATTATTATAAATAACACGAATAAATGTGTTAGCTTACTCCTAAACAAGTTGAGAAGAATGACAACTCGTTATTGTCATTAAAAATTAGGTGTTTGACATTTGGATAGACTATTAGATTATATTTATTTTAAAAAAATTCACGATGCAGTCAGGTTTTATTTATTTTTTTTATAATTATAAAATCATCCAACAGATGTTAGTAGTGGCTATGAATATAGTTCAGTGTGTGAAACGATAATAAGATTGACATTAACACTATGAGATACCGAGACACATTTCAGTTTTATTCTTTTATTGTACAAACTTTTAATAGTAATAATAATAGAATGATATTTTCTAATTTTTGATTTATAATAGTGTTTTATTGTGAGTGTGTATTTTATTAATATAATATAAAAATATAAAATATATCATCACGGCGGTGTGCCAGTATCTACAACACATGTAGACATCGGGAATGATTACGACATATTTTACCGTGTGGACGATTACCAGGCGTCACCTCACGGGCACTCATAGCTGGCGTGGAGAGTGCACCACAGTGGTCACTTTTGTGCCATTTAAAATTGGAAATATTTGGCGTCTGACGGTATCGAACCCGGTTAACTCACGATTTAAAATGTACTGGTTATGCCACTTCTTATGTTTTTCATTGTTTCTGATGGTCCGCTTGATACGTGTTTCCTTGAATAATCCGCTAGATGCGCTACGTGAGAACGACCCTACCACACCAAACTATTTTTACATAAAATATAAAAAATGAAATGCATAACGAATTTATTTTTAATATAAATTTATATATTTAATGGAAACCTGAATCAATACATTGTTAAAACTTAAAATTGGAAAAATAAATAAAATAATAGAACCGTACGCTTCCAGATTTCCATTCGCTAATAGTATCTTCTTCCCGAAAATGTTTTCAACAAACATCTTCATTCAACCTTAATTTGCGATCATCTCTACTAATTGCACATTGCCATTTTTTAAAAAGTGATATATCGAGTGGAGCAGCAAACAGAGATTCTTTTTCAGTGGATTTCTTGTAACCGGTTTCACATCCAGGAATGAAACATTTTCTATTTAATTTTCTTTTCATTTTGCATTAATTGCAATATCTTTCAACAAAATATTTATATTACATTACATATAATACAAATATGTACTTCAAAACCTGTTTGATTTACCTTTCTATAAGATATAACATGTAAAATTTTCAAAATGACATGCAAATGACAGGTGTCAGTTGGGTCGTTCTCACGTTGCGCCTCTAGCGGAAAAAACGAGGAAACACGTACCGCTTTGGACCTTTGTGGCACAACTAGTATATTTTAAATCGTGAATTAACTCAATTTATCTTTAATTAACTGTCAAAAAGTGTTTGTTACTTAGCAACTTAATGACATAAGTGATAATTGTCTTAGGATTGGTTACTTTCGCACACGTGATCAGAAATACAAGGATTCAATTGGGTCATTTTTTAACCAAAAAAATACTTTGTAATAAACTTAACTCATTTCCAATGCTGTCTACGTATCATTTTCGTTCGGTATGCGTGGAGGCGACGACAACAATGGCGTTACAGCTTTAATGTTATGAAAATTGGTTTATTAAATTAATTAACTAAACTACCTCTGTTAATTATTATGGAATGCATTTGTCGAGATGATAGATCGATATATGTAATATGTATGTCATTTTCGTAAATTAATGTATTAGTAAATTAGTAATATCTGTCATCATTAATGAAGGTTTCCTTGTTGCGCAACTTTATTAGTAAATATGTTAAACATAAAAAGTTTTTACGTCGGCTGTTCTGTAAATTTTTAGTAAAAAAACTATAAAACTTTTTGAAGAAAAAACGATTCGAAGCCCGCCTCGATTTCGTGTCGATCATCGAGCCGAGCCGAGGATATTAAATATCGGGCCAATCATTTGCAAAAGTTGAGACGAATCGGACTTACGATATTGGCCCAGCCCGAAAAATCGAGCTTTTCGGTCCGGCCCAAAAAATCTTGTAGTTAGATCAAATGCACAGTTTCCTTAATATTTTAATGAAAATGGATGAAGTTAAAAAGGATAAAAATGATTTGATAACAATATACTTCACATCTTAATAAATAAAATATGTTATTTTATTTCCAGAATTCAAGTTAGGTTATTATTATTATTGTTACTACTCGTATACTTCAATAAAAGTGATTTTTGTTGCTACTATAATGATTTTGTGCCTTATTTTTGAGCAGAAAGATAAAGTCAGATAAAATAAGCCTTATGTAAATTATCGCACATTTTTTTTGTAAAAGATTTGTGAAAAAGTTGTATAAAATTTCGAACGCCTTTGGTAAACAAAGTGTTAAGAACTCGTAGGTCTGTAATTTTTATAACAAATTAACACTAGTAGCGTCTCTTTTTTAACAACTTATGTTAACCAATGTTGAACGTTATAAGGATGTAAAGATTTTTTATAAGTTATATATTTCTCCTCAAATCGAAGTCAACATTATGAATGCCAATTTCGAGCTTTGGCCCGGCCCGATTTCGAGTCAATCTTCGAGCCGGGCCGACTAATTTTTTGACGAATCGATCTTCGAGTCGGGTCAGCTATTTTTATTGTACCTCTTTGTATCTTCATATTCTGGCATGAAAGTTAGGGTATCTAATTGGTATTTTCCGAACAAGAATTTAGGAACGATTTCTCTTTAGATTTATGACCAGGGATGGGCACGTAAAATACGTCACGTATTATATGTTACTTTTTTACGCATAAAAAAATATTTTTTACATTGACAATATTTGAGAATTTTTTACGTAGATAATGTAAAATATTATTACCATGAGTATATTTTTTTATAAAGATATTTTCTTTAATGCTGTAATGAATATTCCAGAACAAGCAGTCCACGTGACATCAACATGTTTCTTTGATTCAAACATACAATTAGGTACAGTGGCGTAACTAGGAAAATCCAGAGGCGGGTTTTTTTCTCAGGAAAAAGGCGCCATGATAACATCGTAACTTATTTAAAGTAAAATATAAAAAAATCAACAACAGTTATATAACCTTCGTATTAAAAATAAAATTGTTTTTACAAAAAATGTAAGAAATAATTGGTATAATATAATTAAAAGTTTAACCTACGAGTTTGAGTTTCTTAAATTCATCCAAAACCAGGGTTACTCGTTACTCTTTTTACAAACTTCCGAATTGTCTGAATTATTACTGGTAAAAAAAATATTTACCTATTTTAAGAACACCATTTGTACTCTCTTTTAATGCATTTGCTTTTTTTCTCTGCCATCCGGACATCTTTTTCTCAGTTGAACTCATTATTAAAATGATATTTTGAATTTAATAAAACAGCACAGAAGATAGTACACAGTTAGGGTGTGGTTAGGGTTGTCAACTTTACAAAATTACAGAAAAGGACATTTTGCGGTCATCTTTTTCTGAATTGTGTATGATTTAAAAATGACTAGAAAAAATGCGCCGCAGGCGATTTTTTGAAAATTTTCAAGGTCAAACGTGTTCTAATGCAAGATAATATAGAGTTTCTTTACAATAAAGCAAATTTAACAAATTTAAAAAAAAATAAAATCAATAGTTTATGAAGAAAATAAGTAAAACACAATAAGATATCTAACCTTAAAATGTTAACTGCCAATATCTAATTTTACATTTTAATTTTTTAAACTGACGAAGCAGTTATTTACGGGTAGTAAATTATAATAAAATATTAACGAGGATGAGAGCATGAGCATGAGAGTAACAATTAACAAATTTGACAAGTCAACACTAGTTAACGCTACACATCAATAATTCAAAAATTCTATCGTTATTTCATTACATTATTTGCATTTACAACTTGTGTCTTGTCAATGTGGCGCTGTGAAAAAGAAAATAGTGTTCAACAAATAAAACTAATTAAACTTACTATTTAATATATTTATGATAAAATTAATAGGTATATTAAAATATTAAAAATATTAGGAAGAAAAGGATTGCAGATTGTACTAATATTTCTTTGTTTATAAGATCAAATTAAAAAAAAAAAACATAATGATTTTAATTAAATTATTGAAAAAGGCGCCTATGGCTTGAAAATCTTCACAGGGGGGTGAGCGCACCCACCTAACCCCCCCTTAGTTACGCTACTGATTAGGTACCTTCAAACTATCAACAATCAGATTAGTAGGGAAATTTATTCCTAATACATAACCTCAAACGTCAAACTTTAACACGTTAAGCGCCAACAATGTTAATTTCAAATCTTGTTTGAGAACCCATGTGGATTGCCGATGACCCACACATTTTGATTCTTGGTGGACCGCGTGGTCCGTAATTGACCCAAAGCTTATGCTACTTTATATTGGTTTTATAAATCCTAGTCCAACAGAAATATACAATATTTTATTGTATTCGGTCCCACGATAAAACAAGCTTCAATTTAAAAAAAAGCGGGACCCTGTACGACAACTTTTAAAAAAGTTATTCACATTTTTGTTCGATGTGTATTATTTTTTCTTCTGAAGGTTTCTTCTACAATGTCCATTTAATACCAAGTAATAAAAAATGAGAAATATTACTACAAAAAACTGAAATACGCTGGTGCGTTTCAGTAATAACTTACGAAATGTACAGTCGGGCACGGAGCAAAGTAAAAGTGTGGGCCATTCGCAGACCACGTGGCGCTTAACGTGTTAAACACATTTTACGTCGAAATTAGACTAAATACGTAAATTTGAAGCATATTATATTATATTTTTAATTTTTTTATATATTTTATGTAAATTTTAGGCAGTTTTGTAAAGAAATAAAATTTGAGGACATTTAAAAATAAACTGCGAATAAAAAAATCTGTAAAACTAAAATTTCATTTTCTACCTATTAATTATTAATAACATATAGTTTCAAATAATTTGAAATAGATTTAAATCATTAGCTCCAAACTTATAGAAAATGAATTTTATGCAAATGTTAAGCATTTTATGTTAATTTATCAACAGTTTCAGAATATTTCTTTTAATATTTTACAATTATTTCAGTCTCTTTCTTATAAACTTATTATAGTTTCAGTCGTTTTGGTTTTAGAACATATTTATGATAGGATTAAGAAAAAGACATGTAGTGTCGTTATGAAGAACTAAAATTATACATTATCTACGTTTTTTACTTATTTCACATTTTTTACGCATTTTTACACGTAAATGTAAAAATTTTTTTTTACGCGTAAATGTACATCTCTGTTTATGACCAGACGGAATTTTGAAATGTTTATGACTTGCAGATGTCTTTAACTAGGCTTCAAGGATTGAAGCCAAAAATATCGACTGATTTTCTAAATATCTAATAAAAATAATGCCGCTGTATTTCTTCTTGTTACAGTGTGTTTATAATTAGATGTTGACAAAACTATTGATAAATCTCAAAAGAGAAACATTTGAAAAAATAACATTTTTTCAACTGTTACCGCCATCCAAAGCCTACTAGTAAATACTTTTAGAACAGCCCTCGTTTATCTTTCTCAAAATATTATCAGTCATTATTTTCATCTTTTCTATACTATTTCTTCTTCTTCTTCTTCAGGTATACGAGATGTTCGTGGCTGACTACGAATTCCACGTCCTGTCGCCAGTGTTCACTTGCCATTGGGGCCTACAACAAAAGCGCTCACGACCCCTTTGGCGGGAAAATCAAAATTCCGCCAATCGTCGACACCTGGAGCTCTTCAAGAAAGAGGTATTCGCCAGGTATGGAAAAGACCCCTTACATATGCTCCAAAGACCCCAGCAACAAAAGAAGAAGCCTAGATAAATAGAGATAAGACGTAAGTGGATATTAAATATTCATTGGCGCTTTTTATGATTTGTTTGTTTAAAGGTAAATTAAATGGTTGTGAAAGACAATCAGAATATGAGTACTACATTTCAATTTAGCTGAAATTATGACTACATATTAGTTTTCATAAGTTTCTCTATCAAATGAAAAATGATTTAAAAAAATGCGGATAATTCATTCATCATCACATCAACTTTTTTTTATTTTTCATAAATATATTAACTACTTTTACATTTCAACTTAAATTATCATTTATCTATTAAATTATAGTTCGTCTAGAGAATGAAAGTGTAAAGAAATAATTTTCTAATTAACTGTCATTACTTTTTTTTTTTTGGAGTAAAACAATTTCTAATATTGGCATATATGTATTTATTCTAGCCTAATAATTTGGTATTTGCTCAAGATTACTTGCATTAGTATTCGCCTAATGATCTCTGTACATAACTGGATACCGGACGCAATGTTAAACCTTTGTGACTAATTGGACGCCGCCATGTTGGCGAATTTCGGCTCAATTTTAGTTGGCGATTGAAACCTTTCAAGCTACTTTAAAGTTAAAAGTTACGTGATCTTATAGGAAATTTTCATTCTCTAGACATCCGTATAGATTTTTTTTTTTTTGCAAAAACTACGTTTATTTACTCGTACATGAATTCAGGATAAAGTGTCCATTGATCTGAAAGTAGACAAAAGTTTCCACCAGTTAGCCATTCTAGAGATATATTTATTTTATTCAATTTTGACGTTTTAAACTGTCATTATTAACACCATAGCAACAACTATAAGTAACACTTTTTTCACAAGTGAATTAAATTTTTTTAAGTCACTCTCACATTTTTTTAATTCACTCTGTAACAAATAATGCATTTAAAATAACATCAAGCACGAAATTAACACTCACCATAGTACTTATCTGACATTATCAGCCATTTTCATTATTTTTCACGGCACAAATGACAGACAATAAAGCTTTTTAAATAGATGACTTGACATCTGTCATCGACGATTGTCATGCACAGTCTACTAACTGATTAGTTTTTTGTTTTGTCAAAATGAAATATTATAATGATTTTTATTGCTATTTCGTCAAAATTGAATAAAATATTGTACAAACCACGTGAGCTAAGAATGTTTATTCACTCGAAGAAATTAACTAACTCGCCCTTTCGGGCTCGTGAGCTAAACTTTCTTCTCATGAATAAACATTACCTTAGCTCACTTGGTGTGTAAATATTTATTATTAACAATGGATGATTTTTCTTTTCTGCCATTATAAATAAAAATTTAATATGGTTCTATACATGGAAATTATTTGGGAAAATATTTTTTTTGCAAAAGTTATATATTAAAAACAAAAATGGAGTCTTAAAGGTAAAGTTATAACTAAAGAAAAAACCTCTTAACCTTAACAAAAATTTAAAAACTATATACGTATTTAGAGAACTTGTTCGTATATAGTTTTTAAATTTTTGTTAAAGTTAAGGGTTTTTTTCTTTAGTTATATACATATTCTCTTGTATCTAGTGATCGCATTTTGTTCTGGGAATCTACATGCATCACTGAATGGTCTCTTAATGGGAACAACTTTGCTCTACAACATAGTATAGGTATATAGCTAGGCATACAGTAGCGACAGAAGTTGTCGGCCCCTTTGATCTCTGAGTAGCTAAAACAGGTGTCCTTGAAACCCGGCAGCCATGTTTGGGTAAGTACGCGCGCCTATTTCATATCGGTTTTCATTAGTTTGGAAGTGGTTTTTTGTTTTGTATTTGTTATAATTAAATACAACCACCAAAAAAGCTTTTTGAAAAACAAAGCAATAATTATTATTATAATAGAAATTTTCTATTTAAATAATGTTTTAATTAATTTTAGGTTTTGAGTGAACGTTATTTTTATGACAAAAATATTAAAAAGTACAAGAAAAATATAAATTTTATTTCAAATTCTTCAATTACAAGAAAATGTAGAGTGACAACAAATTTTAAATTATAATACATTTACAATAATAATAACTATATGTGAGAACAATGGTTAGTTTTGTATTGCCTTTGGATTGGCTTTTGAAAGTCCTGTTTGCAAATTTAAAAAAATAAAATAATCGTAGTCTGCAGTATAGCCTTAACGAAAGTTGAGGGGAAATCTGAACAAGGATGTGAAAATTCAATATTTTTAAGTGATGTATAATATCGTAAAATGTCATTGCGTTCTTTTATATCAAAAAAATGTCTTTTCCAATTTCACGACGTGTTGAAAAAAATGTCGTTTGGCATTTTTAAATTTGGACTGTGTGACTTTTACTTACATTACATACTGAATTAATTACGTTTTCCTTCTCTTCAAACCGTATTTAAATAGTTATTTACGTATAGAGGGCCGAAAGAAAGGGTTTACGCCTGCGGACGAAATTTGAAGCCCGACGCGAAGCTGAGGACTTTTATTTGTCCAAGGGCTTAAACTTCTTTCGGCCTGAGGTACGTACAACGTTTTACGCACAACTGAAAACAAATGAAACGTAATTTTTAATTGCATGACTAAAAGCTTGTTGCTATGTAAAAAATATTAGATGGCCAGATGGCTATGCCAAGAAACATTTAGGCGATGCGTTGTATTGGTAACCATTTGTTTTGTGTAAACAAATAATTAAAAATGTCAAGCATGGGGCTTCAACCTGAATATGATATTGAAATTTTTGAAAAAATTTTGCTAGAAGCTAATGAAGCTTTAGCGGATTTATGTCCTGGTAACTCAAAGGACCGATATCAAAACGAATACGATGTGTTACCGTTATTTGTTTTTTTTTTGTCATATTTTTTACTGCCCGCAGGGTGTAATCTTTCATTTTCCGCCATGGTAACTAAAATGTAAACAAACAATTACAATACAGTTGTGCGTAAAAGTTTAAAACGCACGATAGACGCAAATACACAAAAACAGCTGATTACTTCAACAAAACTGTCGCCATTTTGAGGATAGTACAAACTGACGCATGCGCAAAAAAATCGGCTATGTGTAGCTACATACCTATACTGTGCTCTAAAAGCCGTTTTCATAATCAAGCTTACTTTAAGATTTAAGACTTTAATTTAAATTACTTTAAGACTTTATTTTTAATTTAAAGAAATGCAGAAGTATTCGATAATTTGTTAAAATTATATTATGAAAACGAATGTAACTTTAATTTAAATTTAACGTTTTAAAAGGAAAATAAATTTTATTATGAATACGGTCCTAATTTAAGTAACTACAGTTCTTCGACTTTTCAGTGTTGGACCCGTTATCCTTATACGTATTCATTTAATTAATAGTAGTCACTAAACAAAAACATTTTTTTTTTGAGAAATATTTATTAAATTTAATTAGTTATAACCAGTTGCACCGCCTATGCTTAAATTAAGCAAAGCTTAGTGGTAGACATCTAAATTTCATGGCTTGTACTCTTTTACCTGTTTGATTAGGTTAAGATAGAAAAATTTGTTCTGTATTTTTCCTGAAATCGTTATGTAATCTACTACTTCATTGCCGCAAAATCGGCAGACAAATTTTATTTCCCTGCCTAGGCAGGGAAGTAAAATGCAACGTTGCCATATTCATTTTTACAGACAAAAAATATAGACTTTTTGTAGTTTATAATTGGCATTACTGTTCTGTGAATGGGGGATTACACCAATTTTTTTTTATAATTTCATCTGAAAATATTAGGAAAACTAAGACTATTGATGAAAATCCGGTGAAAAAATTCCTATTAATAAGCGAGTTATGGTCTCCCGAATTTTGAAAAAATAAATGAATATTATAACACTGTACAAGTCTACATACTTTATAATTACAGGTGTATTTAAATTATTAAATTTAATGCAAGAAATTTGTGTTAAAATAAAAACTGTTTGAAAACTGTAGTACAGGAATGTTAGCCCCTCCTTTCGAACTTGAATTTCTTAACTTCCATTGGTAGTAATCCCACCTCCTAACACGCTATTTGTAATGCATGTATAGGCGGTTTCTCGGCCGCCAATCAAAATATTTTCATATTAGTGTCGAAGCGCTATAACAAAAAACCCTTTATCGCCGAAATATCTCAATTATACCATTTCATTTTTTTATTAATATTCGTTATTCAGCATATACATTCGTAATTTTTTACTATTTTCCTTTAATTCGATTGAGCCGTAATCCCCCATTGTCAATTTTTGATTTTTTTCAACACAATTAGCGAAATCTTCACTAAATTTTGAATTGAACACATTTTAAGCTAAAAGCTAAAAGTATGTAATTGGATTTCGACTTGCAATGCAAAATTTTTTAGGGTATGTTGTTAAATTCATGTCATTTGAAATTCAAATCTTCTGATGTTACCAACGTAAAAAGTCCCTAATGATTAATATTTGAAAAATAAATCAAATTCTTTTAATAAATCCATGGATATCAGTACAAAATTCTTATGTATTGCAAGTTTAGAAACTGCTTTGCGAATTCTCGGCCTATCAAAATATATTCACATTTGCAAAAGTGCAGTTTCTGGGCTAATAATACAAGTAACACTATTTTCTATGCGATTTGACTGCATTTTATACTTCATATCCCATTATATTTTCTATATTTTTTTTTGTCAATTATACTCGCCGTCAAATAAATATAAACTGATGCTCAATTTTTTCAAAAATTATAATAATTAACATTGTTTCATGTGGATTTGACTTTATAATTGTATTTTTACGTCAGAAACACAATGAAAAATTGTAACTGTCAGTGAAGTCATTCAAAATTATCGGCGGCAACAGTTCATAACTAGGATGCTGCCATCTACGTTGAGCTTTGCCCGGCTACTCCCATTAAAGTTTGCCTTATTTCGAAACAGTCTATGTAATGGCGCCACAGAATCTCGTCCGCGCGAACAATCCATGATAAGCCGCGAGATGGCGAAGTAGTAGTAGGTACATGAATCAAAATTGTGCCCAAATCATGAAACAATAGGGTAGTTGCGCATTTTCCAATTTATTTTTTTTCTGAAAGAATTGTTCAAGTTATTCACTTTAATACATATTTTATGTCTGGCAATGTATATTTTTCAAAATATATTTTTTTTTTTACAAAAATTCTTATTTCAAATTTTCCCGTGGTGACGTGTTTTATTATTACCAATCAGTCTTCCTTGCCCTAGCGGTATACTCTCGGCTGTACACTCTATACCCAATACTACCATTTTTATTTGAAACGATTTATATGTTTGAGAGAAGCACTATTTCAAAAGAAATTATTCATTTTCACACAAATTCATTAGTTTCATTATTTTGTTTAAATCTGCTCATATGGAAAAGAAAAATAAAATATGATTTTAACACGTAAAACATGGGTTGTCACTAAAAATGACATGTACATTCACTGGAGTGTGCAGCCACCTGGTGGCAAAATTATGAAGTTGTGTCTATATAAGAATTAAATATCTTGAAAATATATGGTATTCAAGTAAATAATTGCCGCCTCGGTGACCGAGCGGGTTAAGGCAGCGTTCAAGCGACATTCATCGCTCGGCTCTGGGGTCGTGGGTTCGATTCCCACCAGGGGCTTGGATGTTGTGCGTGTGCCAAAAATATGCCATTAAATAGCCCCGGGCCAATGTACGAAAGTACGAGGCCGAACCCAATTAAAAAAAAGTAAATAATTATAAAATATACGTACTATTAAATAATTCCACCGCGAACTTTATTTATGGAAATTATGAATGAAAAGTTTTATATTTTCTAATAATTTTTACATTAATATGTTTAGAATTTGATTATATTTCATAATTAATAGGAAAAAATAACATTTATTTTTTTCGCAACTACCCTATTATAACAATCTAATATAACCTCATAGTTTCAAACGCAAATGTCAAATGGGGACTGGACAGGCATAAGTGTTGCGTTTCTTTGTTGCCCTCTAGTGGTGTTACCAGTAACATTGTATCCGCATACTTCTTATGACGTAGACATTCGCGGGTCTTTCAAAAACTAATATTAGTGCATTGGGTCGTTATTTGCACAAATTATAAACTTGATTTTGTGAACAAACTTAAATCTCATTTTACCATAGTAAAAAGTAAAATCCTCGGTCGCGGTAGGCGCCTTTTTTTCTATTTTTAGCGATAATCTCAAAAACCGCTGAACGGATATTGATACTGTTTTCGCTGTTCTATATAGAGAAAGGATTATGTGTATGAAACATTAATCTATGATAAAAGTAAGCAGAGCAGTGGCGATTTTAGTGAAGATACTTTTAAAAAGTTAAACAAAAACTAGAACAAAAGTTAGAGAGGAAATTTGGAAAATTTACAAAAAAAGTGTGAAAAATTGATAGTAATTATGAATCCACGCTTGCGACTTGCAACCGGTAATTAGAGCAAAAAGTGTTGCAACAACTTTATAAAATTTCGTGATTTATACGAATTATAAATCTTTGCAATACAAGTTTGTGTCCATCTTCACAAGGTAGAAATGAAATAAATAAATATCCATAGCAACTATATAAAATGAGCGAATAAGAAGTAACTTGTAAAATAGAAACCTGTCATGTCGCCCTAAGTTGCACTATACACTAGATAACCTAAGAATAAAATTACTAAAAACCTCCAACAGCTGTCAAATTTAAATTGATAATCTACAAATTGAAATATAAACAGTTTATATTTAACGAAATAACACATTAAAAAATAGCAGACTTACATATTGTAATTATGGTAAGAATACTTAGAATTAACATGATAATAAAAGTTCATATTGTTTTTCATTGATTCCTCGACATATTATGTCCTTCAGCAATTATTGTTGAACTTCCATCCAATTGAACAACTTCAAGTGCCGTACATGGCAATACTTCAAATTCTGATATAATTGCACATAAGGAGAATATAAAATTGCATAGTTTTTATTTAATCGTCAAAAGGTGAAAATTTTTACTTCAATGTTTATAACAAAAATACGAAAGTATCCATAGCAACAGAGCAATTGAAATCAGCAAACGTCCTTTACGTAAAATATTTTTTAGACGACCATTGTGATAAGTATGACATATCAACGTAGTATCCTAACACTGAAAGTTGAACTTATCACATTAGTGTTACGATATATTTCATATCGTAATAGTTGACACGGTTGCTATGTTACTATGTCATTATTTTCTGTCGATAGGTCTGTTCGTTTGTATGGTTCTAGCTGCACTAACTTGTAATTTTTTGAAAAATATGTTCGTTTGTGTATTCGAAGTTGTCTGCACTGTGTTCGTTTGTAGTCGTGCATGTTGCACTAACTTGTCTTAACTGTACTACCTCCCGAGCTAGTACACTTAGTGCAGTGCGCAGTGTTTACAACGACGTTACAATTTGTCACATAGGTTGTCGTCTATACTTGTAACTATAATTTTTTCATCAATCTGCAAAATCTTATTCTATATTTTAAAAATGAATGAAAGGAAATGTGTTTTAAGAATATCAAAGAAATAAAATGGAAAAATAAGTAATATATCACTGCATACAAAATATTTATTAAAAAAAAGTTTTAATTTAACTGAAAACTATTAAAATCGATATAGGTATGTGTAATTCACATTTAGTACAAAAAATAAGCATTAATGGATTTTTCATATTGAAAGAATTGCAATAAATTTTAACTAAATGGAAAAATCATTATAATGATACATATTTATAAATGGCGTTGCTAGTTAACCTACAATCTGCACTAACTTGATTAATTAGTGTTCGTTTGAATTTCGAAAACAAGTCTGTACTACGTTGCACTAAACTACACTGTGACGTATTCTCGGTACATTTTGTACAATTTAGTGTAATACAAACGAACAGACCTTTTATGTATACATTATTCATTTGTCAGCTGTCCGTACGTTTGAACCTAAATTTCAGTTTTGAAAAAAATTAAAATTTATTTATGCTCGTCTAAAAAATAATGTTCATAACTTTTATGAAATACAAATATCTTAGCTCGTGTGTATTGACTTGCACTCCGCTACGCGTCGTGCGTCAATTTACACTCGCATGATATTTGGTATTTTTCATAACTTGTTACGAAAATAACTATATAATTATTGTAACGTCAAGTTGTAATTATTTTATTTAAATACATATGTTTGAAGAAAAAATATAATGTGTCATTCGGAGTAGGAATGACGAATTCCGATAATTTTGGTACCCGAGTACCCGAAACAACTACCCGGATACCACCCTTTACCCATTAATTACCCGATATCCTTTAAATACCCAATATCCTTTAAGTACATATACATAATTCGTTAATTTGTTAATAACTAGTTACCCTTATATTAGCAGTTTACTTTTTATTAAAATTCATAATTAGTGTTTACATATATTTATTAAATAAAAAGTAATACAAATAAATAATATACTGTATCTCTATAAGAAACAACATAAATTATATTACCTATAGTATGATAATAAAAAGCTCTTCTTTTAGATACAATCTTTCCGGCAGTTGAAAACTGTTCGGGTAATTAAAGGGTATCGAGTAATTAACGGACAGCGGGTATATTTCGGGTAATCGGGTAAGAAATTTTATATCCGGGTATATTATTATCGGGAAGGTTCCGAGTATCCGAGTACTCATCGTCATTCCTAATTCGGAGTAAAAGTGTCATTGTGTGCCTCGCGAGTAAGAATCACTTTTACTTCTAATAACGCAATATACTATTTTTATTCAAAAATGACAGGTACATTTACTAAAGCTATAATTAAATTTCAATAATGCAAAAAATTGCTTTAATATAGCTTAATTAGGAATAGTTTTAGCGTAGTAGGTGCAACTGGTTATTATTTATTATATCATGTAAACTTGTAAAAGTGACCCCTATGGTGCACTCTCCACACCAGCTATGAATGCCGGTAAGCGCCCACACGGTAAAATATATCGTCATCATTACCGATGTCTACATGTGTTGTAGATACTGGCACACCCAGAAATGGGCAATATGCCGTGATGATATATTTATTTTATTTATTTATTTATGTAAACTTTGGATCATCCAAAGTTTTTAGGTGCTACGCTTAAATCTTAGTTTATTATGTATATTTACTTAGAGCTTCCAAAACAATGCGCTACTACTATTATGTTTATTTTGCTTGCTGCTTTTTATAATATATTTTTTTTTTATAATGATACCATCTCCGTCTTGTCTCTAAGTGCATTCCTATGTATTGTATACCTCGCCCTGAAGTAATTGCCTACGGATGCAGTATTCGCCAGATCAGTATTGTATTTTGAGCAATAAATGAAGTGGACGCCAGGGCTTCGTACAGTCATAAGGGTTGCAGAGTATTTTTATATCACTCATCAGTGTTTGTACGTACACCCATGTGCCAAATGTAGATATACTTTACGTCATAGGTATTGTTACGGAATATTAATAAATAAATAAGTAAATAAATACAGGGGATGGTCATTCCATACGCGAAAGACTGGAAGGCAATTTTTTTGTAAATATTGTAAATGTATTAACACCAAAATAAATATGTTATGTTATAGTCTGTTCGCTCCTAGCTGAAACAAGCCGATAATTTATTACCCCAATAGTTATTATCACAAACCATAAACCACTTTCTTGAGCCTTTGTTCATCAAACGGCGGTCAGTTGTAAATGGAGTGTTGAACAAGGATTGTATTCAGTTCGTTTTGATATATGCGTTTGTAAATTTTTAAGAGAATTTTTTGAAATTATTTTGAAATGTATTTACAGCTAGGTATTATCATTGAATAGGTATAATTAAGAATTACCTGGAAAGACGTTTTCGGCTAATGACATTGTTTTCGGGTTTGGCCATCATCATAATTTCTAGGAATTATTTAATCTACTATTCATTTAAGTCACCCTTTATTGAATTTCGTTCCTTTATAATCCCGGTTTTCTTTCGTCTTAACTCAGTTTACATGTAACATTAGTTAGCAGCGGTTGTAAGTGAAATTTTAAATATGGAAATGTGGAGGCCCTGGGATGTCGACAATGCTTCTGCCAGTGTTTATGACGAAAAAAATTTGTATATATTTTCCTGACAGTCCTAAGCCTGTAAAAAGTGTGAAGGAAAGTTGCCATTATTTGATTATTTTATGACGAGTATAACTGTATACTTGTAATAATGACATTTTCCCTTACTTATGCAGATTTCGAATACGTCCCTGTTCCACACTATCTGAGGATTTTCTATTTGTTTGTGGTAATATCTATTGGGGTAATAAAATATCGGCTTGTTTCAGCTAGGAGCGAACAGACTTTACAAGTTTAGTTAAGTACCTACATGTTTTCTACTTAGTGACTGGATATACATAGTGGCTGGTAGTGCGAGCTCGGTTTTAACTAAAACACTGTTTTTAGAAATGTCAAATTCAAATTTCAATATTTAATTTCACCCTTATGTTTAAAGAAGGATTTTTGAAAAAATATTTGTTTGAATACAAACTATGTTCTGCATAAAAATCATATTTTGATAAATTTGATATTAATAATTTTTATTATTAAATAATGAAATTTGACATATCTTAAAACAGCGTTTTAGTTAAAACTGAGCCATTGTGGCCAACAGAGCTAGCGTCTAGCGTCGCCATATTCTGCCAAATGATGCCGCGCGAAATTTGAATTCATATGTGAGAACTAAAGAAAATTCGGCAAACAATTAATTATTATTTAAAAATACACCACTGAATTACAAATAAAGGTATTATATAATATTTTTTTGTATAATTCATCTTTAATTATACAAATATTTGCATACAAATAATAAATCTGTACATACGAAATATTATATTGAGTTCGATTTTTTCTTCTTCAAATTAAGTGCTACTAAATTATCTTTAATCGAAAAAAGTTTCATATTATCAGTAATCAAAAAAAGTTTCATATAATCAATATTCACATTTGATTTTATCGTAAAAAAAATACCGTATTATTTTCTCTTTTCACAACTAATATTATTTTAAAATTGTTTTACTGTAATTTTTTTGATATTTTCCCGAAATTTTGTATTTTATCGTAAATAACTTCATTATTATTCTTTAACAGTATTATATTTCATTCAAATATTGTATTTTTATACCTTTGTTGCTTAATAATTTAATTCTGAATGCATCGATAAAGTGCCCTATTACATTTCAACTGTAATATGATATAAAATTTTTACTACCATATAAATGAATTTTATCGAATAATATAGTTTTCGTTTATATTAAAATAAAATTACTATTACCAAGGCAAATTATTACAAATATTTTAAAAGTATTAATATATTTCACGAAAAATAATGAAAAACATATAAAATAAATTTGAAATTCAATAACTCTTCCGTTAGCGAAAAAGATTATATTTTAAAACTATAGTATGAAAGTATGAATTACATTCATATTTATAAATTTTTGACATATATTTGAAATATTAATCGAGATAGAATTTATTTTTGTACACCATTAAATAGGCCATAATAATATTTATTTTTTAAAGGTGAAAGAAAAGGCATGAATGGTCCATGTGTATTGTGAAATTCTTTATTACGGACGTTTCGGGCTTAAAGCAAGCTCATCCTCAGCTAATAAAACATATAAGTTAACAAGAGCGGATTAACTAGTAAATGTATACTATCGTTGAATATACAAGAATTATTAAATTTACTTTACTTACTTATCCAAAGCCTTTATACCTTTCGGTGTCAGGCGTGTTGAGTTGAGTGGTGGTTATTAAATTTATTAGTACAAAATCTTAAAGTTGTATTAGACACAATGATCTATTTGAACTACGTCGATAACATTTCAATCAAATACAGTATTTCAGCAAACCTCCGAATCAATCCGGAGTTGGTGAAATATTGAAGAGAAAAGCAGGAAACATAACCCACCAATGAAGTCATGCGTATGAATTTAGGGACTTTTAAGTTTGTGAATATAGCTTAAAACATATAAACAACTTCATAACTTATATGTATTATTAGCTGAAGATGGGCTTGCCATAAGCCCGAAACGTCCGTAATAAAGAATTTCACAATACACGTGGACCATTTACGCCTTTTGTTTCACCTTTAAATCATTCAACGATTGGTCCTTCCATCCCTTCTACAATATTTATTTTTATTATATGAAACAATTTTTCTATTATTGCTGGTTTAGAAGTGAATAAAAATATAAAAATCGATGAAATAATTTTACAATTGATTTTTTCTACTCCCATGCGTGAAGTGAGTACTTCACGTATCAATTTTTATGTGTGAAGTTTGATTTTTTGCACACAGTGCGTGAAGTGTTACTTCACGCACCGTTCATTATTTTAAATATTACAAACTGAATTGTATTTTAATAAAACAAAGTTGTTAAACACCCGTAACGTTGGTAACCATGGTTACATAAGTCTATAATACAAAGGCTTTACGCTAAAAGAATGATAATGTGAAGAAAAAATATATTTTATTGCAAGGTCGTAGAAAAAGTATAGTATGTAACACGTGTGTGAAGTCTATTTTACATTCGGGTGGTTTGCAACACTCGCCTTCGGCTCGTGTCGCAATCTCCACCCTCATGTAAAAATTTCAACTTGCCACATAATATACTATTTCATCACCATTATCCAGTATCTATAAGTACCAGTAAGCTATGAGCCCAACTTATGTATGTGATATGAGCACATTTATTGGTTAAATGGGTAATAACCTATTTCTTTGGTCGCTAAATGGCATAGGAAAAGAAAGAGCTCAATATTTTTATTTAAAAAAAAAATATGTAACTGGTTATCTCAGAAGCAGAACCATAGTAATCGTTCGGTGATCATTTATTACAATAAAAATCTTTTTGAAAGTTTAAGTGTGTTGTTTTTACTACTGATTCAGTAATTTTATTATTATAAATTATTTTACAATTGTAAATATTAATTAGCAGATAGAATGCCTTTGGAATGACCACCTATCGTGCACTGTATAAATGTAGTACACTGAGCACACGAGAAAGCCCTATACTGTTGTAAAAGTATAGCTCTTTCTAATGCCTGTTAAAGTCTTCCTCATGCACCAAGGTCCCTACTATGTACATACTATATGTTAATAAATATATCCTATTTCGTCAATTGAATATTTACTCTATACCCTTTCTATGTACTTCCATATCCATGTATGTATTTATTAATAACAGTATATTTTTTAGAGTTTAGAGAGTTGGGAAAGGACAGGTACGTATTAAATGTTTTCCTATTTTATTTTACTTTATTTTGTAATAATGACACAGATTTTTTAAAAACTTTTTTAATGATAATGAAACAAATAATATATATATATATATATATATATATATATATATATATATATATATATATATATATACCGTGAGTTTCAGCTAAGATGCAACATTTACTTTACTGTTATTAATGTATTACCATGGATACTAGTTATTATATGTACTGCATCGTTCCAGATAAAATGCAACATAGGTTGTCAAAGTTGTCAATGTCAAATTAATTTTTCTTATCATTACTCTTCAAAGACGTTTAGAAAAGAAGAAATGATTCGAATGGTTACTTGGTAGGTACAATGTTTATAATTTAAGAAATGTGTGTGATATGTTCAGTTTCGAGAATATTTTCAAAACTTAAGTGATGGATGTTTGTGTAAGTATCATAAGAGGACAAGAACAAAAACTGCATGGACTGAAGAAAAGAGAAATAATTTACTAACAATAGAAAATAATTAGCTATCTATGAAAATTTTGGCAAATATATTAGCAAAACTTCTGTATTTAGATTATTAAAAGACGACAAATTTCATCTTTAACATTTTAAAAATCACTATGAGTTAAGAAACAATGACAATGAGAAGAGAATTGTCTTTTATGAGCTACTTTTTGAGAAAATTAATATCGATCTGGTTTTGATGAGCAAAATTTTGTTTACTGATGAAGCAAATTTTTTTTACAACAGGAGAAGTAAATTCACAAAATATATTTGGAACTGCTATATAAAATAAGATTATACCAAGTTTAAATAACTTCCTTTAGTGGTTTTTTTTTTTTAAATCTAAAGTATATACAAGAGAAATTGAAGAACATTAATTTATAATTAGAGGGACTTCGTCAACAATCTGTCTATGAACATTTTTATAATCGTCTAAATTATAGTTTAATTGTTAATGGTGCAGTTTTTGAAAATATGTTCTAATTTGTGATTGAAATATATTGATTCTTTATTGCTACTACTCTTACGTTATTTATGCATCAGTAAAACTAGTATCCATAGTAATATATTAATAACAGTATAGTAAATGTTGCATCTTAGCTGAAACTCACGGTTGCTAACATATTTATTCGTCTTATTTATAACAATGGTAGTAAAATACTATTAGGCCGAACAAACGGATGTTACTATGGTAGAAATGAAATGGCAGAAGACTTACGTCATCAAAAAATATCCCTGAAGTAATGACGTCATATACTACTAAGTTTACATAGGATACTAATTTATAAGGCGCGAGCAGTCATGTTACTTTGTTGGTCTTTCTTGACAAGTTTAGGTTAGTGTTCTGTGTTGACAAGCAGATATGGGGACTCGTGACAGAATGACAGCTAGTAATATAAATGACAAATGTCATCATTTTTCATTCCAAATTTCATGATATTTTCCAATTTCAGGTGGTTTATCTTCTTACTAATGATTCGAGTTTGCGCAGTTATACGATTTTGGTCAGCTGTTTTGTTAAAAATTAACCTTGTAATTTGGCGTCATTTTCTGTTATATATATGATTGACGAATTTTCATCTGAAGAGTCGTATGAATCGGGAAATGTTTGGCGAAAATCCGAGGTCAAAGAATGAAAATTATTTAGAACAGTAATAGTAATCATGTAAGTACATACATAGATGTCAAATGTCAATATTTTTCATTCCAAATTTCATGTGATTTATGTAACTCGCCAAGTAAAGTCCACGCACCTGGTGACAAAGAAACCACGTGAACTTACAAAATCTTGATATTTTGAATTAAAATTTATGACATTTGTAAGTTATGTACATGATTACTAGCTGTCATTCTGATACGGGTGCCCATATCTGCTTGTCAAGATTTGCTTATTTGCAGGGCATTTGCTCCTCTCTAAAAATACATAGTTTAAACATTGATAACAAGAGAAATATTTGAAAAAAAAAATACCTTTTGAACGGCTTTCAACGGAATTAATGGCCCACAATTCCCATTCGAAATAGTTCATGACAAGGTTAGTTTCTGAAATTGCTTTTTTAAGCTTTATATGAATTATAAACTGACAACCAAGTGACAATAGTGACAGGATATTCGATCGATATAAAATTTAATGTAAACATTGTCATGCCAACGTATCGGTATAAAAATGAACTACAATTATTTCAAATAATTTCAAATTGCATAAAAGAAAAAGAGATTAACTTAAAAATACTTGTAAATTTCATTAATATATACGTTTCTTAATACTAGTATTTTTCTTTCTTTTGTATTTAAAAATAAATAATTTTTACAAGTTATATTTGATTTTATAAAGTTTTTTTCAGATCTATGACGTAGGTCTTCTGCCATTTCATTTTCACTATAGTTTCTGAATATTGCGAAGAATTTTTTTGACAACCCATAAACATTTGCTACTGTCATTAGAAATTAGTTGTTTGACATTTAGAAAGACTGCTAGATTAAATTTATTTTTAAAAAATTCACCGTTTACTATTGAATGTATCTTACTAAAAAAAATATATGTATATATTTTACGTTATCGGTGTTCATATACTAGTGGTTCACTAATAATAACAGTATCATATTAAAAGATTACTTATAATATAACCATATGAACGGTCTTACCAAATTTCATCCAAATCGAATAAAGCGTTCTGTTATTATAAGTAAAATTAATTTTATTTTGCGAAGAACTTTGAAGCAGAATACTGGCTAAATGGTGCACTTTCCGGTAGAAGCAACTTTAGTTAAATCGTCTTATTTTAGCCTCAGGAATCTGTGGTTAAGCCATGTCCTCCTATTTTAGAGACATTCTGTATATAGAGGAGGCTGTGGGATGCAGTCGTGATTTTATAATAATATAGACCGCGGCATTTAATTTAATAAAACAACAATGGCGGATGTAAAACGATCGATGCGGTGTTGTCAGATGCCGCGGGTTATAAATGTTACAGTGATCACTTTCACCTTCACACAGGTTACATTCATTTTCTACGATAAAATCCTGTATACATGATAATAATTATTCACCCAGACATATGGCTACATGCTACATTATATGAATAGGATTATTCGTAATGAAATCTCTGTAATATTATGTAAAATTGTTACTAAAACATGTTAAATTTCAGTCCCTTGTTTCACCATAAATAACATTCTATTTGTTTAGCTGTTGTAACCTATTTATTCTCACTTTAAATCCTACCCATGTATGTATACAAGTTGTTTATTATGTCGGAGTTTTGCAATATGCCGGAATTTACCGTACAGAATAATTGGCTATTTTCTTTATTTTTAAGTTCAAATTTCAAAGTTGGGGCGTTTTAAATACCATTTTTTGATGTGAAAAGGTCCTTATTCTACTTTAGGTTTCCCCGGAAGCAATATCATCGTCATCAGTGGCGTATTTACGGGGGGGGGGGATATGGGGGATATATCCCCCCCATGAAATCGGAAAAGAGTAAAAATCAAGACGTTTGAATACTGTTTCACGATTTTTTTGCAATATCATGTAATGTTATTATAGAACAGGTCGCCTAAAAACCAAGGCGTTGTTATATTTTTATCTACGATAAACTTTTTGATTATTATACAAAATATTTTTATATATGCCTCCCAAGGGTCATGTCATATCCCCCCCCCCCAAGGGTCATGTCTGGATACGCCACTGATCGTCATGTTTATGATTTCAGGTTTTTCATATTCAGGTACGTATTGTACAATTATATACAACGTGTTTCCTGTAAAATAACCAGTTTTTTACCTCTCGCTAAGAGAAGTATTGGAATCAATCGCATATCCAGATTATAGTGGATAAGCACGTGTTAAGGACCCTATAATCCAATTATAACATTTTTACGATAATGTCCGTGTGTGTGGATGTATGTGTGAATGTTGGATCTACGGTTTCTCAAATACTATAAGACTTACAAAATATTTAACTGCAGTTTCCTCAATATGACATTCCTGGGAAAAGCAGATTAGATTTTGGCAATAATTGAACATCTGGAAATTTTTGTTCTTACAATACAAGAACATAAAAATTCTCCATCTAATACACTTAAATTTTTTATTATATCTTGTATAAATTTAGAGATAAGGACACTATAATATATAGAATAATTTAATGTAATTCATCGCAGAGGCTAAGGCACTAAAGAAACTAGTTGACAAATTCAAATGTTTATAACATAGTAATGTTTATAACAATCAACAGTTTTAGTGACATTCTGAAAGCTTTTTCTGGGAAGTACATTTAATCTTTCTTATTATTTTATTAATTAAATATTTAAAATTGTAGTTAAAATGTATATATCCTCCAGAAATACAGCCCATCTTGTTAAAGAATTGGAAGAATACAATGGAAAATAGATGTAATTTGAATTGTATGTGTGCAGAAGACATGCTAAATACAATAAAAAACAATATTTGGGTAAAGTTCTGTAATTTTTTTTTTGTTCTAAAACGATGGTTCGGAAAACAAATGCAATACAATGCTTATATAACACAAAATGGAAATAGCGAGAGGTCTTGTGCTGGCTACAATAGATTTTTTTTTTTGGAATTTTAATGATAACTCGACGCTCATTTTAAAAAAATACACGTACTAGATGTACTCGTATTTTTATCTCCCGCTAGCCTTAGTAAGGGAGGTTTAGGGACCGTGCCACAAAGTGATTTTGGTAAATGACCACGTTTCAGGTTCCTAGAATACGATTTTATTATTTTTACGATAATGTCTGTATGTGTGTATGTGTATGGATTTTGACAAGGCTCTAAACTCAAGGAAAGAATTCATTACATTTTGGTATAAATCAGGTAACCGGAAATGGCACTTTCCTTGAAGCTTAAAATAGTTTTCGTTCAAAAAATAGCTTTAAATGCAATTTTTTTGCGATATATGTTATTATAAGAAATTAAATTTTCTGCATACTTACTTTTCGATATATGTTATACATAGATAAATATATGAAATAATCTATATTATATATCCCGGAGCTTATATTTTAAGGATAAACACAATTCCTTACTTACATAGTTCAGATTTCAAATGTATATAACTGACAGATAAATG
This sequence comes from Ophonus ardosiacus, assembly GCA_943142095.1. Classification (NCBI taxonomy): domain Eukaryota; kingdom Metazoa; phylum Arthropoda; class Insecta; order Coleoptera; family Carabidae; genus Ophonus; species Ophonus ardosiacus. Next base: position 59,635,259 of record OW964824.1, read on the forward strand.
TCACTGTAAAAAAAGAAACCTACCATTTCAAATTATTAATGTAATAGTAAATAAAACAATTATACCAAAGCAAAGGAATATAATAGAAGTTAAAAAAAAATCTGTTGTGGCCAGCACAAGACCTTCCGTCAATTCGATGTATTTTGTACAAATCCCATACCAAAAGGTCCTTGGAACAGATTCTATATAATATCATGTAAAATCGAACACGAACACATACTATTTTTTGCAAATTCCATACGAAAAGTTCATTTGAAAAAGTTCTACAAATTCAATAAAATTATCACATAAACACACACTAAGTAAAATGCACTTGACACTTTCTTCATTTCTTCTTCAGCTTTCCCCTATTTTATTAGGGTCTATTACAGTCGGTTTAATTTCACAAGTATATTTTTACTCCATTATATAGTAGTTTAGTAGTAGTATTAATAGTACAATTAACTTCAGCCTAAACTAAGTGGAGGAGAAATCTATAAAAATTGACAATAAAATATATTCAAGTATTCCACTAACAATACTTTGTTCAAAAATTAAATAGGTTCGACTTTTAGAATTATTCATTCTTCCACCAGACTCATATTCATTATCAACTTCTGTTCCTTATAGACACTACCGATAAAATAACACCTTTATCTTATCATCCTTTCGAAATTTTCCTCTCTAAATCATAATAAAATATTCCTTTCTACGTTTTTACATTTCTGTTCTTTCGTTTTATATTTATTACATTCTTTTCTCAGACTAAAATGATTAAGAAATCTTTCAATCATCTTAAATTGCACAATTCAAACTGAACTAAAGTTCAGATGTTAAGTTTGCTTCGACTTCAAAGAATTCATGGGAATAACTACCTCTAGTTTTTGCTTTAGAATAAAAGTTTGCTTAAACATTGTAGAACAATGTTTCATTAGAGTTTTTCTAAGTGAAAAATGGTTGAGATGCACAATCTTAGAGACTCGGAGTGGAGTATTATCCCCAAATCCTTGCCGAATACCAACAGATAATCCTAGTTAATCCTTTGAGTATACCTTGCCTTCTGCCCTCCACCTGATCTAGGGTAATTGTTAGCAGAATATTACGTATAAGAAGCACATAGTACCACTCTGTGTATTTAAATTACAAAAACTACTTACCAGTATAATACCTCTACCTAACCAATTCATTTTATTTTATAACTAAAGAAAAAAACCCTTAACCTTAACAATAATTTTAAAATCTATATACGTATTTCGAGAACTATGTGCCTGAGTGTCTGGTCGCGAACCTGGGGGAACCGGGTTCGATCCCGACCGACGCCAAATATTTCGAATTTTAAATGGCACAAAAGTGACCCCTGTGGTGCATTCTCCACGCCAGCAATGAGTGCCCGTGAGGTGACGCCTGGTAAGCGCCTACACGGTACAAATATGTCATCAACATTACCGATATCTGCGATAAAGCAGATTGTGGCACACTCAGAAATGGGTAATATGCCGTGTTGATTATGAGCTTCAAGTAAAGTGCCATTTCCGGTTATCCTATTCACACTTAAATCTAATGGCTTTCTTCCATATTAGAATAAGGTGTACAATGTTTCAGAATTTTCTGAATGATAGTATTTGAGTTAGAGAGGAGACAAAATCCATACACATACACATATAAACACATACATACAAACTATATATTTAAAAAATCTGATGTGGCCAGCACAAAACCTTCCGGTATTTAATTTTTATTAATTTAAATACATACCTACGTTTTTACTAATGCTGCAAACTATATTATGTTCCATTGCATATAACTGTTGCTTTATTTACTATTTTCTTTTTAAAATGTCACTATTATTAATTTGAAGTGATTATTTTTTTGACAGTGATATTTATCTGTCAGTTACATTCATTTGAAATATGAACTGTGTAACAAGGGAATTGTGTTTATCTTAGGTTTCGGGACTTAAAAAAAAAAAAATATTTTTAAATTTATCTGTAAAATATATAGAAGAAGTATTAATGTATTCCTGTAGAAAATTCAATTATCTTTAATTTTCACAATGATATAAAACGCGAAAAATTATAATTTAATGGTATTTTTTGAAGAAAAACCATTATGAGCTTCAGGTAAAGTACCATTTCCGGTTATCTGATTTACACCCAAAATCTAATGGTATCTTTCCATATTAGAACAGGGTAGAAATACAAGGTTTCAGAATTTTCTGAATAATAGTATTTGAGCTAGAGTGCCAAAAAAATCCTTACACATACACACACACACACACACACACACACACACACACACACCTACACACATACAGACATCATCGTGAAAATGTTAATATTGGATTCTAAGGACCTTAAAACGTGGTTATTTATTAAAATCTCGATATGTGATTTTAACACAATCCCTATATCTCCCTTGCCAAGGGTAGCGGGAGGTAAAAATTATAATTAACAGATGTCAGGGCATATTCGTGTTTAATTTATATTTATTTATAGAATCTTTTCAAAGGAACTTTCGGTATGGAATTTGTAAAAAATAGTATTACAATTTTACTGTATAATGTATAGAATCTTTTCAAAGGATGATGAACTTCTGGTATGGGATTTGTACAAAATACATCGAATTGACGGAAGGTCTTGTGCTGGCCACAATAAGTAAACTATACCTTTTTAACTTCAAAATCAGAAAAATTAACTTCAATTTCAGAAAAAGTAAATTCAATTTCTAAATAAATAAATTCATTTTCAGAAAAAGTAACAATTTCAAAAAACGTAAATTCATTATTGGAAAAGGTAAATTGTTATTTTTATATAATTTTTCTGGATTAGTGGGATCAGGAGATCCTACTAAAAAAAAACTAGATTTATTTATTGCAAACCGGAAGCTTATTATAAATACGCGTCAAATTACTGTTTCATGGAATTAAGGGATTATACAAATACATAAAAAATTCATATATAACCTACATACGTCGTACAAATCCTGTGAATATATTAATTAATATTTAAATATTTATTTGTATAACTATATAAAAATAAATATGTCATACATATTATATTTCCATTTAATAATGTATAAAGTAAACATATTATTTGTAAATTAAACATATCCGGGTTTGGACTTTGAATAATCCAATCCTTATTAAAGAGAAATAAATAAACATTTCCTAAAAAATGTTAAGTCAAAATTGTTTAGTTTCCTTTGTTCTAATTACTTTTTCAGTGTTTAATTAATAATAAATACGTTAAAACGTTGGTAAGTCGAAGTTTTTAGCACTTTGATAAAGAGCAAAACACGAGAATTTGTACGGGTATTATAGGAGAAGCAATAATTGGTATACAATATCAACCTACAAATTTATAAATAATAGAAAAATAGATTATTACGTCTTTAATTATTTCAGCTCTTACATGGTGAAACTTATTATTCATTATTATATATTGAATTACTTGGTTTTTAGTTTCATAAAATTTATTTATTGATGACTAGTTTCGCTACTACAATAGCATCTTCAGATCCAATGTATATAAACTTAAAAATTGTATAAATATGTATATATATATATATATATATATATATATATATATATATATATATATATATATATATATATATGTCAGTAAAAATTTAATTTAATCTCATATTATAGACATAGATAATTTAATGAAACATATTAGTAGGCTGAAAATTATAGAATTTGTTTAGTTAATTAAACTACAATTTAAAAGGGTTTTTACCTTCCGTCACCTTTAGGTAAGGGAGGTATTGTCTTTGGTCAAAAAATTCGGTGGTGAGTTTTTAATGAATAAGCACGTTTTAAGGTCCCTACAATACGATTTTACTGGTTTTACGATGATGTCTGTATGTGTGTGTGTGTCCGTGTGTGTCTGTGTGTGTGTCCGTGTGTGTGTCTGTGTGTGTGTCCGAGTGTCCGTGTGTGTGTGTGTGTGTGTGTGACAAATTTTTCTCCGACGATAACTCCAAAACTACAATTCTAAAAATTATGATTCTTTCGTATTCCTCTTCCTTACAACCCTATGAAGAGCTGATTAGATTTTGGTTATAATTGGTCAGCCGGAAGTACCCTTATTTGAAGTTCTTAACAGTTTTTCTTGAAAAATCGCAGTTAAATATCATTTTCGACATTTTATGTGATTATCAATAGAAAGAATATCTTATTCTCTATACGGTTCGATTATACATTTTCCTTCATATTCAATAGATATAGAGTTATAGAGAGTTTAAGAGAGATTAACTTTCGAAAATTAGTCAGCTTTGCAAAAATTATGAAAACAACAGATATATTCAAAAAAATCTAATTGACAGATGTCAGTGGCAAGTGCAAAGCCAAAGTGGAAAGTATATGATCTGAAAGTGATATAAGTGACAGAGTGTCCCTCGCCAGTGACTTGCATTTGCGGCCTCGTCTCAAGATAGGAACTTGTAATGCCAGAAGTACGAGAAAGGCAAAAGAGAAGATGGAAGGACTGTATAGCAGAAGATTTGAGAGAGGAAGAACTGTGTCACGAAGGTGCTTTGGACAGGAATGAGTAGAAGAGAAGAGTAAGAAACAGCGACTTCTAATAAAATAGGGAAAAGTTGAAGCAGGAGGAAGTGTTAAGTGCAATACATAATGTACGTTCGTATTCGTATTAAAATTTTATTAGATTTTAGAATCTTTTCAAAGGAACTTTCAGTATGGATATGTAAAAAATAGTGTGTTTTTGTTACAATTATACAGGATATATAGAATCTTTTTCAAGGAACTTTTGGTATAGGATATGTACAAAATACATCGAATTGACGGAAGGTTTTGTGCTGGCCACAACAGATTTTTTTTTGTGTGCAGGTGAAATTAAAGTTGCTTTCAAGAGTACACCTGCCTTGGGTTTGTTTTGAACTATTTTAAATAAGCATGTATTTTCTTTAGTCCGTTTCGAACTCTTGTATTCAGAATCAGTATCCTTACAAAGTATTAATTATTAATTTATATGTAAAATTTTCAATTTAAACTTTGTTATAAGTTATTCGACGACGATGTCTCGAAAATTTATCAGTGCTAAAGTGTTTCTCCCAGATTTGGGTGTCGGTATTCCCGTCGCGTCTGCCTTTGATGTCCTGGCCCGTCCGTTTCCTCCCTCTTGACTTCCGGGTTTCCCCCTCTTCGCCCCTCGCCGTTTATTTCTTGCCCTCGGCTAATGCTTTATATTCGGGCATTCTAGACAAAAGTTGTGGAATGTAATTAACTATTTCAATGTTTCGTTCTAACTTTTTAATAGGATTACTTTGTGATGCAGTATTTACTGCGTTAATGTTGCTTTTCACTTACTTCCAGACACATTTTTAAACTTTGAGAAATAGTTTTAAGTGATTTCAAATTAAATCATACTAGAACAGGCACTACTACAGTACATTCCATTACAGAAGTTTAGCTATTTGTTTACGTTTACATTCGAAAGATAAATACCTAAAGTTTGCTTTATACATTATCAGAACTTACGGACATAGATTATTTAAACATACTTCTTCTTTCAAAGGCTTGGCAACCCTTGTAGGGTTAAGGTCTTAATTACGTATTCCTACTAATTTAATCAAAGTCCTATAATAAATATTTCATGGAAACCCGGTGTCATTACCCGGACTAGTTATTTGTGTTACACACATTTGTTATTTATTACATATATTTATTAATTTAAATTATAAATAATGTGTTTACGTTTAATAACTGTATTGAAACATGATGTCGAAATTAAAACAATAAATATAACGCTTAAAAATTTAGTTATTTTTGGTTATATATTTTGCAAATACTACAAATACTTACTATCATTACTAGGTATGATGAATAAGGTCATTTAGTTCATTTGCAATGGTACTGGTGCTTAAATTTTGTATAATACAGCGTTGATTTCGGTAGGGAAATAAATTCTGTCCTCTGATTGGTCAGAATCGTGAAAATATTGTCTTCTGTGGTAAAATAAAATCGACAGAAATAATTGATATTTACTCATGTTTTCTATTTTGTCTTCGTATCGCAAAGAATATGATTTTACTAGTTTTACGATGATGTTTGTGTGTGACAAAAATTTCTCCGACGATGACTCCAATACTACAATTCTAAAAATAATAATTCTTTCATATTCCTCTTCTTTATATCCGTATGAAGAGTTGATTTTGGTTATAATTAGTAAACCTTATTTGAAGTTCTTAAAAATCTAGTTGACATTTTATGTGATTATCAATATGAAAGAATATTTTATTGTCTATAAGTCTATGCGGTTTGATTATACATTTTCCTTTATATTCAATAGATGTAGAGGTAAAGAATTATAAAGAGATTAACTTTCATAAATAAGTCAGCTTTGCTGTACTCATGAAAACAACTGATACTTTCAAATACCTAATTCTAATTGACAAATATCAATGTCAAGTGCAATTTACATAGTGTATGTTCGTATTGTAATTTTGTTATGGGATTCATACTCGCGTCTATTCGGTTTGATTAATGATTATACATTTTCCTTCATATTCAATAGATATAGAGTTATAGAGAGATTAAGAGAGATTAACTTTCAAAAATCAGTCAGCTTTGCGAAAATTATTCTAAGTGAAAGATGTCAGTGTCAAGTGCAAAACCAAAGTGGAAAGTATAGGATCAGAAAGTAATATAAGTGACAGAGTGTCCCTTGCAAGTGACTTACAGTTTCAATGCTGGGAGTACGAGGAAGGCCAAAGAGAAGAGGGAAGGACTGTGTAGCAGAAGATTTGAGACAGGAAGAACTGTGTGAAGAAGATGCTTGGGAAAGGAATGAGGAAGTGCCAAGTGCAATTTACATAATGTACGTTCGTGTTATAATTTTATTGGATTTATAGAATCTTTTCAAAGGAACTTGCGATATGGAATTTGTAAAAAAAATAGTGTGTTCGTGTTACAATATTACAGGATATATATAATCTTTTTCAAGGAATTTTTGGTATCGGATTTGTATAAAATACATCGAATTGACGGAAGGTTTTGTGCTGGCCACATCAGATGTTTACCTCCCGCTACCCGTGGTAAGGGAGGTATAGGGATCGTGCTAAAAATCACATATCGAGATTTTAGTAAATGACCACGTTTTCAGGTCCCTAGAATCCAATTTTAACATTTTCACGATGATGATAATTTTAAATTACAATCTGACTTTGAATATAAATAACAACGATTTAATATAACAATAAAAAATATATACAGATTTAATGCCAAAAAATAAAGATATACAACATTTATATAATGTGAAAATATTAATGATCATAAATTTTTATTCTTATATTTTTTTTTCTTTATCTCGAAGAGTGGTATATGAGAAAATAAGAAATAAGCCGATTTCTGTTTTAACTCGTGGACAATCGCAGAATCTTGATCTAAAAGATTTTTTTTAGATATTTACAATACAGGGAGTTTTTTCTTTTGGATCCTACAGAGTCGCTTTATTTTTGTCCAATACCGTTTAAAAGGAAAGAAAAATATTTCTCACTGTAGATCACTATTTTCCAGGAAAATGCTAAAAGCCAAATATGTCATTTTTTACCTCTCGCTGAGAGATATTGGAGTTATGCTAAAATTCGCATATCCAGATTTTAGTGGATAAGCACGTTTTAAGGTCCGTATAATGCGATTATAACGTTTTTACGATGATGTCCGTGTGTGTGTGTCCGTGTGTGTGTCCCCGTGTGTGTGTGTGTATGTGTCTGTGTGTGTGTGTGTTTGTTTGTGTGTGTGTGTGTGTGTGTGTGTTGGAACCACGGTCTCTCAAATACTGTAAGACTTAAAAAATATTTAACTGCAGTTTCCTCAATCTGACATTGCTGGGAAGAGCAGATTAGATTTTGGTAACAATTGGACAACCGGAAGTAATAATTTCTTTAAAAAAATCTTCTGAATATAGTTTTTTAGAAATTTTTGTTATTACAAATACCTTTTGAAGAACATAAAATTTTCAGTTGACAAATTCAAATGTTTATAACATAGTAATGTTTATAACATAGTTGTAAATGACAGATGTCAGTGTCAAAAATCAACAGTTTTAGTGACATTCTGAAAGCTTTTTCTGGGGAGTACATTTAATCTTTTGTATTGTTTTATTAATTAAATTCATTGTAAAAATGTTATAATCGGATTATAGGGACCTTAAAACGTGCTTATCCACTAAAATCTAGATTTTCGATTTTTACCAATCTCTTAGCGAGAGGTAAAAATCAATAATAAGTTTCACCATGTAAGAGCTGACAGAATTAAAGAAATTATTGAAGATAATCTCTCCTTTAATAACAAAGATATTTGCTAGTTCATCTCGCGTGATTACCTTGCATAATTCTGTAATTAATTACTTTAATGACTAGTTGCCAGAAAAATACATTAGCTTTCTTATCTATACCGTAGATAATCTTCTGGTTTAGAAATAAAACTGCAATCTTCTAATACAATAAAATTATCATAACCTCTCCGATAATTTTAATTAATAAATGTGTGTAAACATTTGTGGGTTGTTATATGTACGTAATACGTGATGTTGTGTGTAGGGTTTGGATTGGTAAGTAATTACGCGTATGTGTAAGGTAGAGTGTGCTTCACGTATTTATTCCATTCAATTAATTAGCAATGTTAGGGAACTACATGGCTAATGTAATATACTCGACGGATGTACAACTTGCTTACCTCTAACTTCGTGACAACTCCTAACCAATATATGAAGGGGAATAAATCTGAAACTACAACACAACTTACGTACACACCTGACTATTTATACAGTGGGGTGGGATTGGTTTTGTTTGCATCAAACTTTATATTATTAATCTGACAAAAAGACATCTGTTGCCGCCAGCACAATATCTCTTGCTTATATAAGTATCGAATTTAACATTTTTTGTACACACACATAATTCTAATTAAAATGTTTCTTAAATAAATTTCATTATTTTAATAAATGAGGAGAGAAATTTAAAATTTTCGCCTGGAGCGCTCAAAAGTCTCGGGCCAGCACTGATTATCAGAGCTGGGCAAGTTACTTTTAAAATGTAACTAGTTACAGTTACAGTTACCTCCAAAAAAAAGTAACTAAGTTATTGAAGATCCAGTTACTTTGATGAAAGAACTAAGTTATTTACTAGTTACTCATTAAAAGTAACTTAGTTACCTTGAGTTACTTTCTAACTACTTTTAATGGCGTGAAGTGTAGACTTAGACTCTTGACTTAGTTATTGTGTAGTATACATATCAGGGAGTTTTTGCACTACTAGTATCTTTTTATAAATATTTGGGGCCCCGCTACGCTAATAACATATTCCCGAGACCCGGCAAAATCGCCAACCGGCCCTAGAGAGGAGTAACAAAATATTACGCTAAAATTTCACCTCAAACTAGAATCGAGCATGCGGTACTGTATAATTGATCACCTTTTCTCTCGGCAGGCAATTTTATTTTTACCTTCCGTCAAAAGGAAGGTATTGTTTTTGGTCAAAAAATTCGGTGGTGAGTTTTTAATGTATAAGCACGTTTTAGGGTCCCTACAATACGAATGTACTATTTTTAAGATGATGTCTGTATGTGTGTATGTGTGTCCGTGTGTGTGTCTGTGTGTGTGTCTGTGTGTGTGTCTGTGTGTGTGTGTGTGACAAATTTTTCTCCGACGATAACTCCAAAACTACAATTCTAAAAATTATGATTCTTTCATATTCCTCTTCTTTACAACCATATGAAGAGCTGATTAGATTTTGGTTATAACTGGTCAACCGGAAGTACCCTTATTTGAAGTTTTTAACAGTTTTTCTTAAAAAAATGCAGTTAAATATTATTTTTTGACATTTTCTTATTATATTTATTAAAGAAAATACTCTTCTCTATATGGTTTGATTATTCATTTTCCTTCATATTCAATAGATGTAGAGTTAAAGCATTATAAAGAAATTAATTTTCAAAAATTAGTTAGCTTTGTTATTTATCATGGAAACAGCTGACATAATTATTCAAAAGAATTTAATTGACAGATGTCAGTTGCAAGTGCAAAACCAAATATGGAAAAAAGTATGGGATCTAAAATTGGTATGTCATAGTGTTGCTCGCAAGTGACACGCAGAGAAAGGCCAAAGAGAAGATGGAAGGACATTACTTAGTGTAGTTTATGTTATAATTTTATTGGATTTATAGAACCTTTTCAAATGAACTTTTGGTATGAAATTTGTAAAAAATAGTATGTGTTCGTGTTCGATTTTACATGATAGTATATAGAATCTGTTCCAAGGACCTTTGGTATGGGATTTGTACAAAATACATGGAATTGACGGAAGGTTTTGTGCTGGCCACAACAGATTTTTTTCTTTAATAAATAAACTTACATTATAATTATTACGCAAATATTTGTACGTTCTTGTTTTTTACTATAAAGAGGGAGGGGGGCCGAAAAAGAATTTGGCCTAGGGCCCAAAAATCTGATAAAAAGGCCCTGCGGACCTACATTATAATATAATATAAAAATTAAAATTAACATTTTATCTTCTGAGAAGGGAATTTTCAAAAATGAGACGAATTCAAGTCTTGCAACAACGAACAAAATACACTATTTTTTGTATAACCTGAAAATTGGAATAATTTTAATGATTTACTGACAGTTTAATTATAATTTATTAAAACGTATCATTTGTAAGCGAGGAAAACATTTGAAAATAACATATTTTATAAGTCAAATTTAACATTTAGTGACTTTTTAATTCTAGAATTAAAAGTTAAAATAATGTGTTATTTTTAGTTTTTCTGTTTACCGTACAAATATAATTACTTATTTTATTATCTATTATGGCTTGAAATCAATCAACAATAATATTGAATTTAATTATGTATTAAAATAAAAGTTACACATTACAGAGGGTAATGCTGCGCTCAACACTCCCACTCTGGACAGACATTTATTTAAAACAAAACAGTTTTAGTTAGTGTTTCTAAAAAAGGCATCAGCCTCAATAAAATATTTCTTAGAAATTTTAATCCCCCCCTTTACTTTTTTTGACTAAGCTACATTCCACTTTTTAAGTTACTTTGACTAACTTAAGTTACATTCTAATTTCTGAGTTACTTTAAGTAACTTAAGTTACTCAAGTAACTAGTAACTAAAAACCGTAAAGTTACCAACTACTCTTCCGCAGCAAGTTAAGTTACAGTTACCATATTTTAAAAAGTAACTAAGTTACGTTACAAGTTACGTAAAAGTAACTAGTTAGTAACTAAGTTCCTAAAGTAACTAGTTACTGCCCAGCTCTGCTGATTACTATAATGATTGTGAGTCAAATTTTATTCATCCTCTGAATAAGTTGACCTATTTATAATAAATGATATTTAAATGCCCCATATTTGAACTGAAACACTATTTCGTGTTATAAGTAAACATTACCACTGCATGTTGTTTGAAGACCGCATGCCTGTCCCTCTAGTAACTATTTACTTTACCATTATTTCATCCCGCTATTACTCCTGATCAAATTTGAATTTTTCTCTCTTTCCCGAAGACAGGTTGAAGGAGATTTAAATTTAAATGAGGATCAGTCATTGATAGGTTGAGGTGAGATTGTCTAAGGGTTGCTGTATGAATTTTAATAGGGGTGGAATCGACTAACGAAAGAGAAAATTGTATGCGACAATGGAAATCAAATATTGAAGTAATTAGATCGGTTCGTTTTAAAAGAAGAGATTGCTTAGATAGCAAAAATTGGAGGATCGAATTTGTCATTTAAATGAATTAAAAATAAAAATGCAAATGAAATGTGGAAAAAGTTATTCCTGCTTCAACATTTTCTATACTATAATTGCTGTACCTACCTAATATTTATCACTGTTATACAGATAATCTTCCTATAATGCGGTACTTTTCCAATATGGTTTCGTTCTAACACGAATTCCATATAGCGTTACTATTTTTCAAACTTCATACCCCACCATTGGTATCTCGGTTATACAGAGAATTTATTACCTTCCGTCACCCTTAGGTAAGGAAGGTATTGTCTTTGGTCAAAAAATTCGGTGGTGAGTTTTTAATGAATAAGCACGTTTTAAGATCCCTAGAATACGATTTTACTAATTTTACATTGATGTCTGTATGTGTGTGTGTGTGTGTGTGTGTGTGTGTGTGTGTGTGTGTGTCCGTGTGTGTGTCTGTGTGTGTGTGTGTGACAAATTTTTCTCCGACGATAACTCGCAAACTAAAATTCTAAAAATTATGATTTTTTCGTATTCCTCTTCTTTACAACCATATGAAAAGCTGATTAGATTTTGGTTATAATTGGTCAACCGGAAGTACCCTTATTTGAAGTTTTTAACAGTTTTTCTGTTTCGTGTTTCCGTCACCTTTAGGTAAGGAAGGTATTGTCTTTGGTCAAAAAAATCGTTTTAGGGTCCCTACAATACGAATTTACTATTTTTAAGATGATGTCTGTATGTATGTATGTATGTATGTATGTATGTATGTATGTATGTATGTATGTATGTATGTATGTATGTATGTATGTGTGTGTGTGTGTGTGTGTGTGTGTGTCCGTGAGTGCGTGTGTGTATGTGTGTCCGTGTGTGACAAATTTTTCTCCGACGATAACTCCAATACTACAATTCTAAAAATTATAATTCTTTCGTATTCCTCTTCTGTACATCCATATGAAGAGTTGATTAGATTTTGTTTATAATTGATCCACCGGAAGTTTTTAAGTTTTTTTTTTTAAAATGCAGTTAAATAAATATTATTTTTTAACATTTTGTTATTATATATATTAATGAAAATACTCTTCTCTATACGGTTTGATTATACATTTTCCTTCATATTCAATAGATGTAGAGTTAAAGCATTATAAAGAAATTAATTTTCAAAAATTAGTCAGCTTTGCTATTTATCATGGAAACAGCTGATACATTCAAAAAATTCTAATTGACAGATGTCTGTTGCAACAACCAAATATGGAAAGTATAGGATCAAACATTGGTATGTCATGTGTTCTTCGCAAGTGACATGCAGTGAAAGGTCAAAGAGAAGATGGAAGGACTGTATCGCAGAAGACCTGAGAAAGGAAGGACTGTGTGAAGAAGATGCGTTGGACAGGAATGAGTGGAAGAGAAGAGGAAACAGCGACCCCTAATAAAATAGTGGAAAGCTGAAGCAAAACGTGCATTTTACTTAGTGTATGTTTATGTGATAATTTTATTGGATTTATAGAATCTTTTCAAATGAACTTTTGGTATGGAATTTGTAAAAAATAGTATGTGTTCGTGTTCGATTTTACATGATACTATATAGAAACTGTTCCAAGGACCTTTTGGTATGGGATTTGTACAAAATACATCGAATTGACGGAAGGTCTTGGGCTGGCCACAACAGATTTTTTAAGAAATGCTTTAGAAGTAACAGAGTATTTTTTCCAAAATTTCCCGGTCGCTTATCTAGTGGAGACCTGGGAAATTGACGTTTCGGACGTTGCTTAGGCAACGCGAAACAACGCATATTAATGAATGAGTACAAAAATGTATTTACAAAGTTTTATTTTTATGAATAATTTGTATAATTATGAATATGGAATTAATTATTTTTGTTGCGTGAAGTCAGCTTATGTTTTTATAATATTTTCATGATGCGACATACATATTTGACTTTTTGTCTATGGTAAGTGTAATAATATTGTTATTCAGGCCTATTCTAAAACTTAGTTGTTAATTTTTAACAATTGGTTAAACAATTTATCCAATATGATTTTTTTTAATTTTTCGCTGCATTCACTTCGGTCGGTTCTCTCGCTAGTTGTCCTAGTAGATAAATAAAACTTGTGTTTTATTCTCCACAAAATAATGAAACAAGCTAATATATTATTAAAATCAAATTGTTGTAGTTTAATTATTATTTTATTATACATATGTATTAGGGTTATTTATTAATTATTCGTTGTTTTATTTTTAAATCGCATAACAAATTGAAGTAATTAAAAATTAATAGTTAATTTCCGAAATAAATTTAGTAGTAAACGAAGTGCATGTATAATATATCAAACATGAAATATGTAAAAGTTTTAAATAAACTACAAGTAAGCTAGGGGTAGTACCTAGTTCAAATTGATTGAATATTTTATTCCCGTTCAATAGCCAATTGAAATAATCCTCATTATAATACTAAATACTAGTTATTTAGAACGTACTTCAGATTAATTAATCTAAACTAATTCGAGCATTTAATTAACTTGTTAATTCTATAATGGTTTTGATTGTGGTCGTGGGTCAACCAAACAAAGCACTTTCATTAAAATTCACCAGACATACATATATATCGTGCATAATATCTTTTGCAAACAACATAATATTTTATATAATGTGTATCGGGACTAGTATAAAAAAAAATTAATTGGGATCATTTTGAGTAAAAAATGTCATTTGAGCATAGGTTCTATTCCTTTTGGTTACGCAATTACAAGGAATCAGGGTTACATAAACAGCAACAATTTAAAAAAATCAAGACACCAACGTTTAAAACAAAAGAAAAAAAATATGGAAACATTAAACACATCTATTATATTTTTTATAATAAGTATTTAAAATGTGACCCATGAGCTCCAATGCAAGCTGACAGATCAGAGAATTACACACCAATTTTTCACACTTGACCGTTACGTCATAGTTTGATGTTCGTATATTAGATATAAGTACGTATCGAAGACAGAATGTAGGAAACCATAAGTAAGACAGAGATAAACATACGATATGTATGTATCCTATACATTGTATTCCGCAGTAGGTACTAAACCCATCCATATTACAATAATTAAAAAATCTGATGTGGTCAACGTAATACCTCCCGCTTTTTAATTTTTATTAATTTAAATACATATCTACACATTTACTAATCCTGCAAACTATATTAAGTTCCTTTGCATGATCCATTTCGTTAATGTGTAGTTGTAAACTAATATTTGACACTTTGATAACACGTACTTATTCACAGCTGTTTGATTGTTAGTGCTGCGAACATATCAAATTAATATCGGATCATTCTGTACATCTAATATTTATGTATGATGGAAAATATATTATTTTTACTAATCTTAATTTCATTAGACTCAATACAATCTTCTTAACACGGTTTCATTATTAATTTTAATGTAATTGTTTCCTGATATTGACATTTGTTTAAATATGACAAAATTGTTATTAATATATTATGTTTCTATTTAACGCATAGTTAAAATGATACAAAAATAAATTATTTTATAATTTAATATTTAAAGTTATTTCAAGTTATTTACTAAATGCTATTATCGTAGAATTGAAGATTGTACGATTATATCCAGTTTTTATTAGTAAAAGTTGCTAAAAAATTATATTCAATGAATTTTTCACAAGAAAATATGTTAAATGCTTGTATAAGTGATACTTCCGGTTATCTGATATACACTAAAAACTAATGAGCTCTACCCACATTAGTATAGAATGGGTATACAAAATTTCAAAATTTTCTGATTGATAGTATATGAGTAATCCTGTCCACAGGATCCCTCACATACACACACACACACACACAAGGGCGCCCACACACACGCACGCACGCTCACACGCACGCACGCACACACACACACAGACACACATCATAATGTGCATATTCACTAAAATCTCTAAATGCAATTTTTAGCACGATCCCTATACCTCCCTTACCTAGGGTAGCGGGAGGTACAAAAATGAGGTAAAAAAAATGTTTTTCTTCAATCGTATTAAAAGGCTATGCTTTTTTTTTGTTTTAAAAGTTAATCTTTTTGTTACTTGTATAAAAATGTAACTGTTGCTAGGTAACACTTTTACATACATGTATTAAAAGTACTTTTAATCCTGTATAGCAAATAATTCCATGAAACGATTATATGCGCACTCGTAAACTTCACGCGATTTTGATGGCAATAAATTTACCACTATTTCTTTTGCACTTTCTTCAATATCAAATGGCAAATCAGATTCTTCAAATCTAGACATTTTAAAGCAAAATTTAAATGCAAATACGAATATTTATACAATTTTGCTATTTGACAGCACAGAACAAAGAAATATGTAAACAAAACAAAAGTCATGGCTAACTACCCGCTGAGCTTTACATTTCGAAAACTTGTCTTCGTCGTATTTAGATGTATGTATTCATCATATTTATTTTGGTTGAAGAAAAAATAGTATGTGTTATTCTGATTAAAAGCAATTTTTGCAATAATTGCTCATCAAACAAAGTCTCACTTTTAATCCTAAAAACACAATCTACTATTATTTTAGATTAATTTTGCATTATTATCTTCGCATATCTTCAATGTTTGCGTCTGAAATATTTATTAATAAAAAATAGTTAATTATGAATTGTCTATTGTTATTGTTCATACGGTTTCTTTTGTCTAAGCTGTTCAATAAACCCTTACATCCTACACCCTATGTATGCAATTTTTCAAATTAAGTTTATATATACATAAAAATACCTACACGTAAAATGAGAGTGGTCTATCCTAAGTGTCATTTTGGAGCTGTTGGCTTAATTATGATATGTAAGTTTGAGAAAACTTATGTTTTATATGGGGCCATGTTTAATGTTTCAGTATAAGTACGTCTCTAGAGAAATGTCTTCTTATTGGGCACTTTTACAACTTGGAAAGACCGAAACTTTCCCATCCTATATATAATTCAGCCGACCAAAAACATTCAACAAAATAAATGCTAACAAACTTGTCGAACGAGATATTTTTCATATATTTAATTACTATTTGCTATAAAATTATTATTTTACTATTTTTTGTAGTAATTACATCACAAACAAATGAGTATTCATTTACAATAACCCATTTCAATAAAAATATTTGCAGTGTATAACAAAAATATTATATTTATATTAATTGTATTTTAATTAATAACACAAATAAACAAAGCTTTATCAAATGAAATGAAATACAGACAGGCAGAGTGGAAATTTATAAAAAAGAATACAAACAATTAATTAAAAGACTAAAAAAACATTTTTCCATATTTACAATTTTGTATTATTGTCAATCCATGAACGTAACGCTGATATTTTTGAGTAAACACCAGGATATTTAGTCTTTCCACAACCTCTACCCCACGATACAAGACCAATTAGTTTGTTATTCGCAATGAGGGGACCACCAGAATCTCCCTGAAACAGAAAAACATATTAAAGATTTGTTATATAGGTACAGTTTAATTTTTAAAGAAGTTCGACCAAGATTATATGTATCATGAACGAATTAACAAATAGGCATAAATTTATCGCTCTCATTTGCAATGAAAAGAAGTGAGTGCGGTAAGGATAAATATAACACGCCTGTTACGTTTTGTTATGAGGTATTGACGGATAAAGATCAGAGTTGCTGACGGCAGTCAAATTGTTGTTTAAAAAACTATATAAACTCTGTATTATAATATTGTAATAGTAGTCATCTGTACAAAAAAAGTAAAGGATGCAACAATGAGAAACCTTAGTGATATAAAACATTTAAATATATATATATATATATATATATATATATATATATATATATATATATATATATATGTAGTGTGTTAATTAAAAAACTGGCCACAGGCGTTTAACATGGGAAAGCAGTTTTTCTTTGCGCAAAAGTCCCCAATTAATTTTAGACAAAATGTTTCAAATAAGTGTTACAGATAATTATATTCTACGCCTAAATCAGTAAACAGTTTTAATTTTGCACGTTTGGTAACTTGTAAAATCTAATTTGAAATTGTATAAAAATATTGCTCATTTCTAGCGATACCCATGGAATTGAAACAAAATTACAGAGAAATGCGTATCGTTTGAACTGTCAGAAATTCAGTTTTCAATTAAAAGTTGCAGATAATTCAATTCTACACCTAAATCACTACACAGGTATTATTTTTAAAATCTAACACTCAAAATATATAAAATTAAATTTCTGACAGTTCAAACGAAATGAATTTATTTCTAATTTTGTTTCAATTTCATGGGTATCGCTACAAGTGAGCAATATTTATACAATTTCAAATTAGATTTTACAAGTTACTTTCCCATGTTAAACGCCTATGGCAAGGTTCTTAATTAACACACTATATATATATATATATATCTATATCTGTCTCTTAAATAGGGGGACATGGCTTAACCACAGATTCCTGAGGCTAAAATAAGACGATTTAACCAAACTTGCTTCTACCGGAAAGTGTACCATTCAGCCAGAATTCTGCTTCAAAGTTCTTCGAAAAAAAAAAAAAAATTAATTTTGCTTATAATAATCGGACGCTTTATTCGATTTGGATGAAATTTGGTATGACAGTTTATATGGTTATAAGTTATCTTTTAAGGTGATATTTGTTATTATTAGTGAACCGCTAGTGTATGAAACTTAGGTGTCCCAACATTAATTAGGCCGTAACTTTTTAATGGCAATGCCGAAAACGTGAAATTATTTTTCTTCAGAAAGATACATTTAATAGTAAACTTTTGTCTCTCTGTGTAATTTGTGATATCTGTTACGGTTCACACAGAAAAAAAATAAAATCTGAGTGTCTGCACTGCTAAATTTTTAAAATAAATTTAATCTAGCAATCTATCCAAATGTCAAACAAGTAATTTTTAATGACACTAACAATTGTTTTATGGGTTGTCAAAAATTTTCTTCGCAATATTCTAAAATTAGTAACATATCCGTTTGTTCGGCCTAATAATATTTTACTACCATATTGTAAATAAGACGATTACATATCTCAGCTTACTCCTAAACAAGTTGTGAAAATTGACAACTCGTTACTGTCAATAAAAATTACTTGTTTGACATAATGCACCACTAAAATGGTTTCTTAACTTTTGTCTATATTGTAAGCGTCCTTGTTATAGTTCTCGAAATCCCCATACAGGACGTGTTTTTTCGATCAGTCTATATATTCCAGTAATGTATGTCTTATGTTAATCTTGAACCTATAATAATTTATGCGTCTTGATTCTTTGAACGAGTTTGTAACTAAGTATGTAAACTATCGTGTTTACACGTAACTTGTTCAGTAAGTATAAAGTAGCGTAGATCCCAGGATTAAAATTCAATCTGTGAGTTGTGAATGGGGGTAGTGTTAAGGCTTTAGCTGGTGTTTAAGTAGCGGTTAGCTGTTATTATCAACATGCGTTGTTTGTTTATGCTGATAGCTGCATGATAGGGCGGTCAGCCAATCACTCCGCAGGACGTGACGTGTGTTGAACATCACACGCACACTCGCACGGGAACAGAGTTATCCTGGCGAATTAATTTATTTGCAAAACGGAGATCATTCATTTCTCCTTCATTTATATTAATAACCTAAGGCTCATATTTCATACACTTCCTTTCTTTTTACCGGCACAAAGAACCTAAGATATAATTACGAATTTCTTACCACAATACATCCCGACACACATAAAGAACACTCATTAACCAACACCATTCAACCAACTAAATGTAATTTATTATACACCTTAATGCTTTACACAAATTTTGAAAATCATTGCGCTTTTTAGTCGTGGTTTTTAGAGCGGTACATTCGCAATTCGCGAATGTTGTCCTATGTAAACCGTTGCAACTTGATCAGCAGGATTTAAAGTATTTACATTTTACGTGTATACCATGAAATATATTTACTTTTTACGTATATATCACAAAAAGTATTTATTTTTACATATATACCACGAAAAGTATTTTACTTTTTGTATATATACTAAGAAAATTTTTACATGAACTTGAGCGATAATCGACGAGGAACTTTTTATGTTTATACAAGAAAAGTGTTTACTTTTTATATTTATACTATGAAAAGTTTTTACTTTTAATGTTTATACTATGAAAAGCTTTAACTTTTTATGTTTATACCATGAAAAGTTTAAACTTTTTATGTTTATACAAGAAAAGTTTTTACTTTTTATGTTTATACTATGAAAAGCTTTAACTTTTTATGTTTATACCATGAAAAGTTTAAACTTTTTATGTTTATATACTATGAAAAGCTTTTAACTTTTTATGTTTATACCATGAAAAGTATTTACTTTTTCTGCATATACTATGAAAAGCTTTAACTTTTTATGTTTATACTATGAAAAGCTTTAACTTTTTATGTTTATACAAGAAAAGTGTTTACTTTTTACATTTATACTATGAAAAGCTTTAACTTTTTATGTTTATACCATGAAAAGTTTATACTTTTTATGATTATACATGAAAAGTTTTTACTTTTTATGTTTATACTATGAAAAGCTTTAACTTTTTATGTTTATACCATGAAAAGTTTAAACTTTTTATGTTTATACATGAAAAGTTTTTACTTTTTATGTTTATATTATGAAAAGCTTTAACTTTTTATGTTTATACCATGAAAAGTTTATACTTTTTAAGTTTATACATGAAAAGTTTATACTTTTTATGTTTATACATGAAAAGTTTATACTTTTTATGCTTATACTGCGAAAAGCTTGAACTTTTTATGTTTATACATGAAAAGTTTTTACTTTTTATATTTATACTATGAAAAGCTTTAACTTTTTATGTTTATACATGAAAAGTTTATACTTTTTATGCTTATACTACGAAAAGCTTTAACTTTTTATGTTTATACCATGAAAAGTTTAAACTTTTTATTTTTATACATGAAAAGTTTATAATTTTTATGTTTAAACATGGAAAGTTTTTACTTTTTATATTTATACTATGAAAAGCTTTAACTTTTTATGTTTATACATGAAAAGTTTATACTTTTTATGCTTATACTACGAAAAGCTTTAACTTTTTATGTTTATACCATGAAAAGTTTAAACTTTTTATGTTTATACATGAAAAGTTTATACTTTTTATGTTTATACTATGACAAGCTTTAACTTTTTATGTTCGTACCATGAAAAGTTTAAACTTTTTATGTTTATACATGAAAAGTTTTTACTATTTATGTTTATACTATGAAAAGCTTTAACTTTTTATGTTTATACCATGAAAAGTTTAAACTTTTTATGTTTATACATGAAAAGTTTTTACTTTTTATGTTTATACTATGAAAAGCTTTAACTTTTTATGTTTATACCATGAAAAGTTTAAACTTTTTATGTTTATACAAGAAAAGTGTTTACTTTTTATATTTATACTATGAAAAGCTTTAACTTTTTATGTTTATACATGAAAAGTTTTTACTTTTTATGTTTATGCTATGAAAAGCTTTAACTTTTTATGTTTATACCATGAAAGGTTTAAACTTTTTATGTATATGCATGAAAAGTTTTTACTTTTTATGATTATACTATGAAAAGCTTTAACTTTTTATGTTTATACCATGAAAAGTTTAAACTTTTTATGTTTATACATGAAAAGTTTTTACTTTTTATGTTTATACTATGAAAAGCTTTAACTTTTTACGTTTATACCATGAAAAGTTTAAACTTTTTATGTTTATACATGAAAAGTTTTTACTTTTTATGTTTACACTATGAAAAGCTTTATCTTTTTATGTTTATACCATGAAAAGTTTAAACTTTTTATGTTCATACATGAAAAGTTTTTACTTTTTATGTTTATACTATGAAAAGCTTTAACTTTTTATATTTATACAAGAAAAGTGTTTACTTTTTATATTTATACTATTAAAAGCTTTAACTTTTTGTGTTTATACATAAAAAGTTTTTACTTTTTATGTTTATACTATGAAAAGTTTAAACTTTTTATGTTTATACATGCAAAGTTTTTACTTTTTATGTTTATACTATGAAAAGCTTTAACTTTTTATGTTTATACTATGAAAAGTTTTAACTTTTTATGTTTATACAAGAAAAGTTTTTACTTTTTATGTTTATACTATGAAAAGCTTTAACTTTTTATGTTTATACATAAAAAGTTTTTACTTTTTATGTTTATACCATGAAAAGCTTTAACTTTTTATATTTATACTATGAATAGCTATAACTTTTTATATTTATACTATGAAAAGCTTTAACTTTTTATGTTTATACTATGAAAAGCTTTAACTTTTTATGTTTATACCTTGAAAAGTTTATACTTTTTATGTTTATACATGAAAAGTTTTTACTTTTTATGATTATACCATGAAAATCTTTAACTTTTTATGTTTATACCATGAAAAATTTAAACTTTTTATGTTTATACCATGCAAAGTTTAAACTTTTTATGTTTATACATGAAAAGTTTTTACTTTTTATGTTTATATCATGAAAAGCTTTAACTTTTTATGTTTATACATGAAAAGTTTTTACTTTTTATGTTCATACTATGAAAAGCTTTAACTTTTTATTTTTTTACCATGAAAAGTTTAAACTTTTTAGGTTTATACATGAAAAGTTTTTACTTTTTATGTTTATACTATGAAAAGCTTTAACTTTTTATGTTTATACATAAAAAGTTTTTACTTTTTATGTTTATACTATGAAAAGCTTTAACTTTTTATGTTTATACCATGAAAAGTTTATACTTTTTATGTTTATACATGAAAAGGTTTTACTTTTTATATTTATACTATGAAAAGCTTTAACTTTTTATGTTTATACATGAAAAGTTTATACTTTTTATGCTTATACTATGAAAAGCTTTAACTTTTTATATTTATACTATGAAAAGCTATAACTTTTTATATTTATACTATGAAAAGCTTTAACTTTTTATGTTTATACTAGGAAAAGCTTTAACTTTTTATGTTTATACATGAAAAGTTTTTACTTTTTATGTTTATACTATGAAAAGCTTTAACTTTTTATGTTTATACCATGAAAAGTTTATACTTTTTATGTTTATACATGAAAAGTTTTTACTTTTTATGATTATACCATGAAAATCTTTAACTTTTTATGTTTATACCATGAAAAGTTTATACTTTTTATGTTTATACATGAAAAGTTTTTACTTTTTATGATTATACCATGAAAATCTTTAACTTTTTATGTTTATACCATGAAAAATTTAAACTTTTTATGTTTATACCATGCAAAGTTTAAACTTTTTATGTTTATACATGAAAAGTTTTTACTTTTTATGTATATATTATGAAAAGCTTTAACTTTTTATGTTTATACATGAAAAGTTTTTACTTTTTATGTTTATACTATGAAAAGCTTTAACTTTTTATTTTTTTACCATGAAAAGTTTAAACTTTTTATGTTTATACATGAAAAGTTTTTACTTTTTATGTTTATACTATGAAAAGCTTTAACTTTTTATGTTTATACATAAAAAGATTTTACTTTTTATGTTTATACTATGAAAAGCTTTAATTTTTATGTTTATACCATGAAAAGTTTATACTTTTTATGTTTATACATGAAAAGTTTTTACTTTTTATATTTATACTATGAAAAGCTTTAACTTTTTATGTTTATACATGAAAAGTTTATACTTTTTATGCTTATGTTTATATATAAAAAGTTTTTACTTTTTATGTTTATACTATGAAAAGCTTTAACTTTTTATGTTTATACATAAAAAGTTTTTACTTTTTATGTTTATACTATGAAAAGCTTTAACTTTTTATGTTTATACCATGAAAAGTTTATACTTTTTATGTTTATACTATGAAAAGCTTTAAATTTTTATTTTTTTACCATGAAATGTTTAAACTTTTTATGTTTATACATGAAAAGTTTTTACTTTTTATGATTATACCATGAAAATCTTTAACTTTTTATGTTTATACCATGAAAAGTTTATACTTTTTATGTTTATACATGAAAAGTTTTTACTTTTTATGATTATACCATGAAAATCTTTAACTTTTTATGTTTATACCATGAAAAATTTAAACTTTTTATGTTTATACCATGCAAAGTTTAAACTTTTTATGTTTATACATGAAAAGTTTTTACTTTTTATGTATATATTATGAAAAGCTTTAACTTTTTATGTTTATACATGAAAAGTTTTTACTTTTTATGTTTATACTATGAAAAGCTTTAACTTTTTATTTTTTTACCATGAAAAGTTTAAACTTTTTATGTTTATACATGAAAAGTTTTTACTTTTTATGTTTATACTATGAAAAGCTTTAACTTTTTATGTTTATACATAAAAAGATTTTACTTTTTATGTTTATACTATGAAAAGCTTTAATTTTTATGTTTATACCATGAAAAGTTTATACTTTTTATGTTTATACATGAAAAGTTTTTACTTTTTATATTTATACTATGAAAAGCTTTAACTTTTTATGTTTATACATGAAAAGTTTATACTTTTTATGCTTATGTTTATATATAAAAAGTTTTTACTTTTTATGTTTATACTATGAAAAGCTTTAACTTTTTATGTTTATACATAAAAAGTTTTTACTTTTTATGTTTATACTATGAAAAGCTTTAACTTTTTATGTTTATACATAAAAAGATTTTACTTTTTATGTTTATACTATGAAAAGCTTTAACTTTTTATGTTTATACCATGAAAAGTTTATACTTTTTATGTTTATACATGAAAAGTTTTTACTTTTTATATTTATACTATGAAAAGCTTTAACTTTTTATGTTTATACATGAAAAGTTTTTACTTTTTATGATTATACCATGAAAATCTTTAACTTTTTATGTTTATACCATGAAAAGTTTAAACTTTTTATGTTTATACATGAAAAGTTTTTACTTTTTATGTTTATACTATGAAAAGCTTTAACTTTTTATGTTTATACCATGAAAAGTTTAAACTTTTTATGTTTATACATGAAAAGTTTTTACTTTTTATGTTTATACTATGAAAAGCTTTAACTTTTATGTTTATACCATGAAAAGTTTTTACTTTTTATGTTTATACTATGAAAAGCTTTAAGTTTTTATGTTTATACAAGAAAAGTGTTTACTTTTTATATTTACACTATGAAAAGCTTTAACTTTTTATGTTTATAGATGAAAAGTTTTTACTTATTATGTTTATACTATGAAAAGCTTTAACTTTTTATGTTTATACCAGGAAAAGTTTTTACTTTTTATGTTTATACTATGAAAAGTTTTAACTTTTTATTTTTTTACCATGAAATGTTTAAACTTTTTATGTTTATACATGAAAAGTTTTTACTTTTTATGTTTATACTATGAAAAGCTTTAACTTTTTATGTTTATACAAGAAAAGTGTATAGTTTTTATATTTATACAATGAAAAGCTTTAACTTTTTATGTTTATACCATGAAAAGTTTTTACTTTTTATGTTTATACTATGAAAAGCTTTAACTTTTTATGTTTATACTATGAAAAGTTTAAACTTTTTATGTTTATACATGAAAAGTTTTTACTTTTTATGTTTATACATGAAAAGTTTTTACTTTTTATGTTTATACCATGAAAAGTTTAAACTTTTTATGTTTATACATGAAAAGTTTTTACTTTTTATGTTTATACTCTGAAAAGCTTTAACTTTTTATGTTTATACCATGAAAAGTTTAAACTTTTTATGTTTATACATGAAAAGGTTTACTTTTTATGTTTATACTATGAAAAGCTTTAACTTTTTATGTTTATACCATGAAAAGTTTAAACTTTTTATGTTTATACATGAAAAGTTTTTACTTTTTATGTTTATACCATGAAAAGCTTTAACTTTTTATGTTTATACCATGAAAAGTTTAAACTTTTTATGTTTATACATGAAAAGTTTTTACTTTTTATGTTTATACTATGAAATGTTTTAACTTTTTACGTTTATACCATGAAAAGTTTAAACTTTTTATGTTTATACATGAAAAGTTTTTACTTTTTATGTTTATACATGAAAAGTTTTTACTTTTTATGTTTATACTATGAAAAGCTTTAACTTTTTATGTTTATACCATAAAAAGTTTAAACTTTTTATGTTTATACTATGAAATGTTTTAACTTTTTACGTTTTATACCATGAAAAGTTTAAACTTTTTATGTTTATACATGAAAAGTTTTTACTTTTTATGTTTATACCATGAAAAGTTTAAACTTTTTATGTTTATACTATGAAAAGCTTTAACTTTTTATGTTTATACCATGAAAAGTTTAAACTTTTTATGTTTATACATGAAAAGTTTTTACTTTTTATGTTTATACTCTGAAAAGCTTTAACTTTTTATGTTTATACCATGAAAAGTTTAAACTTTTTATGTTTATACATGAAAATTTTTACTTTTTATGTTTATACTATGAAAAGCTTTAACTTTTTATGTTTATACCATGAAAAGTTTAAACTTTTTATGTTTATACATAAAAAGTTTTTACTTTTTATGTTTATACTATGAAAAGCTTTAACTTTTTATGTTTATACCATGAAAAGTTTAAACTTTTTATGTTTATACAAGAAAAGTTTTTACTTTTTATGTTTATACTCTGAAAAGCTTTAACTTTTTATGTTTATACCATGAAAAGTTTAAACTTTTTATGTTTATACATGAAAAGTTTTTACTTTTTATGTTTATACATAAAAAGTTTTTACTTTTTATGTTTATACCATGAAAAGTTTAAACTTTTTATGTTTATACATGAAAAGTTTTTACTTTTTATGTTTATACTATGAAAAGCTTTAACTTTTTATGTTTATACCATGAAAAGTTTAAACTTTTTATGTTTATACATGAAAAGTTTTTACTTTTTATGTTTATACTCTGAAAAGCTTTAACTTTTTATGTTTATACCATGAAAAGTTTAAACTTTTTATGTTTATACATGAAAATTTTTACTTTTTATGTTTATACTATGAAAAGCTTTAACTTTTTATGTTTATACCATGAAAAGTTTAAACTTTTTATGTTTATACATGAAAAGTTTTTACTTTTTATGTTTATACTATGAAATGTTTTAACTTTTTACGTTTATACCATGAAAAGTTTAAACTTTTTATGTTTATACATGAAAAGTTTTTACTTTTTATGTTTATACCATGAAAAGTTTAAACTTTTTATGTTTATACATGAAAAGTTTTTACTCTTTATGTTTATACTATGAAAAGCTTTAACTTTTTATATTTATACCATGAAAAGTTTAAACTTTTTATGTTTATACATGAAAAGTTTTTACTTTTTATGTTTATACTATGAAAAGCTTTAACTTTTTATGTTTATACCATGAAAAGTTTAAACTTTTTATGTTTATACATGAAAAGTTTTTACTTTTTATGTTTATACTCTGAAAAGCTTTAACTTTTTATGTTTATACCATGAAAAGTTTAAACTTTTTATGTTTATACATGAAAAGTTTTTACTTTTTATGTTTATACCATAAAAAGTTTAAACTTTTTATGTTTATGGATGAAAAGTTTTTACTTTTTATGTTTATACTATGAAAAGCTTTAACTTTTTATGTTTATACCATGAAAAGTTTAAACTTTTTATGTTTATACATGAAAAGTTTTTACTTTTTATGTTTATACTATGAAAAGCTTTAACTTTTTATGTTTATACCATGAAAAGTTTAAACTTTTTATGTTTATACATGAAAAGTTTTTACTTTTTATGTTTATACTATGAAAAGCTATAACTTTTTATGTTTATACCATGAAAAGTTTAAACTTTTTATGTTTATACATGAAAAGTTTTTACTTTTTATGTTTATACTATGAAAAGCTTTAAATTTTTATGTTTATACCATGAAAAGTTTAAACTTTTTATGTTTATACATGAAAAGTTTTTACTTTTTATGTTTATACTATGAAAAGCTTTAACTTTTTATGTTTGTACCATGAAAAGTTTAAACTTTTTATGTTTATACATAAAAAGTTTTTACTTTTTATGTTTTATACTATGAAAAGCTTTAACTTTTTATGTTTATACCATGAAAAGTTTAAACTTTTTATGTTTATACAAGAAAAGTTTTTACTTTTTATGTTTATACTCTGAAAAGCTTTAACTTTTTATGTTTATACCATGAAAAGTTTAAACTTTTTATGTTTATACATGAAAAGTTTTTACTTTTTATGTTTATACATGAAAAGTTTTTACTTTTTATGTTTATACTATGAAAAGCTTTAACTTTTTTATGTTTATACCATAAAAAGTTTAAACTTTTTATGTTTATACTATGAAATGTTTTAACTTTTTACGTTTATACCATGAAAAGTTTAAACTTTTTATGTTTATACATGAAAAGTTTTTACTTTTTATGTTTATACCATGAAAAGTTTAAACTTTTTATGTTTATACTATGAAAAGCTTTAACTTTTTATGTTTATACCATGAAAAGTTTAAACTTTTTATGTTTATACATGAAAAGTTTTTACTTTTTATGTTTATACTCTGAAAAGCTTTAACTTTTTATGTTTATACCATGAAAAGTTTAAACTTTTTATGTTTATACATGAAAATTTTTACTTTTTATGTTTATACTATGAAAAGCTTTAACTTTTTATGTTTATACCATGAAAAGTTTAAACTTTTATGTTTATACATGAAAAGTTTTTACTTTTTATGTTTATACTATGAAATGTTTTAACTTTTTACGTTTATACCATGAAAAGTTTAAACTTTTTATGTTTATACATGAAAAGTTTTTACTTTTTATGTTTATACCATGAAAAGTTTAAACTTTTTATGTTTATACATGAAAAGTTTTTACTCTTTATGTTTATACTATGAAAAGCTTTAACTTTTTATATTTATACCATGAAAAGTTTAAACTTTTTATGTTTATACATGAAAAGTTTTTACTTTTTATGTTTATACTATGAAAAGCTTTAACTTTTTATGTTTATACCATGAAAAGTTTAAACTTTTTATGTTTATACATGAAAAGTTTTTACTTTTTATGTTTATACTCTGAAAAGCTTTAACTTTTTATGTTTATACCATGAAAAGTTTAAACTTTTTATGTTTATACATGAAAAGTTTTTACTTTTTATGTTTTATACCATAAAAAGTTTAAACTTTTTATGTTTATAGATGAAAAGTTTTTACTTTTTATGTTTATACTATGAAAAGCTTTAACTTTTTATGTTTATACCATGAAAAGTTTAAACTTTTTATGTTTATACATGAAAAGTTTTTACTTTTTATGTTATACTATGAAAAGCTTTAACTTTTTATGTTTATACATAAAAAGATTTTACTTTTTATGTTTATACTATGAAAAGCTTTAACTTTTTATGTTTATACCATGAAAAGTTTATACTTTTTATGTTTATACATGAAAAGTTTTTACTTTTTATATTTATACTATGAAAAGCTTTAACTTTTTATGTTTATACATGAAAAGTTTATACTTTTTATGCTTATAATATGAAAAGCTTTAACTTTTTATGTTTATACTAGGAAAAGATTTAACTTTTTATGTTTATACATGAAAAGTTTTTACTTTTTATGTTTATACTATGAAAAGCTTTAACTTTTTATGTTTATACCATGAAAAGTTTATACTTTTTATGTTTATACATGAAAAGTTTTTACTTTTTATGATTATACCATGAAAATCTTTAACTTTTTATGTTTATACCATGAAAAGTTTAAACTTTTTATGTTTATACATGAAAAGTTTTTACTTTTTATGTTTATACTATGAAAAGCTTTAACTTTTTATGTTTATACCATGAAAAGTTTAAACTTTTTATGTTTATACACGAAAAGTTTTTCCTTTTTATGTTTATACTATGAAAAGCTTTAACTTTTATGTTTATACCATGAAAAGTTTTTACTTTTTATGTTTATACTATGAAAAGCTATAACTTTTTCTGTTTATACATAAACAGTTTTTACTTTTTATGTTTATACTATGAAAAGCTTTAAGTTTTTATGTTTATACAAGAAAAGTGTTTACTTTTTATATTTACACTATGAAAAGCTTTAACTTTTTATGTTTATAGATGAAAAGTTTTTACTTATTATGTTTATACTATGAAAAGCTTTAACTTTTTATGATTATACCATGAAAATCTTTAACTTTTTATGTTTATACCATGAAAAGTTTATACTTTTTATGTTTATACATGAAAAGTTTTTACTTTTTATGATTATACCATGAAAATCTTTAACTTTTTATGTTTATACCATGAAAAATTTAAACTTTTTATGTTTATACCATGCAAAGTTTAAACTTTTTATGTTTATACATGAAAAGTTTTTACTTTTTATGTATATATTATGAAAAGCTTTAACTTTTTATGTTTATACATGAAAAGTTTTTACTTTTTATGTTTATACTATGAAAAGCTTTAACTTTTTATTTTTTTACCATGAAAAGTTTAAACTTTTTATGTTTATACATGAAAGGTTTTTACTTTTTATGTTTATACTATGAAAAGCTTTAACTTTTTATGTTTATACATAAAAAGATTTTACTTTTTATATTTATACTATGAAAAGCTTTAACTTTTTATGTTTATACATGAAAAGTTTATACTTTTTATGCTTATAATATGAAAAGCTTTAACTTTTTATGTTTATACTAGGAAAAGATTTAACTTTTTATGTTTATACATGAAAAGATTTTACTTTTTATGTTTATACTATGAAAAGCTTTAACTTTTTATGTTTATACCATGAAAAGTTTATACTTTTTATGTTTATACATGAAAAGTTTTTACTTTTTATGATTATACCATGAAAATCTTTAACTTTTTATGTTTATACCATGAAAAGTTTAAACTTTTTATGTTTATACATGAAAAGTTTTTACTTGTTATGTTTATACTATGAAAAGCTTTAACTTTTTATGTTTATACCATGAAAAGTTTAAACTTTTTATGTTTATACATGAAAAGTTTTTACTTTTTATGTTTATACTATGAAAAGCTTTAACTTTTATGTTTATACCATGAAAAGTTTTTACTTTTTATGTTTATACTATGAAAAGCTATAACTTTTTCTGTTTATACATAAACAGTTTTTACTTTTTATGTTTATACTATGAAAAGCTTTAAGTTTTTATGTTTATACAAGAAAAGTGTTTACTTTTTATATTTACACTATGAAAAGCTTTAACTTTTTATGTTTATAGATGAAAAGTTTTTACTTATTATGTTTATACTATGAAAAGCTTTAACTTTTTATGTTTATACCAGGAAAAGTTTTTACTTTTTATGTTTATACTATGAAAAGCTTTAACTTTTTATTTTTTTACCATGAAATGTTTAAACTTTTTATGTTTATACATGATAAGTTTTTACTTTTTATGTTTATACTATGAAAAGCTTTAACTTTTTATGTTTATACAAGAAAAGTGTATAGTTTTTATATTTATACAATGAAAAGCTTTAACTTTTTATGTTTATACCATGAAAAGTTTTTACTTTTTATGTTTATACTATGAAAAGCTTTAACTTTTTATGTTTATACTATGAAAAGTTTAAACTTTTTATGTTTATACATGAAAAGTTTTTACTTTTTATGTTTATACATGAAAAGTTTTTACTTTTTATGTTTATACCATGAAAAGTTTAAACTTTTTATGTTAATACATGAAAAGTTTTTACTTTTTATGTTTATACTCTGAAAAGCTTTAACTTTTTATGTTTATACCATGAAAAGTTTAAACTTTTTATGTTTATACATGAAAAGTTTTTACTTTTTATGTTTATACTATGAAAAGCTTTAACTTTTTATGTTTATACCATGAAAAGTTTAAACTTTTTATGTTTATACATGAAAAGTTTTTACTTTTTATGTTTATACCATGAAAAGCTTTAACTTTTTATGTTTATACCATGAAAAGTTTAAACTTTTTATGTTTATACATGAAAAGTTTTTACCTTTTATGTTTATACTATGAAATGTTTTAACTTTTTACGTTTATACCATGAAAAGTTTAAACTTTTTATGTTTATACATGAAAAGTTTTTACTTTTTATGTTTATACCATGAAAAGTTTAAACTTTTTATGTTTATACTATGAAAAGCTTTAACTTTTTATGTTTATACCATGAAAAGTTTAAACTTTTTATGTTTATACATGAAAAGTTTTTACTTTTTATGTTTATACTCTGAAAAGCTTTAACTTTTTATGTTTATACCATGAAAAGTTGAAACTTTTTATGTTTATACATGAAAATTTTTACTTTTTATGTTTATACTATGAAAAGCTTTAACTTTTTATGTTTATACCATGAAAAGTTTAAACTTTTTATGTTTATACATGAAAAGTTTTTACTTTTTATGTTTATACTATGAAATGTTTTAACTTTTTACGTTTATACCATGAAAAGTTTAAACTTTTTATGTTTATACATGAAAAGTTTTTACTTTTTATGTTTATACCATGAAAAGTTTAAACTTTTTATGTTTATACATGAAAAGTTTTTACTCTTTATGTTTATACTATGAAAAGCTTTAACTTTTTATATTTATACCATGAAAAGTTTAAACTTTTTATGTTTATACATGAAAAGTTTTTACTTTTTATGTTTATACTATGAAAAGCTTTAACTTTTTATGTTTATACCATGAAAAGTTTAAACTTTTTATGTTTATACATGAAAAGTTTTTACTTTTTATGTTTATACTCTGAAAAGCTTTAACTTTTTATGTTTATACCATGAAAAGTTTAAACTTTTTATGTTTATACATGAAAAGTTTTTACTTTTTATGTTTATACCATAAAAAGTTTAAACTTTTTATGTTTATAGATGAAAAGTTTTTACTTTTTATGTTTATACTATGATAAGCTTTAACTTTTTATGTTTATACCATGAAAAGTTTAAACTTTTTATGTTTATACATGAAAAGTTTTTACTTTTTATGTTTATACTATGAAAAGCTTTAACTTTTTATGTTTATACCATGAAAAGTTTAAACTTTTTATGTTTATACATGAAAAGTTTTTACTTTTTATGTTTATACTATGAAAAGCTATAACTTTTTATGTTTATACCATGAAAAGTTTAAACTTTTTATGTTTATACATGAAAAGTTTTTACTTTTTATGTTTATACTATGAAAAGCTTTAAATTTTTATGTTTATACCATGAAAAGTTTAAACTTTTTATGTTTATACATGAAAAGTTTTTACTTTTTATGTTTATACTATGAAAAGCTTTAACTTTTTATGTTTGTACCATGAAAAGTTTAAACTTTTTATGTTTATACATAAAAAGTTTTTACTTTTTATGTTTATACTATGAAAAGCTTTAACTTTTTATGTTTATACCATGAAAAGTTTAAACTTTTTATGTTTATACAAGAAAAGTTTTTACTTTTTATGTTTATACTCTGAAAAGCTTTAACTTTTTATGTTTATACCATGAAAAGTTTAAACTTTTTATGTTTATACATGAAAAGTTTTTACTTTTTATGTTTATACATAAAAAGTTTTTACTTTTTATGTTTATACCATGAAAAGTTTAAACTTTTTATGTTTATACATGAAAAGTTTTTACTTTTTATGTTTATACTCTGAAAAGCTTTAACTTTTTATCTTTATACCATGAAAAGTTTAAACTTTTTATGTTTATACATGAAAAGTTTTTACTTTTTATGTTTATACTATGAAAAGCTTTAACTTTTTATGTTTATACCATGAAAAGTTTAAACTTTTTATGTTTATACATGAAAAGTTTTTACTTTTTATGTTTATACTATGAAAAGCTTTAACTTTTTATGTTTATACCATGAAAAGTTTAAACTTTTTATG
Source organism: Ophonus ardosiacus (assembly GCA_943142095.1). Lineage (NCBI taxonomy): Eukaryota > Metazoa > Arthropoda > Insecta > Coleoptera > Carabidae > Ophonus > Ophonus ardosiacus. The sequence goes on from OW964824.1 coordinate 59,668,817, forward strand.
TTTATACATGAAAAGTTTTTACTTTTTATGTTTATACTCTGAAAAGCTTTAACTTTTTATGTTTATACCATGAAAAGTTTAAACTTTTTATGTTTATACATGAAAAGTTTTTACTTTTTATGTTTATACATGAAAAGTTTTTACTTTTTATGTTTATACCATAAAAAGTTTAAACTTTTTATGTTTATAGATGAAAAGTTTTTACTTTTTATGTTTATACTCTGAAAAGCTTTAACTTTTTATGTTTATACCATGAAAAGTTTAAACTTTTTATGTTTATACATGAAAAGTTTTTACTTTTTATGTTTATACTATGAAAAGCTTTAACTTTTTATGTTTATACCATAAAAAGTTTAAACTTTTTATGTTAATACATGAAAAGTTTTTACTTTTTATGTTTATACTATGAAAAGCTATAAATTTTTATGTTTATAGCATGAAAAGTTTAAACTTTTTATGTTTATACATGAAAAGTTTTTACTTTTTATGTTTATACTATGAAAAGCTTTAAATTTTTATGTTTATACCATGAAAAGTTTAAACTTTTTATGTTTATACATGAAAAGTTTTTACTTTTTATGTTTATACTATGAAAAGCTTTAACTTTTTATGTTTGTACCATGAAAAGTTTAAACTTTTTATGTTTATACATAAAAAGTTTTTACTTTTTATGTTTATACTATGAAAAGCTTTAACTTTTTATGTTTATACCATGAAAAGTTTAAACTTTTTATGTTTATACAAGAAAAGTTTTTACTTTTTATGTTTATACTCTGAAAAGCTTTAACTTTTTATGTTTATACCATGAAAAGTTTAAAATTTTTATGTTTATACATGAAAAGTTTTTACTTTTTATGTTTATACCATGAAAAGTTTAAACTTTTTATGTTTATACATGAAAAGTTTTTACTTTTTATGTTTATACTCTGAAAAGCTTTAACTTTTTATCTTTATACCATGAAAAGTTTAAACTTTTTATGTTTATACATGAAAAGTTTTTACTTTTTATGTTTATACTATGAAAAGCTTTAACTTTTTATGTTTATACCATGAAAAGTTTAAACTTTTTATGTTTATAGATGAAAAGTTTTTACTTTTTATGTTTATACTATGATATGTTTTAACTTTTTACGTTTATACCATGAAAAGTTTAAACTTTTTATGTTTATACATGAAAAGTTTTTACTTTTTATGTTTATACTATGAAAAGCTTTAACTTTTTATGTTTATACCATGAAAAGTTTAAACTTTTTATGTTTATACATGAAAAGTTTTTACTTTTTATGTTTATACTATGAAAAGCTTTAACTTTTTATGTTTATACCATGAAAAGTTTAAACTTTTTATGTTTATACATGAAAAGTTTTTACTTTTTATGTTTATACTCTGAAAAGCTTTAACTTTTTATGTTTATACCATGAAAAGTTTAAACTTTTTATGTTTATACATGAAAAGTTTTTACTTTTTATGTTTATACATGAAAAGTTTTTACTTTTTATGTTTATACCATAAAAAGTTTAAACTTTTTATGTTTATAGATGAAAAGTTTTTACTTTTTATGTTTATACTCTGAAAAGCTTTAACTTTTTATGTTTATACCATGAAAAGTTTAAACTTTTTATGTTTATACATGAAAAGTTTTTACTTTTTATGTTTATACTATGAAAAGCTTTAACTTTTTATGTTTATACCATGAAAAGTTTAAACTTTTTATGTTTATACATGAAAAGTTTTTACTTTTTATGTTTATACTATGAAAAGCTTTAACTTTTTATGTTTATACCATGAAAAGTTTAAACTTTTTATGTTACATGAAAAGTTTTTACTTTTTATGTTTATACTATGAAAAGCTTTAACTTTTTATGTTTATACCATGAAAAGTTTAAACTTTTTATGTTTATACATGAAAAGTTTTTACTTTTTATGTTTATACTATGAAAAGCTTTAACTTTTTATGTTTGTACCATGAAAAGTTTAAACTTTTTATGTTTATACATGAAAAGTTTTTACTTTTTATGTTTATACTATGAAAAGCTTTAACTTTTTATGTTTATACCATGAAAAGTTTAAACTTTTTATGTTTATACATGAAAAGTTTTTACTTTTTATGTTTATACTATGAAAAGCTTTAACTTTTTATGTTTATACCATGAAAAGTTTAAACTTTTTATGTTTATAAAAGAAAAGTTTTTACTTTTTATGTTTATACTATAAAAAGCTTTAACTTTTTATGTTTATACTATGAAAAGCTTTAACTTTTTATGTTTATACCATGAAAAGTTTGAACTTTTTATGTTTATACATGAAAAGTTTTTACTTTTTATGTTTATACTATGAAAAGCTTTAACTTTTTATGTTTATACCATAAAAAGTTTAAACTTTTTATGTTTATACATGAAAAGTTTTTACTTTTTATGTTTATACTATGAAAAGCTTTAACTTTTTATGTTTATACCATGAAAAGTTTAAACTTTTTATGTTTATACATGAAAAGTTTTTACTTTTTATGTTTATACTATGAAAAGCTTTAACTTTTTATGTTTGTACCATGAAAAGTTTAAACTTTTTATGTTTATACATGAAAAGTTTTTACTTTTTATGTTTATACCATGAAAAGCTTTAACTTTTTATGTTTATACCATAAAAAGTTTAAACTTTTTATGTTTATACATGAAAAGTTTTTACTTTTTATGTTTATACTATGAAAAGCTTTAACTTTTTATGTTTATACCATAAAAAGTTTAAACTTTTTATGTTTATACATGAAAAGTTTTTACTTTTTATGTTTATACTATGAAAAGCTTTAACTTTTTATGTTTATACCATGAAAAGTTTAAACTTTTTATGTTTATACATGAAAAGTTTTTACTTTTTATGTTTATACTATGAAAAGCTTTAACTTTTTATGTTTATACCATGAAAAGTTTAAACTTTTTATGTTTATACATGAAAAGTTTTTACTTTTTATGTTTATACTATGAAAAGCTTTAACTTTTTATGTTTATACCATAAAAAGTTTAAACTTTTTATGTTTATACATGAAAAGTTTTTACTTTTTATGTTTATACTATGAAAAGCTTTAACTTTTTATGTTTATACCATGAAAAGTTTAAACTTTTTATGTTTATACATGAAAAGTTTTTACTTTTTATGTTTATACTATGAAAAGCTTTAACTTTTTATGTTTATACCATGAAAAGTTTAAACTTTTTATGTTTATACATGAAAAGTTTTTACTTTTTATGTTTATACTATGAAAAGCTTTAACTTTTTATGTTTATACTATGAAAAGCTTTAACTTTTTATGTTTATACCATGAAAAGTTTGAACTTTTTATGTTTATACATGAAAAGTTTTTACTTTTTATGTTTATACTATGAAAAGCTTTAACTTTTTATGTTTATACCATAAAAAGTTTAAACTTTTTATGTTTATACATGAAAAGTTTTTACTTTTTATGTTTATACTATGAAAAGCTTTAACTTTTTATGTTTATACCATGAAAAGTTTAAACTTTTTATGTTTATACATGAAAAGTTTTTACTTTTTATGTTTATACTATGAAAAGCTTTAACTTTTTATGTTTGTACCATGAAAAGTTTAAACTTTTTATGTTTATACATGAAAAGTTTTTACTTTTTATGTTTATACTATGAAAAGCTTTAACTTTTTATGTTTATACCATAAAAAGTTTAAACTTTTTATGTTTATACATGAAAAGTTTTTACTTTTTATGTTTATACTATGAAAAGCTTTAACTTTTTATGTTTATACATGAAAAGTTTTTACTTTTTATGTTTATACTATGAAAAGCTTTAACTTTTTATGTTTGTACCATGAAAAGTTTAAACTTTTTATGTTTATACATGAAAAGTTTTTACTTTTTATGTTTATACCATGAAAAGCTTTAACTTTTTATGTTTATACCATAAAAAGTTTAAACTTTTTATGTTTATACATGAAAAGTTTTTACTTTTTATGTTTATACTATGAAAAGCTTTAACTTTTTATGTTTATACCATAAAAAGTTTAAACTTTTTATGTTTATACATGAAAAGTTTTTACTTTTTATGTTTATACTATGAAAAGCTTTAACTTTTTATGTTTATACCATGAAAAGTTTAAACTTTTTATGTTTATACATGAAAAGTTTTTACTTTTTATGTTTATACTATGAAAAGCTTTAACTTTTTATGTTTATACCATGAAAAGTTTAAACTTTTTATGTTTATACATGAAAAGTTTTTACTTTTTATGTATATACTATGAAAAGCTTTAACTTTTTATGTTTATACCATAAAAAGTTTAAACTTTTTATGTTTATACATGAAAAGTTTTTACTTTTTATGTTTATACTATGAAAAGCTTTAACTTTTTATGTTTATACCATGAAAAGTTTAAACTTTTTATGTTTATACATGAAAAGTTTTTACTTTTTATGTTTATACTATGAAAAGCTTTAACTTTTTATGTTTGTACCATGAAAAGTTTAAACTTTTTATGTTTATACATGAAAAGTTTTTACTTTTTATGTTTATACTATGAAATGTTTTAACTTTTTACGTTTATACCATGAAAAGTTTAAACTTTTTATGTTTATACATGAAAAGTTTTTACTTTTTATGTTTATACTATGAAAAGCTTTAACTTTTTATGTTTATACAAGAAAAGTGTTTACTTTTTATATTTATACTATGAAAAGCTTTAACTTTTTATGTTTATACATGAAAAGTTTTTACTTTTTATGTTTATACCATGAAAAGTTTAAACTTTTTATGTTTATACATGAAAAGTTTTTACTTTTTATGTTTATACTATGAAAAGCTTTAACTTTTTATGTTTATACCATGAAAAGTTTAAACTTTTTATGTTTATGCATGAAAAGTTTTTACTTTTTATGTTTATACTATGAAAAGCTTTAACTTTTTATGTTTATACCATGAAAAGTTTAAACTTTTTATGTTTATACATGAAAAGTTTTTACTTTTTATGTTTATACTCTGAAAAGCTTTAACTTTTTATGTTTATACCATGAAAAGTTTAAACTTTTTATGTTTATACAAGAAAAGTTTTTACTTTTTATGTTTATACTATGAAAAGCTTTAACATTTTATGTTTATACTATGAAAAGCTTTAACTTTTTATGTTTATACCATGAAAAGTTTATACTTTTTATGTTTATACATGAAAAGTTTTTACTTTTTATGTTTATACTATAAATTTTACAATATCTAATAGATATTTTGTGATATTTTCAAAATTGAAACTCTTTATCTTTCTAAATTTAGTACTTATAAGTCAAATAAAAATTCTTGCAACATCCCTATTGAAGATTGCATGTACCTCCCATACCCATATTAACGTATTTCCCTCACCTTGCAAGAATCCTTGCCCTCAGCCGTAGCACAGAACATCCTCTCCGTAACAGGGTTTTGGGTGTAATGATCTTTACAATCCTGAAGGCTAATAACTTCCACCTCTACCTTCTGTAGTATACTAGGGGAGTTAGCATCAGTGCGCTATACATAAACAAACATAGAGTAGTTAATGAGAAAGGATAACGTAACCTGGAGAAATTTATTACTTGGGCTTTTCCCCATCCAGAAATGACGGCCGTGGTTCCTGCGCCCACTTCTTGGCCTGCAGACTGTAACGCGATGGATTTCACATTTCGGGAGAATGTCAGCGGACGAGAAAGCTACAAGAAAGAAAAATTATCACTGACATAAAAAGAATTCTTGTCTGAGTACCTTTAAGATAGAAATGTCATAGTCTTTGATAAGTCCATTGTATTGCGGATGTTGTATAATTTCTTCTACTTGAATGACGTCGCCCCCTTCATGTTTTGAGTTACTTCCGGCACGGACTGTCATGTATTTTGCGCTTAAACTACAACAAAAAGAAATAAGAAATACAACCATCTGGATTTTTTCTCATTGTTGGGTAGCAATCTGCTGATTTCATTAATGACAATGGCTTTTATTTTCAACTCTTGAAGTAGCACGTAGCACAGCACTACTTTAATACTTATTTAACTACAAATGTGTTAATGAGGGTGATTAATGATTGAGACACGCGTTAAATGTTGAGATCATCGCCAATTAACACACGTGTTAGTTACAATATTTTTCAGTTCACCGTTGACCGTATTTTCCTGACTTGTAAATTCTATTTTATTCCATAACAAAAACAATTAGGTTAGCAACGTCTGACACATAAGTCTTTGTGTGTTTACAGCCTCATTCACAGCTCCGAAAATAAAAATAAAATTATACGTAAAAATAAAAATAACGATATAAACAATAGATTCTTATGATAGTGTTCACACCTCTCGAAAATAAAATTAAACATAAGACATACACACAAGGATTTGCAAATGTTAAATATTTTACACAAAAATAAGCACATACATAACAATTGTCATTTGAGCTGTCATTTACGATTTGGGAAAAGAATTTCCATTAAAATACAATTTTAAAAAGCTGTCTTAAGACAAAGGTTCACATATATGATTGCGAACAGTGCTTTAAAAGGTAAGAAATTGTTATTATTGCTTGTTAATTATGAATACATTAAATGACAGTTGATGTTTTATATTCGAATCTGTGAACGCCAACCATAATTTTATTATATTTATTTATTTATAATTTTATTTATATTTTTTAATTTCGTAGCTGTGAATGAGCCTTAAGTGTTCATGTGTTTATGATTGACAATAATTGTTCAGCAATAATATAATTATGGTACCTATGCTTACGTACTAAATTTATTAATAAAAATTATGCATTAATAGAGGTCATTAATTAACGACTTCCTATACATTAATATAACCTATTAATACACGGTCAACTGAAAATGTTAATTTATTAATATACATGGTGTTAAAAAATAAGTGTCCCAAATTATGAGGGCATATACCTAGTACTGACCAAAATGAGTAAAAAAAGTTTAAACAACATGGGTCCGATCTTCAACTGTTTTCGTTTTCGAGATAAAAGTTTTTTCGGTGTTTGCCTCTGCTATCTCGAAAACTGTAAGAGTTACGACTTTGATTAAATGAGACGTTTTGTTTACCTTTCAGAGGTCATCTAAGATGTGTTTTTGTTTTTCAAAAAAAATCGAATAATTGTACTAAGACAAAAGTTGTGTCTCCCTTTGCCAATATTTAGTTTTCAAATAACTTCGTAACTATTAGAAAGTGAAAAAAATGTTCCATATAATATGTTATTGTTTTTATAGTCTATTTACAGGCATAGACAAAATTTTGTTCGACCACTATCTTAGTCTGTTTTTCTTTGATTCTAATACAAAATGGCCTCTTTCTCGAAAACAGTTGAAGATCGGACCCATGTTGATAAAACTTTTTTTACCCATTTTGGTCAGTACTATGCCCTCATAATTTGACACACTTATTTTTTAACACCCTGTATATATAATCTGTAACCCTTGTTGTACCTTTCGGTGTAAAGGTGTGCAGTGTGATACATTTTTGTTGCTGAGCGTTCACCCATCCAACATATCGCTGCTGTGTAGCCTATTCTCATCTCTTGAAAAAACGCTACTTCCGAAGTAGCGCTATCTCGATTATTTTAAATTTTATTTATACGTTCAGTATTGACACGAATTTAAATTATTTATTTAATGTATATAAAAAACGGCCGGTTCTCAAGCGCTATCTGCTATTTTCTTACGTGAAATGAAGTATAGTTCCGACACAACCTCCTTAAAACCATAACGGTCAGTTCATGTCACTATCATTATCATTCCATACATCCACAATTTTGATACAAATGGACAATTGTTTATAATTGATTTGGATAGAGTAAAACCCTTTCAACCTATCTTCCCTACTGTCAATCTCAGCTTCATCCACATGTCTTAATCAAAGTGGTGTGTTCTGTTTGCAGGTCATACTCGTACTCGTTCGTACAGGCAGGGAACTTCTTGATTGGTATATCTGTCTGTTGTTGAGGTGGTAATTAAATTGTCCATCAAGCAGAGTAGGAGAGTATTGAGACGTGAGTGTGTGAGTGTGGGTGTGGGAGATGTTGTGTTGTCTTTGAGGAGAACTTACTCGTCAGTGCAATGTGCGGCCGTGAGCACGAATCTCGTGTTGACCACGGCTCCTCCGCAGATGCTGCGGTTGAAGTGCCGGATGTGGATCGTGTGGGGAAATTTGTCGATTGTAGTTTGGTCGCCTCCCGTTATACCTACAACAAAAAACAACTAATCTTATAAATAATTATACAGACACTGATTAAAAAATCTTATGTGGCCTGCACATAACCTCCCGATTAGTATTTAACCACGCAGTATATACAGGGTGTAACACGTACACCGACCACTGCCATTATTACCTTTTTTATTATAGTTACAAAAATATACTATAGAACAAAGTTGTAGGGGACCAAGTGGGACATTCTTTCAGAGAAGAAAATATTTTTTTAAACCAGTGGTTCTCAAGTTACAATACAAAGTTATATTTTTTCAAATGGGATTCTACATATTTTTTATGCCTATTCGATAGCATATTTTTTTTCTGAATTCAACCATGTATTAGTTTTATATCCTTACATAATAAAAATATTGAAAAAAATGCGATTGAAATTTAAATAAATTTTTATTTTTAATATTATTGTACAGTAGGCCATGGATGAGAAACAAGAGTGATAAATTTAAATTGAAAATTAATAATTGTTAATTACTCCTTATAAATAATGTTCTATTTGATTTCCATTATTTTCTAAGCATAATTCTATTCTATTTGAAACAGAAGAAGTAGCTTTTATTACAGTTTCTGGTGTAAAAGCAGCGCAAGCTTCTCTAACTCTGTCCATCAAATTTTGTTTCGTTGTCACTGGTTTTGAATATACTCTATCTTTAAGATATCCCCATAAAAAAATCAAGGGGTGTCAAGTCCGGGGAACGAGCGGGCCATTTGTATGGCCCATTTGTTGCTATCCACCGACCTTGAAACATTTCGTTGAGCCGTTCGTACACTCGACGAGTATTGTGAGCCGGCGCTCCATCTTGTTGGAACCACATATTTTATCTTTCATTCAAGTTTAAATCTTCTAAATAATTTAATAATTCATTTTCCAAGAAACATAAATAATGTGCAGCGTTTAAATTGTCTTCATAAAAATGTGGTTCAATAATTTTATTCCCAAACATTCCAAGCCATACATTAAAGCTCCATCTGTGTTGATTATTTTTTTCTCTAAATTCACGAGGATGTTCTTCAGCCCAAATGTGCTCATTATTTCTATTAAATAATCCATTATTTGAAAATTTAGATTCATCTGTCCACAGAATTTTTCTAAGAATGTTATTATCGTCCTGATACTGCACCAGAAACCATTCGCAAAACACTATTCTGCGTTCATTGTCATTATTATGTATAGCATGTAATAGTTTGTATGAATATGATTTTAAATTATGCTTTTTCAAAATGCGCCATACGGACATAGTAGAAATAAAAAAAATTGGGATTACGCGCAATAGAAGCTAAAACTGCGATTTCTATTTCTTCATTGTTTCTCACGGGTTGTTGCCTTTCACGTTTTTGTGAAAATGATCCATAGTTTTTCAAATTTCGTGCTAATCGCCTGATTACTGACCTCCCTGGACGCGGTTTGTTTGGATATCTCGTGGCATAAATATTGCACGCTTGTATGGCATTTTCAGTACACTCACCATAAACTAATAATAAACGATACAAATCTTCATTTGTATAAACATCAGCCATATTGTCACAAAATAATCTCAAAACACAAAGAATAACAATTTACAACAATTAGTACGCCAATTATTATTTGACAGCAGCTATATTTTGTTCTTTTGTTATTGTTTTTCATCCATAGCCTACTGTACAATAATATTAAAAATAAAAATTTATTAAAATTTCTATCGCATTTTTTTCAATATTTTTATAATGCAATTATATAAAACTAATACATGGATGAATTCAGAAAAAAATATGCTATCGAATAGGCATAAAAAATATGTAGAATCCCATTTGAAAAAATATAACTTTGTGTTGTAACTTGAGAACCACTGGTTTAAAAAAATATTTTCTTCTCTGAAAGAATGTCCCCCTTGGTCCCGTACAACTTTGTTCTATAGTATTTTTTTGTAACTATAATAATAAAGGTAATAATGGCAGTGGTCGGTGTACGTGTTACACCTGTATATAAAGCAGTCATTAAGTTCAAATATTTATATAGTCATAGTTTTATATTCACTCATAATAATCTTTATTACTCGTACCTTTACAGAAAGTCTTTTCAGAGCCATACCCTGATAGCAGTTTTATAACTTGATGAGCAAATAGAAATACCCTTTAATAAACGAGCTGTTAAAAATGTTCACTTAGTACATGACGTCTTGATTATGTGATATATGATTGCGTCTTCAACCACTATTCAATTAAACTGTAGAAAACTTTATTACCGATACTTGTTCAAACTAGAGTTGATAAGAATAATTTTTATTGAAGGATATATTATCGCGCAACAACATTTGTAATTTTGCACTACAAATTGCTTGAATATTGGACTAAAAGTATTTATTTATTTATTTATTTATTTATTTATTTATTTATTTAGTGATCAACCCAACAGGCTAAGCCCAGATAAAGAGTTGTAAAAAAATACATAATACACTCAACAATACATAAAAATAAACAAAATGCTTATGACATATTACATAACATATTAATGAAATTTTTAAATTCCAAATGAAATATACCAATCCTCGAAAATTTACAATTATAAAGATTGCACATACGATATATAGGCGACAGCATTAAATAATTAGTTCTAGCACCCGGTAAATAAAAAGTAAAGCTACTTCTGGTACGAAAAGAGGGAATATGAAATTGGAGAGAGGAAAGAGTACAAGGATCGTCAACGCAGCTGTTTACAACTTTAAATAGATGTATTATTAGGGCATTATCACGGCGTTCAAAGAGATTCTTGAAATTAAACGTATGTAACAACTGTTTATAATTTACAGAATAATCAGGGTAGTTATTATGTGCCTTGTAATAAAGGTATTTGAGAAATTTTTTTTGAACAGATTATAGAAATAGGGTTTCAAATGATGTGACAGTAAGAGCGGACGAAAGAAAAGTATAGGTTCGTAATTGCTGATAAATTTAGGAAAGTTCGAGTATTTCTTATTATGAAGCCTAGCATTCTCATGGCACTGTTATATATATCTTGTATATGATGTGTAAATGTAAATTTGGTGTCATATTTGACTCCAAGATCTCGTACAGTAGTAGATCGCGACAAGGTGACATTTTCGATCGTATAATTATAAATAATTGGCAATAGTTTCCTAGTAAAAGACATTACTGTACATTTATTTAGATTAAGATGTAATTTGTTAATTGAGCACCATTTGGAGAGTCTATCTAAGTCTTCTTGGAGAAGTTGGCAATCTTGTACTGAGAGAATTGGGTAAAATATTTTTAGGTCGTCAGCGAAAAGAAGTTTATCAGTGTGAATTACCTCTGTCACATCATTAAGAAAAAGTAGTGGACCTAGATTTGAACCTTGTGGAATCCCTGAAGTCGGAGAGAAAGAGAAAGAATTGACACCTTTGTAATGAACGTACATTTTTCGTTGACAAAGGTATGAGGTGAGAAGGGAACGTAAAGGGAGAGATATAGAAAAGGAATCAAGCTTGCTGATCAGTATACCGTGATCAATTCTGTCGAAAGCCTTCGCAAAGTCTGTATAAATACAGTCAACTTGCCCTTTGGTATCTTTTCCTGTTTCGGAATATCTGTCGATCCTCGCCACCAGAATTATAATAATATTCAATTTAAAGTTAAATTATTTTCTACAAAAAAAAGCATATTTATTTTTGTTGATAAACGTAGCTGGTGATTGTGTTTTATTTTAACATGTGAATATTCTATTGTACCGTATCGATAATTCTAGGAAATGCTGCCAATGCATAAAATTCATTTCTTCTCTTGTTATGGGCATTTTAATATACCGGTTGTACAATCTGGCTATACGCTATACATGTACCTCGTGATAGGCGTACAACAATAATTCTGCTTGCTGTAGAAATGTGCATATAAGAAAAATATTGAAATACATTTTATGTTATTACTAATATGAAGGAAAATGCTCGTCTCTATATAGTTTGCTTATACATTTTTCTTCATATTCAATAGATAAAGAGTTAAAGAATTATAAAGAGATTAAATTTCAAAAATCAGTTAGCTTTGCTATTTATCATGGAAACAGCATATATATTTAAAAACTTCTAATTGACAGATGTTAGCATCAAGTGCAATTAAATAATCTTTTCAAAGGTACTTTTGGTATGGAATTTGTAAAAAATTGTATGTATTCGTGTTACAATTTTACATGATGTATAGAATCTTTTCCAAGGAACTTTCGGTTAGGATTTATACAAAGTACATCGAATTGTCGGAAGGTCTTGTGCTGGCCACAACAGATTTTTACCTCCCGCTACCCTTGGTAAGGGAGGTATAGAGATCATGCTAAAAAACACATATCGAGATTTTAGTAAATGACCACGTTTTAAGGTCTCTAGAATCCAATTTTAACATTTTTACGATGATGTCTGTATGTGTGTATGTGTGTGTATGTATGTGTGTGTATGTGTAGGGACTTTGTCTTCGTTCTAACTCAAATACTATCATTCAGAAAATTCTGAAACCTTGTATTTCTATGCTATTCTAATATGAAAAGAAGCCATTAGATTTTGGTGTAAATCGGATAACCGGAAATGGCACTTTACCTGAAGCTCATAATGGTTTTTCTTCAATAAATATCATTAAATGCCATTTTTTCGCATTTTATGTCTTATGAAAATTAAAGATTATTGAATTTTCTGCAGGAATATATTAATACTTTTTCTATATATTTTGCAGATAAATTTAAAAATAATTTGTTTTATTACTCCCGATGCCTATAAGATAAACACCATTCCTTTGTTACACAGTTCATATTTCAAATGAATGTAACTGACAGTAAATGTCACTGTCAAAAACTAATCACTTCAAATTAATAATAGTGGCATTTTAAAAAGAAAATAGTAAATAAATCAATAGTTTTATGCAATGGAACAGTTTGCAGCGTTAGTAAATACGTAAGTATGTATTTAAATTAATAAAAATGGATAGGAATGTGGGGCGAAGGATGATTATTGCTTAACTATTATTTTGGTCCGGATGCGGTTATTCGCTACCGAAAATCGGTCACTTTAATATGTTCTTATGTATGAATGCTATGATGATTGTGAACAAAGCGAAAGAAGAATGTTGAGTCAGCTGAGCCTTTACTCTTATCCCTTTTCTTATTGTTTACTATTGTTTCCGGGTTTTTACTAACCCACTAAGTGGGAAACGCGTGATTTTATGTACCTATGTATGCATGTAAAAATTAAATAGCGGGAGGTTCTGTGTTGGCCACATCAGATTTTTTACCTTAAATTTTACTCCATTAGAATAGGTACTCCATTATTGTGCAAGAGTTGGTAGAATAGGGCCTAATGTACTGTCTATCTATATCTATCAAATCAAATAGTTTGAAATTCCCAAGTAGCGGTTTGGCTTTCTATTCCATATGTAAATACTCCGGAGAATACTACATGTAATGTAGTATGTTATCTGTTATGTCTAAGTGCAGAGCTGTCATATCAAAATATATGCACGTAATATAATATATTAAATGATAAATTTTTGTTTAACACTATAAATGAAAGTAGAGGGTTGTATATTATTAAAATAGGGTTGTAAAGTACGAAATCATTGCATTGTGTAATGAATAATTAAATGCCATTTAAAACGTCATAAAAACAAAACGAGCATAAAATGATATGATTCGTGTATTTAGATAATATGCATGCATATAAAACAGCATTTTAATCTACACGTATAACAAAAATGATCCCGCTCGATGTTTATATATGGATGGAGCAGAACACTGTGCTGCATGAAACTGTGCGATTTGATGTTGGTTATCTATCAATATGTCAATAATTCCGTCACGGATAGAGAAATAAATGGTATAATGACGCATGGAGAGATAACCGATCGCAATCGAAACATTTTCACTTGCCAGGCTGCATGATGAATCGCTACGTTATTACCGTGCCTTGTCCTTGCAAAAAATCACAATCACTCAAACAGACACAGTAAAAAATTCATACATCCCGGCTTTATTTCGGGGATAAATGCTTATAATCGACCGAAAAACTGCAACCGCTACTTTCAACAGACGAGAGATTATTTTGCAAAAATAGTAAAGAGTTCGATAATACATCGAGAATTGACTCCGAAAGTGTGACGTCAAAATCGACCGGGAATTACAAAACCTGAAAGTAGGCTTCCGGTTTCTTGACTGCATCTTGAAAGAGTTTATTGTGAACGAACCGAACTGCGCCAAATTTAAATAGCTGTCATTTGTCTTATTTGAAAACTAGAAAATGTAATGGTGTTATTTTGTTACATATTCCTGTTTTATGTATTTAAAGAAAAAAATAAATTAAAATATATGCGTAATTTGTTTTAAGAATCCTTATATTGAAGTAAATTTTAATAAATTTCAAGAAATAATGTTATTGTGGCTCTTGTCATTCTTCAGCGAGGACGAAAAGATTTTCCTCTGATTCTATAGTTATAGACCTAGCTATTGTTTAAAGGATTGGTATTCTGCACCTGATCACTTATTTATTTTGTCCGTTCTTACTTTCAATTCGGTTCGTAGTGTTTTAGTCGCGCTTGTTATCTCATCTGGTACGATTTTGAACTTTTGCAAATTACAGTGGCACAAAAACAAGAACAAGTGATTCGTTTTTCTGAAATGATAAGTTTTTTTGTGGATGAAAAGAGACTTATTGTTCGTGGTGAAAATGCAGTGGATTGAAACTATGTTCATTTGGTCTGTGATGTCCATTGTCCAAGAAATAGTTTATGTGTTTATGACACAGACCTTAATATTATAAAAGGAAAAGTAATTCATTTATAAATTAGACATAACAATATATTATCTTTTTTAATTTTCGTTGGCTGTTACGATCTCTCGCTACAGTTACTAATTTTGTTTATTTTATTTTTGCATCCCCTACATACCCTATAAATTTGTAACACGTATTCATTAACACTCTTTATATTATTTATACGTATGTGACAAATATATTTTTTTATATGATAATCTACTTTTCAAATTTTTCTTACCTACTTCTTTTATTTTCCATGTCCAATATTTGTCATATGCATTATTCATTTTATTAATTGATTATATTGCAAAATATTGTTATAAAATTAGCTTTATAAGAAACAATTTTTAATGCTAACAAAGTTTAATTTCACTTTACAGATTACAGCTTTGATGACAGCTATTTAAATTTGGCGCTAGTACGGTTCGTTCACAACAAACTCTTTCAAGATGCAGTTAAGAAACCGGAAGCCTACTTTCAGGTTTTGTAACTCCCGGTCGATTTTGACGTCATCACTTTCGGAGTCAATTTTCTACATTATCATGGGGTTAGATCATGTATTTTGAACCGAAAGTTCATTGGAAAAGATTCTATAAATCCAATAAAATTGTAACACGAACATAACTATTTTCTGATGTAAAGAAAAATTTCTGGATTTCAGGCGCTATAGTTTATTCAGTCTCGACAGTTTCGACCCCACAATAGTCTTGTTCAGGAGCTATACAGTAAATTTTTTACAATAAGTACAAAGACAATATTTATAAATTAAAAAAATAACTGAAAAAATACTACCTTTTTACCTTCCGTTACCTTTAGGTAAAGAAGGTATTGTCTTTGGTCAAAAAATTCGGTGGTGAGTTTTTAATGAATAAGCACGTTTTAGGGTCCCTACAATACGAATTTACTATTTTTAAGATGATGTCTGTATGTATGTATGTGTGTGTGTGTGTGTGTGTCCGTGTGTGTGTGTGTGTGTGTGTGTGTTTGTGTGTGTGTGTGTGACAAATTTTTCTCCGACGATAACTCCAAAACTACAATTCTAAAAATTATGATTCTTTCATATTCCTCTTCTTTACAACCATATGAAGAGCTGATTAGATTTTGGTTATAATTGGTCAACCGGAAGTACCCTTATTTGAAGTTTTTAACAGTTTTTCTTAAAAAAATGCAGTTAAATATTATTTTTTGACATTTTCTTATTATATTTATTAAAGAAAATACTCTTCTCTATATGGTTTGTTTATTCATTTTCCCTCATATTCAATAGATGTAGAGTTAAAGCATTACAAAGAAATTAAATTTCAAAAATTAGTCAGCTTTGTTATTTATCATGGAAACAGCTGACATAATTATTCAAAAAAAATTAATTGACAGATGTCAGTTGCAAGTGCAAAACCAAATATGGAAATAGTATAGGATCTAAAATTGGTATGTCATAGTGTTGCTCGCAAGTGACACGCAGAGAAAGGCCAAAGAGAAGATGGAAGGACATTACTTAGTGTAGTTTATGTTATAATTTTATTGGATTTATAGAACCTTTTCAAATGAACTTTTGGTATGGAATTTGTAAAAAATAGTATGTGTTCGTGTTCGATTTTACATGATAGTATATAGAATCTGTTCCAAGGACCTTTTGGTATGGGATTTGTACAAAATACAGGGAATTGACGGAAGGTCTTGTGCTGGCCACAACAGATTTTTTTTAGTTTAAGTTCACACATACAATTCACAATCGACTTAACAACAGATTAATTAGAGAAGCCATTGAGATTTATAAAACAAGAAATATCAATCTCAATCATTGTGACGGATTAGAACTTAGTCGCGCATGGCGTCCAATATTAAATATATTGTAATTTGTGATATGTATACAATTTTTTCTAAACTTTTTCTAACATCTGTTAATAAAGAGTACGGCTGCGGTATTTCGCTACCGATAAAGCGTATCTGAGTTATACAGATCACTTTTCTGCCAGTTTTTGGGACGGTTTTTCCTCTGGCAAAAGGAGATTTTTTCTTGAGAAGATGCATGTTCGCCGTCCATGTTATTGCCGGACATGCATATATTGTCTAGAAAATTGTATAGATAAAAAAGGTAACATTTATGAACATTTCTTGTTACCTTGGTTACTTGTTGTTTTTGTTATTTTACATATTTATGTCATTGTATCCCCTGAAGAAGACACCAGTTTATGGTGCCGAAACGTTGGGTTAAAATAATAAATACAGAACTTAAACTAAAAAAAGGTAGTATTTTTCCAATTAATAATATGAGTTCTGAAAGAAATATTAATAATTTAAAAAATTAACTATATTAAGTTCATTTGTATATATCTTTTGCTTTACATGACCCATTTCGTTAATGTATACTTGCAAACTAATATTTGACACTTTGATAACACGTACTTTTTCACAGTTATTTGATTTTTAGTACAGCAAACATATCAAATTTATATCGGACCATTCTGTACATCTAATATTTATGTATGATGGAAAATTTATTATTTTTACAAACCTTAATTTCTTTAGACTCAATAGAATCTTCTTAACACGGTTTCATTATTAATTTTAATGTAATTGCTTCCTGACAGTGACATTTGTTTAAATATGTCAAAATTGTTATTAAAATATTTTGTTTTTGTTTGACGCATAGCCAAGATGATGTACAAAAATAAATTATTTTATAATTTGATATTTAAAGTTATTTACTAAATGTTATTATCGTAGAATTCAAGATTGTACCATTATATCCAATTTTTATTAGTAAAAGTTGCTAAAAAATTATATTCAATGAATTTTTTACAAGAAAAACTGTTAAAAGCTTCTATAAATGATACTTCCGGTTATCCGATATACATTAAAAACTAATGAGCTCTTACCCTTACCTAGGGTAGCGGGAGGTAAAAAACGACTTACATATACAATTGACAGATAAATCAATGCTAATCAAATGTTCACTAATCACCCTTAGGGTCGGTTTTATAATCTCTGGTTAATATTTTAACTTCGAGTTCGTTTCAGTTTTGTTTATTTAACTCTTAACTTACTAAGTATATTTCTTTATAATTAATTTTTAAAAAGTTTCACTGAGAACCGACAGTAGAATCTATTTTATTCAAATTATACTATTTTTAAAATAAAATTAAAGAGCATGATAATAATCATGCATAAGTGTATTCATGTATTTACTGTAAAGCTGCAGTAAAGAACGACGAAGTCTCTAATTAAAATGCAAGAAAAATACCATGTGCTGTAGACACAAGAAAACCTATGAAATATAAAATTGCTCCAAGCTAAAATATGATTAAAACGTAAAGAAAACTTCTATTAGTTAAATTCAAGCATATATAATTATCTAGGATCTTTTTACCTCTCGCTAAGATAAGTATTGCTTTTATGCTAAAAATCGCATATCCAGATTTTAGTGAATAAGCACGTTTTAAGGTTACTAGAATCAGATTTTAACATTTTTATAATGATGTCTGTGAGCGTGTGTATGTGTGTGTGGTTGTTGAAGGGACGGTTTATATAATATAATGTAAAAGGTAACACAAATACATACTAGTTTTTCAAATTCCATACCAAAAGTTCATTTGAAAAGATTCTATAAATCCAATAAAATTATAACATAAACATACACTAAGTAAAATGCACTTGACACTTAATTCTTTCTTCTTCAGTTTTCCCCTATTTTATTAGGGGTCGCTGTTTCCTCTTCTCTTCCACTCATTCCTATTCAACTTATCTTCTTCACACAGTCCTTCCTTTCTCAAGTCTTCTGCGATACAGTACTTCCATCTTTTCTTTGGCCTTTCTCTGCATGTCACGTGCGAGGAACACTATGACATACCAATTTTTGACCCTATACTTTCCATATTTGGTTTCTCTGATAAATAACAAAGCTGACTAATTTTTGAAAAATGTATAATAAAACCGTATAGAGAAGAGTATTTTCTTTAATATATATAATAACAAAATGTCAAAAAATAATATTTAACTGCGTTTTTTTTTCAGAAAAACTTCAAAAAACTTCAAATAAGGGTACTTCCGGTGGATCAATTACAACCAAAATCTAATCAACTCTTCATAGGGATGTACAGAAGAGGAATACGAAAGAATTATAATTTTTAGAATTGTAGTATTGGAGTTATCGTCGGAGAAAAACACACACACACACATACAGACATCATCTTAAAAATAGTAAATTCGTATTGTAGGGACCCTAAAACGTGCTTATTCATTAAAAACTCACCACCGAATTTTTTGACCAAAGACAATCCTTCCTTACCTAAAGGTGACGGAAGGTAAAAAATTAAAATATTATTTTTTGAAGATTTTTGTGATTACAAATATTGATGAACATACAATTCACCATCTAATACATTTAAAAAAATTGTTATATTTTCTACAAATTTAGAGGTAAAGAAAATATAACACATGGAATAAACTGTAGCAATAAATCGCAGACTACATCAAGGGAACCAGTTGTCAAATTCAAATGCTTGTAATTGACAGAAAAATGTCAGTGTCAAAAATCAACAGCTTTACGGACATTACTGAAAGCTTTTACTGGAAAATAATATTTCTTAATGAATTATTAATTAAATATTTAAAATTGTAGGTAGGTATGTATGTATGTTAATAGAAGTAGTACATATTTCCTTAAGAAATACTGCCAATCCCGTCAATGAATTGGAACCATCTTGAACATTCTAAAAGAGTAGGACAAGATTCCTTATAGAATGCAAGAATAGATATAATTAGAATTATTCGTGTGTACAAGAAATGTTAAATTCAATACTTATGTAACAAATCGGAAATGGCGAGAGGCATTGTGCTGGCCACAACAGATTTTTATATTCATTTTTATAGAGTTAACAGAACAGCTAATATTCTTCATGACAAATGTTATTAACATTCTGTGATACTTTAAAATATATCAAAGACTGGGTCTGTTCTTAATAAGAAAACTTTGAAGTGCTTACCAAGAACACCATCCGTCAAAATAGCACTTAATACCAGCGATGCAAGTAGTTTCATTTTGAAATTAAACTTGTGAGTTTGAAGTGTTTGAAGTATAATTGTTAACATCAATAACACAACACTTGTACCGTAGATGATGGAAGACTTCGACAAGTTTGTAATTCGTTCTTGATAAGTTTTCACCAAAAAAGTGCATAGGTTATCAAAGGAGAAATATAATATCAAAAAATCCTTGGGAGATTTCATGACGTATCTTATTTATTACATGCATAAAAAATTTGGGAAATACGTCGAAATTTTGTTATTAAAATAATTGCACATTTACTGGAATCTAATACAATAAATAATGAAAAATAGTTTTTCCTCTTTTGATTTATACATACCGAACATTTTTGTGCAGATAAAAGTTATTTTGATGAGAAAAGCATCAAAATAATATATGAATTTATAAACAATAGATATGATAAAGCACGTTATATTTATTTTCATATTATCCGCTTTTATTATTCGGTATATCTCCAATAAATATAAAAAATATTAATCAATACTGTCTGGGAATTTAAATTTTAGGTTAATCTATAAAGGTTTATATGAATATTTATTATGAACTATATTTTTAATAATTTTTCACTGGACTGTCATATAGGAGGAGACCGGGAATTGTTGTCAGGGTTTGCAGTTACTTTTTTTGATCATTATCCTAATCCTTTAGTGTGTACCCGTAGCACTACTTCCCTTCAGTTTTTAGATCATAGCTTTAAGGGGTTATTAAATTGTTTTTTTGCCTGAGCAATTTTTTGTGACAATTTACCTCTACTCCGGGTTAGTTGTCACAGACTTTGGGATTAGTTGTCACGGGTTATTTAAATGAAAAAATAATAAAATTCAAAATTTAGTAATATATTTTATTTAGGACAGACCAAAGCTAAAAATTAAGGTTGATAAAGAAAAAACATTAATAGGATACAAGTAATTTAAATTTAAGACACATTTTGTGATTGAAATAAAAATTTAAGTGAATATTTAATGGTCAATAATACATTGGTCACTTCCAGTCGCACTTTCACAATTTTGACAAGTATAAAATTTATGTAGCCCGAACACATGCATATTTTCACGCGTGACAACCATCCCGGGGTTTTTGTGATAATCAGCCCCGTACAGACACTTCAGACAAATCAACATATAACCCAACCTTAAAGTTGATACAGAGTAACATCATGCAACCTTTTAGATTCACAGAAAAATAGTTGTGGCATTGATTTCATTGAAAACAATTGAATAATTATATCGTTCAACGAATACTCGCAACACAAATGAACAAAAAAAAATCCATAGAATTGTCGCGGGGCACATGAAACTGCGTGCACATACTCGCAATGAAGTAAACACTTAGTAGTTCGAGTCACAATCCCTACGTGACAGTAGTGACTGAGAAATAAGACGGGACAACTTACCCGTGTGACAACAAGCTCCGGTCTCCCCTATTAATAATTTTAGACCACCTATAGTTCAATTTTTAGTACAAGTGAGCAAAGTATGTCTTTTTTTCACGAGTCTAGAAATTGGCCACACAAGCGGGAGCGGGTGCGCCAATTGGACAAGTGAGAAAAAGACATGCTCACGTGTGCTTAACATGATTTTTTCCACAATCTTGAAATATAATTTTTCTAAAAAACGAAACATTGTACTTTGTTTATTAATGAAAAATTCAGCAGTACATATGTTTATAACTCAATTTAATGTAAAGTTAACTACAAAAAATATTGTTCCTTCATGTAGAATGTTAGATATTTATTGTAACTCCATAAAAATTTATGACTCCTGACGTAGATTATTATTGGCTTGTATATTTTGCTCACTTGTGAAGAAAGTTATTTACTTTGCTCATTTGTGATTCAACATGCTACTTAGCTCACTATTTTAAGTTTTAAGTTGAATAATAATGAATTTTGCTAACGATTGTGAAAAAAAGGTCTTGATGTTGAATTCCAATTTCGCCGAAAGCGATATCATCATTGATTTATGAAATGGAATGATACATATTATACATCTATCTATGTATTTTTTATATTTCCTGAACGTAATTTGTTTTCCATGACATTTGAATCAACTTTGTTAATATTTTGACGTTGACGGTTACCTGGTTTACTTGGGATTATTAGACCTGCCTAAATTTCAATGAAGAGTAAAATTAAATATTCAAATATTTTTGTTGTAATACTTTGGCAGTTCAAAATAATCGAAAACAAATGATCATTTGTAAACGTCAAAATATTTCCTCAAACAAAGAAGGTACAAATCTATAGATGTCATGGCAAACTGCAAATGTAATTAAATTTCATAATTTTAAAATTTTATAAGTAAATTTATAATTTATGTGGGTACACACGAATACATATTTTCGTAAAAAGTATGCTCGTTCTCGGCCGATATAAGTGAATGATAGATTTGTATTTAACAGGTTGGTTTATTCGTAATACACTGTATGTCATATTTATATATACAGGATGTCTCAATAAGCTTGCTCACTATTGGTAACTTTTATATTACAAAAATGGTCATGTAGACGAAATAAAAATTGTGTCAGCGGTTTCCAAAATTTGGGACAAAATATATATTTTTTTTAAATGGAACTATATATTTTTTATTATCTTATTGGAAAGAGTATTTTTTTCTCTTTCCAATAAGGTAATGTTGTTTATGTAGAATTTTTTCAAATAAACGAGTTATTTACGTTTAAATTATCTTTTATTAGCTTATTTATTCAAGTAAACCATGGAAACAATTGTATTTTATATTTTTTTTATTTTATTAACTTATTTTACAGTAACAATAAAACAATTACAGAAAATATTCAAATTTAAAGCCATTTCGCACATTTCAGCTCTTTTGGAAAGAGAGCCGACTGTTCCACGTAACTGGTGTCTAGATATAACATTCCATATAGCAAGATCATATCTAATTTTTCTTCACTTGTATACTTATTAAACATTATTAAACACAGAGAACTTTACGGGAGAAATTATTAAACGTCAAACAAACAAAGAATCAATTGTTTCCATGGCTTACTTGGCTAAATAAACTAATAAAACAGTTTACAAAATTTTAATTTTTAACCGTAAATAACTCGTTTATTTGAAAAAAATGTACATAAACAACATTACCTTATTGGAAAGAGAAAAAATACTCTTTCTAATAAAAGAATAAAAAATGTATGTTTCCATTTAAAAAATATATATTTTGTCCCAAATTTTGAGAACCGCTAACACAATTTTTATTTTGTCTACCTGACCAATTTTCTAATATAAAATGGCACATTTAACCAACCTCGTATCTCTTCAAATAAAAAAGTTACCAATAGTGAGCAAGTTTATTGAGACATTCTGTATATATAAACTTTGACACGTCAGTGATGTCAGTGTCACAAGATCAGACTATTCGTAATACAGTATTTTTTTAAATTTATTTTATATGAAGTTTTTATATGAACTTTAAAACAAACTTTAACGCAGGATAGCAATAATGTGCCGCAACGTAGAAACATAAAAGTTGTCGATCTTTGGGTTTTTGATTAGTTGCGGCACGGTACGTCACTTTAAGTAATACGGCTGTATAAATTATCACATGATTTGTTTGCATTGATTTATTCTTTACGTTACATTACAGCACGGTACGATACGTTACGGCTTACGCTGTAGAAATCGCTTGTGTTTCGCGGAGCCCCTAATCCACCCTAAATTTTTATTGGCTATTGTGAACCCAAAACAAAAAATCAGTTGTGGTCAGTACAAAACCTCTTGTATATCAATATTAGGCTACAAAAGGATTGTATTCAACATTTTGGTACCTACTCTCAAAAAAATTTAATTACATCTACAAATTTTACCTAAAGAAATCAAAACTCTTCTTCTTGAATCCTTATTTTAGAAATAGAAATAAATTAGAAAACGATGAATGGCAATAATCTGTACCTTTCTCCTTAAAATTACATTTTATGATCAATTTTAACAACTTGACTTCAGAAATGAATAATGATTAGACATTCATATAGAGATGCATTCGGGCCGGGCCGGACCGGGCTTTGAGATTTGGATCGACTCGGCCCGAAAATAAAAATTTGCCGGCCCGATTCGAAGATCGACTCGACAAAAAATTAGCTGGCCTGGCTCAAAAATTGACTCGAAATCGGGCCGGGCTTCAGGCCGGGCCGGGCTAAAGCTCGAAATTGGGTGCATCCGACATTCCTAATTTTGATTTTTATGTGAGGCGAAATGTTTAACTTTTTTCGTGCCAAATTTATAAAAAACCTCTACATCCTTTATAACTTTCGACATTAGTTAACATAAGTTGTTAAAAAAGAGACACTTCTAGTGTAAGTTTGTCATAAAAATTGCAGACTTACGAGTATTTAATACTTTGTTTCCCAAAGGCGCTCGAAAATTTAAACTGTTTCACAAATCTTATACAAAAAGATACCATTTAGATAAGGATTTTTTTATCTAACTTTATTTCTACTCAAAAATAAGACAAGAAATCATTATAGTTGAAATAAAAATCACTTTTATTTAAGTATACGAATAGTAACAATAGTAATAATAACAACATAACAATAGCATTATTATGCTTTAATGAATAACGTTGAATTTTTGAAGTAAAATAACATTTTTATTGTTAAGATGTCAAGTATGTTGTTATTAAATCATTTTGACCCTTTTCAACATCATCCATTTTCATTAAAATATTAAGGAAACTGTGCATTTGATTGAACTATAAGATTTTTCGAGCTTTTCGGGCCGGCCCAAAACCAAAAGTCCGACTCGCCTCAACTTTTGCAAATGATTAGCCCGATTCGGCCCGGTAAAAAATATCTTCGGCCCGGCTCGATGATCGACTCGAAATCGAGGCGGGCTCCGGGCCGGGCCGGGTCAAAGCTCGAGATCGAGTGCATCTCTACATTCATACGTTTCTGTGTTTCAAAAATTAATTGTATAATATCTAATGGATATTTCGTGATTTTTACAAATTTGTGGCTATTTAAAGAACAATATTTTTTAAAATTTAATACTTACAAGGCATATAAAAATTCTTGTAGCAGCCTAATTGGATTGAATATTTGAAAAAGGAATTGAAAATGTTTTTAAAAATATCATTTTCCATACGTGTAATAATTATACACTAAAAAATTAATACGTGCGTAATTTTTTACTCTGCAGTCTAATGGT
Organism: Ophonus ardosiacus; assembly: GCA_943142095.1. Taxonomy (NCBI): domain Eukaryota; kingdom Metazoa; phylum Arthropoda; class Insecta; order Coleoptera; family Carabidae; genus Ophonus; species Ophonus ardosiacus. The sequence continues at coordinate 59,694,013 of OW964824.1, forward strand.
AATAAAAATATCCATTTGCCCCTATTTTTTCAATTATTCTGTTTACATACATGCATGCATGTAGAAGCGGAAAATGTTTATTTGTTTTTTGCAAATGGCGTAATTGAATTAAGACATAATAGGGTGATAAAAAGGTATAAAACTGGTCTATATAGCGTGTATATCATATCAATGTTGTAATCCCAGAGTTATCCCGGATTACGTCGTACACGAAACACAGGTGTCCAACATGGCTTACCCCACTGACAGTTTAATACTTTGAAACATGCATTTTCCATAGAATATGCGTACAGACACAGGCCAAATATAAAAGATACACTACACTACACTACCCACACAGAATTAAATTTATTTATCGGCAGATGTCTTTCATGGCCGAGGTTTCCTGCCACTGCAATTCGACCCTTGCCAATTAAACACCAAACAGAAAATGGAGATGAGATATCAATAATAGGGCTGTTGTAAGAATTTTTATATGACTTCTAAGTATTAAAATTTAAAAGATATTGTTCTTTAAAGAGCCACAAATTTGAAAATATCACGAAATATCCTTTAGATATTTTACAATTAATTTTTGAAATTTGGGTAAAATTTTGAATAAGTCACGTGATCTGAAACAGAATGTGACGTCAGAGTACATACATCTTCAGCGGTTCTAATTGGTCCGTTTATAATGTAAAAATTTTTAAGATTGGTTCAAGTTGTATAATATGTAGGTAATAAAAAGTTCAAAATAAAATGAGTAATTTACGATATTGTATTGTGCCTCCTTACAAAAATACTGTTAGGAACAAACCTACTATAGAGTTTATAAATTTGTCAAAAGATGCGAAGAAAAGAAAATTGTGGCTAGAAGCAGTAGGTCGAAGAGCTGATAACGTCAGAAAAATCGTGTTTTCATGTTCGTGATTCAATGCAAGAATCATGGCCAGAACCTTAAAAAGTAAAATATATTATCAATTTATATAGTAAATTCAGTTTTTATATTTTATTTTACCTCAAATCTTTAACACCCTTATTTCGGTAGCAGTAAAACAATCGTTCTCTGATATAAATTCAGTCACTATCCAGCTATCGACCTTCGGTAAATTGTCTGACTTAGCTTGAGTGTAATTTTATTCATTTACAATGAGCAATGTCAGCGTCAAATGTCAAATTAAAAGATTTTTAATTAACATGTGACAAACTATAAGCCTACGTTTATTTATATAAATAATATGAATAAACGTAGGTGATGGAAAAACTATTTTCCTATTGGCTATTAATGACATAATGTATGTACTTCTACGTCACAGGAGTGGGAGGTAGTTTTTCAGGACTCCAATCTTTTTATTTAATTATTTCCACAAATAACAACAAATTATTAAAATAAAAATTATTACTAAGAAAATCATTGCATAAACTTTCATTTAAAATAGTTTTTGAAAAATGTGAAACAGGCTCATTAAATCAACTAATAAATAAAATAAAGCTAGTGAATATTTTCATAAATAAATATCTCTACATGGTATAAAATAAAATCTCCGGTAGGTGACGGACTGTCTGATGTCGGTGCTATTCTCGAGAATCACTGAACTAATTGCGATAAATGTTGGTGTACAGAATGTCCCACAAGCTTACACTATCTTTATTTTAAAAATCTGAATACCTCCCGCTATTTATTTTTTATTAATTTAAATACATACCTACATATTTACTAATCTGCAATCTATATTAAGTACCTTTGCATATAACTATTGGTTTATTTACCAATTTCTTTTTAAAATGTCACTATTACTAACTTGAAATGATTCGTTTTTTTGCAGTGACATTTATCTGTCAGTTACATACATTTGAAATATGAACTGTATAACAAAGGAATAGCGTTTATCTTTGGTACATAGGTTCCTGGTTTTAGGGTGTGAATATGTTGGAGCTGCGATAAATGCTATAAGAGCGACAATAAGAGCAACGATAAAAGCGAATCAAATCTATCTTTCTTTGATGTGTTTATAGTGGAGCTGCGATAAAAGCTATAAGAGCGACGATAAGAGCAGCGATAAAAGAGAATCAAATCTTTCTTTGATGTGTTTATAGTGGAGCTGAATTCTCAAATTACTGTACCTTACGTATTTATAGGAGATGAAGCTTACCCGTTCTAAAGTAATTTATTGAAACCTTAAAGTAGACAGCAGCTAGATGCGGATAACGAGTACTTTAATGCCAAATGGTGAAGAGCGAGAAGAACTGTTGAGTGTGCCTACGGAATTATTTCTTCAAAATGGAGAATTTTAAACAAAGCGATAGAAACTGATATAAATGTTGCTGACAATATTGTTAAAGCTATTTGTGTCCTACATAACACAATCATTGACATGGAAGGTATTGAACATCATTTAGAAGATACATTAAATATTCCAAAACAATCAAATACCACAACTAATAATTGTAGACCAACCCTGGTTGCACAAAATATTCGTGATTTATTTTAAACTTACTTGTGTCACAATCCTATTGTAAATGACATATAATTTTTGACAAAATGTACTATAACCTATAACAAATATTTCATTTTGTATAATATTTATGTAATATAAAAAAAAATCGAGATATCGCTGCATCACTAGTCTTGCCTCGATGAGAGCGTAGAAATACATTCAATTCGTTCTCGACGCTCTTATCGCTGCTCAGCTCGTAAGCGTAGCTTTGCGCGCTGCTTCAATGTAAACACCCACATTTAAATCTATGCATTCATTCGCACTGCTTCGCTAGTATCGGCGCTCTTATCGTTTATCGCAGCGCCAACATAACCACAGCCTTATACATTAAATTATTTTATAAATTTATATGTAGAATATACTTATAGAAAATATATGAATGCATATCTGTAGAAAATTTAATAATTTTTAATTTTTATAATAACAAATTGTGAAAAAATAACATTTAAATGTATCTTTCGAAGAAAAACCATTTTGAGCTTCAAGCAAAGTGTTATTTCTGATAATTCGATTTACATCAAAATCAGATGGTTTCTTTCCATATAAGAATAGACTCGAAATATAAAGTTTAATTTTTTTTCGATTAGTAGTATTAGAGATAGAGAGTTAAGATGATCCAAACGCACACACTTACACACACACGTGGTCATTTACTAAAATCTACGGTGTGATTCTGTAATTTTCTATACCACTATATGTCAATGTCAATAGATAATAAATATATTAGTAAACAAAAATTGTTGCGATTTTGTTCACACGGTAAATAAAAACTTTGTTGTGATTACCAAAAATGAGTTCCAGCAGCAATTTTTTTTTGTCAATATAGGACCAGCAAATATATTTGTTACAGTTACCTAGGTAAATTTGCTGGTAAAAAATTGTTGTGGCAACAAATACAGTTTTGTTATATATAACAAAAGAGGTATGTTTTTGCGAACAAATAAAATAAGTTACCATTAAGAAGTATAAATTTGTTATACGAACAAATAATTTAAGTTACTATTAAGAAATATAAATTTGTTATGCAAACAAATAAAATAAGTTACTATTAATAACTATGAATTTGTTTTGGGAACTAATAAATTTTGATAGATATACAAATGCATTAATGAGGTAGTAAGGTAAAAATTAAATACATGCGTATTATAATAATTTTATTTATTTATAATTATAATCTATATACATGTAACAAATATTATATAAGAAAATAACATATGAAACAATAGTCACTTAAATTATACAGATTTATCAGTAATCGATACATACCTTAAAATTTCTCAATAAGACACTAATTGCCATTGTTTTAAAATATCTTTTACAAAATCATCCATTTTTATTGACGGACACAAGAAACAAGCACTTTTAAAACACAATTTTCGACAGGCTAAAACTTAACAGCGCAAGCAAATGCGACACAACGTAATATAGTATAACACGAACAGTGAATTATACTGTATACCAGGGAATACCCTGTCTACACAAAAGTTTTAGTTACCTGTACAAAGTATATGGCGGAAGAAGAATTTGTATTCTTTACAAAATATAATGTCACAGGATACAAAAAATAAAATTTGTCCCAGTAACAGATTAAATATTTTTAATTGTTGCAAAATGATTTTGTAATCTGAACAAAGTAACAAAATGACTGCTTAGTACTACTAATAATAATTGCTACATGACTAATATTTTACAGCAAATAATACTTTTTATACACAACAAAAATTGTTTAGTTTTGGAAACTTAAAATACAAAGTTCTTCGTATACACGGCAAAAACATATTAGCTCTGTTCGATGAGAAGTGCTTGAAGTGCAGAGCAGAATAGTGCAGTGCAGTGTAGTGTACACTAGTTCAGTCTAATTCTTGTGGTTTCATAAAACACACTAGTGTATATTTGGGCAAGTTTGCTCAGTTGTGAGTAATCAAGCCAAGCGTAGCCAAAGGTGTAAAAGGTTAGATTGTTTATAAACACAGTCATATCATAAAGCTGCAAAGAAGTAACTGCAGAAATGTCTGTTTTAAAGAGCATAATGTTTGAACTAATAAACGATTCTGACGAAGATCAATCATCACTTGATTCTTCATCAGATTCAGAGACAGATATATTAATTAATTCTTTATACAACAAAACAAAGAGAATATACTATATCTGAATCCATTATTTTATTTTCTCAATGTGTAAAATTTTAGGTTAATAAACAGATGTGTAGATAGGATAGAATTAAAATGTCTACCGAACAACATTTAGTTACCCCCACTCCTACTCTGCACTTTTCTACACTACCTCTCGAGTCAGGTCAGAAACGTGAGCACTAGTTCTTAAAATTTTTGTCATCGAACAGCCTGCCAGAAGCTGCCCGTTTCTCATAAAACATGTTAGTGTAAGAAAGTTAGCACTAGGGCGGCCTAGTACATGTCATCGAACAAAGCTATTATTGAAATAACAAAAAAAATACAGCTAGATATGCGATTTTTATCACAATCCGTTATATCTCCCTTACCAAGGGCAACGGGGTATAGTCGTCGTCAAATAAGTATGGACTGATGCTCAACTTTTTTCCTTCTCCGCACCCTATCCCTTAACCTGGGAGTTGTCGCTTCTTTATAATTTAGCATTTTGAACATGACTACTTAAATGGCAAATGGAGAAATGTTCAGTTCCTAGTTATATGACGGCAGGTATAAACATTGTAATGTCCTGTGAAGCAGAATAATAGATTTAATATTCATATTATTTGTTAGTCGTACCTATATATAATAGTTATTTGTGTATTACCGATGTCTACATGTGTTGTAGATACTGGCACACCTAGTAATGGGTAATATGCCGTGATGATATATTATTATTATTATTATTATTATTATTATTATTATTATTATTTGTGTATTAAGGCTGTAAAAGGGATCTTTTTGGACTAGTATGCTGCCGAGGCCAAAAAATCAGATGAAGCTAAGAAATATAACTTTAACTCTGAAGCCGAAGTATATACAATATTTTTTAGGCAACTATCACAAAAAATTATAAATTTTTATTTAATAATACATTTCACATCTGATTGATTCGTTCACTTGTCATTTACCTGCATGTTGTTGTCATATTTACAAATCAAAATACAATCACTTTAATGTCAAAATATTTTATAACCAAATAGTGAAAATTAAATAACTGCAATAATTTATTGAGCACGAAAATAAGCGTAGCGATAGCGACAACGATATTTCCAATAAAACTTTATTTATATAAATTTATTTGGTATTTATACATACAATTGACAATTTCGGTCGTAAAGTAAATGCGGCCGTAAAGTAAAAGCAGTCGTAAAATAGTCATTGACAGATGACAAAGGAAAAGTAAAACAACTATTTTTGTAATAGCCACCCAAAATAGTTATTTATGCAATAAGAATTTACACACAAGCTTTATGACTTGAGGTATGAGGTCAAGTATTGACCGGACGTCATAAAATTTGTTCATTCCTGAAACAAATTAGAAATTTTATAGTCGAAGTGACGACAATTCGAACACCAAATACCGAGTTCACATTCGATAGATAATAAATCTGAAGTTGAAATATTCCAACATGAATGTACAGAAAAAAAGCTAGTCAGGTAAGACAACTTAAAAGTGTAAAGTAAATAAAATGCGAAAATCGTATACGTTACACACTGTTTGCAGTACCTATTAAGTTTACACATCGGAGTATAAAAAATCTGATGTGGCCAGCCCAAAACCTCTCACTGGGTACTTAACTGTGATCTCTATAACACATTCGTTTATTATAAAATGTAACAGAACCATGAAATCAAAAAAAATTGATTTTTAATATTTGTAAATGCTGTATGAGCAAATTACCTCAATATAAAATATATTTACAATTGCCAAATAGCACAAAAAGTAGCCTTCAAGTGAAGCTTGGTAAAAGCTTTCTGGTGTTCAAATATATTGTCATTACTGAACATGTAAATAAATAGCGGATTGGCATACATACTCAACAATGGGTTACAAATCGTGATAAAATATTTGCATTTTCCTTTTTACCTTTCGTCAAAAGGAAGGTATTGACTTTGGTCAAAAAATTCGGTGGTGAGTTTTTAATGAATAAGCACGTTTTAAGATTCCTAGAATACGATTTTACTAATTTTACATTGATGTCTATATGAGTGTGTGTGTGTGTGTGTCCGTGTGTGTGTCCGTGTGTGTGTCCGTATGTGTGTGTGTAACAAATTTTTCTCCGACGATAACTCCAAAACTACAATTCTAAAAATTATGATTCATTGTATACCTCTTTTTTACAACCATATGAAGAAGAGCTGATTAGATTTTGGTTATAATTGGTCAACTGGAAGTACCCTTATTTGAAGTTCTTAACTGTTTTTCTGGAAAAAAACGCAGTTAAATATCATTTTTCGACATTTTATGATTATTAATATGAAAGAAAATCTTATTCTCTATACGATTTGATTATACGTTTTCCTTCATATTCAATAGATATAGAGTTATAGAGAGATTAAGAGAGGTTAACTTTCAAAAATCAGTCAGCTTCGCAAAAATTATGGAAACAGCAGATATATTCAAAAAATTCTAATTGACAGATGTCAGTGTCAAGTGCAAAATCAAAGTGGAAAGTATAGGATCAGAAAGTAACATAAGTGACAGAGTGTCCCTCGCAAGTGACTTGCAGTTTCAATGCCGGGAGTACGAGGAAGGCCAAAGAGAAGATGGAAGGACTGTGTAGCAGAATATTTGAGAGAGGAAGAACTGTGCGAAGGAGATGCGTTTAATAGGAATGAGGAAGTGTGAAGTGCAATGTACATTCGTGTTATAATTATATTGGATTTATAGAATCTTTTTAAAAGAACTTGCAATATGGAATTTGTAAAAAATAGTGTGTTCGTGTTACAATTTTACAGGGTATATAGAATCTTTTCCAAGGAACTTTTGGTATCGGATTTGTACAAAATACATTGAATTGAAGGAAGGTTTTGTGCTAGCCACAACAGATTTTTAAAAACCGTAGCAGAGGCCTTAGCGGACAACAAATTAAAATACATTCGCAAAGACAAATTCTTGCTTCTAATTTTACATATTTTTTAATTGTTATGCGTATGTCATACTTTCAAGATTTAATGAACCTGTTTCATATTTTTTTAAAAAGTATTTTAAATGAAAGTTTATTATTATTGTTATTTTCATAAATAATTCAATAAAAGATTGGCGTCAGAACTAGTCTTGAAAAACAACCTCCCACTCTTGTGACGTCGGAATACATACATCACGTCATTCATAGCCAAATATTTCGTGATATTTTCAAATTTGAGGCTCTTTAAAGAACAATATCTTTTAAAATTTAGTACTTAGAAGCCATATAAAAATTCTTGCACCAGCCCTATTCTATATTATTGTTTATTATTCCCAATTCTACTATCATTTTATATTGACAATAAATAGTAAAACTTGAGATAGTAATCGCTTATAGTACAAATCGATTTGTAACGAGTACGGTTTGATGTCTTGATATATTTTACATTATAAACATATTGATTATACTTTCAATACAATTGAACTAGGAAAAAGATTATAATATAGATAAACTTATGTTTCAATATGTTTTGTTTGGTGTACAGCGAGTTATTGTTATCCGTGACGGTTCGTGGTATGTTTGGTAAACTAAATATAAAAGAATAGAATCAATCAATAATGAAATTTTCAGTACTGTAATTTTTAATAATGGAATAGGATGCACATTTTGTTTTAATTAAACATATTTTTATACATAACACATAATATGATAAAGCTGGATTTATAGTTCACAAGAAAATTTGAAAGGATTTTTATGTTTTATCCTTTCATGTTTTTGCAGAAGAAAACAAGCAATTTAAAATTTTTTCGTTGTCCTTAAAATCCTATCGGGATTTATCTTTAACTAAAGCATCGTTATTTTTTAAAAGGGAAATTTATTACTATTCATCCCTCTCGATTTTTACAAAAACTAGTTGACTTAGTTCTGAATTTTTAATGCTTTAACTGAAATATATATAATAGTATCTTATGTAGCCTCATAAAAACTAAGTGAACGACATTTCTGAATTTTAGAGAATGGGCGGAGCTAAAATCTTAATTCATATAATTCGCAGATGACCTTGATGGGGATCGGACTTCTTTAAAATTTATTTTTACTTACATGCCTTTTTCGCGATCGACCAGAAAATGAGCTGTTTCTTTAATTTTTATTATTCAGATATTGTAGCTTTTTACAAAATTATGTACATTTTAGTATTCCCTGATGAAGTTACGAAATGTGTAACGAAATATTAAAAGGAAATTTAAATAAAATTAACTATTTTATGAAATAACAATATAATTCCTTACAATCACCGCCGAGAAATCCGTTAATACATTTTTTGTATCAAGTTCGGCGTTACTTCCACCTAACAATTATTATTATTATTATTATTATTATTATTATTATTATTATTATTATTATTATTATTATTAATATCAGAATCAGACACTTTGACTTTTAATTCTGAAAAAATATGCAAACAATTAAATCAACAATTTACTTTTGCTGCTGTGCTATTTACTTATATATTTTCGAATTTTGTACAATTATCTTAACATTTATAGTTCACAATCTATTAATAATGATTTTGTTCGTTACAAAAAGTATTATACAAACTTCTTGCGGGAAGACGTCATTCACGCAAATGAAGCCCTCGCTCGCAAGCTCGCTCGTGCCTCAAATAAGCGCTCATGCGGGAAGAATGTCTTCCCACACTAAGTATGTAAATAACTATTACCGAACCCGGTACCGGTAAAGCTGAATGTTTCCATGGCGATCAGTTGTTTATTTATTTATTTCTTATTTCCTCGCAATAAAAAATAAAATAAAACAATCTATTTTTACCTCTCGCTAAGAGAGGTATTGGATTCATGCTAAAATTCGCATACCCAGATTTTATTAAATAAGCACGATTTCAGGTCCCTAGAATCCGATTATAACATTTTTAAAATGATGTCTGTGTGTGTGTGTGTGTGTGGATGTGTGTGTATGTGTGTGTATGTGTGTGTGTGTGTGTGTGTATGTATGGATGTTGGAGGGACGATTCCTCAAAAACCATAAGACTTAAAAAATATTTAACTGCAGTTTCTTCAATCTGAATTCCTGGGAAGAGCTGAAAAGGTTTTTATAACAACTGAACAACCGGAAGTAGTAGTTTCTTAAAAAAAATCTTCTAAATATAATTTTTTGGGAGTTTTTTTTTGTTAAATATTGAAGAACATAAAATTCTCCATCTAATACACTTAAAATTTTTATTATATCTTGTATAGATTTAGAGATAAAGACACTATAATTTATAGAGTAATCTAATCGCAGACGCTATGGCGCTAAGGAAACCAGTTGACAAATTCAAATGTTTATAAATGACACATGTCAGTGTCAAAAAATCAACAGTTTTAGTGACATTCTTATAGCTTTTTCTGGGAAGTACATTTAATCTTTCTTATTGTTTTATTAATTAAATATTTGAAATTATAGGTAAAATGCATATATCCATCAGAAATACCGCCAATCTGGTTAATGAATTGGAAGAATCTCTGACATTGAGAAACTTCCTCATACAATGAAAAATAGATATAATTAGAATTATATGTGTGCAGAAGACAATAAAAAACAATATTTGGGCAAAGTTCTGTAATATTTTGTTATAAAACGACGGTTCGAAAGCGAAGTGCAATACAATTCTTATATAGCCTAAAATGGAGAGGGCGAGAGGTCTTGTGCTGGCCACAACAGATTTTTTTTATTCCTTTTTCAGATCTCCTACACTATGTGTATACAGTCACTATAGTTTGCACTAAATCGCCTTTCAAAATTCTAACAGTTTCTTTGACCCGCAGTTAAATTTATTATCCTCCTCGTTTGATTCCATCAGACATCGAATCTTTTATTTCGATTTGTGCCTTCAAGCTTTTATCTATGGCTTTAATGTTTGTTATTACAACTATTCCATATGAGATAGATATGCGAGAAGTAGAGTTTGTTTCTGGGTGTAAAAATTTATGAGGCAAATGTTACGAGGCAGTAAAAGGATGATTAGGTAGTAATAACTGGATATGTAGTCATATTAATATCTAGTGTGACCTATATCTAAGATGAAGTTTCGGTTTCGGTTCAGAATCCTCGACATATTCTGTTGTCATATCGTATCTAACAGTTATTATTGTATCTGATATTCAGCTATTCTGAGTAGTGGATATATTGCTCTTCATAGGATATTATTATAATATACACTAGTCTGATACAGTGTATGTTTTACTAACATACATTTGTGATGGCGGATTGCAGGTTGAAATAGAATTAGTAACTAAGTATTAATTAATTGATAGTTATATACCGTGAGTATTTTTTAACGTGAAACATTGGGTTTGTCATATCCTTAGTTACGACTTGACATTTGATTGACAGCAATGTATTTGCCCGTTAAACTATAAGACTTAAAAAATATTTAACTGCAGTTTCCTCAATCTGACATTCCTGGAAAGAGCTGAAAAGGTTTTGGTAACAATTGAACAACCGGAAGTAGTAGTTTCTTAGAAAAATTCTTCTAAATATAATTTTTTTGGAGTTTTTTTTTTATTAAATATTGAAGAACATAAAATTCTCCATCTAATACACTTAAAATTTTTATTATATCTTGTATAGATTTAGAGATAAAGACACTATAATTTATAGAGTATTCTAATCACAGAGGCTAAGGCACTAAGGAAACCAGTTGACAAATTCCAATGTTTATAACATATGACACATCTCAGTGTCAAAAATCAACAGTTTTAGTGACATTCTGATAGCTTTTTCTAGGAAGTATATTTAATCTTTCTTATTGTTTTTAATTAAATATTTGAAATTTTAGGTAAAATTGTGGTAAAATACATATATCCATCAGAAATACCGTCAATCTGGTTAATGAATTGGAAGAATCTCTGATATTTAGAAACTTCCTCATACAATGAAAAATAGATATAATTAGAATATATGTGTGCAGAAGACATGTTAAATACAATAAAAAACAATATATGGGTAAAGTTCTGTAATATTTTGTTATAAAACGATGGTTCGAATGCGAAATGCAATACAATACTTATATAGCCTAATATGGAAATGGCGAGAGGTCTTGTGCTGGCCACAACAGATTTTTTCTTTTTTTAATCCCGAAGCCTAAGATAAAAACAATTCCTTTGTTACTCAGTTTATTTTTCAAATGAATGTAACTGACAGGTAAACGTCATTGTCAAAAAACTAATCACTTCAAATTAATAGTAGGGACATATTAAATAATAAATAAAATAGTAAATAAAGCAATAGTTATATGCAATGGAACATAATATAGTTTGATCAGATTTTTTTAAAGAATTCAGTAACCCTGTCAGTAACTAATGACCTGATTTACGCTGTGATAAACTGCTAATCTTGTTACAAAATTTAAATATAAAATTGGTAATTTAGTATTTATTTAATTAATTGTTAGAATATTACAGAAAAATAAGAAAATAAATAAATAAATAAATAAAAATATCATCACGGCATATTACAATTTCAGCTTCTATTCGCAGATTTCGGAACCATGCATAAATGACATATTCTAAATTAAATAATCAATTAAAATTTAATAATGGAATATTTATGCAGAAATTATAATCTTTTATATAGGATATGAGCGAACGTTTTGAATAAAATTGAAGGATAACAACATTAAGTACCAAACTGGCGAACTGCTGAAATAAATATAAAATTTTTAGTAGGCATACATTGTTTCAGTAGTTTCTCAAAATCTGCGGGGTATGTATAGACATGCTTTTTGAAGAACTGTTAATTTTGGTCAAATGTGTACAAAATTTATTTTATGGAAGAAGGGCCTTTTCTTTTCTCATCACCTTAGGGCAAGGCCTTCCGTGTTAAATCCAGCCCTGCTTCGTATAATACTTCATTCTTAAGGAAGAACAAGATATCTACAAATTAAACGTTATGAGATTTTACGAAAGGTGTTACAGTTACAGAATACAAAAATAACGATTTCCGCACAATGCAGATAACAAATTACGTTACGATAACGATTCGTTACATGGATATTTTACTGAATAAGTGTCAAACCTTAAATTCGTTGGGTAGTAAATGTGTTCGTGCGATGCATGAATGCATCGAATCTTTATTTAAAATTGTTATTGCTAGTGCCAGAGCAGATAGTCGTGCGCATTTAAGGGCCATGATTTTGCATGTTCTGATCGGACTGAGGTGCTTCCGTTCCCATCTATCGGCCGGCTAAGCGTAGTCGTAAAAATGACAATATATCAGGCATTAATCGCATTCATACGATCTGATCAATTGTTTACCTTAAATAAAGATAATGTTAGCTACATCTCCGTTACTGTTATTGTTACAATATTAACAAATGGTTATAATAAAAGTACAAGAGCTTTCAATATCTGAATCTACCTCTCGGTCATTTATCAGAGACTGGCTCACTCAACCAGAACCACAGAGGCGTGTCGCTCTTATTGGATCAATTATAACCAAAATCTAATTAGCTCTTCCTATGGATGTAAAGAAAAGGAATTCGAAAGAATTTTACCTCTCGCTAAGAGAGGTATTGGAATCATGCTAAAATTCGCATATCCAGATTTTAGTGGATAAGCACGTTTTAAGGTCCCTATAATCCGATTGTAACATATTTACGATGATGCCCATGTGGGGATGAGTGGATGTGTGGATGTTGGAACGACGGTTTCTCAAATACTATAAGACAAAAAATATTTAACTGCAATTTCCTCAATCTGCCATTCCTGGGAAGAGCTGATTAGATTTTGGCAACAATTGGACAACCGAAAGTAATAATTTCTTTAAAAAATCTTCTAAATATTATTTTTTGAAAATTTCTGTTATTACTATTATTAAAAAACGTAAAATTCTACATATTATACATTTATAATTTTTATTATATCTTGTATAGATTTAGAGATAAAGGCACTGTAATATACAGAATAATCTAATTGCAGAGTCTAAAGCACTAAGGAAACCAGTTGACAAATTCAAATGTTTATAACATAGTTTGTAAATGACAGATGTCAGTGTCAAAAATTAATAGTTTTAGTAACAATTTGAAAGCTTTTTCTAGGAAGTACATTTAATCTTTCTTATTGTTTTATTAATTAAATATTTAAAATTGTAGTTAAAACGCATATATCCAAATAAATACCGCCAATCTTGCTAATGAATTGGAAGAATCTCCGACTTTTAGGAACTTCCTCATACAATGAGAAATAGATATAATTAGAATTGTATGTGTGCAGAAGACATGTTAAATACAATAAAAAACAATGTTTGGGTAAAGTTCTGTAATTTTTTTATTATAAAACGATGGTTCGATAGCGAAGTATAATTTGTCACACACGGACACACACACACACACACACACACACACACACACACACACACACACACACACACACACACTCAGACACACATACAGACATCATCTTAAATAGTAAATTCGTATAGTAGGGACCCTAAAACGTGCGTATTTGTTAAAAACTCACCACCGAATTTTTTGACGAAAGACAATACGTTCCTTACCTAAAGGTGGCGTAAGAAAAAAGTCTCGTGGCCGCGTGCCTGAGTGTCTGGTCGCGAACCTAGGGGAACCGAGTTCGATCTCAACAGACGCCAAATATTTTCCAATTTTAAATGGCACAAAAGTGACCCCTGTGGTGCACTCTCCACACCAGTTATGAGTGCCAGTGAGGTGACGCCTGGTACCGATGTCTACATGTGTTGTAGATACTGGCACACCCAGGAATGGGTAATATGTCGTGATGGCATATTTTATTTATTTATGTACAGAATATCTCTTAAATAGGGGGCCATGGTTGAACCACAGATTCCTGAGACTAAAATAAGACGATTTAACCAAACTTGCTTCTACCGGAAAGTGTACCATTTAGCCAGTATTCTGCTTCAAAGTTCTTCGAAAAAAAATTAATTTTGCTAATAATAATAAAACGCTTTATTCGATTTAGATGAAATTTGGTATGACAGTTTATATGGTGATAATTCATCTTTTAAGATAATACTTGCTATTATTAGTGAACCACTAGTGTATGAAACTTAGATGCCCCAACATTAATTAGACAGTAATTTTTTAATGGCCACGCCGATAACGTGAAATTATTTTTTTTCAGAAAGATACATTCAATAGAAAAAAATTCTCTCTGTGTTTAATTTGTGATATCGGTTACGGTTCACACAGAAAATAATAAAACCTGAGTGACTGCACCGTGAATTTTTAAAAATAAATTTAATCTAACAGTCTATTCAAATGTTAAATAACTCATTTTCAATGACAGTAACAATTGTTTATTTATATTTTAAAATTAGTAATATCCGTTTGTTCGGCCTGATAATATTTTACTACCATTATTGTAAATAAGACGATTACATTTCTTAGTTTACTCCTAAACAAGTTGTGAAGATTGACAACTCATTAAAAATTAAATGTTTGGAATTTGGGCAGACTGCTAGATTAAATTTATTTTAAAAATTTAGCGGTGCCGACACCAATTTTTACCTCTCGCTAAGAGAGGTATTGGATTCATGCTAAAATTCGCATATCCAGATTTCAGTGAATAAGCACGAATTAAGGTCCCTAGAATCCGATTATAATATTTTTAAAATGATGTCTGTGTGTGTGTGTGTGTGTGTGTGTGTGTGTGTGTGTGTGTGTGTGTGGATGTGTGTATGTGTGTATGTCTGGATGTTGTAGACACGATTCCTCAAAAACCATAAGACTTAAAAATTGTTTAACTATGGATTCCTCAATCTGACATTCCTGGGAAGAGCTGAAAAGGTTTTGGTAACAATTGAACAACCAAAAGTAGTAGTTTCTGAGAAAAATTCTTCTAAATATATTTTTTTCGAAATTTTTGTTATTAAATATTAAAGAACATAAAATTTTCCATCTAATACACTTAAAATTTTTATTATATCTTGTATAGATTTAGAGATAAAGACACTATAAATATATAGAGTAATTTAATCGCAGAGGCCAAGGCACTAAGGAAACCAGTTGACAAATTCCAATGTTTATAACATAGTTTTTAAATGACACACGTCAGTGTCAAATATCAACAGTTTTAGTGACATTCTGACAACTTTTTCTGGGAAGTATATTTAATCTTTCTTATTGTTTTATTAATTAAATATTTGAAATTATAGGTTAAATTGCATATATCAGAAATACCGCCAATCTGGTTAATGAATTGGAAGAATCTGTGACATTTAGAAACTTCCTCATACAATGAAAAATAGATATAATTAGAATTATATGTGTGCAGAAGACATGTTAAATACAATAAAAAAACAATATTTGGATAAAGTTCTGTATTTTTTGTTATAAAACGACGGTTTGAAAGCGAAGTGCAATACAATACTTATATAGCCTAATATGGAAATGGCGAGAGGTCTTGTGCTGGCCACAACAGATTTTTTTCTGTGTGAACCGTAACAGATATCACAAATTACATACAGAGAGAAAAGTTTACTATTCAATGTATCAATATTTTCACGTTATCTGCTTGGCTATTAAAAAGTTACGGTCTAATTAATGTTGGGACACCTAAGTTTAATACACTAGTGGTTCACTAATAATAGCAAGTATCATCTTAAAAGATGATTTATAACCATATAAACTGTCATACCAAATTTCATCCAAATCGAATAAAGTGTCCTGTTATTATAAGCAAAATTAATTTTTTTTTTGAAGAACTTTGAAGCAGAATACTGGCTAAATGGTACACTTTCCGGTAGAAGCAAGTTTGGTTAAATCATCTTATTTTACCCTCAGGAATCTGTGGATAAGCCATGTTCCCCTATTTAAGAGACATTCTGTATTTAAGAAAAAAAATTCGCAGCTTTATATATCATAATTTTCCAAAGCAAGAGTTCCTGTAAATTACCCACATTTTTTCTCAAATGTTCTAAGAGGATTTCCCTTGTCTTGTGAGCAATTTAATCACAGCACGAAACTCAATTTTTTCATACTTGCAATTTTTTTAATCAATAAATTTTATTTTCAGCCATATCTCAAAGGCTAATGACGTAAAAATGTTAATATTGGTATATAGCCTCATAATAAATGACACTTTTAAAAACGGATTCGTTCCACGAACTTTTTGACTCACCCTCGTATGAATGTAAAACAGATTAATGCTTGTAACAAAGCCATGAAAAAGCGGGATGCTATATTTATTTGTGTATATTATTTAATGTCGTGCTTTATATGAGAGTTGAAGCATGGGTAAAGTTTTGAAGTGATATTAATTCCGCTAATACCTGTTGTGAAAGTATTAAACGATGATTTCTGTTTAGAAGTTTAATTTCTTGCCAAATGCACCAAATATCAAAGAACATTAAATCCTTAGAAAGTTTTCAGCCAGTTTCAGAGCTTAAAATAATATTTATTTAAACTCGGAGAAAGTTAGAAGATATTAAACTTGTCAATAATTACGAAGACCGTATTACTTTGGTAAAATTTTTGACAGAGACTGTTTTGTTGTTGGATTGGAATTTATCCGGAATGAATTTGATATTGGAAGGAGATTGGAAGATAGCTATCAACAGTGAAGGATATTTATTCCGCGCGCATCTTTGGGTCAATACACGGCTGTCGGTGCCTTGTACGGTATCCACAACTTCATGTAATGTCTATGAATATATTAGGTGAACTTATAATGTAATTGAAATGTAATATCCTGTCTCAAAGGCTACCCTACAGCACACCACTTTTCTTAAGAATTTTTCCAAGCCACAGGCAATCTTACACATAGTAGAACATACACCACGATGTACAAAATTTATACAATAGATTAATTTTAAAATTAATTTTAAAGTAATTTACTTTGATCTAGTTTCGTGCTCTAATTTCATGCTCCAATTTCTCTATTCTTATCTAGTATTCATTTTAAGTGCATAACTATACTTACAAAGATTCTTTTGATAATATTCAAAGAAAGTTTAATGAAAACAAGACTATTGATGAATATTGTCGAGAAAAATACCGGGGCACCAAAACAAAAATTGGAACTAATAAAAGTTGTTTGTTTTAATGAGTTATAACTGCCATTTTCGGGTGTAACGACCCTGCATACAGGTGTCTCTTAAATAGGGGGACATGGCTTAACCACAGATTCCTGAGGCTAAAATAAGACGATTTAACTAAACTTGCTTCTACCGGAAAGTGTACCATTTAGCCAGTATTCTGCTTCAAAGTTCTTCGAAAAATTTTTTTGCTTATAATAACAAAACGCTTTATTCGATTTGGATGAAATTTGGTATGGCACTTTGTATGGTTATGGTTATAAGTCATCTTTTAAGATGATACTTGTTATTATTAGTGAACCACTAATATATGAAACTTAGGTGTCCCAACATTGATTAGACCGTAACTTTTTAATGGCCACGCCGATAACGTAAAATTTTTTTTTTTCAAAAAGATAAATTCAATAGTAAACTTTTCTTTTTCTGTTTAATTTGTGATATCTGTTACGGTTCAGACAGAAAAAAATAAAACCTGAGTGATTGCATTGTGATTTTTTTTAAAATAAATTTAATGTAGCAGTCTGTCTAAATGCCACACATCAAATTTTTAATGACAGTAACGAGTTGTCAGTCTTTTCAACTTATTTAGGAGTAAGCTAACATATTTATTCGTTTTATTTATAATAATGGTAGTAAAATACTATTAGGCCGAACAAACGAATGTTACTAGTTTTCTGAATATTGCGAAGGAATTTTTTGACAACCCTTAAACAATTGTTATTGTCATTAGAAATTACTTGTTTGACATTTGGATAGATTGCTAGATTAAATTTATCTTTAAAAATTCACGTTGCAGTCACTCAGGTTTTATTTTTTTCTGTCTGAACCGTAACAATATCACAAATTAAACAGAGAGAGAGAGAAAAGTTTACCATTGAATGTATCTTTCTGAAAAAAAAAAAATAATTTTACGTTATCGGTGTGGCCATTAAAAAGTTACGGTCTAATCAATGTTGGGACACTTAGGTTTCATATACTAGTGGTTCACTAATAATAACAAGTATCATTTTAAAAGATGACTTATAACCATACGAACTGTCATACCAAATTTCATCCAAAGCGAATAGAGCGTTCTGTTATTATAAGCAATGGTGCACTTGCCGGTAGAAGCAAGTTTAGTTAAATCGTTTTATTTTAGCCTCAGGAATCTGTGGTTAAGCCATGTCCCCCTATTTAAGAGACACCATGTATATGTTCGATTTGTTTAGGGTGGGGTAATTACCCCCTTTACCCTCCCGTAGACCCGTCATTGACTCTGCCGTGCCTGTGATACTCCCATTAAATGATTGACGGAGAAAGCTTTTTCCTTTAATCTATGTTTTAAATAAAAATGGCCAACGACTAGCCTTCAATCATATTCCTTCATGATATTAATTTTTTATTTTGTACAGTGTGTCTGCTGTAAGCGGGCCACCATTGCTAACTTTCTTATTTGAAGAGATAGAAAGACGATTAAATGGACAAAGTTGGGTGATATTATACGACAAATTTAACGGTGGAAAATACAAAACAATTGAACATCAAATACGCGACTTATTTAACAAAATAACATTTTTACCTCTCGCTAAGAGAGGTATTGGATTCATGCTAAAATTCGCATATCCAGATTTTATTGAATAAGCACGATTTAAGGTCCCTACAATCCGATTATAACATTTTTAAAATGATGTCTGTGTGTGTGTGTGTGTGTGGATGTATGTGTGTGTGTGTGTGTGTATGTATGTATGTCTGGATGTTGTAGTCACGATTCCTCAAAAACTATAAGACTTAAAAAATATTTAACTACAGTTTCCTCAATCTGACATTCCTGGGAAGAGCTGAAAAGGTTTTGGTAACAATTGAACAACCGGAAGTAGTAGTTTCTTAGAAAAATTTTTCTAAATATAATTTTTTGGGAGTTTTTTTTATTAAATATTGAAGAACATAAAATTCTCCATCTAATACACTTAAAAATTTTATTATATCTTGTATAGATTTAGAGATAAAGACTCTATAATTTATAGAGTATACTAATCGCAGAGGCCAAGGCACTAAGGAAACCAGTTGACAAATTCCAATGTTTATAACATGACATATGTCATTGTCAAATATCAACAGTTTTAGTGACATTCTGATAGCTTTTCCTGGGAAGTATATTTAACTTTTCTTATTCTTTTATTAATTAAATATTTGAAATTATAGGTAAAATTGTGATAAAATGCATATATCTATCAGAAATACCGCCAATCTGGTTAATGAATTGGAACAATATTTGACATTTAGAAACTTCCTCATACAATGAAAAATAGATATAATTTGAATTATATGTGTGCAGAAGACATGCTAAATATAGTAAGAAACAATATTTGGGTAATGTTCTGTAAGATTTTGTTATAAAACGACGGTTGGAAAGCGAAGTGCAATACAATACTTATATACCCTAATATGGAAATGGCGAGAGGTCTTGTGCTGGCCACAACAGATTTTTTTAAATGGAATGCCATATTGAAAATTGTACCATTTAAAAAATTTATTATTATTTATTATTATATTATTATTACCTGAATATAAAAGTTCATTGTCACTATGCCTCTAAAATTAAAAACAAAAGAGTTATTTCAAGTTGAAATTTAAATATTTTATTTCATATTTTAATACACATATATCATTGTTGCTATGGAAACAACAGAAACTAACATTAAACAAAGAACAATAGAACATATTTTAGGAAAATTGAAATCCGCTTAAAAAAAACCGCTAAATTACGCGAAGAAAAAAGAAAACGTGATCAAGTGACAGAAAACGAAGAAAATGTAGAAAATGTTTTGGCGTATACTTACCACAAAATGGAAAATACTGAAGAAGTATCATTACGAGAAATTGAAACTAATACTAACGTTAATAAAGATTCGGTAAGAAAAATTTTGAAGAAAAATAAATTCAAACCATATAAATGTCGTAAAATCATTTACAAGATCGTGATTTTGAAAAAAGGATTGAATTTTGCCAGTGGATATTAAACGATCATCGACGGGATTATAGAATTAGCCATCAAATATTATGGTCCGATGAATCTTATTTTTCGCAAAATGGCTTCGTTAACAGTAATATTCATTATTGGTGGAGTGATCAAAATAAATTTGGACCCAACAGACAAGTTTTCAAGGTCATTTCGGTGTTAACGTTTGGTTAGATATATTAGATACATATTTGATTGGCCCTTATTTTCTTGAAAGAAGTTTGACTTAAGAAGTATATTTACATTTTCTTCAAGATACTTTCGAGAACTATCTTGATAATATGCCATTAAACGTAGCACGAAATATGAAGTTCTTTCAACAGGATGGTGCTCCAGCACACAATGCGCTAGCAGTGAGGCACTATTTAAATGATAGATTCCCTCAAAAATGGATTGGCACATATGGCCCTGTTCCGTGGCCAGCACGGTCACCTGACCTTACGTCCCTAGATTTTTTTTGTCTTATAGTTCAATCAAATGCACGGTATATTTAATAATTTAATGAAAATGGATGGAGTTAAAAGGGATTAAAATGATTTAATAACAACATACTTCATATCTTAATAAATAAAAATACTTTACTTCAAGAATTCAAGGTTATTCATAAAATCATAATAATTATATTGTGATGTTGCTATTATTATTGTTATCACTCGTATACTTAAATAAAAGTGATTTTTGTTCCCACCATAATGATTTCTTGTCTTATTTTTGAGCAGAAACAAAGTTAGATAAAAAATCTTAATGTAAATGATATTTTTTTTGTACAAGATTTGTGAAAAAGTTGTTTAAATTTTTGAACGCCTTTGGTAAACAAAGTGTTAAATACTGTAATTTTTATAACAAATTTACACTAGAAGTGTCTCTTTTTTAACAACTTGCATTAACTAATGTTGAATGTTATAAGGAGAGGTTTTTTGTAAGTTTGACACGAAAAAAGTTAAACAATTCGCCTTACGTAAAAATCAATATTAGGAATGCCGGATGCACCCAATTTCGGGCCCGGTCCGGCCCAAAGCCCGGCCCGATTTCAAGTCAATTTTCGAGCCGGGCCAGCTAATTTTTTTGTCGAGTCAATCTTCGAGTCGGGCCGACAATTTTTATGCATCCCTACTCGCTGCTGCCAGAGCCAAATACTGTTTCACGGGGTATATCTCTTATAGTTTCAAACTCCGGAATCCCTGTATAAAATATTATGTTAAATACATACATCTTTTAGCGAAATGAAATATGAGTATAAGATATTATGTATATTAAATTCTTTTTGACGATGATGCTATATTAAAATATTTATGGAACGCGAAACTAAAATAGTAAAAAGGATATTATAATTCTGTTTGTAATATTTCTCGTATTTTACCTTTGACTTTACCTAATATTTTCTATCTCTTTGTGAATAAGGTTTCACTTTAATTTTTAATCTAATCGTATGTTTTATTGACCCTTGACCCATAACCTTTAGAAAACAATAGCTAGACCCATATTAAAATCAATACATTTAAGAAAGGATGACCACAGTTAATACCAATATTAGAATTCCTTTGTACTGTACCTACAGTTATACGACAATAATTTCAATCTATTTTAGGTAACATAGCAGTCTAAAATACAATATATTTAATATTTTTTAAATCCAAAATGAAAAGCAATATGTTATGTTATTATATATACCTACTGTATATATAAACTACACGAAAGTTTGCAGATTTTAAAAGTATCAATTTTAATTAAAGTCTAGAATGTACTGATATACCCACAGAATTTTAGGGTCCCTAGAATACGATTTTACTAGTTTTACAATGTGTGTGTGTGTGTGTGTGTGTGTTTGTGTGTGTAGTTGCGTGGGCGTGTGTTTTCTCCGACGATAACTCCAATACTAAAAATCAAAAAATTATAATTACATATTTTGTATTCCTCTTCTTTACATCCATAATGAATGAAGAGCTGATTAGATTTTGGTTATAATTGGCCAACCGGAAGTTCTATTATTTGAAGTTTTTCTTTAAAAACCGCAGTTAAATATCATTTTTTGTTATTTTATGTGATTATCAATATGAAATAATATCTTATTTTCTATAGGGTTTGATAGTACATTTTCTTTCATATTCAAAAGATATAGAATTAAAGAATTTTAAAGAGATTAACTTTCAAAAATCAACCAGCTTTGCTATAATTATGGAACCAGCTGATATATTCAAATATTTCTAATTGACAGATGTCAGTGTCAAATGCAATTTACATATTGAATGTTCATGTTATAATTTAATTGATTTATATGAACTTTCGGTATGGAATTTGTAAAAAATAGTATATGTTCGTGTTAGAATTTTACTGGATATATAAAATCTTTTTCAAGGAACTTTTGGTATGTGATTTGCACAAAATACATCAAATTGACGGAAGGTCTTGAGCTGGTCACAACTGATTTTTTTTTTTATATATACAAATCTGATGTGGCCAACAGAAAACCTTCCGCTATTTAACTTTTATTAATTTAAATACATACCTACGTATTTTCTAATGCTGCAAAATATATTATGTTCCATTGCATATAACTATTGCTTTATTTACTATTTTCTTTCTAAAATGTCACTATTATTAGTTTGAAGTAATTAGTTTTTGACAGTGACATTTACCTGTCAGTTACATACATTTGAAATATGAACTGCTTAACAAATAGGCTTCGGGATTTATAATAAAGATTAATTTTTATTTTTTTTTGTAAAATATATAAAAAAGTATACCTATAGCAAATTAATAATCTTTAATTATCATAATGACAAAATGCGAAAAAATGGCATTTAATGGTATTTTTTGTAGAAAAACCATTATGAGTAAAGTGCCATTTCCTGTTATCCGATTTACACCAAAATTTAACGTTTTTTTTTCCATATTCGAATAGGGTCGAAATACAAGGTTTTAAAATTTTCTGAACGATAATAATGGGTGTTTTTTTTTTTGCTAGAACTTATGAAAGAGTTAACTGTCAAACGAGCTGTCATACTGCCTTCACTTTTTGACATTTATGATCGGTATACTGTGGCAAATCATCATGAATAGACTCACGCTTGAACAACGCTACCAAATTATCCAAATTTACTTTGAAAATCAGTCGTCGATTCGCGCAACTTATAGACAACTTCGTGATTGGCTTAACGGGTTTGTTAATAAGCCAAATTGCCGCATATGGAGTGAGACCAATCCACAAGAGACCCTACAGACTCCATTACATTCAGAAAAATTCACCGTTTGGTGCGGTTTACATTCTGGTGGTATAATCGGACTTTATTTGTTCAAAAATGAGTCCGGAGCTCGCGTTATGGTCAATGGAGACCATTACCGCACCATGATCAATAATTTTTTGTTTGAATATGCATGTCATTGATCCGGACGAGATGTGCTTTCAACAGGATGGCGCTACGTGCCATACGGCGACCGCAACCATCGACTTATTGAAATCATAATTTGGCGATAAATTGATTTCGAGAAATGGGCCTGTCAATTGGCCTCCAAGGTCGTATGCTTTGACAACTCTCGATTATTTACTGTGGGGCTACTTGAAGTCACTGGCTTATGCTGATAAACTAGCAACAATTGACGCCTTGGAGGCCAACATTGTTCATGTTATTCGTGACATACGGCCAGCAGTGCTCGAAAAAGTGGTTCAAAATTGGACGTCCAGAATGCGCTTCGTCAAGAACAGCCGCGGTGGCCATATGCCCGAAATTCTTTTCAAATGTTAATGCCATGAATTTATCTTTCAAATAAACAAAAAATTTTGATTAAAATCTAATTTTTTGTGTTACTTTTTACAATTTGAAGTTCTATCAGGCTTAAAAAAAACACGCTAGTGTACAAAATTCATACACATACACACACATACACACACATGCACACATACACACATACACATACATGCACACACACACATATACACACACGTGAAAATGTTAAAATTGGATTCTAAGGACATTCAAACGTGGTCATTTACTAATGTCTCGATACCTATGCAATTTTTGCACGATCCCTATCCCTCCCTTACCAAGGGTAGCGGGAGGTAAAAATGTAACATATTGTAGTCCCAAAATTAGTAAAAAAAAATATGAGATTAATAATAAAGGGCAAGGGCGAGCAAAATAAGTATCAAGATTGGTGTTCCTTTATACTTTGTAAGATTACGTTCCCTATTATTTGCAATTTACAATCTTGTATGTGCGAGATATTCTTTATTCTCCCCACATCTTTGCTAGTAATTTAGCGTCTTTTTGTGAGAAATAATTAGTAGCACCGTCATAAATTGCTGATGTTGTTCGTATGATGTATGTGGCAAAACTCGAGGTATATTTCGTAGGAGGTAGAGTGTATCATGCGATGCGTGAGGCTTTGTGTGATACGGGACACCTGCTCGCAATACGATGACTTTCAACCTTATCCCCAATCACACCCACACACCACACACAAATACATACAGGGATAGGAAGATAGGAGATATGCACAACAGCAGCAAGCAAATATTACGGAGATTTACATACAGTCAGGGCATTTCCTACGAAATAGGATAGGGCAAAACTCGAATCTATTTATCCTCAAATCACTCTCAGACTTGTACCTGTTGTGGAATCTTTCTACACTACACGTTATTGAAATATTAACTTTTTCCTGCCTATTGAGACATACGGACCTACCGGGTATTCTTATTTCTTATTTCAAAGTGTACAGAAATAAATAAATAAATATAAATATATCATCACGGCATATTACCCATTTCTGGGTGTGCCAATATCTACACACATGTAGACATCGGTAATGATGACGATATATTTTACTGTGTGGGCGCTTGCCAGGCGTCACCTCACATGCACTCACAGCTGGTGTGGAGAGTGCACCACTAAAGTGTACAGGGTGGAACAAATTCGAGTTCCTTATAAGAAAACTTTCTTATACGAGGTATGATAAAAAAATTCGTGCAAAATTTTAATTTCTAAAGCAATATTTATTTATTTGTTAATTTTTATATTTACCCATTCAAAACAGTCCCCACTGGATATAATGCACTTATGCCACTGTTTATTCATGCCTTCAAAATATTACTGAAATTCAGATTTTGGTATATCGTTCAGTTCCTTCAGCGATTTTGTGTTTATTTCTTCAAAGGTCGCAAAACGTTTTCTTTTCATTGTTTTTTTCATCTGTGGGAAGGGAAAAAAGTCATATCTGGCCAAAACTGGTGAAATGGGTGGTTGCGGTATCAATACAAGTTCTATTTTTTACAGAAAATTGCGAACAAGCAATGAAGTGTGAGCTGGCGCATTATCATGGTGCAATTTCCAAGAATTGTCCTTCGATAAATTTGGCGAATTGCTTCATTCAGCTGACGCAACATGCTCAAATAGTATTCTTTATTAACTGTAGCACCTTTGAGGTAAAAATTCATAGGACACAATACCATGATAATCGAAAAAACAGTGAGAAGAACTTTAACATTCGATCGAACTTGGCGTGCTTTTTTGGGTCTTGGTTCATTTGAAATCTTCCATTGCGATTATTGAGCCTTTGTTTCGATGTCATATCTGTACACCCACGTCTCATCATCCATTATGATGCGATGAAGAAATGTTGGGTCATTGGCGATATCTTGTACCATTTCCTGAGTGATGGTTTTACGTCGCAATTTTTGTTCAAAATTTCACAATTTCGGAACAAATTTTGCTGCCACTCGCTCATGCCCAAAACATTGGTGAAAATTACTTCGCATGAACCATATGATATAACAAATTCTTCAATAAACTCCGTAATTGTAATTCGACGGTTTTCAAGAAGTTTTTCTTTAACTTCTTCCACGTTTTTTTCGGTGATTGAAGTACTGGGGCTCCCAACTCTAGCGTCATCTTCAAATGATTCACGACCGTCTTGAAAGCGTTTATATCATTTGTAAATCGCTCGTTCATTAATACTCGATTCACCAAATGACTTCTGCAACATTTCCATTACTTTACAGCACTTGATTTCATTTTTCATGTGAAACTTGATGCATATTCTTTGATCACTCATTATGGAAATTAAAAAATCGCAAATATACAGCAACACAACTCTTTTAATTGTCTGTTAAATCTAAACTACACATCAAATGTGGCTGCAAATTGAGACAAATATCAAAGATAGGTTAACCAACATGTCAACAAAAAAAATATCAATCCGACAAATGTAGCTCGAGAATTTTAAAAATTGCACGAATTTTTTGATCATACCTCGTATACATACATACATATACACGAAACAGAAAATTGATGTAGGTCTTTATGAGTCAACTTTTTGAG
Organism: Ophonus ardosiacus; assembly: GCA_943142095.1. Taxonomy (NCBI): domain Eukaryota; kingdom Metazoa; phylum Arthropoda; class Insecta; order Coleoptera; family Carabidae; genus Ophonus; species Ophonus ardosiacus. Next base: position 59,720,956 of record OW964824.1, read on the forward strand.
ATAAGTTTAATAGGCACCACAGGAATTTTCGATTGTCTTTTGTAATTGAGCTACAGGCTAAAATTTGATTTTCACTTATTTTGAAAATACCTCATAAGTGGTTTTTTATAAAAGATAATGAAAACATATTTAGCTAATTTTTATACTGTTTTTATCTTTCGCTAAGAGAGGTATTGGAATCATGCTAAAATTGGCCTATCCAGATTTTAGTGGATAGGCACGTTTTAAGGTCCCTATAATCCGATTAGGTATAACATTTTTACGATGATGTCCGTGTGGTGTGTGTGTGTATGTGTGTGTTTATATGTGTGTGTGTGTATACAGTGTGTGTGTGTGTGTGTACAGTCTGTGTGTGTGTGTGTGTGTGTACAGTGTGTGTGTGTGTACAGTGTGTGTGTGTGCAATAAGAAAGCTGTTTGTTGCTTTAATGTGCGAAGACGGTGCATCGCATGATCCCATGACTCCATAATACGCGCGGAATGTGAAAGCTCCAGTGCGCGCAGGTGTACAAATACAAGCTTCGAGCTTCCAAGCTTCCAGCTTTATTCTAATATCCCGCAGCCTGATCTTCCAAATAGAATATGTAAAGAATTTGTCAGAAACAAGGATTTACACAAATTATACCAGCTTTATTTACCTATACACAGTTATTTCATATCAGGTTCAAGACTATGCTCAGTATCTTTCAACATATATAACATGCACAAAAAGAATATTTGTTTCTTTTATTAAAATTCTTGTAAATATTGACTGCTGCTATATGTGATGTTTGGGTATTATTATGCCCGGGACACATTTAAACATTCCGGTATGTTTCGGTACCCTCCAAAATGTGATTCGCTATATATTTATTTATTTATTTATTTATTTATTTATTTATTTATTTATTTATTTATTTATTTGAATATTTGGGAAGCCAACAGTTGCCCAATTAAAGGCTTCCACTGATTAACAGCGACAAAAGTAATAACATAGTCACACAGTCCACAACATATAAAATAATAGTAGATAACATAAAAAAGATTTACATGAAAGACATTAAGTAACTCTATGTAATGCACCCTTGAACTGAGCTAGGGATAAATGAAAGATGTCTATGTGTTGATATAATTGATTATAAGTTCCCATGACTCTGTTGAAGGGTGAATTCCTGTAATTATTTGTATTGCATTTTGGTACATAAAAAAAGTTTCTATTGCGAGTATAAATGGATGGAATATAAATTGTTATATATTCTATAATATTATAGTTATCAATATGGTTATTTAATAATATAAAGAGGAGAAGCATATCAGCTTGCGATCTTCTTTGTTCAAGTGATTTTAAATTATTTAAAAAAAAATATATTTTAATAAGGATATAAATTTCTTTTGTATTGACTCTATAAGAATTATATTTTTGTTGTACATTGGATTCCAAACCTGAGAGGCATATTCAACAATAGAACGTACTAGAGCATTATAAAGTAATATTAGTGAAGCTTTATGTTCATAACATTTAGCTACACGAAAAATAAACCCAAGTGTCTTATATGCCTTTTTGACCATTTGAACAACATGTTCGTTAAGGAGTAACTTGGAGTCGTATAGTACCCCTAAATCTCGGGTAGTTGCTTTACGTTCAACCAATAAGAGTCGAAGGGCCGAATTCACTGCCATAATGTTGAAAGAGGGAGTAAGTACGATATATGCTATGTATTTTGTGCAATATATGGGGTCTGTGGACGCGTGCCTGAGTGTCTGGTCGCGAATCTGGGGAACCGGGTTCGATCCCGACCGACGCCAAATATGTTTCGAATTTTAAATGGCACAAAAGTGACCCCTGTGGTGTATTCTCCACGCTAGCAATGAGTGCTCGTAAGGTGACGCCTGGTAAGCACCCGGAAGGTACAAATATGTCATCGTCATTACTGATATCTGTGATAAAGCAGATCGGTACACCCAGAGATGGGAATTATGTCGTAATGATATATTTACTTATTTATTTATATTTTCTACAATATTTTAAAAATTTAAGTTTATTTAATTGGAAAAATACTACCTTTTTTTTAGTTTAAGTTCTGTAATTTATTATTTTAACCCAACGTTTCGGCACCATAAACTGGTGCCTTCTTCAGAGGATACAATGACATATTTTTTGAAATTACAAAAACAACAAGTAACCAAAGTAACAAGAAAAGTTCATAAATGTTACCTTTTTTATGTATACAATTTTCTAGACAATACATGCATGTCCGGCAAAAAACATGGACGGCGAACATGCAACTTCTCAAGAAAAAATCTCCTTTTGCCAGAGGAAAAACCGTCCCAAAAACTGGCAGAGAAGTGATCTGTATAACTCAGAGACGCTTTATCGGTAGCGAAATACCGCAGTCGTACTCTTTATTAACAGATGTTAGAAAAAGTTTAGAAAAAATTGTATACATATTACAAATTACAACATATTTAATATTGGAAGCCATGCGCGACTAAGTTCTAATCCGTCACAATGATTGAGATTGATATTTCTTGTTTTATAAATCTCAATGGCTTCTCTAATTAATCTGTTGTTAAGTCGAGTTGGTCTTGCAATTATTTTTGTATCTTCAAATTTAATTTGGTGGAATTCTTCCAAGGCATGTTCTGCAACGGAACATCAAAGGCCATAAAAGCAAGTTACTTTCGTGGTACATATAAAACTTTATGCACGGATGAAAATATTAAAATTATGAGTGTTAGAAAAATTGTATCGAAAAGTACTTGTCCTCGTACATCCAGTATCTAGTGTTGCTATGAAAGCGGAGAACAACAGTTTATTGTTCGTTTATTAGTTATGTCATTTGAGTTTTATTTTATGTATCTTCGTGCTTTCCATATAAATATCACAAAATTAATTTTCATTTTTCATTAAAGAATATAAAAATTTTCGATTTGTAATAAAAACTTTTCATGTTGCCTGTTTAAATTGTTTATATTGTAGGTTATAATTTGGTTTGACGTTTCATTATAGCCCGGCGTGCAAAGAAAATGCGTAGTCTGAAGGGAAGCGCGAGAATAAAAAGTTTGGGAAACACTGATATACCGGAACATTTAAATGATACAGAATTTTAATAATGCATAGGTAGTTTATAAAATAGTAACATGTGCAAAACATAGTGCGATAATTGAATACCGTGCACGACATTATTTTATTAATATAAAGCTGGCGTGTATGCGGAAACAATTAGTAATTTTTAATTAAACAAAAAACAAAACACCTCAAAACAGATAATTATTTGCAACATTTGATGTAATAACCACAACGAACATGTGACAATCACGAATACGCGAATAATTAAAATTACATACATGCAGAATTTAATATGAGTCGAATTAATTTATGGATAATTGCGCATGGAGAAATGTTGAAAGAACATTGATACCTACTGTACGAGTACGTGGATGTGGCATTTGAATAATAAAGCATAATATAATCTACGAACGTAACGCTCGTACATTTCAAGGAGCATATTTGCGATGTGCACTGGTTTGCAAGCAACGACATGGATAGGGATTTCGCTTTTATTTCATCCTTTACGGTTTTTTGTAAAGTGATTTTTGCTCTACATTCCGACCTATTTACCATAATGCACACGTAGGATTATCTCATTTTACATTAAGAGCAAACCTCTAGTCCAAACATGAGGAACAGGCACTTGTATACGAGAATTGATCAAGTCAAAATTTAATTACCTCCCGGTACCCTTGGTAAGGGAAGTATAGGAATCGTGCTAAAAATCGCATACCGAGATTTTACTAAATGACAACGTTTTAAGGTCCCTAGAATCATAAGCCAAGTTAGACTTTAAAATTAGGGGATGATGATCTGATCCAGGTAATCTTCTCATTGTGTGGGGGGTTTGTAGTATTGCCAACTCTGAATTTTGCCAAAAGCGAACATACATCGATGTATTCAAAATTTGTAAAAAGAAAATGCGCCGCATGCGGTTTTTCTTAAAAATTTTCAAGTTCAAACGTGTTTTAATTCAAAATCTAGCTGCTAGCTAGCGCTAGATAGCAGCGGTCGTGGTAATTCGACTGCCATCCATATACATCTGTCAAATTTAACCTACCGTTGCCATTTGTGTGAAATAATAACTTAAAATGAATAATAACAATTGGTCTTCTGAAAGGAAAATTTAGAAGACTTAAATATTTAGATATGAGCCGTGTGGACATGGTTTCATATTCATATTGTATTATTTCATATGAATTTGTATTTACTAGCGCCATATTTCCTATTTTAGATAGTTATAGCAGTACGCTAGGTCATCTAGCTAATTTTGTTTTTGCTAGCCCGCTAGACTAGCAGCTAGAATCTAGCGGTCGCGTAGCGGACCGTTCAACGAGGTTCGCTAGGTTAGCGAGCTAGCAGCTAGGTGCGGCTGAAAGCGACCATTGTTAAAAAAATTTAAAATCAGAAGAAGTCACAAACTCACAGCATTAATAAGCAGGGTTTGGAACTAATGGATTCTACTGCTGACACAGGTAAATATCTGATTAATAGAAAATTCAATGGTACTCTGAAATTTGCTGTAAATTGCGAATTTTAATTTGCGTTTTTTCCGTAAAATAAAATGAAATTGTGATTAATTTTAGTCTCATATGGTGTAGTTTTTAATTCTGATCATTTTTTTTTATTTACTGCTTTTCTCTAAATTTAATAGGTCAGTAACTATAGTAAAATGAAAAAAAATAACATTGTATTCCCTATATTACAGATTTCAAGTAATGGGCTACTTGCGTGGTAGTGAAAATCCGATTTCTATCACTATATACGTAATGTTATGTTTAAAACAAATAAAAATATAAATTTTATTTCAAAATAATTATTTGTATTTTAGTAAATTAAGAAAGAAAATTTTCTGTGACGTCATTATATTAAACTGGAGAAGGAAACCATGTTTAAAAATATAACGTATAGATGGCATGGCGAGCGAGAAAGTTTTAATTTGAATTTGATGTTAGTAAATTTTTCTCTCTTTCTTGGCCCTCAAATATATTAATTACTGCTCAAATAAAGACATAGGTGGTTACATGTAATTTAAAATATGGATAGTAAAAAGACAAACTAAAATACTAACCTCCAAATTATTGTTGAAACGTCAAACAGGAGATCTATATTACCCGTACAAACAAACGCTATGGCTTTACGACCATTCATTGGTGCGGCGTAATTCTACGTCATACATGACAGTAATTCAAATAATCAAATTTCATTATTTTTTTTCTAGCTAATTAATAAAAATTTTGTCAAAAGAAAAAATATGAGTAGCAAGTTTTTACCTGCTCTTCAAAAATATTAAATAAAAAAAGGTACGCAAGTAGCCCATTGCCCAGTGAGAGAAAAAAAAGCCACAACGCATTGTGGACGGTGCTGAACGACCAAATACCGAAGGAATCGCGTTGTGGTCGTGTTAGTTGCCAGTTAGGTTACGTTGCAGTTTGTATTTTTTTTTTTTGTTTTTAACGCAACGTAACTTAACTGGCAACTCATAATTGGTAGACAATGGTTGTTAGGTTGATCAAATTTCAATAGTTGATCGTTTATCACCGTCCACAACGCGTGTGGCTATTTTTTCGCTCACTGAGCGTTTTCACTATTTGAGCGTAACATGTATACAAAATATGTTTTTGTACGTTTCACAGTGTGTTAACTTAAAATTCGATTACAATCTGTAGTTGCCAAAAATACGCTGCTATCTTAAAAATTTGTTGTGGCCAGCACAAGACCTCTCGCCATTTCCATATTAGGCTATATCTATATAAGTATTGTATTGCACTTCGCTTTCGAACTGTCGTTTTATAAAAAAATATTACAGAACTTTACCCAAATATTGTTTTTTATTGTATTTAACATGCCTTCTGCACACATATATAATCTAATTATATCTATTTTTCATTGTATGAGGAAGTTTTTAAATGTCAGAGATTATTCCAATTCATTAACCAGATTGGCGACATTTCTGATGGATATATGCATTTTACCACAATTTTACCTATAATTTCAAATATTTAATTAATAAAACAATAAGAAATATTAAATATACTTCCCAGAAAAAGCTATCAGAATGGCACTAAAACTGTTGATTTTTGACACTGACATATGTCATTTACAAACTATGTTATAAATATTGGAATTTGTCAACTGGTTTCCTTAGTGCCTTAGCCTCTGCGATTAGTTTACTCTATAAATGATAGTGTCTTTATCTCTAAATCTATACAAGATATAATAAAATTTTTAAGTGTATTGGATGGAGAATTTTATGTTCTTCAATATTAAAAAAAAAACTCCCAAAAAATTATATTTAGAATAATTTTTCTAAGAAACTACTACTTCCGGTTGTTACCAAAACCTTTTCAGCTTTTCCCAGGAATGTCAGATTGAGGAAACTGCAGTTAAATATTTTTTAATTCTTATAGTTTTTGAGGAATCGTGTCTACAACATCCATACATACACACACACATAATTTTAAAAATGTTATAATCGGATTCTAGGTACCTTAAATCGTGCTTATTCAATAAAATCTGGATATGCGAATTTTAGCATGAATCCAATACCTCTCTTAGCGAGAGGTAAAAATATATACCTACCTGTTTATTTATATACTGTACCCTTTTTAATGGTGAGTCCTCCCACACATTTATGTCTTCAATTACTTAAAAAGACCTTTTCCGAAATCATTCCTTTAAAAATTACTTTCTCTCCATGATAAATGAACGCTATTACAAATTGTTAATTGCCTTCATTCACCTACAATACTTTACTGCGTCCAAATGCGGTCAATTTAAACCCATGTACCTGGTGACAAATGAGATGTGTACCTATTTCTTTAAAACACTCCAATGTAAAGAGATAGGAAGGGTTGCTTTCAATTATTTTAGGAACCTGGGGATGAGAAAAAATATCTAAATTGTAGTTAGTTAGTTTTGTTAGGTACTTTGGTTGATAAATATATGGCAAGGAACTTTGGCTTTCGCCTTCTCCAGGTGTATTTAATTAAAACACTTTTATTATAGATGTATGGACGTTTCAAGAGACCCAAGGCTCTCATCATCAGCGTGTTAAAATATTTAATAAAATCTTTTTCTAAAGTAATTATTTGTTGTGTTTATATTGACTATGAGGCATGCTTGGAGTATTATTACCTCCCGCTACCCTAGGTAAGGGAGGTATAGGGATCGTGCTAAAAGTCGGATATAGAGATTTCAGTGAATAAGCACGTTTTGATGACCCCAGAATCCGATTTTAACATTTTTACAATGATGTCTGTAGGTATGTATGTGTGGCTGTGTGTGTGTGAGTGTGGATCTTGTGGACACGATTACTCAAATACTATCAATCAGAAAATTTTGAAATTTTGTATACCCATTCTATACTAATGTGGGAAGAGATCATTAGGTTTTAGTGCAGATCGGATAACTGGAAGTATCATTTATACAAGCTTTTAACTGTTTTTCTTGTAAAAAATTCATTGAATATAATTTTTTAGCAGCTTTTACCAATACAAATTTAATATAATGGCACAATCTTCAATTCTACGATAATAGCATTTAGTAAATAACTTGAAATAACTTTATATTATATTATAAAATAATTTATTTGTGTACATCACTTTGCCTCTGCGTCAAACAAAAACAATACTTTAATAACAAATTTGACATATTTAAACAAATGTCACTGTCACGAAGCAATTTTCATTAAAATTAATAATGAAACCGTGTTAAGAAGAATTTAGTAGTTTAAATATGATTCTAATGAAATTAAGGTTTGTAAAAATAATATATTTTCCATCATACCTAAATATTAGATATACGGGATAATTCGATTTAAGTTTGATGTTTGCAGCATTACATATCAAACAGCTCTCAATAAGAACGTGATTTCAAAGTGTCAAATTATAGTTTGCAACTACACATTTACGAAATGGATAATGTACGGCGAAGAATTTACACAGATTGCGTTTTAGAGCATAAGGAAGTTGATGATGATTTTGACAATAATGTGTGTGTGACGATTTTTCCTTAAAATATATTAATGATCCAAAACTTCGCAAAGTTGGTAGGTATTTAATACTCTTGAAACAACATATTAGATTTTGACTATATATTATAAACCGGATGTAGTACTTAATTTGAAGCTCTAACAGATTTTTCAGGAAAAACATAATAAAATATAATCCAAAATTTCGTATTACAAACTTTTCTATTTATTGGAACAACAAAGTAGATTTTGTTTACAAACGATCAATCGGAAGTGCTATTTTAAACATGGAATTGGCGGGAGGTCATGTGCTGGCCATATCAGATTTTTTTATATGCAAACATACATAAATGATATAAATCCGATAAAATGTGTCAGTCCTTTATATATTTTTGATGTAAACATTGTGCCCTTCTTTGGAAAAGTCTTAAAATTGAGTGTAGAGGTAATAATGCATCTAAACGATGAAATTGCTTCCGTGCTTAGAGAAAGTTGATTGCATTAGACTCAGTGTTTATATTCGCCGAGAGATTTAAAATGTACTTGAAGTAAATTGAACGTTACATAATTCATTATAATGTTCTACAAGGACAAGGACCAAGTCCTGATCCTGGCTGTTTACTCTCTTCAAACTCTTTTAAATATTGAACTTGGATCTCATATTTCCGCCAGCGAACGGGTCCACGTAATGGAAAACACACAACTGACAAATTTATTAATTAAAAATGAACTCTCATTATTCTGATATTGCAATTACTTATACATCTATTTCATATCTATATTTTTTACTACCAGTAAAGTACATAAAGTTGTTGTATAGTTTTTGCTCGTAAACATTTTACATTTTTAATATTACTTAGTAAATCCTCTTTCGTGCTCAACAGCAGAGATAATTGGAGGTAGTTTGCCTATTATACTCATTTTCCTGTTTACCTAACTCTTTTGTGCTTGAAGAATAATTACACCCTTTTCGATATTATTCAGCCCCTACAATTACTGTATAAACTATAGGTAATTGTTTTCTGATTATAATCTGCGATTAAACACTTTTTGTTTATTACAAATAGAATTTCATTTTTCAATAAAGCGATTACTATTAGGATAATAATACCTTTTTAGTTTATGTTCAGTATTTTTATTAAATACCAACGTTTCGACACCATAAACTGGTGACTTCTTCAGAAAAAAATTTGATGTGGCCAGCCCATAACCTCCCGCTGGGTATTTAACCATGCAGTATAAATAAAGCAATAATTATGTTCAAATATTTTTACATTCACTCATAACAATTTTTATTTTACATTTAACAAATATATCATACACAAAATAAATTTCACAAATATTGACAAAACTAATAGAATCATTGAACAAAAATCAAAATAGTACTCGCATCTTGACACACCCGTATTCTGGAAGACAATGAAGCAAATCAATAGTAATTCTAATATTTATGTACGATTGAAAATATATTATTTTTACTAACCTTAATTTTATTAGATTCAAATACATATATTATTACTACATTCTTCTTAACACAGTTTCATTATTAATTTTAATGTAATTACAACCTGACAGTGACATTTGTTTAAATATGTCAAAATTGTTATTTAAATATTGTTTTTATACGACCATTGTGATAAGTATGACATATCAACATAGTATCCTAACATTGAAAGTTGAACTTATCACATTAGTGTTACGATATATTTCATATGGTTACTATGTCATTATTTTCTGGCTATGTGTATACATTATTCATTTGTCAACTGTCCGTAAGTTTGAACCTAAATTTCAGTTTTGAAAAAAAAGTAAAATTTATTTATGCTCGTCTAAAAAATAATGTTCATAACTTGTATGAAATTCAAATATCTTAGCTCGTGTGTATTGACTTGCACTCCGCTACGCGTCGTGAGTCAATTTACACTCGCATGATATTTGGTATATTTCATAACTTGTTACGAAAATAACTATTTTGTTTGAGGCATAGGCAAAATGATATATAAAAATAAATTATATTATAAATTTATATTTAAAGTTATTTAGAGTTATTTACTAAATGCTATTATCGTAGAATTGAAGATTGTACCATTATATTTCATTATTATTAGTAAAAGTTGCTGAACAATTATATTCAATGTATTTTTTTCAAGAAAAACTGTTAAAAACTTGTATAAGTGATACTTCCGGTTATCCGATATTCACTGAAAACTAATGAGCTCTTCCCACATATACATACCTACAGACATCATTGTAAAAATGTTAAAATCGGATTCTGGGGACATCAAAACGTGCTTATTATATAAAATCTCTATATGCTATTTTTACCACGATCCCTATACCTCCCTTACGTAGTGTAGCGGGAGGTAAAAAATAGGTAACATTTACGTACTTTTTATGTTACCTTGGTTACTTATTTTTTACTTTTGTCAAATTTTATATGTCATTTTTCCCTGAAGAAGGCAAAAGGTACTATTATTCTAATTATTAATATGAGTTCTGAAGGATATTTTAGTGATTATTATATTTATACTCTTTTTGCATAAATATAATATTATTTTATAGTTTATTTATTACTTTTTATACAGACATATTTGTAAAATAACATTTTGCATTTGAACAAATTCAAAGTATGTTTATTTTAAAAATAAAATTTGTTATTTTATAAAAATAGAATGTGTTGTTATTATGGAAATATTTCGTATCACTATACAGTTGGGTAAAATAAAGCTACATTTAATAACTTATTTTTATTTGGAATCTAGTACGCGACGCTTTCGCAGAATGTCGACTTGGTCGTATTAATTCATTTGTTTCTGTCAAGTTGCCCGCAATAGCAAATTAGTTCTTTGTTCTTAATTGTTTATTCATTACAATCAGTGCAATTCATATTAAATTTATATTGTATCCAGTCATTAATACTACATTGAGATATTTTTTATTGGGGATGTATTTTTCTAATAAAGAAAAATATAATTAAAAATTTTCTATTTACTTCATGGAAAGAAATGTACATTTTTATTCATATGGTATATGAAAATTAAACAAGAAAAACATTAATTGTGATATGCAAATAATAATTAAAGAAAAATAAAATTTATATATTGTATATAATACATTTTAATTTATATGACGTGCACATTGTAAAACCAATGGGACAATGAGAGAACAATGGAAATTCGCTCTTCATTGCTTAATGAAGCAAAGTAATATCAAAAAATCTGTTGAAGCCAGCACAATACCTGTCGCTATTTTCATATTAGGCTAAATAAGTATTGTATTTAATATTTGTGCTACACACAAAAAATTCTAATTACATCTATTCTTTATTTTTCATTTCATTCTGTGAACAAGTTTCCTCCTACTCTTCTAAATGCTCGAGATTCTTCCAATTCATTGACGATATTGGTGGTATTTCTGAAGGGTATATGACGAAATATATGTAGCAAGCGCGTGTTTAGTTGACACATATACTGTACATACTTTGGCTTATAAATGAATCCCCTTTCTTTTTATACCAATTTTAAATGTTGACGGAATTTTTTTCTCGTTATAACAACAGCATATTAAATTACTATTACATTTCGACTTGTTCATGTACGACTTTTAGGTTTTTTGCATTCAACGACAACTTAACGTGCGGCAGCTGTATCTATAATTTTAAATATTTAATTAATGATTAAATAAAAAATATTAAATGTACTTCCCAGAAAAAGGCTTGAGTAATGGATTTTTTGACACTGACATTTATGTCAATTATAAACATTTTAATCTTTCAACTGGTTCCCATGGGCTGTTTGATTCATTATACAATGGATTAGTTTATATATTTATAATTCTCTATCTCTAAATCTATACAAGATAATAAAAATGTTCAGTATATTAGATAGAGAATTTTATATTTTTTTAATATTTGTGATAACGTTAACTTCCAAAAAATAATATTTGAAAGATTTTTTTAAGAAACTACTAATTCCGGTTGTCCAATTATTACCAAAACCTTTTCAGCTCTTCCCTTTAATATCAGATTAAGGAATACCTAGTTAAATAATTGGTCCTTAGTATTATAGAATTTGAGAAATTGCGTCTACAACATCCACACACACACACACACACACACACACACACACACACACACACACACACACACACATACACACACACTCACACACACACTCACACACACACATGCACACACATCCAAACACACACACATAGGCACAGACATCATTGTAAAAATGTTAAAATCGGATTATAGTGAACTTAAAACGTGCTTATTCACTAAAACCTGGATATGCGATTTTTACCATGACTCCAATACTATTATTATTATGCACGACGACAGAATTTAATTATCGAATACAATATAATTTTATCGAATTTATTGTACAGATTATTTAACTTGGTTTTTCTTGACACAAATTTTACATATTCTTTAAAATATAAATGATAAAAATGCCTTTTATATGTAATGTATATGCATGTATATAAAATATTTATTTTGCATGTATGTATATTATACGTATAATCGTTGGAAACTACTATAATACTCGTCGTTTAATTATTTATTATTAAATAGTTGCAAACGGTATTGATTATCAATAAATAATTCAATAAATGAATAATAACGCCATACATCCACGTATTGTTGATAGTATCTGATCACGCATTGCATCTATGTGTAGGTTATTGAAAATTATTTGCGAATTTGAAATCTAGTACACTGGTCTAGCCAGTGGTTCTAGCTTGTAGCGGTATATTAATTCATTTGTTTATGACAACAAATCTGTTGGAAATAACTATAGTTTTTAGTTAATTATTAATTAAAGATAGTGCTTTGTTTATGCAAATTTTATCTTAGACGAAATTGAAATAGTAATCTACCTCAACCTATTATGCCAAACATTTTAAATGCGGAAAACTTTAATGAAATAAATGAGAATCAGGATAGATCATTTATATCACCGGCAATGATGCCGCATAGTGTCAAAATGCGGTTATAGAGTTATATTAATTTATGGCACTGTTGGTAAGGGAAACGCAACATAATCCTTCATCCAATTTACGCGCGCTTTGATCATAGTGATCTGGTTGTCATTTGTTAATAAACATATAAATTTCCTTGTGGGACTCGCATATATTCGTAGCAGAGAAATTTTAGGGAACTTATGCCCGGTTTCTCCATAGCAACTTAAAACTTAATTCGTTGCTTATTCCTAAGTGCCACCTTAAATCGTTGCATTACGCAAAAATGGGCCCATTCAGCAGATTTCTTTGGTCACTGAACACCTGACCGACCGGTCATCGAACAAGTAGGTCTCTGCAAAATGCATTATCCACATTCACGTGGTTCAAACGTTAAATAATCGTAAACTAAATGCGCTGTAAGAAAATTTTAATAGTTTGACAATAAGTTGTAGTTATTTAACTTTTCAATCAATTTACCTATTGACATATGCATAATATATGACAACAAATAATTTATTTTCGCTGCTTTACATGAAAATAAATGGATAATGGATGACATTAGATTATTTCTACTAGCAGAAGAAAATCCAGTGAATTTAAATATTTCAAAATGTGGGACGTAAGTAGCACTTAAATGTAAGTCGCAAAAAAAAAACGGTGACTTATGTGGTTATGTGTCATATGTCAGTTGACATATTGGTACGTCGCGGTAACTTTGTTTCGTTTTGGGCTGTTACAGCGTGAAAATTAACAGCCCGATTCACAAAAAAGTTTAAGCTAATCCTCATTTTTGGATTAGTGAATTCTATTCTATTCCGGTAATTAAGATTTAATTTTCATGATATTATCAATAAAGGTAGATACTAGAAATAGATTAGACTATATTTTAAGTTATAAACTGTAAATATTAGAGTAGAATTCGATAATCCAAAAATGAGGATTAGCTTAAACTTTTTTGTGAATCGGGCTGTAAATGATATTAAGAAGAAACGAATAAATTATAGAAAAGAAGAAGAAAATTGCTCTGTGAAATTTTAAATATCAAATGAAAAACAATGCTCTGAAAGGATTGTATGAAAAACGAGTAATATTAAACATGACGGTCGTGATATCCTGGTATATTTGTAGAGTACTTATACCATTTGTATCCTCCATGATAAATGAGGGAGAAAGAAAAACAATTAAAATTTTTAGTTTATATAGTTTCTAGAAGCACTGCAGTAGAGTCTAAATATTAACTAAACTTTATAAGTTTGCAGATTGCAAAGCCTGATTTGAATCTTAATTGTTCCATGAGGGAGCATAGGTTAGATTTATAAAATTTAATGTGGTATTCCGGACGTATGGAATTTAAAAATAATATTTTTCTATAAATTACTGTTCGTATACCTATTAGAAAAATATAATAAAACATTGGGGTCATTTACCATATTTTTTCTTCTGAAAGTTCAACTTATAGTATTTGGTCTTTGTCCGATTTAAAAATTATTTGTAATAACAGAGAAATTAATTTTTTAAAGTTGTATCTGTTATTTGAATTCCTTTCTGATGACGTAGAATTCCCGAGTGACATTCATTAATCAACCACGTCTTAACATGTTTGCTTAAAATCGTGTCGAAATTAATCCTTAGACTTATTAAAACAACCAGGTACAAAACAATTACATATTGCAGACCTTATAAAACACTGGCGAGAAGATCACAGTTCTATTTCTTCAAAATAAATAAACTAACCTCTCTTTTACAGTGGAGTTACTGAACACCTGTCTCCCAAAGATCAAAACTAATCACGCTATCTCTCTCTTCTGTCTCTTTCTAATGTCCGTGATTGTGACGTCACAGCTTTCAAGGACATTGTATAGAGGGCAAAAATAACAGTTTTCAGAAATTAATTAAATATATTAAGAAATTTATTTGAATGGATTTCTTGTATTTTCTATCATTATTTAAATGTGAACTAATGGATTTTATTAATATAAACACTAAATTCGTTTATGGTAAATACCCCCATTTGATGTTAGAAAATTGAAATTCTTTACATATCTATAGAAATGTCCTTGGAAATTGTGAGGTAGATTTGATATGTTGTTGCTCATTTAAGATTGAATATATATGCGATTAGGAGCAAAGATGGCGCTAGTAGTTAGTATTCGCGTTTATTTTGTGTTTGATATTTTATTTATTTTGTTTTTCAAAGCCTACTATGTTAAGGACAATAAATATTGTAGAACCCTCGTATGTTTTAGGGGAATTCAAATAAAAAATTCATAAATATCATAGTTCATACTGAGGTCAATGATAATTGGAAAATGAGAGAGATAAAAAACACATTCTCTTTTTATTAAAAACTACTAAATCTCCTTGCATATTTAGTGTTTGTTCTTATTTTACTTAGCTAATTGAATGGTTTATAGTTGGTCGTGTGTGTATTTCTCTACATAGTTGTGATGTATGTACATGCACAGGTATTTGGCTCACCTGTCAACCTGCTAATAAATAGCTAATGCGCGACGAGACAGCGGTGCATTCACCACATGTGGCAACGAGCCAACAACTGCATGCCTTCATAATCCATAACCAAAACAACGACACGTAGATTTGCTTTATAATTTCAGTAACAGAACGCACTTTCAGCAAAAAGTTAAACAAATAAATAAGAAATAAATAAATAGAAACAAGGAAGGCTTACACAAGTTTTTGTAGGATCTCCAGCAAATATATTTGACGTGCAAAACCTAGGATTTTTTGCGGAAAATATACGAACAATTGTATAATTAAAATAATTTCGGACTTAAATTTACGAACTCGACCCGGATTTTCCAAGCATGATTTTTGTTCGTTAGGTTAGGTTATAGTGACTGTATATACATAGTGTGGCCAATAGGGGGATCGATTTTGATTGGTCGGCGCGAATTTGCCTAAATATGACGGATATTATGCCGACAAAGTGACATTTTCAGATTTGTTACGTGAATTATACGTGAATTGAAGGTAATTATATTATATTTATATTTTAGATAGTGCAAATAATTAAATTACACATGTATTTGTATATTTATAACTCAAAGTAATATATACATATTTTTTAACATCACATCTTTTTTAGGTTAACTGTCAAAATTACTAATATTAAGGTATATATTTTAGATGCCTGGTTACGTGGCGGTTGGTTGTGAAAACAGTTCTTCGAAAGGATTTAAAATGAAAATAAATATTTTGTTTCCATTCAATATGCTCTTTCATTAATTGTTTATCGAATTTTGTTTAGTTATCACATCATATGAATTCAAATTTCCCGCGCATTTTGCCTAAATATGGCGGCGGTTGGCCACACTATTTATATACAGTCACTAAAGGTTAGGTTATTTTTGTTATATTTCGCTAAATATAATAACAATAACCTAACCCAACTTATAATAGTCATGCTTCGAAAACTAGGACCGAATACCACATGAAATTGATCAATCCTAGGATTTACAGATGTTCAGGCATTTACAGCAATATATTAACATGAAATATACGCATAAATAAATTATTATTAATATGTAGTAAGCTGAAATAAACATACGGTATTAATATTTATTTGAAAATTCATAGTGATTGTCATAGAATTAAAAATTTTAGTGAATAAACACGTTTTAAGGCCACTAGAATCCGATTATAACATTTTTATAATGGTGTGCGTGTGTGTGTGTGTGTGTGTGTAAGTGTGTGTAAGTGTGTGGATGTGTGTGTATCTGGTGGATACGATTACTCAAATACTATCAATCAGAAAATTTTGTATACCCATTCTACGCTAATGTGGGAATAACTCATTAATTTTCAGTGTATATCGGATAACCGGAAGTATCACTTATACAATTTTTTAACAGTTTTTTTTTTTCAAAAAAATACATTGAATATAAGTTTTCAGCATGTTTTACTAATAATAATGAAATTTAATGGTACAATCTTGAATTCTACGATAATAGCATTTAGTAAATAACACTAAATAACTTTAAATATAAATTTATAATATAATTTATTTTCAAATAGCATTTTGCCTGTGCCTCAAACAAAAACAATATTTCAATAACAATTTTGACATATTTAAACAAATGTCACTTTCAGATTGCAATTACATTAAAATTAATAATGAAACCGTTTTAAGGAGAATGTAGTAATAATATATGTATTTGAAGCTAATAAAATTAAGGTTAGTAAAAATAATATATTTTCAATCGTACATGAATATTAGAATTACCATTGTTTTGCTGCATTGTCTTCTAGAATACGGATTTGAAAAGACTTTGTGTCAAGAAGCGAGTACTATTTTGATTTTTTTCAATGTTTCTATTAGTTTTGTCAATATTTGTGAAATTTATTTTGTGTATGATATATTTGTTAAATGTAAAATAAAAATTATTATGAGTGAATGTAAAAATATTTGAACATAATGATTGCTTTATTTATACTGCATGGTTAAATACCCAGCGGGAGGTTATGTGTTGGCCACATCAGATTTTTTTTAATTGTGATGTTTATTCTGAACAAACTAGCAATAACTATTGTTTGTCTACTATTTATTAAGATATACATTTGGGACATGTTTATTATAAGTAAAAGTAAATGAGGTTAGAAAATGATATATTAATAGTCGGAACAAAATTGCTGTATAAACGGGCAACGAGTCTATTATAATAAGCATTAATCCCCCCTTCACGATTATTTTAAAAGAATTACAAAAGATTACTGTCAGGAGCTTTTAAAAAATGGCGCGAAAGATTGGTGAAATGTATTATTGCTAAGGAAAACTACTTTGAACACATTTACAATAAAATTCCAAAAAATATCAATCATATGTCTTATTTTCAATAGTTAATTGGTAATTATAGCGTGACCCTTACCTAAATATACCTATCAAAATGTAGGTACTTACCATTTCTAAGTAAGTTGTAGTTAGTTAAGTAAATATTTGCTTGTTTATCGGTGATCTATAAAAACGAGTAGTAAATAATACTGAAGGAATAGCTTATTAAGTAAATAAAGCTTTCTAAAATATCTTTCCGTTTCGTGACAATTTGTGTAAATATAAATTCTTTTCCTCGTGAAATATGCAAAAGAAAAATCATGTCTGTTTAGTGTGCGTGTCTGGTTAAAAGCCACAATGCCTAACTTCCGCTTGTCATCGAAATTTGATGTTTATCATTGTAGTTCGGAGCTAATTTATTTTTAAAACTTTGCTTTGATGCCTGGTGCATTCTGCCATCACGAACGACAAATTTACGACTCTTTCCAATCGTAAAGATATGCCTGAAACTTTATTCTGTTCAGTTATTGATTGGTTTATTTATAATCACGTAATCTCCGTATAAATTATAACATGATCTTAATTTATTAGCCAGAAGTAAATACAGATTATTGTTGTGAGCCATGCTACACTTTCTAGTTTTTTAAAACTTTTTTTGTCAGTTTGTAAAAATAAATATTTCAGTAGATAAATGTCATAAAATGAATTTAAAGTATTTATCTGCATTTCAAAAAGTTTTTGTTTGCTATTGCGTTATTGATTTATTCGGAAATAAATAGCAATATTTTCAGTATAATTTTGCTAATTTAAAAATCATTAATTATTTCTAAAATAATAATAATTAAGGATCCATCTCATTAAAATTCATTATTCTATTTTATAATAATTTTACATTAAAATCATTATTTTTAATAATAAATCAGTGACCAAATATATTTTCTGTTTTGATTATTGAATTCTACGTATAATTGTATGCTCAACAATTTTTACCTCCCGCTACCCTAGGTAAGGGAGGTATAGGGATCGTGCTAAAAATCGAATATAGAGATTTTAGTGAATAAGCATGTTTTGATGTCACTAGAATCCAATTTTAACATTTTTACAATGATGTCTGTGCGTATGTGTGCGTGTGTGTGTGTGTGTGTGTGTGTGTGTGTGTGTGTGTGTGTGTGTGTGTGTGTTTGTGTTTGTGTGTGCCTGTGTGTGTGTCTATGTGTGAGTAAGAGTGTGTGTGTACGTGTGTGTGCATGTACGTACGCCTGTGTGTGTGTGAATCGTGTGGACACCATTACTCAAATACTATCAATCAGAAAATTTTGAAATTTTGTATACCCATTCTATACTAATGTGGGAAGAGCTCACTAGATTTTAGTGTATATCGATGGAGAATTTTATGTTCTTCAAAATTTGTAATAACAAAAATTTTCAGAAAAAATTATATTTGGAAGAAATTTTTAAGAAATTATTACTTCCGGTTTTGAGAAACCGTGGTTCCAACATACACACACACACACACACACACACACACACACACACACACACACACACACACTGTGTTTATACCAATTTTAGATGTTGATGGAGTCTTTTCCTTGTTATAAAAATAGCATATTATAATTACCTACTATTACATCTCGACTTGTCCAAGTACGAATTTTAGGTTTTCCGCATTGAAGAACAGTATCAATTTAACGTGCGGCAGCTATATCTATAATTTTAAATATTTAATTAATGATAAAATAAGAAATATTAAATGTACTTCCCAGAAAAAGCCATTGGTAATATCTCTGGATTTTGAACACTGATATTTATGTCATTTACAAACATTTTAATTTTTCAACTGATTTCCATGGGCTATTTGATGCATACAATGAATTATTTTATATATTTATAACTTTCTATCTCTAAATCTGTAGAAGATATAATAAAAATGTTTAATATACTAGAAAGAGAATTTTATATTCCTTAATATTTGTTGTAACAAAAATTTCCAAAAAATAATATTTAAAAGATTTTTTTTAAGAAACTACTACTTCCGGTTGTCCAATTGTTACCAATACATTTTCTGCTCTTCCCATGAATGTCAGATTGTGGAATTCATAGTTAAACTGGTCTTATGTCTTATAGTTTTTGAGTAATCGTCCGTCCAATATCCACACATACATACACACATCCACACACACACACACACACACACACACACACATCAATTTAAAAATGTTATAATCGAATTATAGGGACCTTAAAATGTGCTTACCCACTAAAATCTGGATATGCGAATTTTAGCATGATTTCAATACCTCTTTTAGCGAGAGGTAATACCTAATAAAAATAATTGAAATGAAATAGTGACAGGTACATTTATATTATTAATTAAAATGTGATTTTTAAATGAAATGGGCTGTACTTTTTTATATAAATCTCCCTTTCTCGTAAAAATAAGGTGACTTATTAATATTTTCTCGTGCTTGGAATCCATTTCTCACCTTAATACTCTGGCGAAGTTGATACAAAGAAGACTTAATAATTAGAGGATAAGAGCCGCGAAATGGAAAAATCCTTGGTGTTGGTAGATGTTAGTTGGGATAAAATTTTAAATTATAAGTAAATACCGTTAGTGTAGGTGTGCCAGTGCCAGGGAGGTAATTGTTTCCTATCCGGACCTGGCGTGCATTAAGGAACTCGTGCTCTGAAGATGTAGACGCTGTGTGTAATGTAATTAATGTTGTGGTCTTTAACCATACAGTGAAGGATGTAAGCAAACGCGAACATACGTCATGCCAGAGACCAACAAACACAGGAGCACACGACGGTAGAATTCTTAAAACTAACTCACTTTGTAGATAATAGCAAGAGAAAAGTAAAGGATTTAACTCATTACGTAACACAACTTGGAAAGTGTTCACGGTCAGTGCAATGACGTATAAATGTTTTTGAAATGAAAACTTCTAGGAGAAAAACAAAATCTATTATGGCCAGCACAATACCTCTCGCCATTTCCATTTTATGTTATATACGAGGTCTGTCCGAAAAGTATCCGACCTTCCTTCATATCTTCGCGCCTGACAATTTTAGCGCCCTGTGCCGGGTACGAGTGTCAACTGTAAAGCTTCACGAATTCCCTAGATGCCGCAGTTTTGGTCGGATCGCCTTAGTTTACGTGCAGCATGAGTTTGTTTAAAAAATGTTTTTTACGTTTCACGCATTTTGCTATTGTAAAAAATCTGATGTGGCCAACACATGACCTCCCGCCAATTCCATGTTTAAAATAGCAGTGAGCTTTAAGTAAAGTATCATTTCCGGTTAATCGTTTGTAAATAAAATCTAATTTGTTGTCCAATAAATAGAAAAGTCTGTAATACGAAATTTTGGATTGTTTTATTGTTTTTCCTCAAAAATTTGTTAGAGCTCCAAATTAAGTACTACATCCGATTTATCATATATGGTTAAAATCTAATATGTTGTTTCAAATTATATATGAGTTTTAAATACCAAATTTGAGAAGTTTTGGATCATATTTTAATAGGCTTTAAGGAAAAATAGTCACACACGTACATTCTTATAAAAATCAGCATCATCTTCTAGGTGCTCTAAAACAATCTTTGTAAATTCTTTGCCGTACATGATCCATTTCATAAATGTGAAGTTGTAAATTTGTATTAATTTATAGTGCTGCAAAAATAGAAAAAAATTAAATCAGATCATCCTGTACATCTAACATTTATATATGATGGAAAATATATTATTTTTACAAATCTTAATTTCATTAGAATTAAATATTTTACCATTATATTCTGCTTAACACGGTTTCATAATTAATTGTAATGTAACATTTGTTTAAATATGTCAAAATTTTTATTAAAATTTTGTTTTTGTTTGAGGCATAGGCAAGACGATATATGAAAATAAATGATATTATATATTCATTTAAAGTTATTTAGAGTTTACTAAATGTTATTATCATAGAAATGAAGATTGTATGTATATTCACTTTTAATTAGTAAAAGTTGCTAAAAAATTATAATCATTGAATTTTTTAAAAGAAAAACTGTTATAAGCTTGTATAAATGATAGTTCCGGTTATCCGATATACACATTAGTATAGAATAGGTATACACACACACACACACACAGACACACACACACACACACACACACACACACACACATACATACCTACAGACATCATTGTAAAAATGTTAAAATCGAATTCTGGGGACATCAAAACGTGTTTATTCACTAAACTCTCTATATGCGATTTTCAGCACGATCCCTATACCTCCCTTACCTAGGGTAGCGGGAGGTAAAAAATGATTAATTTTTTAGTAAATTAAGAAAGAAAATTTTCTGTAACGTCATTATATTGATTTGATTAATAACATAATTATAACTTCTAAATAACTGTCAAAAAATTGATTTTAAAATTGCTATTCCTATTTTCTACAAAAAGGCTCGATTGAGAATAACTCTTTATAAGATCTTTATTTACAGGTACTAAAGTTTGTTCAGAAATATACCTAATTCGGAGTAAGCTATGAACTCATGTATGTCTGATTATTATTCAATTCAAAAGTCAAGTTTGATCGTGAAATGTAATTTTAAGGAGAAAAGATAAGAAAAAAAGATACATATTGCCATTCACTGTTTTCTAATTTATTTCTATTTCTAAAATAAGGGTACAAGAAGAAAAACTTTGATTTCTTTAGATAACATTTTTGACAATATTTCGTGCCAAATTGACCTTTAATTAAATAGTTTCAAATTGTCAAGAGTTTTTTTTTGTTCACAGCCTACTCCGAGTTAGTATTTATTTTTTGATCATTCTGTATGTTACTTTTTTGTTGTGATACAGGATTGAATATAGGTACTTTACTTTTACTTTTGAATAGTTTTGTTTGGTTACCTCTGCTTTCCATGACGGTAGAAAACATGCGTACATCCTTTAATGAGCATAATGAGCATAAATTTGGATTTAATGGAACTTGGAATACGTTTTATTATTTATAAACAACTAAATTATACTATAAGGTTTTTTTCTTCTACTAATTGTATATAGTTATTGATGTTCCAGCGTTTAATGAAAATTCTCAATTATTTAATGCCGGAATTATTTATCTTAAATCCACCCAATAAACATAGTTTGCTCTTAAAGGATTACTCGTTTATAGAAAATTAAATACAATATCCAATTTCATAACAACGCTTCCCTACAATGAAATTCCATCGCTATATTGTGTACTGCAATAATCTACCGTCCTCTACTAATAGGAGCTATATATCTAGTAAAAATGACACTAGCACAATCTCTAGGGTGAGTTTAGTGTAAATAATGTATTTCGGTTAGTTTAGAAGAAGGCAAGGTGACTTGTTAATAATTAATAGATACTTAACAAAGAGAAAGTGAAGGTAGTTTAGATATAGGTCAGTAGATTATTGTTAGATTAGGGTCGAATCGATCTGGGGACTCACTTAAACTTACATGAAGATTCCCCAACTGTACAAACTATGTACGCATAGAAACTGGGTTAGTACAAACCCCAAAACTATTCAATCAGTGTTATGTAATGTGACTTAAGGTATGATGGAGTACATTTTAATGATTATAAATTTTCTGTTTTGCAAATACTAATAACAATCCAAACAAAATAAACATTTCTTTTTTCTGCAACATTAATAGGGGAATTATTAAAATATCTTTCAGAACTTATATTTATAATTGGAATAATACTACCTTTTTTTTCGCTAAGACAGGTATTGGAATCATGCTAAAAATAACATATTCAGATTTTAATGAATAAGCACGTTTCAAGGTCACTAGAATCCGATTCTAACATTTTTACAATGATGTCTGTGTGTGTGTGTGTGTGTGTGTGTGTGTGTGTGTGTGTGTGTATGTGTGTGTGTGTGTGTATGTGTGTATGGCTGGATGTTGGACGGACGATTCCTCAAAAACTATAAGACATAAGACCTTTTTAACTATGAATTCCTCAATCTGACATTCCTGGGAAGAGCTGAAAGGTTTTGGCAACAATTGAACAACTGAAAGTAGTAGTTTTTAAAAGAAATTCTTCCAAATATTAATTTTTGAAAATTTTTGATATTACTAATTTTGAAGAACAAAATTCTACACCTGATACATTTAAACTTTTTATTATATCTTCTATAAATTTAGAGATAAAGACGGGATATAACTAGGTCGAGTAGGCGGAACTACACTAAGGAAACCAGTTGACAAATTCAAATGTTTATAACATAGGAAGTACATTTAATCTTTCTTATTGTTTTATTAATTAAATATTTGAAATTATAGGTAATATGCATATATCCATCAGAAATACCGCCAATCTTGTTAATGAATTGGAAGAATCTCTGACATTTAGAAACTTCCTCATACAACAAAAAATAGATATAATTAGAATTATACGTGTGCAGAAGACATGTTAAATACAATAAAAAACAATATTCGGGTAAAGTGTAATATTTTGTTATAAAACGACGGTTCGATAGCAAAGTGCAATACAATACTTATATAGCCTAATATGGAAATGGCGAGAGGTCTTGTGCTGGCCACAACAGATTTTTTACCTTACACCCGTGAGGGTAGAAAGGTGCAGGATTAAGTAAGTAAGTATCATCCGGTCCTTTAAAAAGATACGCAAAAAAAAATCACAAAATTCCTTTCACATATCTATTTTTTGAATGAGTTGTCGATAAGTTTAAAAAGACCCATTCTTCTTGAATTGTGTACACGTTTTTCGAATAAAAATTGTGTTAAATAAATTAATATTAATTTTTATAACAATATGAATTACTGCAAAATTATATTTGATTAAATATTGAGGAAAAATTGCTAACACCTTCAAGTAAACTCTCATTTATCGTTAATCAATTCCTTCCAAAATTTAACAAATTAATCTTGCGTTTTTATAAATCTTAAATACCAAACATGAGCCTATTTCATGCATTAATATGTGAGATATTAATTAATTTCTACAATAGTAACATTTATTTTCCCCGGATTTGAAATCGTAGCAGGCCAGGCTTTGCCTGTTCGTGCCAAGCGGCAAGCACCAAGCAGCCGATCGTATTTTGTCAGTGATAAACAAACAATCATTCATTCGCGTTCGTGGTCTATTTTTCTATAAATTTTCATGAAATATAAGTGGTTTCATTATAAATATTGTTATTAACAAACTCTGTGTGACTTTGTGCTTATGTTTATGTATAATATGTGACTAAAACTGTAAACTATGTTGTGAAAATTGTCAAAGAAAATTGTGGCAACCCTGGTTCGAGGTCCATGACGACAAATTTCATAGTAGGATGATTTATTTTTTATTTATATCATTGTTTGTTATACTTTATTGTTGGTTTTATTACGTTGCAATAATGAAATTTGAATATTCTGTATTTATCATTATGATTTTGCCGGTTATTACGAAGCTAATATTAATTTCTTAACGTGGTCATCCCTTTTCTTTCATATTGATAATCACATAAAATGCCAACTGCGTTTTTTCAAGAAAAACTGTTAAGAACTACAAATAAGGTTGACCAATTACAACCAAAATCTAATGAGCTCTTCATATGGATGCAAAGAAGAGGAATACGAAAGAATTATAATTTTTAGAATTGTAGTATTGGAGTTATCGTCGGAGAAATTTTTGTCACACACAGACACATATACAGACATCATCGTAAAACTAGTAAAATCGTATTCCTGAGGATATGAAGACAAAATAGAAAACATGACTAAATATAAGTTATTTCTGTCGATTTTATTTACCACAGATGACAATTTTTTCACGATTATGGCCAATCAGAGGGCAGAATTTATTTCCCTACCGAAATCAACTGAACTAAATGACCTTATTCGTACCTAGTAATGGTAGTAAGTATTCGTAGTACTTGCAATATATATGACCAAAAATAACTAAATTTTTAAGCGTTATATTTATTATTTTAAATTTGATATCTTGTTCCAATACTATGAATTTATAATATAATTTATTTTCATACATCATCTTGCCTATGCGTCAAACAAAAACATAATATTTTAATAACAATTTTGTTAAGTTTTCTATTAATTTTGTCAATATTTGTGAAATTTATTTTGCGTATGATATATTTGTTAAATGTAAAATAATAGTATATTGTGTTATTAGGAGTAAAAGTGACACTTTGTGTGGCGAGCATGTAAGTTTGCATGACGAGCAGTACGCGAGTCGGACACATTATATTTTTTCTTCAAACGTACGTATTTAAATAAAATAATTACAACTTGACGTTACAATAATTATAAATATTTTACGTGAAGGACGTTTGATGATTTCAATTGCTCTGTTGCTATGGATACTTTCGTATCTGTTCACTTTTGTTATAAACATTCAAGTGAAAATTTTCAAGTTTTGACGTTTAAATAAAAACTATTCAATTTTATATTCTCCTTATGTGCAATTACATCAGAATTTGCAGTATTGCCATGTTCGGCCCTTGAAGTTGTTCAAATGAATGGAAGTTCAATAATATTGTTGAAGGATATGATATGTCGATAAAGCCCTGAAAAACAATACGAACTTTTCATATCACTTTAATTCTAAATATTGTTACCGTCGTTGCCAATATGTAAGTCTGCTATTTTATAATATGTTATTTCGTTAAATATAAACTGTTTATATTTCAATTTGTAGGTTATCTTGGTTAACTTGGGGCGATATGACAGGTTTCTATTTTAGTTATTTTAGTTAAGTTACTTCTTATTTGCTCATTTTATGTAGTTGCTATGGATATTTATTTATTTTATTTCTACCTTGTGAATTAAGTCACAAAAGAAGCCATTTTTCTGACGTTTGAAGAAAAAGATTGCTATGTGTGAATATAAAATATTTTAACATAATGATTGCTTGATGCGTGGTTAAGTACCCAGCGAGATGTTATGGGCTGGCCACATCAAATTTTTTTAATTTAAAACGACAGATAAATAATTGTTTCAAATTATGTGTAAATTTTAATGATATGAATTAAGAAACGTTATGCAGTATTATGTAATAAATTATACTAACATTGAACGAGTAAAGCCAGAAATATTTTGAGTGGACCATTTTTATAGTTTACATTCTAAAAAATGTTTTTTTTTTCGTTTCCTTAATCTCGGTCATAAGTTCTTTCAGCGTAGTAAAAGTGAGTAAATCCAGGTTATCGAATGAAAGTTTTCTGGGAAATAATTCTACTCTTGGGAGATTTTAAATAGACATAATTGATTGATAGTATCGATTCGCCCTTAATGCTATCTCACTCTTTACTTCTTACCCTATTCTTCCAATTCTATTCTCCCTTATATCGTTTCCTAATCCAATAATGCACGAGAAGATTTGAGCTATACACTCGTCTAGTAAGCCAGCGATTACGGGCGCAAATCGAGCTATTTAGGATGCACTCCAAATTTATAGTAACCGACAGGGCTCTTTGAATAAAAATATGGAAACTTTTATATTGAATTCCACCAAAATGTACAATTTCGTGCAACAAATTTTGGAGATATGCTGACAAAAATGAGTAAAACAGCTTAGTCAACATAAAAAAAATATATCATCACTGCATATTACCCATTTCTGGGTGTGTCAGTATCTACAACACATGTAGACATCGGTAATGATGACGATATATTTTACCGTGTGGGCGCTTACCAGGCGTCACCTCACGGGCACTCATAGCTGGTGTGGAGAGTGTACCATAACCATAAACCATAATTTTCTAATTTTTATTCGAATTTATTGATTAAATTGTAAAAAGTCATGTCACTAATTGCAGCATGACAAGGTTTTTTTTATCTTGTTACATGAAAAATCACTTTTTTTTGTATATTTTATAATTTATTATGGATATTTTTTTAATCATAATCTATTGTATCTTAATATTTGTACTACCTTTTTTTTACAAAGTAATGACTACTTGCTGCTTTTGAGATATGTATATCACCTTTATTTACAATAAATTTCAGTCTCTTTTCTCTTACGTCATTATTAGCAGAAAACCTAAAAGTTACACTTTGTTTAATATATTATTTGTTAAAAATCCCAGTTTACTTATACATGATACGAAATATCCGTTCCTTCTCTTTATATTTTTCATTACAATTTGATATACTCCGGGATATCCTCACAAACTACACGCAGAAAATAAGGTTAGGTTACAGTAAAATGACAAGTAGTGCCATATAACACAACAAAACACTGCCAGCAATACACCATGACTTCCAGCCCCGCAAATCCCCCTATTGCACATCTTCCGATCACAACATGCTATACAATGGTATAGGAAATTATTTCTCTATGCTCGAAGCGTACAGCGAAAATGTGATTCTAACCTATTTATTGGAACTATCAGAAAAATACAAGTCTTCAATGTTAAAAACATCTTTATTAGTCAAACAAATGTATTCGAAAATAACAGCCTTTTTTGTAAAAAAAAATCTGTTGTGGCCAGTACAAAACCTTCCGTCAATTCGATGTATTTTGTACAAATCCCATACACGAACACATACTATTTTTTACAAATTCCATACCAAAAGTTCATTTGAAAAGGTTCTATAAATCCAATAAAATTATGAGATAAACAAACACTACGTAAAATGCACTTGATACACTTCTTTCTGTTTCAGCTTTCCCCTATTTTATTAGGGGTCGCTGTTTCCTCTTCTCTTCCACTCATTCCTGTCCAACGCATCTTCTTCACAGAGTCCTTCCTTTCTCAAGTCTTCTGCGATACAGTCCTTCCATCTTCTCTTTAGCCTTTCACTGCATGTCACTTGCGAGGAACACTATGGCATACTAATTTTTGATCCCATACTTTCCATATTTGGTTTTGCACTTACAACAGACATCTGTCAATTAGAATTTTTTGAATGAGCAGCTGTTTCCATGATAAATAGCAAAGCTGACTAATTTTTGAAAATTAATTTCTTTATAATGCTTTAACTCTATATCTATTGAATATGAAGGAAAATGTATAATCAAACTATATAGAGACGAGTATTTTCTTTCATAAATAATAACAAAATGTTAAAAAATAATATTTAACTGCGTTTTTTTAAGAAAAACTGTTAAAAACTTCAAATAAGGGTTCTTGCGGTGGATCAATTATAACCAAAATCTAATCAACTCTTCATAGGGATGTACAGAAGAGGAATACGAAAGAATTATAATAGCAACAGAGCAATTGAAATCAGCAAACGTCCTTCACGTAAAATATTTATAATAGGGTCCTATACCATAGTCATATTTTAACTATCTTAAATAAGAAGACGAAAATATACATAAATTAATGAGTATTAGTGAAAAAAATTTCTTTAAATATTAACTAGGTCACAAACTACAAGCGATTGAACCTGATTACTAATTGGGTATGACGTGTTAGGTACTATGAATTTGATTGGTCGCCTGATTTTAAAAAGAAGATTCGCGCGTCTGTAGCGGTCATCTTTGAAAGAATATGAAATGTCATGATGTTCTATAACTTAACAAAACATTTAACAATTTTGTGTTTGATGAATTTGTTTAATTATAACATCTAGTAATATTAACAATAATCATGTATTTATAAATATCGAAACTTCAAAACAGGCAAACATTAGCGCCATCCGTCGTCGTACTTTGTGTAATAATATTGTCAAACTGTTTCAATGTTCTGTAATTTATTAGGAAGAAATCCTTGTTAAATGCTTATTATTTATGTTATTTATACTTAATAATAATTTCTTCGTAAATATAATGTATAAGTTTTTATATAAAAACATTTCAGCTATGCAAACATGAAATAAATTGTTTCCAGTATAACTAACAGTTTGTCCCATTGTTTGTCGATCACTTGTTAGTATCTGCTATACGTCACGCACAAATTCTTAAACTTTAAAAATTCATATCTCGCTTATTACGTAAAATTTTTAAGTCGCGTTTGCACTGAAGCTCTTATTTTATCCTGTTCTTACAGGAAAAAAAATAAAAGAAAAATGGTATAGGACCCCATTATTGTAACGTGTAATTATTTTATTTAAATATGTACTTTGGAAGAAAAAATATGTGTTATTCGAAGTAAAAGAGTCATTGTGTGCCTCGCAACACAATATACTATTGTTGATTGTTTATAATATGTAGATATGGTTTTGTTTATTTTTACATTTTCTTGAAAAACATGAAATTCTAGTTATAAATATCAAGTACTTGACAACTCAATTTGAAAAATATTTTAAGTTGTTTCTTTGTAAAAATTCATTATGATACAACACGAATGCAATTTCTCTTCTGTCTATCTTTACATTGTAGCAAGTGCAGTGTACAAATATAAAACAATTAGACGTGTGCTCACAGGAGTCCGTGCTGTGTAGAGACAATGTCTGGCTGTTGCCGGGAAATTAGTTTTACTTTCTGCTCCCGATAATGGGCGAACTATTCATTAAGCCAGTGTTGGCTCTACTCCGAGATGGGAAAACCTACCTAACTCTGGTTATTTAGTGTAATGCGAATAGTTGGCGACCAGCCGTTATGTATTATCATCACCATCACGAGATATATATTGGGAAGTGATAAATTGTAAAGAGGGTATGGTGATATATCACATAGTTGTGCGATATAAATTTATAAGGGGAACTGAAAAACACTTTTATCTACGACCATCAGCAATAATTGATCACTTCATATTTCTCATTGAAGGTTTAGTTTTCACTTATATTACCGAAACGATTAACAATACAGATTAGCAGTGGCGTCTCGTGCATTTTGTAAGAAGGCAAGCAGGAATGGCGTAGGTAAGGTATAAAAAAAAATGCGCCGCAGGAGAATTTTTTTTTTCATTCAAGGTCAAATGCCTTATAATTGACTTACATGTTTTGAAGGGATGTGCAAATGCAAGTTTTTCCCCTTTCATGTGCAAAAAACAAAAATTGCCAGATCACAGACTTGACGTGATATTGCGTATGTATATTATTTAAGTCGCAAAAGCCTCACTCAACAATATAATTTTAGTAATGTTTCACTATCACATAGCCACACATGTTTGTCATATAAATTGGTATTAAAATGCCTTGTTATATGTTTAACAGTTGTTGTTAATAACTTCATAGGAGGAACTGGTCTGCCATTTGCAAAAAGGTTTTTTTTCTTCAAAATTGCCAAATGGCTTTTCTTGTAATTTTTTTATTATTATTGCATAAGTGTTATCCATTCTGTATAAAAATATAAGGAGTATTATTATTTTCAAATTTTAATTGAAACAAAATAAATGTAGAAATATAAAATATAGATACCTTATAAATAAATTTTACTTTTATTCGTATCCTATTTTAACATTTACTATCTATTTCACTTAAATTTTGTTCATGGAAGCAATATAAAAACTGCTTGCAGATGAACCTAAACAGCGAAATATTTTCAGTATAGAAGGCTACATGTTCGGCAATGTTCGGTATAGTGTAGGTATAGGCGGTGTAAGCACTCGAAGTTCTGCTTACCAGCACGTTTTGTACAACATGGTAAGATCGTAATAGTACGTATCCCAGTGATAGAATTAGATTAACGGTGCGGTAGGCAACAGCAAATACATTTGTGTCTTTGCTTTTAAATTTTGATATATTAAAGTTCTAAAAATATAAATATAATTGCAAAAATATATTAAAAGTATCAAAATATAAAGGCAAGCACTGCTTGCCTTGCTTGCATGGAGAAAACGCCACTGCAGATTAGTAATACGATATTTTACTTAAATATTTTTTATTCAATTTTGACCTTTTAAACAGTCATTATGAACTCCATAGCAACAACTATAAGTAAAATTTTATTCACAAGTGAATTAGAAATTTTTAAATCACTCTCACAAATTTTTTTAACTCATTCTGCAACAAATAATGCATTTAAAAAAAAACATCAGGGACGAAAATAACACTCACCACAATATTTATTAGATATTATCAGCATTTTTATTATTTTTTACGACACAAATGACAGACAATAATGCTTTTTACCTCCCGCTACCCTTGGTAAGGGAGGTATAGGGATCGTGCTAAAAATCTAATATCGAGATTTTAGTAAATGACTATGTTTTAAGGTCCCTAGAATCCATTTTTAACATTTTCACGATGATGTCTGTATGTGTGTATGTGTGTATGTGTGTGTGTGTGTGTGTATGTGTGTATGTGTGTATGTGTGTATGTGTACGAATTTTGTTTGCACTCTAACTCAAATACTATCATTCAGAAAATTCTGAAACCTTGTATTTTTACCCTATTCTAATAGGAATAGAAGCCATTAGATTTTGGTGTAAATCGGATAAACGAAAATGGTACTTTACTTTAAATGCCATTTTTTCGAATTTTATGTCTTATGGGGTCCCGTGGCCGCGTGCCTGAGTGTCTGGTCGCGAACCTGGGGGAACCGGGTTCGATCCTGACTGTCGCCAAATATTTCCAATTTTAAATGGCTCAAAAGTGACCCCTGTGGTGCACTCTCCACGCCAGCTATGAGTACCCGTGAGGTGACGCCTGGTAAGCGCCCACACGGTAAAATATATCGTCATCATTACCGATGTCTACATGTGTTGTAGATACTGGCACACCCAGAAATGGGTAATATGCCGTGATGATATATTTTTTTTATTTATTTTTTAATATTTCTTATCTAACACTGCCTCATTATACAGGTGTCTCACAACTCGCGCCCCAGAGCGAATGAGGAAAAACGAGACTGCACTCGGATGTGTAATTTCGAAGAAAAAAAATCTAGCTTAAAAGATATTAGAGAAAAGACGTCTTAAAATTGACCAATCAGAGACCTATCTTTAACGTGTGTTTGCCGTAATTTTACGTTACTATGGTTTTACACAAATCAAATCTTCTTTAAAATGTGTGGGCGACTGTAGTTTTCGAAAAATGTCAATGTCAAATTAAATTTGATAAGGTGAATAAAAAAAGGCAAATTCTTACCATGTATTCAGCCACTGATTACTTAGAAATGATTATAATTTTCGGAGAATGTGGACAATAATATTTTCGTTTAACACATTTTACACAGCTGCTACAACACGTTGCACTGTACGATATAAATAACGATCTCGGATGACACCTTCGTTAACCTAAATTTGTTGACAGTGAAAAGTCAACTCTAAAGTGTCAAAATTACAATAAGTCAAACAAATTTTGTAACTCACTAGTAGTATTTTTAAAACCTAGCAACCAGTTTTATTTTGTAATAATATCAGGGATTTGTTAACTACTGGATGGAGCTAGTGAATCTTTACCATGTACCCGGCCAGATCGACAGAGATAGTCATACATAATTCCGATTTGTTGTCTTTGTTTCCGTTACTTGTCAAATCTTTTGTTTGACAGGTTTGACAGATTTTAGGTTATTCTTTATATCATTATTGAAATATAATTATTTTAATATATGAGAATGGTTCGAAGGTGTTGTGTTGAAAATTTTGTATCAAAATATGTGATGAA
Organism: Ophonus ardosiacus; assembly: GCA_943142095.1. Classification (NCBI taxonomy): domain Eukaryota; kingdom Metazoa; phylum Arthropoda; class Insecta; order Coleoptera; family Carabidae; genus Ophonus; species Ophonus ardosiacus. Next base: position 59,754,202 of record OW964824.1, read on the forward strand.
CGGTGCTGTGTCGTTTCATTAGTAAGTTATGATTAAAATTATGATTTTTTCAAAAAAATAATTTAACAAATAAACGACTTATATTCTTATAGGTGTTCTAATTTAGCGTTGCATTAGATGTATTCGTACTTATTTCACGTTTCATGATCAAATATACTTAAACACAATTAATTTTTGACGTAAATTTGACAGATGTGAATATGACAGATATGAATATCAAATTCACTTGTCTAAAGTGGAATTATCTATAGTTTTCTCACTCACACTTCCTGTGTTCTCTCTTAATCTAGCCGGGTACACAAGAAATACATATATCGATATACACTTGCTCCATCCAGTAGTTAACAAATCCCTGAATAATATCTTCACGCCTCAAAATATCCTTCCGGGATTGGTGGATTAAAAACTCTTGTAACTCCGTTATGCAAGCAGCTGCAAATTATTTTCTTCTATTTGTTGGCAACCTATTGTCGTCGGCAAGTGTCAGTTTCGTCTGGGGCGCGAGTTGTGAGACACCTGTATAGGTACTTGTTACTATGGTTGTTTGAAATAACTAATGTACAACATTACTCACTCCGTGAGATAATATTTAGTAAGTCACGGAGGAATTATTACTGATTTTTGCGTTTTTACCTCTCGCTAAGAGAGGTATTGGATTCATGCTAAAATTCGAATATCCAGATTTTATTGAATAAGCACGATTTAAGGTTCCTAGAATCCGATTATAACATTTTTAAAATGATGTTTGCGTGTGTGTGTGTGCGCGCGCGTGTGTGTGTGTGTGTGTGTGTGTGTGTGTGTGTGTGTGTATGTCTGGATGTTGTAGGGACGATTCCTCAAAAACTATAAGACTTAAGAACTGTTTAACTATGGATTCCTCAATCTGACATCCCTGGGATGAGCTGAAAAGGTTTTGGTTACAATTGAATAACCGGAAGTAGTAGTTTCTTAGAAAAATTCTTCTAAATATAATATTTTAGAAATTTTTGTTGTTACTCGTAAATATTGAAGAACATAAAATTCTATAAGACTTAAAAAAAATTTAATTGCAGTTTCCTCCTTTTGGTAACAATTGGACAACCGGAAGTAGTAGTTTCTTAGAAAAAAATTCTAAATATATTTTTTTGGAAATTTTTGTTATTTGTTGAAGAACAAAATTCTCCATCTAATACACTTAAAATTTTTATAATATCTTGTATAGATTTAGAGATAAATACACTATAATATATAGAGTAATCTAATCGCAGAGGCTGAGGCACTAAGGATACCAGTTGACAAATTTCAATGTTTATAACATAGTTTGTAAATGACACATGTCAGTGTCAAAAATCAACAGTTTTAGTGACATGATAGCTTTTTCTAGGAAGTATATTTAACCTTTCTTATTGTTTTATTAATTAAATATTTGAAATTATAGGTAAAATGCATATATCCATCAGAAATACCGCCAATCTGGTTAATTAATTGGAAGAATCTCTCACATTTAGGAACTTTCTCATACAATGAAAAATAGATATAATTAGAATTATGTGTGCAGAAGACATGTTAAATACAATAAAAACAATATTTGAGTAAAGTTCTGTAATTTTTCGTTATAAAACGACAGTTCGAAAGTGAAGTGCAACACAATACTTTTATAGCCTAATATGGAAATGGCGAGAGGTCTTGTGCTGGCCACAACAGATTTTTTTTGTAAATATTAGGTATGTTTTTCACATTACTATTAAAAATTTTCTTGAAAGTATTTAGTGTTAGTCTGTTAAAGATTTTTAAAGCAAGCACACTTAAGAGCTACGAAGGAATTTTTAATGGATGACTGAAAATATAAAATCGTGAAATATTTTCCTCATCCCCTTGATTGATTATTCTTCTTGTAATGCACAAGCCATGTTCTAATTATTGATTGATGAATCTAATTCCATCGTGCTCCAATTTGTAAGTGCAGTTTAATTCGCGGAATTCTGAATAAAACACACGGAGGACAAATAATAAGATAGAAGGGGCTCGTTATCCTTCCTTACAACGTACGCTATGTACCTACTCCTAGTCATCAATAATCATCATAGTGGGCCATTCCTCAAGCAATAATTAATAACAGGGGACAGCTAAACATCAGGCCAACCAGGGAGGATGATTACATGTCAGGAGGACAAGAGACAGTCCGAAACGCTGCACATGTTGATAAATAACTAGGTACACATTAATATACGCTGCAACCTGCCTGCAATGTATAAATTCCTTGCTGTACAAATACCTGTATTTACTCCACGCGAATGGAATACTATGCTTTGTCTATTTTTATTAAAATAAGATGTTAAACTTCTTGGTCTGAATAGATTCCACGAAATTTGATATTTCAGCACCTACTGGATGTTTATTTTCAAGGTATACATAAGGAGATTAACAAATTTCAACTTTGTGCAACTGTTTTTGGAGCTTTTTTACCACCCGCTATCCTTGGTAAGGGAGGTATAAGGATCGTGGTAAAAATCACATATAGAGATTTTAGTAAATGATCACGTTTTAAGGTCCCTAGAATCCAATTTTACATTTTCACGATGATCTATATGTATATATATATACAGGGTGTATTAAGATAATGGAACAGTGCATTTTATTCGTGTTTGTGAAAAGATACAGAAAAAAGTGATTAAGATATTTTGTAAGACATAGAGGGGGACACATTTTAGCATAAACTTCATTATCTTAAATCCAGTGGTACTCAAACTATAGGGCAATATTAAATTTTTTTAAATGGCATTATATATATTTTATTAACTTATTAAATAGAGAATTTTGTTCTGAATTCAACGATATAATAATATCATAACCTTACAAATTTGATAAAAATTAATTCAAAGTTAATATTTCATTTCTACTTTATCTAAGTAATCTGAGCAAACATTCAATAAATAAAACAAAATAAAATTTATTTTAGTTTTATTACATGCAAGTAAACTACGATTTTGGCAATAAATTCATCTTTTAAAATATTTTTTTTTGTTTTATTGATTGAATGTTTGCTCAGATTACTTAGATACAGTAGAAATGAAATACTAGCTTTGAATTAATTTTTATAAATTTTTTCGCAATGTAAGGGTATGATATTATTATATCTTTGAATTCAGAATAAAATTCTCTATTTAATGAGTTATTAAAAAATATATAATGCCATTTAAAAAAATATAATATTGCCCTATATTTTGAGTACCACTGGATTTATGATAATAAAGTTTATGGTAAAATGTGTCCCCCTCTATCCCTTACAAAATATCCTAATCACTTTTTTCTGTATCTTTTTACATACACGAATAAACGGCACTGTTCCATTATCTTGATACATCCTGTATATACATATACAGTGTGTCCCATTTAGAGGTGCCACCATTGGGATCTCGAGAACTATAAGAGATATGATGTCGGTTAAATGGAACTTTTTGTGCACCTCTGGGAGGTCATCTCAGATGTGCTTTTGTTTTTCCAAAAATTCTCATAGGACACTAGATACTGACGAAAAACTGAATATTGTTGATTTTTTCTTTCTCAAATATCTTCTAAACTATTAGTAATTGAGAAAAATGTTTCAAATATAAAAGATAGATATTTTTATTAACTAACCAGTGGCGTACGAAATAAATTTTTATATCCGTAAATTTTCGAGATATAACACAAACTTATATTTTTTTAAATGGAACCCATATCTGATTTTAGTCTCAAAAAAATAAATATTTTTTTCTCTTTTCAACGATGTAAGGGTTATTATATTTTATATTTGTTTTGCCTTCAAAAATTTTTTTTTTCCTTATTTTGTATTAAATTTACAATTATTTTGAAAATATTGGTAGATTTCTATTTAGAAATATTCCTTGTATTTAAATAATTTATTTCCTTAAAAATATTTGCTCAAAATTCGTATCAAATTAATTTTTATAATATTTTGTATCAGGTCGCCCTTGGCACATCATAGTGTAATTTGTAATTATGAGTCTAGAATGAAAATATTAAGTAATAAAGGCATAAAACAAATTATTTTGATTAAATACAATATAATTAATAAAAATAATAATGTTTTTTTGGGAAATAATTAGAAAATTCAGGAAAATAAAGAGAAAAATTAAATTTTAGGAGCAAAACAAATATAAAACATAATAACCCTTACACCATTGAAAAGAGAAAAAAATATTGATTTTTTTGAGACTAAAATCAGATATGGGTTCCATTTAAAAAAATATAAGTTTGTGTTATATCTCGAAAATTTACGGATATAAAAATTTATTTCGTACGCCACTGGTTAGTTAATAAAAATATCTATCTTTTATATTTGAAACATTTTTCTCAATTACTAATAGTTTAGAAGATATTTGAGAAAGAAAAAATCAACAATATTCAGTTTTTCGTCATTATCTAGTGTCCTATGTGAATTTTTGGAAAAACAAAAGCACATCTGAGATGACCTCCCAGAGATGCATAAAAAGTTCCATTTAACCGACATCGTATCTCTTATAGTTCTCGAGATCCCAATGGTGGCACCTCTAAATGGGACACACTGTATAACTCAAATAGTATCATTCAGAAAATTCTAAAACCTTGTATTTCAACCCTATTCTAATATAGAAACCATTAGATTTTGGTGTAAATCTGATAACCGGAAATGGCACTTTACTTGAAGCTCATAATGGTTTTTCTTAGAAAATTACCATTAAATGTCATCATTAATACTTTTTCTATATATTTTACAGATAAATTTAAAAATAATTTTTTTTGTTAGTCGCGAAGCCTAAGATAAACACAATTCCTTTGTTACACAGTTCATTTTTCAAATGAATGTAACTGACAGTAAATGTCACTGTCAAAAAACTAATCACTTCAAATTAATAATAGTGACATTTTAAATAGTAAATAAAGCAATAGTTTTCTGCAATGGAACAGTTTGCAGCGTTAGTAAATACGTAGGTTTGTATTTAAATTAATACAAATTAAATAGCGGGAGGTTTTGTGTTGGCCACATCAGATTTTTGCATAAATCCCGAAGCCCAAGATAAACTTAATTCCTTTGTTACCCAGTTCATATTTCAAATGAATGTAACTGACAGTAAATGTCACTGTCAAAAAACTATTCACTTCAAATTAATAATAGTGACATTTTTAAAAGAAAATAGTAAATAAAGCAATAGTTTGATGCAATGGAACCGAATGGAACAGTTTGCAGCGTTAGTAAATACGTAGGTAGGTATGTATTTAAATTAATAAAAATTAAATAGCGGGAGGTTTTGTGTTGGCCACATCAGATTTTTAAATAAGATGTTAAACTTCTTGGTCTGAATGGATTCCACGAACTTTGATATTTCAGCACCTACTGGATGTTTATTTTTAAGGTATACATAAGCAGTCCGATTCACAAAAAAGTTTAAGCTAATCCTCATTTTTTGATTAGTGAATTCTATTCTATTTCGGTAATTAAAATTTAATTTTCATATTATCAATAAAGGTAGATACTAGGAATAGATTATACTATATTTTAAGTTATAAACTGTTTATATTAAAGTAGAATTCGCTAATCCAAAAATGAGGACTAGCTTAAACTTTTTTGTAAATCGGGCTGAAGGAGATTAATAAACTTCAACTTTGTGCAACTGTTTTTAGAGCTTTTTAATTTTTTTTTAAATAATATATTGTACGAATAACTATCTATTCAACAAATTTAGCCAGTGAAACAAAACTTTGACTATTCAGTGAATAAAATTTATTCGTCAGATAACTATTTATGAATTTATTCGGCAATGATGAAACCGGGAATACATGTAGAGATCTGTTTACTATTATTGTAGCAACAATCATAGCCGTTGAATTGAATTAGCGAATATTGATTAAGTCAATCGGAGGATATTGATTGCAACTATCAATTATTACCACCTATAACAATTGACTCGCAAATTGCGATAATACAGGGACATTAACAACAATAATCTGTATCCGTCCGTGAAACATTTCAACATAATGTTATAATTTTTCTGTTTTTACGGGTGTCAGCTTTTCGATAAAAATTTCATTTAACTGTGGTGACATACATGTTCCTCTCTCTTTTTGTAGGAAAGTTTCAAAATTTGTCACATTGTGTAACAGTTTAAAATGATCTTAACATGCGACATAGATTTAAAAACGCGTTGGATATGTGACATTGTTTCGCTGGCCCGCATTCCATAAATCGCAAACTTTTATCTTATTTATTTGGGTGATAAAGTTTTAATAATAAAAATTCCAAAAGTGGCACGAATTCCGGCAGATATAATGTCCAGTGCAAGTGCCACTTCAAACTTTCAAGTATTGAAAAGTTTCTCAAAATAAAACTAGAGCTTTTAACGGCTTTACTGATGTAATTGTCATTTTAAAATGTTGCAACAATAATTTCTATACACTTGTACAGCCCGATTCACAAAAAAGTTTAAGCTAATCCTCATTTTTGGATTAGTGAATTCTATTCTATTCCGGTTTATAAAATTTAATCTTCATAATATTATCAAAAAAGGTAGATACTATATCGTGTTTTTAAACTATAGACAGCACTAGACGAAGTCACATTTACACCACTACAAGTTACCAAAAAAAGTCACTAGATTTATTTGGCGGGGGAATTGAAATGTTAAAATTAGGGTCACGTCAGCATTTATACTTTCCAGGTTATATTTTCATTAACCAAAACTATTATAGATAATCTACTTAATTATAAATTAATTAATTGCATTATTTTTTTGTAATTCCTTGATGAAAAATTTATATATTTTTAAAAATAATAGCTTTGTTCGATGACATGTACTAGGCCGGCCTAGTGTTAACTTTCTTACACTATCATGTTTTATGAGAAACGGGCAGCTTCTGGCAGGCTGTTCCATGACAAAAATTTTAAGAACTAGTGCTCACGTTTTTGACCTGACTCGCGAGGTGGTGTAGAAAGTGCAGAGTAGGAGTGGGTATGTTGTTCGGTAGACATTTTAATTCTATCCTATCTACACATCTGTTTATTAACCTAAAATTTTACACATCAGATATATTATATTCTCTTTGTTTTGTTATATAAAGAATTAATTGATATATGTCTCTGAATCTGATGAAGAATCAAGTAATGATTGATCTTCGTCAGAATCGTTTATTAGTTCAAACACTATGCTCTTTAAAATAGACATTTCTGCAGTCACTTCTTTGCAGCTTTATGATATGACTGTGTTTATAAACAACCTAACCTTTTACACCTTTGGCTACGCTTGGCTTGATTACTCACAGCTGAGCAAACTTGCCCAAATATACACTAGTGTGTTTTATGAAACCACAAGAATTAGACTGTACTAGTGTACACTACACTGCACTGCACTATTCTGCTCTGCACTTCAAGCACTTCTCATCGAACAGAGCTACTGTTAACTCGTAGTTTTATGCATTGCATCACACATAATAAATAAATATTTATAAAATATATCTAAGGATACTTAAAAAAATCTATAAAATACAATAAATAAACAAAAACAATTATTCACTATATTGTCTTTTTTAATATATTTATACTTCAATACAAATAATTTTCTAATGTACAAGCAGTGTCATAATATGCGTTTAAAATTGTACATAGAAAATATTATTAATTATTAAGAACTGTTTTTATTCATGAAATATCACAAAAAGAGAAATGAAACAAAAAACACGTGCAAATTCAACAAGTGATTTGACTAATAGCGTTTTCCGCTTACCAAAATTTAGTGCGCACTGGAACGCACTCAGTGCAATGTATGACGTCATGCACTGTTTTGGTTTTGTGAACGGTGCGCACCCATACAGTGACAAGTGGAAAATACGTTCCTATTTCGGTTCACATTTGTTTGTGAAAAAGTTGAGGTTAAGTTTGGGGTTTGAAAGTTTTATTGACATAATTGACAATAAATATAAAATATGACGACGGTGTCATTTATAATACCTCTTTTAATTCTGAAGGATTCTTGAAACTTGATAAAATTTAAGTTTTTATTTTTTCAAAACAATATATGTAATTATTTCCTGTTTGTCAGAATATTTATGTACTACACTAGATATGAAATTAATTATTTTGGGTTGGTCTGGTTTATTTAAATAGTCTAGAACCGTTTCTGTTATATCATCAGATGACGAAGATGAAAATAAAAGTCCTTCAATAGTAGATACCACTACGGTATTTTTGAAATCTTCCGCCGCCATATTTGCACTCAAATGGGGTTTTCTAATGATTTTTTTTTATATATATTTTTCTGAAACTTTCATGTATTTGTATTACAAATCAAAAATTTTGAGTTCTTTTTTATTTAATTTGAGCGAGATATGAATTTTTAAATATTCTTTGAAAATTTGAATTTTAGCGGATGTGACGTATGAGGGACTCATGACATTTAAATGGCGGGGCATGTTTACAAACACAACGATTGGCGTGGCAGTCTATCTGTCATTCAGCATTTTTATGTTGTTTGGTTAGTTGTCGCTTGTTTTATGTATTTCAATTTTGTTTGCGTTGTATAAGTGAATTTTCCGTAATGAAAACTTGTATTAACAATAATAACTAATATAAAAACCAAATTAGAAAAGTTGAAAACTTGTGAACATACAAACGTCATACAACTTAACACGATCAAGACAGCTCACAACGCATCAATGGCGGAACAGCTGTTTCCTGTATATGGTGTAGTCATGTACAAAATTTTTTTAGATGTCATGAGTCCCTCGTACGTCACAACCCACGTGATACCTGTTCAGCGGTAAAATAAAATACAAGAAAACTCATATTAGGAAAAAAAAATTGATTTTTTTTTTTCATTATTTGGTCATTTTAAAGCATAATCCACAATGTTATAACATTTTTTACCTTAAATTTTACTACATTAGAATACCCCATTGTCGCACTTGCTATAGTAGTCGGTGCAACAAAATACGCACTGACTGCGAGTTAATGTTGCCCTGAGTGCGATTTCGTAGTAAGTAGAAAATAAAAATCCGGAACAGTGCGCACTGAAAAGGAAAGTGAAAAACGCCACTCACACTCAGTGCAGATAAATTTGCACTCAGTGCGTACTGAATGTGTAAGCGGAAAACGCTATTAGAGTTTGACGTTTCAATTACGTTTGAAGGTTAACTTGAAATTTCGTCTGGTTAAATGCGCAGCAGCCAATCACAGGCTTTGATTTTCTCACTAGAATTTCTAGTTATAGTTTAAAAACAGGGTAGAGGAATAAATTAGACTATATTTTACGAAATAAACTGTTAAAATTAGAGTTGAATTCGCTAATCCAAAAGTTAAACTTTTTTGTGAATCGGGCTGGTAATGAATTCTCTTTTCTATTATTCTAACAAGTAAAGTTTGTTACGCTATTATGTAATAGCTCTTTAAGTGGTTATGTTTATTATTGATCAATATTTGTTATATGAATAATATATGAGCTCAACATCAATTTGTACTCTAAAGCCTCATTTCCACCGAATGTTTTATTGCTTAATGCATAATGATTAGTGCATAAGACTTAATGCATTATGACAATTTCCCATTTCCAGCTATTTTGTTTAGTGACTAATTCAACAACCCTTATTACTTGTTGTTTAGCAAGTTAAAATATTCGTATTAACGAATAAAATAGGCATGTTAATATTTTTTGCAATACCTCATTTGATTTCGGATATCGGATATCGTTTTAATTTGTAGCCTACTCGAACTAGTGAATAGCTAGTATACTCGTACCATGAAAACTACACTACAGACACGGACTTCGAGCCTGACTTGTAACATGGAATTCGACTTTACATTGTGATGTTTATTGACAGGATAAAACCTGCAATCCAAATGGAACGTCGAGTACTATTGTCGATAGGTGTTGATTCGTTGCCTAATAGTTCCCGTCCACTTCTGCCTACACTACTGAAATTTAAATTTGATTTAATACGTACCTCATCGTTTGTATAGTCTTCATCTCGCCCATTCTATTACTTACTGTTATTTGATATAGCCAAAGAATGGGCTACTTGCGTACCTTTTTTTACCTCTCGCTAAGAGAGGTATTGGATTCATGCTAAAATTCGCATATCCAGATTTTATTGAATAAGCACGATTTGAGGTTCCTAGAATCCGATTATAATATTTTTAAAATGATGTCTGTGTGTGTGTGTGTGTGTGTGTGTGTGTGTGTGTGTGTGTGTGTGTGTGTGGATGTGTGTATGTGTGTATGTGTGTCTGGATGTTGGAGGGACGATTCCTCAAAAACTATAAGACTTGAAAAATATTTAACTGCAGTTTCCTCAATCTGATATTACTGGGAAGAGCTGAAAAGGTTTTGATAACAATTGGACAACCGGAAGTAGTAGTTTCTTAGAAAAATTCTTCTAAATATATTTTTTTGGAAATTTTTGTTATGACAAATATTGAAGATCAAAATTCTCCATCTAATACAGATTTAGAGATAAAGACATTATAATATATATAATATTCTAATCGCAGAGGCAAAGGCACTAAGGAAACCACTTGACAAATTCAAATGTTTATAACATAGTTTGTAAATGGCATATGTCAGTGTCAAAAATCAATAGTTTTAGTGACATTCTGATAGTTTTTCTGGGAAGTATATTTAATCTTCCTTATTGTTTTAATAATTAAATATTTGAATTATACGTAAAATGCATATATCCATCAGAAATACCGCCAATCTGATTAATGAATTGGAAGAATCTCTGAAATTTAGGAATTTCCTCATTCAATGAAAAATAGATATAATTAGAATTATATATGTGTGTAGAAGACATGTTAAATATAATCAAAAACAATATTTGGGTAAAGTTCTGTGATATTTTGTTATAAAACGACGGTTCGAAAGGAAAGTGCAATACAAACTTATATAGCCTAATATGGAAATGGCGAGAGGTCTTGTGCTGGCCACAACAGATTTTTATTTAATATTTTTGAAGAGAAGGTAAAAACTTATATGCTTAAACATGATTCCCTTCTCTAGTTCAATATAAAGACGTCACAAAAAAATTCCTTTTGAATTTACTGAAAAACAAATATTTCTTTGAAATAAAATTTATATTTTTATATATGTTTTCAATATAACATTAAGTATATAGTGATAGAAATTTGATTTTTAGTACCACGCAAGTAGCCCATTATTAAGTGGCCATAGATTCAACTTGAACCAAGAAATAAAGGAAGCATACATGCTCCAATACAAAAAAAAAATGTGCAACGATGATTATAAGTTTAATAGACATTTGCGTGCAAAAGTAATGTTAATTGTTATATTATCTACAGGTGTCTCTTAAATAGGGGGACATGGCTTAACCACAGATTCCTGAGGCTAAAATAAGACGATTTAACCAAACTTGCTTCTACCGGAAAGTGTACCATTTAGCCAGAATTCTTCTTCAAAGTTCTTCGAAAAAAATTAATTTTGCTTTTAATAATAGGACACTTTATTCGATTTGGATGAAATTTGGTATGACAGTTTATATGGTTATAAGTCATCTTTTAAGGTTATACTTGTTATTATTAGTGAACCACTAGTGTATGAAACTTAGGTGTTCCAACATTAATTAGACAGTAACTTTTTAATGGCAGCACCGAAAACGTGAAATAATTTTTCTTCAGAAAGATACATTCAATAGTAAACTTTCCTCTCTCTGTGTAATTTGTGATATCTGTTACGGTTCACACAGAAAAAAATAAAATCTGAGTGTCTGCACTGCTAAATTTTTAAAATAAATTTAATCTAGCGGTCTATCCAAATGTCAAACAAGTAATTTTTAATGACAGTAAGGAGTTGTTAATCTTCACAACTTGTTTAGGAGTAAGCTGAGATATGTAATCGTCTTATTTATAATAATGGTAGTAAAATATTATTAGGCCGAACAAACGGATGTTACTAATTTTAGAATATTGCGAAGAAAATTTTTGACAACCCATAAAACAATTGTTACTGTCATTAAAAATTACTTGTTTGACATTTGTTTAGACTGCTAGATTAAATTTATTTTAAAAATTTAGCAGCGCATTCACTTTGGTTTTATTTTTTTCTGTGTGAACCGTAATGGAGACGTCGATAACGTGAAACACAGAGAGAAAAGTTTACTATTGAATGTATCTTTCTGAAGAAAAATAATTTTACGTTTTCCGCATTGCCATTAAAAAGTTACGGTCTAATTAATGTTGGGACACCTAAGTTTCATACACTAGTGGTTCACTAATAATAACAAATGTCACCTTAAAATATGACTTATCATCATATAAACTGTCATACCAAATTTCATCCAAATCGAATAAAGCGTCCGATTATTATAAGCAAAATTAATTTTTTTTTCGAAGAACAAGAAGCAAGTTTGGTTAAATCGTCTTATTTTAGCCTCAGGAATCTGTGGTTAAGCCATGTCTTCCTATTTAAGAGACACCCTGTATAATTAAAATAATTATGGGATCGCCTGGTAAGCGTCCGCACGGTACAAATATGTCATCATCATTACCGATATCTGCGATAAAGCAGATTGGCATACCCAGAAATGGGTAATATTTCAAAATTTATTTTCAATACTTTGAATGCACAAACACAATTGTCCGTGTTCAAAACATCGAGTCACTTTGTTGTGTTATGTTCTTTATTTATTGACATTTGTTTTAAATTCCCAATTTAATTTTAATTTAGGCTATTGACTTATGAAATGATAAAATACATTCACCTTCAGTGACGAAAATCCGAAATAAACCTTTCTCGACATGGAAAGGTTTTTCATGAGATAACCGGCTGGCTAATGATTGGTAAAAGCACAGGAAATAGAATTATTGTAAATATAAATTGAGAAATTCTTTAGCTGACAAGCCAAGATGAGGTAAACCTTGTAAAACACCAAAGCGAACAGATAAAATAATTAAAATGAAATCCTATAGCAGATCCAAGAAATATTGCTCTGTACATTTCGAAAGAATTTCGAACAAAAAAACTTTCCAATGTCAGCCGAATTACTGTTTCGACGCCTTGAAGCAGTAGGTTGTATAAGACGTACTAGTGTTAAAAAAAACTATCTCATTCCATTCACTACCAATATAATTTAAATAAATGTAAAATTCCTTTTTAAATTGTTTAATATTGATGATTTAGTGATTGCAAAAAATCCCTTTTTACCTTTCGTCATCTTTCGGTAAGGTATTGTCTTTGGTCAAAAAATGCAGAGCTGAGTTTTTAATGAATAAGTACGTATTAGGGTCCGTAGAACAAAATTTTACTAGTTTTACGATGATGTGTGTGTGTGTGTGTGTGTGTGTGTGTGTGTTTGTGTGTGTGAGACAACAATGTCTCCGACGATAACTCCAAACCTACAATTTTAAAAATTATAATTTTTTTTTACATCCACATGAAAAGCTGATTACATTTTTTACCTCTCGCTAAGAGAGGTATTGGATTCATGCTAAAATTCGCATATCCAGATTTTATTGAATAAGCACGAATTAAGGTCCCTACAATCCGATTATAACATTTTTAAAATGATGTGTGTGTGTGTGTGTGTGTGGATGTGTATGTGTGTGTTTGTGTGTGTGTGTGTGTGTGTGTGTGTGTGTGTGTATGTATGGATGTTGGAGGGACGATTCCTCAAAAACTATAAGACTTAAAAAATATTTAACTGCAGTTCCCTCAACCTGACATTCCTGGGAAGAGCTGAAAAGGTTTTGGTAACAATTGAACAACCGGAAGTAGTAGTTTCTTAGAAAAATTCTTCTAAATATAATTTTTTGGGAGTTTTTTTTTATTAAATATTGGAGAACATAAAATTCTCCATCTAATACACTTAAAATTTTTATTATATCTTGCATAGATTTAGAGATAAAAACACTATAATGTTTATAACATGACACATGTCATTGTCAAATATCAACAGTTTTAGTGACATTCTGATAGCTTTTTCTGGAAAGTATATTTAATTTTTCTTATTGTTTTATTAATTAAATATTTGAAATTATAGGTAAAATTGTGGTAAAATGCATATATCCATCAGAAATACCGCCAATCTGGTTAATGAATTGGAACAATCTCTGACACTTAGAAACTTCCTCATACAATAAAAATATATATAATTAGAATTATATGTGTGCAGAAGACATGTTAAATACAATAAAAAAACAATATTTGGGTAAAGTTCTGCAATATTTTGTTATAAAACTACGGTTCGAAAGCGAAGTGCAGTACAATACCAATACTTATATAGCCTAATATGGAAATGGCGAGATGTCTTGTGCTGGCCACAACAGATTTTTCTTTAAAAAAATGCAGTTGAATATAATTTTCAGTTGACCGTGTATTAATAGCTTATTAATGTATAGAAAATCATTCATGAATGATCTTTATTAATGTATGATTTTTTCATTAATATACGATTTCAGTACGTAACCATAGATACCATATACCATTGCTGAATAATTGTAAATCATAAACACATGAACACAAACACACAAAGAAAGACTAACGTGTCAGCCGTTACTAACCTAATTTTTTTTTGTTATGGAATAAAATTAGACTTTATATTTCAGTAAAATACAGTCAACTGAAAAATATTGTAAAAAAACAAGTGTGTTAATTGGCGATTTATGATCTCAATAATTAATCACTCTCATTACCACAATAGTTAAATAACTATTTTTGAAATTTTATGTGATTATCAATATGAAAAAATATCTTATTACGGTTTGATTATACATTTTCCTTTATATTCAATAGATATAGAGTTAAAGAATTATATAGTGATTAACTTTCATAAATCAGTCAGCTTTGCTATAATCAAGGAAACAGCTGATATATTCAAATAATTCTTATTGACAGATGTCAGTGTCAAGTGCAATTTAAATAGTGTATATTCGTGGTATAATTTTATTGGGAATCTTTTCCAAGGAATTTTTGGTATGGGATTTGTACAAAATACATTGTAATGTGCTATGGCCACGTCAGATTTTTTTGTCATATATTTGATTAAATTTTGCAAGCTAATTTAACTAGAGTATTTTTCACAATTTGATATTATGTATGATGTATTAAGTTTTAATTAGCAAATTATATTAAATATGAATATTTCAATTAAAATTGACATTCATGTTTCAATTTCAACGGAATTGTCTATCAAATCATTATCGTTATTTTTATAAATGA
Source organism: Ophonus ardosiacus (assembly GCA_943142095.1). Taxonomy (NCBI): domain Eukaryota; kingdom Metazoa; phylum Arthropoda; class Insecta; order Coleoptera; family Carabidae; genus Ophonus; species Ophonus ardosiacus. The sequence goes on from OW964824.1 coordinate 59,769,381, forward strand.
CATAACCGTTCACGGAAATTTGGGTGATATTAATTATATCACTTTCCACAAAAACTAATTAATACAAACAAATATTAATACCAAATTGATAATTAATTATTTTGATTTAATTTCACGAACCCGGATTAAAATAGGAAATGCGGATATTGCGAATTAGACAAAAATAATAATAATATAAATTGATATGATTCGTTGATACATGAAATATAATATATATATATATATATATATATATATATATATATATAAATAATAATAAATAATGACAGTAACGCGATGTCAATCTTCTCAACTTATTTAGCAGTCACTTCTGTCTGAACCGTAACAGATATCACAAATTAAACAGAGAGAGAGAGAGAGAGAAAATTTACTATTGAATGTATTTTTCTGAAAAAAATAATTTTATGTTACTCGCGAGGCTATTAAAAAGTTACGGTCTAATCAATGCCCAACACCTAAGTTTCATACACTAGTGGTCCACTAATAATAACAAGTATCACCTTAAAAGATGATTTATAACCTATGAACTGTCATACCAAATTTCATCCAAATCGTATAAAGCATTCTGTTATTATAAGCAAAATCAATTTTTTTTCGAAGAACTTTGAAGCAGAATTCTGGCTAAATGGTACACTTTCCGGTAGATGCAAGTTTACTTAAATCGTCTTATTTATTTGAGCCTCCGGAATCTGTAGCTAAGCCATGTCCCTCTATTTAAGAGACACCCTATATACAGGGTGTAAATTTTAAAACGGGTCATAGGGCTATAACATAGAAAAACAGTTTTTTAGACGCCAAAAGTTTCTATAATAATTTATTGAAAAAGGAATTAGTGCATATTATAAATTTTTTAATACCAAACACATTATATTTCTGTTTCATATACAGCCAGAAAATAAATATTAAAATTTGTACAATTACGAAAGAATATCATTAGCCATGAAACTGACAATAACAAAACATTGTCATTTTTTACTAATACATATGACAGAGGACAATTAAATATTAAAGTTATTAATTTATTAACTAATAAAAAATTGCGCCAAAATAAAAAAAAACAGTGGGATATTTATTTAAGAAACAATCATTATTTATTGTAATAGGTATTTACAAATTAAATATGATCTACATGGAAATAAGTTATAAGAAACGAGAAAAACAGCAAACTACATGGAAACAATTAAAATTATTTAATAATTTGTAATTTTTCTTCATGAGACAAATTATCCATGATTTCTCCTAAATGAGACGGAAATAATAATAATAATAATAATTTAATAAATAATATGCAAAAAACGCTTATTAATGACAGTCTTAAGTCAACAATTGTTTTGTTTTGTTTCTGTCAGTTTCACTAATGATTTTTTTCTTAATTATGCAAATTTTTAAATTTATTTTCTGGCTTTATATGAAACAGAAATGTGATGTGTTTAGTATCAAAAAATTCGTAATTTTTTTCTTTATAATATGCTTTTTTCAATAAATTAATATAGAAACTTTTGGCGTCTAAAAAACTGTTTTTCTATGTTATAGCCCTATGATCCGTTTTAAAATTTACACCCTGTATACATATATATATATATATATATATATATATATAGGAAATTCTAATTTCATGTATTGTTTGAATAATGAATTAGTGAATAATTTTCTTCAAATATTCACCCCCATTTGTTTGTAAACATAACCTATATATGACTCATATTAATATATCGCTTGCAATGTTTTCTTGCCCAAGAGATTGGATTCAAATACAGCCAATATTTCCATAAAAATTATTCTCTAGGGGAAAAAAATTGCCGTTCATTTCCACAGCTAAAATAATTCATGCTGTCATAAATTACAAAAAAGTTCCTTCCTTATTAATTATGATTTAAATACACGTGTTTGTGAATCCAGTTAGTTGAAGTTTGCTGCTTTCATTTTATTTTCTTGTGGAATAATAACTGTGAATTCGCGTGACGCTTGCAGTTTATTCAGAGCAGGTGATTTTAAAATTTGGTTTTATACTTTTTTTAGCTTGAAAACTCATTAAGAACTATAAAACTTTTATACTTTTCATTCATTTATTTAGTATATTTACCTTACAGAAATTCATTTCAAAATATATTCATCTAAACATTTATTTATAAGTTCATTCTTTGTAGGTTTCTGAAAACTGAAATAAATAATATTTCAATCGTTATTACTTCAGTACACGAGAAAATGGAACTAGAGGATTCCTTAATAGTGTTTCACAAGACAAGATTTCTTGTCTTGCTAGGCTATTTCTTGTCTTGTCTTACAAAACAAGACAAGAAATTTAAATAACTCTTGTCTTGTGTTACTCTTGCAAGCAAAAATCTTGTCTTGCTTGCAAAACTCTTGCATATTTCTTGTCTTGCTTACTTGCGCGTGCGCATAGTGTTACATTATTTAGACTTGTTTGGGGTTCCCCTATTAGCTGCCAAACCGTTGGTTGTTATATTGTGCAGTAAAATATATCGTCATCATTACCGATGTCTACATGTGTTGTAGATACTGGCACACCTAGAAATGGGTAATATGCCGTGATGATATATTTATTTATTTATTTATTGTCAAAAGCTAGTTGTTTTAAAATTATGGTAGTAAATATATTATCATGTTCAGTGAAACTGAATCTGAACTTTTATATTAATGAGACCGACACATTAGATTTTTGCTAAAATTAATAAACATTAAGTGGTACTTTACTTGAAGCTCTGGACTGATTTCCTTGAAAAAATATGTTATATAATAAAAACTTCTCAAATTTGGTTTTAAAACTCGATATGATGGAAAACAACATATTAGATTTTGAGTATATATGATAAGTCGGACGTAGTTCTTAACTAAGAGCTCTTAACAGATTTTCAAAAAAAAAAACTTGATAAAATATAATACAAAATTTCTTATTAAAGACTTTTCTATTTATTGGAACAACGAATTAGATTTTGTTTACAAACGATAAAATGATATTTTACTCCAAACTCATTGCAATTTTAAACATCGAATTAGCGGGAGGTCATGTGCTGGCCATATCAGATTTTTTATCTCTAAATCTATAGGAAGATATAATAAGAAAATTTAAATTTGTCAGATTGAGTACTTAATGCTAAATTTGCAAAATATAATATTTAGAAGATTATTTTAAGAAACTACTACTTCCGGTTGTCAAATTGTTACTAAAACCTTTTTAGCCTTTCCGATTAATGTCAGCAACTCTTCATATGGTTGTACAGAAGAGGAATACGAAAGAATTATAATTTTTAGAATTGTAGTATTGGAGTTATCGTCGGAGAAAAATTTGTCACACACGGCCACACATACACATACACACACACACACACACACACACACACACACACACATACATACAGACATCATCTTAAAAATGGTACATTTGTATTGTAGGGACCCTAAAACGTGCTTATTCATTAAAAACTCACTACCGAATTTTTTGACCAAAGACAATACCTTCCTTACCTAAAGGTGACGGAAGGTAAAAAAAAATAACTAAATCAATTTAGATTTATTTAATTGAGAAATTTGTTTAATTAATTTTACTACAATTTTTAGTATTAGCATTTTTTTCTGTGTATAGCATGCAATCATGAAGTTACATTTGTTGTTACAAGCAGTTCGTGTTTGTTGTTATTTTATTTGCCGTGCTTCTATTATTCATAAACTTTGAATTATTTATTAATGTGTTTTTACTGATATTCACGTAGGTATCCACAATAAAAATTTATGCATGATATGAAATATTTAATATAATATATACAATTTATAACAATAACGTATTATGAAGTACCGCCATAAAATAATTTATAAAATGATGGATACTCTTTTGGATAAAATACGCTTGTGTTGTATTTTCGTTTGAATTGACGTAGTGTTAGTGTGCTTGTATAGAGTAGTTTGAATTGAGCGTGGCATGATAAATAACTTTGGAGCAAAAAACAAAACGTGAAGTGATGACACAGTCTATAAATGGTTTTGTTACCGCGAGCTTGTCTATTTTAATTAACGCTTACCCCCTGGGATCATCAAGAAAAAACAACACGCAATATATACGGAACAACTTCCTATATCAGCCGAACCAAAATGATTAAAGCCGTTGCTACTTAACTCATGTATTTATACAGAATTAGTTTTTCTCAAAATGCTTCGCTTTGCTATCTAATGAAAACAAATCTGGGATTAAAATTAACAATGCTTAATCTACTTGGCTTAGTTTCCATAAACAAGAGACTCTTCAATTCGTTTAGGATATCGCAATAATAAAGATTAAAAGCGAATGTCAAGGAATACAAGTGAAAAGATATTTTTCATTTATGTATAGCGCATATTAAAATTAATCTGCAAATATTTTTCCATGTTAATTAATTGCCAAGAAAAAATTGCCCATTGTGGCATTTTCAGGTATCGGAGACAAAGTTTTCTTTATTTTAAAATATGAAAAGATACCAATATTTATTAAGGAAATATGTAGCTGGCATCAATGTTTGAAAAACGTGTGTAATAATTAGAGATGCACAAAATTTTAAAACATTGATAATATAACTTCAATCGATAAAACGATTAACAAAATCGATGTTGTAAAATTAACGGATCAAAGATATCGATATTTACAAAATAATACAATCTGATTTTTACCTTCCGTCAAAAGGAAGGTATTGTCTTTGGTCAAAAAATTTGGTGGTGAGTTTTTAATGAATAAGCACGTTTTAAGATCCCTAGAATACGATTTTACTAATTTTACATTGATGTCTGTATGTGTGTGTGTCCGTGTGTGTGTATGTGTGTGTGTGTGTCCGTGTGTGTGTGTGTGTGACAAATTTTTCTCCGACGATAACTCCAAAACTACAATTCTAAAAATTATGATTCTTTCGTATTCCTCTTCTTTACAAACATATGAAGAGCTGATTAGATTTTGGTTATAATTGGTCAACCGAAAGTATCCTTATTTGAAGTTCTTAACAGTTTTTCTGGAAAAAACGCAGTTAAATATCATTTTTCGACATTTTATAAACATTAATATGAAAGGAAAACTTATTCCCTATACGATTTGATTATACATTTTCCTTCATATTCAATAGATATAGAGTTATAGAGAGATTAAGAGAGGTTAACTTTCAAAAGTCTGTCAGCTTTATCGTATTTAACATATGTTCTGCATACATATAATTCTAATTATATCTATTTTTTATTGTATGAGGAAGTTCCTAAATGTCAGAGATTCTTCCAATTTATTAACACGATTGGCGGTATTTCTGAATAAATATATGCGTTTTACCTATAATTTTAAATATTTAATTAATAAAACAATAAGAAAGATTAAATGTACTACCCAGAAAAAAGCTATCAGAATGTCACTAAAACTGGCATCTGTCATTTACAAACTATGTTATAAATAAACATTTTAATTTGTCAACTGGTTTCCTTAGTGTAGTTAGCATCTGAGAACTATTACATCCAATTATTCTATATATTATAGTGTTTTTACCTCTAAATCTATACAAGATATAACAAAATTTTTAAATGTATTAGATGCAGATTTTTTCGTGTTCTTTAATATTTATATTAACAAAAATTTCCAAAAAATTATATTTAAAAGAATTTTTCTAAGAAACTACTACTTGTCCAATTGTTACCAAAATCTAATCAGCTCTTTCCAGGAACGTCAGATTGAGGAAACTGCAGTTAAATATTTTTAATGTTTTATAGTATTTGAGAAACCGTGGTTCCAAGATCCACACACACACGCACATCATCATAAAAATGCTATAATCGGATTCTAGCTACCTTAAAACATGCTTATCCACTAAAATCCGGATATTCAAATTTTAGCATGATTCCAATACCTCTCTTAGCGAGAGGTAAAAAGTGCTATTACTTTTATCTTAAATAATTTTGAGAAAACCTACTTTATTAATGGTTAAAAAAAATTATAGTCGCAATTCTGGTCTGTTAGCTTTTAAACTGCATGTATTGTGAATTTTTGTTTGTCTGGTAAACCCGTCAGATGTGTGGTTTATCCCTTAGCTTGTTGTATAATGTAATATCTTATTTATAAAGCATATCGCTTGGATTATAACTTGTCTCTCATAACTTTAGAAGAAAATAAATATGTCATGATGTTTTTAAAGTGTAAATTACATTACTTTATAATTAGTTTTCTAACTGCTATAAGTTGGTAAATAAAGCAAAAATTTAACCTGGTTTCTACCTTGTAAAATCTCGGTTTTTTTCCCGAGATATAAAAAACTAATTACATAAAATCCTGGACTCACTAGTACACTGTGTGTCATTTGTCTAAGATGAGTTGTAGTTGCAAATGCAAATTTCCTTATTGCAGTGGCAGTGGTTTCTTTTGAAATGAGTGAGTCTTATCAACGGCGCTGGTTAGGTTATATTAATTAAGGTCGCGGGGCATTCTTCATTTCGTCTTGACAAAAACAAGCGGCATTATCCCACCTGAATGAGGCGAATTAAGGAACAATACCGATTTATTCCCGATGAAATCGGCCCCTGCAACGCCTCGAGGGTGCTGAATAAGAGAGAGATTTATACCCCGAGTGTATTTAATTAAAGCGAAATAAGATCGCAATGACTCGCTCGTTATTGCATATTTTCCATATCGTACGAGGAGTCTTCATTGCTTGTCATTCCAATACTCAACTTTTCCCAACTCTTCAAAAATTTCATTACGCATCGATCGCTAATTCCACCACTCATTAAAATTTGAAGATATTTATATATTAATCTATTTCTGTTCAATCACACTTCTATTAACTACTCTCTAAATAGTCTAATGGCTGATTGCACCAACTTAACTTAAATATTAATCTTGGTTTAAATTAACAATATTGCATCGAAAGGAAATATCAAATGAAATAAAATATATTGCTGTCACATTTTCGATATACATTTTTTGTTTAAACCTTTCTCGACTGTGTTATAGATTAGATGTTGGTGTAAGATTAAGGGCCGGTCTTATAAACAATAAATTAATCCTTAGTTAGTTACTGCACAAGTAAATTAAATGGACCATTAAAAAAGAAATGGATATTATAAAACTAATCTCACTATCAAATAACTAACGGGGGATTTAATTAAATTTTAGTAGTGTGTTTGTGGTTTTGTGAAAAGTTTCTATATTCACATTCGTTTAAACGTAAATCAGTTGATTTGACAGTTGGAAAAGAAACGTGATCGTGGGAAAAATCATATTGATTTTGAAAAATATAACCTATTAGATATTGTTGAAAATTATTTTCATATAATTTGAAACGACCCGGTTGCGTAAAATCGTAAGGTTATTACTAGCTGATTCATTGCGGAAATTGACATATTTCTTAATGTTAGTAGTTTTATATTTCCTTCAATCTGTCCCAATATGTGTAACACACATTGTTTTGACAATCGAAATCTCTTTTTAAACTCATGGCTAGTACCACGATCATGGTTTTTAACAAAAACGCTGTTTAAAGAAATGTCAAATTCAAATTTCAAAATGTAATTTCACCCTTATGTTAGAAGAACAATTTATTTAAAAATATTTGTTTGAATACAAATTATGTTCTGCTTTAAAATCATATTTTGATAAATTTCATAGTATTTATTATATCATTAAATAATGAAATTTGACATTTCTTAAAACAGTGTTTTAGTTAAAACCGTGATCGTGGTACGAGCCATTGTCATCATATATTTCATATGAATTTGTCCTGTTTCGGAACAATTTTGGTAGCCTTACCTCGTGCAAATATAAATGCATCATCATTATCTGTTCACGAATCCGAGGACATTGATGATACAGACTCTAAAGATGACATACTCAACATAGACATTTCTTAAAAAAATATTTAAAAAGTAAATAGTTCCCTATTTCAATTGTTTTAAAATAAACATAATAGCATGAAATTCAGCAGTTACTTTAATAGGTCGATTTACTTGTCATTAAACTTTTATAATACCCAAATCTTCAGTTAAATTAGTTTAGTAGCTAACTAAATTTTAACTGTTGATTAAATAGTTTTATAAGACCGGCCCTTAGACTAACTGTTAACACATATTAAATTTTAATTATTTATGTAATCTACCAAGTCATAAAAATACATTAAATCATCGTAAAAATGTTATAATCGGACTATGTATGTATGTATATCATCACGGCATATTACCCACTTCTGGGTGTGCCAGTATCTACAACACATGCAGACATCGGTAATGATGACGATATATTTTACCGTGTGGGCGCTTACCAGGCGTCACCTCACGGGCACTCATAGCTGGTGTGGAGAGTGCACCACAGGGGTCACTTTTGTGCCATTTAAAATTGGAAATATTTGGCGTCTGTCGGGATCGAACCCGGTTCCCCCGGGTTCGCGACCAGACACTCAGGCACGCGGCCACGGGACCATAATAATAATCGGACTATAGGGATCCTAAAATGTGCTTATCCACTAAAACATGAAAGGAAACTATAAATTTGTCAACATAATTAAATTTGTATTTATATAAAATTAGAGTAGCTAGAAATAATTGTTTGTCATATTAGACATTTAAAAGATAAGTAATTCAAGTATTTCATTTGTAAGTGATTAATTTTGGTAAAGTCGTAGTGTCATGCCAATACAATTGTGTTGCTACGAAGAATGGAAATATTACGAAAGAGATTGAAGTGAAATCTGTGTGGGATATGATACAACGTAAAGAGTTCATTTGCAAAGTGTTGCAGCTGAAAATTTTTAATTAAAGAAAGAAGAAGAGTTCTTGTTGAAAGAAGTGTGGACTACGGCGAACGGCTGTTGGCGGGCAGAATTGAGGAGAAGCTTCGGAAAAATGATACTGTAACCGCGGACGAAATATTACCACGTCGTTCATTTTAAACTTGCCAAATTAAAACATCGTTTTTATTTTCACTTAGCGAGCCAGGCTGCCACGATAAATTTACTTTTTAACTTGAGATTCTGCGATACTTCATATCCCGATATTCCTAAATAATTACACAAACACAGCCGTAAATCAACAGTGAAAATAGCGTGAAAAATTGCTCACACCGAAAGGGCATATTTATTGCTTCAATAAAATTAATACGGCTGATAAATCGAAAAAAATATGGCGACTATTCCATAATGAAAAATATTCCTATTTGTAATTGGACGTTGGTGATTAGTAGCGTGTAGAGCTCTGAAGCCGACTCGCCAACAAACATCATTTCAATCGCGATTAAATGATGGTATTTTAATTAAAACGGAAATTTGCCATTTCTGGCTAATAAATGCAATCATGTTGCTGCACCCGCACTCGCGGCCAAATGTATATTTTCCCTCCATAAATGCACAATTTTCTGCTTGGATTTTTATAATTTTAATTGTTGCTCTTTGACATTTCACAACTAATTGATGCACCATACCATTTTTACCTACAAAGGTTTAAATTTTAACTGTGCTGAAATTTCGACTTTGTAATTAAAAATTACTTTTTCGAAATGGGACACTGAATACTGAAAGCTTCACCCGTAAATAGTTTCCCCATTACAATCGTCAGTTTCAAACAGGAAATAATTACCGTACTTGCCCTGTACATATTTGCTGGAATTTTTTAAAATAGAATCTCTATTCTTTTGATATACACATATCACAGTACATGAACAATAATTATTTCATACAACGAATAAAATGAGTACAAAATGGCACTATGAATATACAGTTTTCTAAATTATATTTATAAAAATCTGTTGTGGCCAGCACAAGACTTTCCGTCAGTTTGATGTATTTTGTACAAATCCCATACCAAAAGGTCCTTGGAACAGATTCTATATAATATTATGTAAAATCGAACACGAACACATACTATTTTTTACAAATTCCATACCAAAAGTTCATTTGAAAAGGTTCTATAAATCCAATAAAATTATAACATAAACATACACTAAGTAAAATGCACTTGACACTTCCTTCATTTCTTCTTCAGCTTTCCCCTATTTTATAAGGGGTCGCTGTTTCCTCTTCTCTTCTACTCATTCCTGTCCAACACATCTTCTTCACGCAATCCTTCCTTTCTCAAGTCTTCTGCGATACAGTCCTTCCATCTTCTCTTTGGCCTTTCTCTGCATGTCACTTGCGAGGAACACTATGACATACCAATTTTAGATCCTATACTTTCCATATTTGGTTTTGCACTTGCAACCGACATCTGTCAATTAAATTTTTTTGATTATATCAACTGTTTCCATGATAAATAGCAATGCTGACTAATTTTTGAAAATTAATTTCTTTATAACGCTTTAAATCTACATCTATTGAATATGAAGGAAAATGAATAATCAAACCGTATAGAGAAGAGTATTTTCTTTAATACGTATAATAACAAAATGTCAAAAAATACCTAACCTAACCTAACCTTTTATTTATACCCTAAGATAAACACAATGGGCTACTTGCGTGGTACTGAAAATCCTATTTCTATCGCTATATATGTAATGTTATGTTGAAAACATATATAAAAATATAAATTTATTTTTAAAAAATAATTTGTTTCTTAGTAAATTAAGAAAGAAAATTTTCTGTGACGTTATTATATTTAACTGGAGAACCATGTTTAAAAATGTAAAGTATAGATGGCATGCGAGAAAGTTTTAATTTGAATTTGACATTAGTTCATTTTTCTCTCTCTCTGGTCTCTCAAATATATTAATTACTTTACAAATAAACACATAGGTAGTTACATGTAATTTAAAATATCGATACCAAAAAGATAAATTAAATACTAACTTGAAACGTCAAACAGGAGATCTACATTACCTGTACAAACAAACGCAACGGCTTTACGACCATTCATTGGTGCGGCGTAATTCTACGTCATACATGGCGGGAATTTAAATAATCAAATTTCATTATTTTTTTCTGGCTAATTAACAAAAATTTTGTCAAAAGAAAAAATATGGGTAGCAAGTTTTTACCTGCTCTTCAAAAATATTAAATAAAAAAATCTGTTGTGGCCAGCACAAGACCTCTCGCCATTTCCATATTAGACTATATAAGTATTGTATTGCACTTTGCTATCGAACCGTCGTTTTATAACAAAGTATTACAGGACTTTACCCAAATATTGTTTTTTATTGTATTTAACATGTCTTCTGCACACATATAATTCTAATTATATCTATTTTTCATTGTATGAAGGAGTTTCTAAATGTCACAAATTCTTCCAATTTATTAACCAGATTGGCGGTATTTCTGATGGATATATGCATATTACCTATAATTTCAAATATTTAATTAATAAAACAATAAGAAAGATTAAATGTACTTCCCAGAAAATGCTATCAAAATGTCACCAAAACTGTAGATTTTTGACACTGAAATCTGTCATTTACAAATTATATTATAAACATTTGACTTTGTCAACTGGTTTCCTTAGTGTAGTTTCGCCTACTCGACTTGTTATATCCTGATATTCTATATATTATAGCGTCTTTATCTCTAATTTTATAGAAGATATAATAAAAAATTTAAATGTATCAGGTGTAGAATTTTGTTCTTCAAAATTAGTAATATCAAAAATTTTCAAAAATTAATATTTGGAAGAATTTCTTTTAAAAACTACTACTTCCGGTTGTTCAATTGTTACCAAAACCTTTTCAGCTCTTCCCAGGGATGTCAGATTGAGGAATCCATAGTTAAACAGTTCTTAAGTCTTATAGTTTTTGAGGAATCGTGGCTACAACATCCAGACATACACACATACACACATACACACATACACACATCCACACACACACACACACAGACATCATTTTAAAAATGTTAAAAACGGATTATAGGGACCTTAAATCATGCTTATTCACTAAAATCTGGTTATGCGAATTTTAGCATGAATCCAATACCTCTCTTAGCGAGAGGTAAAAAGGTACGCAAGTAGCCCATTCCTTTGTTACACAGTTCATATTTCAAATGAATGTGACAGTAAATGTCACTGTCAAAAAACTAATCACTTCAAATTAATAATAGTGACATTTTAAAAAGAAAATAGTAAATAAAGCAATAGTTTTATGCAATGGAACAGTTTGCAGCGTTAGTAAATACGTTAGGTATGTATTTTAATTAATAAAAATTAAATAGCGGGAGGTTTTGTGTTGGCCACATCAGACTTTTTTCTGTGTGAAGTTCATGGGCACTCTCATTTGTTGTAAATGACTTCCTTTTGAGTTTGCATCAATCATTTAAATAAATACAGTTGAAATTTTAATATACTGATGATGAAATAATATAAACGCTTCTTCAACTTTATTTTATTATAAGAGACAGATGATTTCGTATGACTAATCGCCCTTAGTTTTAATTCGAGCGGCGTTCCATCCCCATTATCTGCCCCATTCCATTGCGATCCCCTATGTAGCTATTATCCAGCCGTTCGATTAGTGCATCTTGGCCCTGCTTGGTATAATTGTCGGCGATGCATAATTTAGTGGAGAGACATCGCGTCGGCTTCAGCTTGGCTTGGCAGACCACGTGGCGACGCCCGGGGCTTAGCGAAGCGTCGTTCTATCGCTGTTTGGTCAGCGCGCGCGATCGGCTAGGGTTAGCGGGATTACCCGTGATAAATGAAGGATACACATTTTTGCATTAGGACAATATGCTCAGCATAAACTACCACATAGCGACAGCGCAGAGAAATTGTTAGCGTATGAATTTACTAGCAAGAAAATGATCAAATTTTAAATGCTGGAAGGATAAAGGTGTCTACAAAATAGAGGGACATGGCTTAACCTCTATTAATAGCTCTGTTCGATGAGAAGTGCTTGAAGTGTAGAGCAGAATAGTGCAGTGCAGTGTAGTGTACACTAGTACAGTCTAATTCTTGTGGTTTCATAAAACACACTAGTGTATATTTGGGCAAGTTTGCTCAGCTGTGAGTAATCAAGCCAAGCGTAGCCAAAGGTGTAAAAGGTTAGGTTGTTTATAAACACAGTCATATCATAAAGCTGCAAAGAAGTGACTGCAGAAATGTCTGTTTTAAAGAGCATAGTGAACTAATAAACGATTCTGACGAAGATCAATCATCACTTGATTCTTCATCAGATTCAGAGACAGATATATTAATTAATTCTTTATATAGCAAAACAAAATTTTAGGTTAAATAAACAGATGTGTAGTAGATAGGATAGAATTAAAATGTCTATCAAACAACATTTAGCTACCCCCACTCCTAGTCTGCACTTTCTACACTACCTGGCGAGTCAGGTCAGAAAAGTGAACACTAGTTCTTAAAATTTTTGTCATCGAACAGCCTGCCAGAAGCTGCCCGTTTCTCATAAAACATGTTAGTGCAAGAAAGTTAACACTAGGGCGGCCTAGTACATGTCATCGAACAAAGCTATTTTTATTATTTATTAATAACATTACAGAATGCATCTTATGTAACTGTCTGCTCTTTGCTGACGATTTAAAATTATACTATGAAATTAATTCTGAAAATGATAGTAGTATTATACAAAGCAGTCTAGATGCTATCAGTACATGGTGTGAGTCAAATGCTTTATATTTAAACATATCCAAATGCAAAGCTGTCACTTTTTGTAGAGGGCTAAATAATGTAACTTTCAGATATAACATTAATGGTGTTCCTTTAGATATTCTTGATGTCTACAAAGATCTTGGAGTACTTTTTGACAAAAAATTCACCTTTGAACCTCATATTAGAGATATTACTACCCAGACTTTCAGAACTTATGGTTTCATTTACAGAAACTGTCGTGAATTTTCAAATATGTCTACTTTATATTTATTATTCTTTACACTTGTTCGATCTAGATTAGAATATGCTAATATTATTTGGTATCCAATTTATAAAAATCAAATTGATATTATTGAATCTGTGCAGCGAAAGTTTCTCAAATTCATTTATTATTTATCACAAGGTCATTACCCATGCAGAGGTTTTGAACATGACCTCTTGTTACTACAATTTAATTTTACATCCTTGCAAAAAAGACGTTTCATAGCCTCTGTGAAATTTTTATACCATTTAATTCAAAATAACATTGACTGTCCCAGGCTACTCAAGAAAATAAATTTTTATGTACCACGCTTACATTCCCGAAAAGATAATACGTTTTATTGTACAAGACCACGTATTAATTTGTTAAGAAAATCTCCAATTAATATTATATGCAATAATTACAATGAAATTAGTTCTAAATGTGACATTTTTGTGGATAGCTTATCATTTATTTTAGCCATCATAAATGAAACTATTTAATCAAAACGCTGTATTGCTAAACTCTTGTTATTTGTATAATGGTTAATGAATGTTTATTATTTGTAAAATTTCAAAATATTTTTGTACATTTCTATATTCTCTCTTATTTGTCTTTGTATTTTCCTGTAATTAGGTGTTAAACCTGTTTGGAAATAAATGTATTATTATTATTATTATTATTATTATTATTATTATTATTATTATTAACTACAGATTCCTGAGGCTAAAATAAGACGATTTAACTAAACTTACCTTTATGGGAAAGTGTACCAGCCAGAATTCTGCTTCGAAGTTCTTTATAACAGAAGCGATACAGAACTTTACCCAAATATTGTTTTATTGTATTTAACATGTCTTATGCAATTCTAATTATACCGGGAGTTTATTTTATCAGTAAACATAGGGTATATCGTTGCCATAGTTACGGTATGAATGTTTGACAGCAATGTATTGAAGGGTTTATTTTATGAGTAAACATGGGCGTTTAACATGAAAAGCAGTTTTTGGTAAATACAAAGGTCTGGCAATAAATCAAGCCATGCTATTGAACATGATAATAGTAAATTACATCTTGAACATTATTTAATATTTATATTTTATATTTAATAATTGTTTCAGTTTTTTATTATGCAACATCAAAAGATTTGTAAATGTCTCGGTGGTGCAGTGGTTGCGTCTAAAATTTTTGGTTGGGGTTCGATTCCCCGTTGGGTTAATTATTTTTTTTTTACATAAAAATTGTTGAACTTTTAAAAATCTGTTTATATTTTCATATTACAATCATTTAAAAATAATTTTCTGCAAAAATCTGGTGTACCGCAGGGATCTGTACTTGGTCCTTTACTATTTAATTTATTTATTAATGATATTACCAAAAACATCAATGTCAACCATCTACTTTACGCAGATGATCTTAAGATATTTTCCAACATCATATCTGTTTTTGATTGCGTTAATCTACAGAACAATTTGGTCACAATTCAAAACTGGTGCCGTGAAAACAAATTATATTTAAATATTAATAACTGTAATGTCATGACATACACAAAAAAAATTACGCCAGTTTTATTTGATTATTCACTAGATAACTGTATTCTATCAAGACCTGAAACTTTACACGATCTAGGCGTCATATTTGATCCTAAGTTAACTTTTACTTCACACATTGAAACAAAGGTGTCCACAGCTTTCAGATGTTTAGGATTCTTGGTCAGAAATTCTGAAATGTTCAATGACCCGAATTTATTGAGGCTTCTATACAGTGTGTCCCATTTAGAAGTGCCACCATTGGGATCTCGAGAACTATAAGAGATACAATGTCGGTTAAATGGAACTTTTTGTGCGCCTTTGGAAGGCCATCTCAGATATGCTTTTGTTTTTCCAAAAATTCTCATAGGGCACTAGATAATGACGAAAAACTGAATATTGTTGATTTTTTCTTTCTCAAATAACTTCTAAACTATTAGTAATTGAGAAAAACGTTTTAAATATAAAAGATAGATATTTTTATTAACTAACCAGTGGCTTACAAAATAAATTTTTATATCCGTAAATTTTCGAGATATAACACAAACTTATATTTTTTTAAATGGAACCCATATCTGATTTTAGTCTCAAAAAAATAAATATTTTTTTCTCTTTTCAATGATGTAAGGGTTATTATGTTTTATATTTGTTTTGTTCCTAAAATTTAATTTTTCTCTTTATTTTCCTGAATTTTCTTATTATTTCCAAAAAAAACATTATTATTTTTATTAATTATATTGTATTTGATCAAAATAATTTGTTTTATGCCTTTATTACTTAATATTTTCATTCTACACTCATAATTACAAATTACACTATGATGAGCCAAGGGCGACCTGATACAAAATATTATAAAAATTAATTTGATACAAATTTTGAGCAAAATTTTCTAACAAAATAAATTATTGAAATACAAGGAGTATTTCCAAATAGAAATCTACCAATATTTTCAAAATAATTGTAAATTGAATACAAAATAAGGAAAAAATAATAATTTTGAAGGCAAAACAAATATAAAGCATAATAACCCTTACATCGTTGAAAAGAGAAAAAAATATTAATTTTTTTGAGTCTAAAATCAGATATGGGTTCCATTTAAAAAAATATAAGTTTGTGTTATATCTCAAAAATTTACGGATATAAAAATTTATTCCGTACGCCACTGGTTAGTTAATAAAAATATCTATCTTTTATATTAGAAACTTTTTTCTCAATTATTAATAGTTTAGAAGTTATTTGAAAAAGAAAAAATCAACAATATTCAGTTTTTCGTCATTATCTAGTGCCCTATGAGAATTTTTGGAAAAATAAAAGCACATCTGAGATAGCCTCCTAAAGACGCATAAAAAGTTCCATTTAACCGACATCGTATCTCTTATAGTTCTCGAAATCCCAATGGTGGCAACTCTAAATGAGACACACTGTATATCTCTCTAGTTAGACCACATTTAGAGTATTGTTCTATTATATGGAACGCTAAACAGCTAATCTGGGTGGAAAATACAACTCCAGAATATGAAATCACAAAGACAGAGGGTTGTTATTTTTTTAATTTATTTTATTTATTTTATTAAAAAAACCTTTCAACAGGATTAAATCTCAATTACTGAGTAGGTTCACATACACAAACGTACATGCCTTGGTGGGATTCGAACCCAGAACCCCGAGCACACTCATGACTAAGAGCCGTTACTCTAACCATTGAGCCACCGGATTATAAAATAAGTATATATGCGTCGTAGAAAAAGTATTCATTAAAACCTGTTGAAAATTAATGATAATTTAATATGACATAAATCTAATGGATTCTCTCCATTTTCGTTGAAATAACAGTTTTCCTAAATTTTTAATTGGTACGAGTTACGTTATATCGAATAAATACACACCCACTCATATACCTACGCTTAAATACACACACACGCACAGTCATCACCGTCGAACAGTTAAAATCGATTAAAACATGCTTAGTTATCAATATTTCGATATGCGATTTTCAGTACGATGCCCACACCAAAAATGTGAGCCGATAAGTTAAAAGTAATTAAAAAATTACTTTTGTTGTTTTTGAAAAACGTTTAAAATGAAATTCCGTTTTGATCGTGTTCATCAACTTCATGAAATAATTGCAGGGTATTTTTCAATCTAAAATCACCTTGAAGCTAATTTTCCCCAAAAACAATTAAACCAATTTAGTTTAATTAAAACCAAACATCGTATCATAAATTAAAAATATGTATATTAAAGTGATACGGTTTGGCGATGTATCATTCATATTGTATTGTGCTATTGAGTTATTTATAGCAGTTGAGAGATGGAGAAAATGTAGAATTATTCCTAGCATTTCATGCAGACAGATTCCTCGCTGACTTAGAGCAAATATTATCAATTCAAGATGGTTGCGAGGTTGAATAATACAGGCAAACTTGAGATATGGTGCAGAGTACATGCACAAATCACACGCACACTAAATAAGTTAAACGCATGAAAATTTCATATGTCAGAAATATCTCGCACCCTATATGACAGCCTTGGTCTTTATAAATAGTAATTAGTCAAGTGTGAACAAAACCTCGAAATCTCAATCATTTAACATCCCTTATTTGAAGTTTTTAACAGTTTTTCTTAAAAAAAAACGCAGTTAAATATTATTTTTTGACATTTTGTTATTATATTTATTAAAGAAAATACTCTTCTCTATATGGTTTGATTATTCATTTTCCTTCATATTCAATAGATGTAGAGTTAAAACATTACAAAGAAATTAATTTTCAAAAATTAGTGTGTTGCAAGTGCAAAACCAAATATGGTACGTATTGGATGAAAAATTAGTATTTCATAGTGGTCCTCTCAAGTGACATGCAGTGAAAGGCTAAAAAGAAGATGTTTAGCAGAAGACTTGAGAAAGGAAGGACTGTGTGAAGAAGATGCGTTGGACAGGAATGAGTGGAAGAGAAGAGGAAACAGCGACCCCTAATAAAATAGGGGAAAGCTGAAGCAGAAAGTAAATTGTGTCAAGTGCGTTTTTCTTAGTGTATGTTTATGTCATAATTTTATTGGATTTATAGAACCTTTTCAAATGAACTTTTGGTATGAAATTTGTAAAAAATAGTATGTGTTCGTGTTCGATTTTACATGATATTATATAGAAACTGTTACACGGTCCTTTTGGTATGGGATTTGTGCAAAATACATCGAATTGACGGAAGGTCTTGTGCTGGCCACAACAGATTTTTTTTATATATTCCAAATACAAAGTTTCTTGCGATGATTTAATTTGTTTATGAACCCATAGGAAACTAATATAATAATAGTATTTAAAATTAATAAGTTATGCCGAAAATTACTAAATATATTCAGAAACTTTCAGAAAGATATACGAGTAGCATCTTTTGCTGTAATTACTGCTCTTAAGCAATGAATTACATCCAATACAAACCCTTTACATTATTCTTCTATAAGAGTTTCAAATTTCACAAATTTTCCACTTAAGTCCTATTTTAAATTTGGGGCAATATTTTCACATTGTTTATCCGATATTGTTTTGATGATATTGGTAATCAAACGGTGTCATACAGATGAATATATTGTCAACATGACGTGTATAGAAAGAGATGTATTCTTGAATTTTTCAGTGACCGGTCATTTTCAAATTTCATCCATGAATGTGTGTTATGATAGACAAACAAATAACATCGAATTGTTTTTTTACTCGTGTATCGGGCCCTCAATCATAGCGATTACTGTATGCACTGTACAAAATTCTATACTCACAGATCCGGTCTCATTGAATCAAAACAGTAAATAAAAAATTCTGGCGGATGTAATATAATTGTAGGGATTTTTATTTGCAAGTGTGTCGGCTTATAGCCGTCCGGGCGCCGTCCAATCAATGGTCAGGTAGAGGTAATTGCATTTAGGCGCCAATGCAATGCCAATTGCTCTACCCCATTTTTTTAATGAAAAAATAAACGTAAAGGAGAAAGAAATTGCATTAAAAGGGTGAAGTGCCAGTAATAGCTGTTGTACACTGAATTATACATGATGTATGCTTTATTAATACCTGTGTTTCAAAAAGAAACGCTAGTTGTCAGAAAACATCTTGTAAATTAAAAGACCTTTTCGTTTCAGTCGAGTGCTATTTTTAAACTTCACATATACAGTGTTGTAATTTCGTTCATTATGTGGCGAAGAATGATTGCAACATGAATTTTTACCTCTCGCTACCCTTGTAAGGGAGGTAAAGGGATCGTGCTGAAAATTGCATATCGGGATTTTAATAAATGACTACGTTTTAAAGTCCCTAGAATCCAATTTTAACATTTTTACGATGATGTCTGAATGTATGTATGTATGTATGTATGTATGTATGTATGTATGTATGTATGTATGTGTGTGGATTATTCTAATATGAAAAGAAACCATTAGATTTTGATGTAAATCGGATAACCGGAAATGACACTTTACTTGAAGCTCATAATGGGTGTTCTTGAAAACACCTTTTAAATACCATTTTTCGCATTTTATGTCATTATAAAAATTAAAGATTATTGAATTTTTTACAGGTATACATTAATACTTTGTCTATATATTTTACAGATAAATTTAAAAAATAATCTTTTTTATAAAATCGGGGCGATGATTTAAAGATTTCTTTGTTACGCTGTTCATATTTCAAATGTATGTAACTGACAGATAAATGTACTGCCAAAAAAGTGATCATTTCAAATTAATAATGGTAACATTAAAAAAAAAAAAATCTGATGTGGCCAACACAAAACCTCCCGCTTTTTAATTTTTATTAATTTAAATACATACCTACGTATTTATTAACGCTGCAAACTATTCCATTGCATAAAACTATTGCTTTATTTACTATTTTCTTTTTAAAATGTCACTATTATTAATTTGAAGTGATTAATTTTTTGACAGTGACAGTTACTGTCAGTTACATTCATTTGAAATATGAACTGTGTAACAAAGGAATTGTGTTTTTCTTAGGCTTCGGGACTTGTAAAAAAAATTATTTTTATATTTATCTGTAAAGTATATAGAAAAAGTATTAATGTATTCCTGTAGAAAATTTAATAATCTTTAATTTTCATAACGACAAAATCAAAAAAAGTGGCATTTAATTTTTTGAAGAAAACCCATTATGAACTTCAGGTAAAGTGCCATTTCCGATTATCCCATTTACACCAAAATCTAATGGCTTCTTTTCATATTTGATATTTATATAACCTATAGGTGAATTCTTCTTTGTTTCGAAGATATCGAAGGAATTTAAAATGATAGAATAAAATTACTTTACTGTATTAATTACAGTTAGAAGATAATGAAACTTTTGAACCGACTATATTATTTTCATCAAAAAACATCTTGTAAATTAAAACAGTTTTTCGCTTTATTGAGGGCTATTTTTAGCTCATATTTGTAGTAATGTAATTTCATTCAATTTAAGCCCTGTACATTAATGCAGAGTTAATAATTATTGAAATATATGAAACAAAATATATGATGCTGTACAAAGGTGCTTCCATTGAAAAATATCTATTCTGTTATTTACACATCTCTCTGCAATAATGTTGTTGATTATCAAAGTACTATTATGTACATTTATAATTTCCATGAAACATTAATTTATAACAATAATAGCATTTACGGTAAACGCAATCACGTAATATGACGTTACAAACATGGTGAATATTTATTTCCTAAAAATATATTTAGAGATAGAATAATAATTGGAATGGAACATAAGAACATAATGGGGTATTCGATATTTTTTTTTCACAATCGTTAGCAAAATTCATTATTATTCAACTTAAAATAGTGAACAACATTCTACATAAAGGAACAATAATTTTTTGTAGTTAACTTTACATTAAATTATAAATATATGTACTGCTGAATTTTTCATTAATAAAAAAAAGTACAATGTTCCGTTTTTTTAGAAAAATTATAATTCAAAATTGTGGAAAAAATCATGTTTAGCACACGGGAGGATGTCTTTTTCTATCTTGTCTTTGACACAAGGAATTGTTTATTTTTAGTTTTTATTGTTTATCTTCTAAATCGTTTTCAATGTTCTTTTCATAATCTAGATCCATCGTTTTGCAAATTGATCTCTAAAATTAATTTGTTCGGAGGTTGTAAGGTACAAAAAACAATAACTGTCAAGTTATTTTGTTACTGAGAATCAGACTACTATGTTTTTAGTTCAGTATATTATGCTGCAAAAAAATAAAATTTTAATCCATACTAATATAATAAATGCGAAAGTAACTCTGTCTGTCTGTCTGTTACGTTTTCACGCCTGAACCGTTGAACCAATTTTGATGAATTTTGGTATAGAGATAGATTGGATCTAGGAGAAGGATATAGGCTACCTTTTGTCGCGAAAATAAAACTTGAAGGGGTGAAATAGGGAATGAAAAATTGTATGTTCGAACCATCGACCTTTAAACTAATAGACGCAGCGTACAAGCAAAACACTTGTCCCGCCATAACGGCGCAGACACAGTATCTCTATCCTTTAACAGTACGGAAGTTAAGAAAACGCGGCAAAATGAAAAATTTGATTTGTCCGTAACTTGTTATACTAGGTGCATAATCGCAAAGAGTATATATTTAATTTTTTTGTGCATAATTAGTTTTATTATATATTTTTAATACAATATATTATATACATATTATATTATAGGGGACAAGTAATAATTAATAAGAACTTACATATGACATGACACAGCTGAACCGCGTACATACTGCTGGCTGCACGAAATACACCGTTTCCCCATTATTTTGTCGCATACACACCTCACAACACATATACGTATGTATTGACAGAAATAATTCTAAATGTCCTCCAAAAAAGTAAATAATACACAAACAGTCACGAAACGTCAAATGTAGATTTTGACAACTATTTAGTGATAGAGAGCGATGTATAGAGGTTTACATATGGCTGAAAAAGATGTACAATGAGTACGAACGCATGCGCAGTATACTTTAACTGAGAACTTCCGTACTGTTGAAGGATAGAATATATATATATATATATATATATATATATATATATATATATATATATATATATATATATATATATATCTATCCTTTTATGTTGGGGCATTATTCTAACAATAAAAGAATAGGAGACACTTCGTCCATTAATTTAAAGGTCGATGGTTCGAACCCATCATTTCTCCCGCTGAACCAATTTTGATGAATTTTGGTATAGAGATAGATTGGACCTAGGAGAAGGACATAGGCTACCTTATTATGCTTTTGGTAAGAAATAAAGTGTTTTAGCGTTTTTAAAAAATCATCCATCAAGGCGGTACGATAGGGGATGATTTCAATTATTTTTTATCTATAGTAAAGTTTTAACCGTTAGCCGTTAGCAGATTTTCGATATTTGTCGGAGAGATAGCTTGCATCATATGTACATAAGTAAAAGTACCCGAGACATGGGCGAAGCCTGTTACATGTACGATGTGAGGCAGGTTGCCGGCTCCCTACGCAGCGCATGTCTCCGAAGTAAATGTGAAAAATTACTGGTACACGTGTAGCTAATCGTTATTTTGGCTTTACCCGTGCGAAGCCGGGCGGGTCAGCTAGTATATTATAAAATACGAAAAAATAGTGTACGCATCGCGTCAGAAAAGTGATTTTACTGTACTCGTATAGCATTTAAGTACTATCGCTCGTACTTATTCGTCTGATAAACTTTCGCTTTTCTTAGCGTGGAAAGCAATATTTTATTAAGATACCTACTCCACTTAAATACAAGTAAATTTGATACCGATACAAGTTGCTCATACTAAGAAAACTTTGTTCTTGAACAATTTTTTATGAAAGTGTGCACCAGAGTTTAATTCATTACCTTAATAGAGGTAGTCAATGAGAAGTGTTGGTTCTTTTGATAGCTAAGACGAGTGATTGAAAGAAGTGAAAAGCTCTTCATTCTGTAAAATCTCACACGCGAAACAGTAAACCACAGCTCAACAGCTCAACTCTTCCTACAGAGGTCTCTAGGGGCAGTTAATTAAAAAGTGCACTGCATTGAATAATAACCCGGAATGCTTCGCGTTCTAAATTTGCGTATTTTTATTTTGCCTGCAAAATATAACTTCCATAGCAAATAAACTCGGCAAATAATATATTGCTTATTTCAATTTTTCTACGCTTAATTAATTTATTGGTAAAAGTAAATATCATACGAGCTTTTATTTATTATTTCAAAATGAGAATGGATTATTGTTAGTAAGCGATATTTTTCAATTATAGTGGAGTAATTAAAAAATATATCATACGCTTTTCATTACTGTTTTGTTAAACATTTTAATTAACTTTTCTCTTAACTAGACCACTTGGGAAGACAATTACGAAAAGATTTAAATTTACTGTTTTAACGTTAAATATATGTAGTTTCTATTAATTGGATTCAAATGTTCCTAGTTGTATTCTACAATTTTATATATTAATAACCTTTGAAATTTTTGCAGAGTAAATGGAGAATGTTAAGACATACTACTAGAATCTTTTACAACTCTTTGGGTGTTGAAGTTATTTTCTTTTCTTTTGCATATGTTCTGCTAATGAAGTTCATCTTCTCGATTCATTTCTGCGCTTGTCTTCAGTCGTGGTGTTTTTCTTTTGAAGTATTTCATTTTATATACTTTTCCCATGTTTTTCACGGTTTGCCTCTGTTCTTTTCCTTCAATAAACTTCTTTGCTGGTTCATCCTTTTACATATTTATATACAGACACCAAATTCTTGTAAATGTTTTTACCTTCCGTCACCTTTAGGTAAGGAAGGTATTGTCTTTGGTCAAAAAATTCGGTGGTGAGTTTTTAATGAATAAGCACGTTTTAGGGTCCCTACAATACGAATTACAATTTTTAAGATGATGTCTGTATGTGTGTGTGTGTGTGTGTGTGTGTGTGTGTGTGTGTCCGTGTGTGTGTGTGTGTGTGTGTGTGTGTGTGACAAATTTTTCTCCGACGATAACTCCAATACTACAATTCTAAAAATTATAATTCTTTTGTATTCCTCTTCTGTACATCCATATGAAGAGTTGATTAGATTTTGGTTATAATTGATCCACCGGAAGTACCCTTATTTGAAGTTTTTATCAGTTTTTCTTAAAAAAATGCAGTTAAATATTATTTTTTGACATTTTCTTATTATATTTATTAAAGAAAATACTCTTCTCTATATGGTTTGATTATACATTTTCCTTCATATTCAATAGATGTAGAGTTAAAGCATTACAAAGAAATTAATTTTCAAAAATTAGTCAGCTTTGTTATTTATCATGGAAACAGCTGACATAATTATTCAAAAAAAATTAATTGACAGATGTCAGTTGCAAGTGCAAAACCAAATATGGAAAAAAGTATAGGATCTAAAATTGGAATGTCATAGTGTTGCTCGCAAGTGACACGCAGAGAAAGGCCAAAGAGAAGATGGAAGGACATTACTTAGTGTAGTTTATGTTATAATTTTATTGGATTTATAGAACCTTTTCAAATGAACTTTTGGCATGGAATTTGTAAAAAATAGTATGTGTTCGTGTTCGATTTTACATGATAGTATATAGAATCTGTTCCAAGGACCTTTTGGTATGGGATTTGTACAAAATACATGGAATTGACGGAAGGTCTTGTGCTGGCCACAACAGATTTTTATATATTAATAACCTTTGAAATTTTTGCAAAGTAAATGGAGAATGTTAAGATATACTACTCGAATTCTTTACAACTCTTTGGGTTTTGAGGTTATTTTCTTCTCTTTTGCATATGTTCTGCTAATGAAGTTCATCCACTCGACTCATTTCTGTGCCTGTCTTCTCGTGGTGTTTTTCTTTTGAAGTATTACATTTTATATACTTGTCCCATGTTTTTCACGGTTTGCCTCTGTTCTTTTCCTTCAATAAACTTCTTTGCTGGTTCATCCTTTTACATATTTCGTCGGATTTCTGGTAAAAAGACTTAACCGCCTTTTGACTAGTTTTGAGATAAACAGGAAAAACTTGTTTTTATTTAAAATATTGATTTATTTAACAAGATATTGTGTTATATCGATGAGATTAATATTTTATACATTTTTCAACATACTTTCGCAACATTTTGAAGCATATATCATGAAATATTTAATAAAAATGTTTTTTTTTTTTTTGTTCAATAAAGCTTAATACCTAAATTTTTAATATTTATATAGTTGTGAACACCAGATTAATAAATAATATCAAAATAAATTAACTTTTGTGGAACACAACTCGTTAACATCTCCCATTACATTAACACAGAATGGCGTTTAAGACATTTCTATAAAATTTCTGTGCGCATCAAATAGTGTCAGATGGCGTTTACGAAACTTTAGAATGAATTACCTTCTAACATAAATTTTTTGGCGCTCAGATATTGTGTTTAGAGCATGTGTCGTGAAGAGACGTATCCGTTTATGTGCATAACTCATTTTATCATTTTTTGGCGGTTAAGTCTTTTTACCAGAAATCCGACGATTTATATACGGATACCAAATAGAGTCCTCCACTATATTTTTTTTATATTTTTTTTACAAAACTTCATCTAAATTGAAAGTGATACGTAATTTTAGAAAGTCTTTATTGTTATTCATTAAGTAGTAATAATTTTTTTAATATTCTGTGACGTAGATATAGAGATGATTTTGTTCTCAAACAGTGGATTTCGTTAATATTTGAAGTCACGTAAATTTATTTTTTTCCGCACTTATAAAATGTATAAATATGTTAAAATAATCCCTGTGGCCAATAATTGGAAATATGGGTGGATAATAAGTAATTTAATATTATAGTTAATAAAAATACTACGTATATATTATACTTCAAGATTTGATTACCACTATGTCATTCAACATATCTTTTACTTTCATACCAACGCTTGTAATCTGTCATGGCATCATAAATTTAAACTAGTATTATTTGGTTTATTTCTATTGTTTTGTTGTTGTCATTTTTTGCATTTATATACTTGCAAATGGATTCCGTATTCCAAAAAAACGATAGCAGAAGGTTTGAAAGTAGTAAGAATTTGGAATAGAATAAATGTGTGACGTTGACAGTTTTAATATACCTGACCCTTGTTCTAATTTGTTACTACGATGGAGGACCCTATTCTTGTAAATGTTTTCTTTTCATTTTCTTGTGTATGATTTTGTTTTAATAGTATCAATTTCAAGACAACCTTAAGCCTATTTTACATTACATTTCTTTTGGCTAATTTTTAGAAATATCTGTTGTGTCCAGCACAATACCTCTCGCCATTTTCATATTGGACTATGGCTGTGTCCGATGTTGCACTTATTTATATGTTCTAAATCTAGTGATTATTTAGGATTTTAGGAATTAGATTTTAGGGTTTTACCTTCAGTAATGTCTGGAGTTTTGACACTGACAATTATGTCAATTACAAACATTTTAATTTTGCACCGTGTTTCCTTGGGCTGTTTGATTCATTATACAATAGATTATTTTATATATTTGTCTTTATTTCTAAATTTATAAAATCTGGATATGCTAGTTTTACCATGAACTTTTGACATGCAATAAAATGAATAAAATTGATACGAATTTGTTAATTCAAATAAATTTACCATGGAAGTAAATATGTTCTGTTCTTTTCAAAATAAACAAGAAATCGAATTAAAGTAATTTTTTATTATCACGAGGAAATATATAAATAACTTTGCTACTAAACTTCTTTATATTTCCACACAAAATATTTTTATGTTGGTATGACTACTTACTTTGCCAATATTTTTAATGTTATTTCTAATCTGTTATAAGTGTATTTAATATTGAATTCTACATAAATAGATATCTACTATATATAAATTAATGTTTTGTAATTTTTGTTGTCGCAAATAAAATTTAATCTTCATTGATGTTTTCATCTTTTTTAATAACACTCGTCTTTCAAAAATTTTCTGGAGAATAAAATGAAAATGTTTAACAAAATTTTATTTTATTCTCCTGACGACAAAATTTACATTATTTCATATTTATTTATTTATGTTTTTATCAATTACGACAATCAACTCTGTAATTATTTTAATTGTTCCTCATGGATAGTTGCTAAAAATTCATTTTATTAGACTATTTCTTGCCCTGAAGAAGACTAATAGATTAGTCGAAACGTCGGCTTGAAATAAATACTTGAATGGAACATGGAATGCAAACTTTGCTATTTATGATAAATATATAATTTTCTATTACTATTATTATGACGTGTCAAGTACTTACAGTCATACAAAAAAGTCTCCATACGACAGTAGTTTTAATGTATTTTAGGAAAAATAAGTGTCTAAAACCCAATATATTTAATTTCCTTTTAATCCAAAATGAAACGCAGTATATTACGTTATTATAAATATAAAATAAATAAATAATTTATTTAATTTATTTATATTATGGGGTAAATAATAAGAAAGTGCCGAAAATTAGGGCCTTAACAGACAATTTTAATTTCATGCATCAGAAAAATTCGACAAATAATTCGGGTCTATAAGAGAATGCGTACTGTATAATATTAAAAAAAATGCTTAATCATCCCTCACAGTCTCCGGACTTTAACCAGATTGAAAATTCTTAAAATAAATAAGAAAATAAAGCAAAAAAGAATTTAAAATTAATTACAAGTAAAATGGCAGAATATAATGCCATCGGTGACCAAAACTTTGATAGATTCAACGACTCATCGCTTAGTTACTGGTGGAAAAACCAAAGGAAAACCCTCCAAATGTTATATTTGTTTATAAAACATAAATAAATGGTTTATTATTTAAATGTTTTGGTTATCGTACGGAGACTTTTTTGTCATGAAATTATGAATACTTTCAATGTTTACCCCATAATATAAATAAATTAAGTAAATTATTTGTTTATTTTATATTTATAATAACGTAATATCCTGCGCTTTATTTTGGATTAAAAGGAAATTAAATATATTGGGTTTTAGACTGCTATTTTTCCTAAAATACATGAAAACTACTGTCGTACGGAGACTTTTTTGTATGACTGCATGTATAAAGACAAAAACTAAATAAATAAATGTCTTTCCTGAAAAAGTCTTATTTTTGTACTGAAATTATTTATATACAGTAAAATTATTGAAAGAAGTCCGATCAAGGCCATCTACAAATTGTATCTATGAATTAAGATTTTGTGCTGTCAAATTTAGTAGTGTCTTTTACTTAGTTTTTATGAGGGTGCATAATATCTTGTGTACCTCATAAAAACTATGTAAATGACACTACTAAATTTGACAGCATAAAATCTTAATTCATAGATGCAATTCGTAGATGGCCTTGTTCGGACTTCTTTCAAAAATTTTACTGTAGGTATTTTATTAGAAGTACACATTATTTTGAAACGTTTATTGTTATAGTACAATTATTACAATTGTTTATAGTAATTCCTTGCAAGGCGCTTGAAGAAGTGGAATTTAAAACAGTATTGTTGGAAGTAGAGGTTAGAATAAACAATTTTCAGTTGTTCATAGCAAATATATCATGACCTGTCATAAATGTCATTCTATAATTTTTAGTTTTTACTAATACATAACTAGGGTCGTTCACAAACTTCCCCACTCACTCATAAAATGTCACTTTTAACACTTAAAAGGAAATTAAATATATTGGGTTTTAGACTGCTTTTTTTCCTAAAATACATTAAAACTACTGTCGTACGGAGACTTTTTTTGTATGACTGTATGTATAAAGACAAAAACTAAATAAATAAATAAATGTCTTTCCTGAAAAAGTCCATGGTGGATTTTTTTTCAAATAACTTATCCCATAATCAAACGAATTACAACAGATCCATGTGGCTCATGTTGCAAACATTATCCCCCTGAGCTACATTTATAATTACACTGTTGTTAAATAATTTCAAAACGCTTTATTGAAAATTCCATTGCAAAGCCTTTACATGGTTATTTCAGTGCAACAGGAGCCGGCTTGCTGTGTGCGTCTCAAGTACTTCATTCAACACCCTTGTATAATCAGTAATAAAACCCCTCTGCATCTGCATAGGCCAGTGTACGCCAACATAGTTTGCCAGTCCCTTGTAATGAACAAGTAGGGAGTTTAGCGTTGCACTTTTCACTTCTCGCAGCAGCGAGAAGGCACTTGCGCGTGAAATTACGCCAATGGAAAGAAGGCAATCAGACGACGAAAGAAAATGAGAGCAGATATCGCAAAGAAAATTTTACTGCCAGTAGTAACGCCTCGTTAGCATTACTTATACAGCGGAATAAATATAAAGCTTCGTTAGGTTTTAACAACTATAATAACTAATATATCACCATAAAGTAAGAAGAATGAAGAAGGGATATTTTGTAGCCATATACACGGAGTTTATTTTATCTACCCTTAAAAATCTTAAGTAGTGCTTTCCATTTTCATATGTAAATACTAAGGGGTGACTTGCGAAGGAAATATGGACTACTCAAGGAAGTATAACATTACTGTAGGAATTTCAGGTGTTATGGGAGAAATGGGCTTTTATGCCATTGGCAAGATAGGACTGTATTATAAAAATAAGAATGATGTTGTTTTAATTTGTTCCGAAGGCTCATTTTAGTGACAAATTATCCGCGATTACTTGTCCTTTGAACTGGATGTAATACCTATACTTTATTTAATTTCGCTGTGATCAGTATTCAGTTATGGAAAACATTCAAAATTTACTAATGCTTTTTTCAGAAGATGGTCTCCAGTGGTTAGAAAATTTGGAAATCAATATTTAAATTCATTGTATTGTAGGTATATTTTATTATTACCTCTCGCTAAGAGAGGTATTGGATTCATGCTAAAATTCGCATATCCAAATTTTATTGAATAAGCACGATTTAAGGTCCCTAGAATTCGATTATAACATTTTTAAAATGATGTCTCTCTGTGTGTGTGTGTGGATGTGTGTATGTGTGTATGTATATCTGGATGTTGTAGACACGGTTCCTCAAAAACTATAAGACTTAAAAAATATTTAACTGCAGTTTCCTCAATCTGACATTCCTGGGATTGTATGTATATTTTATTATTTTTACCTCCCGCTACCCTTGGTAAGGGAGGTATAGGGATCGAGATTTTAGTAAATGACCACGTTTTATGGTTCCTAGAATCCAATTTTAACATTTTC
Source organism: Ophonus ardosiacus (assembly GCA_943142095.1). Lineage (NCBI taxonomy): Eukaryota > Metazoa > Arthropoda > Insecta > Coleoptera > Carabidae > Ophonus > Ophonus ardosiacus. The sequence continues at coordinate 59,799,866 of OW964824.1, forward strand.
ATGATGATGTCTGTATGTGTGTAACCATTAGATTTTGGTGTAAATCGGATAAACGGAAATGGCACTTTATTTGAAGCTTATAATGTTTTTTCTTCAAAAAATACCATTAAATGGCATTTTTTCGCATTTTATTTCATTAGGAAAATTAAAGATTATTGAATTTTCTACAGGTACAAATTAATACTTTTTCTACAGAGAATTTATTTTAAAATGCAACATTATGGTTCATCACTTATTCCATGGTTACTCACTATTGTCAAAAAATGACAGCAATGTAATATTTGTCCATTTTAAAATGCAACATTATAAATAGCATTTCAGCACAGGAGATACCTCCAGAACACATCACAAATGGTGTCAATTCTTATTACGACTGACTAGAATATTGCCTCAGTGTGAATGAGGGTATTTTTTTTAAACATTTATTACATGAAAGTTATGAATTTTTGTAAGCTAAAGTTTGTTGCGCAACATTCATGTTTTGATTTTTTGTTAATGGCATGTAGGCTAATTTATTGGAAATTAGTTTTGATAATACAAAACTACAAATTTTGTATCTTGTATTTTAAAATGGACAAATATTACATCGCTCTCATTTTTTGACAATAGTGAGTAACCATGAAAATGGTGGATCATATTTTGTATGTCAAAATAAATTCCCTGTATATAGTTTACAGATGAATTTAAAAATATTTCTTTTTAATCTCGAAGACTAAGATAAACACAATTCCTTTGTTACACGGTTCATTTTTCAAATGAATGTAAATGACAGGTAAACGTCATTGTCAAAAAACTAACCACTTCAAATTAATAATAGTGACTTATTAAATAATAAAGAAAATCGTAAATAAAGGAATAGTTATGTGCAATGGAACATAATATACGTAGGTATGTATTTAAATTAATAAAAATAAAATAGCGGGAGGTTTTGTGTTGCCCACATCAGATTTTTATATGTTATAATTATGTTTGTTTTGTTTATTGCATATTGTTTCATGTGTTTTTTATTATATTGTCATACGATAAATAAATAAAAAAATAACCTAATTCCGTTTTAAAAAGTTGAATTTTACATAACTTTATGACGTTTTGATATGTCACGTTTTCCGTAATTGTTTCTGCAAAAATCTTTACATAACTGTGTTACGTAATAGTATATTACATCCGAGGTGGGAGATGTTTCATTACAGCCGAGGGCTTATGTATATGTGAGATAAAGCGCGATACTGTGATGAAACTCCCACCGAGGTTATGTATACTATTTTATTCACAATCATCCTCATTTTAAATCAATAATTTTCAAAATAAATCAATGAGTTATAACCTTTAATTTTATTAATATTTTTGACAGCTCTCTTAAAATTTGTTTAGCCTAATTAATTATAAGTATCTATGATAATGTTGCTACGCAACTCCGACATAAACATTTCCAACCCAAGAGATGGAAGTGAAATCTGTTATTTCCAACCCAAGAGATTGTCATTAAAGTTAGGAATGACATATTTCTCAATTTCCAAAAGGTTAGGAATCGGTATATTACTATAATGATTAAGAATAATAGTTATTCAACTATCAAGTGTGATAATGAGAGTGATTAATGATTGAGACATTTTAACACGTTCGCTATACTCATTCGTTAATTGTTCAGATCATTAATCTCCAATTAACACACGTGGTAGTTACAATATTTTTCCGTTGACCGTATTTTACTGAATTGTAAAATCTAATTTTATTCCCTAACAAAAAATTTAGGTTAGTATTGTCTGACACATAAGCACAGAATAGACATTCATACAGAAGCGACAGTCAGAGAGAGAAAGAGTATGCCAACAAATTTAAAGGGCTAATCGGATAAAATCGGATTGTTTCGGCATATCTTCGTATCTTACGATTCTTTGTTCTTTTCATTATCTCGACGTGAACATTTTCTGTTGGGGTCAATAATAAAAATATATTGAGAAACACAAATTGATTTCTAATAAGAACAAACATGTTATTTTTTCAACAAACGATAGGAAAAATCGTTATCATAAAGAAAATCATTATATTTCACATATTCTGGAGGAACTATTGTCTCAGCTTGTCACGCCCATGTATTTTAGGGTTATGGCTAATTCAAGCAAACCAAACACGTCTTCTCACTTTTGACATATGTCATTTTGTGAACCGTTTGTGAATTTTAGAAGTGGTGTTAGTTTCTAATAAAATGGAAAAAACGAAGAAGGTAGAATCGGGAGGACTTGTTTGTTCATATAAAAACTGTATAAGGAGATTTAAAAAATGGAGAAAGCGAAATGTAAATTTTTTTCGTTTCCGAAAGATCCATAAATGTAAGTAATGCAAAACGACTTCCATATCATGCAAAATGTATATTAACTTAATAAATATAGGTGTCAAATGTGGCTCAAGGCCTGAGGAAGAGAAGATTTGATGGAGAAGGATATTTGGGACATATTCATTGAATCTGACGTTTGTGTTTCCCACGTCAAAGATATAGAAAATTCTGCATTGTATTGAATTTGTAAAATTCACGTATTTGTTCAATAAGAACATAATTATGTGTTTATTTTATGATTTCTTCTTAATTCGTTAATAAAATTAAAATTTTAGTACTTTTGTGTTCTAATTTTTCTTTTGCCATTTAAAACAATTTAAATTTCGCGCGTAAATTTGCCAACAAATTTAAAGTTCAAGGTCATAAACATCAAATCGCAACAACAATGGTGTAGACAAGGAGTGTCGCTTCTGTATATGTCTATTCTGTGACATAAGTTTTGATAATTGTTTACCAATGGTATCTATGGTTACGTACTAAAATCGTTTATTATTAAAAATCATGCATTTATCATTAATGAATGATTTCTTATACATTATTATTATAACACGGTCAACTGATAAGTATATTACAAAATTGATAATTGATATAAAAAGAAACAACAATATATCAACAATGTCAATTTATGAATTATTGACTCACACCAATTTCTCTACATCAGAAGGAAGATCTACATCGGTTTCAAAGCACATTCAGAACTCATTTTGAATAATGATACTCATGCACTGCCGTAAGCATTAAATCAAAAAATTAAATTCATTTATTTTCACAGCAACGCTTTGGTAGAAAAACGTAGAATTCTATGTATTTTTAAATCATTTTAGAATAATTAGACAAAATTTTGTACATAGTACATTACGAAATCGTGATATTATGTTCGTCAAAGCAAACAATATCACTCTTTTCATAACAGATTATGTAAATAACTATTATGCATAATACAGGATCATAGAAGTAATCATGGAATATATTTTAATTACATGGTTGTCCAACTTTGATACGATCGCACCGAGAATCCTGTCTGTAAACAAACGGTTTCAAATACTTTATGCTCGAGGAAAATTAATGCAAAAGTAAATATTTTTATTTATCTACAGTCTGTTACTAATGGATAAATATTGTGACTGAAACAAGCATTAAAATTACTCGCATGTAAGCAAAGAACTTATACATTAATATTAATTTGTGTGTTTAGATATATTTCTACATTTTTTTATTATAATATCAATATTATTCATATCTGCCCCATGATTACCGAAATCTCAAAATGTTTCATTAAAAAGGGCGAGATAATATTCATGTTTGAGAGATAAAGGATTGAAGGATGGGTGTGCTCTTTGTATTAAGTTAGAAATAAAATGTGTATGAAACTTTACTAAAACTTATATTACTGCGAGACTTTACAACGATTCGTTTCGTGTTCGATTCTACAACTATACTGACTGAAAAAACATATGCGCATAGCAAAAAACTCCTGGCATCACTAGAGGTGCGCAGGAGGGTAAACTTTATAACTACAATAATTGAAAAGCCCTAAACAATTCACTTTTCCGTTGATCGTTAATTGATAGGTTTTATTACTTGCAAAAAATTGTTTATTAGTGACATCTATTAATGGTTTTGATTTTCTATTAATAAACGAATTACCAAAGAAATAAAAAAACTTTTGTGGCCAGCACAAGATCTCTCGCCATTTCCATATTAGGCTATATAAGTATACATATTACATTTAACATTTCTGGTACATGCACAAAAATTCTAATTACATCTATTATTAATTTATTTTTAATTAATTCTATAAAAAAGTGTCCTCCTACTCTTGTAAATATTTAAGATTTTTAAAAGCCCTCATTAATGTATCTGGATTTTTGACACTGACATTTTTCTGTCTATTACAAACATTTTAATTTTTCAACTGGTTTCCATGGAGTTATTTGGGCTGTGAAATTCATTACAATGGATTATTTTATATATTTATAATTCTCCATCTCTAAATCTATAGAAGAAGTAATAATAAAATTGTTTAATGTATCGGATAGAGATTTTTATATTCGTTAATATTAATTATAACACAAATTTCAAAAAAAAAAAATAATATTTAAAAGACTTCTTTTAAGAAACTACTACTTCCGGTTGTCCAATTGTTACCAAAACCTTTTCATCTCTTCCCACTAATGTCAGATTAAGGAATACGTAGTTAAATTGGTCTTTATTCTCACTAAATTTGAGAAAGCGTCCCGTCAACATCCAAAAGGCTCCGGAACCAGGAGTATTTTTCTCAAATCGTCAAATTTTATTCCATATTTTTTTTTTATTCTTCGAACCATTTGTTACTTTGAATTTATATCATAGGATTACAAAAATGTCTGATGAAGAAAGATATTACATCAAACAAGAATAAATGTATTGCAGATACGAATAAATAAATAAAAATAAACCACATTTTTTTATTTATTTCACATCTATTAATAGAAGTAGCCCTAGAAAATGTATTCCGGGCGCCGATTCCCCTCTCGGAGCTCCTAATTTTGATTATTTCTACAAATTTTCATATCTCTTTTTCATCGATACACTTAAATTTTTGCATCAATAGATAATAAAATAATTAAAGAAGTACCTACCAGTATTACTGGGAAAAATATAGTCTTAAATGTGAGATTCTCCATGAGAAATATTTAGAAGAATTAAGGTGTATAAAACTGGTAACCACTTTTGAAATATGGTATTAGAACAAAAATACATCATTTACTATATACAGAAATATGTCATAATAGTTTATTACTTATGATGGATGTGCTACTCTCTTTTTTACCTCCCGCTACCCTAGGTAAGGGAGGTATAGGGATCGTGCTAAAAATAGCATATAGAGATTTTATATAATAAGCACGTTTTGATGTCCCCAGAATCCGATTTTAACATTTTTACAATGATGTCTGTAGGTATGTATGTGTGTGTGTCTGTGTGTGTGTGTGTGTGTGTGTGTGTGTGTGTGTGTGTGTGTGTGTGTGTGTGTGGATCTTGTGGACACGATTACTCAAATACTATCAATCAGAAAAATTTGAAATTTTGTATACCCATTCTATACTAATATGGGAAGAGCTCATTAGTTTTTAGTGTATATAGGATAACCGGAAGTATCATTTATACAAGCTTTTAACAGTTTTTCTTGTAAAAAATTCATTGAATATAATTTTTTAGCAACTTTTACTAATTAAAATGGAATATAATGGTATAATCTTCAATTCTACGATAATAACATTTAGTAAATAACTTTAAATAACTTTAAATATGAATATATAATATAATTTATTTCCATGTATCACCTAGCTTATGAGTCAAACAAAATCATAATTTTAATGACAGGTTTGACATATTTAAACAAATGTCACTGACAGGCAGCAATTAAATAAAAATTAATAATGAAACCGTGTTAATGAGAATATAATAGTATCATATTTTATTAAGGTTTGTAAAAATAATATATTTTCCATCATACATAAATGTTAGATGAACAGGATGATCTGATTTAAATTTGCTAATTGCTATTTTTGCAGCACTATAAATTAATATTAATTTACAACTACACATTTACGAAATGAACTATGTACGGCGAAGAATTTACAAAGATTGCGTTTTAGAGCACCTAGAAGATTATGCTGATTTTTATAAGAATGTACGTGTGTGACGATTTTTCCTTAAAGCCTATTAAAATATGATCCAAAACTTCTCAAATTTGGTATTTAAAACTAATATATAATTTGAAACAACATATTAGATTTTAACCATATATGATAAATCGGTTGTAGTACTTAATTTGGAGCTCTAACAAATTTTTGAGGAAAAACAATAAAACAATCCAAAATTTCGTATTACAGACTTTTCTATTTATTGGACAACAAATTAGATTTTATTTACAAATAAAAAACCGGTAATGATACTTTACTTAAAGCGCACTGCTATTTTAAACATGGAATTGGCGGGAGGTCATGTGTTGGCCACATCAGATTTTTATTTAATGATTTCATTAGTGGCCATTATACTCCTATTCAGTCAGTTTGACTGTACCAACAAACTAGTGGAATAACTGCTTCCAAAATAGCTTCGGGCGCATGCAAAAGTGCATTGATCTTCGTGGAGAATATTTCGGAAAACTGTCTACTGTTTTATTCCAGCTCTGTATGCAAAACTTAAAAGACAACCCTCCTATATCTCCCAGAATTTAATTTCAGAGGTACTATATTAATAATTATAAAGTGCGAAGATATGTCTATTTGTATTTCCTTCCTGTTTCTCGTATTTTGCTATGTAGGTGTCTTGCGTAGAATGCTGAAAGCATTTCAGGTATTTAGAAACATCTGTAAATCATTTCTCGCTGAAAATATTGAAAGGTGTAGTGCTGGAATGATGTATGTAACTAATTTGCAATGTTTAAATGTAAATGCACGTGGTTTGAGCAGTGTTGTAAGCGTATAGTTGTTAAAGGGGTAAAGTTTGAAATTCCTCTGGAAAATTAATTTCCACGCACATTTTCTCACTGCAGAGGCTGGCCACAGGGCCACAGCCAGAGTCGAAAGCCGCTGCATTCAATTTATGAGCTCTGAATTGCAAGAAGTGAAGATACGGGCACACTACACAGACAGTGCATTACACATCATTTAAACTTAACATTGAGCATCAATTACAATTACCAGTTTGCAAATACTTTGCTCTTGCATGCATCAATAATTTAATATTGTGATCTACATAGCACTCTATTAATTTACAATGATAATCTGGATCTAGAATAAGGTATCTACAAACTAAATATTAAACATACTATACAGGATGTACATTTTATATGACCATTGTTATCTCGAAAACTACAAAGACGGGTAAATGGGCAAACAATTTCTATTTCACAAGAAAAATTTAAAGAAAAGTGAAAATATGGGACCCAACTTTTTTATTTTAAATGAGAATATATCTTTTTTATTTTCTCATTCGTTAGAGAATTTAATTCTGAATTCAATGATACAATACTTTTATACCCTTATATAACGATATTTTTGAGAAAAATGCATGTAAAGTTTTATACTAATTTGATTAAAATGGAGCTATAATAAGAGTACCATGAATGAAAAAATAAATACGTGTTAATATTTTTTTTTTACATATAATTAAAGAGCCATGAAAGAAATACGTGAATGTTTTATTTGTTTTGACATTATAATCAATTAAAAGAACAAAGTATTCACTTCTTTCTGTCAAGGCACACTAATTCTATGTAAAAAATCTGTTGTGGCCAGCACAAGACCTCTCGCCATTTCCATATTAGGCTATGTATGTAAGTATTGTATTGCACTTCACTTTCGAACCGTCGTTTTATAACAAAAAAATACAGAACTTTACTCAAATATTGTTTTTTATTGTATTTAACATGCCTTCTGCACACATATAATTCTAATTATATCTATTTTTATTGTATGAGGAAGTTTCTAAATGTCAGAGATTCTTCCAATTCATTAAGAACCTTGACTTGCTATCAAAGACCATCTACGGTTTTGCAAGTGTGAAGGGGGAAGATGTTCAGTAGGAGGGACCCTTGCAGTAAACCACGCCTAAATCCAAGCCAGACACCCGTACCAGGTAGCCACAGGCCACCCGCCACTAGCCACAGTACAGTTTGCATTTTACGTGCAACAGTCGAGGCAATAGTTGTTATACGTCACCGTAAAACTAGTAAAATCGTATTCTGGGGACCCTAAAATGTACTTATTCATTAAAAACTCACCACCAATTTTTTTGACCAGACAATACAGATGAAAGATACGCGCTATTGAGATTATTCAAAAAAAAAAAAAATTGTTAAATTTTGCTGGCGTAAAACCAATGGATTTCTTACAATTATTGATAATTATTCTTACATTAATATATTAGCTGAATTTGGAATTACATCTTTGGAAAATCGCCATAAAGTACAGTCGGCCGTTTTTCTATATAAGCTTGTCAACAATATCGTTGATAACATCAACTTACTGGGTCGTGTTAATTTCTTTGTACCTAGAATTAACTCTAGACATCGAATCCTGATCCTGTTCAAGTCTACAATGGCTAAATGTAATTATGAACTAATATCACCGATCCGTCGCCTATGTTTTTATTATAATACAATTCATTCGCCACATAATTCCATTGCTTTATTTTGAAATTCATTACCTATATTCAAAAACTTATTAACTTGTTACTTTTTATCTAACTGAATTTCTCACTAGCGTCTCATTATATACTAACAATGTAAACAATAATCTATTGCTGTTTGTGTATATATTTGTTACTTTGATTGCTACTACTCCTCAATAAACTTTGTATTTAACTTGTAATAATTTTTCTAACCCTCAGTAATTGGGACTTTGTCCTGTTGAGCTGTTTCAAATAATAAATAAATAAATAAATAATAAATACTGAAATCGCAAGAGGCAATGTGCTAGTCACATGAGACTTCCATTTGTTCGAATAACCATGTCCGTATATCCACTTTTACTTTTAACCTCCCCTCATGTTGGAAATTCAGATTAGTTATCTCTGTGTTGCGTGTGTGTGTTGTAATTAAGTATTTATGATGATAGTCCGTGATTAGCGTTGGTGGAACAGCTCGAGCTGTCTCTAGTTCCCGGGCTGTAAGTCATGGCTGCACAACCACATTCCGTGTTATTCATTTAAATAACAACCCTGGACTAAGCACCGTGTGCATTGCGCCAAGATTCATTGCAACACTACAACTATCCTGTTCCCCGCAAAGTATAATCATACCGCCGGGGGGTAAGGGTCGTATCAAATGAGATTTTAATTATTTAGTAATCAATGTAGGTTCATATCTACAAGTTTTTTAAAAAAGAAATGGAGCTTTTGTCTCGCAACAATTTATTCTTTATCTCTAATATTTTTTTGTTAATTACGGAAGGTTTTTATATCTTTTCATACTTATTCAAGAGTTAATAAAAAAGAGTGTAAAGGGTCGAAAAAGGTGGATTTACGTTTTGTGGAAAAGATAAGTCGGAAGCGCAACCTTTCTCTTTAAATAGTAAGCAAAATAAAAAATTATACCTAGGGTGCTCAAAACAGAGTTAACTGTGACCCGATTTTTTTTTGAGATATTTTGATACTAATATTAAAATATTTATTGTTTTATTGTTATGCAAATTTGTATTTGTTTAATACTTGAATTTAAAATTAAAAGAAAACATAAGTAGGTAATTATAACTAAATATAATTAATTTAATCTAAATAAACATTATCTTAAATAATTATAAAGCAATATATTTCAAAAGTTACTTTCTTCATCCTTAGCAATATAAACAAATTATTTCTCTTAATTTTACTTTTCGTCACCTTGGTAAGGAAGTATTGTCTTTGGTCAAAAAATGGGTTTTTAATTAACAAGCACTTTTAGTGTACCTAGAATACGATTTTACTAGTTTTACGATGATGTCCGTATGTGTATGTATGTATGTATGTATGTGTGTGTGTGTGTGTGTATGTGTGTGTGTATCTATGGCCGTGAGTGTGTAACAAAAATTTCTCCGATGATAACTCCAACACTACAATTCTAAACATTATAATTCTTCCGTATACCTCTTCTTTACATCTGTATAGAGATGATCAGATTTTGGTTCCCTTATCATTTTTTGACATTTTATGTGATTATCAATACAAAAGAAAACTTATTATCTATATGGTTTGATTGTATATTTTCCTTCATATTCAGTAGGTATATAAATAAAGAATTATAAAGAAATGAAGTTTCATAAATCACCAAGATTAACTATAACCATGGAAACAGCTGATATATTCAAATAATTCTAATTGACAGATATCAGTGTGAAATACAAATTACACAGTGTATGTTTGTGTTATAATTTTATTGTATTTATAGAATCTTTTCCAAGGAATTATCGTGTTACAATTTTACTGAATACCTATATAGAATCTTTTCTAAGGAACTTTTGGTATGGGTTTGAACAAAAAAAACATGGAATTGACAGAAGGAAATGTGTTGGCCACAACAGATATTTTATTTTATTACATCTATCTACAACACATGTAGACATCGGTAATGATGACGATATATTTTACCGTATAGGCGCTTACCAGGCGTCACCTCACGGGCACTCATAGCTGGTGCGGAGAGTGCACCACAGGGGTCATTTGTGTGCTAATTAAAATTGGAAATATTTGGCGTCTGTCGGGATCGAACCCAGTTCCCCCAGGTTCGCGACCAGACTCAGGCACGCGGCCACGGGACCCCATATTATTTTATTATGGTTATTAATTCGAATACCAAAACGGGTCATCGTGGGTCCGCCTAGAAAAAATGTTCAATAACTCAATAAATACTTTTTAAAATACATATTTCTATTAAGAGAGTTAATAACAAAAAAATGGGAATCGAATCAGTTTTGACACTATTTTGGTCAGGCAATGGTTAAATTCGACGTGCTCCAGTTCCGTGAATCCAGGGTTTGTTTAGATCAAGAGAAGCGAGCCATCCCAAGAAATTAGTATGATACTTGGCACTTGCCAAACCACTCGCCATGGGAATGACTAGCTTGAGCTTGCCAGAGTTCAACTTGGCGTAAGCCTTCTTGTTCGTTATCAGTAAATGTGACATGAATTAAAGGGGCAAGACAAACCGCACTCAGCTCATATTTACTTCATATCTATGAATGTGTACTTGTGTGTTTTGAAAGTGTTCGGAAAGAGTGGTGCTTCGCGATCGGTATATTTCTCAAAAAAGTGACGAAAATCATCAAAAATATATTAAATTATTTCACTACAAAATAAAAGTAAATGAAAGCAGTGACAAATTACGGCAAGCATTACCTATTGAAATGGTAGTACACTGTATTGGTAGCAATACTGCATCGTTATCAAAATTTACAAAATTACACGGTAAATAAAAACTTTGTTGTGATTACCAAAAATGAGTTCCAGCAGCAATTTTTTTTTTATCAATATAGGACCAGTAAATATAATTGTTACAGCTACTTAGGTAAATTTGCTGGTAAAAAATTGTTGTGGCAACAAATACAGTTTTGTTATACGAGTATATAACAAAAGATATTTGTTATGCGAACAAATAAAATAAGTTACCATTAAGAAGTATAAATTTGTTATACGAACAAATAAATTAAGTTACTATTAATAAATATAAATTTGTTTTGCGAACAAATAAAATAAGTTACCATTAATAACTATGAATTTGTTTTGGAAACTAATAAATTTTGATAGATATACAAATGCATTAATGAGGTAGTAAGGTAAAAATTAAATACATGCGTATGATAATAATTTTATTTATTTATAATTATAATCTATATACATGTAACAAATATTATATACAAAAAATAACATATGAAACAATAGTTACTTACATTACACAGATTTATCAGTAATCGAAACATACCTTCAAATTTCTCAATAAGACACTAATTGCCATTGTTTTAAAATATCTTTTACACAATTTTCGACAGGCTAAAACTTAACAGCGCAAGCAAGTGCGACACGACGTAGTATAGTATAACACGAACAGTGAATTATACTGTGTACCAGGGCATACCCTGCCTACACAAAAGTTTTAGTTACCTGTACAAAGTATATGGCGGGAAGAAGAATTTGTAATCTTTACAAAATATAATGTCACAGGATACAAAAAAATAAAATTTGCCCCAGTAACAGATTAAATATTTTTAATTGTTGCAAAATGATTTTGTAATCTGAACAAAGTAACAAAATGACTGCTTAGTACTACTAATAATAATTGCTACCATGACTAATATTTTACAGCAAATAATACTTTTTATATACAACAAAAATGGTTTAGTTTCGGAAACTTAAAATACAAAGTTCTTCGTATACACGGCAAAAACATATTGTTGAAATAACAAAAAAAAATACAACTAACTAAATTTTGTCCAGAATATCAATGTAATTTTTTACCGTGTACTATTTGTATTCAGAGCTTAGAAGAAAATAAGGGCATACTTTCAAATTTAATTATTTAAAATATCAATGAATCAGGAATTTGTTTTTATAAAAAATGTGCAGATATTGATGAAAATTTAACTTTGAAAAATTGGGAATTATGTTTTAAAGAAATGGGATTTTTTCGGAAAAAAAATTCTCTAATCTAAAATTAGCAAACAAAAATCGGTATTATTATTGCAGTTATCTACGACATAAATTAGCAAACAAGCACTTTTTGTCAAAAGTTTTGACAATTATTAAAAAATCTGATGTGACCAGTACATTACCTACCGCCAGTTCTATGTATTTTGTACAAATTCCACACTGAAAGTTCTTTGGAAAAAATTCTGTAAATCCAATAAAATTATAACACGATAAACTATGTAAATTGCAATCGATACTGATATCTGTCAATTAGAATTATTTAAATACCTATATCAACTGTTTGTATGATTATAGAAAAGCTGGCTGATTAAGAAAAGTTAATATCTTCATAATTCTTTAACTCTATATATGAAGGAAAACGTATAATCAAACTGTATAGACAATATGATATTCTTTCATATTGATAATCCCATAAAATGTCAAAAAATAATATTTAATTGCGTTTTTTTCAAGAAAAACTGTTATGAACTTCAAATAAGGGAATTTCCGGTTGATCAATTATAACCAAAATCTAATCAGCTTTTCATATAGATGTAAAGAGGAGGAATACGAAAGAATTATAATTTTACAATTGTAGTTTGCAGTTATCATTGGAAAATTTTTTGTTACACACACACACACACACAAGCACATAAAGACATCATCGTAAAATTAGTGAAATCGTATTCTGGAGACCCTAAAACGTGCTTATTCATTAAAAACTCCACCGATTTTTTTTTTTTTTTTTGACAATACCTTCCTTACCTAAAGGTGACGGAAAGTAAGAAGCTTGTCAAAAATAAAAAATCAATGTGAAGATTTTTCATTAATCTCAAAATGCAATATTTTCAGTGGTATAAGAATCATGAAAGACAATAAATTGGGTGTGTCACTTTTTCTTTAGAAGTCGCATGTATGTTGCTTTATTAAATAGATTGTAAAGCACTGTACTAGAGTCCATTGCGAATTGCCAACTATAAAAATTAAGTTTCGTACATAGTTGTTTAATAGGCATGTTCATTACATAGCATATAGCACTAACATGAATATGTTCAGCAGTAAACAATTGATATGTGTTTCGTATATACGCAGCGCATGCTGCCATAAAAATTACTCAAGGAGCAACTGCAGAATTTTTGATGCGCGTTTTTATTGTTAATGCCTTTCTAGCGAAACAATCGCACAACTAGTGAATTTTCGTTACTTGCTGGATCAAACGAACAGTAAAATGTAAGGCGGTAGTAAACCGTAAACGCAAAGAAGCGAAACTAACAATCCTAATGTCGTGTTAATTTGTATTGATAAGCTTACTCCACTGTCTTAACGGCTTTGGTCCAGTGGACCTTGATCTGCTGAGCTTAGGGTTTGATTAGAAAAGTTGCCAACAAAACGAATCTCCATAAATATATGTTTAATAAACTAAAACCAAATTTCGCGAACTTAAGTTCTGTGGGTTTACTAATTATTAATGCGATCATTCGGAAGTAAAATATAATTATCGCTGCTGCACGTTTCTGCATAGTGACAAATTACCGTGATCGACACCCTAGTTACTAAATTATCGGTTCAAGATGTAGTGGACTGACAGTCATAGCATGTTCCGTGTGCACTGAATTCTGACAAAATTGGAATTATCAATAGTCGTTAGTATCAACGATTGATTAGGCCATTTCTATGCCAATAGTGCCAATGCTTGTTTTGTAAACGATGTCCCATTGGCATGAAGGGGTAATCCCCTGAGAAAATGCGTCATTGCCGTCATAGTTAATGCAGGGCGACGTATTAGGCCTAGTTGACGCCATGGACTGAGACTAACCAAGCGGATAATGCAAATATACGGATCCTGCAGAAATGCGGGAATAAACACAAAGAAGAAGAATATTTTATTTGTAGGAAGCAAGGATTCTTAATATTTATTTGCTTGTATAATGTCGTGAGTAGTAAAAACTGCAGAAACTAATTGCCAGTTAACCGTGACTAATAAGCGTTCTTAGGTCCGATATTTTCACCTCACAACAATGTGGTATCGAAAAATTAACACATGTGTATTTTTACTTCCTTGTACGAAGTAAAGGAAGTATTGTAATCGCGAAAAATTTCGGTTTCCAGATTTCAACAGAAATATACATTTTGACCATCCCTGAATACATTTTGACTAATTTCGTCGTGACGTCTGTACGTACGTATCTCTCATAACTGAAAAACGGGAAGCCGTAGAAAGTGAAAATTTTGTATTTATGACTATTATAACATCTAGTTGTGCACCTCCCTTTTTGGTCATTACCTAACTTTTGGAAGTGGTACTTTACTTGAAGCCTATAGTAGATTTTAATGCAAAACTATATTAAAATATAATCCAAAACTTTTCAAATTTGGTATATAAGACTTTTATATCAATGGGAATAACATAATAGATTTTAGTTAAAATGGTCAACCCGGAAGTGGTGCTTTACTTGAAGCCTATAATAGATTTTAATGAAAAACTATATTAAAATATAATCCAAACCTTTTCAAATTTGGTATATAATACTCTTATGTCAATGGGAATAACATAGTAGATTTTAGTTAAAATGGTCTGCCCGGAAGTGGTACTTTACTTGAAGCCTATAATAGATTTTAATGAAAAACTATATTAAAATATAATCCAAAACTTTTCAAATTTGGTTTATAATACTTTTATATCAATGGGAATAACATAATAGATTTTGGTTAAAATAGTCTAACCGGAAGTGATACTTTACTTGAAGCTGTTATCAGTTTTTCTTGAAAAAATAGTGCTATTTTGATTTTAATAATAAATGCTTCAAATAAAAGAATTGAATTCTGCGTCGAAAACATCAAGTATGATTAAATTAGCTCTTTGTATAAGCGAGATATGTAAATTTAAAATTGATGTACTTTTTGGTTTCTGTAATTAAGTTTGCTATAAATTAGGACAAAAAAATACGTGCAATTTTATGATTGGGTGTGTCATAATACATATTTTAATTATTAACAAAATATGTATAGTGTAACAGGCGTACAAGGAAGTCATGTGGTGTCCACTTCAGATATTTTACAATTTAAGTTGTAATATCGATGCTGTGTTTTTCTTTTAACTGTCACTTAAATTAACTGGCTGTTTAACCGGAGATGAAAATACCGGGCCTTAATCTTCTAACCGAGATTTACCGGTTTAACCGCTATAACGAGCTAATGCAGCCAAACGGTTATCTTTTTAATCGAGTAACTACGAAAAATCGAATATTCAACTACCAGAAACCACTTAATAGGTTGACTGATTAATAATAAATATATAGGGGAATTCCGTGAGAGATGCCACATCTGGACAGATGACGCAAGGCTAGTTTTTCTAAAAATAATTATTATATGAATTGATAGTATATGCCAATCTAAAAATGTCAATGAATCGTACGTGGGCGAGCGAAAGTTTAATGCGTATGGCATGTATTTGGTTCTAACGTAGGATTACTAAGTTTTTATAAGATTATAATTTTGTTATTTGATTGGATTATCAGCTATTTATGCACTTTGCTTGTACTGCTGCGAAATGACAAGAACAGTTTTTCTATCCAGTTATCCAGATATGAATCTTTTCGGAATCCTAAAAATTCGGTTTCCATATAATAAAGCGGTATTCGAAAAATCCCATATCCGCAAACCGGAATCTAGAAGTCCGGACAGCTAAAATCAAATACCCGGAAACCGATATCCGAATCCAGGTATACTTTATCCTGTAACCGGCAAAATCGGTATCATCCAATTTTCCATTTCATCCAGATTCTGATTCCATTCGGATTCCGATTCTATCCAGTTTCCGATAATGTCCTGATTCCGATTTAATCCGAATAAATAGGATATTCGGAGTTCCAAGATTAACAATTTTTTTTTTCGAATTATGTTGTATAAAGTGTATTCTTTGATGTTTATTTAGACCTATTATCAACATATACAGTTTGTCCACGGATCGAGTTCCAAAGAGGAAAATTTTTTATTTTTTATTTTACCAAAAAATATATTCTTGATAAAAGTTTTTGCATGTCCCGACACGGCCAATTCAGTTTTAACATTTTGAAATTTTCTTTTAGTTTCAGATAAAAATCGAAAATATAATCGTTGTCAAAAGAACGAGTTTACCGTAGTCAATGTTATGGCAAAGATAATAAAGCGATCCGTCGAGTTGTCGAAGAATTTAATCAAAAGTTTCCGGATATTTACATCTCAAATAGAGGTGCACGAAAATTGGTCAAAAAATTCCATACTGGATGTAAAAAATCTGTTGTGGTCAGCACAAGACCTTCCGTCAATTCCATGTATTTTGTACAAATCCCATACCAAAAGGTCCTTGGAACAGATTCTATATAATATCATGTGAAATCGAACACGAACACATACTATTTTTTACAAATTCCATACCAAAAGTTCATTTGAAAAGGTTCTATAAATCCAATAAAATTATAACATAAAGTACACTAAGTAATGTTCTTCCATCTTCTCTTTGGCCTTCCTCTGCGTGTCACTTGCGAGCAACACTATGACATACCAATTTTAGATTCTATACTTTTTTCCATATTTGGTTTTGCACTTGCAATTGACATCTGTCAATTATTTTTTTTTGAATAATTATGTCAGCTGTTTCCATGATAAATAGCAAAGCTGACTAATTTTTGAAAATTAATTTCTTTATAATGCTTTAACTCTACATCTATTTAATGAATAATCAGACCATATAGAGAAGAGCATTTTCTTTAATAAATATAATAACAAAATGTCAAAAAATAATATTTAACTACGTTTTTTTAAGAAAAGCTGTTAAAAACTTCAAATAAGGATACTTCCGGTGAAGCAATTATAACCAAAATCTAATCAACTCTTCATATGGAAGAGGAATACGAAAGAATTATAATTTTTAGAATTATAGTATTGGAGTTATCGTCGGAGAAAAATTTGTCACACACACACACACACACACACACACACACACACACACACACACACACGGACACACACACACATACATACAGACATCATCTTAAAAATAGTAAATTCGTATTGTAGGGACCCTAAAACGTGTTTATTCATTAAAAACTTTCCACCGAATTTTTTGACCAAAGACAATACTTTCCTTACCTAAAGGTGACGGAAGGTAAAAAACCAAGATAGTAGGTACCATGACAACCCAAATATATTTTTGGGACTTTTCAAATTTTCAACAAAAACGACCAAGTTTCGATTTTTATCTGGAACTAAAAGAAAATTTGAAAATGTTAAAACTGAAATGTCCGTTTTGGGACATGCAAAAACTTTTATCAAGAATAAATTTTTTAAATAAAAACTAAAAAAGTTTTTCCTCTTTGGAATTCTATCCGTGGACGTACTGTATATTACCAGGATCTGAAAATAATCATCAAAAATAGGCACTAATGAATTTCCAAGTTATATTACTTATAGCGGGAATTGTTTCTTGATGATTATACCATCACAAAATTGAATTTGATTTTCTGTCTACGAATGCTATTTTGTAGTAATAATTAAATTAATCAATCACATTGTTCCAAAAATTTTTAGTATATAATGATGAAGATGACACAATATCATTGAAACACTGCCACAAATTCAACGATGCATTCTTTGAGGAATCATTTCCCTTTGAACTATTTTACAGAATCTAAGATGATCTGATCCGGCGTCGAATTCCGGCGATTCGTTCGGCTGTTAGAAGGATAATCCCGTTCCGGTATTGCAGTCAAATCCCGATTCCGTACATCCTTAATGAAAATACTCGTTTATTTATTTTTTACAATCATATTTATATAAAACTGAGAACAACTAAGTTCATGTGATTTATACTTCAAGATTTCTAAGACACTACATTCACACTTCTCCATAGTTTGTAAGCCCATAGTGCATGTTGTATGGTGTTGAGAGGTTGTTTCTGGTTGCAGGGCACGCATGCTCGGCGCCGGGACGCCTGCATTAGTACCGGGGCCACGGAGCGCCCGCTCCAGTCGATAGCCGGCGTCGCGACGGAAAGCACAGCCGAGAGCGTCTCCACGTGACAGTGCATAGTGTATCACGACAGAACTCACCTGCCATCACATACACACCACGGAAGACAACACCTACTGAAGGAGCCCAGGTTAGCAAAAGTTTCATTTTGTAAAAATAAGTAAGATTGTGTTTTGTGTTTTATTAAAAATTCTTGTTTTCATTTAATTTATCTCTGTCTTCTTTTATTTTGTTTTAACTTCATACAATTAAACCAATTTATGCTTTATTCTATTCTGTGGAAATTAAAATTGTATTTTGTAAACATTGGTGTAATATTATAACAAAAGTATAGGACCAACAGAAAAAGAAATGACCGTTTAAATTTTTAAATGGCCAATAATAAAATTTTGTTTAAAGATAAATTTTTATTTTATTATACCGGGTAAATATCCGCAAAGTAGGCATTTAACATGAGACAGTTTTTGTTATTTCACATATTTATGTCAATGTTTCCCCTGAAGAAGGCACCAGTTTATGGTGCCGAAACGTTGGGATTTAATATTAAATAAATACAGAACTTAAACTAAAAACAAGGTAGTATTATTCCATGAGACAGTTTTTTTTTCCAAAATGTTTGAATTCTTGTCTTTCATGACAAAATAAACAAAAATTAAAGGCACGTTAAAAATAGTATGTTATTAAAAAAATAACATCAGATTCATTGACAAATTCAGTAAAATTTTTGAAAGAAGTCCGATCAAGGGTATCTACGAATTGCATCTATGAATTAAGATTTTATGCTGTCAAATTTAGTAGTGACGTTTACATAGTTTTTATGAGGTACACAAGATATTATGTACCCTCATAAAAACTAAATAAAATACACTACTAAATTTGACAGCACAAAATCTTAATTCATAGATACAATTCGCAGATGGCCTTGATCGGACTTCTTTCAAAAATTTTACTGTACATGTTATATTGTTACTTGATTTGACATTTAATCTGACGTTAATTTTTTGAAATTATAGTTTACTAGATCTATTTTGGTTACATTTAAAATTAATGCCCGTATTCATAAACACTCGTAAAAATTTTAAACGGTTCGTTATAATATTTATCCAATAAAAACAGTCGACATTGAAAGAAAAATTAAAATTTTGTTTGACAAGTTTGATTCTATTTGTCAAAAATTATAACAAGCCGTTTTGAAACTTTACGAGTGTTTATGAATATGGGCATAAGAATGCTTGTGGCCGTATTATGGTAAAAACTGTAAGGCTGTCGACTATCATAATGTTGCAATATATACTTTGGTTGGGTGACAAGCTAGTCGCTTGCTTAGTCGGGCTTAATCGCAAGCTCAGAATATCAGCCTAATGCCCGTATTCACCAACATCAAATAAATCTTTGAATAGCTTATTCATTGAACAAGAGAAAAATATCGCATCAAAATATGACAGCTAGAATAAATAATTTCATTTGTGTTATGGTATCGATGCGATATTTTTCTCTTAATCATTGAATAAGCTATTCGAAGATTTATTTGATGTTGGTGAATACGAGCATAAGTCTTTAATTTGTAAATAGTGAACAAAATCGCAACGAAAGCAACCACTCTTATGTATAATTTTATATTAATCAACAAAATAGATGTGTTTTTGTTAGTTATTTTTAAGATTTAGATTTACAGTTTTAACCAAAATACGCCCATTAATCACCAAACATTTTGGCACCTACAAATGCAAAATTTTATGCTGTAAAATCCAATGTAAAAAGTTTAATAGAATAGATAAAGTTTAAAGAAAACGGTTACTCCATGTTAAACGTCTCATAAATGCGGTGTATAATAATATTACTAACTATGAACAATCTCTCAACTACGATGCAGATTAGACGTAAACAATTGGATACTCGAAATCTCAATCATCCAACATTTATGGCCAGTTGCACTGCTTATAGTTAAATTTTATCTGTTGGTTAGTTGAAAATATCGTATCGAAACGAAATGTTATATGGGTTGTTAAGTATTACTGTCAAAATTTCGATACGCGCTTTTTTTGACAACGTGTAGTTAAGACTTTAACTACAGGGAATTTATTTTAACATGCAACATATGGTCAGTCACTTCCATGGTTACTCACTATTGTCAAAAAATGACAGCAATGTAATATTTGTTCATTTTAAAATGCAACATACAAAATTTGTAACTAGTTTCCAATAAATTAGCCTACATACGATTAACAAAAAATCAAAACATGAATGTTGCACATCTTAACAAACTTTAGCTTACAAAAATTCATAACTTTCAAGTAATAAATGTTAAAAAATACCCCCATTCACACTGAGGCAATATTCTAGTCGGTCGTAATAAGAATTGACACCATTCTGTGCTGCAATACTATTTATAATGTTGCATTTTAAAATGGACAAATATAACATTGCTGTCATTTTTTTACAATAGTGAGTAACCATGGAAGTGATGAACCATAATGTTGCATTTTAAAATAAATTCTCTGTACCGTGAGTATTTTTTAACGTGAAACATTGGGTTTGTCATAACCATGGTTACGATTCGACATTTGATTGACAGCAATGTATTTGTGTGTCCCATTTAAAATGAAACACGGGGAACGAATTTGACATTTGATAAAACGTCAGTAGAGGTTAATTTTGTTTAAATAATTATACCTGCTTTCTAAATTAAATTTAGTGTACCTTGTGCTCGAGTGATTTTCTAACTTGGCCAAATTTCATACAATTTTTAAATATAATACTCTGTCAAATTCATTCCCTATGTTTTAAATGAGACAGGCAAATATATTACTGTCAATCAAATGTCAAGTCGTAACTCGTAGGAAAATTCAGCGGTCATCTGTCATATTGACAAGACGTCATTAGAGGTTATTTTACCTGTTTTCTAAAAATTAAATTTAGTTGCAGAAAAAATATTGTGTGCATCTTGTGCCCGAAATATGTTTAGTGCTCTCGGGTGGTTTTTTGATTTGGCTAAATTTCTTACATAATATAGTACATGTGTCAAATTCGTTCCCTATGTTTCATTTTAAATGGGACACGCAAATACATTGCTGTTAATCAAATGTCAAATCGTAACCATGGACATGACAAACCCAATGTTTCACGTTAAAAAATACTCATGGTATAAGAGCTGCAACTGGTTATTATTTTTACAAAACCAAGATTTCGTATTCATCAGATTCAACAAAAGAAACTTTAGATTTAACTTATAAGTGGGATAATGCTCATATTAATATCTATAAGTATGTATTTATTTGTTTCTGAAATGTTTTGTAAGAATAAATTCTACATGATTGAAATTTCGAATAATTGACACTAAAACTATTTATGTTTTGTATTTTTTCTCTCAAGCACTTTCTTTGAATTATTTGTGTCACTTAAGCAGTGACAGTGTTTGTCCCTTTATAATTTATATTGTTTTGATAGAAGTGTCGATAAATAAACGTACAAAACAGAAGTCATAACAATGAATTAAACTTTTACGACCTTCTGACGGGCCATTCATTATTGTTCACCTACTTAACTTATTAGCAATAAAATACAAACTAACTCCGTAGTGTAAATTCTATAGACATGTTGCAGGAACAAATATTATGATAGCGCCTCTTTGAAAAGTAAGGTTATTGTATCCAACAATTTTTAATATAAACATGTTTGTGTGGGAATATTTTGCTTATTAAAATACAATTTATCAAAACATAGCTTGTTTCAAATTATAATAATTAACCAAATTTCGCCTACGTGTGATCGTATCTTTTTGATAACGCATACGCATTAAACCCCGGGATAATTTCATTAAATTATTATTTATAGTCTTTATTAAAACTGGGCGCTTTTTAAATTGCTAATTATTTTATATCCTTAACAATACACAGCGGGGCACATTAAAAAAGCAGCCATTGTCTTCCGAAATTTTTATAACTTTTTCTCTGGGACCATTATATCGCGCAGCTCAAACATAAAAGCTTCGGACCGCGGGCAGAAAATGAACAAGATTTGACGTTTTTATTTATTTCACAAATATGTAAATGGAAAAGTGGCTAATGCAAAAAGCGAAAACATTTTATTCTACATCTTTGCTGGGCGGGCAAAACAGTATAAGTCAATTTCTGCTCAAAATGAGATAAGGGTAGCATTGAACTGTTACTCAAGTTTCAGTGTATAGGCGAAAAGTTGAAGTCGGTTTTACAATCTTTTCATGGCTTCGGTGGCTCAATGGTTAGAGCAACGCCTTTTAGTCATGAGTGTGCTCGGGGTTCTGGGTTCGAATTTCACTAAGGCATGGATGTGTGTGTATGTAATTGGGATTTAATCCTGTTGAGAGGTTTAAAAAAAAAGCTCAATATCAAATAATATATGTCATAACTCGCTGACAAAATATAAACCAATTTATACTATTGCAACTCAAGCTTAATACGAGGTGTGGCAATTAAATAACAAGATTGATCTTAAAACATTGACAATGTATAAAATTACACAAAAATATTGCCACCTTCCCCGAACCCTACACCGCCCGATGCGAATATTCCATTGCTGGAAGCAAGGCCTGCAGGCCTTTTTTGTTAGGTTGTTCATAAGCCCTGCCGCTTTTGTATAACTACATCTCGGCCCCGAATTTGGTGCCTTTTATCGCAGAATTATAATTTGGGAATAAAAGCAAGTCACATGGCACTAGAATTGAAGTGAATACACTTGATATACCAACACGGTGATTTTGTATTTCGTCAAAAATGTCTTGTCGAACAGGGCGTTGTCTTCTTGGAGAATCCATCACATTTCAGCCCTTTTTCTTCTCACCCGTGCATGAAAGGTTAGCAAAACCTTCTTGTAATTTGCTTGGTTAACGACATGCCCCTCAGGCACCCAATCCATGTGAACAATCAGACGCATTTCGAAAAAAACAATGTTGGTACACGGCCGAGGCGCTAATCGTCTCCGATCTCTTTTCTTCCTTCTTTAAAGCTTCTAAACTACTCGAAAACTTGAGTACTAGATAGACCCTCATCACCATACACATTCTTCAACAATTCGTACATTTTTGCAGCGGATTTTTTAAGTTACACACAAAATTTCATATTGACACTAGCATAATTCTGGCGGAGTACGAGAAAGTAGTTAACTTACATCAAAGGCTACTGCCGAACTGTTTGAAATTTTAACAGTGGATGGAGGGAAAATAACAAATTAATATGACATAGCCTGCAATGTTGTTAAATTTATAGAGAAGCCGGAAAAAATAAATCTCGTTATTTAATTGCCACACCTTGTATATTTGATCCAAGTGGTACAAGTACTTTTATATGGATCTCCATTCAAATGGCATGACCAAGGGCATGACGTTAGTGGTTAAGGTATACCAAAGAGTCAGCTTTGCTTTATTTTAAATCTACGTTGGCGATGAATGTGACTTTAAAGCTTAACAGAAATGCTATAACAGTACGCTGTCCATAAATGTAGAGAAGAAAAATAATTCACTAAAACTTCTACCTCTGGTAAATCCAGTGTTTAGGACCTTCTACGAATCCCGCAAGACTTCTTAAGATATTCAGGATAATCTTGATGATGAAGACACTGAAATATTTTTGTCTTAACGATAAAAATAATCAAAATCTGTATTGCCAAATTGTCATTATTTTATTTGTACTGACGAAGCTAACTTAGTAATAGTCAAAATGGTAGGTCATTTTTTGAAAATTGTTTGGTCAAAATAGTATGTCATGCCTTTTCGAAGAATAGATTGTTTTGGTTTGTTGTCCATAGTAAGTTAAGAAGCATATTATCAACCAGACAAGAGAAACAAGTGGTATGTTATAAAATTATTATAAATAGTCTTACCTATGATCATACATTTCGCAACAAAGTATTAAACTTTTATGCAGGGTGTTATGTAAGTAAGTGTACAACCTATGGTACAACTGACCCCACAGATAGTAAATCTAGCAAGAATTTTTGTTTAACATGCTTCCTACAAGAAATTGAAGCCTTTCAAATTGACCAATCATGTCATACTCGTAGTTCAAAATTCTGTAAAAAAAGTAAAAATCAATGGGTGAGATTCAGTGGGTTGTATTAGCGTGTTTTAAGCTAAAACAGTCCTTTGTCAAAAATATTTTGGCAACTTTGTAATTCCTGTCAGAAAAAAGTGAGAGACCAAAGGATCAAATAAAGAAAAAAATATTATTAACAGAAGTAAGAAAAAAAGGACAAATGTCAAAACTGATGAAAACGGAGGTTGAGATATTTTAAAATTTATTAAAATTCAGGTATGAAATATTTGACACATAAAATTTGACATATTTCTAACCTAATTTTGCAATAATGAGTTTCCTTTTACACCTTCCATTTACAATAATACTTCCTCTTTTGACTAAAGGATATCTGTATTACTTTTCCCTATGCTAAAATTTCTAAATCACAATTGAATCTCATTGATACATGTGGAAAATCTTACAATGTTGCCATATACGTAATACAAGATATAATACAGACCTTAATACAACCCACTGAATTCCACCCAATATGTTCTCTGGTAAAACTATTGATTGTCAAAGCTGACGTTAAACATTTTCTGCATTGACGTACAATTTATATTGACTGACTAATCAAATCTATGCAGACATGCATATGGTTTATGGCGAGACCTTACAAAATAGTCGTGTTGCTACAAGGAGGTACAGAGAGTTATTTCCAAATAAACGTCAATGATCTTATATGTCATTTGTGACAGGTGTGACATTTTTTCCAAAGAACACATTGATTTTTACTTTTTTTTTTCAAAATTTTGAAGTATGACGTGATTGGTTAGTTTTATATGCCTCTAGTTCTTGTGGAAAGCATGTAAAACAAAAATTATTGCCAAATTTACTATCTTTGGGGTCAATTCTACCATGGGTTAAGCGTTGTACACGTACTTACATAACACCCTGTATTGTAAACTCAAAAAATTTGACTTGTATTGTTTTGTCCGCCCACCAAAGATATACATCATTGACTGCCATTATCATTTTATATGAGCTATAAATGTAACTCATATAAAATTGATCATAAACATTTGTAATTTATATGTGTATTATTTACTGTAATTATTACTCGTTTACTATTAAAATGTAGTTTTCACATGTGTGGCAATTTTTCAGCACAATTTATGTTGAAAGCACTTTATTCGTATTTATTTAAATCCGATACTAGGATCGTTTTCGTTTAAAACCATAAAAACGTTGGAAACAGAAAACTATTAACATTGTATTATATAAACTTTTAGTCGTGGGAAGACCATAAAACTGTACATTTATTGCTAGAGAATTAAACCTAGTTTCATATTAGACAAATAATAGTACGGAACCTAAAAAAAACTATTATAAATTTGTAAATTAATAATTAGTTAATAGGAAAAGAAAATGTCTGACAATTTTGTGTCCGAATGGTTTCAAATCCTCTATAAACTGTTGATTCTTTAAAAAGCAATAACTGTATACTAATGTGTATTATTAAATGCAAGTAAAATTATTTGCTATAATGGGCGCATTCAGCATATTTCTTTGGTCACTGAAGATCTGACCGATCGGTCACCGAACAAGGAGGTCTCTGCTGAATGCACTTTTCACATTCACGTGGTTCAAACGTCAAATAATCGTAACCTTAATTTTATGATAACCTTTATGCTATTATTGCAATATAAGGAAATTTTAATAATTTGACAATAAGTTGTAGTGGTCTACTTGAGTAGTACTGAAAATCCGATTTCTATCACTATATATGTAATGTTATGTTGAAAACATATATAAAAATCTGTTGTGGCCAGCACAAGACCTCTCGCCATTTCCATATTAGGCTATATAAGTATTGTATTGCACTTCACTTTCGAACCGTCGTTTTATAACAAAAAATTACAGAACTTTACTCAAATATTGTTTTTTATTGTATTTAACATGTCTTCTGCACACATAATTCTAATTATATTTATTTTTCATTGTATGAGTAAGTTTCTAAATGTCATAGATTCTTCCAATTCGTTAACCAGATTGGCGGTATTTCTGATGGATATATGCATTTTACCACAATTTTACCAAAACAATGAGAAAAGTTAAATATACTTCCCAGAAAAAGCTATCAGAATGTCACTAAAACTGTTGATATTTGACAAGTTTGACAATGACATGTGTCATGTTATAAACATTGGAATTTGTCAACTGGTTTCCTTAGTGCCTTGGCCTCTGCGATTAGTGTACTCTATAAATTATAGTGTCTTTATCTCTAAATCTATACAAGATATAATAAAAATTTTAAGTGTATTAGATGGAGAATTTTATGTTCTTCAATATTTAATAAAAAAAACTCCCAAAAAATTATATTTAGAAATTTTTTTTTAAGAAACTACTACTTCCGGTTCTTCAATTGTTACCAAAACCTTTTCAGCTCTTCCCAGGAATGTCAGATTGAAGAAACTGCAGTTAAAATTTTTTTAAGTCTTATAGTTTTTGAGGAATCGTCCCTCCAACATCCATACATACACACACACACACACACACACACACACACATACACACATCCACACACACACACAGACATCATCGTAAAAATGTTATAATCGGGTTCTAGGGACCTTAAATCGTGCTTATTCACAAAAATCTGGATTTGCGAATTTTAGCATGATTCCAATACCTCTCTTAACGAGAGGTAAAAATATAAATTTTATTTTAAAAAAATTATTTGTTTTTTAGTAAATTATGAAAGAAAATTTTCTGACGTCATTATATTTAACTGGAGAACCATGTTTAAAAATGTAAAGTATAGATGGCATGCGAGAAAGTTTTAATTTGAATTTGACATTTTCCTCTCTCTGGTCTCTCAAATACATATATTAATTACTTTACAAATAAACACATAGGTACTTACATGTAATTTAAAATATCGATACCAAAAAGATAAATTAAAATACTAACCTCCAAACTATTGTTGAAACGTCAAACAGGAGATCTACATTGCCTGTACAAACCTTGTACAAACAAACGCAATGGCTTTACATATGCTTTACGACCATTCATTGGTGCGGCGTAATTCTACGTCATACATGGCGGGAATTCAAATAATCAAATTTCATTATTTTTTTTCTGGCAAATTAACACAAATTTTGTCAAAAGAAAAAATATGGGTAGCAAGTTTTTACCTGCTCTTTAAAAATATTAAATAAAAAAGGTACGCAAGTAGCCCATTATTTAACTTTTCAATCAATTTACTTATTGATATATCCATAATATATGACAACAAATAATTTATCTTTGGGGCTTTACATGTAAACAAATGTTATTTTGTTTTACTGCACAGATAATGGATGACATTAGATTATTTCTCCTAGCAGAAGAAAATCCAGTGAATTTAAATATTGCGCTCGTAAACAAGTGACCAAGTGACCAGGAACATCTGAACGTACGGTCAGCTGGTAGGTGACCGGTTAGTGAACGGTCTCTAGTGAACAGTGCATTCAGCAGAAAAATGTCTGCTGAATGCGCCCATTCTCTAATAGCGTATGGGTTCCCGTGGTCGCGTATCTGAGTGTCTGGTCGCGGACCTGGAGAACCGGGTTCGATCCCGACCGACGCCAAATATTTCGAATTGCACAAAAGTGACCCCTGTGGTGCACTCTCCATACCAGCAGTGACATTTGGATAGACTGCTAGATTAAATTAATTTTAAAAATTTAGCATTGCAGACACTCAGATTTTATTTTTTTCTGTGTGAACCGTAACAGATATCACAAATTACACACAGAGAGAAAAGTTTACTATTGAATGTATCTTTCTTAAGAAAAATAATTTCACGTTTTGGGCATTGCCATTAAAAAGTTATGGTCTAATTAATGTTGGGACACCTAAGTTTCATACACTAGCGGTTTACTAATAATAACAAGTATCACCTTAAAAGATGACTTATAACCATATAAACTGTCATACCAAATTTCATCCAAATCGAATAAAGCGTCCGATTATTATAAGCAAAATTAATTTTTTTTTCGAAGAACTTTGAAGCAGAATTCTGGCTAAATGGTATACTTTCCGGTAGAAGCAAGTTTAGTTAAATCGTCTTATTTTAGCCTCAGGAATCTGTGGTTAAGCCATGTCCCCCTATTTGAGAAACATCCTGTATACAACTAAAACTTTTTAACCTTAAAATATAATCATAGTTGCCCTATTAGTGTAATTTTCCAAACAAATATTAGAAAACATTTTCTTTTACAACTGTTAAAAACATCGTTATGGATACGCGAAGTTTGATTTTTTTTACATGTGAAAAATAACTAATATTTTTTCACGTATGGAATATTATTAATTATATTTATTTTAGAAAAAATATAATGCTTTTTGTAAAATTAAATTTAAAATAAATAGATTTTTCGTCTATAGAAATGCGCTTCATTTTTACAAATTTCGCATGCTCTTTTGTTAAATAACGAATGATTCCATTTGTATATAAAATATTGTATATAACACGGGAGTAAAGTGTTATTATTTGCCTTAAGCGATTGCATCCCTCAGGCTACGCCGTTATTTTATCGATATAGTAAAAATTGTTTTAAAATAGGTAT
Source organism: Ophonus ardosiacus (assembly GCA_943142095.1). NCBI lineage: Eukaryota > Metazoa > Arthropoda > Insecta > Coleoptera > Carabidae > Ophonus > Ophonus ardosiacus. The sequence goes on from OW964824.1 coordinate 59,828,959, forward strand.
CTGTATAAAAACTTAAATTTGACAGTTAATTAAAATGTGTAAAAATGAAAAACAATAATTGGATATGCAGGGGCAATCAGTGATGCTGAAAACAAAATAAACAAACTTTGTTTTGTACGTATTTTCCCGGTTTTCTCCTTTATTTAATTTTTATTAGTGATGAAAGCATTTTTTTTTTCATTAGTGAGAAAGTCTTAGAAACAAGATTACTACCTATGTCACAGTTACACAAATAAATATTTCTGTTTCTTCTGCGCAACATAAAGCGTTGCTGTTAGCCATAATTTTATATTGGCCGGCCGTGCCGCGATAAAACATAATGGAAAGTTTAATAGGCGTCTGCATTCCCTTCAGCCCCGTGTCATGTAGGACAGGACGACGCGGGGTGGTTTTATTGCGACTCTCGTACTTTGATTTGCAAAGAAAACAGATGTCGGCCACTTTAAACTCAAGCAACAGATGTATACGCTCTACAGCACAAATTAACTCTTTCAAATCGCATACAAGCACTCAAAAACTTATTCAAATACTTTTCATAATTTCATACTCGAGAATATTTTACTTTCATGTTGTAATCTTATTAAAATAGTTTGCAAAAATTAATATAACATTCAAGTTACAGCTAACGAATCTGTGGTATATATGTTTGGAATGTGTAACTAAAATTCTTGTCCGAACCGGGTATGCAATTACAACATGACAAATATGAACATAATGCAAAGCAATTATTAAAGTTTATTAGATAAATAAAATTATCATCACGGCTTTTTACCTTCCGCTACCCTACGTAAGGGAGGAATAGGGATCGTGCTAAAAATCGCAATGTGTTGTGTGTGTGTGTGTGTGTGTGTGTGTGAATCATGTGGACACGATTACTCAAATACTATCAATCAGAAAAATCTGAAATTTTGTATACCCATTCTACACTAATGTAGGAAGAGCTCATTAGTTTTTAGTATATCGGACAACCGGAAGTATTAGTAATACAAGCTTTTAATAGTTTTTCTTGAAAAAAAAAACATTGAATATAATTTTTCAATAACTTTTACTAATAAAAATTAAACTTAATGGTACAACCTTCAACTTTTATTTTTAATTTTAAATGATAATTATATAGGGTGTCTCTTAAATAGGGGAGCATGGCTTAACCACAGATTCCTGAGGCTAAAATAAGACGATTTAACTAAACTTGCTTCTACCGGAAAGTGTACCATTTAGCCAGAATTCTGCTTCAAAGTTCTTCAAAAAAAATTAATTTTGCTTATAATAATCGGACGCTTTATTCGATTTGTATGAAATTTGGTATAACAGTTTATATGGCTATAAGTCATCTTTTAAGGTGATACTTGTTATTATTAGTGAACCTCTAGTGTATGAAACTTAGGTCTCCCAACATTAATTAGACCGTAACTTTTTAATGGCAATGCCGAGAACGTGAAATTATTTTTCTTCAGAAAGATACATTCAATAGTAAACTTTTCTTTCTCTGTGTATTTTGTGATATCTGTTAGGGTTCACACAGAAAAATATAAAATCTGAGAATCTGCACTGCTAAATTTTTAAAATAAATTTAATCTAGCAGTCTATCCAAATGTCAAACAAGTAATTTTTAATGACAGTAATAATTGTTTTACGGGTTGTCAAAAATTTTCTTCGCAATATTCTAAAATTAGTAACATCCGTTACGATTACATATCTCAGCTAACTCCTAAACAAGTTGTGAAGATTGACAACTCGTTACTGTCATTAAAAATTACTTGTTTGACATTTGGATAGACTGCTAGATTAAATTTATTTTAAAAATTTGACAGTGCAAACACTCAGATTTTATTTTTTTCTGTGTGAACCGTAAGAGATATCATAAGTTACACAGAGAGACAAAAGTTTACTATTGAATGTATCTTTCTGAAGAAAAATAAATTCATGTTTTCGGCATTGCCGTTAAAAAGTTACGGTCTAATTTATGTTGGGAGACCTAAGTTTCATACACTAGTGGTTCACTAATAATAACAAGTATCACCTTAAAAGATGACTTATAACCATATAAACTGTCATACCAAATTTCATCTAAATCGAATACAGCGTCCGATTATTATAAGCAAAATTAATTTTTTTTCGAAGAACTTTGAAGCAGAATTCTGGCTAAATGGTACACTTTCCGGTAGAAGCAAGTTTGGTTAAATCGTCTTATTTTAGCCTCAGGAATCTGTGGTTAAGCCATGTCCCCCTATTTAAGAGACACCTTGTATATCAATGTATAGACAAATGTATTTATTTGTAGGTAAATAAATTCATAATTATGGAACTATCAGATCTCAGATACCTTGATTGATGAAGGTATAAGTGTATAGGCGAATTGGCGAATCGTCGGTTTTGGTTGCAATAAATGTTATATGACTGAGATTTCGAATAATTATTAACACCGAATTTACACTAGCCCTGATGCATTTGTCTATTCATTACCATGGACGTTGACAATCAGTCTTTTAATTTATTCAGACTAGTGTCAGTTTAATTAAATACCTGGTTAAATTAACACGATTGATTTTACGAATTTAGAAACTAGTCGATGGTTCCCCAGCTTCCCTGAAAAGAGTTCGTGGTCATTTTTTCACAGGTGTACTATTTTTGTTAGCAGTATTAGTATGTACTAATAAACTACCATATCTTAGAAATTCAGATTAGTTAATGAATTTGACACGTAAATTAATTTTTTTCACCTTGTATACAGGATGTTAAGGAATGCATTGGGCAAAATTTAAGATCAGCTTTATAATAAAAAAATCACTTACAAGGTCCGGAGTCATTTTTCTTTGCGGTTAACAGTTTCTTCAAAAAACATATTTTGTACACCATAGATTTTCAGGACTAATGAAATAATGTATGCCTACTAAAAAACTACTTTCCTTACCATCGTTAACACTTACGATAAAAAAGTAATTATTTCAGTAGTCCTCCAAATTTATGGTACGTTTTTTCAAAAAACGGAATATCGAAAAATAGTTGAGGAACTTTTTATTGTATTTTTCATTATAGGACTGTATTAGAATTTCGGGCAAAGCATTTTCGAACATCCTGTATACAGAGAGTAAATGTAACCTGTGACAGAACTTGTTGAGAGCAACAATATTTTTTAGTATTTTTTTCCTTCATCTTTAGGTAAGGAAGGTACCTACTGTCGTTGGTCAAAAAATTCGGTGGTGAGTTTTTAATGAACATGCACGTTTTACGATTATGTGTGTGTGTGTGTGTGTGTGTGTGTGTATAAATGTATGTATGTATATATGTATGTGTGTGTGTGTGTATGACAAAAATTCAGAAAAATTTAATTGACAGATGTCAGTGTCAAATGCAAAACCAAAGTTGAAAGTATAGGGTCAGAGAATTATGTGTGAATGTGATAGAGTGTCCCTCCAAAGAGAAGAAGATGGAAGGACTGTGTAGCAGAAGATTTGAGAGAGGAAGAATTGTGTGAAGAAGATGCGTTGGACAGGAATGATTAAAAGAGAAGAGTAAGAAACAGCGACCCCTAATAAAATACGGAAAGGAACTTTCGGTATAGAATTTGTAAAAAATAGTGTGTTCGTGTTACAATTTTATAGGATATACAGAATCTTTTTCAAGGAACTTTTGGTGTGGGATATATACAAAATACATTGAATTGACGGAAGGTTTTGTGCAGGCCACAACAGATTTTTTAGGTTAGTGATCGTCTCTAGTAATCATGGAAACAGCTTGCATCTTTTTCCTATTAATGCTTTATTGTCTGTCTTTATTTTGTATTTTTAGATAAGCTTCTTTAGTTAAATAAAAGTGCCGAATTCGACCCAATGTAAGTATTTCTCTTTCACCCTATACTTTATTTAATAACGCGGAAATATCGTAACAATTTTCTCTTCATCCTCATTGATTAGGGTGTAGTATGTGTATATTTAATCTCTGTACATAATTATAAATCCGGGAAAGTTTACAACTTCGTTGTTTTTGGAAAGAACTGACCAAACCACTCATGAAATTCCTGAAGTTTTGTTGTAAGTTGTAGGAATATTCTCTCGTTCGATAATTCTCTATGACATGTTCCATGTTAATAAGTAAGAGCGTAGTCTGGTATCATGTTGCTGGCTGGTTTTCAGCGTTTCGTCTCGTCTGTAGTCTCGTAAGACGATTCCATTGTCAGCACTGCGCTAATTTCTAACAGACCACCACGGTAATTATTCTAGTATAGAATTTCTCCCGCTGCACCAGGTGCGAAGGTACGGTACAATGAAGACGTGGTTTTTAATGCAATGGAGAGAAGTTCGTTACTAGTTGTAAGTTTTAATGCTCTACACAAGTACATCACAAGTTCTAAAGCAATTTGACATGCTGGAAAACATCCTTACGCTCTAAAAATTCTTCTGATAGTTTTAATTTAGAAACAGAAAAGAGATAACTCAAAACTAACTTCGGAAAATACGCGGCTCCTTCGCCATTTCACGAAATTTACCACTTTGAGTTTCGCAGTGTAACAAACTTCGTTGTAACTATTTTATTAATTATTTATTGATTCGCTTCGCTGAATGCGTTATATGACCGGTTGTGATCCGGACTGGTTGGGTTTAAATATGGACGTTACGTTGTTACACTTCAAAAGTATTTAGAAGTTTTAAATATCACAAATACCCGTGTAGTACTCGCTTCACGTGAGATTCGTAGAGGTGAAGCATGGTAAATGAACTTAACGATATGCGTCAAATTATTTTCAAAATATGTCATGGTTCGAAGAACGAATTTGTTGTGAGAAATTATAATTTGACAATTATACACAAATTTCTTTGATATAAACGTCAATTTATAGCCCACGGGACTCATTATAGCCCGCCGGGCTATAATGAAACGTCAAACCAAATTATAACCTACATTATAAACAATTTTAACAGGCAACATGAAAAGTTTTTATTGCAAATCGAAAAATTTTATATTCTTTACTGAAAAATGAAAATTAATATTGTGATATTTATATGGAAAGCACAGGGATACACAAAATAAAACTCAAATGACAGAACTAATAAACAAACAATAAACTGTTGTTTTCCGCGTTCATAGCAACACTAGATACTGGATGTACGAGGACAAATTCTTTTCGATACAATTTTTCTAACATTCATAATTTGAAAATTTTCGTCCGTGCATAAAGTTTTGTATGTACCACGAGCGTAACTTGCTTTTATGACCTTTGACCTTTAACTATTGTATAAACCCCAAACCAAAAATTCTTTGGAAAAGATTCTATATATCCAGTACAATTCTGACACGAACATATACTATTTTTTACAAATTACTTACCAAAAATTCCTATAAATCCAATAAAATTATAACACGAACATACATTTTGTAAATTGCACTTGACACTGACACCTGTCAATTAGAATTTTTTGAATATATCAGCCGTATATCTATTGAATATGAAGGAAAATGCATAATCAAACCGTATAGATAATAGGATATTCTTAAAAAATGTCAAAATATGATATTTAACTGCGGTTTTGCAAGAAAAACTGTTAAGAACTTCAAATAAGGGAACTTCCGGTTGACCAATTTTAACCGAAATCTAATTAACTCTTCATATGGATGTAAAGAAGAGGAATACTAAAGAATTATAATTTTTAGAATTGTAGTATTGGAGTTATCATCGGAGAAATTTTTTTCACAGGCACACATACAGACATCATCGTAAATCTAGTAAAATCGTATTCTAGAGACCCTAAAACGTGCTTATTTATTAAAAACTCATCATCCAATTTTTTGACCAAAGATACCTTGCTTACCTAAAGGTGACGGAAGGTAAAAAATGGCACACATAAGTAGAACTTTATTTTAAGAATGATATTTGAGGTTATTTTTCTAGGAAAATCAATTTAGAGCTTCGAGTAAACTGTCACTTCTGATTAACCGATCGGCACCAAATTTTAACGCCTTCATACTACATATTTTAGTAGGAAAACAATTTTCTAGAGCACGCACAACACAAACAAATACACATACATATATACAGGGTGTAAATTTTAAAACGGGTCATGAGGCTATAACATAGAAAAACAGTTTTTTAGACGCCAAAAGTTTCCATATTAATTTATTGAAAAAAGAATTAGTACATGTTATAAAGAAAAAAATATGATTTTTTTTCATATCAAACACATTAAATTTTGTTTCATATAAAGCCGGAAAATAAATTTAAAAATTTGCACAATTAAGAAAAAATATCATTAGCCGTGCAACTGATAGAAACAAAACAAAACAATTGCTGACGCTCATTAATAAACGTTTCTTGCACATCATTTGTTAAATTATTATTATTTTCGTTTTATTAAGAAGAAATCGTGGATAATTTGTGTCATGAAGAAAAATTACAAATTATTAAATGGTTTTAATTGGTTCCTTGGAGTTTGCAGTTTTTCTCATTTCTTGTAACTTATTTCTTATTACACGTAGATCATCTTTAATTTGTAAATACCTATTACAATAAATAATAATTGTTTTTTAAATAAATATCCTAGCGTTTTCTTTATTTTGTGTTATTTTGTATTAGTTCATAAATTAATAACTTTAATCTTTAATTGTCCCCTATCAGGTTAGTAAAAAATGACAATGTTTTGTTACTGTCAGTTTCATGGCTAATGATATTTTTTCTTATTTGTTCACATTTTTACCTCCTGCTACCCTTGGTAAGGAAGGTATAGGGATCGTGCTAAAAATCTCATATCGAGATTTTAGTAAATGACCACGTTTTAAGGTCCCTAGAATCCATTTCTAACATTTTCACGATGATGTCTCTATGTGCGTATGTGTATGGATTTTGTCTCCGCTCTAACTCAAATACTATCATTCAGAAAAATTCTGTAACCTTGTATTTTTACCCTATTCTAATATGAAAAGAAGCCATTAGATTTTGGTGTAAATCGGATAACCGGAAATGGCACTTCACCTGAAGCTCATAGTGGTTTTTCTTCAAAAAATACCATTAAATGCCATTTTTTCGAATTTTATGTCATGAAAATTAAAGATTATTGAATTTTCTACAGGAATACATTAATACTTTTTCTATATATATATATATATTACAGATAAATTTAAAAATTATTTTCTTTGATAGTCGCGAAGCCTAAGATAAAAACTATTCCTTTGTTACACAGTTCATTTTTCAAATGAATGTAACTGACAGTAAATGTCACTGTCAGAACTTATCACTGCAAATTAATAATAGTGACATTTTAAAAAGAAAATAGTAAATAAAGTAATAGTTTTCTGCAATGGAACAGTTTGCAGCGTTGGTAAATACGTAGGTAGGTATGTATTTAAATTAATAAAAATTAAATAGCGGGAGGTTTTGTGTTGGCCACATCAGATTTTTAAATTTATTTTCTGGCTTTATATGAAACAGAAATGTAATGTGTTTGGCATTAAAAAATTCGTAATTTCTTTGTTTATAATATAATAATTATAAATATTTTTTCAATAAATTAATATAGAAATTTTTGGCGTCTAAATAACTGTTTTTGTATGTTATAGTCTTATGACCCGTTTTAAAATTTACACCCTGTATATATATTCACCCGAAAGACATGATAGTATAAATGTTAGAATTAGATACTTTGTCCTAAACGTACTTATTTACCAAAATCTCTGCCTTGTAAAAAAAGCAAATTTCTCATGCAGACATATAATAAGCCGTGATGTTTTTATATTTTAATTATAAATGTAAATGAATAAATGTATCATAATAGCTTTCTGCTGTCTGCCATGAACACAGATTACTGTAAGTTTTTTTCATTAAAAAATATAAAATAACTTTGTTATTAAAAACATAATAATATTTTTTATAGAACATAATAAGCATTACATTTTGCCATGAACGAATCATGAAAAATGTGTGTTACTCACCGTGATGTGCCCTTAGGTAAACGGTGAAATATCTTGAATATTGACGCTATCTGGTTGCATCAGAGTTCATTTGAAAGTAAGTGGAGAGCAATAAATTCCTCGGGCACGGAACATTACATCCAGTCATGCTTTGCTGCCTGTTCATCGACCAATGTAAATGACTTTTAGATTCAAATTTAATTATTTTTGTAGATAGTTCCACAATGACTGCAGAGCACATCTTTTTGCTATAACAATAACATCCCCACAACTATAAATCTGCTTCGTCTGGAAATAAAACGTTTCGAAATAAATTTGAATAATCGAAGACTTATTTTTAAACATTACTCTCTCCTTGTTATCACGTGTAGGATCTCAATTACTGGTAAACTGGTTTACGATTTAACGGTAAAATAGTGAATAATTGCGCTAAAATATTTATCGGCTATACAACATTTATCGATAAATTAGTAATTGGTACTCGTGTATACCAATATACTAGAAATCTATTACCAATATAGGAAATAAAATGTTAATTTTTTACCTTCCGTCACCTTTAGGTAAGGAAGGTATTGTCTTTGGTCAAAAAATTCGGTGGTGAGTTTTTAATGAATAAGCACGTTTTAGGGTCACTACAATACGAATATACCATTTTTAAGATGATGTCTGTATGTGTGTGTGTGTGTCCGTGTGTGTGTGTGTCCGTGTGTGTGTGTGTGTGTCCGTGTGTGTGTGTGTGTGTCCGTGTGTGTGTGTGTGTGTGTGACAAATTTTTCTCCGACGATAACTCCAATACTACAATTCCAAAAATTATAATTCTTTCTTATTCCTCTTCTGTACATCCATATGAAGAGTTGATTAGATTTTGGTTATAATTGATCCACCGGAAGTACCCTTATTTGAAGTTTTTAACAGTTTTTCTTAAAAAAACGCAGTTAAATATTATTTTTTGGCATTTTGTTATTATATATATTAAAGAAAATACTCTTCTCAGTTTGATTATACATTTTCCTTCATATTCAATAGATGTAAATTTAAAGCATTATAAAGAAATTAATTTTCAAAAATTAGTCAGCTTTGTTATTTATCATGGAAACAGCTGACATAATTATTCAAAAAAATTTAATTGACAGATGTCAGTTGCAAGTGCAAAACCAAATATGGAAAAAGTATAGGATCTAAAATTGGTATGTCATAGTGTTGCTCGCAAGTGACACGCAGAGAAAGGCCAAAGAGAAGATGGAAGGACATTAATTAGTGTAGTTTATGTTATAATTTTATTGGATTTATAGAACCTTTTCAAATGAACTTTTGGTATGGAATTTGTAAAAAATAGTATGTGTTTTTACATGATATTATATAGAATCTGTTCCAAGGACCTTTTGGTATGGGATTTGTACAAAATACATGGAATTGACGGAAGGTCTTGTGCTGGCCACAACAGATTTTTTTAATTTTGTTATAATTACTTACCTATTTATTTTAGAGAAAACTTACAAGTATAAAACTTGTTCAGAATTAATAACTACACAATATGAATCTAAAATGAATTACAATTTTCATTTATTTACGAAAAAACGTAAAATAAAATATACAATTTACAGCATATATCAGAGTGCCGTGAAAATAGTGATCTTTTGTTTGTTATTAGATCTGTCAAGCAAACAATAAATAACTTCGATTGAATATTTCTGAAGCTGTAGTTGGTGATGAAGTATTTAGAATTCTTGAATAATAAAAGTTTGTTTATTAAATAAAAAAATGCGACATTTCGGTTGTGGTTACGGCTATTTTCAAGTCTACAGAACTATTAAGAAAGTTAGCAATGTAACTATAAGAGAAGTTAAAACAGTTTTTACTAGTGGTGGGATCCGGATCCGGATAGTTTCGGTTTCGGATTCAAAAATATCAGGATATCCGGATAATTGATTGTTGAACTATCCGGATCTGAGTATCGGATTTTGGATCCGGATCTGACTATCGGATTTTAGATCCGGATCTGAGAATCGGATTTTTGATCCAAATCTGAGTATTGGATTTTGGATCCGGTTCGGAATATGAGTATGATTATCGGATTTTAGATATGGAATTTCGTAATCTGCATCGGTTCTCGAATTCGAATATTTTCAGTATTGAACCCGATGAGAATATTTGAATGTATAAGTATTATCATGGAGTTTCAAAATCAAATAAATCTGATTATGAAATAATCCTTAATAAATTTTTGTTTGATATACCTAGTTAATAGAATTGGATCCAGAATTAAAATTCGTATCCGGATCCGTAAACAAAACATCGAATCCGGATCCAGATCCGAATCCAAAAGGGATCCGGACTCAAATCTGGATCCAAATCCGAATTAAATTTACGGATATCCGCTTCAATATCCGAACATCGGATATCCGAGGAACCGGATATTTTGAGATCCGGGTACTCGGATCCTAGTTTTGCCGGATCCTCACAGCACTAGTTTTTACTTCTCGCTAAGAGAGGTATTGGAATCATGCTAAAAATCACATATCCAGATTTTAATGAATGAGCACGTTCCAAGGTCACTAGAATCCGATTTTAACATTTTTACAATGATGTGTGTGTGTGTGTGTATGTGTGTGTGTGTGTGTGTGTGTATGGCTGGATGTTGGAGGGACGATTCCTCAAAAACTATAAGACATTAAACCTGTTTAACTATGAATTCGTCAATATGATATTCCTGGGAAGAGCTGGAAAGGTTTTGGTAACAATTTAACAACCGGAAGTAGTAGTTTTTAAAAAAAATTCTTTTAAATATTATTTTTTCAAAATTTTTGATATTACTAATTTTGAAGAACAAAATTCTACATCTGATATATTTACTTTTTTAATATATCTTCTATAGATTTAGAGATAAAGAGGCTATAATATATAGAATATCGGGATGTAATAAGTCGAGTAGGCGAAACTAAACTAAGGAAACCACTTGTTCATAATATAGTTTGTAAATGACACATGTCAGTGACAAAAATCAACAGTTTTAGTGACATTCTGATAGCATTTTCTGGGAAGTACATTTAATCTTTCTTGTTGTTTTATTAATTACATATTTGAAATTATAGGTAAAATGCATATATCCATCATAAATATCGTCAATCTGGTTAATGAATTGGAAGAATCTCTGACAATAGGAACTTCCTCGTACAATGAAAAATAGATATAATTAGAATTATATGTGTGCAGAAGATATGTTAAATACAATAAAAAACAATATTTGGGTAAAGTTCTGTAATTTTTTGTTATAAAACGACGGTTCGAAAGCGAAGTGCAATACAATACTTATATAGCCTAATATGGAAATGGCAGATTTTTATAAATTAACTTACCAATAGTGAAAATTGCATTACATTAAAACACAACATGATTTCCTATGTTAAACGCTTGTGGCCCAGTTTTGGTTTTCCCCCGTAGAGAATTTAGTGTTTTACAATTTTAATTTGAAGCTTCTTTTTACCTAAAATAATTAGGGAAGTGTGAATCCATATGTTAAAGTCTTATGTTCAGAACTACCAGTCTCCACTCTATTTTAATGAAAACTCGTCCAACAAGTGTCGAAGCAGAAAGTTAGACTTTTTTCTTCAGCTGGTTTGTTATGCACAAAAATTAGATCAATGATTAAGTTTGATTATGTCACTTGATTTTAACGATGATTATATCTCAATCATTTAAAAATAACATCATACACCCTGGTTCACAATTTAATACTAATATAATAAGTATACCTATACATCCATTATAAACAAGTTTAATAATTGTGTGTTGTTGGTGGTAAAACAAATGAGTCCTCTTAGATAGAATGTGTGGCATGTGTAGGTGTGTGATTCTCACATGCACGGCATTTTTGCGGTTGGGAAATTGAGAAGAAACAGAAGTTCTTGTCGGAGTTAATCTGCAATTTTTATGTGCTACCTGTGGCATACCACACAACCAGGACCAACTACCCAGTAATGATTTACTCACCCGACATCTTATAAGATAATATTTTTGCAACGCCCTCCGCTTTCTTGGTTTAGATTTTTTCTGCTTTTATTATAAAATAAATAGGTCATTAGTCAAGATAATGAAAATATATGGAAATAATGAAAGGTTAGAGGTTAAAATAATTTTCTAATATGCTACAACTAAAAAAGGAAAATCCCTTAACCTTAAAAAAACTATATACGTGTTTCAAGAACTATGTTCTCATTATCAGTAGAAATTACAAAATAATAAGACAGAGAAATTACGATTACTCAGCATGTAAATCATGTCAGAGATCAAAATAGCTCTGAGGAATAATAATAATAATAATAATAATAATAATAATAATAATAATAATAAAAATAATATTTGTAATTGTAAAACTTGTACATTTATGAAACATGATACCAGTTAAAATGGTTGCATCCGAAGCGCACCAACGTAACCGTGATTTTTCCTCGGTTTTGTCGGTAACTTCTTCTGTCTTTTTTCATAACATGTCAGATTTTATAGGTTAGTGTGGTTAGATATTATTTATTGACTTTTTGATGTTTGCAACTGTTTTCTACGGTTTACATTCTACGTATTTTAATTTTTCACTCCATAATTTAGGATTATGAAAAACGATAGACGCAATGTTTTGATAGAAAACTTTTGGGTTACCGCGAAAGAAATTGAACTGTTCCAAAAATACTAGTCACGTGACTACAACCAGTCGGTAACCGAAACCATGGTTTTGGTTATTATATTTTATTTTTGGAATATACCCTAATTGTACAACGCTTAACCCATGGTAGAACTGACCCCATATATAGTAAATCTGGCAATAATATTTGTTTAACATGCTTTCTACAAAAACTGGAGGCCTTTAGAACTGACCAATCACTACATAGTTCAAAATTTTGTAGAAAAGTAAAAATCAATGTGTTCTCTGGAAAGAATATTGATTTGTCAAAAGTGACGTTTAACGTTTTCTTTTTTTTGCATAGACTTACAAATTTTATATTGTTTTTTAGATATTCTCAAAATGCCATTTACCTTCACCAATCAAGAGTAATGGTTTATGGCGAGATATTACAAAATAGTCTTGCTGCTGCAAGACGGTACATAGAGCTTTTTCCAAACAGACGTATGTCATTTTTGATAGGTGTGACATTTTTTTCCAGAGTACACATTGATTTTTACTTTTTTACAAAATTTTGAACTATGACGTGATTGGTCAGTTTTAAAGGCCTCTAGTTCTTGTAGAAAGCATGTTAAACAAAAATTATTGCCAGATTTACTGTTTATGGGGTCATTTCTACCATGGGTTAAACGTTGTACACTTATTTACTGTACAGGCAGTGGAGTCATAGGTGAGTGGATACCTAATTGTGTAATTAAGATTAAACAAAGTAACTGCCTTATTTTAACTCTTAAGGCTCATTCACAGCACTGAAATTATACTTAGAAATTATAATTATAATTAAAAAATATAATTAAAAATTATACTTAAAAATGACCGTCTTAAAGCATGTTAATTAGGAGTTCACTTATAAATACAAATTATAATTAATATATTTTGACATCTACAATATTTTTGTTTCTTATTATAATTTGATATAATATTAGGTCTGTTTGTTTCGTTACTTTGCGTCTACGGTTTACTGCGGCGCCCATTCACTTTACATGGACATGGCAGTAAACCGTAGACGCAAAGTAGCGAAACGAACAAACCTATTGTCAATGTCACTTAAGATTCAGCATTGTATATTTATACAGATTGTTCATTTTGATTCTTTATCTCTTCTCTAGTCCTTGCTTTCGTGGAAATGAACATGAGTATGGAAGAATTTATTTCATGTATTGTGGAAAATTCACATTTATGGAATAAAAAAGACAATAATTTTAAGGATACCATTAAACGTGGAATGAAATTGGAGCTAATTTCAAAATGACGAGTATGTAATTTAATTGATAGGCAAGTAAAGGAATGAATCGTCGTTTTAATATATATATATATATATATTTAAATTATTTATGTTCGTATTGATGAAATTAATGTCAAATTTGACTTGACCAAATCGTATTTGTAATATTTTGTTCAATCTGATTGGCTCACTTATACTTATAATTATAATTACAAGTGAAATATATGAAGTTTGCATAAAATTCTTATTTTAAGTTATTTTAAATTAATTTCAATACTAACTTGAAGCTTTCGAACGCTGACATTTGAATGCATTGACATAAACTTATATTTATAAATATAATTATAATTACTAATTATAATTTCGCTTAATTTCAGTGCTGTGAATGAGCCTTTATAATTTATATTTTGGGATGGGACATAGATCCGCCTTCATATATTTTTTTTTTTTAAATTTATTTATTATCAAAATCTCGTGTGCGTCTAAATATCCATTATTATTAATAGATTTTAATAATTGTATACTAAAATTGTCATTTTATGATTGTTAATAAACATAAGTTGTGTTACGCTAGAATTATCAGGATTACCGGTTTTTAAATGATAGAAATATTGTTTAAACCGATTATTAATTTATCTTTTAGTTTGACCGATTTAAACTTTCTTACAATATTTACACTCCATTTTACAAATGCCGGATTTTTTTATTATTTATGCCCATATTTATAAACACTCGTAAAGTTTCAAAACGGCTCGTTATAATTTTTGACAAATAGAATCAAACTTGACAAATAAAATTTTGATTTTTCTTTCAGTGTCGACTGTTTTTATTGGATAAATATTATAACGAACCGTTTAAAATTTTTACGAGTGTTTATGAATACGGGCATTAATGAGTTTAATGTTTTGTAAGTTACCATTAAATTTTGATTTTTAAAATTTAAAATCATGCAAAATTCATTTGAATTATTAGAGCTTGTATTTCCTCGTCGGTGGTGAGCAAATTGCAGGGACAGATTACGCTATAAAAGTTTTACTTGTCAAATCATAAATTGATAACTGACATACTAATTTCGTTGGTTGTATAAATCTATTGTATTTTATGAACATTCACGACAAAAATTAACAATGACATATATAATTGTGCCCAATTTTATTGACAACTGACTGACATATACATACGAGTCTAAACTGATAATAGTTCGTCCGATTTATATTTTCAGCAAACTACAAATTCTACGCAAGGCTACTTTAAAATATGTGTGTTAAACTTTCAAAAACGGAATATCTTATTCGAGTATTCCGCCTTTAAATATTGGGTTACATTGTCTTTATTAGTAATATCAGCTTTAATTCTATTAGACATTGGTATCCACAAAGCTTGTTATTATTCTATATATCTTGTAAGGTAGGTTTTACTTTACCTACTTAATTTTTACTAAGTTAAGTTGTTTTTTATTGTCCCATAATTAAAGAGTCTCGATTGAAAGTAAATCTGGACAAGATGACTCAATAAATGTCGGTCGAACTATTATTACCTGTCATTTGGCCCACAGTTTTTACCCCTCACTAAAAAAGGTATTGGATTTATCCTAAAAAGTGCATATCCAGATTTTAGTGAATAAGCACATTTTAAGGTCACTAGAATCTGATTTTAACATTTTTACAATGATGTGTGTGTATGTGTGTGTGCGTGTGTGTGTGTATGTGTGACTGGATGTTGGAGGGACAGTTTCTCAAATTCTATAAGACTAAAGACCAATTTAATAACGTATTCCTTAATCTGACATTAATGGGAAGAGCTGAAAAGGTTTTGTTCACAACTGGACAATCGGAAATCTTCTAAATGTTATTTTTTGAAATTTATGTTATTATAAATATTAAGAATAAAAATTCTCCATCCGATACCTATATTGAAAGTTTTTATTATATCTTCTACAGATTTAGAGATAGCGAATTATAAATATATAAAATAATCCGTTGTAATGAATCTCACAGCCCAAATAACTCCATGGAAACCAGTTGAAAAATTAAAATGTTTGTAATTGACAGAAAAATGTCAGTATCAAAAATCTAGATACATTACTGAAGGCTTTTTCTGGGAAGTACATTTAATATTTCTGATTTTATTGTTAATTAAATATTTGAAATTATAGATACATGTATTACATACACGCATCAGAAATACCGCCTATCTTGTCAATGAATTTAAAAAATAGAAGGGAACTTATTTATAGACTGAATTAAAAAATTAAACAATATGATAATAATAGATGCAATTAGATTTTTTGTGTGTAGCGAGAGGTCTTGTGCTGGCCACAACAGCTTTTTTATAGTTGTGGAAATTCTCTTTACCATTTCTTAAGAAAATATAAATTTGTACTCCTTTGAAATTGAGCCATTATTTTGTCATAAGGTGGAACAGAGAACAACTATTAATTAAACTCTTTTGACACAATTTTCTCATTCTTCCTTTTTTTATAATGTTACCAGATATGTTTAAATACCTAAGACAAAACAATATAAAATGGAACATTTTAGCGCTGTTAAAACTAGAATAAAACCCAGCACTTTCATGAAAAGAAAACAACATTAGCTCATATATCATTTAATGTAATTTGTTCAACAAAAAATCCCAACGTAATGGAACTCTAGGAATATTTTAACAATTCTCTCGGACGTTCCTGGAGTTATGGAAAAACAGGATAAATCTCGGAAAATCTGAAAACGGGTCATCCTTGCAATAACAAGTAATGAACTTTATTATAAATTTCTAAATTATAGTTTCAGTATCAACATTTTAATTCTGTTATCTTTGTAAGTCAAAATTCTTTTTAGAAATAATAATCATTTTTCCTATATCTCTGTTTAGTCTAGATGTCAACCGCGTAGACATTTATTGTTTTGACAATTAACCATATAAGTTATTGCCTATGATACGTGCAGTCTTGTTATTTAGCTATGGATGCTACACCCTCGCACCCTTAATCAGATATACATCTGAAGAGATAACCCTTTGTTTTAAGGCAGTCGAGATTAAAGACTCAGACAGGACAGATATGTAGTCGGCGGTTTGGTCTGGTACGCGTACGCGAGTACGCGTAATTAGGGTTACAATATAATTATGTAACAGTTTAGTTTGTGTTCAGAGTGTAAATAATAATTATAAGTTAGTGTTAATGTAAATATGAGTAAATAAAAATTAGAATATAGAAATATTGTGTGTGCCATCCACCCAAGATTATGTTCATCATCAATCATCAAATGTAAGTGACAGTGAGCGTAAGGGTAAAGAGTAAACAGAATCATCTGACTCTCCCTCCCCCCCTGTTACACAGTATCACCTCCAACCGAGGTGATACACTTATATAATAAACTATCATATGGTGATTACTTTGTTGATGGGGTCCCGTGGCCGCGTGCCAGAGTGTCTGGTCGCGAACCTGAGGAACCGGGTTCGATCCCGACCGACGCCAAATATTCCGAAGTGTGAGGTGACGCCTGGTAAACGCCCGCATGGAACAAATATGTCATCATCATTACTGATATCTGCGATAAAGCAGATTGTGGCACACTCAGAAATGGGTAATATGCCGTGATGATATATTTTTTGATTACTTTATTGATACTTCATGTCTTGACACAAAAATTTAAAGTTCTATGCGATTGTATTTCTATTTTTCTTGATTTTAAAGGCGCAAAAATGCGCGTGGCACCTCCACCAATATTCGCCTTCGGGTTGCATGAAAAATTTATTTAGTAGCAAGTCGTGAAAAACTGACAATTTCTCCCACAGTTCATAGGACTCCAGAGAAACAGCAGGTGAACATTTTTTCCACAAATGTTTTTTCCAAACATCCTAGAAATATATTTCTGTCTCGCTAAGCTAACAAACCGTAAACGTTAATTTAATTTCGGGTCGTAATGGATCTCGGAAATAGTTTTATTATAATACGATCTGAGGTAATTTCCATGAAACCACATTCGTGACTCGTCTGATTAGAAGCTAATCAGATTTCCACATAAAAATACGCAGACACAGACATGAAATTAGAGAAAATTACGGAAGCGACTGCTCCGAAACAAATGCGGCATCTTTTTTTTTATTCCGTCTATTGAAATATGCATAGGGTGTTCCAATTTGTATGATTGTATGAATAACTCTATTAGTTTTTGATGTTTAATCAAGAAATTAAACAAATATCATTAATTTAATCAAACTGAGTTTAATTTCGATTGAACTATGGGTTACCATCAATCAAATTACATACACATAAATTGCTCAAATTCATTATATTGTACTCAATCTAGTAAAATGTTATTTGCCAACACATATACTGTAATAAACCTCGACATATTTATATGGCGTGATGCATTAGAATTATGTACATAACAATATCATTACTGTTTATATTTTCAGTCAAATACAAAAGAGATAACGGGATCGTAAAAAATTACGCATTGAGGTTTTAGTTCATAAGCAGATTTTAACCTTTTATGGCCGTTTGCAACGCTTCTACTTAAGTATAACTTAACATTAAGTAAAACTTAAATTTTAAAAATGTATTATCGCGTGCCTGAGTGTCTGGTCGCGAACCTGGGGGAACCGGGTTCGATCCCGACAGACGTCAAATATTTCCAATTTTAAATGGCACAAAAGTGATTCCTGTGGTGCACTCTCCACACCAGCTATGAGTGCCCGTGAGGTGACGCCTGGTAAGCGCCCACACGGTAAAATATATCGTCATCATTACCGATGTCTACAAGTGTTGTAGATACTGGCACACCCAGAAATGGGTAATACACCGTGATGATTTATTTATTTATTTACTTTAAGCCTCAAATTTCTGTGGCTTAAGATGCACTTATCCTTTAAGATGAACTTTGACATTGGATGTGATATTTTTTCTATGATGATGAATTTTAATTTTAATTGAAGTTTTACTAATACTAGTTTATCACAAGCAAGATCAGTTTATTGAAAGGAAAATCCAAATATTAAACGATCTGACACTTTTACTACCAGATTCTCCAATTATGAGTACTTTGCGCTAGCGTTCACCTACCAAAGTGCACAAATTTTATTACGTAGTTCTATAAAGTACATGCCTATGTCTATGGTGGCGCCATAGTGCATAGAGTTAAGAATATATAATATAGAGGAAATGTCAAACTAACTGCCTTCC
Source organism: Ophonus ardosiacus (assembly GCA_943142095.1). NCBI lineage: Eukaryota > Metazoa > Arthropoda > Insecta > Coleoptera > Carabidae > Ophonus > Ophonus ardosiacus. The sequence goes on from OW964824.1 coordinate 59,847,943, forward strand.
TGTAATACTTAAATCAAAAACGTTGACTTTGTAATCAAATCCTATTCTTACGTCAGTAGAACTTAAAATTTACATGTGCAATAGAATAAAATTTAAGGTGAACCGTAACTTTAAGTAAAACTTAGCAAAGTAGAACTTAAGGCGATTGCCGGTGCTACGCTAAACAGCACTTTAGTAGAAATCAAACTACACTCGTAAATATTAAGTTATAACTTCAAACTTGATACCATTGTATAGTAGATAGATAAATGCATGGGGCTGACCAATTATTTTGCATAATTATTAATTTCTTTTGAATTTAAATTTAGTTCAAAAAACATCATAAAAATAGCTATTTTAAAATTTATTTTTAACATGATAACTGTACTTTATACAAAAAATGTTTGGGTCACCTCCATAGCGCCCACCTTTAGTAGTAAGTCTGAGAAAAAAATCTACATTATCTCTTTTAGTGTAGCAGTGATTTGATTTCTACTAAACCCCTTTTTGCCGCTTATTTCAGAAATCGGAACGATAGACTATGGAGGAGAAAGTGTTAGGATAATATGTTCCCCCTCTACTACACACATCTCCTCTCTCACTCCAACAATTTTCTTCACAACACGGGCTGAGTTTTCCCCTTATGCTTTAAACAAGGACAAACACATATAAAAGCAGACAGAGAGAAATGAACTTAGCAATCTTAAAAGTAGTGGGGGAACGTAAGAAGTTTGTCTGCACTAGTGTCATACTAGCTACAAAACTGATTTCGCTGAGCGACCGGCAATGCTCTTAAGATTACATCAGTGTAAATGGTCATTAGTGTCCAAGAATATTTTCTTTCAAAATCCCATTTAAATTTATATTTGCCATGTTTAATAACATAATGTAATTAATTTAATTTCATTGTTTATAAAATTCCTGAGGGTACTAACGAGTTCATTAACTTTGAGTCTATTAAACAAAAATCAATAATTTGACTAAATATTCATCATTTGTTTTATAAATAATATAAAGCAAATATATATTTATTTGATCATCTATGCTTCAACAATATCAATAGGTTTTGTTCGCATAACAAAATATGCAACTAATTACTAATTTTTCAGCACGCGTTGGTAATTTGAAACTGGTTTCAAACTAATTGGAAATTTTTGGGTTCTGCGAACAGAATTAAAGGTTATTGTTATTACTACCATCTGAAATGAACAGAGAGATTTTTTTTTATCTTATGTTGATTATTGTTGGCATAATAATCAAATAATAAGCAAATAATAATTTTACTTTATTGTTTATTTAAAATTCATTTCCTATGTTTATTTCTGGTTCCTTATATTTACACTCTAGAATCTACATGACAATATTGCAAAATTTAGTGATTTGGAAGAATTTATAATAAATATTAATATTCGTTTTCTCTTGTTTTGCTAGTTAATTACGACAGTAGATGACTTTACAATAGCATGACAGTGACTTTTATAAAACATGTTCAGTGCGTTGCTTAATTTTGTTTTGATTGAATTAAAAGTACTTAATCTCTGATTCCGTTGTTCGAAATTTGTAGATTAAAAATTAATCTAAATATAAATCGAGAGTTCAATAAATTCTTTCTCAAACTAATTACTTTGTGAGTACTTTAAAGACACTTTTCGTCTGAAACACATCCATAATTTTATATGATACTAGTTTCTAGTAATTGGTGTAGATAACATATTTTAAAATTTATGTTATTTACTATTTTCTTTTTAAAATGTCACTATTATTAATTTGAAGTCATTAGTTTTTTGACAGTGACATTTACTGTCAGTTACATTCATTTGAAATATGAACTGTGTAACAAATTATTGTGTTTATCTTAGGCTTCGCGACTAATAAAAAAAATTATTTTTAATTTATCTGTAAAATATATAGAAAAAGTATTAATGTATTCCTGTAGAAAATTCAATAATCTTTAATTTTCATAAGACATAAAATGCGAAAAAATGGCATTTAATGATATTTTTTGAAGAAAAACCAATATGAGCTTAAGGTAAAGTGCTATTTCCGGTTATCCGATTTACACCAAAATCTAATGGCTTTTTTTCATATTAGAATGGGGTATAAATGCAAGGTTTCATAATTTTCTGAATGATAGTATTTGAGTTAGAGCGAAGACAAAATCTCTACACATACACACACACACACACACACACATATATATATATATAGACATCATCGTGAAAATGTTAAAATTGGATTCTAGGGACCTTAAAACGTGGTCATTTACTAAAATCTCGATATGTGATTTTTAGCACGATCCCTATACCTCCCTTACCAAGGGTAGCGGGATGTAAAAATGGATCATGTAAAGCAATAGATATATGCAAAGGAACTTAATATAGTTTGTAGGTATGTATTTAAATTAATAAAAATTAAAAAGCGGGAGCTATTGTGTTGGCCACATCAGATTTTGGTTTTATAAATCGTTCAAAAAACGTTGCGCTAGTATGACATATGATAATACATTTAAAATTGGAACAATATGCAAATACGGAAATTAGTAGCATTGGGAAATATTATTTATTGAAAATAATAAAAATTAAATAGCGTGTGGTAATGTATTGGCTGAACAGTTACTAAGGTCATAAACAGCCGATCGATTTTGACGATATTGAATAATGATGATTGATGGCAACATTAACATCCACGCCCGAGCGGGAAACGAACCCAAAACTTATAGATTGCGAACTGACATAGCCCTTAGTCGGCAGTCATTATTATTTACTACGTATTGAGCTTGAGCGCAGTGTATGTGGTTTTTGATGGAGTACGTCGAAGATTTAAGTGTGTTATCGATTAGGGAAGTGTATATTGCCATCGTCATAGGTAGGTCAAGTTGTGCGCGGGTGGCAATTTGTATGCCATCGTCGCATCTGCACAACAACTTCGTTTCCTATAATCTCGTTAGCGGCGTGATCGATGACTTAGATTCGCTACACCTATAACTACCATATTACATGAGAAATGGCCTCCATTACTGCAAACACACTCTTGAAATACTAGCCCTGTTGCATACACAACTTTCAGTAACTAACACTAACTCCACTTGGAATAAGTGAAGCCAATCAGAACGGTACAAGGTCCTTCAGTTCTCTAAATGCCAACAAGTTTTAGTTGATAACGTTTTCTACATTTAATGAGGAATAGCCTCAGGAATATAGTTTACTGGTTCATGTCTAACGATGAGCTTACACAACATTAATTTTAACAGCTATTTAATATCCTGTATATTGTTTCACAACTTCTGGATAAAAATAAAATGGAAGATACTACACGATGTGCTGATCACGAATCAAAAGGAATTTTTTGAAAATTCAAAAAATTGGTTGCACTTATAATGGAGGGTGCATTTTTAGTGCCATTGGTTTATTTACTATTTTGTAATATGACAGTAATGAAATAAATTTGAAAATAATACAAGCAATAACTTGCCTAAGCCGCCTCGGTGGTCGAGCGGTTATAGGTAGCTAGTGTTTCACAAGACAAGATTTCTTGTCTTGCTAGGCTATTTCTTGTCTTGTCTTGCAAAACAAGACAAGAAATTTAAATAACTCTTGTCTTGTGTTACTCTTGCAAGCAAAAATCTTGTCTTGCTTGCAAGACTCTTGCATATTTCTTGTCTTGCTTATTTGCGCGTGCGCGTAGTGTTAGTGTTACATTATTTAGACTTGTTGGGGTTCCCCTATTAGCTGCCAAACCGTTGGTTGTTATATTGTGCAGTCATTGTCAAAAGCTAGTTGTTTTTAAAATTATAGTAGTAAATATATTATCATGTTCACTGAAACTGAATCTGGTATTTAACACTTTTATATTAATGAGACTGACATATTAGATTTTTGCTAAAATTAATAAACATTAAGTGGTACTTTACTTGAAGCTCTGGACTGATTTCCTTGAAAAAATATGTTATATAATAAAAACTTCTCAAATTTGGTTTTAAAACTCGTATATGATTGAAAACAACATATTAGAATTTGAGTATATATGATAAATCGGACGTAGTTCTTAACTAAGAGCTCTTAACAGATTTTCAAAAAAAAAACTTGATAAAATATAATACAAAATTTCTTATTAAAGATTTTTCTATTTATTGGAACAACGAATTAGATTTTGTTTACAAACGATAGAGTGATATTTTATTCCAAACTCATTGCAATTTTAAACATCGAATTAGCGGGAGGTCATGTGCTGGCCATATCAGATTTTTTATCTCTAAATCTATAGGAAAATATAATAAGAAAATTTAAATTTGTCAGATTGAGTACTTAATGCTAAATTTTCAAAATATATTATTTAGAAGATTTTTTTAAGAAACTACTACTTCCGGTTGTCAAATTGTTACTAAAACCTTTTTAGCCTTTCCGATTAATGTCAGCTTAGTGAGAGGTAAAACCAATAATAAAATGTTGATATGCTGAATTATAATATAATATTGCAAGAGTGCAAGAATGCAAGAAAATATTAAAAAATCTTGCTATTCTTGCACTTTTCTTGCAGGCCAGATTCTTGTCTTGTCTTGCAATAAACTATTCAACTCTTGTCTTGTTCTTGTCTTGCATTTTCTGCAAGAACAAGACAAGAACAAGAAAATTTGCAAGACTCTTGTGAAACACTTTCGCCGCTCGTCTCTGGGGTCGTGGGTTCGATTCCCACCAGGGGCTTGGATGTTTGTGTATGTCCTAAATTACAACGAATATAATAAATTGTCATTGGCCAATCGGCACTTTACCGAAGGCCAGGGTGGTAGAAAAAAAAATAACTTACCTAATATTGTATTTAATCAAATTAATTAACAGCCCGATTCACAAAAAGGTTTAAGCTAAGTCTACTCTAATTTTGACAGTTCATATCATAAAATATAGTCTAATCTATTCCTAGTATATACCTTTATTAATAATATCATGAAAATGAAATTTTAAATACCGGAATAGAATAGAATTCACTAATCCAAAATGAGGATTAGCTTAAACTTTTTTGTGAATCGGGCTGTTAATGCCTGTGATGCCCACTGCCGCAGTTCGATTGTTTCTTTCGTTTGGTGATAATCGTGAGATTAATTAAAAAATGCCCTACGAGTACAGTGATAGTGAACGCATTAGTTAAGGGTAGCTATAGGTACATTTTTTTTTATAAATAATGTATTCAACATCTTTGTTTCTCTATATTTTGATAATGGAATCGAATTTTTACCTCTCGCTAAGAGATGTATTGGAATCATGCTAAAAATCACATATCCAGATTTTAATGAATAAGCACGTTTCAAGGTCACTAGAATCCGATTTTAACATTGGATGTGTGTATGTATGTATGTATGTATGTGTGTGCGTGTGTGTGAGTGTATGGCTGGATGTTGGACGGACGATTCCTCAAAAACTATAAGACTTAAGACCTGTTTGACTATGAATTCCTCAATCTGACATTCCTGGGAAGAGCTGAAAAGGTTTTGGTAACAATTGAACAACCGGAAGTAGTAGTTTCTAAAAGAAATTCTTCCAAATATTAATTTTTGAAAATTTTTGATATTACTAATTTTGAAGAACAAAATTCTACACCTGATACATTTAAATTTTGTATTATATCTTTTATAAATTTAGAGATATAGACGCTATAATATATAGAATATCGGGATATAACAAGTTCAGTAGGCGAAACTACACTAAGGAAACCAGTAAATTACAGATTTCAGTGTCAAAAATCAACAGTTTTAGTGACATTTTGATAGCTTTTTCTGGGAAGTACATTTAATCTTTCTTATTGTTTTATTAATTAAATATTTGAAATTACAGGTAATATGCATATATCCATCAGAAATACCGCCAATCTGGTTAATGAATTGGAAGAATCTGTGACATTTAGAAACTTCCTCATACAATGAAAAATAGATATAATTAGAATTTTATGTGTGCAGAAGACATGTTAAATACAATATTTGGGTAAAGTTCTGTAATATTTTGTTATAAAACGGCGGTTCGATAGCAAAGTGCAATACAATACTTATATAGCCTAATATGGAAATGGCGAGAGGTCTTGTGCTGGCCACAACAGATTTTTATAATTTGTAATAATACTGTTATAAAGAAAGATTTTGTTTGCACTTCTTTAATTGAATATTAATTTAAAAACTAATATAAATACTTCAATCTATACGGGAGATAAAAATTGATACATATGTATATGTTTTGTCTTTGTAATTAAAAAATCAAAAAAGTTGAATTACGCCGAATGTGGTTGGTCATAAATAAAATGTTTTTATTGTTTTATATGTAAAATTTTCTGTTGAATTCAATTGTCAAATAGAAAATATAGCATTCCATTTTAAATAAAACAAATTGAGGGCTACTTCCGGTTAAATTGGAAATGCTTTTAAAATTATTTTATTTGAAATATGCATGTCGCAAAATCACTGGATACTAAATTTTATTTTCCTAGATTTTAAAATAAAGGTCTCGTAAGTTCGTCGTGGAACACCCGTATTTCAAATTTCAAGTCACAAGTGATGACGTCACTAACAACGTTTACACTGCTTAAACATTTACTACAAAAATAATAAATATAAATACATCATTACGGCATATTAGGTACCCATTTTCCAGGTGTGCCAGTCTGCTTTAATCATAGATATCGGTAATGATGATGATATATTTGTACCGTGCGGGCGCTTACCAGGCGTTACCTCACGGGCAGTCATTGATGACGTGAAAAGTGCACCACAGGTCTCTTTTGTGCCGTTCAAAATTCGAAAATATTTGGCGTTGGTCAGGATCGAACCCAGTTCCCCAGATTCGCGACCAGATAGTCAGGCAGGCGGCCACGGAACCCCATCAAAATATCAAGTATGTATATCATTAATTATTATTACAAGGGAAAATAAATTTGGATTAACGAGTATAAATTGCAAAGGGTGTAACTGCGAAAATATAAATTAAAAAATATGACAACCATCAATTGCTAATAGAGCCAATCTGCCCCCTGGTTTTAAAAAAATATTCTGGTTTTATCACACTTTATTGTTTGTTTTATCTAGCTTCTAACAATTGCTGTGAAAAGTTACTAGATATGTGTCTGTTTCACTTGAAAGGCATTAAAAATTCTGCAGTTACTCCCGGAGTGGATTGAGTGGATTTTCTGGAAACACTGACGGCAGTAAGTTTGGATGCATGTGAGAAACACATGTCAAATGTTTATTCCCAAACATCTTCACATTTTGTTGTTTCTAGTTAGTACCAGAGTTAACATAAACGAGTTGAAGGTATTTTTTTGTCAATTTTGTTTTTCGTCGATTACGATGATTACGATGATCAACTGGTTGCAGAATGGAAAAATTGGAAAATAATATGCCACGCAGTAACGTATAAATTATTTATTTCCTGTCATCTTCATGGCTTGAAATAGTCAGTCATGTAAATTAACATGTGAATCCCCTATACGACCCATTGGAGATGTCCAGGGGAAATTAAATAAATATTTACTAGAATTTCTTCTTATACTTCTTTTAAGCTACCCTTAACTAGACGACGACCATATTCTATTCGCGCAAACCTTTTAAGCTTAAGGGCCACTTACCAACTAAGGGAGGTTAATTAAGTGATACCGGTGCAAATGGGCATAAAATTCTCAAATAAATATGGCCATTAGATAAATATAAAGGAAGTGATGTTTTAGCATGTATACTTACATTTTATAATAGGTACAAACTAGGAATGACGATCGGTACCCGGGTACTCGGAACCTACTCGATGATGTACCCGGGTATAAAATTTCTTACCCGATTACCTGAAATATACCCGCTGTCCGTTAATTATCCGATACCCTTTAATTACCCGAACAGTTTTCAGCTGCCGGAAACATTGTATTTAAAAGCAGAGTTTTTTTATTAGCATATCATAATTAATTTATGTCAAGTATAGAGTATATTATTTATTTGTATTACTTCTTATTTAATAAATATATGTAAACAATAATAATGAATTTTTTTCACTACTAGCCTAGGAACTCACTATTATTTACCTTTATTTGACATGAGAAATTGTTTTTCACTACCGCTTGCTTGTAACCATGGTAACCTAGGTCAGTAATAAATTATTATTAAACTTGGTCTATAATGCAAACTGTCACTTTTCAATAAAACTCAAGCCTTCAAATCCAAATATTATTTAACTCATTAAACTCAAGAAAGGTGTTTAGTATATAATTTAAACTTGCCACTTAATTTTAAACTGACCTACGCTGCTGCATCGCCTGGCCACTGTGCTGTTTTGGTAAAAATGTGAAATATTTGCAGATGTAGAAATGAACAAATCACTATTTTTTTGTATTTGTAGGTAAATACATTTCAATAAATAAATAAATAAATAAATATATCATCACGGCATATTACCCATTTCTGAGTGTGCCAGTATCTACAACACATGTAGACATCGGTAATGATGACGATATACTTTACCGTGTGGGCGCTTACCAGGCGTCACCTCACGGGCACTCATAGCTGGCGTGGAGAGTGCACCACAGGGGTCACTTTTGTGCCATTTAAAATTGGAAATATTTGGCGTCAGTCGGGATCGAACCCGGTTCCCCCAGGTTCGCGACCAGACACTCAGGCACGCGGCCACGGGACCCCATCAATCACATTTCAATAGATTTATTTAAAAATAATAATAAACTAATAAGGCTGCTGACTGTAACAGCATAAAGTGTTTTTATTAATTAATTAAATGAAATACAAATCAAGGCCCATAAGTGAGGTTATCAAACCAACGAAATGAGCAAAACGTCAGATAAAAACAAATGCAGCCTACTTTGTTTTTGTGAATATTAACAAATCAGTAACGTTATTATTCATGTCAAAATAATTGTTATCAATAAAAAAAAATTCAAAGATGATTTATGTGCTAGTAGTGAAAAAAAATAGTATATAAACCACGGTTGGGAAGGCGCCTTGTATCCCTCGGTCTTCGCCCTCGGGTTACAATAGATGCTGGGTCAATAATGATTATCTTCTCAACCTTGGTGTATAATATACTATTATTAAAAGTAAACTACTAATATAGGGGTAACTGGTTAACGAATTATGTATAATAAGTTCTTAAAGAATAACGGGTAATTAAAAGGTATCGGGTAATTAACGGGTAAAGGGTACTATCCGGGTAGTTGTTTCGGGTACTCGGGTACCAAAATTATCGGAATTCGTCATTCCTAGTACAAACTAATGGATCCGTAGTCAAATAGAAACTATAAAGAAAGAAAATTAGTTCAAATATCGTATTTGATACTAAATATCCCTAATATGCCCTAAATATCTTTGGTATGTAATGCACTTGAATCCTTATATTATTCAACAAGACTTATTATTGTAACCAGGGCGACAACAACGGTTCTCTAATGCAGCCATCATTATCATCATTATCATCAGTGGCGTGATTGCACAAGATGAGATTTGTCCGCAAGTCCATGGGTTCTAATTTCGTGACCACTTTGTACTACTACAGTTAGTTCTTAGTTGTGTTATTATTGTTTGCACGGGGATGCCGTTATGCAACCAAGACTATGAGGTGTGGCTACAAAATTACGAGATTGATCTTAGAACACTGACAATTTATAAAATTATACAAAACAAATATTGCCACCCTCAGTGTACTCTCCTCTCCGAACCCTACGCCGTCCGATGCGGTTAATTAATAAAACAATAAGAAAGATGAATGCCCAGTTTCATATCCGCTTGTTAAATCTTAACAATTTGTTAAATAATTTAACAACTAATTAAGTACGAACTATTGTTTCATCAACAAATGCTAGATTTAAACTATGGTTAAATGGTTTGCTATTTTAACAACAGTCTCGGGTCTTGTTAAATTTCTAACCAGTTGCTATTTATGATATCTGTCACATATGTGTAATCAGAACAAAATATTTATTTTGTCCTTTCCGTCATAAATTAATTTGCAACAATTAGCTGTGTAATTTAAAATAAAAATATATTCATTACATTAATTTCAAAGAAGAAGAATTTTTAAAAATTGATATTCCATATCTGCGAAGAGAAAGAGTATCCAGAGATCGAGAAAATCCTTTTGAATTTTTTGATGATCTACAATTTAAAATGAGATATCGACTATCTAAGGGCACCGTTCTGTTAATTTTGGATCATATATATGAAAATTTGAAATCATACACTGAAAGAAATCATCCAATTGATCCAATCAATCAGTTATTATTAACATTAGGGTTCTATGCAACTGGTGCTTTCCAGTCTGCCAATAATGACATTTATTATTAATAACTATGAAATTGGTTTTTATATTACTAAAAAATACAATAATTCCCTAAACAAATTTTAACATGCATGTTGACTAACAACAGTTTAAAATTGATTTGTTAATTTCATGAAACATCATAAAAATTGAACAAGTTGTTAATTTTGAAAAGTTGTTAACTAACACAAGATTAAACAATCGTATATGAAACCGGGCATAAATATACTTCCCAGAAAAAGCTATCAGAATGTCAATAAAACTGTTGATTTTTGACACTGACATCATTTACAAACTATGTTATAAACATTTGAATCTGTCAACTGGTTTCCTTAGTGTAGTTTAGTCTCTGCGATGTATTACATCTAATTATTCTATATATTTTAGTGTCTTTATCTCTAAATATATGTATATAAGATATAATAAAATTTTTAAGTGTTTAGATGTAGAATTTTATGTTCTTCAATATTTGTAATAACAAAAATTTCCAAAAACATTATATTTAGAAGAATTTTTCTAAGAAACTACTACTTCCGGTTGTCTTATTGTTACCTAAACATTTTCAACTCTTCCCAGGAATATCAGATTGAGGAATTCATAGCTAAACAGGTCTTAAGTCTTATAGTTTTATACACATACCCATACACACACACACACAGACATATATATATATATATATATATATATATATATATATATATATATATATATATATATATACACTGACATCATCGTAAAAATGTTATAATCGGGTTATAGGGACCTTAAAACGTGCTTATCCACTAAAATCTTGAAATGCGAATTTTAGCATGAATCCAATACCTCTCTTAGCGAGAGGTAAAAAGTGAAATTGCATCCAACAACGCATAATAATTAATAAGGCGCTTGTCCATTTTAATTTGATGCATTGTTTGAAGAATTCAGAGTATGTTGATTGTCGTTGTTATGTGACATGGTTGCTCGGACCGCAACGTTGTTGTCGCCGGCGTCAGCGCTTGTTTCATTTGCATGGCGGACGTCGGCGTCGTTATGCAAACATCGGGGTCCGGACGCTGTCCACTCGAACCACTCCTCGGCGACAGATTGCCATTGGCCTGCCGCAACTGCAACATTCAACCGATTTACTGCCTACACCATCATCGATAGATACGATAGGGGTAGAGGCTATTACCCGCAGATATTAAAGGCAAACGACACTAAGTAAACATTTTACAGAACGGATGTAGTAGAGTAGAGAGAATGCAGGAGCAGCTCCTGTATTTTCAATAGCTTGTTATATAACCTCAGAGACTTGTATAAAGTGGCGGCTCGAAGGAATTTATTGAGATGGGGATGCATCAATAAAAAAATCTGATATGGCCAACACAAAACCTCGTGTTATTTAATTTTTATTAATTTAAATAGATACCTACCTATTTAATAATGCTGCAAACTATATTATGTTCCATTGCATATAACTATTGTTTCATTTACGATTTTCTTTATTATTTAATATGTCACTATTATTAATTTTTATTATTATTACATCGATCAGACTATCCTCAAGATCTTCCGATTCATCACGTTCTAAATGACCTCCCGCCGAGACGTTTGAAGTCAAGACAACCAATATGGGACCATGCAGATGAATTCAATTTTAATATTAAAGATGAATGGCGACAAAAGTGGAATGATGCAACAATAAACCATCAAGGAGTTGTCGTTCCTACTATTAGACTGCCAGGTTTTGAATTAAAAAGGAGTCTGTGGTCGAAACTTAACAGGATAAGAACTGGACATGGGAGATGTAACCAAATGTTGTACAAGTGGGGTCTGTGTAACTCTCCAGCTTGCGACTGCGGAGCACAAGTACAATCTGTGGAACATATTATTCAAGAGTGCCCTTCTAGAAAGTACCACGGATCAACCGCAGATTTTATAAATGCCACTCCTTCTGCATTGATTTGGTTGGAAGACCTAGATATACAATTGTAGTATACTATGTTTTTTGACGTTTTAAATATTATTATTTATATTTATATATTTATTATATATACATTTTTGTCGCTGTAATGCTATAAGCAATAATAATAATAATTTGAAGTAATTAGTTTTTTGACAATGAGGTTTACCTGTCAGTTACATTCATTTGAAAAATAAACTGTGTAACAAAGGAATTGTGTTTATCTTAGGCTTCGGAATTAAAAAAAGAAAAATGATTTTTAAATTTATCTGTAAAATATATAGAAAAAGTATTAATACATATCTGTACAAAATTCAGTAATCTATAATTTTCCAATGACATAAAATGCGAAAAAATGGCATCTAATTGCTTTTTTTCATATTAGAATAGGGAAGAAATACAAGGTTTCAGAATTTTCTCAATGATAGTATTTGAGTTAGAGCGAAGACAAAATTCAGACTCATACACACACACACGCACACACACACATGCAGACATCATTGTGGAAATGTTAAAATTGGATTCTAGGGACCTTAAAACGTAGTCATTTACTAAAATCTCGAAATGTGAGTTTTAGCACGATCCATATACCTCCCTTACCAAGGGTAGCGGGAGATAAAAATACTGATTGAAACTATTATTCCTACTGTTAATATAATGAAATTTACTTATAGATGCGTTTTAATATTAAGTGTCTTTAACATGCTAAGATAGCACACTATTTTAGAATATTCAGCACATTTATTATATTTTTACCTTCCGTCCGGAAAGTATTGTTTTTGATCAAAAAAATCAGTGGTGAGTCTTTAATGAATTAGCACGTTTTAAGATCCCTACTACACGAATTTACTAGTTTTAAGATGACGTCTGTATGTCTTTCTCTCTATGAGTGTGTGAGTGTGTGTGTGTGTGTGTGTGTGTGTGTGTGTATGTCCGTGTGTGACAAATAACTCCAGTACTACAATTCTAAAAATTATAATTCTTTTGTATGTCTCTTCTTTACATCCATATGAAGGGGTGATTAGATTTTGGTTACCTTTATTTTAAGTTTTTAACAGTTTTTCTTAAAAAATCGCAGTTAAATATTATTTTGTTGGCATTTTATGTTATTATAAATATTAAAGAAAATGCTCTTCTCTATACGGTTTGATTATATCCTGTACATAGGTGTTTGACATTTGGATAGACTACTAGATTAAACTTATTTTTAAAAAATTCACGATGTAGTCGCTCAGGTTTTATTTTTTTCTGAATGTGTTAACCTGATTCATAGTGCAGAAAGTGCATGACCAAGTTTCAATTTATCCAATAAATAATTTGAAATAATTGACTTCAGTAATAACTTCATTTTAACGCTGAACATGGAAGAAAAGGAAACTCATATAACTGTGTAAAGTTTTTACTATTGTAGAAGTTCTTGTATGATTGATTTGTTCTATGTAGAAGGAATCCTGCGAGAAGGAGTTACGGCAATTCATATATAAGATGTTGAATAATGGCTGCAAAACGTAGGAAAATTAGGTGACCCTTTTGGACAAAACAGCCCAACAAAAAACCTTTCATAAAACACTTCCGCACAAAACACACCCAACAAAATGTCCCAGAGAATCAATTCCCAATTTACCTATCCAAAAAAGATCGTTTTAACTTTCTTGTATTGGTTTGATTTCAACGATGAATAAATGGGAAAAATGTTTTTTCTATAAAGTTGCGTAGCTGAGTGCGCTACTTGATGGGATGTTTAAAAGGTCCGGGTTCGAATTTGACCTACGTCAAACCTGAAAATTATTCCCAATTTTCAAGTAACACAAAAGTAATCTTTGTTGCTGACTGTGAACTAATATACTTAAGCTATATTTATAGGCAATTTGGAGTCTTCTTCACATAAATACAACTCCGAATGGCACACTTATGACATCCATTAGTTTGCATGGCAACACTTTAGAATAACAAAAATGAATTATACAATTTGATTTAGGCTGTGTCCGATGTTGCACTTTTATCACCCTAATATCTAAATCCTAAATTTATATGCCCTAAATCTAGTGATTATTTAGGATTTTAGGGTTTGCAGAAGAAGCGGTTGTTTGCCATTTATTATCCGGTGAGGTTATAATCGCTGCGGTGATTCTTTAAATGGCTGAACGTTACAGTTATCTTTCGTTTTTTCTGCACCATGGTAAACAATATATCTATCTTCGTGCAACAATGAACAAATTTCTGGACTTACTTCTTACTATACTCTAAGAAATTTTAGCCGTGTAAAAACCGATTTGATAATAGGCGAAATGTATTAATGTAAAAATCAACACTAAATTTTGTAAAATTTGCTAATTGAACATAACAAAATGCAGTCAAAATTGTAGTGGTAAATAATTTATAATACTTTTACACTATGTATAGTAATAATTTAAAGAAAATTCATTCTACACTCTGATCAGTTTTGTCGAGTTCCTAATGAAACATGTTAAAAATCGCACGGTAGTTTAGTTCAGTTTAGTTTTTTGTGGTACTTCGAAGTGCTCGGTTGTATATTTCTGTGTTTTGTGTATTAAATGATAATACAAACTAACATTTAAAGTGAAATACAAACATTTGTGTAAATGTGATTTCTTAAATGAAGGCATCAGGTATGAAGATTTCCCATTACCTGGTAGGTACAATTACCATCATTTAATCTACGTGAAATGCGTTCTATACATGAGATCGTTCGAACATATTGTTTTTATTTATTTACAATACATACCTTCATACATACATATATGTATGTATCTTGTAACAACATTAAGTGGCCTATTCAGAGAAACACAGTCATAAAGGTTGTTACGGATATAAAGATTGTTATCATAAAGACATTTGTAACAATCTTTATGAATTTGTCAATTCAGAACCTACGTCGGTATTATTGACAATCTTTACAAAATAATACTTGTGAATGAACCAGATTATTTGACAATAGCTAACTTCATTATGCATATATGAACTTAATCTAACCTTATATGTCAACGCTTTATTCTTTTAATAATGTGTTGCCAATTATATTTAAAATGCAAACATTCTGCCAAAACAACTAAAGATGAATATGGCATTTGTGTCACATTTGAAAACTTCTAAATTATTTAGAACGGGTATGTTACTTCCTACCACTGATTCCAACGTGACTGAAAAGTTATGGAAAGATTTTTTTTTATTTTGATTGAAGAAAAAGCACACATTAGCACCAGAATAAATAACAAGGTTTTCACGAATACCTACCACAGAATATAATATTTTCAAAGAAATATATATTTACGTCAAAAGTAAGTTTCGTCCACGACGGTTTTTATCGTTCTTATTATCATTATTTAAGTCGAAGCAGGATCCATGCGAATAATCAACTGCATCCTGCTAATATTTAGCAGAAAGGCCATTATTAATAATATTTGATTGATGTAATAATCTGTCACATGTCAAATATTAGAAATAACAACGTGATAACAACCACAAATACATAGTTTTAGCAGTCGTTATGATAAAGGCTGTCAAAACACGTAACAATTGTTGACGGTAACCACCTTCAGTACTGAGAATACCAAATTTGATTTTAACAATCTATCTATAAGTTTGTTATATTGTTGAATTTATATAAGTGAATCTTTAGTATGCGGCTTGGGTATATAAATTAATAAAAGTCTGGCGCATCAGTAGTAAATTTCCGAGTTGATGGTTTTCCAATGGCCAGTGGACGAGGACATGATTCAATGCATAAGCGATAGCCAATACATCAAGATATGAGCGCGCGTTTTTACCCCGCACACGACAATAAATAACGCGCTCCCTCTGTGTAGCGTAGCTAAACGTTTGTGCTGTGTTTTTTCATTTCCACCCGCAATTCTCTATAGTCAAATCCCAAGTTGTTTAAATTTGCTTGGAGTTAAGGAAGTCTGAAGTGGTTAAGTCAATATTTCAAAAAGTAGAATGGCGAAGGCCGTTTGTGTGTGTGGGGCTCTCGAACGTATTTATTTGATCGCAAGGCAAGCGTACGCTCTTGACGTTTCATTGTATCTGCAGAGATCTCCGTCCGTCTATTCGACCCCTCTCAATTTAATACCGAGGAAATAAAAATACCTAATCCCCAACTCTAAAATAATACCACCAATTTCAACTAGAAGCTCCGGCTCCGCTGACTTTTATTCTATTTATTACTATTTCAAACGGCTCTTCAATATAGAAAATAATCTTCACTATTTTCTACACAACAAACTGGGACAAGCAGACGTTAATACTATTCATTTCTCACAGCCCGAGTTTAAATTCGATCGACGTAAAACGTGAAAATAATTTTTTTTCGTCTTTTTAAAAAAGTACACTTTTTACCTCTCGCTAAATGAGATATTGGATTCATGCTAAAAGTCGCTTACCCAGATTTTAGTGAATAAGCACGATTTAAGGTCCCTATAATGTGTGTGTGTGTGTGTACGTGTGGATGTTGGAAGGGCGATTTCTCAAAAATTATAAGACATAAGACCAGTTTAACTACTGATACCTCAATCTGACATTCCTGGGAAGAGCTGAAAAGGTTTTGGTAACAATTGGACAACCGGAAGTAGTAGTTTCTAAAAAAAATTCTTCTAAATATTATTTTTTGAAATTTTTTGATATGACTAATATTAAAGATATTTACACACCAAGTGAGCTAAGGTAATGTTTATTATACAGTATGTCCACGGATCGAGTTCCAAAGAGGAAAAACTTTTTATTTATTTTACAAAAAATTGAATAAACAAATAAATATATCATCACGGCATATTACCCATTTCTTTATGTGGCAGTATCTACAACACATGTAGACATCGGTAATGATGACGATATATTTTACCGTGTGGACGCTTACCAGTTGTATCCTCACGGGCACTCATAGCTGATGTGGAGAGTGCACCACAGGGGTCACTTTTGTGCCACTTAAAATTGGAAAATATGTGGCGTCTGTCGGGTTCGAACCCGGTTCCCCGAGATTCGCGACCAGACACTCAAGCACGCGGCCACGGGACGGGACAAAAAAATGTATTCTTGATAAATGTTTTTGTCCCGAAACGGCCATTTCAATTTTAACATTTTCAAATTTTCTTTTACTTAGTCCCAAAATTAAATTTGCGTTGTCATGGTTTTTTTACATCCAGTATGGAACCAGTTGATAGGAATTTTTTGACCAATTTTCGTGCACCTCTATTTGAGATGTAAATAAAAATAAATAAATAACGGTAATTACCATGATAACGCAAACTTATTTTTTGGGAATAATTTTCATCTAAAACGACCAATTTTTGATTTTTATCTGAGACTAAAAAAAAATTTGAAAATGTTAAAACTGAATTGGAGGTTTCGGGACATGCAAAAACTTTTATGAAGAATACATTTTTTTTTGTAAAATAAAAAATAAAAAAGTTTTACTCTTTGGAACTCGATCCGTGGACATACTGTAGAATAGATTAGAAAATTACTTCCAGTTTTCAAATAATAAAAAAAAAAACATACATACATACATACATACATACATACATACATAAAATCACGCGTATCCCACTTAGTGGGTTAGCAAAAACCCGAAAACAATATTAACAATAGGAAAAGGGATAAGAGTAAGAGCTCAGATGACTCACTTCACTCTTTAACAACATTCTTCTTTCGCCTTGTCCACAATCATCATAGCATTCATACATAAGAACATATTAAAGTGACCGATTTTCGGTAGCGAATAACCGCATCCGGACCACAATAATAGTTACACAACAATCATCCTTCGCCACACATTCCTATCCATGCATACTTCTTTCACCTCAGCCACATTCACAAACGTATTCATACATAAGAGCAGAGGAACATATTAAAAAACATTTTCTGTCAATTATTTCTACAAAATCTATAATTTTACTGTAATTAAATTATTTCATACTTGCATTATGTTCTTTATAAACTTATAATTACACTTAACTCCTTGGCTGAACTATATACTTAAGCTACATTTATAACCAATTTGGAGCCTGCATAATTTTAACTTGAAGTGTAAATTGTTCTGGGTTCATATTACTATTATTTACAACCACTTACACGATAAAGTGAAAATACCGTCTTGATATATGTTATCCATCTTACAAAACAGAATGCTACCATATTCGTAGTTTATTATTCAACAAGCGTAACGGGTAATGATGCCTATAACTCACGAGCAGTAGGCCAGTATTATAATTAATCCGAATTAGTTTTATTTATTATACACGCTTAATAGCATATTATTGAACAAGCTTGTAATGATGGCTGTAAATCAGGAGAGCCAAATTTGCATCACGAGCCGCAGGCGAGTGTTCTAATTTACTAATTTGTCCGATTGATTTACAGCAATTACACGCGAGTAGAATACTATACTACATCTACGACTTTTCAATTCATTTCAAAATAAATATGGCATGAAAAATATTTACATTTTTACAAAAAGAAATATAAATACAATTTTAGGGTTGTTGTTCACAGCTTCGAAAATAAAACGGAAATTAACGTCTGCTGATATTTAGTACATTTATAATTAACAAACAATAATAACAACTTCATACCTTTTAACGCATTGTTCGTAATCATGCAAGCGTCCATTTTTTGTTAAAACAGCTTTTTTAATTATATTTAAAATTAAATCCATTTACCAGAAAGCAAATTAATAGCTCACATGACAGATGACAAAAACATATCCTTACAACTCGTTCTAATTATTTTCGGCTTATGTTTGTGCTTATTGTTGTATAAAATGCCTATTTGACAATTATTGCATATCCTTATACCGTGAGTATTTTTTCATTTTTAGAAACCAGGTATAATTATTTAAACAAGATTAACATCTAATGACATCTTGTTGAAATGACACATAACCGTTGAATTTTCTTATAAGTTACGACTTGACATTTTATTGACAGCAATGTATTTGCCTGTTTCATTTAAAATGAAACATAGGGAATGAATTTGACAGAAGTATTATATTTAAATATTATAAGAAATTTAGCCAAGTCAGAAAATCCCTCGGGCACAAGATACACATATAATTTTTTTTTTTCAACTAATTTAATTTAGAAAGCAGATATAATGATTTAAACAAAATTAACCTCTATTGACATCTTGTTAATTGTCAAATTCGTTCCCTATGTTTCATTTTAAATGGGACAGGCAAATACATTGCTACCAATCAATGGGCAACTTGCGTGGTACTGAAAATCCGATTTCTATCACTATAAATGTAATGTTATGTTGAAAACATATATAAAAATATAAATTTTATTTTAAAAAATTATTTGTTTTTTAGTAAATTAAGAAAGAAAATTTTCTGTGACGTCGTTATATTTAACTGGAGAACCATTAATAATGTAACGTATAGATGGCATGCGAGTAAGTTTTAATTTGAATTTGACATTAGTTCATTTCTCTCTCTCTCTCTCTCTCTCTCTCTCTCTCTCTCTCTGGTCTCTCAAATATATTAATTACTTCACAAATAAACACATAGGTAGTTACATGTAATTTAAAATATCGATACCAAAAAGATAAATTAAAATACTAACCTTCAAACTATTGTTGAAACGTCAAACAGGAGATCTGCATTACCTGTACAAACCTTGTACAAACAAACGCAATGGCTTTACGACCATTCATTGGTGCGGCGTAATTCTACGTCATACATGGCGGGAATTCAAATAATCAAATTTCATTATTTTTTTCTGGCTAATTAACAAAAATTTTGTCAAAAGAAAAAATATCATGCCAAACGCCTAAGAAGAGTTGTTTACTTTTACTGCATGTTATACCAGTGTACCAGTTCAAATGTTGAGCAGTGTATATTCGCGAATTTTAACATCAAAATAAGTACCTATGACATGAGACATGACACAAATATTAGCAATAGTTACATTGCCTAACATTAGTGACTCTTAATTTTAAACCAATCACGAAAGATTGTCTATGGTTACATTTTTGTAATCGACTAATAACAGTAATAACAAGATACTAATATGTATAATATTTGTATGTATGTGGTGACAATTATGTGATTCAGTAGAAACAGTAGGTTATAATTTAAAACTCATTTGATTTGGCTTACTGATGAGTTATGAATGTTAAAAACAAATATATAAAATATGTATAATACAACAAGATTAGTTATTTTTTTATTCGTTGTAATTAAACTCAAAACTCATGGCATGGATGAGAACTGGAACAATAAACTTCGCAAACAATATACAAATGACAAATTCACTTTTGACTTTAAGTGAACCTAACTCGTACAGCTTACAAGCTTGAAATTAAATTACACTTTGCAATCGAAGTGTGCCGAATACGAAATTTCGTTGTAAATAGTAACAGAACAATACTTCTATTTAACTTTTAATTCGAAGCAATCCTGAGATGATTACTGTACGATTTGAAATCTTCGAATCTGGGACCAGAGATTTGAACAGTGTTTGTATAACAAAGTTTAATGCGTCCAAGTTTCATACTCGAAACTTAATCCGACTTTTTTCAAATTAACTTCGACATTATATTTCAACCAAGTTTCATATTAGACTTGCTTACAGTACGTAAATCCAACAATCAAACACATAAAGCTCGATTCACGAAAAAGTTTAAGCTAATCCTCATTTTTGGATTAGCGAATTCTTTAATTTTGCAGTTTATATATTAAAATATAGTCTAATCTATTCCTAGATCTCCTTTTTTAATATTTTGAAGATTAAATTTTAAGTATCGGAATAGAATATAATTCACTAATCCAAAAATGAGGATTAGCTTAAACTGTTTTGAGAATCGGGCTAATAGTGTATCGTGACAGAAGTGATTAACATGGGAAAAAACTAATAACTTCTTTTCAATTGTCGTATATTTCAGAATTTTATTTTCTAAAATTTTACGAAAAAATCTGTTGAGGCCAGCACATGACCTCCCGCCAATTCCATGTTTAAAATAGCAATGAACTTTAAGTAAAGTATCACTTCCATTGATCGTTTGTAAACAAAATCTACTTCGTTGTTCCAATAAATAGAAGTTTGTAATACGAAATTTTGGATTATATTTTTTTATGTTTTTCCTGAAAAATCTGTGAGCAAATACCAACTTTGCGAAGTTTTGGATCATTAATATATTTTAAGAAAAAATCGTCACACCCACATTATTGTCAAAATCAGCACCAACTTCCTTATGCTCTAAAACGCAATCAAATTATATAAGAGTATTAAATACCAACTTTTGCGAAGTTTCGGATCTTAATATATTTTAAGGAAAAATCGTCACACATACATTATTGTCAAAATCATCACCAAATACCTAACTTCCTTATGCTCTAAAACGCAATCTGTGTAAATTCTTCGCCGTACATTATCCATTTCGTAAATGTGTATTTACAAACTATTATTTGACACTTTGAAATCACGTTCTTATTTGAGAGTTGTTTGATATATAATGCTGCAAACATCAAACTAAAATCAAATTATCCTGTATATCTAATATTTATGTATGTTGGAAAATATATTAGTTTTATAAACCTTAAATTCATTACAATCATATTTAAACTACTAAATTCTTCTTAACACGGTTTCATTACTAATTTTAATGTTATTTCTTCGTGACAGTAACATTTGTTTAAATATGTCAAATTTGTTATTAAAATATTGTTTTTGTTTGACGCAGAGGCAAAGTGATGTACAAAAATAAATTATTTTATAATAGGGCTGTTGCAAGAATTTTTATATGACTTCTAAGTATTAAATTTTAAAAGATATTGATCTTTAAAGAGCCCCAAATTTGAAAATATCACGAAATATCCTTTAGATATTTTACAATTAATTTTTGAAATTTGGATAAAATTTTGAATAAGTCACGGGATCAGAAACAGATTGTGACGTCAGAGTACATACATCTCCAGCGGTTCTAAGATGTCAAGTGTATTGTCAAAGTTGTCAAACAAATGTCAATTTTTTAAATTGGTTCAAGTTGTATAATATGTAGGTAATACAAAGTTCAAAATAAAATGAGATTTACGATATTGTATTGTGCCTTCTTACAAAAATACTGTTAGGAACAAACCTACTATAGAGTTTATAAATTTGTCAAAAGATGCGATGAAAAGAAAATTGTGGCTCGAAGCAGCAGGTCGAAGAGCTGATGTCAGAAAAATTGTTATTTCTTCTCGACATAGATCTATATATCCTATAGCAGATTCAATGTGAGAATCATGACCAGAACCTTGAAGTAAAATATATTATCAATTTATATAGTAAATTCAGTTTTTATATTTTATTTTGTCTCAAATCTTTATTTCGGTAGCAGTAAAACAATCGTTCTCTGATATAAATTCAGCCACCATCCAGCTATCAACCTTCGGTAAATTGTCCGACTTATTTTGAGTGTAATTATTATTCATTTACAATGAGCAATGTCAGCGTCAAATGTCAAATTAAAAGATTTTTTATTAACATGTGATAAACTATAAGGCTACGTTTATTTATATAAATAATATGAATAAACGTAGAACGTAGGTGATGGAAGTGTATGTACTTCTACGTCACAGGAGTGGGGGGTAGTTTTTCAGGACGCCAATCTTTTTATTTAATTATTTCCACAAATAACAAGAAATTATTAAAATAAAAATTATTACTAAGAAAATCATTGCATAGACTTCTATTTAGAATAGTTTTTGAAAAATGTGAAACAGGCTCATTCAATATTTAAAGTTATTTCAATTTATTTACTAAATGCTTATCGTAGAATTGAAGATTGTGCCATTATATTTCATTTGTATTGGTAAAAGTTGCTAAAAAATTATATTCAATGAATTTTTTACAAGAACAACTGTTATAAGCTTGTATAAATGATACTTTCGGTTATCCTATATATACTAAAAACTAATGAGCTCTTCCCACATTGGTATAGAATGGGTATACAAAATTTCAAATTTTTCTGACTGATAGTATTTGAGTAATGGTGTCCACAAGGTCCATATATATATATATATATATATATATATATATATATATATATATATATATATATATATATATATACAACACACACACACACACACACACATATATATATATACCCACAGACATCATTGTAAAAATATTAAAATCGTTTCTGGAGATATCAAAACGTGCTATTCACAAAAATCTTTATATGCGATTTTTAGCACAATCCCTATACCTCCTTTACCTAGGGTAGCGGGAGGTAAAGAAGAATTATTTTCCCATATGTTAAACGCTCATATCAAATTTTTTCATAATTTTGAAATACATTACATAATATAAATTCAATGAGTGCCCGTGAGGTGACGCCTGGTAAGCGCCCGCACGGTACAAATATGTCATCATCATTACCGATATCTGTGATAAAGCAGGAAGAGCAATTACATGGCAAAGTAAGAAACAACCAACTGTAGCTTGCTCAACTACAGAAGCTGAGTACACCGCATTATTTTTTGCAACAAAAGAGGCAATTTGGTTGAAGAAAATATTTAAAGAATTGAAAATTCTTCATTGTGACGAACCAATAACAATTTACTGTGACAATAAAAGTGCGAGAAGAAAGAACGCAGTATTTCACGCCAGGACGAAGCACATAGATATCCAGTATCATTTTACAAGAGAAGCAGTTCGTAATAACCAAATTAAAATCGAAAAATTAGATACGAAGATTATGATTGCAGATAATTTAACGAAAGCTGTTCCTTTTCCAAAACATAATTGGTGCACTCGGAAAATGGGGCTCTTTCAATAATTTTGTATGTTTTAAAGTTTTCTAATTTATATTCTTAATAATTTTGTATTATGTATTTTAATGATTTGTGAAAATCTTCAAATCGGAGGAAGTGTTGAAATAAGGTTACTTGATTTCAAGATTTGAAGATTTATTATAAACAAAATAAAGTGTATATATTTGATAAGTGTGCTGTTGTCAATGATAAGAATAGTCGAAAATAAACTCCGTTTGTGTTTCTGTCATATGTGTGTTTTCTATTATATAAACTACCAGTAATTATAACTTCCAACGAAGTTATAAATCCAACAGCAGATTGTGGCACACTCAGAAATGGGTAATATGCCGTGATGATATATTTATTTATATAAATTCGTTTTCTTGTTATTTTTTTTTTCATCCAAATCAAAAATATTATGTAAATAGCTGGCTAAACTGTTTTCATGCTATCAAATGATTAATTAAAAGGACGCCATTTCATCTAAGTAGAAAACTATTTTCATTTCTGGCAAAATGCCGGAAACAATTCAGAAAACTAGTATCGAATTTAGCCAAGAAAAGTATAAAATATAACAGGCTTCAGGCAAGGACCTTACAGCTAATACTTTCTGTTTCTTAAAGTTGTGACCCTTGTATTGAGTTTTTTTTTCTATTATCACCGATGAAATTGATTTTCCTTAGGGGTAGCTTGCGAGGGGATGAAATGCTACTTGACCATTATCGGAGAATGTTTGTCATGGTTAAAACTCTGTGACACATTCTTCTATCTTACAATTGAAGCTTTTAGCCGAGTTGTGCCCGTAAATAAAAGCCATTTCCAATAATCATACGTCTTCGTCAGCTAAAATTACATGTTCAAGTGTTGTGTTGCCGTTTAATGTGTCATAGTGGAGTTTTTAGATAGGTGATATATTTCAGCAATATCTCATCCCAGATATGTAGTGGATGTAGGTATTTGTCTTTTCCAAATATAACCTGTCAAAAGTAAAACACAAAATGCTCGGGGAACTTTAATTGTATTTTAGTTTACAGCAAATGTTGACTTACAGGCCTATTCTACTAAAAATTATGTATCGTTATGACTCGTTACCAGGCGATAAGTCGTTATGGTAACGATTTTTGCGAAAACCCTATTCTGTTAATTTATTTATCGTTACGAATCGTTACATATCGTTATTTCATATCGTTTAATAACGACAAGTTCACATGCATCGTTGAAGTCGTAAAGTTTGACATATTTTGAGAACAAAAGTAAAAATGGCTGAAGAAGATATTTTGTTACTTATAGCTGACCAAGAGATTCTGCAAATATGAGTATTTATTCACTTCTGTACAATTTTATTAATTATACTTTTTAATATTAGACATTTTATTAATTTCTTTAATTATTTCAGCTATTGTAGTAGCGAAACTAGTTATCAATCAAAAAAATTTTGTGAAACTAAAAACCGAGTATTTCAATATATTAAAATTAGACATTTTACTTATATTGCAGAAATATATTCAAAAATTTAGATTTAGATAATATTATTTAATATATTGATATATAATATAATATAGATGCACTATCTATGTTTGTCTTTAAACTTTAACTCGCAAGATAATGTATTACTCTGAATAAAACTCGATTTCTGGACTGACATTATCTTTATTGAAAACACAAAATTGTTTCACAACGTTTCGGATGCTAAAATCTGCTTCCGTCATCAGGTGA
Source organism: Ophonus ardosiacus (assembly GCA_943142095.1). Taxonomy (NCBI): domain Eukaryota; kingdom Metazoa; phylum Arthropoda; class Insecta; order Coleoptera; family Carabidae; genus Ophonus; species Ophonus ardosiacus. The sequence continues at coordinate 59,873,624 of OW964824.1, forward strand.
ACTGATACAGTATCAGTTCACCTGATGACGGAAGCAGATTTTAGCATCCGAAACGTTGTGAAACAATTTTGTGTTTTCAATAAAGATAATGTCAGTCCAGAAATCGAGCACTATCTATGTATTTAAAAATTATATATTTGTATAGGGATGTGAGATTTTATAATGCGTGATACATCAGATCCTTTTACCCTGTCCCACAGAATTTAACAGTGCGATTCACAAAAAACTTTAAGCTAATCTTCATTTTTGGATTAGCGAATTCTACACTAATTTTGACAGTTTATATCTCAAAATATAGTCAAATCTATTCCTAGTATCTACATTTATTGATAATATCATGAAAATTTAATTTTAAATACCGGAATGGAATAGAATTCACTAATCCAAAAATTACTTATTTGTGAATCGGGCTGTTACTTGTAAGTTTTCTCTATATTTTTTCCAATTCTTCAGTGGACAATTTATTAATTATCAATGAACTATTATTTTCCAATTCTTCAACATATATTTCATACTGTCTTTGAGTTGTCCTCGAAGCCCTTTTCTTTATATCCATTGTCAAATTCAATTAAATAAACAAACAGTGAATCGATATGTCAAATTTAAATTGGAAAACATATGAAAATTTATCCTGTCAAAATATACATGTAGTTAGATATTATCGTTATAATCCTGATAACGATAATTTATAACGATATGATTAGTAGAATAGGTTTTTGGCATTTGTCGTTATTAAAGTCGTTTAACCAAATGCTTAGCGACAGTCGTTCAGTAACGATATCGTTATACATTTTTTTTGTAGAATAGGCCTGGTGGAGTTTTTAGATAGGTAATAAATTTCAGCAATATCTCATCCCAGATATGTAGTGGATGTAGGTATTTGTCTTTTCCAAATATAACCTGTCAAAAGTAAAACACAAAATGCTCGGAGAACTTTAATTGTATTTTAGTTTACAGCAAATGTTGACTTAGTCTTGTCTTGTTATTTTTCCTAGCGAACTTTTCTTATTTCTGGTCTCTTGAGTGGTTTTGAAATCGTGTTAGGTTGTAAAAATTAGATGAAAGTACATGTGAGTAGTTGTATAAAATAATATTTCTCCAGTGTTATTAAAACCCCGGCTAATTTGTAATGAAATCTTCGCTAGAGCTGAGGAGAAATACAGCAGCTCATTGGATTTCATGGCATTGTAGTCATATCTGCAGTTTGTTTTTTATTTACGTTGCGGAAATTGCATTAAATCATAACAATGCCGGAGAAAATAACGCTATTGGCAGATGCTATGATCTCGAGTATTTATTTACGAGATAAATAAAGAAGAATTTCGGGGAAACTTCAATAAAAATGATGTATTTGGACTCGGCACGCGGACTATCGTGCAGTCGGCTTCTTTTCATTCAAACTACCGCTGCACCAACCATCTACATCTAGATTACGCTACGTTTTGAAAAGGATAAACGACTAATGAAAGCATTTTGTATCCAATACATGAAATAACCAACTATTTACTTTCTTTCATGGGCAACGGAGGTACCATTACACAAATGACATCGATACTCTTGTGATACTAAAGCTACTTGTATAGATATTTACATAAATGCGATTCAATGATTATTTTTCCACATGACTTTGCGGTGAACTGTCTGTGTTTATTTAACCGCTAAAATTCTACAGTTCTCATCGAATCTGAAGTACCTTGGTTCAAATCTACTTTCTTGGCCATTTTTGATGATGTACGAATATACAAGATGACTAAAAAATAAGGACGAATATTGACTATTTACAATATAATAAATTTTAGACCCATGGTTTACATGTCAAACTTGGGGAGTTGAGGGCAAACTTAAATGTCATTTTTTGGTGTAAATTTACCTTAATTATTTTTTAGCAAAAAAAATTATATGTAGAGATAACAATTCTACGTAATGATACCCTAATTCATAATTTATTATCCAAAACAGGAAAACTTGAAGAAATTAAAAATAATTAAATAAAATAAATATGTCATGGTAAAAAAACTAGAAATTTCTGTCAATAGAGTGTCGTCTCGGCCGAGATTCTCGTCGAGATTTCTCGATGGAAATTTAATACGTATATTTTGGTCCCATAAACTAATTATAAAATTTATACAATTTTTTATTAATAGCAATTTGAACCAAAAGATAAATATTTGTCGTTTTATCTGTCAAAATTTGTTTTAACCTAAAACTTGTGCAAATTTTATTATTATAATTTTATTAATTTAATATTTATCTAGCATTTTCTAATCTGTTATAAAAACATTAAAAAGAAAATAACGCTAAAAATCTTAGGTAACAAATTCTGACAGATAAAATGTCAAATACTTTATTATCTTTTTGTTCAAAAATGCCATAGCTATTGGCTATTAATACAAAATTGAATAAAATTTAATAATTAGTTTTGGGGACCAAATGTTACATAATTTACCTTATCTCCCCTCTATTCCTGGTCTAAGATATTAAACATAAACAAAAACATCACCATGTCGACATATCGATGGTAATGGAAACATTGACGTAATAGTAATTTACGGAACAAGACCTAAAAGTGATACTTTACTGGGTGAGCAAGCATATTCCAGAGCGAGCCGTAGGCGAGCTTTGGAAGCTTGTGAGCCCAGTATAGACATTTTCAGGTACAATATTTTTTTGCGATCCTGAAAAAAGAATAAAAAAGTATTATTTTATTTTTTACTGCGAGCAAATAAGAAATAAATAAACAACTGATCTCCATGGAAACATTTAGCTTTACCGGTCCCGGGATCGGTAAAGTACTTTTCGATTCCTTATAGACAACCACTGAAATATATACAAACTGGAACTCGCATAGTCTACCTATCAGCGTACGCTGCACTAAAGCCTCATTGAACAGTAATGGCTGGTCCTGTTCGCGGACGTTCGTGCCGAACCGAACCTAGCCGAATAACTCGAATCATAGCTGATCGCTTTGTTTTCATATTATGCTTCATTTATTTAAACTTGCGCCACACGAAATAATTTCCGTCTACTCACGAATTGTCTCGATGTTTGCCGACTACTCCAGCAGCAGGCTTTTAATATGCTTCACAGTCACGGTTCGTAGTCGCATTCCAGTTAGTATATATTTCAGTGTAGACAACTTTCCGATCTAGCTCAGTAAAGAAGGACTTTCCGGTCTAAATAGTGATCAGAAAGAGCTCATTTTCTGGGCGATCGCGGAAAAAGTTTTCTAGGTGGCAGCACAAGCGTTTACACATTTTGTAAAAGTTTTCAATGTACACTGTAATGAAAATAGTTAGTTTTTCGTATTATAGTGTGTAAATAATAAGATATCAACTATGAAATATACAAAGATAAATAGAGAGAGATATCACTAAAAATATGTTAAATTTCACACGTTTGCAAATATAACTAATGAGAAAAATAACAACCGAGAAATCTCGAAACAGTTTTCGAGAATCGAGATCTCGGCAAATATATCGCACCCCGGCGAGAAGAGTGACACAAGTCCAAAAAATAGTTTTGCGTAAAACTTGAATTAAAGAAGACAGTTCTCGAATGTAAAGTTACTTACATTAGCTCGAAACGAAACGACATTAGCTCCATCTCTCGAAAAATATAATCTTGATTTATGTCACTATTCCTGATTATTAGAAGCATATTTTTAACCAATTTTATCTGACGAACTCTAAATTTTGACTTGTGTCACTATTCTCCAGAGCTGGGCAAGTTACTTTTAAAATGTAACTAGTTACAGTTACAGTTACTTCCAAAAAAAAGTAACTAAGTTACTTAAGTTCCAGTTACTTTGGCGAAAGAACTAAGTTATTTACTAGTTACTTATTAAAAGTAACTTAGTTACCTTGAGTTACTTTCTAACTACTTTTAATGGCGTGAAGTGTAGACTTTGACTGTTGACTTAGTTGTAGTATACATATCAGGGAGTTTTTGCACTAACTACGTTAACCTAAATTTTAACGTTATTGCTTGGCAACACCCAATCAGATTATTATTGTTAATGGACCTAGAGGGCTTTATTACCGCCTAGGTCCACGAGGCCACGGCCTAGGGCCCGCTTTGACAAGGGGCCCGCAGGGCTCGGTTGCTGTGATTTTTTTTAAATTTATTAATTTATTTTTCAATTTTGATTTCTTATACCAAGATATAAAGAATCTACTTTCTTTCTAACATGACATGACCATTATAATATATAAAACATGCAGACATTATTTCCTAGACTTATTAGTGGATAATGATTAATTTTTACTTTGACTAACTTAAGTTACATTCTAATTTCCGAGTAACTTTAAGTAACTTAAGTTACTCAAGTAACTAGTAACTAAAAACCGTAAAGTTACCAACTACTTTTCCGCAGCAAGTTAAGTTACAGTTACAGTTACCATATTTTAAAAAGTAACTAAGTTACGTTACAAGTTACGTAAAAGTAACTAGTTAGTAACTAAGTTACTAAAGTAACTAGTTACTGCCCAGCTCTGCTATTCTCGTCGGGGTGCGATATCTCGTCTCGTAAAATATTTTTTATATTTCTGTCTCGTCGAGGCGAGAAATCTCTAGTACGAGACGATACGAGAATCGAGAAATATCTCGTCTCGACAGAATCATTACTAAAAACAGTGTTTTAGTTAAAACCGTGATCATATTACGAGCCATCGTGTTATAAAAATAGGTAGTGTACAGGAAAGGTTAAATCTATATTGGAAAGAACACAAGTTGGATTACTTTTGTGCGATAAATGATTAATTTCGGTCGTATTTGAGGAGGGATCGGATAAATTGTGTTTAAAAATGTAATTGGAAGAATGAAAGGAAGGGTTGTGCTCGTGGTTCTGTTTGTGATAGTTCTTTCTGTTGGAATTTTTCGTAATGAACGCATCGTCGCGTCTCCAATTACTGGCTATTAATGACGAGAGAAGCGCGTCGCATCGCGCTGGTCTGGGCGAATGTAAATCGCACGGTGGCACCGATTCCAGCAAGAAAATTGTAATTACAATTTAATCGAGCGTTCGTGCGGCCTCAAGTAATTTATTTTATGTTGGTGCGGTGCGCTGACAACCTGCAACTCGAAAAATTGAACCAATTGAAGTTTTCGCTCGTAATTAGTTGGCTGTGTTTCCGTGACGAAAAGGAAAAATTGATTCGCGTGATGCGACTGATGCGAGTTTGTTTGCGAATTATGGGACGTGCTCGGACAAGTTTTTCCCAATTTTCCTCCCACTTCCATCAACTGCTTGACAACAAAAAAATTAAAAGGGAAAAAAGTGCCAAGTTGTTATCTCTTCGAAGCTTTCATGTGTCAGTTACTCAGCAAAAACGCATTTACTTACAACTTACAACAAAAGATCCATTCTCTCTTTCTATACCCTATATCTAAAGCGAAATTAACTAATCACCTACAAACAAACATTGTCTCCGTTCAAATTCAAGTAAGGTAAACATTACAAAAATATACACAGAGAAAAATAGAATTGAAATTTTGTCTAATTATAATTAGATATTATTTTATTAGGCAATATGTCTATTAATTAATAGACAATAAATATTTTGCAAAAAATCGTTAATTTAAATATGCAAAAGGTTATTTTAATTAGTTATTTTATTTAATTTTACTATATTTTGGCTTCATTATTTTTGTCACTCAAATTTCGAAATAGAAATTTATATATATATATATATATATATATATATATATATATATATATATATATAAATATATCTTTGGTTAATTTCTTTATTTATGTTTAATTCAATACTAAATGTAGTCATTTAGTCTAATTTTGTATTTAGTTTTACTATAATTTATTACAAATTTAGAAAATTTAACTAAATCAACTTAAATAATGTAAGGAAACATATTAGTAGGCTGAAAATTAAAGAATTTGTTAGTTAATAGGTATTCCACCATTTTTTTTTTTATATATAATTTCATCTGAAAATATTAGGAAAACTAAGACTATTAATGAAAATCCGGTGAAAAAATTCCTATTAATAAGCGAGTTATGGTCTCCCGAATTTTGAAAAGATTGACGTGACGTCACGCATATGTGTTTTTATATCAAACTGTTTTCATCATGGATCTAAATGTTCTTGAAATACATGCTATTTTAAGTTATATTTACATAAAATAAATGAATGTTATAACACTGTATAAGTCTATATACTTTATAATTACAAGTGTATTTAAATTATTAAGTTTAATGCAAGAAATTTATGTTAAAATGAAAACTGTTTGAAAACTGCCGTACAGGAAAGTTAGCCCTTCCTTTCGAATTTGAATTTGTTAACTTCCATTGGTAGTAACCCTCACCTCCTAACACGCTATTTTGTTATGTATGTATAGGCGGTCTTTCGGTCGCCAATCAAAATATTATATAGGTATATAGATTTCATATTAGTGTCGAAGCGCTATAACAAAAAACCCTTTATTGCCGAAATATCTCAATTATACCATTTCATTTTTTTTATTAATATTCGTTATTCAGCATATACATTCGTATTTTTTTTCTATTTTCCTTTAATTCGATTGAGCTGGAATCCCCCATTTAACTACAATTTAGAAGGTTTTTTTGTATTACATTTCATATCATAACAAATTCTGTACGCAATTGTAAAACTTATTTGCTTTTAGAAACTTATTTTCATCAGAAAACATACTAGTTTTCGTTAAAATTAATATGGTGTTGGTTTAGTTAGTAAGTTGATACATGATAATAGTTTGTTCAACTATTTTCACATTAGTTGATAAAGTTTTTGGCTAGTTATAATTTACTAGCCATTTTAGGACGTGCACGTGTCAAAAACTTTATCTAGATGCTTGGTATATTTTGTTAAAATGCGCCGCCTCGATGGCCGAGTGTGTTGAGGCAGCGCTCAAAACGACCTTCACCGCTCGGACCCTGAGGACGTGGGTTCGATTGCCACCAGGGGCTTGGCAGTTTGTGTGTATCCTTAAAATACACAGTTGTTCAAATACTCTGAAAATGCGTATACTTATCTAACATTCTCTTTACAATCTAATAATATGACTACCAAGTTTATATCTCTATCCATTTTTGAATTATTGCCCCAAAAGTCAATATACCCCACATTTAGATAAAAACTACAAAATTTTTAAAAATCTTATTTGTATGTATCTAGATACTTCTCAATGCGCTGATTCCAAATTTTGAAACCGCAGGTCGATATCTCGTTTCGTTCTCGAGATATTTAGATTTAAAGTTTTGCTCAAAACTGCCCATTTTTGGGTATTAACCCAAAAATGGGCCGAGATACGAATTTGGCGACACCACCATTCGATTCTACGGATAAAAATATATAAGTATACCAATTTTCATAATTTTTGTCCAACCGGTTCATTTTTTATGAATAAAAGCTTGAAAACCCCTGAAAATGGGCAAAATCTGAAAAAATCGTAAGGGGTACACCTTAGATTTTTGCGATTTTTGGCCATTTTCAGTTATTTTGCTTTAGAGATAGTATGCGGTGTTCAAAAATTATGAAAATTGGTATACTTATGTAATTTTGCCCGTAGAATCGAATGGTGTTATCGCCAAATTCATATCTCGGCCCATTTTTGGGTAATAACCCAAAAATGGGCAGTTTTCAGCAAAACTTTGAATCTAAATATCTCGAGAACGAAAAGAGATATCGACCTGCGGTTTCAAAATTTGAAATCAGCGCATTGAGGAGTATCTAGATACATACAAATTAGATTTTTAAAAATTTTGAAGTTTTTATCTAAATGTGGGGTATATTGACTTTTGGGGCAATAATTCAAAAATGGGTAGAGATATGAACTTGGTAGTCATATTATTAGATTGTAAAGAGAATGTTAGGTAAGTATACGCATTTTAGAGTATTTGAACAACTGAGTGAATTTTTAGAAATTAAAGTCTTAAATGAAAATTGTTACCAAAGCTGAGGACTAAATTAGTTCTTAGCTTTGGTTTTTTAAAATAAGTGCGAAGCCGGGGCGGATCAGCTAGTACTAAATAAATGAAATAAATATATCACGGCATATTACCCATTACTGGGTGTGACGGTATCTACAACACATCTAGACATCGGTAATTATGATATATTTTACTGTGTGGGTGCTTACCAGGTGTCATCTCACGGACACTCATAGCTGATGTGGAGAGTGTACCACAGGGATCACTTTTGTGCGATTAAAAGTCTGCACTGGCCTTGATCGAACCCGGGTCACCAGAATGGCAACCAGATACTATACGCACTAATATAACGATATTTTAAATACTTGTATTAGTACCTAAACTATAAATGAAGTGTAAACGTTTTTGTTGACGTCTTCACAATGGATTTTTCTCGGGGGAATTCAACTTTTATTTCTCCTATACTATTTATTAAATTGTTCATGAATATATTTTGTCGTAACTGCTTTAAAATAAGAATGATATTCACATAATATGTCCAAGTATTTACATCACAAAATAGCTTTTAAAATTTATTTACACTACATGTTAATGCCTTTAGATGCTTTATACTTTGTCAGTTCTTCCAAAATAAAAGAAATATTTATGTATGTCCTCTAGTTTACAAGTATCTACATACATCAAAGACAGTTGTCTCTTATAAAATTTATGTACATATCGTTAAGCTCTGTTGTTTATATCTGTTGGTTTATGTAGCTTGTGTCTGCCTAAACAATTCAACTTTTAATTCTAGCGTTTGTGTATCTATGAGAAATTGCATTTCAATTATCCATGCCGTGTGCAAAATTGTTTTTGATCATTGATTTAATCAAAACACGCTGTTTCAACTCAAATTTGAATTCATGTGAATAGGCAGGTGCTTTACGGTGTACTACGTGTTTAACATTTTTCGCATTTACATATGTACATACCGGAAATGATTGAAATTTTTAATTTAATCTACACATAGAAAATAAACTTTCAACTGCTGGTTAAATAGTTGCTCTCTATTCTATTTATTTCGCGCTATTGTAATTTTTGTTAAACACTAACGTATCAGTAGAAAGTAAATTATTTTTACGAAAATAAAATTATATTTTCAACTTTTATAATTAAATAAAAGTTGGAATACAATAACATAGTTTTTATACAGCTACATCGCGGTATGTTATAAATTGGAGAGAACTTTGTAATATTTTAATTTTTTCATACAAATAATATTTCAAACTAATTAAACTATTGTTTGCCCACGATATCAAAACATTCTGCTACGTGATAAGAATTTACAAAACAAACATAACGGCTTTTCATTATTTTTACATATTTCAAAATAAATTTAACGCTAGGCACCTGTCTGTCTGGCTCTCCGTTTGTTAACGATAACTTTGTTTTCATGCAGTTTTGACAACCGTTTTCAAAACGTTTTTACCTCCCGCTACCCTAGGTAAGGGAGGTGTAGAGATCGTGCTAAAAATCGCATCTAGAGATTTTAGGAAATAAGCACGTTTTGATGTCCCCAGAATCCGATTTTAACATTCTTGCAAAGTCTGTGTGTATGCTTGTATGTATGTATGTATGTATGTATGTATGTATGTATGTATGTATGTATGTATGTATGTATGTGTGTGTGTGTGTATGTGAGTGTGTATGTAAGTGTGTATGTGTGTGTGGAAGTTGTGTACACGATTACTCAAATACTATCAGTCAGAAAAATTTGGAATTTTGTATACTCATTCTATACTAATGTAAGAAGGACTCATTAGTTTTAGTGTATATTGGATAACCGGAAGTATCATTTATACAAGTTTTTAACAGTTTATCTTGTAAAAAATTCATTGAATGTAATTTTTTAACAACTTTTACTAATAAAAATTGGATGTAATGGTACAATCTTCAATTCTACGATAATAATATTTAGTAAATAACTTTAAATATTAAATTATAAAATAATTAATTTATGTATATCATCTTGCCTATGCGTCAAACAAAAACAAAATATTTTAATAACTATTTTGACATATTTAAACAAGTCACTGTATTGAGTCTAATGAAATTAAGGTTAGTAAAAATAATGTATTTTGCATCATACATAAATATTAGATTTGCAGAACGGTCTGATATAAATTTGAGAATATCTCTAAAACTGTTGATGTTTGACACTGACATTTATCTGAGATTTACAAACTATGTTACAAACATATGAATTTGTCAACTGGTTTCCTTGATGTAATTTAGCCTGTGCGATTTATAACATTATTTTATATATTATAGTGTCTTTATCTCTAAATTTATAAAATATACAATAAAATTTTTAAATGTATCAGATGTAATTTTACAAATTTTCAAAAAATAATATTTATAAGATTTTTTTAAGAAACTACTACTTTCCGTTGTCCAATTGTTACCAAAACCTTTTTAGCTCTTCCCATGAATGTGAGATTGAGGAATTCGTAGTTAAACTGGTTATAGTTTTTGAGTAATCATCCCTACAACATCTACACACACACACACACACACACACACACAAACATATATATATATATATATATATATATATATATATATATATATATATACAGGGTGTCTCAATAAGCTTGCTCACTATTGGTAACTTTTTTATTTGTGGAGATACGAGGTTGGTTAAATGAGCAAAATTGTGCCATTTTATATTAGAAAATTTGTCATGTAGACAAAATAAAAATTGTGTCAGCTGTTCTCAAAATTTGGTACAAAATATATATTCATATCTAACTTTTTTTCATTTGTAAAGTTATTAAACACTATTAAACACAGAGAACTTTACGGGAGAAATTATTAAACGTCAGACAAACAAAGAATCAATTGTTTCCATGGCTTACTTGGCTAAATAAACTAATAAAACAGTTCACAAAATTTTAATTTTTAACCGTAAATAACTCGTTTATTTGAAAAAATTGTACATAAAAAACATTACCTTATTGGAAAGAGAAAAAAATACTCTTTCCAATAAGATAATAAAAAATATATGGTTCCATTTAAAAAATATATATTTTGTTCCAAATTTTGAGAACCGCTGACACAATTTTTATTTTGTCTACATGACAAATATAATAACAAAATCTAATATAAAATGGCACAATTTTGCTCATTTAACCAACCTCGTATCTCTTCAAATAAAAAAGTTACCAATAGTGAGCAAGCTTATTGAGACACCTGTATACACACATACACACATCCACACACTCACATACAGACATCATCGTAAAAATGTTAAAATCGGTTTGTAGGGACCTTAAATCGTTCTTATTCACTAAAATCTGGATATGCATTTTTAGCATGAATCTAATACCTGTTAGCGAGAGGTAAAAAGTTGGTTGTTCTTCCATAAAGGCACAGATATAATGGGGTCATTTCACATTTTCTGATTTATTTTTTTCTTGAAAAAATAGGTCAAATTAAACATGTATGTGTATGTTTTACATCTTACAAGTCTTTAGAATCAGAGATATGATTTTATAAAAGTTGCGTTTAATTTCAAATATTTCAACGGCTGACGGCACATATTCACGGATACGACAGTCGAGCTCTATCGGTTTAATTTAGAACTATGATTATTTGGTTTGGTATTTATTTAATTAAATGGTTTATTTACATACCTTATACTGCACTAGTACTTTTAAAGAAATAGAAAGTAATAATAATCTTTTCTCTTGTATATTTTGCTGTCAGCTGTCACACTTTTAGGTTAGGTTACTGTTTCATGTTGTGAAGCGTGTGTGTGTGAGAGAGAATTGTCTTTATGTGAGTATGAATTTGTGTCGTCACAAATTTAGTCCGTGTTTAAAAGCGCGAAAGTTTATTAGCAAATTTATGAATGAAAAGTCGCATATTTCAAATTATTTTCTAGTACTATATTTATTAAATGAGATGGTTTTCATGATTTTATAAAAAAAATCGACAATTTTTTTTTTTTTTAAATGACCCCATTGCCTACGAATTAACAATGAAGTAAATTACATTATATAGATTACATATACATCACTGGTTCGTTTTGCAGACAAACACGACTGGAAACTAACCTATCAAACGCATAGATGGACTATGGGATATAATTTATGGAGAGTAAAGTTACCAATTGGTGCAATTTAACGCTGGAATTAGTATTCTCTAACATTTCTCTTTCGATCTGTGTAATTTTAAGCAGTGTAGTGTGGATTGCCCTTTGACATATTATGTTTAGTGTATTTCGGTGACGGTTGGTATTGGTGTACTTTCACTATCGGCCATCATGTCATAGGCCATAAGGCAAAGGGCAGGAGTAAAAATGAAGAGAGCTGGAAGAGCTGGGCACATTCCTCTTTGTCCGCAGGGCTTTGAGAACATGATAACTATGTTATTTCATCCTTTGACGCAACCTAATTACGGATATCCGTGTGATCACGTCGTTAGCAGATAGCCCTGCAGAGCCGGCCGGCCGGTCAACGGACGCCGAAATATTATCCCTCCACATCAAAAGAACCAAACGTCATATGTGCGCATTCACATTCATCAGTTTAACATTACATTAGATACAGATAAACACCCTTACCCTAAAATACATAACACATCGCAGACCAATCACGGTAAACCTTCTTCCTAAACCGATTTTGATCTTTAATGCTCGGTTTCATCATTGTCGAATAAATTCACTAATAGTGATCTGGCGAATAAATTTTATTTATTGAATACTCAAAGTTTAGTTTTACTAACCAAACCGGCTCCGCCCACTGCCCACCCGATCCCCGCACCGCACCTAACAGTGCCCTTTTCTAAAAATGTCTCGGGTACTTTTACTTTTGTACATATGATGCAAGCTATCTCTCCGACAAATATCGAAAATCTGCTAACGGTTAAAACTTAACTATAGATACAAAGATAAAAAATCTGTTGTGGCCAGCACAAAACCTTCCTTCAATTCCATGTATTTTGTATAAATCCCATACCAAAAGTTCCTTGAAAAAGATTCTATATCCTGTAAAATTGTAACACAAACACACTATTTTTTACAAATGCCATACCGAAAGTACCTTTGGAAAGATTTTAAAATCCAATAAAATTATAACACAGTTCTTCCTCTCTCAAATCTTCTGCTATACAGTCCTTCCATCTTCTCTTTGGCCTTTCTCATACTCCCGGCATTATAAGTTCTTATCTTGAGGCGAGGCCGCAACTGCAGGCCACTTGCGAGGGACACTCTGTTATTTATATCACTTTCAGATCATATACTTACAACTTTGTTTGTGCACTTGACACTGACATCTGTCAATTAGAATTTATTGAATATATTTGCGGTTTTCATATTTTTAGCAAAGCTGACTGATTTTTGAAAGTTAATCTCTCTATAACTCTATATCCATTGAATATGAAGGAAAAGGTATAATCAAACTGTATAGAGAATAAGATATTCTTTTATATTGATAATCACAAAATGTCGAAAAATGATATTTAACTACGTTTTTTCAAGAAAAACTGTTAGGAACTTCAAATAAGAGTACTTCCGGTTGACCAATTATAACCAAAATCTAATCAGCTCTTTGTATGGTTGTAAGGAAGAGGAATACGAAAGAATCATAATTTTTAGAATTGTAGTTTTGGAGTTATCGTCGGAGAAAAATTTGTCTCTCTCTCACACACACACACAAGGACGCGCGCGCACACACACACACACACACACACACACACACATACATCATCGTAAAACCAGTAAAATCGTATTGTAGGGACCCTAAAACGTGCTTATTCATTTAAAATTCACCATCGATTTTTTTGACCAAAGACAATACTTTCCTTACCTAAAGGTGACGGAAGGTAAAAAATAATTGAAATCATCCCCTATTGTACTGCCTTGAGGGATGATTTTTCAAAAACGCTAAACACTATTTCTTATCTAAAGCATAAATAAGAATTTTTATATCCCTAACTTGAGAAATGATGGGTTCTCCATACAAACTTTCATCCCCTATTTCACCCCCTTCAAGTTTTATTTTCACGACAAAATGTAGCCTATGTCCGTCTCCAAGTTCCAATCTATCTCTATACCAAATTCATCAAAACTGGTTTAGCGGAAGAAATGACGGGTTCTCCATACAAACTTTCATCCTCTATTTCGCCCCCTTCAAGATTTAATTTCGCGACAAAAGGTAGCATATGTCCTTCTCCGAGGTCCAATCTATCTCTATACCAAAATTCATCAAAATTGGTTCAGCGGTTTAGGCGTGAAAACGTAACAGACAGACAGACAGACAGATAGACAGATAGAGTTACTTTCGCATTTATTATATTAGTATAGGATGAAAAGTGATTTACCATCTCCTGTAAACTACTATTTTTATTAAAAAAAGAAAATACTAAAATTGCTTCTATTATACGAAGTTACTTATTTTCATAATTTTATAACAAAATACCCCCTAAAGTATTAACCGTTGTTTATTCAATTTTATTAAAAATGATCTGTAAACTTACAGTCAAGGTTTCTTTCATCGTAAGAATTTAAGAGAACTGTAAATCCTTACAGATTTTCTGTAAACTACAGATGCAACTTTGATCGTAAGCTGTTACTGGTCTTACAGATTTGTTTACAGATCTGCCAGTAAATTTTAGAAATCAACAATAGTAATTTACGTAGCAAGACCTGAAAGTGATACTTTACTGGGTGAGCAAGCGAGCCGTAGGCGAGCTTTGGAATCTTGTGAGCCCAGTATAGACACTTTCAGGTCATGTTGGGTACAATATTTTTTTTGCGATCCTGAAAATAGAACAAAAAAGTATTATTTTATTTTTACTGCGAGCAAATAAGAAATAAATAAACAACTGATCTCCATGGAAACATTTAGCTTTACCGGTCCCGGGATTGGTAAAGTACTTTCCGATCCCTTATAGACAACTTTCCGAGCTAGCTCAGCAAAGAAGGACTTTCCGGTCTAAATAGTGATCAGAAAGAGCTCATTTTCTGGGCGATCGCGAAAAAATGATCTTATTGAAGCTCGAAAGTAATATTTACAACGTCCGACACGCAATCCGTCGGATATATTCGAACATCCAATATTATGTAGTTGATACTCTTCCTTCGAATTTGCCACTGACCATCCCGAAGAAAAATGAGGTAGTCATTTCTGTTTACTGCATTCGTACTGGCGCATATTTCTATTTGATGTTTGCGCTTACTTTCTTGGCGTGATTATAAATCGAGTCTGCATCCATAAAATGCATATTTGTCATCAGTTTTTTGCGATTTTAATCCACTGAAAGGGTAAACACGTATCCCGCAAAAA
Organism: Ophonus ardosiacus; assembly: GCA_943142095.1. Lineage (NCBI taxonomy): Eukaryota > Metazoa > Arthropoda > Insecta > Coleoptera > Carabidae > Ophonus > Ophonus ardosiacus. The sequence goes on from OW964824.1 coordinate 59,888,858, forward strand.
CGCCTGAGGGAGGTTTAAAATAATCAATACTCTTTCTGAAACATGAAATTTGATTTTGCAAATTGGAAAATTCCATATATTTTAATATCATTTCATGTAAACTTAATAGGTTCATTTCACCCTAAACATTTATTTTAAATTTCCATTTGACTGTTTTTATATTTGAAAATTGGAAACTACAGTGTCGTAGTAGGCTATGAACAAAAGAATGTATATCAATTTGAAAGTATTTAATTAAATGTCATTTTGGTACAAAATATTGTCAAAAATGTTATCTAAAAAAATCAGAGCTTTTCTTGTTGAACCCTTTTTTACCTCTCACTAAGAGAGGTATTGAAATTATGCTAAAAATCGCATATCCAGATTGGATATGCACGTTTTAAGGTCCCTAGAATCTGACTATAACAACTTTACGATGTCCTTGTGTGCGTGCGTGTGTGTGTGTGTGTGTGTGTGTGTGTGTGTGTGTGTGTGTGTGTGTGTGTGTGTGTGTGTGTGTGGATGTTGGAACCACGGTTTCTCAAATACTATAAGACTTAAGACATGTTTAACTGCAGTTTCCTCAATCTGACATTATTAGGAAGAGCTGATTAGATTTTGAAAACAACTGGACAACCGGAAGTACTAGTTTCTTAAAGAAAAAATTCTAAATATTATTTTTTGAATATTTATATAATAATAATAATAATAATAATAAAATAATATATATCATCACGGGATATTTCCCATTTCGTGGTGTGCCAGTATCTACAACACATTAGACATCGGTAATGATAACGATATATTTACCGTGTGGGCGCTTACCAGACGTCACCTCACGGACACTCATAGCTGGTGTGGAGAGTGCACGACAGGGGTCAATTTTGTGCCATTTAAAATTGGTAATATTTGGCGTCTGTCGGGATCGAACCCGGTTGCCCCAGGTTCGCGACCAGACACTCAGGCACGCGGCCACACGGGACCCCATAAATAAATCATATATATGTCAAAAACCAGAGACATTACTGAAGACTTTTTCTGGGTACATTTAATATATCTTATTTTATTATTAAGTAAATCATTATAATTATAGATATATATAATACATATATCCTTCAGAAATACCGACAATCTCATCAATGAATTGAAACATTGGAAGAATCTCGAACATTAGAAGATGAAGAGGAAACTTGTTCATAGAAAGAATTAAAAAAATATACAAATAAATAAGAAAAGATATGTGTTTTCGTGTGTACCAGAAATGTTAAATAAGTACAACACTTATATAGCCTAATATGGAAATTACGAGAGGTCTTGTGCTGGCCACAACAGATTTTTTAGAAATAGAAATAAATTAGAAAACGATGAATGACAATATTCTGTATCCTTCTTTATTTTCTTTTCTTCTTAAAATTACAGTTCAGGATCAATTTTGACAACTTGACTTTAGAATTGAATAATGATCAAACAAACGTTTCTGTGTTCATAGCCTACTCCGAATTAGATTTTAAAATGTACTTACAATCATTATAACTTAAATAGCTATTAGCTATTGGTAAGCTTACAAATTTAGGAATAAATAACATTAAACGTGCATTATTTTTTTATGGTTTAGAAAAAAATTCGTACATTAATGCTTTTTCACCGCCTATCGCAAACTGTTATTTACAAACGTGTTTCCCTGTTTAATCCATAAATCGTGTGGTAAGTATTTTTAAATATAATCGGGGTAATGAAAAATAGTTACCTTCAAAATTAATTTTTTTCTTTGGTTAGGTGTTATTTCGAAATCTCAGACATTATTTTCCAAATATAACTTAAATGGCACATATTTATTTACATTTTTATGTCAATAAATAATTTTTCGCTTCAAAATTAACCGAATAATATTCTTCCAAAACCGCTGTTCGAAATGCACCTATACCTTCATCAGGGTAGTTAGTACGTAGTGTCTTACATATTCATAAACATAAATTCATGTACATATAAATACGTTCGTTTAAATATTCAGTTTTAGAAACGTAGTACAAAAATTCGCAAAAAACACATACACATCTGTTCGCTCTCAAAATCGAGAATAGAATCCATATTTAATATTTATGATTCAAGCAAGAGGTAGTTTCTAAAAAAGAATAATAAAAAAGTAGTAGAATACCACCACTACTATAAATAAAAGTGGGTAAATTTCTCGACTGTGATTAGGTATTAATAAATACTCGAAACAGAATTTATTTTTTATAAAACCGACATTTCGGTAAACATTTATACTTTTTTCAAGTTCTAGATACAAACATACAATAACAAATTAATATATTTATTATGAAACATTTTCACAAAGAGGTAAACTCTTACGAATAAAATTATCATGATGGCTTTTTACCTCCCGCTACCCTAGGTAAGGGAGGAATAGGGATCGTGCTAAAAATCGCACATAGAGATTTTAGTGAATAAGTACCTTTTGATGTCCCCAGAATCCTATTTTAACATTTTTACAATGATGCCTGTGGGTATGTATGTATGTATGTATGTGTGGGTGTGTGTGTATGTGTCAAAAATTATTCCGATAATAACTCTAGTATTACACTTATAAAAAATATAATTCTTTCGTATTCCTCTTCTGTACATCCATATGATGAGCTGAATAGATTTTGGTTATAATTAGTCAACTGGAAGTTCCCTTATTTGAAGTTCTTAACAGTTTTTCTTGAAAAGACGCAGTTAAATATTATTTTTTGATATTTTATGGGATTATTAATATGCAAAAATATCTTATTGACTATATGATTTGATTATACATTTTCCTTCATATTCAGTAGATATGGAGTTAAAGAAAAACATTAACTTTCATAAATCAGCCAGCATTGCTATAATCATGGAAACAGCTGATATATTCAATTAATGGGCTTCTTGCGTACCTTTTTTTATTTAATATTTTTGAAGAGAAGGTAAAAACTTGCTACCCATATTTTTTCTTTTGACAAAATTTTTATTAATTAGCCAGAAAAAAAATAATGAAATTTGATTATTTGAATTCCCGCCATGTATGACGTAGAATTACGCCGCACCAATGAATAGTCGTAAAGCCACAGCGTGGTGCCGTCCCATAGTAATGGTAAGGTTGTGCGGGTAATGTAGATCACCTGTTTGACGTTTCAATAATAGTTTGGAGGTTAGTATTTCAGTTTATCTTTTTGGTATCGATATTTTAAATTACAAGTAACTACCTATGTGTTTATTTCTTAAGTAATTAATGTATTTGAGAGACCAGAGAGAGAGAAAAATGAAATAATGTCAAATTCAAATTAAAACTTTCTCGCACGCCATGCCATCTATTGATAACATTCTTAAACATGCTTTCCCTCCCCCAGTTCAATATAAAGACGTCACAGACAATTTTCTTTCTTAATTTAGTAAAAAACAAATAATTATTTTAAAATAAAATTTATATTTTTATATATGTTTTCAATATAACATTACGTATATAGTGACAGAAATCGGATTTTCAGTACCACGCAAGTAGCCCATTCTAATTGATAGATTTTATTGGATACATAGAATTCCTTTCTAAAGAACTTTCGATATGGAATTTAAAGAAAATAGTATATGTTCGTGTTACAGTTTTACTGGATATAAAGAATGTTTTGTAAGGAACTTTTGGTATGGGATTTGTACAAAATACATAGAACTGACGGAAGGTAATGTGCTGGTCATATCAGATTTTTTAATTATGAATAAATTTGTGCACGTGCAAATAGCTATATCTTGGTAGAAAGTTTAGGTCGAAGTCTGTGTTTAATTGTCTGCCTAAGGCGAAGCCCTTGAATTAATCAGTTTAATACGTTTTAAATTTGTCATTGTCACAGATCTCCTGGGAACCGAGCTGTACTGAAGGTTTCAGGTGGACAGCTGACCCGACATTTCAAACCAATTAAAAGTAAAACGAACGCAAATGGAAAGAAAATGCTCGAGGAATCGAATTGCTCAGGGACAACGCAAAAATTCAACCCTTTGAACATCACAATCGTCGTTTTAGATTTTTATAGGGCTAGGACTTAGAACTGAGTATTTAGTTGAAAGGAAAAAGTCTGATGTGGGCAACACATGACTTCCTTGTACGCCTATTAAACTATGCATATTTTGTTAATAATTAAAACATGTTTTATAACAGTCCCGATCATAAAATTGCACGTATTTGACATCATTTGACATTGACATTAATATTTTTTTTTATTTTTTGTCTTAATCAAAGGCAAATTTAATTACAAAAACCAAAAAGTAAATAATTTTTAAATATAAGTATCTCGCTTATACAAAGGGCTAATTTGGTAATACTTGAGGGGCTAGACGTAGAATTTAATTCTCTAATGCTCATATTAGTAAACACTCGTAAAGTTTCAAAACGCCTCATTATAATTTTTGACAAATAGAATCACACTTGACAAATAAAATTTCAGTTTTTCTTTCAATGTCGACTATTTTTATTGGATAAAAATTACAACGAACCGTTTAAAATTTTACGAGTGTTTATGAATACAGGCATTTATTTGAAGGATTAATTTCTAATTAAGAGCAATGCCGGTCGCTCAGCGAAATCAGTTTAGTAGCTAGTATGACACTAGTGCAGACAAACTACTTACGGTCCCGCACTACTTTTAAGATTGCTAAGTTTATTTCTCTCTATCTGCTTTTATATGTGTTTGGCCTTGTTTAAAGCATAAGGGGAAAACTCAGCCCGTGTTGTGAAGCAAATTGTTGGAGTGAGAGACGAGATGTGTGTAGTAGAGGGGGAACATATTCTCCTAACACTTTCTTCTCCATAGTCTATCGTTCCGATTTCTGAAATAAGTGGCAAAAAGGGGTTTAGTAGAAATAAAATCACAGCTAAACTAAAGGAGATAATTTAGATTTTTTTTCACAAACTTACTACTAAAGGTGGGCGCTATGGGAGTGACCCAAACATTTTTTGTATAAAGTACAGTTATCGTGTTAAAAATAAATTTTAAAATAGCCATTTTTATGATGTTTTTCGAACTAAATTTAAATGCAATAGAAATTAATAATTATGCAAAATAATTGGTCAGCCCCATGCATTGATCTATCTACTATACAATGGTATCAAGTTTGAAGTTATAACTTAATATTTACGAGTGTAGTTTGATATCTACTAAAGTGCTGTTTAGCGTACCACCGGCAATCGCCTTAACGAAGACAGATTTGTGAAAAATTTATGAATCTCACTGGGATTTGAACCCAGGGCCTTCCGATATCTAGTCGGACACCAACTGAGCTACGCGACTCCCGTAAAATTCTTGAATTCTTCACACGTCGCAAACATCGTTGTATACGAGATCGTCTCCCACTTAGAGTATCGTCACCCCCACAATACAGCGACATCACCTGTAGCAGTGTATTGGCACTGCAGTATTAAATGTGTAAATAACTGTTTAGATGTTTTGCAACAGAAATTCACGGTTGAAACACATCTAAACAATTATTTACACATTAATTTCTAAAATAAAAATCAACCTTTTTTTTCAAGAAAAATTGTTGTTATTCCCATTGATATAAAAGCCTTATACACCAAATTTGAAAAGTTTTGGATTATAATTTAATATAGTTTTTCATTGAAATCTATTATTGGCTTCAAGTAAAGTACCACTTCCGGAAGTTATGTAATGACCAAAAAAGGAGGTACACAACTAGATATTATAACAGTCCTAAATATAAAATTTCATCTTTACGGCTTACCGTTTTTCAGTTATGCGAGATACATACGTACAGACGTCACAACGAAATTAATCAAAATGGATTCAGGGATAGTCAAAATGGATATTGCCGTTGAAATCTGGAAACCGAAATTTTTCGCGATTACAATACTTCCTTTACTTTGTACAAGGAAATAAAAACTCGCCCACCCGGACGAAATGGAATACGGGTCAAAGTCGATTCTTCATCCATAAGACCCGTAAGACCCATAAATATAATATAAAATTCTCTATCCAATACATTGAACATTTTTATTATATTTTCTGTAGATTTAAATATAGAGAATTATAAATATATAAAATAATCGATTGTATAATGAATCAATCAGCCTATTGAAACCAGTTGAAAAATTAAAATGTTTATAATTGACTTAAATGTCAGTATCAAAAATCTAGATATCATTGACTATTTTTCTGGGAAGTACATTTAATATTTCTTATTTTATCATTAATTAAATATTTAAAATTAGAATTCGTACATGGACAAGTCGAAATCTAATAGTAATATAATATGCTGTAATTATAACGAGGAAAAGACTCCGTCAACATAAAATTGGCATAAAAAGAAAGGGGATTCATTTATAAGCCAAAGTATGTACACTGTCAACTAAACACGCACTTGCTATACATATAATTCATCATATACCCTTCAGAAATACCGCCAGTCTCGTCAATGAATTGTAAGAATCTCGAACATTTAGAAGAGTAGGAGGAAACTTGTTCTTAGAATGAATTGAAAAAATAAAGAATATGTAGATGTAATTAGAATTTTTTGTGTGTACCAGAAATGTTAAATACAATACTTATATAGCCTAATACGAAAATGGGGACAGGTATTGTGCTGGCCACAACAGATTTTTTTTATTTCTATTATTGTACAAATTACCAACTTATCTTTTAAAACTAATTGACTTGTGTGAAATTAAATAAAACTGTTCTTCAACGGTATGATTATTTCAACGGATAATTAGCAACGTAATAATACGTCTTACGGGTCATATGGGTTTTATGGGTCTTTCGGTTCTTATGGGTCTAACGGGTGATTCTTACGGGTCTTATGGGTGAAACATCGACTCACGTATTCACTGAAAGCCGGGAGAGAGGGTCCACCGGTATTCCGAGCACTGGATTTTTATTTGATCTTCTAGCATATAGCTAATGAAAGATTTTAAAAATTAACGGAAAATCAATGATGGCAAACGTTACTTTTTATGTGGTATGTATTTTATACGCTAATTACGAAAAAATATGTAAAATTTTAGCGGTGTTCTAAATTCGCAGGTATTTGCATTTAAATGTAGCCGGGATTTTTTTCAACTTTATACTTTTTTCACCATTTGCAGAAGTTTCTTTCGAACCACAGACGGACGTGTTTAATTGAGCTTCATGGTTATGGGTAATTTTTTATTTTTTAATAAATAAATAAGATAATGAAGTGGAATGGAAGTGAAGGGAATAGTGCAATGAATATACAGGTATCTCTTAAATAGGGGGACATGGCTTAACCACAGATTCCTGAGGCTAAAATAAGACGATTTAACTAAACTTGCTTCTACCGGAAAGTATACCATTTAGCCAGAATTCTGCTTCAAAATTCTTCGAAAAAAAATTAATTTTGCTTATAATAATCGGACGCATTATTCGATTTGGATGAAATTTGTCACCTCATACCTTTATTCGTTTAAATCCTATACAGATCACTGAGCAGTAAAGTAGAACTGGCATATCCAAGAATAAGTTTCACTTTATGAACAGCTTTGTTAAGATAAATTTGAATCTGACATGAATCTTAATAGGTACTTTTTTACTTTTTTACCATTTGAATGTTACAGTACGGCTTCAGTAATCCCGTAATGTAGATTTGGTCCTAATTTTGTATTTTCGCTATGGAAAGAGCACTTAAGCTTAAATACAATAAATTCCTAATGAAAATTCATTTCTCATTTAAATACACATTTGCTCATAAAAAAGCAAATACATTTCCCTGCTACATAAATTGTTTTCATGTTTAAATGTAAAAAAAATTAATTGCAAAGTAATTTAAAATAAATTTGTGGGTTTTCCGTTCTCTTGCACATGAAAATACAAACGTACGTATTTGGGATAACGCAACAATTCATGTGTTCCTTCCTGAGCCCTCACGTATAGAGACTGCGATTACTGAAGCGTGTTTCAGCATTCATTGTTACAAGTACACGTATATTTAAATCTATTCACACGCATTAAAAACCAGTGTAAATGTATTGATTCATAACAGGCATGTTGGGATGAAAAATTCTCATGAAGATTACATACTTCAAATTTATACACTGTCATCACATAATGTACACAATGTGTAAGCCCCAGATTTTTTAGAGGGTTCTTAGTTATTGAAGCGAAAGTTAATATGGATTCATATGTATACATTACTTCAAATAATGGAACCAGATTTTCTAATTTTTAACACAAGGTTTTATAAAATTTCATATGATAGTATAAGTAGTAAGTAAAACTAACCACCGGTTTTATAAAGAGCAGAATAAATTTATTTATATAATAAATTTATTCAAACTAACTAATGCCCAGTTTTATAAACATCGAATAACTTGCTGAGTTATTACTTTGGAAGTAAATTTAATCGATGAGAAAATAAAAATGTCTGTTTTATAAAATAAGTTGCAGAGTAAAATAAGTACTTGCAGAGTAAATATTTTATTCTAGTGATTTACCGACAGAGACATCGTTTATTATTATTCAAACGTCAAAATAAAGCGTCATAAAGTGTCAGTTCTTATTAAAAATGGAAAAAAGAGAGAATGGCGAAAGAATTATACTGAAATAGATAAAGCGAACATGTTAGAGATAAAAAATATAGTAGTATTATTGAAAACAAACAGACAAACGTAGCAAGCGTCGAAAGCAAAAATAGTGCATGGGATGAGATTTGTAAAGAATTTAATGCAGTTTCACAAATAGGTCCCCGGAATAATGTACAAATGAAACTGTTATATGACACATTGTATTTATGTTGGCTTGGAATAGTTGGGTTTTGTACAGGTGTTAATAAGTAATTTTTACAATAGTATCCACTATCCCCTAACAAGTAGCAATTACCAAATTCTCCGTTTTCAAGCCTAGCTCTTATTAATGAATTGTTAAATATGTTGCTGTCGTGTGCGGAACCAGGCCATCTAGCAACAACATCCGTTATTTTTAGATTTGCTGAACATACCATTTGGTAATTCATAGAAAACCATCCCTTTCGGTTTCTATCAATTTCTGCGATCTCTATAAAATAATTAATTTTAACATGTGTCAAATTTATTCTACAGAATAAAATTTACTTACTCGAAAATCAGTGGAGTAATTTATTCCATAGATTTACTTAGCTAGTATTTTTATTCTTGCTTTATAAAACGAAAATCTCTGGAATAAACTATTTTAGTTCGAGAATAAATTTTACTTTGCTAGTAATTTACTTATCCATCTTTTATAAAACTGGGCATAATTCGAATAAATTTTATTCATTTAAGACATTTATAATATTACTGTCAAAATTCGGCTGTCATTTGAAGGAATAATTTTTATTTACTTTCGAAGTAAATTTATCTTTCGTTTATAAAACCGGCCATAAGACTATAGGCTGGTTTATGTAAGCTGTAAGCTTAAGAATTTGCGTTAGCATTAGCATTATGACTTTGCATTAATAATTCAAGTATAGACAAATGCGTGCTGCCGTGCATATAGCTATAATCTTAACCTTAGCATTATGCCGTAACCCTAAAATATGACAATTTCTAAAATTTAAAGTCATAATGCTAATGCCGACCAATCAGAAGAGTATATGTTCGTGGACGACAGCTTGATTTTGGCGATATTTACGACAGTCAATTGACATCTGTCATCATTTTGTTATTTTTAAATATTTCTGTCATTTCTATCATATTGTCTTGACTAAAAATCTGATGTGGCCAGCACATGACCTCCCGCCAATTCCAAGTTTAAAGTAGCAATGAGCTGTAAGTAAAATATCACCTCCGATTGATCGTTTGTAAACAAAATCTACTTTGTTGTTCCAATAAATAGAAAAGTTTGTAATAAGAAATTTTGGATTATATTTTATGTTTTTCCTGAAAAATCTGCGAGGAAATACCAACTTTGCGAAGTTTTGGATCATTAATATATTTTAAGGAAAAATCGTCACACACACATTATTGTCAAAATCAGCACCAACTTCCTTATGCTCTAAAACGCAATCAAATTATATAAGAGTATTAAATACCAACTTTGCGAAGTTTCGGATCTTAATATATTTTAAGGAAAAATCGTCACATATACATTATTGTCAAAATCATCACCAAATACCTAACTTCCTTATGCTCTAAAACGCAATCTGTGTAAATTCTTCGCCGTACATTATCCATTTCGTAAATGTGTATTTGCAAACTATTATTTGACACTTTGAAATCACGTTCTTATTTGAGAGCTGTTTGATATATAAGGCTGCAAACATCAAACTAAAATCGAATTATCCTATATATCTAATATTTATGTATTTTGGAAAATTTATTATTTTTACAAACCTTAATTTCATTACAATCATATTTAAACTAGTAAATTCTTCTTAACACGGTTTCATTATTAATTTAAAGTAATTGCTTCGTGACAGTGACATTTGTTTAAATATGTCAAATTTGTTATTAAAGTATTGTTTTTGTTTGATGCAGAGGCAAAGTGATGTACAAAAATAAATTATTTTATAATACAATATTTAAAGTTATTTACTATGTAAATTCTATTATCTAGAATTGAAGATCGTGCCATTATATTCAAGTTGTATTAGTAAGAGCTGCTAAAAAATTATATTCAATTAATTTTTTACAAGAAAAACTGTTAAAAGCTTGTATAAATGATACTTCCGGTTATCGGATATACACTAAAAACTAATGAGCTCTTCCCACATTAGTATAGAATGAGTATACAAAATTTCAAAATTTTCTGATTGATAGTATTTGAGTAATCGTGTCCACACGATCTATATACACACGCACACACACACTCACACACACACACATACACACATACATACATACATACATACATACATACCTACAGACATCATTGTAAAAATGATAAAATTGGATTCTGGGGACATCAAAACGTGCTTATTCACTAAAATCTCTATATGCGATTTTTAGCACGATCCCTATACCTCCCTTACCTAGGGTAGCGGGAAGTAAAAATGAGTGTCATTAAAAAAATTGTCCAACTAATATAGTTAATTGAACAATGTAAATATATTTATGATAAAAAAGACGCCCTAAGAAGTATAAATATGAACCGAACAGCGTAATGTAAAGTTTAAATGCAAAGTCATAATGTTAATGCTAAGGTAAATGTATAAGTTTACAATTCACATAAACCAGCCTTTAGAATTTGAAAAATTAAATGTGAAGTCATCAGAAATTGTTTTATTCCTGGTTCAAATGTCCTTGAAGTGTATGATATTTCTAAATTAAATTTATTAAAAAAATGTTAATATTATAGCAATGCAAGATATTTCTAAATTAAATTATTTATAAAAGAAAATTAATTAATATTATAACAATGCTCAAATCTACATACTGTATTTGCAAGCATATTTAAATTATTAAGTTTCTTATAAGACATTTCTAATTGGGGTCTTTTTGTAATGCAAGATATTTCTAAATTAAATTTATAAAAAATTAATTAATATTATAACAATGTATAAATCTGCATACTGTATTTGCAAGTATATTTAAATTATTAAGTTTATTACAATATATTTTTATTTGGGAACTCGTGGCTGTTTGTTGGATTGCTTGGTCGCGGGTTTGATCCCGACCATCACCTAAATTATTTCGAATTTTAAATGACATGTTAACACACTCGTCCTTTACTCATACGTCAACAGATTGCCTTATGATACTTCCATTTTAATGTGCTAATTATTTTACATCGTGATGCGTACATTAAAGATAACTCGGTGAGGGTGTTGAGCTGTGCGTTTGGCAGCTCCCTGACCGGCCTAGAGCCCAGAGTAATTGAGTGCATCTTGAACGCTTATACAAGATTAATGGAAGCCGGTGTGTAGATGAGAAGTGCTGGATTAATCATACCTTTACCTGCGCCTACGTACGCCACGTGTAATTTTCATCAGGCGAAAGCGAATTCATGAATTCCCAACACACTACCTACCTTTCTTTCATCTAAAATCTCGCTCTATTAATTATACTCGTACATCACTTCAAAAGAGAATAAGTTGAAATACGGGGGTCAATCGAATGCACTTAAAATATTTATAATTTTACAGGTTTTCTAAATACGAAAAATTGTAGCCAGCACAGTACATCTCGCCATTTCCATATTAGGCTACAGTAAAATTTTTGAAAGAAGTCCGATCAAGGCCATCTACGAATTATATCTATGAATTAAGATTTTGTGCTGTCAAATTTAGTAGTGTCTTTTACTTAGTTTTTTTATGAGGGTACATAATATCGTGTGTACCTCATAAAAACTATGTAAACGACACTACTAAATTTGACAGCATAAAATCTTAATTCATAGATGCAATTCGTAGATGGCCTTGATCGGATTTCTTTCAAAAATTTTACTGTACCTATATACGTATTATTGTATGTCATCATCATTATCGAAATCTGTGTACAACACTGATTGGCACACTCAGAAACGAGTAATATGCCTTGCTGATAAATTTATTTATATTTTATATTGTATTTAACATTTCTGGCACACAAAAAATTATGATTAGAGCTATTCCTTATTTTTTAATTCATTTTATGAACAAGTTTCCTCCTACTCTTCTAAATGTTCGAGATTCTTCCAATTTATTGACTAGATTGGCGGTATTTCTGAAAGTTATATGATGAAATATATGTATAGCAAGCGCGTGTTTAGTTGACCTGTTACTGAACATACTTTGGCTTACAAATGAATCCCGTTTCTGTTTTTACCAATTTTAGATGTTGACGGAGTGTTTTCTTTGTCATAAAAATAGCATATTATAATTACTATTACATCTCGACATGTCCAAGTACGAATTTTAGGTTTTCCGCTTTCAAGAACAGTGCCAATTTAACGTGCGGCAGCTATATCTATAATTTTAAATATTTAATTAATGATAAAATAAGAAATATTAAATGTACTTCATAGAAAAAGCCTTCAGTAATATCTCTGGATTTTTGACACTGACATTTATGTCATTTGCAAACATTTTAATTTTTCAACTGGTTTCCATGGGCTATTTGATGGATAAAATGAATTATTTTATATATTTATAACTCTCTATCTCTAATGGTGCTATTCTGTAACTTTGCTCTATAACACTGTAACTCTATGCGCTCTGTAAGCTAAAGAGCTCTATAAGATCACACCTTATAGAATAGTTACCTATTCTGTAACTCTCTCTGTATCAAGTCTGGCTATAGAGTTGTTTTGGTTGTTATTCATGTCAAACTGTCAAATATTTTATAACCATATTTTTGACAAGATGTTAAGGAATCATGTATAACTCTAATAATATGTAAGTATATATTTTATTATATTACTAAATTAATGTTTATTGTCATATACATTTTGATTATTGTAATTGTAATTCTTGTTGCTGTTGTGATATAAATAAATAAAATAAATATACCATCACGACGTACTGCTGGGTGGGCCAAACTGCTTTATATGCAGATATCGGTAATGATGATGACATATTCGTACCGTGCGGTCGTTTAAGATTCGAAATAATTTTGACTTCGGTCGGGATCGAACCCGGTTCCCCAGATTCGCGACCCGTCACTCAGGTGCTACGAGACCCCAGTTATTATTAATTATTAAGACATCATTTAATTCTTATTTTAAATATTATATTAAGCTATGAACACCAATGTTGATTCCTCCCCTTGTCTTGACCTTTCTAATATAATATATTTTGTGACAAATATAGCTACGTAAAATGATTCAATTTTATATCATAGAAAATGTTTTAAAATCGCTTTAATTATTTTTTTTATGTAAATCTAACACGAAATAAAAAAGGATTGCAAACACAAATGAAGAACAGTATAATTTTTTTTAAAATTAAATGGAAACTGATTATGTTTTTCGGAGTGGCACAACAAATTTGAAAATATTTTTCTTTAATATAAAAATATTTTTGACGTTTCACTATGCTCTATAAATACTTTACAGTCAAGATTTTGGTGCTGTAAGATTTATAGAAATTTCTATAAGACTATAGCCCTTGTAGTACTGTAACCTTGTTACAGAATAGCTATTTTCTTACATACTATAACGTCGGTTGTTTATAGAGCCTATAGAGCTTATAGAACGTTACAGAATAGCACCATTAATCTATAGAAGATATAATAAAATTATTATAATAGAAAGAGAATTTTATATTCTTTAATATTTGTTGTAACATAAATTTCCAATAAATAAAATTTTGAAGATTTTTTTTAAGAAACTATTATCTCCGGTTATACACACATCCACACACACACACACACACACACACACACACACACACACACACACACACACACACACATACACACACACACACACACACATACACACACACAACACAGACATTATCGTAAAAATGTTAAAATCGGTTTATAGGGACCTTAAATCGTGCTTATTCACTAAAATCTGAATATGTGAATTTTTGGCGTGAATCCAATACCTCTCTTAGCGAGAGGTAAAAATGTATATTTTAGGGCCGGTTTTTCAATGTCCTGGCAATTGTCTGTTAAGTCTCTGTAAAGTTTATCCTCATGGTAAACACCTATTTCAGTTTTTCAATGTCATGTTAGCGTTACCAACAGGATAAATCCTAGGTAAACAAGAGGATAACGTAACAGACACTTTGACCTACCGATAAAATTTTACCAGTAGGATAAATTCAGCTGTTCTGACATATTGACATTGACAGTTAAATAATATTCGTAGAAAATTGTAGAAATATGTATAAAATAGACGTATGTAAATGTGTTTTTTGATAATAAAGACAAGGACAAGGAAAAATTGGAAGATTTCGTTTGTTAATATAATGGTAGTGAATCGAAAACTACATATTGAAAGACGTCGACTAGATCTCGTTGACTTCTAGTGACGATAAATATTTTAAAAGGTTCAAATTTAGCAAAAAAAATACTGCTGTGTATTCAGAGAATACTGATATTTGCAATGGTATATACATTTGTTCTAAAAATGTCTTGTATACCAACGAATGTGGCAGAGTACTTTTCACGGCTTATTTAAAAATGTATAAATTTCATTATATTATAATACATAATGAAAATTATTTCCACTTTATAATAATTTATTTTGATTACAAGAATGAGAAGAATTAATAACAAGCAAAACGTTGATAACAACAATGTTGCGTCAATATACAGCAAAATTATTGTTTAATCCTAATAAATTATATAAAATATATTATGTAGTGTTAAAAATAGAATGCATAACGCAATGTTGTACTGATCACTCGAAATTGAGAATTGCCAAGAAGACATGAACCAAACCTGCTCTTATAAAATACTGAAATTCGCTAACTTTTCTAATTAATGACCAATGAGACAGTATATTTTTTAAGAAACAGAGCATATGATTTGTATGCAAAATCCCAGTACAAATTTACAACTGCTTGATGCTTGAAGCCCGAAAGATACATATATGTAATAAAATAAAATCCAAAATGATATAACAGTCAGTAGTAAAATAGTTTTTCCAATCTTCAGTTCATGTATTCTTACAACATATTGCTACAAACTAAAGCAAACTTTAAATTTGTTTGAACATCACAGATTCAGTACTGTCAACAACTGCAACTGTCAAACACATTCGAAACGAAATGTATGGGAATATGTTCAAAATGACATGTGATTCCTTACGAACATAGCAAATATCAGATTATAATTATTGCCAACCTTAAAGTTGACAACTAAATCCGACTGTTACTTACCGAATAGATAAATTCGTATTGAAAAACGCATTTTCATTACCATGGAGTTTATCTGATGAATAAATTTAATCTGTTAGGTAGTTAACAAACACTTTAACAAGCGATTGAAAAACCGGCCCTTAAAGTTGACTGCGACTGTTACTTACCTAATAGATAAATTCGTATTGAAAAACGCATTTTCATTACCATGGAGTTTATCTGATGGATAAATTTAATCTGCTAGGTAGTTAACAAACACTTTAACAAGCGATTGAAAAACCGGCCCTTAAAATAATAAAACATGCATGAGTACAATTCCATTCTTATTATAAAATTTTTAAGCATAAGTTATAGTTATATTCTCGAGAAATATTTATACGAGTAGTGGTTGTCATTGAAGCTGCATGACTAGGTGGCTCTTGTAGGAGTATCTGTAGAGGGTGTAGAGTGTTCTCCAGTCTCAGTGTCGACACAAAGACGCTCATCGTTGACCCGCGGTTTCCGTCCGCTGTCTAGCGTCTCTAGCTCGTCTAATTGGACTTACAACTGTCTCCGCATCAGGTGACAAACTTCTAAGACTCTTAGCAAACCCACGAGTGTCGGACACGTACACCAATCTCCTTTCCATACTGTCCTTGTTACAAACGAAGATTTTCGTGTATTTTAACGAGTACTACCTCGGTCCGATATTAGTTCTAACATTTATGTAATAGATATTTGTGTATTAAAAGCTCAAAATAAGAGGTTGTCTCTCGAAATCGACAAAGTATATTTGCGCTCGAAACCCACAGACAAGATTTTTTCTAAAGTCGCCACAATGGGGTCCTCCACCATAACAAAAAATAATAAAATGTGCACTTTGTACTTACAGTACTACTCCATAAATAACGATTAGGTATATTTTTTAATTTTAATTTTTCGTTATTTTCTATTCTTCTTGAGCTATTGCTTCAATCTAATCTAAGCACTTTTTACTTTCGTTTTTGTAAATGAATGCTCTATTTTATTTCTGTATTCCTTTACATATATATATACTTAGTTTTTAAATTTAAGGCTTCATCAGGACTGTTTTAGTTGAAGTTTCAAGAAAAGATCTAAAAGATATAAAAAAAAAAACATGACAATATTAACTAAATGTTTTGTACAATTTACAGGATGAAATAATGTCAGAAACTATGAAATTTACTTTTTTTAAAATTGTCACATGTTGTAAGCATGTTGTCATTGACAAGTTAAAATAGTTATCTATTAAGATACTATAAGACTTAAATAGTATATTATACGTCAAGGTTGAGAAGATAATCATTATTGATAGAAAAAATTCCTTGACTGGATTATATTGATGAGGTAATAAAAATTTCTGGATTGCAGTCACAAAATTTTATTTAAATTCTCGGGTCGACCGGTTTCGAGCTACACATGAGCCTTCCTCAGGAGATGAGAATTAAGAAAATTTTAGATACATGGCAAAAAAATGAAAACGTAAGTGCAACATAAAGCACATGGATTTCGTCAAAAGATAAAAAATAAATAATATAAAACTTTTATAAAAAACTAAGAACAAATGTTCTACGTGAACGACACCCATGAAACTACTTAAGTAAAGTATGTTGCACTTACGTTTTCATTTTTTTGCCATGTATCTAAAATTTTCTTAATTCTCATCTCCTGAGGAAGGCTCATGTGGAGCTCGAAACCGGTCGACCCGAGAATTTAAATAAAATTTTGTGACTGCAATCCAGATATTTTTAATACCTCATAATCATTATTGACCCAGCGCCTATTGTAACCCGAGGGCGAAGCCCGAGGGATATAAGGCGCCTGATCAATAATGATCTTCTCAACCGTGGTTTATATACTATTTTTTTCACTACTAGCACATAAATTCTCTTTGTATTTTTTTTGATTGATAATAACAATAATTTTGACATGAATAATAACGTTACTTATTTGTTAATATTCACAAAAACAAAGTAGGCTGCATTTGTTTTTATCTGACGTTTCGCTCATTTCGCTGGTTTGATAACCTCACTTATGGGCCTTGATTTGTATTTGATTTAATTATTTAATAAAAACCCTTTGTGCTGTTACAGTCAGCAGCCTTATTAGTTTATTATTATTTTTAAATAAATCTATTGAAATGTTTTTACCTACAAATACAAAAAAATAGTGATTTGTTCAATCCTACATCTACAAATATTTCACATTTTCACCAAAACAGCACAGTGGCCAGGCGAGGCGGCAGCGTAGGTCAATTTAAAATTATAGTGGCAAATTTAAATTATATACTTAACACCTTTCTTGAGTTTAATGAGTTAAATAATATTTGGATTTGGAGGCTTGAGTTTGATTGAAAAGTGACAGTTTGCATTATAGACCAAGGTTAATAATAAATTATTATTGACCTAGGTTACCATGGTTACAAGCAAGCGGTAGTGAAAAACAATTTCTCATGTCAAATAAAGGTAAATAATAGTGGGTTCCTAGGCTAGTAGTGAAAAAAAAAATATTTAACTGCAGTTTCCTCAATCTGACATTCCTGGGAAGAGCTGATTAGATTTTGGTAACAATTGGATAACCGGAAGTAATAGTTTCTTTATAAAAATCTTCTAATTATTATTTTTTGATAATTTATGTTATTACTAATATTAAAGAATCTAAAAATCTCTATCCGATACATTTAAAATTTTTATTATAATATTTTCTATGGAGTTAAAGATAGAGATATATAAATATATAAAATATTATGTTGTAAATAGGTCTAGCAGCCCATGGAAAACAAGAGGAAAAATTAAAATGTTTATAATTGAGAGATAAATGTGCGAAAAAGCTAGAGACACTACTCAAGACTTTTTCTGGGAAGATTTAATATTTCTTATTTTATTATTAATTAAATATTTATAATTATAGACACATATATTACATACATATACCCTTCAGAAATACCGCCAATCTATTCAATGAATTTGAAGAATAGCGAACATTAGAAGAATAAGAGTGAATAGAATGAATTAAAAAATATATAAAGAAGATATGTCAAATATGTACAATACTTATATATCCTAATATGGAAATGGCGAGAGGTCTTGTGCTGGTCACAACAGATTTTTTTTATTTTGCAATATGAATAGATTTTCAAATGTCAGCGTGGCGCATTGGTTATCACAACTGCCTCTGAAATTTCATAATAGGGTTCGATTTCCCATTAGATAACTATTATTTTTTTACACAAAAATTGTTGAACTTTTAAAAATCTGTTTATATATCCTATTACAGTCATTTAGAAATAATAATAATATTGAAATAAAAAGAGAAAATAATTGACAATAATTGATTACTATAATCAGAATATTGATATAATTACAATGCATTATATTTCTTTTTTGATATTTGACTGTATTTAAAAATCAATTTGAACAAGTATTTTCAATAAATATCAGTAAATGTCACTGCTATTATGAGACAGATGTAGTAATAAAAAACTTTTTATTCATTGTTACATTTATAGAAACACGATATTAATCATTACTTGAAAAGATACATTATTAACGTTAATATGAAAGTTAAGCATAAAAAATACGTATAGAAGAATACGTAGTCAGATACTTGTCAGTACTAACATTAAATTTCAATTATTTGAATTATAGTCAATCAAATTATCATTTACTGAACGCATTACGCGTAAAAATAAACCATAACGTTTTAACTTGTATTTATATCATAAATAATTACAGTTAATGTATGATATAATCAATATCTTCCGTTCCACATTACCGTAATTGACAGTGAAATATATCTATATTAATAACAATGGAACAACTTTGGCAAAATCATCATCGAGTGTAGATGAATAATGTAGTGCTTAGTGATAGAATAGAGTAATTGCGCATTTTCCAATTTATTTTTTTCCTAAAGAATTGTTCAAGTTATACACTTTAAAACATGATTTACGTCTGGGAAGTATATATTTTTCAATATATAATTAATAAATCTGTTGTGGCCAGCACAAGACCTTCCGTTAATTTGATGTATTTTGTACAAATCCCATACCAAAAGCTCATTGGAAAAGATTCTATATATCCTGTAAAATTTGTAAAATGAACATAATACAATTTTTTACAAATTCCGTACAAAAAGTTCATTGGAAAATGTTCTATAAATCCAATAAAATTATCACAGGAATATTTTTATATTTATTATTATTATACTCATATATAAATACTCCAAAATGCGTACACTAACGTAACATTCTCTTTACAATCAAATAATATTACTACCAAGTTTATATCTCTACCAATTTTTGAATTATTGCCCCAAAAGTCAATATACCCCACATTTATATAAAAACTTCAAAATTTTCAAGAATCTAATTTTTATGTATCTAGATACTTTACAAGGCGCTGATTCCAAATTTTGCCACCGCAGGTCGATATCTCTTTTCGTTTTCAAGATATTTAGATTCAAAGTTTTGTTCAAAACTGCCCATTTTTGGGTAATAACCCAAAAATGGGTCGAGATACGAACTTGGCGACATCACCATTCGATTCTACGGACAAAAATACATAAGTATAGCAATTTTCATAGTTTTTGTCCAACCGGTTAATTTTTTATGAATAAAAGCTTGAAAGCCCCTGAAAATGACCAAAATCTGAAAATATCGTAAGGGGTACACCTTAGATTTTTGCGATTTTTGGCCATTTTCAGTTATTTTGCTTTAGAGATTGTATGCGGTGTTTAAAAATTCTGAAAATTGGTGTACTTATGTAATTTTGCCCGTAGAATCAAATAGTGTTGTCACCAAATTCATATCTCGACCCATTTTTGGGTTATTACCCAAAAATGGGCAGTTTTGAGCAAAACTTTAAATCTAAATATCTCGAGAACGAAACGAGATATCGACCTGCGGTGGCAAAATTTGGAATCAGCGTATTAAGAAGTATCTAGATACATAAAAATTAGATTTTTGAAAATTTTGAAGTTTTTATCTAAATGTGGGGTATATTGACTTTTGGGGCAATAATTGCAAAATGGGTAGAGATATAAACTTGGTAGTTATATTATTTGATTATAAAGAGAATTTTACGTAAGTGTAAGCATTTTTAGAGTATTCGAACATCTGTGTGAATTTTTAGCGATAAAAGTATTGAAATAAAAATGGATAAATGCTATAAAAAGGTTCCTTGGAAAATATTCTATACATCCAATAAAATTATAACATGAACATGTACTATGTAAATTGCACGTGACAATTCCATCTTTCTTCTTCTATTGAATATGATGGAAAATGTATAATCAAACCGTATAGAAAAGAGCATTTTCTTTAATATTTATAAAACATAAAATGTCAAAAAATAATATTTAACTGCGTTTTTTTTGAAGAAAAACTGTTAAAAACTTCAAATATGGGTACTTTCGGTGGATCAGTTATAACTAAAATTTAATCAGCTCTTCACATGGATGTAAAGAAGATGAATACGAAAGAAATATAATTTTTTTTTATAATTGTAGTATTGGAGTTATCGTCGGAGAAAAATTTGTTTTTTTTTTACCTATGTAAGACGAACTTTTTAAAATAAGTTATCTGTCAATTGACAGTTGTCACTATCATGTCACTGTTTTTTCTATTATGTAGCAAGTTCTTTGGTAATAAATTACAAATATATTTCAGAAAAATTAACCACTCTTCTAACTTATAAACTTATGGTGGTTTTCACCAACGACAGTTAAAAAATTTATTCTCTTGTTAAATTTAACGAGCTGTTAAACTGTATATTTCATTTTCACCAACTACAGGTAAGTCCATCAACACAGTAAATCATTTGTTAAACTAACCGACGAATATCCTAGGGTTAAATATTTATCGGGCCGTTATCTTAATTATTTCCCTGGTTACAGTGACAAACTTGGAAAAATATTATAATTTAGTTTTTATTATTTTGTCATATTCAAGTTTAAAAAAGTGTAAAAAGTGAGTTCATCTTCAAATCCATCGTTATCATTATCTATGTCTATAATGTCCTGTAATTCTTTTGATTCTGATGAATATCTTCCTAAACGTCCATGAATGTTGAGAGACATAGATAATCCTTTACTGATGTATGATGACATTGACTTTAGAATCTGTTTGTTTTTTTTTTTTTTTGACGACGCTTATTCTTCTTTTCATCATTTGTTTAATTCTTTCACCTTTCCCTCTTTTTGTAGTTTTTTTTTCCTCATCCATTTTATATTTTTTAGTACGCATTGACAATGTCAATGACAGTTGCAGTACTTGTCAAGAATAATTAAAACAATAATATATTTTCAATATTTATGGTAAAATGATCAAAGATAAAATACAAAAATGATCAGTAGATCCAGCTATCAATAAGTAGCACATTCAAAATCTAATGTTAAAATATGACATTCGGCTGATAGATAACTGGTGCTAAAATTATTTGGTGAAATTACAGATAATTTATTCTACCGTTTTAATTTATTGCTTTGTTAGGTACCCATAGATTTAACTGCGGTGGTGAAAACCACCCTTAGACATTTTAATTGACACTAATGACACTAACAATCAAGACCGACTCAATACAGCAAAAAATTGGTGTACACGATTTTTTTGCATTTTGTACATCACAAGAATTCCACCGCTAACTTTATTTATGGAAATTATGAAAAGTTTCATATTTTCTAATAAGTTTTACATTAATATGTTTAGAATTAGTTGATATTTCATAATTAATAGGAAAAAATAACATTTATTTTTTCGCAACTACCCTATTACTCTAATTTACAATGATGAAATAAAAAGCGTTTGACTATGTTTAATTAATATTGGCAAGAGTAGTCGCAGAGAATGGATAATTAGTTTAGCTAACTAGGTTATAAGTTGGGAAGAGATGATATTATAATCCGGTGATTTTAAAAATTCAGTATGAAACGCGAGGTGGCGGTGGCGCATTAAGCCTTCCAACTGACTGACATGTTATGAATTTAAATGTCAGTTGTAAGCCTAATTGTATGTCAGCCGGCATAGTGCAGCTTTATCTTACCCAACCACGCACGCCCTCTCTTATGTGATTTACATTCGGCAGCGAACCACCAACCAGCCAGTTCCAGAACTGCTTCCACAAAAATTCCAACGAACGGACTACAACGCAGAATCAAACTGAGTTACGGCCGATTTCACCACCGATTCCTAAACCGTTGCCTAGCTAGGAATTTCCTAAAACTGCCTAAACTTATTGGTTGGAATTCAGTGGGTTGTATTAAGGTCTGTATTAAAACTTGTATTGAGTATATGGCAACATTGTAATATTTTCCACATGTATCAATGAGATTCAATTGTGATTTAGAAATTTTACCACAGGGAAAAGTAATACAGATATCCTTTAGTCAAATGAGGAAGTATTATTGTAAATGGAAGGTGTTAAAGGAAACTCATTATTGCAAATTTAGGTTAAAAATATGTCAAATTTTATGTGTCAAATATTTCATACCTGAATGCTAATGAATTTTAAAATATCTCAACCCCCGTTTTGATCAGTTTTGACATTTGTCCTTTTTTTCTTACTTCTGTTAATAATATTTATTCCTTATTTGATTCTTTGGTCTCTCACTTTTTTGACAGATATTACAAAGTTGCCAAAATATTTTTAACAAAGGACTGTTTTAGCTTAAAACACGCTAATATAACCCACTGAATCTCACCCATTCTTATCCATTTTGGATTGCACCAAACAAAGCAATGCCCAGCTAGGAATTACTTACCTGGGGCCCAATTCTCAATTTTCACCATTGTGATATGATATGAAATGATAAATTTATATCATATTACTTGTCAGTGTCATGATATTATTTGTCAAATGCCAACAAACACATGCACCAAATTCGTATTTTCTTTAAATGCGCAACCAATATTGTCGTCATACGGTAAATACATAAGATATCACAGTTTTTCACTGATTAATATCAGATCAATTTAAAATTGTGAATAGCTCCAAGTGATAAAGTGAAATTTTTTCACTGAATATCACTTCGGTGAAAATTGAGAATTGGGCCCTTAGGCATCGGATTAGTTATTTTGGTGATACTACATTTGCACACTGGAAATAAATGAATAATTTTTATAATTTATGACATATGTCAATTGTATTTGTTAACATTGATATTGGAAATTATTAATATTACGTTGAAGCATACAAAATTAAATATTTAATGAAATATATTTTACTATAAATATATTTTAAAATTTGTATTACAGAAATTGAAAATATAAATGAAACAAAGATGAAAATGAACAAAAAGAAAAAATATAAATAGCAAAATACAAAAACAAAAGCTGAATCCCCGATTTCAAATAAAAATATAGAATTAGACAAGAACAATAACGGCATATACCGTGAGTATTTTTTAACGTGAAACATTGGGTTTGTCATGTCCATGGTTACGATTTGACATTTGATTAACAGCAATGTATTTGCGTGTCCCATTTAAAATGAAACATAGGGAACGAATTTGACAGATGTATTATATTATGTAAGAAATTTAGCCAAGTCAGAAAACCACTCGAGAGCAATAAACATGTTTCGGGCACACAATATTTTTTTGCAACTAAATTTAATTTTTAGAAAACACGTATAATTATTTAAACAAAATTAACCTCTGATGACGTCTTGTCAATATGACAGATAACCGCTGAATAAGTTACGACACGACTTGATATTTGATTGACAGTAATATATTTGCCTGTCTCATTGAAAACATAGGGAATGAATTTGACAAAGTATTATATTTAAATATTGTAAGAAATTTGGCCAAGTTAGAAAATCACTCGAGCACAAGGTACACTAAATTTAATTTAGAAAGCAGGTATAATTATTTAAACAAAATTAACCTCTACTGACGTCTTATCAAATGTCAAATTCGTTCCCTATGTTTCATTTTAAATGGGACATTCAAATACATTGCTGTCAATCAAATGTCGATTCGTAACCATGGATATGACAAACCCAATGTTTCACGTTAAAAAATACTCACGGTATATACAGGGTGTCTCTTAAATAGGGGGACATGGATTAACCACAGATTCCTGAGGCTAAAATAAGTTCTTCAAAAAAAAAAAAATTAGTTTTGCTTATAAAAACAGAACGTTTTATTCGATTTGGATGAAATTTGGTAGGGCAGTTCGTATAGTTATAAATCATCTTTTAAGATGATACTTATTATTAGTGAACCACGAGTATATGAAACTTAGGTGTCCCAACATTTATTAGACCGTAACTTTTTAATGGAGACGTCGATAACGTAAAACACAGAGAGAAAAGTTTACTATTGAATTTATCTTTCTGAAAAAAAAAATTACGTTATCGGCGTGGCCATAAAAAAGTTACGGTCTATTCAATGTTGGAACACCTAAGTTTCATATACTAGTGGTTCACTAATAATAACAAGATAAAAGATGACTTATAATCATACGAACTGTCACACCAAATTTCATTCAAATCGAATAAAGCACTCTGATATTATAAGCAAACCAAATTTTTTTTCGAAGAACTTTGAAGCAGAATATTGGCTAAATGGTGCACTTTCCGGTAGAAGCAAGTTTAGTTAAATCGTCTTATTTTAGCCTCAGGAATCTGTGGTTAAGCCATGTCCCCCTATTTAAGAGACACCTATATATATACATACAGGGTGTAAATTTTAAAACGGGTCATAGGGCTATAACATAGAAAAACATTTTTTAGATGCCAAAAGTTTCGATATTAATTTATTGAAAAAAGAATTAGTGCATATTATAATTAAAAAAATAACGAATTTTTCGATACCAAACACATTACATTTCTGTTTCATATAAAGCCCGAAAATAAATTTAAAAATTTGCACAATTAAGAAAAAATATCAATAGCCGTGAAACTGACAGAAACAAAACAAAACAATTGTTGACTTGAGACGCTCATTAATAAACGTTTCATACATATTATTTGTTAAATTATGTATTATTATTATTTTCGATTTATTAAGAAGAAATCATGGATAATTTGTCTCATAAAGGAAAATTACAAATTGTTAAATGGTTTTAATTGTTCCTTTGTAGTTTGCAGTTTTTCTCGTTTCTTATAACTTATTACATGTAGATCATCTTTCATTTGTAAATACCTATTACAATAATAATAATTGTTTGTTAAATAAATATCCTAGTGTTTACTTTATTTTGTCTTATTTTGTATTAGTTCATAAATTAATAACATTAATCTTTAATTGTCCCCTATCATGTTAGTAAAAAATGACAGTTTTGTTACTGTCCGTTTCATGGCTAATAATAATTTTTCTTAATTGTACAAATTTTTAAATTTATTTTCTGGCTTTATATGAAACAGAAATGTAAGGTGTTTTTTTTTCTTTATAATAGGCACCAATTATTTTTTCAATAAATTAATATAGAAACTTTTGGCATCTAAAAAACTGTTTTTCTATGTTATAGCCCTGTGACCCGATTTAAAATGTACACCCTGTATACATATATACATATAGCACCATCTATGTTTAACAGGGACAACTAGTCAGGTCGTCGCATGCGAGTGTGATTAATGGTTGATATGCTGACATTTTACCGACTACATAATATAATATAATATAATATTTATTCAATTCTTTTTGATCAATACAATATTGATATAAGAAGCGTCAAATGTATATATAAAAATAGAATAAAATAGTAAATAATCATTAGTTTAATAATTACAGCTTGCAATAAAGTTAGGACTTATCACAAAGAAAGTCATTATAATGATAATAATTTTTTTGAAGAAGAAATTTTTTTAATGAAGTTTTAAAACAATTTTCAGATTTAATTTCTTTTAAATAATGTGGAAGTTTATTGTAAAACTTTAATCCTATATAGTTAAGGTTATTCTCGCATTTATTAAGTTTAATAATAGGGAGATTAAAATTCGTTTTTTCCGCGAGTATCGTATTTGTGAATATCTTTTTGTATTAGAAAATTATGTTCATTTGCTCTAATATATAATAATACATTGTAAATATAGAGACAAGTTAAATTTAAGATATTCTCTTTTATAAAAACGTCTTTGCAAGAGGCTCTAGGAGGCAGAGAAAAAATATTTCTAACTGCAGTTTTCTGAAGTTTAAAAACTCTACAAGCTGCAGGTGAGTATCCCCAGAAAACAATACCATAACTTAATATGGGATAAAATTTAGAATAATAAAAGGTTTTAGCTGTATTTACATCAGACATTAATTTTAATCTTTTTATTAAGTAACATAAAGAAGTTAGCTGGTTAGAAATTTTTTCTATATGTGCATCCCATTTTAAATTTTGCTGAATATGAATTCCTAGAACTTTACTACTGCTAACTTGAGGTAGTTGTTGATTATTGCAATGAATTGATACAACATCTTCCTGTTTGTTTGAAAAATTAATTAACACGGTTTTTTTAACATTTAAAGACAGGCTTAAAGATGCAAACCAAGAAGATAAGTTGGTTACTATATCAGATATCTTATTTGCGTCATTCTCATTTTCCAACAATAGTGAAATATCATCAGCATAAGCAATGAAGTTGTACGATTCTAAAATACTTTTAATGCCATTTATGTATAATAGGAATAAAGTAGGGCCAAGAATCGAGCCCTGTGGTACTCCATAGTTAATGGTATGTTTATTAGATTTATTGTTATCATAAACCACAACTTGCTGTCTGTTTTGAAGATATGACCAAAGCCAATCTGCACAAATGCCTCTTAAACCATAATAATCTAAGATTTTCA
Source organism: Ophonus ardosiacus (assembly GCA_943142095.1). Taxonomy (NCBI): domain Eukaryota; kingdom Metazoa; phylum Arthropoda; class Insecta; order Coleoptera; family Carabidae; genus Ophonus; species Ophonus ardosiacus. The sequence continues at coordinate 59,916,338 of OW964824.1, forward strand.
TGAGAGTTGAGTGATTTACACAATCAAACGCTTTTGACAGATCAATGAATATTCCGTATATGTTTTTACCTTTATCTATGACATTATAAATGGGATCCAAAAAATTTGCAATAGCTGAAGTTGTACTAAGTCCTTTTCTGAACCCATGTTGTTCACTAATTAGAATCTTATTCTTTTCAAGGAATGATTGAATCCTACTCAAAATTACTTTTTCAAAAATTTTATGAAAAGATGAGACTAAAGTAATTGGTCGATAGTTTGAGACTAAATTTTTTTCTCCGTTTTTATAAAGAGCAATAACTTTCACTTGCTTCAGAAGGTCCGGAAATTTGCCTTTTGAAAGTGATAAATTGATGCAATACGTTAAAGGTGCAATGATCATTTCATAACAATCTTTAAGTAAATTATTGGATATTTCATCAATTCCAGATGAAAATGAATTTTTTAAAGATTCTATTAGTGAGGCTATTTCAACTTCTGTGGCAGGTTGCAAAAATATTGATTTAGGATTTGTAATAGGTGTAGGATAAGAGTTATAACTAGGAAATGATATTGAACTCTGAATATTTTGTGGTATATTAATGAAATAATCATTAAACATATTGGCAATATCTAAGGGTTCACTTGCACTGTCATTATTATGTTTTAAATTACTAATTTTTTTCTGTCTAGTGGAATTTTCGACGTTTAGACTATGATTTATTAAAGACCACATTTTACGTGTGTTATTGTTAATATTTTTAATTTGTTTGTAATTAAAATTTCTTTTTGTTTGCCTTATTTGTTTACGATACTCGCATTTAGACTTAATGTACTGTTCTTTAGTGATAAGTCCCATTTTACATAAATCATACATTTCTTTTATTTTTCTGGCTTGCAATTTTACTTCATTTGTAACCCAGGATTTTGAGTTAGAATTTTTGGTACATTTAGTTGTCGGATGTGTAACTACAAAATGATAGTTGAATGTTTCCATGAAATTGTTGAAACAATCGTTTACATTAGTTTCATTGAAAACTGAGTGCCATTTTTCACAAGATAATTTATATTTAAAGTTATTCAAATTATTTTTAGTAAACTGCCTACGTATAACTTTAGTATTTGTTATTGGAGTTTGATTACAATTTTGTACACAAATGTATTGAGCTGAGTGATCTGAAATATTATTATGAATAACTTTTACATTGTATTTAGCACTATTTAGATTTGTAAATATATTGTCAACACAAGTTTTACTTTTATTAAAAATACGAGTAGGTTCGTTTATTGTATGATGCAAGTTATATGTTTTCATTACATCTAAGAAAGATTTTTTATCTTTACTTTCAATTAACATATCAATGTTGAAATCACCTAAAACAACTAGATTTATGTTTTGGTTAATAGAAAACAGTTTCGATAAACACATATCTAATTGTTTTAAATAATCGTTCACCCTAGACTTTGGTGATCTATACATAACTAACACATAGTACATTTCATTCTCAAATTTAAATTTTATTCCACAACATTCAAATGTAATTTCAATATTTAAATCTTTAACAACATCAATTTCTTGGTAGTTTATTCTACTACTACAAAAAATGTTTACACCTCCATGTATATTTTGTTTTCTATAAAAACCACTTGCTAAGGATAGATTTTTTATAGTATAGGACGGCTGTTCTTCTTCCGATAGCCAGTGTTCGGACAGGCATAAGATGTCACATGGTTGTGTATTTGTGAGAATGTCTAATTCTTCAATTTTATTCCTCATACATTGTATGTTTTGGTGAAAAATACGTAAAAATGAAGTACCTGCGTTAGCTGCAGCATTCACTGAAGCAGATTGTGTATGATGAGTTGTGTTTTGTTTTATATGTGTCAAACTGAAATTTTGCTTGGTTTCTAACCGAGGAATCTCAGATTCGATCAGAACATGCAGAAACAATTGCTCATTAAATAGATAATTTTATTCTGAATTTAGTGCTATAATATTTGCATACCCTTAGGTAACATTCTTTTTGAGAAAAAGAGAGAATACGGGTCTTCTACGTTTTTGTGTTCTACAAGAATAAAAAAAAAAATACTTAGACTACTCTATTGTTCATATTTCAAACACCGCTTTATTACACAAATTAAAATAATGAAAATTTGATATTGGTCTTTGTGTATGGAATACAATGCCCTGTGAAATTAATGAATTATTTTGTTTGGTAATGAGTATATATTGATGTTTTGCGTTTTATATTAAATTCACATTGGTTTGTGATTTTTATTTGGCGTGGATTCTTGTATTAGCGTGATGTGATAATCATAGCCGACTTGCTTTCAATTACTACGCACACAATCAATCAATTTTATGAATTCAACTTTATAATCGATTAATTTGGTTTGCCTATTCACTCATAAATATGATAATGGTCAAGTAATTAGTTCACGATCGATTCAAATTGAATCCGAATTATGTTGTTGGTATCAATCAATACAAATTATGCATATTGTCTTAATAATGTGGATTCAATGGCCGGAGTGTTCAATATGTACATATTTAGCCTAAGATAATTCAGCAGCTTGCCTGTTTAATAAACGATTCCTTTGTTATAATACTTTACTTTTATAAATAAAAATGTAGGTTAAACGTTCACATAGGAGCAAAATAACATGTTTTACTGTAGTGCAATTACTTACAATTGGATCCTACAACGAGTGGTGCTCCAGTTTCTAGAATTATTGTGAACAGTAAAGTCAGGGTGTCCGTGAAAAACAAAATTTGCACTTTATTTTAAGTAGTTACGGCCGGTTTCATAATAAATGTAAAGTTACTTTAATTTTAAAGTTTGACCTAAAAGTGAAAAAATCTGTTGTGGCCAGCACAATACCTCTCGTCATTTCCATTTTATGTTATATAAGTCTTGTATTGCACTTCGTTATCGAACCGTCGTTTTATAACAAAAACATTACAGAACTTTACCCAAATATTGTTTTTATTGTATTTAACATGTCTTCTCCACACATTCAATTCTAATTATCTATACCTATCTATTTTTCATTGTATGAGGAAGTTTCTAAATGTCAGAGATTCTTCCAATTCATTAGCAAGATATTTAATTAATAAAACAATAAGAAAGATTAAATGTACTTCCCAAAAAATCTTTCAGAATGTCACTAAAACTGTTGATTTTTGACACTGACATCTATCATTTACAAACTATGTTATAAACATTTCAATTTATTAACTGGTTTCCTTAGTGCCTTAGCCTGTGCGATTAGATTATTCTATATATTACAGTACCTTTATCTCTAAATCTATAAAAGATATGTATAATATTTTTTTTTAATGTATCAGATGTAGAATTTTATGTTCTTCAATAATAGTAATAACAGAAAAAATAATATTTACAAGATTTTTTTAAAGAAACTATTACTTCCGGTTATCCAATTGTTGCCAAAATCTAATCAGCTCTTCCCAGGAATGTCAGATTGAAGAAACTGCAGTTAAATATTTTTTGTCTTATAGTTGATCGTTTGTAAACAAAATCTAATTTGTTGTTTCAATAAATAGAAAAGTCTGTATTACATTATATTTTATTATGTTTTTCCTCAAACATAGCTCCAAACTCCAAATTAAGTATTACATCCGGTTTATCATATATAGTCAAAATCTAATATGTTGTTTCAAATTGTATACGAGTTTTAAATACCAAATTTGAGTGTTTTGTATCATATTTTATTAGATTTCAAGGAAAAGTCGTCACACACATTATTGTAAAAATCAGCATCAACTTCCTGGTGCTCTAAAACACCATCTAAATTCTTCGCCGTACATGATCCACCACTAATTTTTTTTTTACCGTTTCGTTTTTTCAAACCATGTTTTCTAGGTGTTGTTATCGTAGTTTGATTTTAAAAGACGGATTTATGCAGCCATTTTCATTTGCATTTACTTTTTAATTTAATTTTCATTTAATTAAAATGTACCTATTCATACAAAAATATACGACAAAAATAAATGAAAATGAACGCATGCGCACATATAAAAATACGCTGACAGATGATGCACGTCATAACCCCACTTTCATTGGAATAAAGTTTATTAATAAAAATGTTCAACTATGGGGTATTCCACTCAATTTTTTTTATTATTTTAAATAAAACTTCATTCAGTTTTGAAGCAATTCATAGTATTAAAAAATCTTAATTGTTCCTAGTTTCAGAGTATTTTATTTTCGAGAAATCAGTGTAACGTCACATTTCCTCTATACTTGTCTTTCTCACACATTGTTCTGAGTACGCTGCGAGAGAAGGATAACAATTGTATGACGTCAATTTTCCCTTTTAGCAAATGTGAAATATCTCGTAAAGTAATTATTTAAAAAATGTTTTCATTGTTTTAACTATTATTTATTGAGCCATACTTTATGTTAAATTGAAATTTTCTTAATTTTGTTGTTATGGTGGAATACCCCATAGTGACAACGAAGAAATTATGAGTTTAGTTTTAAACGTGTTAATTGCAATAAAAAAAACAGTAAAAAGAAACGATAACGGAGATACATAATGACAACCAGCTGATCAACTTAAACTCTCGTCCCTATTATGCCGTATGCGCATGCGCCATTTATAATTTTCATTTATTAGATAAAAGTTGGCCATCTTTAAAAATAAATGAGAATGAGAGATAAATGAAAACGGTAATGGAAATGGTGTATGCATGGCTACATTAGTTTACATACATTTATCTTTTAAATGAAAATGAAATTAAATTAAATGTAAATGAAAATGGTTGCATAAATCCACCTTAACTGTTGTTCAATGTTCAGATCCATTAATTTTTTGCCAAGCTGAATCCCATAAAATTTTGCAAATATGAAAATATTCTCTAACCTAACTTATAAAACTAAGCTCACCTTTTCTTGTATTATGCAAACAAACAACTATATGAGCTACCTAACTTTACTTGTAATTTCTTGAATTATATCTTTTATTAGCACATAATTTTTAACTAAACATTTTGTGCTAAAATCATTTTTAAAACTTTAGAACTACTTTATTCAAAGCAAAGGGAGATTTTATTATGAAATGTACATATTTGAAAGTATATATAAATTCACTTTAAAATAAAGTTTAACTTTAACTAAAGTTTACTTTCACTTTTAATTATTATTAAATATCTTCACGTAACTCAAACAATAACTTCAGAGCTATTTATTTGTCATTGGAAATTAAGCTTTCCAAAGTTTTGTTGGAACTTAATTAATTTTTTAAAGTTCCAATGTGAAGTATGGAATTAACCATAAAACATTTTCTTTAATATTTAGCGAGAAAAATGTAAAAGAAATAGTAAAATATTTTTGGGGTAGAATGTTTTCATCTGGAGAAGAGATTGATGCTGAAATTCATGATTATTTTGAAAGCATTCAGCATTCCAAAGAAAATTGGTTTGGAGCTTAAGTGGAATGGAAGAATAGTGACGTATATTATTATTGAAGGAAATGACTTTGAACATTTTTAAAATGAAATTCTAAAAAATATGAACCATGCAAATTATTCTCAATAATTCTAGCATATACAGAGTGTCCAGGATAATTGTCCAACAGGAATCTAGAGAACTATAAGAGAAACGAAGTCGGTAAAATTAGAGTTTCCTAATTGATTGAAAGACCATTTTAATGGTTAGTTTTAACTTCCTTAATATTTCCATTTTAGTGCAAAAACTTATCACTAACAAAAATGTCAAGCACTTTGTTGATTTCAATAATGTGTCAATTGTTTTGTCAACTGGTGAGTCATGCACCGCCTACTTTATACAAAACTTGTATGTGGCCGAACTATTCTGATTCTTCTGTTATAATTATTATGTAATTATTAATTTAATTTATATTAAAACCTAATTTTTGTTGAAACTATTTCCTTTTTATTGTTTATTTAAGCTGAAATTGTATATTTTACTGTAATAACATAATTTTTGTAAGAAGAAAATATTTATTGAGTTTTTTGTAATAAATGAAATGTCATTAATGTAATAGTATATCACATGCGAGGTGAGAGATGTTTCATTACAGCCGAGGGCTTATGTATATGTGAGATAAAGCGCGAGGCTGTGATGAAACTCCCACCTAGGTTATATATACTATTTTTTTCACTACTAGCCTAGGAACCCACTATTATTTACCTTTATTTGACATGAAAAATTGTTTTTCACTACCGCTTGCTTGTAACCATGGTAACCTAGGTCAATAATAGCCTCCAAATCCAAATACTATTTAACTCATTAAACTGAAGAAAGGTGTTAAGTATATAATTTAAATTTGCCACTTAATTTTAAATTGACCTACGCTGCCGCCTCGCCTGGCCACTGTGCTGTTTTGGTGAAAATGTGAAATATTTGTAGATGTAGGAACAAATCACTATTTTTTTTTTGTTTTTGTAGGTAAGTACATTTCAATAGATTTGTTTAAAAATAATAATAAACTAATAAGGCTGCTGACTGTAACAGCACAAAGTGTTTTTATTAAATAATTAAATCAAATACAAATCAAGGCCCATAAGTGAGTTTATCAAACCAGCGAAATGAGCGAAACGTCAGATAAAAACAAATGCAGCCTACTTTGTTTTTGTGAATATTAACAAATAAGTAACGTTATTATTCATGTCAAAATTATTGTTAACAATAAAAAAAAAAATTCAAAGAGAATTTATGTGCTAGTAGTGAAAAAAATAGTATATAAACCACGGTTGAGAAGATCATTATTGACCAGGCGCCTTATATCCCTCGGACTTTGCCCTCGGGTTACAATAGGCGCTGGGTCAATAATGATTATCAACCTTGGCTTATAATATACTATTATTCACAATCATCCTCATTTTAAGTCAATAATTTTCAAAATAAATCAATGAGTTGTAACCTTTAATTTTGCAGTTGAAATGTACATATTAAAATAAAAATATTTTGTGAAGAAAAGTTTAACTTTAATTTTATTAATATTTTTGACAGCTCTCTTAAAATTTGTCTAGCCTACTTAATTCTAGGGATCTATGGCAATGTTGCTAGGCAACCCCTACATAAACATTTCCAACCCAAGAGCTAAAAGTGAAATCTGTTATTTCCAACCCAAGAGATTGTCGTTAAAGTTAGGAATGAAGTATTTTCCAAGCTCCGAAAGGTTAGGAATCGGTATGTTAATATGATGATTGTAAATAAAATATTCTGCCGAACTATTCTGATTTTGGGGTCGTATATAATTTTTTATAATGTGCGTTGAGACAGTAAACGAAACTCATTAAACCAAATTAACTTTAAAAACGTATGTAGCTATTCTCTTTTTAATAAGCCTCAATATGTTAATTTATTTTATTAATTCCCATAGAAATGATTGAAATTAAAGTTTAAATTAATTGGAGTACTTAAATTTATTCATTTAATATTTAATATAATAAACAAAATGTAATTAAAATTTATTTAATTGTCCATAATAATCCATACAGTATTTTATGAGTACACTACACAAAAACAAATAATTTCAATCGACTATAAACCAATTGTTTTCCAGTGGCTACTATTCCTTTATTTTTTGAATAATAATCATCAAATAAAATTAATGATATACATATACATTCTGAAACTGTAACAAAAAAACAAAAATATACAAAAATTGTTCCACCCTGTACATGATTTGGCATATAAATAAATCCCCTTTTTTATCTCCCGCTTGGTAAGGGAGGTATAGGGATCGTACTAAAAATCTCATATCAAGATTTTAGTAAATGACCAAGTTTTAAGGTCCCTAGAATCCATTTTTAACATTTTCACGATGATGTCTGTGTGTGTGTGTGTGTGTGTGTGTGTGTGTGTGTGTGTGTGTGGGTGTGTGTGTGGGTGTATGTGTGTATGTGTGTATGTATGTGTATGGATTTTGTCTTCGCCCTAACTCAAATAATATCATTCAGAAAATTCTGAAGCCTTGTATTTCTATCCAATTCTAACATGAAAAGAAGCCATTAGCTGCAATGGAACAGTTTGCAGCGTTAGTAAATACGTAGGTAGATATGTATTTAAATTAATAAAAATTAAATAGCGGGAGGTTTTGTGTTGGCCACATCAGATTTTTATACTAACTTTAGATGTTGACGGAGTCTTTTCCTCGTTATAACAATATTATATTATAATTACTATTACATCTCGACTTGTCCAAGTACCAATTTTAGGTTTTCCGCATTCAAGGAGAGGTCAACTTAACTTGCGGCAGCTATATCTATGATATTAAATATTTAATTAATGAGAAAATAAGAAATATTTAATGTACTTTCCAGAAAAAGCTTTCAATAATGTCTCTGGATTTTTGACAATGACATTTATGTCAATTACAAACATTTTAATTTTTCAACTGGTTTCCATAAGCTGTTTGATACATTATACAATGAATTATTTTATATATTTATAATTCTCTATCATGAAATCTATAGAAGATATAATAAAATGTTCAATGTATTGGATAGAGACTTTTATATTCTTTAATATTTGTAATTAGACAATTTTCAAAAAATATTTAGATTTTTTTAAGAAAGTAGTACTTCCAGTTGTGCAATTATTACCAAAATCTAATCAGCTCTTCCCATTAAAGACAGATTGAGGAAGCCGCAGTTAAACATGTCTTAAATCTTTTAGTATTTGAGAAACTGTGGTTCCAAAATCCGCACATACACACACACACACACGCACACACACACATATATATATATGTATCTCATCGTTAAAATATTATTATTGGATTCTAGGGACCTTAAAACGTGCTTATTCACTAAAATCTGGATACGCGATTCTTAGCATAATTCCAATATCTCTCTTAGCGAGAGGTAAAATTGAGGATATCTGTCTTTGTTCATTATCATTAATAATAATTTTTTTAATTATCCACTTTATGGGGTCCCGTGGCTGCGTGCCTGAGTGTCTGGTCGCGAACCTGTAGTGGTAGCACGCACGTTAGAATTCTATTATAGAAAGCAGACGAATACGATTTTATTTTTACGAATCTTGGTAGCATGCACTTTAGAATTCTATATTCATTTTTTGAGTCGGAAATTATTGGATTTTATACTATTAAAATAAAAAATATTATGACAATTGTATATAATAAATGTATAAATTATATGTAAATTGACTTTGAATAGAATTTTGGCAAAATAATGACGTTACTTTGACACTTTCGCCTCGAGTCGTACGCTTGAAGGCGAATATTTTCATACACGCATGCTACCAAATTTTCGCTTCGTGGCGAAAAGCGAAAACAAATGCTTCTTCTAAAGTGCGTGCTACCACTACTGGGGGAACCGGGTTCGATCCCGATAGACGCCAAATATTTCCAATTTTAAATGGCACAAAAGTGACCCCTGTGGTGCACTCTCCACACCAGCTATGAGTGCCCGTGAGGTGACGCCTGGTAAGCGCCCACACGGTAAAATATATCGTCATCATTACCGATGTCTACATGTGTTGAAGATACTGGCACACCCAGAAATGGGTAATATGCCGTGATGATATATTTATTTATTATTTTGGCGTTTTAAACTGTCATTATTAATTCCATAGCAACAACTATAAGTAACACTTTTTTCACATGTGAATTAAAAAATTTTTTAAATCACTCTCACAAAATTTTAACTCACTCTGCAACAAATAATGCATTTAAAATAACATCAGGTACGAAAATAACACTTACCATAATATTTATCACACATTATCAGCCATTTTCATTATTTTTCACGGCACAAATGACAAACAATAAAGCATTTTAAATACATGACTTGACGTCTATCAGCGACGATTGCCATACTCAGCCTATTAACTGATCAGTTTTTTATTTTGTCAAAATGAAATATTTTAATAGTTTTTATTATTATTTCGTCAAAATTGAATAAAATATTGTACAAACCACGTGAGCTAAGAATGTTTATTCATTAGAAGAAATTAACTCACTCGCCCTTACGGGCTCGTGAGCCAAACTTTCGTCTCATGAATAAACATTACCTTAGCTCACTTGGTGTGTAAATATCTATTATTTTATTAAAATTATAATTATAAAATATCTTGATTTTTATTTAGAAACCATGTTTCTAAAATTTATCTAAGACTTGGGCACCATATTCTTAAATCCCGCCACTGTTTAAGAGAAGTGTGGTTAGTAAGAAATAATGTAATGTTGTAAAGGTAAGTCTGGCCTGGCAATTGTGGAGCTTATCGGAAAATATCCCCGAGTAAATCCGAAATTGTTGGTGCGGCATTACGAGTATGATATTGTAAATAGTTGGTCAGTAAAGTCGTACGTTGGCAATCTTCCACCTGGCTCGGCGACAAACCCTGCAAATAACGCCATTCATAACCGAATCACTCGCAACAGAAAACCAGGAGCCTTAAATCTCTATCACCAACAATAATCAAATTACACAACGCTCATATTTATACGCTTGAGTCGCGAGGCAAAGCAAAGCAAAGCAACGCAGGCTACGATTATTTGTTCGCAAGAAAAGCAAAGTTTAGGAATTTACGAGCTGTTACAGCTCCAGTCAATTCGCTCCTAAATGACCGTCAAATTTTGAATTTTGTAGGTTAATGTCCAGTTAGGAAATAAGAAATATGATAGTGTGCTGTGCGCCCCCAAGCTACTTTATGTGTTTCTTTTTGAAAGTTGGAAAAGAGCAATATTTCAGGACACTTACTCGCAACTTCTCATGTTGACAGTCCACTGTTCTTTAAAATTATTACCAAAAGTTTTAAATCAGTTATCTCACTGACCCGAGCGAAGAGTTCCAGATTCGATTATAGATCCATCGGAAATGAATTTTTATCGGTAGCTAGCTCCATTCGTATTAGTTGGAGAGGATTTGAAATACTCGTAATTGGATAATTATGAATGAAGGCGCAATTCATAATCAGTGGCTTAATTTATCGACATGCAAACAATGTAACACAATAATAACTCGGACGCGTTTGCTGCATTCATCGCTAATTACATGTTATCACATACATCTCGAATGAGATTGGTGAAAGAGCTTCAATCTACGCTACGCACACCACGCATTTCACAATCACAACTACGTGCTCCTTTGACAATCTACACTTTTTATTTGCTACTACGGGTGCTTATGCTACACACACCGAATATGTAATTACATGAAAATAATTAATTTTACATTGTATTTGTATAATGGGTTTGAGTTGATTTGTATGGATTTTGCTTCAAATATTGAATTGATCGTTACTGATTTTTTACTTCCTTGTACGAAGTAAAGGAAGTATTGTAATCGCGAAAAATTTCGGTTTCCAGATTTCAACGGAAATATCCATTTTGACCATCCCTGAATCCATTTTGACTAATTTCGTCGTGACGTCTGTACGTACGTACGTACGTACGTATCTCGCATAACTGAAAAACGGGAAGCTGTAGAAAGTTAAAATTTTGTATTTAGGACTGTTATAACATCTAGTTGTGCACCTCCCTTTTTGGTCATTGTATAACTTTCAGAAGTGGTACTTTACTTGAAGCCCATAATAGATTTTAATGGAAAACTATATTAAAATATAATCCAAAACTTTTCAAATTTGGTATATAATACTTTTATATTTGTAGAGTGCCAAATATACTGTAGTATAATAAACCACTCTACACTTGTATAATCGTGAAATTAAAACTTGTATAATTAAAATATAAACATAAATGGATAATGATTAATTTAGAAGCAAAAACGAAATAAACACTTTTTATTATTATTTATAAACAAACATTCAACTTGTTATTATTTTCTGATCGAACATACTTGATGTTCAATCATTTCTAGATTACTAGATCATAACATATCAATGGGAATAACATAATAGATTTTAGTTAAAATGGTATACCAGGAAGTAGTACTTTACTTGAAACCTATAATAGATTTTAATGGAAAACTATATTAAAATATAATCCAAAACTTTTCAAATTTGGTATATCATACTTTTATATCAATGGAAATAACGTAACAGACTTTGGTTAAAATAGTCTAACCGAAAGTGATACTTTACTTGAAGCTATTATCAGTTTTTCTAGAAAAAAATGGTGTTATTTTGAATTTATCAATAAATGCTTCAAATAAAAGTTTTAGAGAATTGAATTTTGCGTCGAAAACTTCAAGTATGATTAAATTAGTTCTTTGTATAAGCGAGATATGTAAATTTAAACATTATGTACTTTTTGGTTTCTGTAATTAAGTTTGCTATGAATTAGGACAAGAAATAACAAAAAAATAAAGAATCTGTTATTATACATATTTTAATTATTAACAAAATATGTATAGTGTAACAGGCGTACAAGGAAGTCATGTGGTGTCCACATCAGATATTGCTTACTATAGCTTGCGGACACTCACTTGACGAAACGAATTAGCCTATCAGAAGCTGGGGAGAAACTGTCAGATTGAAGGACGGGGAGCTGAAGTTTGTTTTGGTTTATAGCGTATTATGCGTTTTGTTTTCATAGTTTGGCAAAAAAATATAAAATAAAAAAAATATTAGTACTAAAAATAGAAATCTGGTAGTAGGTAAAATGCATAAGATCACGCAGGTTATGTTTACGTTACGTAGTCAAGTGTTTTACATGAAAGCAATGTATAATAGGTTAGGTAATCCGAACTCCGTAACTTTGAGGGATAAGAATGTCGCTACTCGCATCATAATCAATAATGGGGTCATTTCACATTTTCTGATTTATTTATTATTCTTGAAAAAATATGTCAAATTAAATATGTATGTGTATCTTTTACACCTTACAAATCTTCAGAATGAGAGATATGATTTTTTTAAAAAAGTTGCGTTTTATTTCAAATATTTCAATGACTGACGACACAGTTTCACGGATACGAGAGTCGAGCTCTACCGGTTTAATTTGGAACTATGATTATTTGGTTTGGTATTTATTTAAATAAATGTTTTATACTGCACTAGTACTTTTTAAGAAATAGAAAGTAATAATAATTTTCTCTTTTGTATATTTTGCTGTCAGCTATCACAATTTTAGGTTACATTACTGTTTAATTTTGTGAAGCGTAAATGTGTATGTGTGTGTGGGTGTGTGTGTGTGTGTGTGTGTGTGTGTGTGAGAGAGAGAGAGAATTGTCTTTGTGTGAGTATGAAACTGTGTCGTCACAAATTTGTCCGTATTTAAAAGCGCGAAAGTTTATTAGCAAATTTATAAATGAAAAGTCACATATTTCAAATTATTTTCTATTACTATATTTATCAAATGCAATGGATTACATGGTTTTTCTAAAAAAAAATGACATTTTTTTTAATTACCCCGTTTAATATATCAAAAAATTTCAAGATATCTTTACGCAAAGTAAGAAACTAATATTCGATGGGTTTTCAAAACAAACAAAAAAAATTTGATGTGGCCAGCACATGACCTCCCGCCAATTCCATGTTTAAAATAGCAATGAGCTTTAAGTAAAGTTTCACTTCCGATTGATCGTTTGTAAACAAACTCTACTTTGTTGTTCCAATAAATAAAAAAATTGTAATACGAAATTTTGGATTATATTTTATTATGTTTTTCCTGAAAAATCTGTTAGAGCTTCAAATTAAGTACTACATCCGGTTCATCATATATAGTCAAAATCTAATATGTTGTTTCAAATTATATAAGAGTATTAAATACCTACCAACTTTGCGAAGTTTTGAATCATTAATATATTTTAAGGAAAAATCGTCACACACACATTTTTGTCAAAATCATCACCAACTTTCTTATGCTCTAAACGCAATCTGTGTAAATTCTTCGCCGTACATTATCAATTTCGTAAATGTGTAGTTGCAAACTATTATTTAACAATTTGAAATCACGTTCTTATTGAGATCTGTTTCATATATAATGCTGCAAGCATCAAACTTAAATCGAATTATCTTGTATATATAATATTTATGTATGATGGAAAATATATTATTTTTACAAACCTTAATTTCATTAGAATCATATTTAAACTACTACATTCTTCTCAACACGGTTTCATTATTAATTTTAATGAAAATTGCTTTGTGACAGTGACATTTGTTTTAATGTGTCAAATTTATTATTAAAGTATTGTTTTTGTTTGACGCAGAGGCAAAGTGATGTACAAAAATAAATTATTTTATAATACGAGTACAATATAAAGTTGTTTCAAGTTATTTACTAAATGCTATTATCGTAGAATTGAAGATTGTGCCATTATATTTAATTTGTATTGGTAAAAGTTGCCAAAAAATTATATTCAATGATTTTTTTATAAGAAAAACTGTTAAAAGCTTGTATAAATGATACTTCCGGTTATCCGATATACACTAAAAACTAATGAGCTCTTCCCATATTAGTATATAATGGATATACAAAATTTCAAATTTTTCTGATTGATACTATTTTAGTAATCACAAGATCCACACACACACACACACACACACACACACACACACACACACACACACACATACATACCTACAGACATCATTTTAAAAATGTTAAAATTGGATTCTGGGAACATCAAAACGTGCTTATGCACTAAAATCTCTATATCCGATTTTTAGCACTATCCCTATACCTCCCTTACCTAGGGTAGCGGGAGGTAAAAATGTTTCGTAATTTACATCATGATAAAAAATATACCACATATTTCATATTTCAAAATAATTTTTTTTTTTGCCTTGGTCTAACAATGTGATTTATTTAATTTAAAACAACAATTCTTAGAAGAAATACGCTAGCAATGGAGTAAATTTGAACTTTAATTTTAAGGCAGTTAGTTATAAAAACAACTACGTATTTTTGAAACAAAATTATCTCGGTGAATTTGTTTGGAGGTGATGAATGTAATTACAGGATTTGTATTTATTCAAAGTGTTTGAGAAATGGCCGTAATTGAATAGTAGATTAAAAATCTGAAATATGGTTGTGGCATTCGTCACAGCTTCAGTTCCAGCCGGGAGATTTTTTGCTCATTTCATTCAAGTTATTTAAGGCGCACAAAGTGAACGATGGCTGGTTTATTTATTCCTCTATTTACCAATTTGTTCTTGGAGGAAAATGAAATTTTGACACGTGGTAATCTCGGAGATTTTAATAAAAAAATTATTAATGACCGGAGAGAAATTGATTTGAGACGAGTGGCAGTAATCTGTTAATATAGAAAGCGAAGCTGCGCTCGAAATTAAAAATCTGGAAGATATGCAAATGGCGACGTCTGCCGAATATGATTAATGGCCAGGGCTGGCTTAGCCCAGCGGTGCTAATTAACACGGGCGACAGAGGAATTTGGGTAAAAGCTTTCCCTAGTACGTCGTTATTTTTCGTTACGCCGCACAAACCGACTTACTCCGACCTCTCGCACTTATATGCTATTATTTACACCACCAGTTGTCTCTTATATTTTTCAACATTAAAAGCTTTAAGAAATGTGCTGCGGAAGTATTTTAAAGTTTTTTTTTTAACCAAAATGTGTTTGAGCAGTATCGATAAGAAGTTAGATAAATACAGATGTCTCTAAAAGGGGTGACGTGGCTTAACTACAGATTCCTGAGGCTAAAATAAGACGATTTAATTAAACTTACCTTTACCGGAAAGTGTACCGTTTAGCCAGTATTCTGCTTCAAAGTTCTTCAGAAAAAATAATTGCTTATAATAACGGAACACTTTATTCGATTTGGATGAAGTTTGGTATGGCATTTTACATGGTTGTGTCATATTTTAAGATGATACTTGTTACTATTAGTGAACCACTAGTGTATGAAACTTTGGTGTCCCGATATTGATTAAACAGTAACTTTTTAATGGACACGCCAATTACGTAATTTTTTTTCCAGAAAGGTACATTCAATAGTAAATATTTTTTTCTCTGTTTAATTTGTGGTATCTGTTACGATTCACAAAGAAAAAAATAAAAACCTAAGTGACTGCACCGTTAAATTTTTAAAATAAATTTTACCTAGCAGTCTATTCAAATGTCAAATAACTAATTTTTAATGACAGTAACAATTGTTTATGGGTTGCAAAAATTTCCTTCGAAATATTCTAAAACTAGTAAAATCCGTCGATCTATATAAGTATTTTACTACCATTATTATAATAAGAAGATTAAATAATGTTAGCTGACTCCTAAACACGTTGAGAAAATTGACAACTCGTTACTGTCATTAAAAATTAGATGTTTAGTATTTGGACAGACTGCTAGATAAAATTTGTTTTAAAAATTTAACGGTGCAGTCCCTTGGGTTTTATTTTTTTTTTCTGTGTGAACCGTAACAGATATCACAAATTAAACAAATAGAGAGAAAAAGTTTACTATTGAATGTATTTTTCTGAAATAAAATAATATTACTTTATCGGCGTGGCCATTAAAAAGTTCCTGTTTAATCAATGTCGGGACACCCAAGTTTCATACATTAGTGGTTCACTAATAATAACAAGTATCATCTTAAAAGAGTACTTATAAGCATAAAAAGTGCCATACCAAATTTCATCCAAATAGAATAAAGTGTTACGTTATTATAAGCAAATTTTTTATTTCTGAAGAACTTTGAAGCAGAATACTGGCTAAATAGTAAACGGTAAAGGTACTTTTAATTAAATCGTCTCAGGAATCTGTGGTTAAGCCATGTCCCCCTTTTTAGAGACATCTGTATTTATCTAACTTCATTAACAACAAGTATCATCTTAAAAAAAGGACTTATAACCATATAAAGTGCCATATCAAATTACATTCAAAATTCAAATCGAATAAAGTGTTTCGTTATTATAAGAATTTTTTTATGAAAAAATATCGAATGATTTTTGTGAAAAAAATAATGAACATCACCGAGAAATAAATTCTTTTCATATCTGGAATTTAAACTGAGAACCTTCCTATATTTAATAGGAACTTCTTGGGTTCAAACCCCAGTGAAGTCCATGAATTTTTCACATAAAATCCTTCGCTATTTATGTCATCGCAAACTAATGAAATGAGTTTGTAATGAATAAGCACGTTTTAAGTTCCCATGTATACAATTTAACTATTTTTACGATGACGTCTGTATGAGTGTGTGTGTGTGTGTGTGTGTGTGTGTGTGTGTGTGTGATGTGCGCGTGTGTGTGTGCGCGCGTATGTGTGAATCGATAATTTCGTTTCCGATAACTCCAAAACTACAATTCCAAAAATTATAATTGTTTCGCATTCGTCCACTTTACATCCAAATAAACATTTGATTAAAATTTTGTTACAAATACTCAACCAAGTTCCATAATTTGAAGTTTTTAACAATTTTTTTTGAAAATAATTTTTTGTCCTATGTCATTATAAATATTGAAGAGTATTTTATGTTCTATACGATTTGATTGCATTTTATACTTCGTAAGCCAATTTGTTAATTCGTTCGTGATGCAGATGACCTTGAATTAAATTGTAGATGTATTCTTTTGTCCATTTTGCTTTTTATTACTTCCTACAGCGTACTACATTTTTTTAATATATTCAATTAATGTACTTTTATAGCGCCATTTTATTCTTTCCTTACTGCCACCATTGGGATCTCGGAATGTAATTTAACCTTACACCACAAACTTTTAATTTATTTTTTATTTACAGTTTAAATCGTTTACCTGAAACTCGGAATATATATGAAAAATTTATTACGAGTAAAATTTGTTGATTTTAACTCATGTTATTTTTTAAATATCATCGCTGTATTTTTTTTATTTATTTTATATATATTTGTTAATGGAAATTTGATGTGTAAAATTTATATTTTTGTATAAAATAAATATTAGCATTATTTTTAAATTGCTGTGTGTAATCATACGAGATACGAATTCCGTTAAATAGAACATGTGGTGTGTTTTTAGGGAACCATTTTGAATGTGCATTTGTTTTACCAAAAAATCTCATAATGTTACTAGATAATGGCGAACAATTGAATTTGTTCGATTTTTTTTTATATTCGTTTTATACTCTAGAAAATTACTTTTTCGTTTTTTATTTCGAATGGTATGAAGGTTATTGTATTTAAAATTTTTGTACCCTTCAAATCTTAGATTTTTCGATATTTGCGGATAGATTAATTATTTTTTTAAGCCACTGTATAAACAATAAAAATATCTAACTTTTTATTTGAAACATTTTAATCCATTACTGACAGTTTAGAAGTAATTTCAAAATGAAAAAATCGAAGAAATTCAATATTCTACCATTATCTAGTAACCTATTAAAAACAAAAGCACATTCAAGATGGCCCCCTAAAGATGCACCACATGTACCATTTGACCGCCTACTTTATTCGCAGACTTTTTTTTGTAAAGTAGCAATTTATAAAATAATGCCAATATTTATTTTGTAAAAATATAAATTTTACACTCATCAAATTTTTATTTATATATATATATAGCCTCAGAAATAAATATAAAAATCTGATGTCAGCACAATACCTTCCGTCAGTTCTGCATATTTTTTACAAATTCCATACAAAAAGTTTCTTGCAAAAGATTATTTATTTCCAGTAAAATTATAACACAAACATAATATGAGACACTCGTAGCTGTCAATCAGAATTATCTTAATATGGTAGTTGTTTCTATAGCTTTATAATTCCTAACTCTATACACATTGAATATAAAGTAAAAAAATGCAATCAAATCAAATCAAAATAAAATATTCTTCAATATTTATAATGACACATGATGTCGAAAAATGTTTTTTCAAGAAAAAAGTTAAAAATTTCAAATTACGGAACTTCTAGTTGACTTTTTTGTTAAGTATGTAGGTAAAGTCGAGGAATACGAAACAATTATAATTTTTGAAATTGTAGTTTTGGAGTTATCAGAAACGAAATTATCGACACACACACACGCACAGACACACATACACACGCACACACACACACACACACACACACACACACACACACACAAACACACACAGGGAGAGAGAGAGAGAGAGAGAGAGAGAGAGAGAGAGAGAGAGACATACACACATTGTAAAAATAGTTAATTTGTATACTAGGAACCCTAAAACGTGCTTATTCATTAAAAACTCATGATCGATTTTTTTTACCATAAATAATACCTTCCTTACTTAAAGGTGACGGAAGGTGAAAATTACAGCGATATTTAAAAAATTACATCATTTAAAAACAATAAATTTAAATTAATTTTAAAAACATATTCCGAGTTTCAAGTAAACGTTCTAAACTGTAAATAAAAAATAAATTAAAAGTTTGTGGTGTAAGTTTAAATTACATAGTGAAATGTTTTTCATTCCAATTTTCAAGTATCTCGTTAAGTAAAGTTCCATCTGAGGTAAAAATATAATGAAACCAATCGATCGAAGAATTTGCATAGCCAATCTACTTTCCAGATCGCGGTAAGCGAAGGACCAGTGCGAACAACTTGGATAACTTCATTTTCAATTCCTGCTTTTTAAACTAAATTAAAATACTCCGTAAATAAAGTCCACTCAGATCTAGATCAGAACAGTGCGCAGTATCACACTTTTAATTTCTTCTCTTTTGTTTTATAATCTAACATCTAATACACATCACTATACAGGTATTATGTAAATAAGCTTTACCGATGGTAGAACTAACGCCATGCCATAGATAGTAAATCTAATTGGTCAATAAATTCCTATCAACTGGTTCCATACTGGATGTACCATGACAACGCAAATTTATTTTTTGGGACTTATAATTTTCAACCAAAACGACCAATTTTCAATTTTTATCTGAAACTAAAAGAAAATTTGGAAATGTTAAAACTGAAATGGCCGTTTCGGGACATGCAAAAACTTTTATCAAGAATACTTTTTTTACCTCTCGCTAAGAGAGGTATTGGATTCATGCTAAAATTCGCATATCCAGATTTTATTGAATAAGCACGATTTAAGGTCCCTAGAATCCGATTATAACATTTTTAAAATGATGTCTGTGTGTGTGTGTGTGTGTGTGTGTGTGTGTGTGTGTGTGTGTATGTGTGTATGTGTGCATGTATGTCTGGATGTTGTAGACACGATTCCTCAAAAACTATAAGACTTAAAAAATATTTAACTGCAGTTTTCTCAATCTGATATTCCTGGGAAGAGCTGAAAAGGTTTTGGTAACAATTGAACAACCGAAAGTAGTAGTTTCTTAGAAAATTTCTTCTAAATATAATTTTTTTGGAAATTTATTACAAATATTGAAGAACAAAATTCTCCATCTAATACACTTAAAATTTTTATTATATCTTGTATAGATTTACAGATAAAGACACTACAATATATAGCAAATTCTAATCGCAGAGGCTAAGGCACTAAGGAAACGACTTGACAAATTCAAATGTTTATAACATAGTTTGAAAATGACATATGTCAGTGTTAAAATAAAAAACAGTTTTAGTGGCTTTCTAATAGCTTTTTCTGGAAAGCATATTTAATCTTTCTTATTATTTTATTAATGAAATATTTGAAATTATAGGTTAAATGCATATATCCATCAGAAATACCGGACGTGTGTATGTGTGTATGTGTGTATGTCTGGATGTTGTAGACACGATTCCTCAAAAACTATAAGACTTAAAAAATATTTAACTGCAATTTTCTCAATCTGACATTCCTGGGAAGAGCTGAAAAGGTTTTGGTAACAATTGAACAACCGGAAGTAGTAGTTTCTTAGAAAATTCTTCTAAATATATTTTTTTGGGAGTTTTTTTTTATTAAATATTGAAGAACATAAAATTCTCCATCTAATACACTTAAAATTTTTATTATATCTTCTATAGATTTAGAGATAAAGACACTATAAATTTATAGAGTAATCTAATCGCAGAGGCTAAGGCACTAAGGAAACCAGTTGACAAATTCCAATGTTTATAATATAGTTTGTAAATGACACATGTCAGTGTCAAAAATCAACAGTTTTAGTGACATTCTGATAGCTTTTTCTGGGAAGTATATTTAATCTTTCTTATTGTTTTATTAATTAAATATTTGAAATTATAGGTAAAATTGTGGTAAAATGCATATATCCATCAGAAATACCGCCAATCTGGTTAATGAATTGGAAGAATCTCTGCCATTTAGAAACTTCCTCATACAATGAAAAATAGATATAATTAGAATTATATGTGTGCAGAAGACATGTTAAATACAATAAAAAACAATATTTGGGTAAAGTTCTGTAATATTTTGTTATAAAACTTTTGTGCCATTTAAAATTCGAAATATTTGGCGTCGGTCGGGAATACAATACTTATATATCCTAATATGAGAATGGCGAGAGGTCTTGCGCTGGCCACAACAGATTTTTTGTAAAATAAAAAATAAAAGAGTTTTTCCTCTTTAACTCGATCCGTGAATATACTGTATATCGAAATAGTGCGGAAATTAGCTATTTTTCTCAATCATTTTGAATTTAAGAACATTTATTTCCTGCACGATTGTAGAAAAATTGTAAGTTTCAACCATATGCAATGTAAATATATTTTATTAGACATGCATATATTTACTATCATTTCAATATGGATTCAGTTGAATTAACCTATTTTATTTACATTAAGTATAATTTTGAAACATGTTCATTTACTTTTAACACGGTCAGCAAGCTAATGAGCAGCTATACTTGCTCCAAATTGACCTATGCAAACATACTTTTCAACGACAAGAGTATAACCTCATTCATAGCTCCGAAAATAAAAACAACGTTATAAACAATAAATTCTTATGAAAGTGTTCACATTTCTCGAAATTAAACATAATACATGAACACAAAGATTTGCAAATGTTAAATATTTGAGCTGTCAAATTACGTTCTGTCAAAAGATTTCAGTTTAAATATAATTAAATAGCTAGCTGTTTCAAGACAAATGATATGGTAGAAATGAAAAGGCATAATATATGATTGCATGCAGTGCGTTAAACAGGTATAAAGTTGTTATTATTGCTTGTTAATTATGAATATATGAAATGACATCTGACGTTAATTTACGTTCTATTTTCGAAGCTATAAACACCAACCATAAAGTCCTATTCGTAATTTTATTTATATTTCTTATTTTCGTAGTTGTGAATGAGCCTCATAACAGGTCGCCTTCAAATTTCATAGGCCTGAGAATAATCCAAGATAGCTTGACAGTAATTTGTTTAAGTGCCAAAATGCCAACCGGCAAAATCAGACTGCATTTCTGTCAACTAAAAATCACAGATGATATCATTATGGGGTACCGCAACAAGCTTATCATGCGTCTATATCCTCGTCTCAAAACATGTGTGACAATTTCGGAAAAGTATCCCATGACGAAATATCTCTTCAAAAGCAACTTTGCCTTTTCCGCGGAACTTCAAAGACACCTAAAGGGGAACTTTGTAATTCATCCATTTAGCATGTTCAACTTTTATTGGCGAATTTTCATGAGTTTCGTGTATGTAGCAGTAGTGAGTCTTGATCTGATCGATTGTTGCTTCCTACCGGAATATTACGCAGATAATCGGTTGGCTGTATTTAGATTATTGGTATGTGGTGTTTATTGCTTCGATGTTTTTATATTATTTTTTACTGGATACGTCAAGACTACAAAAATTCATACTGCAATACATGATGTAGGACCCCATAACTCTAAACAAAAACATATTGTACTTAATACAAGTAAGTTATTTTATCAGTGAGTTATAGTAGTTCTAATGAGTTTAATTTTTAGGAGAAATTGCGAAACATTATTTGACAACTTTCTTCCTGGTTGATGTGTTAGCATTTGGATATTTTTGCCTTGCGCTGTCACCATTCCTGATTGGTTCTAAAAATATGGGTAGACCGTTTCCTAGACAGATGCTCTATTTGGATATTATTCGTGTAATTCGCTTTTACTCGGTTTTTAAAAATATTAAGTTATTAATGACTTATTTCAAGTGGCATATATTCGGAATAGTTTGTGTTACATTTATGTGGTTTTATGGAACTTTATTTTTCACTGCTTTATATTTTTATCCATCAAAGGTATGTCCTATCTGTCATCAATCTTTCGAGAACCATACTGAAATTCATTCGGGAAGTAAGTACTACTTAGATCCGGAGTTTTATAAAAACAATACAAAGTATGATAACTTTAAAATCTTCTTAATTTATTCCTATTTTAATATGTTCGCTTACAATGCGGCATACCATGGCTTCAGCCTAACCAGTGAGACTATTTATGTATTGAACGTTCTTTATGGATTGATATTACGAGCGGCCTTTTTTATAACGCTTTTCAACTTTTTGTTTCGAATGTTCTATTTTAATTTAACTTGGAACTGTATGTACAGCGAAATCAGAAATTATTTAGCAGAGAAAAAACTAAACTTAGACTCCCAGCAAATTATAATAAATTATATTCAAAATAATCTGAACTATACATATTTTAATGAAGAAGAAATCAGAGATTCTTTGACGAATCAAATGCAATACGAAATCTTCGTACGATCTTCAATGAATCTGGTTAGAACTTGTCATATATTTGCAAGACTTTCCAACGAAGAAATTGCATCTTTAGCTTTGAGGCTTAAATACGAAAGTTATGCGCCTGGTATACCCGTTGTTGAGAAAGGAGACGTTGCTAATTGCATGTATTTTATTGCAACGGGTACGTTAGCTGTGTATGACGGAGAAGGAATCGAGGTTTGTCATTTATCAGACGGCGATTATTTTGGCGAAATTGGCTTGTTGCTCAAACATAGACGGACAGCCGACGTAGTAACTGTAGAGTATTGTAAGCTTTATAGATTAGACAAAAAGGATTTCCAGGATGTTATGAAGCCTGAGTCTGTCATGTATAAAAGGATGAGGACTACTTCTATTGCTAGGATCGGTAGTAAACTAATGTAATATTTTTATTGTTACTTTTTTGTTATACGAGAGTCCGCAATATAAGCGCTTTATGTGACAAAACAGTTTGATTTTTAAAAATATT
Organism: Ophonus ardosiacus; assembly: GCA_943142095.1. Classification (NCBI taxonomy): domain Eukaryota; kingdom Metazoa; phylum Arthropoda; class Insecta; order Coleoptera; family Carabidae; genus Ophonus; species Ophonus ardosiacus. The sequence continues at coordinate 59,940,265 of OW964824.1, forward strand.
ACGTATCCCGTAAAAATAAAGATACTCAATCAAAATTATATCCCTACAAAAAGAAACCTTAAATAACAATTAATCATTAATTATACTTACCTATCTACCATAATTATGTAAAACTGAAACATTTGCTGGTATTTGCTGTTGATTCTCTTTAATCAAAAATATGTAACCATTTTTTTTCTTCCTCATATAATTTTTATTGCAGAAAATTTTTGTAAGGCATATATTTAATTGATAAGTATTTTTTCTAAATAAACAGTATTAAATGATCAGTAACTTATAATAAAAATGTAATTTAACCTATCTAACCTAACTATAACTTAAGCAACCTGGACCATAATATTCATATTAACTGATCACATCTTACTAAATATTGATCATTAATGAAACAAAAATACTGATCAATTAGTAAAAATCAGTTACCATTATCAGAGACATAAATTTAAAATTTTTGCTCTAAAATTTCAAAATTTCATCCTTTAAAATGTATAAAACACCTTAGAAAGTTATTCGGGACAGAAAATAGTTGAGAAAACTTTTTCTCATGTTAAACGATTGGATCGCGGATTCTCATATTTACCCTAAGTATATTGTTATTTGATCTAAATATATTTGTTCGAATTAACTGCTAGTTGTAATTTAGGATGTTTTGAGTAAATAATGGTCGAATGTTTGTGGAGTAAAGAGCGAAATAAACAATTCCGATGAAGAGTATTATAAGAAAACTTAATTATGAGTGTTTTTTTTACAATAACCTCAGTGTTCGGAGGTTAGAAACATTGAGTGTCAGACTCACAGTTACATGAACATTTTCACGCTGTTAATGAAAATGAAGATTTAATCAACAAAATTATAGAAGAAAACACATCAAAAAATACTGTATTAAATAAAAAACTAAACGTGGAAAATATGGATGGACTTTAATGTCTTATCTTCTTCTCTTTGGTCTCACTCAAAGAGGTCTCATTCTCATTGCACACTTCACTCTGAACCTATTCATAGCCACATTCACGTTCATAGCTACTAGTGACATCTACTGGGCTATGTTAGACACAAAAATTCTGTCAAATACAAATTTTAGGCAAATGTAATGTTAAAACTGCAAAAAAAATTTTCACTGAATACCCCTCGATCATTGATAAATACTTATAATTTTATCACACTTCCTCAAGCACGTTGCTTTTAGATAACACCAGCTCCGCCTTCGTCATGTCATAAAATTATTTTGTAATTATCAGTGATCTCGGGATATTATAGCTGATAAAACCCCGTTACCCCGATAATTTTCCGCTACCTACCAAGTAAATAAACATTTGTTATTGTTTATAACTGCCAGTGTGACAATTAATGTGTCAAGTTTCATTTTGCGTTGTCTTTGGAATTTATCTCACCAAATACCACACGACTTCTCAGATTTTCTCAGATAAACTTTTATTTTTAAGCACTCATTTTTTTTTTTGCTTTTAAGCAAAATCACTCAAGCAAACTGACATTAGGTAAAACACCTTCTCCTTCGGAGTCGGGATTTACCATGCAGTTTCTTTCGTGTTTGTTGCTAAGCAAAAAAAATTCGTGCAAAATAAAAATTTATCGATAAAATCAGGAGGTCTTGTGATATTACTTCTGATAAAAGTGCAATATCGGACGCAGCCTTAAAAAATGTCTGTTTTATAAAATAAGTTGCAGAGTACAATAAGTACTTGCAGAGTAAATATTTTATTCTAGTGATTTACCGACAGAGACATCGTTTATTATTATTCAAACGTCAAAATAAAGTGTCATAAAGTGTCAGTTCTCATTAAAAATGAAAAAAAAGAGAGAATGGGGAAAGAATTATACTGAAATAGATAAAGTGAACATGTTAGAGATAACAAAAAAAATGTATATATTAGAATTATTGAAAACAAGCAGACAGACGTAGCAAGCGTCAAAAGCAAAAATAGTGCATGGGATGAGATTTGTAAAGAATTTAATGCAGTTTCACAAATAGGTCCCCGGAATAGTGTTCAAATGAAACTGTTATATGACACATTGTATTTATGTTAGCTTGGAGTAGTTTGGTTTTGTACAGGTGTTAATAAGTAATTTTACAAGGGTATCCACTATCCCCTAACAAGTAGCAATTACCAAATTTTCTGTTTTCAAGCCTAGCTCTTATTAATGAATTGTTAAATATGTTGCTGTCGTATGCGGAACCAGGCCATCTAGTAACAACATCCGTTATTTTTAGATTTGCTGAACATACCATTTGGCAATTCACAAAAAATCATCCATTTCGGTTTCTATAAATTTCTGCGTTCCCTATAAAATAATTAATTTTGACATGTGTCAAATTTATTCTACAGAATAAAATTTACTTCCTCGAAAATCAGTGGAGTAATTTATTCCATAGATTTACTTAGCTAGTATTTTTATTCTTGCTTTATAAAACGAAAATCTCTGGAATAAATTTTACTTTGCTAGTAATTTACTTATCCATCTTTTATAAAACTGGGCATAAGAAATATAATATTAATGCCCGGTTTCTCCAGAGCAACTTACGACTTAAGTCGTTGCTTATTCCTAAGTTCCACCTTAAACTGTTGCACCACGCAAAAATGTCAAAATGTGAGACATAAGTAGCACTTAAATGTAAGTCGAAAAAATCGGTGACTTATGTGGTTATGTGTCATATGTCAGTTGACATATTGGTAAGACGCAGTAAATTTGTTTCGTTTTGGTCTATTACGGCGTGAAAATTAAATGATATAAAGAAGAAACGATTAGATTATAGCAAAGAGAAAGAAAATTGGTCTGTGAGATTGTAGAAACAAAGATTTAAAGAGAATATTGAAAATAAAAAAATCATGCGGTGTCCATGTCCAATATATAAAGATAACACCTGGAAATTAATTGCCGCAGCATTAGCAATAAAATGTGTGCAAATATGTAGACTGTCGTAAGGAAGACGACGTCGAAGAAAAAGGCTTCAGTTTATAGGACTGGCGGTGGTCCACATAAAAATATTAAAAATAAATAATATATTTGGAACAAATCAATTCTGTTACTTATTTGTCGCGGAGTCCTACCATTTTCGACAATATCGACTTCCATCAAGCTATCCACGACGTTAACGTCGTCAAAATTAGGGAAATCCTGTAAATCCATATCGAATATTGTTGACTGAATACAAATATAAACCCTGTTAAACACATTGGCTGCTAGCACAAGCCCTGTTTTAACTAAAACACTGTTTTAAGAAATGTCAAATTCAAATTTCAATATTTAATTTCACCTTTATGTTTAAAGAACGATTTTTTTAAAAATATTTATTTGAATACAAACTACGTTCTGCTTTAAAATCATATTTTGATAAATTTGATACTATTTATTTTTGTTATTAAATAATGAAATCTGACATTTCTTAAAACAGCGTTTTAGTTAAAACGCCCTGTGTGCTACCAGCCATTGGGTCGAATTCAGCACTCTTCTTTAGCTTAGTGATCGTCTCTAGTAACCATGGATATAGCTTGCATCCTTTTCTTGTTAATGTATTATTACATATGTCTCTCTTTATTTTGTTATTTTTAGATAAGCTTCATTAGTTAAAGAAGAGTGCTGAATTCGATCCAATGACAGCTTTGACGTTTGACAGCCGGTATTTTATTTTGAATCGCTAAATTTCAAATTGACCAATCATAGAACAACTTTACGCTGTTGCCAATGTAATTTGTGACATAAGTTAAGTTCGCATGTGAATTTGCTGGTGCAACGCAATTGGGATATTAGGCCTACTTACAATTAAGTAGCACTTTAATAATCAACAACTGTGGAGAAACCGGGCATAATATTTATTTTGAAACATCAAATTACATTGAAGTGTATAATTCATTTTTGTTATTCTAAAGTGTTGCCATACAAACCAACGGATGTCATTAGTGTGCTATTCGGAGTTGTATTTATGTCAAGAAGACAAGAAGACCTAAATCCTAAAAACTAAATGCCAAAATGCGACATCGGACACAGCTTAACAGGCCTATTCTGTAAAACATTCGCTTAACGAATCGTTATCATAACGATAATCGTTGTTATGAAAATCGTTATTTGTATTTTACGAAAATCGTTATTTTGGTATTCTGTAAGATCGATCGTTAAAACATTATCGTTGAATTTAATTGATAACGAAATCGTTATAATTTTTTTGCAATTGGTAGTATTGTTTACTCATTTCACTATTAAAACTGACATTTAAATTTCATTTTGAAAATTGTTGGTGAAGATTTATATTATTATTTCATTTTATTAATGGCTATTTATTATTATTCTCTATCATATTAGATATGGATAAGTAAACGAGGGCCTCAAAAACTACAAAAGAACAATATCCTATTATGTAGACTTTCTTGCAAGTAATGTTGATTTGAGAACAAATAAATATTATCCAGAGAATCCAAATCAGATTGAAGAAGCATAATGCTGAATTGGCTAGGGGATTAAATGCACTCAGTAAAATAAAGCATATGTAAAAGTATGATTAATACAGAGTACTTTTAGGAGATTTGGTATAGCAGTTATACTTGTATTTGCTTCTAGCAAATGGCAACAGTTAAGTAAAATCTCTTGCGGCGTCTCGTGATAATTTAAATAATTTTCTAAATTTTCATGTGGGATAGTAAAAGGACCACTTTTCACTTTTATCTCTTAAAGCCCTATGAATTTTTCGAAGATTTTTCCTGTTAAATATATATAGTAAAATTGGAATATAATCTAACATATTTTTAAAATATATAATTACCTTTCATTATTTTCTTCGAAAAATTGAAGAAATAATAATAATTCGGCATGAAATGCAACAAATCGATAACATAACGACCAGTTTTTTCTTGTCGTTAAAAAATAACGATTTTACGAAAATCGTTATCATCTTGTCGTTATGAACAATTGAATTTTTGCTTACAGAATACCACTTTAACGATTATCGTTATTTTAACGATATAACGATTCGATATGTCATAACGATCGCTTACAGAATAGCCCTGTAAGTGTAATGTCATTTGATCTAAATATATTTGTTTGAACTAACTGCTAGTTGTAATTTAGGATGTTTTGAGTAAACAGCGGTCGAATGTTTGTGGAGGATAGAGGTTGAGCTAATTGGTGGTTCGATTTGCGTGAGGTGCGGCTCTTTCGCCTTCAGTGATTAAGTGGTCGACAATCACATAATGTAATTCACATCACATAAATATAAGCCGGGAGACGTTGTGTCCGTACATAACTTAGCTAATCTCTTAAGCCTTATCTTGTACAAACGTACGAGTAAACGTGTAATGTGTGCGGTGTGTAGTCGTGTGACCGCCGGATTACCCACACAAATCCACTTGAATGCAACACAATCTCCCTCCTGCCTTACAACATACAAAACACTCAAAAATAAATGCGTATATCAACACGGCTTTGTAAATACAACTGCCATAGGCACAAACGAATTGCTTGAAATATGTGCCCGCGATTACGGAAAAATCCGTTACAAGGTGGAACAATTCTAACCACACAAAGTCATTCTGATATTTGACAAATTTATTCAAAATTGAACTGTTTCCTGATTTTTGCCTCTCGCTATCCAGATTTTAGTGAATAAGCATAATGTAAGATCCCTAGAATCCGATTATAACATTTTTAAAATAATGTCTGTATGTATGTATGTATGTATGTATGCATGTATGTATGTATGTATGTATGTATGTATGTGTGTGTGTGTGTGTGTGTGTGTGTGTGTGTGTATGTCTGGATGTTGTAGGGACGATTCCTCAAAAACTAGAAGACTTAAGAATTGTTTTACTGTGGATTCCTCAATCTGACATTCCTAGGAAGAGCTGAAAAGGTTTTGGTAACAATTAAACAACCGGAAGTAGTAGTTTCTTAGAAAATTTTTGTTATTAAATATTGAAGAACATAAAATTATCCATCTAATACACTTAAAATTTGTATTATATCTTGTATAGATTTAGAGATAAAGGCACTATAATATATAGAGTAATCTAATCGCAGAGGCTAAGGCACTACGGAAACCAGTTGACAAATTCCAATGTTTATAACATAGTTTATAAATGACACATGTCAGTGTCAAAAATCAACAGTTTTAGTGACATTCTATATGTGTGCAGAAGACATAAAAAACAATATTTGTGTAAAGTTCTGTAATTTTTTGTTATAAAACGACGGTTCGAAAGCGAAGTGCAATCCAATACTTATATAGCCTAATATGGAAATGGCGAGAGGTCTTGTGCTGGCCACAACAGATTTTTACCTTCCGTCACCTTTAGGTTAGGAAGGTATTGTCTTTGGTCAAAAAATTCGGTGGTGAGTTTTTAATGAATAAGCACGTTTTGGGGTCTCTACAATACGAATTTACTATTTTTAAGATGATGTCTGTATGTATGTATGTATGTATGTATGTATGTATGTATGTGTGTGTGTGTCCTTGTGTGTGTGTGTCCGTGTGTGTGTGTGTGTGTATGTCCGTGTGTGACAAATTCTTCTCCGACGATAACTTCAATACTACAATTCTAAAAATTATAATTCTTTCGTATTCCTCTTCTGTACATCCCTATGAAGAGTTCATTAGATTTTGGTTATAATTGATCCACCGGAAGTACCCTTATTTGAAGTTTTTAACAGTTTTTCTTAAAAAAACGAAGTTAATTATTATTTTTTGACATTTTGTTATTATATTTATTAAAGGAAATACTCTTCTCTATATGGTTTGATTATACATTTTCCTTCATATTCAATAGATGTAGAGTTAAAGCATTATAAAGAAATTAATTTTCAAAAATTAGTCAGCTTTGCTATTTATCATGGAAACAGCTGATGCTGATATATCAAAAAAATTCTAATTGACAGATGTATGTTGCAAGTGCAAAACCAAATATGGAAAGTATGGAATCAAAAATTAGTTTGTCATAGTGTTCCTCGCAAGTGACATGCAGTGAAAGGCTAAAGAGAAGATGGAAGGACTGTATCGCAGAAGACTTGAGAAAAGAAGAAGCAGAAAGAAATGTGTCAAGTGCATTTTACGTAGTGTTTGTTTATGTCATAATTTTATTGGATTTATAGAACCTTTTCAAATGAACTTTTGGTATGGAATTTGTAAAAAATAGTATGTGTTCATGTTCGATTTTACATGATATTATATAGAAACTGTTCCACGGTACTTTTGGTATGGGATTTGTACAAAATACATCGAATTGACGGAAGGTCTTGTGCTGGCCACAACAAATTTTTTATAATTTGTATACCGCAATGGATATAAAAATTATAAATTATAAAAATGTGTTATGTGATTCTTACGTTAAATAACTTGGAACTGGTGGGAAATATTACACTGGCCACAACGAACAATTTTTTACTGATTTGTATATATAGCATAATGTGTATTTTTCATTAAATTTGCTCATGAAAACAAAATAAGCTCGTCAATACAATACAGTGATTAAAATTAAAATTTTTACAAAGATAATAGTATTTGTCACACGTCACAACGAAATGACGTAAATTCCAATAACCGCCGCAAAACTCAATAAGGGCGGCAGCAGCGCTTGAAGCAAACAAACGCCCTTTCGATATTCCCTTCATAACAGCCACAATCAAAATGTATCAGGATAGCATAGAATTGCAAGGCACAGCATTCACCCCCACACGTATTAGCACGATGAGCAAATAATAATAACGCCGACACACCAACCACTAATACACGTAACGCAGAAAAAGGAAAACACAATATACAAAAATCACATTCCGAACTTCTCAAATGAAATTCTCTACATCCAATCTATTTACTAAATGATGAAAATCGTATGCTCCGACTACTGATATACGAGCCCCGTCGCACATTAGTTCGCCCACTTGTTAAAAATTCATTTATTGTGACAACTAATAGAATTTGTAATAATAATTAAATAAATCTTTACTTTTTATTTAAAATGAACATTATAACGTGATTTTAAATTAAATTTTTAGCTAAAGATTAAAAATTTAACTGTATAACCGTATCAGAAATCGATATATTAATTTCAATAATCAATATTGGGTAACAACGGTTTTTATTGTAAATTACTGTTGTCATACTTTTAGACAGGCTATTTAATAAAACCTCACAATCTTACGATTTAAATTCATCTAATTTCTTTTTCAATATTTTTCCTGAATTGGTAAAACTAAGTATTATTTCATTTTACAAAAAAAATAAATAAATAATAAATCATTTAAGAAAATATATCTTACTATGTGTCATGAGAACGACAAAATGTCTATAATATTAATAAAAATTGGCTATAATTTATGCTAGTTATTATTTGTATAATTTATTAACTAAAAAATCTGTTGTGGCCAGCACAAGACCTCTCGACATTTCTATATTAAGCTATATAAGTATTGTATTGCACTTCGCTTTCGAACCGTCGTTTTATAACAAAATATTTTAGAACATTACCCAAATATTGTTTTTTATGTCTTCTGCACACATATAATTCTAATTATATCTATTTTTCATTGTATGAGGAAGTTTCTAAATGTCAGAGATTGTTCCAATTCATCAACCAGATTGGCGGTATTTCTGATGGATATATGCATTTTACCACAATTTTACCTATTTCAAATATTTAATTAATAAAACAATAAGAAAAATTAAATATACTTCCCTGTAAAAGCTATCAAAATGTCACTAAAACTGTTGATTTTTTACACTGGCATGTGTCATTTACAAATTATGTTATAAACATTGAAATTTGTCAAGTGGTTTCCTTAGTGCCGTAGCCTCTGCGATTAGTTCACTCTATAAATTATAGTGTCTTTATCTCTAAATCTATACAAGATATAATAAAATTTTTAAGTGTATTAGATGTAGAATTTTATGTTCTTCAATATTTAATAAAAAAACCTACCAAAAAATTATATTTAGAAGAATTTTCTAAGAAACTACTACTTCCGGTTGTTCAATTGTTACCAAAACCTTTTCAGCTCTTCCCAGGAATGTCAGATTGAGGAAACTGCAGTTAAATATTTTTTAAATTAAATTTAGCATGAATCCAATACCTCTCTTAGCGAGAGGTAAAAAGTCAAGCGGTTTACGCCCTCGTTTAAGGATTTTTAAATTTTTCTTTATATTTTTAAATATATTTTATTAACGGTACTCATTTTATTGTTTTTATTATTATTATTATTATTATTAGAAATAATATTAGAAAATATTATTAATTAAAATTTTATTGATTTTTGCAAAATGACGTTTGATTTTTTTTTATAATTGGTAATTCTGAACATGTATATTACTAAATATTATATGTCTACATTATACGTTTCAACCTGTATTGTGATTTCATTTTGCTTTCACATCTCGCTGAGAGAGGTATTGGAATCATGCTAAAATTCGCATATCCAGTTTTTAGTGGATAAGCATGTTTGTGTGTGTGTGTGTTTGGGGATGTGTGGATGTGTGGATGTTGGAACAACGGTTTCTCAAATACTATAAAACTTAAAAAATATTTAACTGCAGTTTCCTCAATCTGACATTCCTGGGAAGAGCTGATTAGATTTTGGTAACAATTGGACAAACGGAAGAAATAGCTTCTTTAAAAAATCTTCTAAATATTATTTTTTGAAAATTTCTGTTATTACTATTATTGAAGAACATAAAATTCTATATCAGATACATTTAAAAATTTTATTATATCTTGTATAGATTAGAGATAAAGGCACTGTAATATATAGAATAATCTAATCGCAGAGGCCAAGGCGCTAAGGAAACCAGTTGACAAATTCAAATGTTTATAACATAGTTTGTAAATAATAGATGTCAGTGTCATAAATCAACAGTTTTAGTTACATTCTGATAGCTTTTTCTGGGAAGTACATTTAATCTTTCTTATTGTTTTATTAATTAAATATTTAAAATTGTAAGTAACATGCATAAATCCATCAGAAATACCGCCAATCTTGGTAATGAATTAGGAACTTCTTCATACAATGAGAAATAGATATAATTAGTATTGTATGTGTGCAGAAGACATGTTACATAGAATAAAAAACAATATTTGGGTAAAGTTCTGTATTGTTTTTGTTATAAAACGACGGTTCGATACCGGAGTGCAATACAATACTTATACAACATAAAATGGAAATGGTGAGAGGTCTTGTGCTGGCCGCAACAGATTTTTATATTCGACAGACAGGAGAAAGAACCTTTCGTGTAAGGTAGAGACAATGATTGTTCTGGTTCTGGATCTGGATGAGATTGAGATGTATAGTCGTAGTCTGGGTCGCCTGGCAAGGCATTATAAATATTATTACTGCATTATAATGAGTGAGTTTGTCTCGAGGCGAACGTTTTAAAACACTGACAACGATATTGTTAGCAAAAATCTATAGAGAGACCAGGGAAATGTCCTCCTTTCTTTTATATAATTGCCAATTAAAATTTTTATTGTGTATTTGTTAATAATTACACACACGAAATTTGGATATCTTTTTCAAATAGTCTGGTTTGAAAATAATAAACATATTTGCACTGCCCATTAATTATATCAAATTTTGTAGAAATTTAATTAGTCCATTTAAAATTATTATTATACTTAACATATTTTGAATTAGTGCAAAATTATTTCACATGAAAATTATTAATTTAGAAAATAATTAGATTTATAATTAATGTGAAAATTAATATACAGGGTGTAAATATTATAATATTATAGTCATAAGGCTATAAACATAGAAAAACAGTTTTTCATATGCCAAAAGTTTCTGTATTAATTTATTGAAAAAAGAATTAGTGCACATTATAAAGAAAAAAATTACGAATTTTTTGATACCAACACATTACATTTCTGTTTCATATAAAGCCAGAAAATAAATTTTAAAATTTTGCACAATTAAGAAAAAATATCAATAGCCGTGAAACTGACAGAAACAAAACAAAACAATTGTTGACTTGAGACGCTCATTAACACATTTTTCATACACATTATTTGTTAAATTATTATTATTTTCGATTTATTAAGAAGAAATCATGGATAATTTGTCTCATGAAGAAAAATTACAAATTATTAAATGGTTTTAATTGTTCCCTTGTAGTTTGCAGTTTTTCTCGTTTCTTATAACTTATTACTTATTACATGTAGATCATTTTTTATTTGTATATACCTATTACAATAAATAATAATTATTTCTTAAATAAATATCATAGTGTTTATTTTGTGTTATTTTGTACTAGTTCATAAATTAATAACGTTAATCTTTAATTGTCCCCTATCATGTTAAAAGAAAATGACAATGTTTTGTTTCTGTCAGTTTCATGGCTAATGATATTTTTCCTTAATTGTACAAATTTTTAAATTTATTTTCTGGCTTTATATGAAACAGAAATGTAAGCTGTTTGGTATTAAAAAAATTGTAAATTTTTTCTTTATAGTAGGCACCAATTATTTTTTCAATAAATTAATATAGAAACTTTTGGTGTCTAAAAAACTGTTTTTCTATGTTATAGCCCTATGACCCGTTTTAAAATTTACACCCTATATGTACATATTATGAAAATTTTCACTAATAGTTAATGAAATGGGAAAAATAATATGAAAAATATGTGTTACAATAGGGCTGTTCCAAGGATTTTTATTTAACTTCTATGTACTGAATTTTAAAAGATATTGTTCTTTAGAGTCTCAAATTTGAAAATATCACGAAATATCCATTAGATAATTTATAATTAAATATTAAAATTTGTGTAATATTTTAAAGAAATCACGTGATCTAAAACGGAATGTGACGTCAGAGTATATACAGTTCAACACATGACGAACTATCGCCTACTTTTATTTACATAAATAAGGTAAACTTATTTTCCTATTGGATTTTTATTTAACTTCATTACAGCCTCGCGCTTTATCTTAACTGTAGGCTTTGTTTCTTAGTAACATACTTTATATACAGGATATCTCTTAAATAGGGGGACACGGTTTAACCACAGATTCCTGAGGCTAAAATAAGACGATTTAACTAAACTTGCTTCTACCGGAAAGTGTACCATTTAGCCAGAAATCTACTTCAAAGTTCTTCGAAAAAAAAATTAATTTTGCTTATAATAATCAGACGCCTTATTCGATTTGGATGAAATTTGGTATGACAGTTTATATGGTTATAGGTTATCTTTCAAGGTGATACTTGTTATTGTTAGTGAACCACTAGTGTATGAAACTTAGGTGTCCCAACATTAATTAGGCTGTAACTTTTTAACGGCAATGCCGGAAACGTGAAATTATTTTTCTTCAGAAAGATACATTCAATAGCAAACTTTTGTCTCTCTGTGTAATTTGTGATATCTGTTACGGTTCACACAGAAAAAAATAAAATCTGAGTGTTTGCACTGCTAAATTTTTAAAATAAATTTAATCTAGCAGTCTATCCAAATGTCAAACAAGTATTTTTTAATGACAGTAACATTGTTTTACAGGTTGTCAAAAATTTTCTTCGCAATATTCTAAAATTAGTAACAACCATGTGTTCATCCTAATTGTAAGAAATTTAGCCGAGTCAGAAAACCACTCGGGCACAAGGTGCACACTATATTTTTTCTACAACTAATTTTAATTTAGAATGCAGGTATAATTATTTAAACAAAATTAGTCTCTATTGACGTCTTACCAAATGTCAAATTCGTTCCCTATGTTTCATTTTAAATGGAACGGGCAAATACATTGCTGTCAATCAAATATCAAGTCGTAACCATGGATATGACAAACCCAATGTTTCACGTTAAAAAATACTCACGGTATAAGCCCTTAGCTGTAATGAAACGGGTCCCGCGTCGGATGTTATATACTATTAATTTTCAATTGTTTACATTAATGCTAACTTTTATACAGGGTGTTTCATAATATATGCGCAGGACTTCAGGATGTGATAGCTCGTCCAAAAATATGAAAAAAGTACTCCTGGTCATAAGCTCTAAAGTTGACCGTTTTCGAGAAAAATCAACTTTTATGTTGAAAAACATGGTAAATTTTTTGAAATATATTTTTTTTTTTTACTAATTAAACAAAATTTATTCAAACGTTAGAACAAGTAACAAAACCAAACGTTAACTTCATAATTGCAAAATAAAAAAAAAAAACAATAACAAATCATACTCAGTTAAAGAAATTGTTGGGAATGTCCGCCGTTAGTTTTCTTTTTATCAAGTAGGCTTTAAATTTTAAAACAAAAGCTATCTCCTGTCAAAATAACAATTTCTTTGTAACTACAATAAGTAAATTTGTGTTACAAAATTAAAAATGAATTACACAAACGCTGAAATGTGCGAAATGCATTACCTTTACGGAATGGCGAGCGGTAATTCGGTAGAAGCAAGGCGGTTGTACCTATCAAAAAAGACATCCTGATCGCCGAATACCACACCATAACTTGTTTCAACGCATTCAAATTTTGCAATTATGAAGTTAACGTTTGGTTTTGTTACTTGTTCTAACGTTTGAATAAATTTTGTTTAATTAGTAAAAAAAAAATTACTTCAAAAAATTGACCATGATTTCAACATAAAAGTTGATTTTTCTCGAAAACGGTCAACTTTAGAGCTTATGACCAAGAGTACTTTTTTCATATTTTTGGACGAGCTATCACATCCTGACGTCCTGCGCATATATTATGAAACACCCTGTATTGGAGTGAATTTTTCAAAGCGTTTCATTAAATTATTAAAGTTTTATGTAGGAGTAACTTACCATTTCGTTATTAAATATTTAATCATCGTGATTGTCTACACGCGGTATAAATACAATGTAATACGATTTTGTTACTTCACGAGAAATAAATAATGAAATAATATAATTTAAAATCGATACTCTACATTTAGCGCTTTCGGCCTCACTTCGAAATAAAAATTATTTATAATTTAACACTGGTTAATTTGAAAATTCTTTCTATAGGATTTTAATTTGAAAGTTAGCGAGAGTTGATCACTTACTTCACTCAGCTCGAAACTGTTTCTTTCTTGTAGCACAATTACAAATCCTGATACAAAAGGACAAAGAACTTTAGTCCTGGTAGTAATTATTTAAAAGTAAATAAGTAGTTAGGAAAATGGAATTAGTTTGCAGTAGTTGTTTACATTGGTGGAAAGGCTCAATGGTTAAAGCACGAAAATAAATACCTACGTTATTGTGAAACACGGTACAGGATGTTTACCAGAACTCACCTCACGGACATTCAAAGCTAGTGCCAGTTTTATATATTAGGGGATCTGAAGCGCTATTTATTTTAGGAACCCATCAATAGACCTTTCAATGAAAAGGGACATTTTTTGTACTTTTCGACTATATTGTTTACCTACATTAATTTTTTTGCAATCATCTTTATTTCCACGCTTCAACTTTATTGTACGAATTAATATCTTTTGTATACAAACATTTTTTTTCCCTTTTTTGTACTCATTAAATCCCTACCTTTATTAAATAAATTCAGAGATGCACTGCTTGCAACTGCATAATTTTCAAGCAAAGTACATTATTTTGTTTTCACATTTAGACTATAAATTATTTTAAAAGGAACTGAAACTGAAAAGAAAAAACAAGTTTAAAGCTATGAGCTACCATCGCGTCATTAAGCGAAATTTACGAACAAAAAACAAAATTGACACACTCAGTAAGGGTTAACAAGCTGTGATTTTAGAGTCAAATCGAATGAACAACCAATGCACGCCATTAAAAAATGTAACTAGATTGGTGACGTTATTAACTGCGGTATGTTTACATAGGTTTGAAAATCGCAATGAAAACAAGTTTTTTAGGATGTATACGATCTTATTTCAAACTTATTTTGTGATCTTTTATAAATATAATTCTATTTCACACACACAATGCACAAAAATCTTTCACACACTATACAAATGTACAAATAATCAATGCTACTAAATGTAACAATAAATAGAAAATAATAATGTACATGTACATTTTAATTATAATTATATAAGGTAATACAACCTTTGACAGTTAGAAATGCATTAATATTACATCCGAGGTGGGAGATGTTTCATTACAACCGAGGGCTTATGTGTATAACCGAGAGGCGAAACCTCGTTTTGAAATATTCACTCCATTATAAAAGTTCGCACTAATGTAAACAATTGAAAATTAATAGTACATTACATCCTAGGTGGAAGACGTTTTATTACAGCCGAGGGCTTATTACCGAGAGACGAAACCTCGAGGTGAGATAAAGCGCGAGGCTGTGATGAAACTCTCACCGAGATTATGTATATTATTTTATTAACAATCATCCTAATTTTAAATCAATAATTTTCAAAATAAATCAATGACTTATAACCTTTAATTTTATTAATATTTTTGAGAGCTCTCTTAAAATTTATTTAGCCTACTATATTATAAGGATCTATGGCAATATTGCTAGGCAACCTCTACATAAACATTTCCAACCCAAGAGATGGAAGTGAAATCTATTATTTCCAACCCAAGAGATTGTCATTAAAGTTAGGAATGATGTATTTTCTAACCTCCAAAAGGTTAGGAATCGGTATATTACTATAATGATTGTGAATAATAGTTATATAACTATCCATAGTGTTAATGAGGGTGATTAATGGTTGTGACATTGTTGAAATCATTAATCTCCACTTAACACACGTTTAGTTACAATATTTATCCGTTGACGTATCTTACTGAATTGGAAAAACTAATTTTATTCCATTACAAACATTTTTAGGTTAGTAACGTTTGATACATATATTTTTACCTCCCGCTACACTTGGTAAGGGAGGTATAGGGATCGTGCTAAAAAACACATATCGAGATTTTAGTAAATGACCACGTTTTAAGGTCCCTCTAATCCAATTTTATCATTTTCACGATGATGTCTGTATGTGTGTATGTATGTGTGTGTATGTATGTATGCGTGTGTGTGCATGTGTATGAATTTTGTCTTCGCTCAAACTCAAATACTATCATTCAGAAAATTTTGAAATCTTGTATTTCTACCCTATTCTAATACGAAAAGAAGTCATTAGATTTTGGTGTAAATCGGATAAACAGAAATGGCACTTTACTTGAAGCTCATAATGGTTTTTCTTCAAAAAATACCATTAAATGCCATTTTTTCGCATTTTATATCATTGGAAAATTATAGATTATTGAATTTTGTACATTGCATGCATTAATACTTTTTCTATATATTTTACAGATAAATTTAAAAATCATTTTTCTTTTTTTAATCCCGAAGCCTAAAATAAACAAAATTCCTTTGTTACACAGTTTATTTTTCAAATGAATGTAACTGACAGGTAAACGTCATTGTCAAAAAATTAATCACTACAAATTAATAATAGTGACATATTAAATAATAAAGAAAATCGTAAATAAAGCAATAGAACATAATTATAGTTTGCAGAATTAGTAACGTAGGTATGTATTTAAATTAATATAAATTAAATAGCGGGAGGTTTTGTATTTGCCACATCGGTATCTATAGTTACCCACTAAAATCATTTGTTAATAAAAATTATACATTAATAGGGGTCATTAATGAAAGATTTGTTATACATTAACATGGTCTATTAATAAACGGTCATCATAATATTTTATTTAATTTTTTTGTGGTAGGGATTTTAATGCAAGTAGAATTTTTACATGTTTATTGCTTATGCTTCTCCGATATTACTACATATTTTGAATTTTATCCCTAATTTAACAAGCTATTCATGAATGAAATTGATATAAATTTATTTCTATTTGAATTTAATCTGCCAGTTATTTTATTCAACCTGAACTTTGCGTTTATAAATCGTTCCTTATTTAATTAAAAATAGAAGTTTAAAACCTAAAGGTTAGTGATGCTTCCAAAGGATTAGGAAATTGCAAAATATAAGCAAGTAATTTGATGATATTAAACGTATGATTTATCATGATATAGAATTGTACGGCGCAAGCGTACCGCATCATATACTGGTAGAATTGATTCGCTGTAGTGTACGCGATCTATCATTGCGAAAGGCTATTAAATATCTGCGATCCCAGCTGCGTCTGAGAAATGATGGTTTTACTTACAACCAGCCTTTTAATATGTTATTTTATAACGAAAAATTCTCTACATCAAAGCTCTATTATGATAAATACTTTACATTTTTCCCTTACAAAAATCTTTACATTTCGGACACTATTTTCCTACCCAAATAAGGTAGTTAGTTTTCATTATTTTCGTCAATCTACGTATAAGAACTTAATTTGTAAGTTCTCATATTAAAGAATATACATATATCATAAAAATATAACATTTTTTGGGCGGATAAGAGGTTGTTTTACATATATTTTTGTTAACCGTAGTATTCTTTTTTTGACGTCTGCGAAAGACTAGTTTACTGCCAGTTTTTCATCACGATTGCATGTACTTTACGGCCGCATTTACTTTACCGCCGCTATGGCCACTTGTTAAGTAGCAAATAAATTTAGTGTTGCACTATTTGCAATTTCATAAGTACCTATCAGGCGAAATATTAGAAGAAGTGTTTGCACTATAGCTATTGCTCATTTTCTTACTCAACAAAGTTGTTCATGAATATATTTATTTATTTATTGACTGTATTACATAATAGTATTTTATAAGCCAAGGTTGAGAAGATAATCATTATTGACCCAGCGCCTATTGTAACCCGAGGGCGAAGACCGAGTGATATAAGGCGCCTGGTCAATAATGATCTTCTCAACCGTGGTTTATATACTATTTTTTCACTACTAGCACATAAATTCTCTTTGATTTTTTTTTTTATTGATAATAACAATAATTTTGACATGAATAATAACGTTACTTATTTGTTAATATTCACAAAAATAAAGTAGGCTGCATTTGTTTTTATTTGACGTTTTGCTCATTTCACTGGTTTCATAACCTCACTTATGGGCCTTGATTTGTATTTCATTTAATTATTATGCGTAGGTCAATTTAAAATTATAGTGGAAAAAATTTAAATTATATACCTACTTAACACCTTTCGTGAGTTTAATGAGTAAATAATATTTGGATTTGGAGGCTTGAGTTTGATTGAAAAGTGACAGTTTGCATTATAGACCAAGGTTAATAATAAATTATTATTGACCTAGGTTACCATGGTTACAAGCAAGCGGTAGTGAAAAACAATTTCTCATGTCAAATAAAGATAAATAATAGTGGGTTCCTAGGCTAGTAGTGAAAAAAAAACAATGTTTATAGTACGTCATTAACATAATACAATGTATATACAGGGTGTTTCACGGATACGGGACACCCCGATTATTTTCTTTATTAGGAATAGAAGAAAATCATTCAAATAAAGTTTGCAGTAGATCAAGGGGGACATTCATTTATTGAAGAAAAAAAAAATAAACCAGTGGTTCTCAAGTTAGAACCCAAGGTCATATTTTTTAAATGGGATATTATACATTTTTTAGGCTTATTCGACAGAGTATTTTTTCTGAATTCAACCATATGAATATTTTATATGCTTACATAACAAAAATATTGAGAAAAATTAATTTGAAAATTTATTAAATTTTATTTAACATAACACAAAACTGTAGGCCATGATCAATAACACAAAAATACGCCGGTGATAGCATTATGTTTGGGGCTATTTTTCCAGCGGAAGTACGAAAATTAGTAATTATTGCAACAATAAATAGTGAGGTTATCTCGATATTTTAAAAGCAAATTTAAAATAAAGTGCCGAAAAATAGGACCTTAACAGACAATTTTAATTTCATGCATCAGTAAAATTCGACAAATAATTCACGTCTATAAGAGAATGCATAGTGTATAATATTAAAAATATGCTTAATCATCCCTTAAAGTCTCCGGACTTTAACCAGATTGAGAGAGTGCGGAAAATTCTTAAAATAAATAAGAATATAAAGCAAAAAAAAATTAAAATTAATTACAAGTAAAATGGCAGAATATAATGCCATCGGTGACAAAAAATTTGGTAGATTCAATGACTCATCGCTTAGTTACTGGTGGACAAACCAAAGGAAAACTCTCCAAATTTTATATTTCTTTATGAAACATAAATAAATGCTTTATTATTTAACAGCCCGATTCACAAAAAAGTTTAAGCTAATCCTCATTTTTGGATTAGTGCATTCTACTCTAATTTTGACAGTTTATATCTTAAAATATAGTCTAATCTATTCCCAGTCTCTACCTTTATTGATAAAATCATGAAAATTAAATTATAATTACCGGAATAGAATAGAATTCACTAATCCAAAAATGAGGATTAGCTTGAACTTTTTTGTGAATCGGGCTGTAAATGTTTTGGTTATCGTACGGAGACTTTTTTGTCATGAAATTATGAATACTTTCAATGTTTACCCCATAATATAAATAAATTTTTATTATATATTTATAATAACGTAATATAATGCGTTTCATTTTGGATTAAAAGAAAATTAAATATATTGGGTTTTAGACTGCTATTTTTCCTAAAATACATTAAAACTATTGTCGTACGGAGACTTTTTTGTATGACTGTATTATTTGAGACCAAACATATTTTATATATAACAGTAATATGTAGCTCATTTGTTATTTTTGGTGCTCAAGTAATCTTAAGGTTACACCTGCTTAAAATTGTTGGTGTTCAAAAATTATTTAGGTAGTCACTTAAATGAGTCCCAATAAGAACTAGTTGAGACGAGTAGAAATTCTGTTAGAGAGCACAGGTGCAAATAACAACGATGAAAATATTCCAACTCTCACACTCTAGTTCTGCTTTAGTTAAATTAAATTTTTATATTGAAATATCTCCTAATTAAATTTAGAATTGTTACTGCAAAAATTATAAATTTAATTAGTAATCCCGTATTTGTAATTGGAAATATTGTTTGGTACTATTAATTATTTATTAATAAAATAAAAATAGAATATGCAATTAAACAAAAGCACTTAGAACAAATGAATTTAATTTTTGCAATATTGCTAGCGGCAAAGTTTTCCCAGTGTAGCGTAATGCCAGCACAGAGAGCATGAAAATTGTCCCGTACGCAGTTTGAAAGTTGCTGAGTGGCTTGGGAAACTTTTCTTTTCAATACAGCATACGAGTAGTGGCTGCAGGATATAAAAATCACAGAGAAGTTCCTATTTCTACTCCGTCACGCATGGAGCTCACATACTCCATCCGCATAGCATTACATATGCATTTGCTAGATTAACTTATCCAAACTTCTCAACTTCCTCCCTCTACCCCCTAAATACTGCAACGCTTTATATGAATTCCTAATGCCTTGCGAAGAGAATTAACTCGAATTTTATTCCTTGTTTTTTGTATCTCTGAAGAAAAGGGATGTAAGAAAATTTTCCACATCATTCATCACGTATTTGACAAAAAGTTGCGATTCGCCATTTCTATGTAAATGTTTCCAACGGATGTTAAAAATTCAGAGATTTCGCTGAATATTAAAGCACTCCTGATATACGAGTCATGCGTGTACTAAACATGTTTCATATTTTATATCACAAAAAATATGGTCTGTTTTCGATACTACATCAACGCATCGCAGATTCACAACCCGCAATTTCGGTGATTTAAAGCTCAATACTTTTTAATTTATGATGAGATGATATACTTGCTCTACTTTCAAAATTCAAGTTTCGTATAAATTTTTCAACATATTTTCGACATTACTGAAGGAATATTTACAAGTTTGCATGACGATCGATCAATGTAAATGCTAGATATTATTATCGTCAGATTTTGTTGTAAATCGGGTAACAGGAAATGGCACTTTACTTGAAGCTCAAAATTCATTATATATATTTTTTCGCAGTTTATGTTATTATAAAAATTTAAGATTTTTAATTTTTGCAAATATAGGTATTCATACATTTTTACCTTCCGTCACCCTTAGGTAAGGAAGGTATTGTCTTTGGTCAAAAAATTCGGAGTTTTTAATGAATAAGCACGTTTTAAGATCCCTAGAATACGATATTACTAAATTAAATATAATAATAAACCTTTCTTCACAAATTATATTTTATTATCAATATGTACATTTCAATTGCAATGCAATCATCGTCAGTTGTACGTACTGAAATGTACATATTGATAATAAAATATAATTTGTGAAGAAAGGTTTATTATTATATTTAATTTAAATTATATATCTTCACGTATACTCAAATAATTATACGATATTACTAATTTTACATTGATGTCTGTATGTGTGTGTGTGTGTCTGGGTGTGTGTCTGTGTGTCCGTGTGTGTGTGTGTGTGTGTGTGTGACAAATTTTTCTCCGACGATAACTCGCAAACTAAAATTCTAAAAATTATGATTTTTTCGTTTTCCTCTTCTTTACAACCATATGAAGAGCTGATTAGATTTTGGTTATAATTGGTCAACCGGAAGTACCCTTATTTGAAGTTTTTAACAGTTTTTCTGGGAAAACCGCAGTTAAATATCATTTTTTGACATTTTGTGATCATTAATATGAAATAAAATTTTATTCTCTATACAATTTGATTATACATTTTCCTTCATATTCAATAGATATACAGTCGAACTTCAGTAAGTCGAACTTCGATAACTCGTATTTTTGATAACTCGAATCAAACTGGTTGGCAATAGCGCCAAGTGTGAGAATTATGGGTAATTTTTACTTGATAACTCGAACTTCGATTACTCGAATATCTTTATAATTCGAACAGAATATTTGGCGCCAGCTTCAATAAGTCGAATTCTGAGGGAATCCCCTAATTACGTGATTTTGTAACAGGTTTTTTTATAACATGATGACGGAGGCAGTTTGGGTTCTGCACTACTGAAGTTCAAACTTATGCTTTGTTAATTATTATTAAGTGAAAAAAAAATACTGTGCCTGCTTGATTTATCACGTTTAAGACATTTTTATTCCTGATGATATGTCATTGAAACGTACTTTAAAAACTTTATCTGTTGATGAACATTGAAGCTTTTTTTTATTGAAAATCAAAATAAAAAATTCTCTCGTCAGTCACAAATAACTGACTTTTTTTACACTAAAATAATGTTTATAAATTTGATCTGAAAATATCAATCTGTATATGTATATCATAAGGTAAGTGATTTTTACTGAGTGCCTGAGTGTCTGGTCGCAAACCCGGGGGAACCGGGTTCGATCCCGACAGACGCCAAATATTTCCAATTTTAAATGGCACAAAAGTGACCCCTGTGGTGCACTCTTCACACCAGCTATGAGTGCCCGTGAGGTGACGCCTGGTAAGCGCCCACGCGGTAAAATATATCGTCATCATTACCGATGTCTACATGTGTTGTAGATACTGGCACACCCAGAAATGGGTAATATGCCGTGATGATATATTTATTTATTTATTTATTTATAAATACATAAATAATGTACATATGCATTTTATTTAATAACCCGAGTTATCAACTCGAACTTTTTTTGTGGCAAGTCATGGTTTGAGTTATCGAAGTTCGACTGTAGTTATAGAGAGATTAAGAGAGGTTAACTTTCAAAAATCAATTAGCTTTGCTAAAATTATGGAAACAGCACATATATTCAAAAAAATTCTAATTGACAGATGTCAGTGTCAAGTGCAAAATCAAAGTGGAAAGTATAGGATCAGAAAGTAACATAAGTGACAGAGTGTCCCTCGCATAAGTGACTTGCAGTTTCAATGCCGGGAGTACGAGGAAGGCCAAAGAGAAGATGGAAGGACTGTGTAGCAGAATATTTGAGAGAGGAAGAACTATCTGAAGAAAATGCGTTGGATAGGAATGAGGAAGTGTGAAGTGTAATTTACAGAATGTACATTCGTGTTATAATAATATTGGATTTATAGAATCTTCCCAAAGGAACTTGCAATATGGAATTTGTAAAAAATAGTGTGTTCGTGTTACAATTTTACAGGATATATAGAATCTTTTCCAAGGAACTTTTGGTATCGGATTTGTACGAAATACAATGAATTGACGGAAGGTTTTGTGCTGGCCACAACAGATTTTTTATGTAGTTTATAAATAAATTTATTAAATAATCTAATTTTTAAGTCCAGCAGCCTATGTATTATAAAATATCATAAATATAATATACTTATGATATTTTATAATTTTATTTCATTCATGTATATTATACATGAATTAATATAATACCGGATTCGCGAAGCAAAACAAGATACTCGTATCTGTTTTTAAGATTATTGTTCAAATGATTTACATAGGGAACGTATATACACGTAACAAGATGTAAACACCATTCAAATGATTTACATATGGAACGTATGTATATAAACGTAGCAAGAAGTAAACATCATACGGCTTGGATATGGGGTAAACATAAGACTAGTTAGGAAAATGTTGTTTGCAATACTTCATTACGTTCATAGCTGCGCTTAATTAATTCACTGGAATGAATGGAATCTTCTTTTTCTTCTTTTTAGGTTGCTGAAACTATAAACTAAATAAACAATTATTTCAGAAAATATTCTGTACATTGTTTCATTTAAGAATGGAGTAGATGAGAGATGGCACTTGAGAACCAATCAAATTTACAAGCATTAAATAAAAAGTATTAAATTAAACTTTATTTATATACTCTAAAACCGATTTGGTAAAGTGTAAAATATATTAGCGTAAAACCTAAGGTTGCTAGACCTTCTATATTTAATAGAAGTCTTCTATATTCAAAGAAAATCTTCTATCTTCTATGTTTCTAAAATATAGAACAAAATCTTCTATATTTCGGCTTTTCAGAATAATATTATAATAATAACATAATATTTTGATGTTTGGTACCACTTTCCAACATGTCCGAATGTAGTGTCGTTAATTACAAACAAATTTTGAAAGGAATTGTTTAAATTTTTTTGATTTTGTAAAAGAAAATAAAGTTTTGGCAGGCATACAGAAAAGTACGAAATATGGTTTTTAAAATTTTTTATTTTGCTTATATTTTTCGAGTTATTTTTAGAGGTAGAGGATAGAGCTGCAATGTTCAGTTTAAAGCGATATTTTATGTTTTATTTTTTGAGTTGGAGTTAAAATAATATTTAATCGTTATAATTTTCATTTATCTGAATATATTTAATGTGTTAATTTTAAATATATTAGTAATTATACCTAATGTAATGATAGTAATAAATGATTTATTTGGATATTCTATATATATTTTGAAACTTCTATATTTCCAAGTATCCAAGTTAATTCTTCTATTTTCGACACTTTGATATCTGGCAACCCTAGTAAAACCCAACACTAAATTTTGTACTTGTACATAATAAAATGTAGTAAAAATTGAAGTGTTAAATAATTTATAAAATTTTAAAAACATTTTTAGTTATAAACTATTCTACGCTCTGATCAGTGGTGTCTTGTTCCTATTGAAACAAGTTAAAATTCGCATGATAGTCACTTTGGTGTGATATCTGGTAGTATTCGGACGTATATTTCTGTGTTGTGTGTATTAAATGATAATGTACAACTAACATTTAAAGTGAAATACAAAAATATGTGTAAATGTGTTTTCTTGCACGAAGGCGTTAGGTATGAAGATTTCCCATTATCTGGTAAGTATTATATCTTCATTTAATCTATGTAAAATGCGTTCTATAAATGAGATCTTTAAACGTTTTGTTTTTATTTATTTATAATACATACATTCATGCATTGTAACATCACTGCATAGTTAAAATAGATTAGTTGGTGCTATGTTACGAAAAATTTGTAAGTTTAGTAGCCTATTTAGAGAAACACAGTCATAAAGGTTGCTACGGATATAAAATTGTTATCATAAAGACATTTATAACAATCTTTATGAATTTGTCAATTCAGAACCAATGTTGTTATTTTAGTTGGTATCTTAACAATATTTACAAATAATATTTGTGGACAAACCAGACTTTTTGACATTAACTAACTTCATTATACAGAGTATTCCTTGATTATACAAAGGCTGTGTCCGATGTTGCACTTTTATCACCCTAATATCTAAATCCTAAATTTATATGCCCTAAATCTACTGATTATTTGGTATTTTAGGAATAAGATTTTGGGGTTTTGCAGGAACACACTACGCCTTGAAGTTGACGCGCACTAATTAAACAAATCATGTTCGTTGCTATAATTTGTGCAAAACGCCAAATTTGCTGTCAAAGAATAGCTTCTTAGCTTCTATTTTATGAAATATAATATTAACATTTACTCTCAATTGTATAATTAATTTTTGTTGTACTAAAGTGTTGCCATACAAACGAATGGCACTAGTGTGCCATTCGGAGTTAAATTTGTGTGAAGAAGACCTAAATCCTAAAATCTAAATGTCAAAATGTGAGTTCGGACACAGCCAAAAATGAACCTATTCTAACCCTAAATATATCTGTTAAAGCTTTACTTTTTTTGAAGTAATGAGTTGATTCTAAACTTTGAAACGCAAACGTTCTCCTAAAACAACTAAAGAACAATATGATATTTGTGTCATATTTGGAATATTCTAAATTATTTAGAACGGCTATGAATCTAGAAAACAAGATTTTAATATTTGTTTTTAACTAATATATAACAGAAACAGCAAGTATTTACACTAAAATGAATAAATATTACTAAAAAAGTTTTGAAGAATACTACTTTTAAAGAAATATTTCCTTAAAGTGTCTTTCTTTCAAGACAATTCTTATGATCATTTGTAAGTCCAAGCAACATCTATACATATAATAAACTGCATTCTGATAAAAAATAAAAACACCAATATTTGGTAGAATTTAATAATATTTGATTGGTATAATCTGTCACATGTCAAATATTAGAAATAACAACGTGATAACAACCATAAATACATAGTTTTAACAGTCGTTATGATAAAGGCTGTCAAAGTACTTAACAATTGTTGACGGTAACCACGTTCAGTACTGAAAATACAAAATTTGATTTTAACAAGCTCTATAGTACATAACAACCATAAAGGCCAAGGTGTGTGTGTGTGTGTGTGTGTGTGTGTGTGTGTGTGTGTGTGTATGTATGTGTGGATGTTGGAACCACGGTTTCTGAAATACTAAGACATAAAAAATATTTAACTGCAGTTTCCTCAATCTGACATTCCTGGGAAGAGCTGATTAGATTTTAGTTACAATTGGACAACCGGAAGTAATAGTTTCTTTAAAAAAACTTCTAAATATTATTTTTTTAAATTTCTGTTATTAATATTATTTAAGAACATACAATTCTACATTTGATATACAATTAAAATTTTTATTATATCTTGTACAGATTTAGAGATAAAGGCACTGTAATATATAGAATAATCTAATCGCAGAGGCTACGGCACTAAGGAAACCAGTTGACAAATTCAAATGTTTATAACATAGTTTGTAAATGACAAATGCCAGTGTCAAAAATCAACAGTTTTAGTGACATTCTGAAAGCTTTTTCTGGGAAGTAAATTTAGCCCATTATTTGTCGACGTGTATAACAGAATAAATTATAAATATGAGAGAAAAATCGCCTGACTCCGGGATTTGAGCCCGGGACCAACACATCTCCTATCTGGAGCTCACCCATCTGAGCTACATCAACCCTAACATGAACCGACCTTTTCAACTGTCTTTCACTATGTGTACAATTCGTGTGAGCATAACCAAAAAGTAGCTTTGTTCGATGACATGTACTAGGTCGCCCTAGTGTTAACTTTCTTGCACTAACATGTTTTATGAGAAACGGGCAGCTTCTGGCAGGCTGTTCGATGACAAAAATTTTAAGAACTAGTGCTCACTTTTCTGACCTGACTCGCGAGGTAGTGTAGAAAGTGCAGACTAGGAGTGGGGGTAGCTAAATGTTGTTCGGTAGACATTTTAATTCTATCCTATCTACACATCTGTTTATTTAACCTAAAATTTTGTTTTCCTATATAAAGAATTAATTAATATATCTGTCTCTGAATCTGATGAAGAATCAAGTGATGATTGATCTTCGTCAGAATTGTTTATTAGTTCACTATGCTCTTTAAAACAGACATTTCTGCAGTCACTTTTTTGCAGCTTTATGATATGACTGTGTTTATAAACAACCTAACCTTTTACACCTTTGGCTATGCTTGGCTTGATTACTCACAGCTGAGCAAACTTGCCCAAATATACACTAGTGTGTTTTATGAAACCACAAGAATTAGACTGTACTAGTGTACACTACACTGCACTGCACTATTCTGCTCTACACTTCAAGCACTTCTCATCGAACAGAGCTAGTATAGACAAGTTAAGAATTGTCAAGTGTACCAATAATAATTGTTAA
Organism: Ophonus ardosiacus; assembly: GCA_943142095.1. Lineage (NCBI taxonomy): Eukaryota > Metazoa > Arthropoda > Insecta > Coleoptera > Carabidae > Ophonus > Ophonus ardosiacus. The sequence goes on from OW964824.1 coordinate 59,967,547, forward strand.
CCGCTTGATTTGTACCACTTTTACTGACAATCGACGGGAAAGTCACCAGTACTAACAAGTGAGAATTGTACAAGTGAACCACTCACACGAAATGTCAAGCATACGCCGTTAACAAATATTGGCCAAGTACAGCCTTTATTGCTTGCTCCATCTACCGTGATTTTTAAGAACCCACTGATTGGCTGTAGAGTAAGGAGCTAAAGGAAGTGGTGTACGAACAAGTACGTGGCAGTAGAAAAGAAGTTGATTAAATGTTGTGTGGAGTGGAGAATAATAAAAATAATGGCGGGGCGCTTGGTTAATATAGTCAATACACCCTTTTAGGAGCGAATCCTGGTTCTTTCACTGGTGTCGGAATATCAACAAAGCAGCTCGTGTCTGTGCTGTGCTGCTACAGCTACACACGTGCTTGGAAAGCAGGTCACGAGCCATTGTCTCGCTAGCCTCCAGCCACACAACTTTTCTATAACCCAGCCGCAAAAACTTTCATAAGGAACAAGCCCCACTTAATGAAGATATGTTTTATTGGGCTCCGGAACGTGACCCATACAAAACAGATTCGCCAATGTTACGTGGCCATTACAACCGGTCTCAACAAGTGAACCAGGAACTCAACATCTCCACCTGTAGAAATTTTACTAACTTAAAAATAAAGAAAATATATAGGGTGTCTCTTAAATAGGGGGACATGGCTTAACCACAGATTCCTTAGGCTAAAATAAGACGATTTAACCAAACTTGCTTCTACCGGAAAGTGTAACATTTAGCCAGAATTCTGCTTCAAAGTTCTTCGAAAAAAAATTAATTTTGCTTATAATAATCGGACGCTTTATTCGATTTGGATGAAATTTGGTATGACAGTATATATACCAGTAGTATATGAAACTTAGGTGTCCCAACATTAATTAGACCGTAACTTTTTAATGGCAATGCCGAAAACGTGAATTTATTTTTCTACAGAAAGATACATTCAATAGTAAACTTTTCCTCTCTATTTAATTTTTGATATCTGTTACGGTTCAGTCAGAAAAAAATAAAACTTGAGTGACTGCATCGTGAATTTTTTTAAAATAAATTTAATCTAGCAGTCTATCCAAATGTCAAACAAGTAATTTTTAATGACAGTAACGAGTTGTCAATCTTCACAACTTGTGTAGGAGTAAGCTGAGATATGTAGTCGTCTTATTTATAATAATGATAGTAAAATATTATTAGGCAGAACAAATTACTAATTTTAGAATATTGCGAAGAAAATTTTTGACAACCCGTAAAACAATTGTTACTGTCATTAAAAATTACTTGTTTGACATTTGGATAGACTGCTAGATTAAATTTATTTTAAAAAATTAGCAGTGCAGACACTCAGATTTTATTTTTTTCTGTGTGAACCGTAACAGATATCACAAATTACGCAGAGACAGAAAAGTTTACTATTGAATGAATCTTTCCGAAAAAAAATAATTTCATGTTTTCGGCATTGCCATTAAAAAGTTACGGTCTAATTAATGTTGGGACAACTAAGTTTCATATACTACTGGTTCACTAATAATAACAAGTATCACCTTAAAATATAACCATATAAACTGTCATACCAAATTTCATCCAAATCAAATAAAGCGTCCGATTATTATAAGCAAAATTATTTTTTTTACGAAGAACTTTGAAGCAGAATTCTGGCTAAATGGTACACTTTCCGGTAGAAGCAAGTTTTGTTAAATCGTCTCATTTTAGCCTCAGGAATCTGTGGTTAAGCCTTGTCCCCCTATTTAAGAGACAGCCTGTATATATCACCATGGCATATTACCCATTTCTGAGTGTGCCAATCTGCTTTATCACAGATATCGGTAATGATGATGACATATTTGTACCGTGCAGGCGCTTACCAGGTGTCACCTCACGAGCACTCATTGCTGGCGTGGAGAGTGCACCACAGGGATCACTTTTGTGCCATTTAATATTCGAAAAGAAAAAGCTTTCAGTAATGTCAGTAATACTGTTGGTTTTTGACAATGACATTTATTTGTGAATTACAAACATTTGTATTCGACAACTGGTTTCCATGGTGTAGTCTGGACTTCGCAATTTATTACAGCAGATTATTGCATATATTATATTTTCTTTGTCTCTAAATCTATAGAAGATATAATAGATATTTACACACCAAGTGAGCTAAGGTAATGTGTATCCATGAGAAGAAAGTGATACAAATATACAGATCACTTCTCTGCCAGTTTTTGGGACGGTTTTTCCTCTGGCAAAAGGAGATTCTTTCCTGAGAAGATGCATGTTCGCCGTCCATGTTATTGCCGGGTATGCATATATTGTCTAGAAAATTGTATACATAAAAAAGGTAACATTTATGAACATTTCTTGTTATCTTGGTTACTTGTTGTTTTTGTTATTTCACATATTTATGTCAATGTATCCCCTGAAGAAGGCACCAGTTTATGGTGCCGAAACGTTGGGTTTAAATAATAAATACAGAACTTAAACTAAAAAAATCTGTTGTGGCCAGCACAAAACCTTCCGTCAATACAATGTATTTTGTATATATCCCATACCAAAAGTTCCGTGAAAAAGATTCTGTATATCCTATAAAATTGTAACACGAACACACTATTTTGTACAAATTCTATACCGAAAGTTCCTTTCCCTATTTTATTAGGGGTCGCTGTTTCTTACTCTTCTCTTTTAATCATTCCTGTCCAACGCATCTTCTTCACACAATTCTTCCTCTCTCAAATCTTCTGCTACACAGTCCTTCCATCTTCTTCTCTTTGGAGGGACACTCTATCACATTCACACATAACTTTCTGACACTGTACTTTCAACTTTGGTTTTGCATTTGACACTGACATCTGTCAATTAAATTTTTCTGAATTTATCTGTTGTTTCCATAATTTTAACATAGCTGACTAATTTTTGAAAGTTAATCTCTCTTAATGTCTCTATAACTCTATATCTATTGAATATGAACGAAACTTTATAATCAAACCGTATAGAGAATAAGATATTCGTTCATATTGATAATCACAAAATGTCGAAAAATAATATTAAACTGCGTTTTTTCAAGAAAAACTGTTAAAAACTTCAAATAAGGGTACTTCCGGTGGATCAATTATAACCAAAATCTAATCAGCTCTTCATATGGATGTAAAGAAGAGGAATACGAAAGAATTATAATTTTTAGAATTGTAGTATTGGAGTTATCGTCGGAGAAAAATTTGTCACACACGGACACACACACGGACACACACACGGACACACACACATACAGACATCATCTTAAAAATAGTAAATTCGTATTCTAGGGGCCCTAAAACGTGCTTATTCATTAAAAACTCACCAACGAATTTTTTGACCAAAGACAATACCTTCCTTTTACGGAAAGTAAAAAAGGTAGTATTATTCCAATTAATAATATGAGTTCTGAAAGATATTTTAATAATTTAAAATTGTTTTTGTTAAATGACTTAAATTATACATTTATGGGGCTTTGGGACATTTCAGAATTAGTCAATTCTACATCAATCGACGAAAGGCAATGATCCAAGAAGATAGATAATAAAGATTACTAGGATTCGTTTAAATTTCTACCATTTACGTTTTTCTCATTGTAGTTATTACACTCTATTAAACGTTGACTATGATGAGAGTATTAAACGAACTATAAGAGGTTTAAGCATTTATTTAAAAGGCACATGGGAGAGGTTTTATTGTAATAAGCATTTTAATTTTTTTATAGAGTATAAAATAAAAATATGCAATCCTGATTTGTGTAATAGGGGTAACTACAAATTTAATAGCAGCTCAACATGTTTAATAAAAGCTTTTGGAAATGTTTTATGATTTACAAACTATTATTTTATAAGTAGATGAAAATATCGTGTCCGTAATGAGCTACGCTGCCTGTCTGCGAATTAAATCCTATTAAAGATACGTCTTCTTTAGAAAAAAAATCGCCAGACCCCAGTTATTCTATTATCTGACCGATAAATTTAAATCTCCCAATGAATTAAAAGAACTTTTCCTACATCTATCTGACGGGGTTTAAATAACTTTTGAAACTGACATTTAAGTTCCTCCAACTCCAACGTGCACTTACTATTTATACCACCTCGAACGTCATTTGAGAAAAGTGTGCACTAGATCTGAAATTTTTCTTACAACTAACATACATTGTGCTAACCAAGTTAATCTAATGCACTTTCAAATTTTTTATCGAACAAACCATTTTGATGGCCTGAACAAGTAGCCTTTCAATTTCTCCGTATAAATTATATACAGGTGCCTCAAAAGAGACGTTTGTGCTTTTGGGATTTAAGGCATGAGGTTAATTCAAATCGAAAATTAAGAATGGATTTTTTTGTCGCTATAAACAAATCAAATTTACTTAATAAATTTAGGTAGTTGGCACAAAAAATCTTCTGTACTACACGTCCAGAAACTGCTTTGCGAGTTCTCGTACTATTAATTTGTGACATAAATACTTCAAATAAATGATTTACCCCCGGTTTTATAAAGGCCAGAATAAATTTACTTCGATAGTAAATTTATTCAAACAAATTTGAATCAATTTTATTCATTTTATAGGATTTATAACATTATTGTCAAAAGTTCGACTGTCATTTAAAGGAATAAATTTTATTTACTTTGGAAGTAAATTTATCTGTCGTTTATAAAACCGGCCATTAGAGAATTAAATTCTGCATCTAAAATCTACACCAATAGTCTCTGCGTAACCGAGAAATTTAAAATTTTACAAAAGTTACTTCTTTATACCGTATTTTTTAACGTGAAATATTGGGTTTGTCATACCCATGGTTATGACGACATTTGATAGACAGCAATGTATTTGCCCGTTCCATTTAAAATCTGGCCGTGTCAACTGTATAGCGTGACCTTGATACTTTCAGTTAGTTATGTATTACGACACTTAGCGCTAGTAGTGCTTCGTTCGTTTATAAAACCGGCCATTAGAGAATTAAATTCTACATCTAAAATCTAAACCAATAGTCTCTGCGTAACCGAGAAATTTAAAATTTTACAAAAGTTACTTCTTTATACCGTTAGTATTTTTTAACGTGAAATATTGGGTTTATCATATCCATGGTTACGACTTGATATTTGATTGACAGCAATGTATTTGGCCGTTCCATTTAAAATGAAACATAGGGAACGAATTTGACATTTGATAAGACATCAACAAAGGTTAATTTTTTTTAAAATAATTATAGCTGCATTCTAAATTAAAATTAGTTGTAGAAAAAATATTGTAGTGTGTACCTTGTACCTGAATGGTTTTCTGACTCGGCTAAATTTCTTACAATATTTAAATATAATACTTCTGTCAAATTCATTCCCCATGTGTCATTTTAAATGTCAAATCATAACTTATAGGAAAATTCAACGGTTATCTTTCATATTGACAAGATGTTATTAGAGGTTAATTTTGTTTAAATAATTATACCTGTTTTCTAAAAATTAAATTTAGATGTAGAAAAAATACTGTGTGCACTTTGTGCCCGAAATATGTTTAGTGCTCTCAAATGGTTTTCTTACAATATTTAAATATAATCTGTCAGAGTCGTTCCCTATGTTTTATTTTAAATGGAACGGGCAAATAGGTACATTGCTGTCAATCAAATAACAAGTCGTCACCATGGATATAACAAACCCAGTGTTTCACGTTAAAAAATACTCACGGTAATATTAGCCATAGTATGAAAATAAAATTTGAAAAAAATTATGACATTTTACCTGTTAAGAATTATAAAATATAGTTTTAATATTAAAAAGAAGTAGGTAACTTTTGTAAAATTTTAAATTTAGATGCAAAATTTAATTCTCTACATTTATTTGGAGCATTTTTGTTTAAAATTAATAAGCCACTTTTGTGTAAGGAAAAACTGATTTCCCATATTAAACGCCTATGGCCCGGTTTTGTCAAATAGCATTTCGGATGTTTTATAGTAAAACCAGTGCTTAATATAAGTAATATTAACGTTCGCTAATCGGATGTCTTTCAATTACCACTGAAGGACGCATTACGTCTGTAATGTGAAATTTCATATAAGTCAAATCAAATACAATGTTACCAAACATCCTAGGCGTTAACGTACATGTATTTTGGAAAACTCTACGTAAAACTGTTCATTACCTTGATAACGAAGGGTAATCAGAAAAAAAAATCACTTGTAATTTTATCCTTTTAAATCAAAAGCTAAAAGTACGAAAGTCATTTCTAAAACATCTGTACGTAACTCTAGAAATTCTTGAAAATAACCCCTGTGCCTATTGTTTTCTCGTTTAGCGCAATGTTGTATTTCAAAAGTGTTAAAAAAATTGTTTACATACGGTATGAATGTTTATCTTGTTTTTGTAACGTGGAGCAGATGTATTTACGTTAGTGAAAAGTACCGACACAATTCAAATAGCGAATTGTCGTAAACAAGATAAACAGAGCAAAAAAACATTTCCTCACGGTGATCGCGGTTCCCAATTTTTAATCAACTTTTTGCGGACGCCTCCATGAGTTGCATAAAAACATATCCAAATTAAAAATGCATAAAAAATAAAACAGCGAATCGAAACGGGCAGTTTGAAATTTGCTTTTCCAAGTGTCCAAAAACAAACAGGGGAAAAACATCGGTTTCATTAATCCGAGAGAAGCATTGTGGGGGTGCGTTTCGCACATCACGTGAATGTATACGCTGAAGATTTAAGCGCAGGAGAGAAACAACCCAAGCAACTGCACGGCATGGCACGCAAACCTCTGATTTATATGTCGGCATTGCACCACTACTGCATTATTACTAACTAAACATATGCCACATGTTCACCCGGGAAATAAATACACACGGCGTAGACAATGAGCCGGTTTCACATTAGGCATTTACGAAAATTCTACCGTCTACCGCATCTATACCTTTTTTGAGGTTACATTTTTCATTTACCGCATTTGATAATTATGGTACAATTTTCGAACTATTAACCACTTGTGATTTCGAACGCAATCGGTAGGTGCGGTATCTATACCGGTAGAATTTTCGTAAATGCCTTTTGTCTTTGGTCAAAAAATTCTGTGGCGAGAAATAGTAAATAAATTAAAATTACAAACAACATGAATTTAATAAACGGATACCACTGATTAAAACATAATTGTACTAAGTCTGGTGTTTGAATGATAGGTAAAAAATAGGTACTCTATATTACCTGTTGTTGGGTATAGCAATCTGTTTTGTACGCTAATATTGGTAATTATAATAATTTTATATTCGTATAGTGGCGGCACTTTTTGAGCATTTTCTTTTTACTAAAACACAATAAATCAAAAATTAATTAATAAATATGAATGCAAATGAAGACGCAATTAAAATATTTATTTATACCGACAAATATTTTGCTGTTTTGTATATTTTAATTAGAAATATTTACGTAATATAAAAAAATAGTACAATCGAGATCTCGAATTTCTACTCTCCTCTCGAGCAAATCTCGAGGGCATTACTCTCGTGTCGTCTCGATATTTCGAGACGAGAATAACGTTAATCTCGTCTCGAAAATTCGAGAAATTCGAGACGAGATCTCGAAACTGCGAGATCTCGCGGCATCACTAAATATAATATTTTGACATTTTGTCTGATTATCAATACAAAATTTTACAATGTTAGTACATATAAGCGGTGATATTTTATGGGGGTGAGACAATTTTCATATAAATTTATATCACTCTATTTTTCATTCGAAGATGATGAAGATGAAATGATGAAAGACACACACAACAACCATGCCATATCCGGGATTCGAACCCAGAACCCTTGGAGCACGAAGCAATAACGCTACCGCTACTCTATCTGGGTCGGCAAAAGAAATAGTTAAAGAATTATAGAGATTAGTTTTCATAAATCAGGCAGTTTTGCTATAATCATGGAAATAGCTGAAATTCAAAAATTCAGATTGACAGATGTCAGTGTCAAATGCAATATATATATAGTGTGCGTTCGTGTTATAATTTTAAAAGATTTATAGAATCTTTTCAAAGGAACTTTCGGTATGGAATTTGTAGAACATAGTTCATGTTACAATTTTACTGGATATGTAGAATTTTTTCCAGGGAACTTTTGGTATGGGATTTGTACAAAATACACAGAATTAACGGAAGCTGGCCACATCATTTTTTTTTTTTTTTTTGTTTATTTTGTTTCTTCTTGTATTATGGGTTAATATATAAATTTTATTAAAATGGAAACATTTTGATTTTAATTGAGGTTGTGTGTTATTTTTTCTTTTTACACTTTAGGTCGCGAGAAAATTCATTTTTAAATTTTGGGTCGCGGGTAAAAAAAAGTTGGTCAAAAATTATATGGTGAGTTTTTAATGAATAACCACGTTTTAGGATCCCTAGAATACGATTTTACTAGTTTTACGATTATGTCTGTTAATACTACAATGGGGTCCCGTGGCCGCGTGCCTGAGTGTCTGGTCGCAAACCTGGGGGAACCGGGTTCGATCCCGACAGACGCCAAATATTTCCAATTTTAAATGGCACAAAAGTGACCCCTGTGGTGCACTCTCCACACCAGCTATGAGTGCCCGTGAGGCGACTCCTGGTAAGCGTCCACACGGTAAAATATATCGTCATCATTACCGATGTCTACATATGTTGTAGATACTGGCACACCCAGAAATGGGTAATATGCCGTGATGATATATTATTATTATTATTATTATTATTATTATTATTATTATTATTATTATTATTATTCACAAAAAAGTTTAAGCTAATCCTCATTTTTGGATTAGCGAATTCTACTCTAATTTTGACAGTTTATATCTTAAAATATAGTCTAATATGTTCCTAGTATCTACCTTTATTGATATCATGAAAATTAAAATTTAGATACCGGAATAGAATTCACTAATCCAAAAATGAGGATTAGCTTAAACTTTTTTGTGAATCGGGCTGTTTGTGTATTATTTTTTTCTTTCTACACTTTGGGTCGCGAGAAAATTTATTTTTAAATTTTGGGTCGCGGATAAAAAAGGTGGTGAGTTTTTAATGAATAACCACGTTTTAGGATCCCTAGAATACGATTTTACTAGTTTTACGATTATGTCTGTCAATACTACAATTTTCATTTTTTGACATTTCCCACCCATGAGATTATCATTGCAATTAGGAATGATGTATTTTCCAACCTCCAAGAGGTTAGGAATAGACAAATTATTATAATGATTGTGAATAAAACTATTTTCCCATGTGAAACGTCCATATAACGGATTTCTAGCGCCACCTGGTATACATATGTATATACTGCCTATGGGTTTGCTTAAATGTACATACCTAATGGCTTGATTATAATTAACAATTCTATTAATATTTAAACATGATTACCATATGTTATTTGCTTTACCACCTCAAGCTCAAGAGCAAATTACCAGTCGTTGTTGTTATTGTCGCGTGAGCGTGACGTATTCTAGTTTGCAAGTTTTTAGAGTGGGCAATTTGAATAGTGGTAGTTAGAATGTCTTGTGCATTCGTCACAGAGGATGAGGGATGATGTATGAGCGTGATCATATTAAAGTTTCTTCTGCTATTAATCACATTGAAAACGTGCCGTGTTTCACAACCCAAGCCCCGGGAATGATGATCTGACGGCGAGCAAGAATAAGAGGAAAACTTTATTAGCCCAACAGATACACACTAATCACAAAGTTCTTGTATTATATATTCATACTTAATAATTTTAGGGTACACAGCTGAGTGCACAAAGTTATTTGTCATAAAAATATTACTCTTGCATTGTACTCTTATGCCCAGTTTCATATCGGCTTGTTAAATGTTAACAATTTGTTAAATAATTTAGCAACTGATTAAGTAGGAACTATTGTTTCATCAACAAATGCTAGATTTAAACTATGGTTAAATGGTTTGCTATTTTAACAACAGTCTCGGGTCTTGTTAAATTTCTAACCAGTTGCTATTTATGACATCTGTCATATAGGTGTATGGGTATAATCATAACATAATATTTATTTTGTCCTTTCCGTCATAAATTAATTTGCAACAAGAAAATTAGTAAGTACAAGTTGCATTAGCTGTGTAATTTAAAATAAAAATATATTCATTACATTAATGTCATAGGAAATATTATTCAATTATGTTTTCGGAATCTGATGAGTCTGAAGAAGAATTTTTTGAAATTGATATTCGATTCCTGCGAAGGAAAATTCGATTCCTGCGAAGAGAAAGAGTATTCAGAGATCGAGGAAATCCTTTTTGAATTTGTCGATGTACAATTTAAAATGATATTGGCTATCTAAGGACACCGTTCTGTTAATTTTGGATCATATATATGAAAATTTGACATCATACACTAAAAGAAATCATCCAATTGATCCAATCAATCAGTTGTTATTAACATTAAAAGGTTCTATGCAACTGGTTGTTTCCAGTGTGACAATAATGACATTTATTATTAATAACTATGAAATTGGTTTTTATATTACTAAAAAATACAATTATTCCCTAAACAAATTTTAAAATGCATGTTGACTAACAACAGTTTAAAATTGATTTGCTAATTTCATGAAACATCATAAAAATTGAACAAGTTGTTAATTTTGAAAAGTTGTTAACTAACACAAGATTTAACAATCGTATATGAAACCGGGCATTAGTCGTAAGTTTACTGACGATGGCCGAATACCTATCTAGTTTTAGCTTTTTTACCTTCCGCTACCCTAGGTAAGGGAGGTATAGAGATCGTGCTAAAAATCGCATATAGAGATTTTAGTGAGGAAGCACGTTTTGATGTCCCCAGAATCCGATTTTATTATTTTTACAATGATGGCTGTAGGTATGTATGTATGTATGTATGTATGTATGTATGTATGTGTGTGTGTGTGTGTGTGTGTGTGTGTGTGTGTGTGTGTGTGTGTGTGTGTGGATCGTGTGGACACGATTACTCAAATACTATCAATCAGAAAATTTTGAAATTTTGTATTCTCATTCTATACTAATGTGGGAAGAGCTCATTAGTTTTTAGTGTATATCGGATAACCGGAAGTATCATTTATACAAGCTTTTTACAGTTTTTCTTGTAAAAAATTCATTGAATATAATTTATTAGCAGCTTTTACCAACCCTACTTGAATATGATGGCACAATCTTCAATTCTAGATAGCATTTAGTAAATAACTTGAAATAACTTTAAATATTAAATTATAAAATAATTTATTTTTATACATCACTTTGCCTCTGTGTTAAACAAAAACAATACATTAATAACAGATTTGACATATTTAAACAAATGTCACTGTCACGAAGCAATTACTTTAAATTAATAATGAAACCGTATTAAGAAGAATTTAGTAGTTTAAATATGATTCTAATGAAATTAAGGTTTGTAAAAATAATATATTTTCCATCATACATAAATATTAGATGTACAGGATAATTCGATTTAAGTTTGATGTTTGCAGCATTATATATCAAACAGCTCTCAATAAGAACGTGATTTCAAAGTGTCAAATAATAGTCTGCAACTACACATTTATGAAATGTATCATGTACGGCGAAAAATTTAATAATGTGTGTGTGTCGATTTTTCCTTAAAATATATTAATGATCCAAAACTTCGCAAAGTTGGTATTTGCTCACAGATTTTTCAGGAAATACATAAAATATAATCCAAAATTTCATATTACAAAATTTTCTATTTATTGGAACAATAAAGTAGATTTTGTTTACAAACGATCAATCGGAAGTGATATTTTACTTACAGCTCATTGCATTTTAAACATAGAACTGGCGGGACGTCATGTGCTGGCCACATCAGATTTTTAGTTAAGGTAAGGTTTAGGGATTTTTAACTATTATTTAGTTTTTGTAGCTAGTAAATAAATCATTGTGACATGCAAAATAATTTGTTTTTGTAATTTTCAATGTTCATTATGATAAACAAAAAATTCGAAGTATTAAAAAAGTTTATGAAATCGGTCAACTGTCGAATGCCATCTACTCCATTTTTAACTGAAATGATGTATAATACCTCTATATTTGATAACGCTGACATTTATGCGTCAATAACAAACATTTGAATATCCCAACTTGTATACTTCACAAAGCACGGACTACATGGCTAAAAAATTAAAAAAATTGGATTGTGTACATTTATCTATATTTTTTTTTTTTTTCTGGAAGGAAATGTAGTAATCTCTAATTACATATCTATTAAATTTATATACAGTCGAAAATAATAGCTCTGTTCGATGAGAAGTGCTTGAAGTGTAGAGCAGAATAGTGCAGTGCAGTGTTGTGTACACTAGTACAGTCTAATTCTTGTGGTTTCATAAAACACACTAGTGTATATTTGGGCAAGTTTGTTCAGCTGTGAGTAATCAAGCCAAGCATAGCCAAAGGTGTAAAAGGTTAGGTTGTTTATAAACACAGTCATATCATAAAGCTGCAAAAAAGTGACTGCAGAAATGTCTGTTTTAAAGAGCATAGTGAACTAATAAACGATTCTGACGAAGATCAATCTTCACTTGATTCTTCATCAGATTCAGAGACAGATATATTAATTAATTCTTTATATAGCAAAACAAAATTTTAGCTTAAATAAACAGATGTGTAGATAGGATAGAATTAAAATGTCTACCAAACAATATTTAGCTACCTCCACTCCTAGTCTGCACTTTCTACACTACCTCGTGAGTCAGGTCAGAAAAGTGAGCACTAGTTCTTAAAATTTTGTCATCGAACAGCCTGCCAGAAGCTGCCCGTTTCTCATAAAACATGTTAGTGCAAGAAAGTTAACACTAGGGCGGCCTAGTACATGTCATCGAACAAAGCTAATATAACATGTTATTAATATAATTAAATGTTACATAATATTCTCAAATAAGTGAATTATTTGTTGAATTTCAGTATTCTTCATCGGAATTGTTTAGTTCCCAAACATTCGACCACTATTTACTCAAAACATTCTAAATTACATCTAGCAGTTAATTGAAACATATATTTAGATCAAATAACAATACACTTAAGGTAAATATGAGAATCCGCGATCCATGCATTTAATATGGGAAAAAGTTTTTTCAAATATTTTCTGTACCGTAAAACTTTCTAGGGTGTTTTATATATTTTAAAGGATGAAACTATGAAATTTTGGTGCTAAAATGGTAACCGAGTGAAATTAATTTCTTATGGTTTAAAAAAAAATACATTTAATGTCAATAAAAGATTTCCGTATTACACAATTACGTTAGATAAGGTAAGTTATGATAGCTTTTGTGAATTATTAAGTTATGCTGTGCATTAAAGATTTCATAAAAAATCCTCATTAGAAAAAAATATGTATTTGACCAGTATTTTTTTACTAATTGATCATTATTTTTTTACATAAATGATCAATATTTAGTACGACGTTATCAGTTAATATGAATATTATGTCCAGGGTGTTTAAGTTATAGTTAGGTTAGATAGGTTAAATTACATTTTTATTATAAGTTACTGATCATTTAATTCTGTTTATTTAGAAAAAATACTTGTCAATTAAATATATGCCTTACAAAAATTTTCTGCAATAAAAATTATATAAGGAAGAAAAAATGGTTACTTATAATTGATTAAGGAGAATCAACGTCAAATTCCAGAAAAGGTTCCATTTTTAGATAATTATGGTAGATAGATAAGCATGATTAATGATTAATTCTTATTTAAGGTTTATTTTTGTACGGATATAATTTTGATTGAGTATCTTTATTTTTACGGGATACGTAATATTTAAAACAAACTGTTTTGTCACGTAAAACGCTTGTATTGTGGACTCTCGTATAACAAAAAAGTAACAAATTAAATTATTACATTAGTTTACTACCGATCCTAGCAATAGAAGTAGTCCTCATCCTTTTATACATGAGAGACTCAGGTGTCATAACATCCTGGAAATCCTTCTTGTCCAATCTATAAAGCTTACAATGCTCCACAGATACTACGTCGGCTGTCCGTCTATGTTTGAGCAACAAGCCAATTTCGCCAAAATAATCGCCGTCTGATAAATGACAAACCTCGATTCCTTCTCCGTCATACACAGCTAACGTACCCGTTGCAATAAAATACATGCAATTAGCAACGTCTCCTTTCTCAACAATGGGTGTTCCAGGCGCATAACTTTCGTATTTAAGCCTCAGAGCTAAAGATGCAATTTCTTCGTTGGATAGTCTTGCAAATATATGACAAGTTCTGACCAGATTCATTGAAGATCGTACGAAGATTTCGTATTGCATTTGATTCGTCAAAGAATTTCTGATTTCTTCTTCATTGAAATATGTATAGTTCAAATTATTTTGAATATAATTTATTATAATTTGTTGGGAGTCTAAGTTTAGTTTTTTCTCTGCTAAATAATTTCTGATTTCGCTGTACATACAGTTCCAACTTAAATTAAAATGGAACATTCGAAATAAAAAGTTGAAAAGCGTTATAAAAAAAGCCCCTCTTAATATCAATCCATAAAGAACGTTCAATACATAAATAATATCACTGGTTAGGCTGAAGCCATGGTATGCCGCATTGTAAGCGAACATATTAAAATAGGAATAAATTAAGAAGATTTTAAAGTTATCATACTTTGTATTGTTTTTATAAAACACCGGATTTAAGTAGTACTTACATCCCAAATGAATTGCGGTATGGTTCTCGAAAGATTGATGACAGATAGGACATACCTTTGATGGATAAAAATATAAAGCAGTAAAAACAAAAGTTCCATAAAACCACATAAATGTAACACACACTATTCCGAATATATGCCCCTTGAAATAAGTTATTAATAACTTAATATTTTTAAAAACCGAGTAAAAGCGAATTACACGAATAATGTCCAAATAGAGCATCTGTCTAGGAAACGGTCTACCTATATTTTTAGAACCAATCAGGAATGGTGACAGCGCAAGGCAAAAATATCCAAATGCTAACACATCAACCAGGAAGAAAGTTGTCAAATAATGTTTTGCAATTTCTCCTAAAAATTAAACTCATTAGAACTACTATAACGCACTGATAAAAGAACTTACTTGGATTAAGTACAATATGTTTTTGTTTAGAGCTATGGCGTCCTACATCATGTATTGCAGTATGAATTTTTGTTGTCTTGACGTATCCAGTAAAAAATAATATAAAAACATCCAAGCAATATACACAACATACTAATAATCTAAATACAGCCAACCGATTATCTGCGTAATATTCCGGTAGGAAGCAACAGTCGATCAGATCAAGACTCACTACTGCTACATACACGAAACTCATGAAAATTCGCCAATAAAAGTTGAACATGCTAAATGGATGAATTACAAAGTTCCCCTTTAGGTGTCTTTGAAGTTCCATGGAAAAGGCAAAGTTGCTTTTGAAGAGATATTTCGTACCAGGATACTTTTCCGAAATTGTCATCCATATTTTGAGACGAGGATATAAACGCAAGATAAGCTTGTTGCGGTACCCCATAATGAAATCATCTGTGATTTTTAGTTGACAGAAATGCCGTCTGATTTTGCCGGTTGGCATTTTGGCACTTGAACAAATCACTGTCAAGCTATCTTGGATTATTCTCAGGCCTATGAAATTTGAAGGCGACCTGTTATGAGGCTCATTCACAGCTACGAAAATAAGAAATATAAATAAAATTATAAATAGAAATTTATGGTTGGTGCTCATAGCTTCGAAAATAAAACGTAAATTAACTTCAGATATCATTTCCTATATTCATAATTAGCAAGCAGTAATAACAACTTTATACAAATATATATGCAAATCACTGTGAAGCTATTTTAGATTATTCTCAGGCCTATGAAATTCGAAGGCGAGGCAACCTGTCATAAGGCCCATTCACAAGATGGAAGGACTGTGTAGCAGAAGATTTGAGAGAGGCAGAACTGTGTGAAGAATATGCGTTCGACAAGAATGAGTAGAGGAGAAGAGTAAGAAACGAAAGCGACACGTAATAAAATAGGGAAGAGCTGATGAAGGAGGAAGTGTCATGTGCAATTTACATAAAAAACGTTCGTGTTAAATTTTAGTGGATTTATAGAATCTTTTCAAAGGAACTTTCGGTATGGAATTTGTAAAAAATAGTGTGTTCGTGTTACAATTTTAAAGGATATATAAAATCTTTTTCAAGGACCTTTTGATATGGGATTTATACAAAATATATCGAATTGGTTTTGTGCTGGCCACAACAGGTTTTTTTATATATTTATCTACAAAATATGTAGGAAAAGTATGAATTCAATAATCTTTAATGTTTATAACATAAATCGCGAAAAATTACATTTAAAGGTATTTTTCGAATAAAAATTATTATTTTGAGCTTCAAGTTTAGTGTCATTTCCGGTTATCTGATTTACACCAAAATCTAATGGCTTCTTTTCATATTAGAATAAGGTAGAATTACAAGGTTTCAAAATTTTCTGAGTGATAGTATTTGAGTTAGTGCGTTGACAAAATCCATACACACACACGCGCACACACACACACACACACACACACACGCACACACACGCACACACATAAAGATATCATCGTGAAAAAGCTAAAATCGGATTTTTGGGACTTTAAAACGTTGTCATTTACTGAAATCTCGATTTGCGAATTTTAGCACGATCGCTTTACTTCCCTTGCCAAGGGTAGCAGGAGGTAAAAAACAAAATAAATAACGAAATTTACAGCATATTTGAAAGTGCCCTAGATCAAGTGATGTTTTGTTTGATATGAGATATGTCAAACAAATAGTAAAATAAAAAAATCTGATGTAGTCAACACAATACCTCCCGCTATTTAATTTTTACATACATACTGTCAGTTACATTCATTTGAAATATGAACTGTGTAACAAAGGAATTGTGTTTATTTTAGACTAATAGAAAAAATTGTTTTTAAATTTATCTGCAAAATATATAGAAAAAGTATTAATGTATTCCTGTAGAAAATTCAATAATCTTTAATTTTCATAAGACATAAAATGCGAAAAAATGGCATTTAATGATATTTTTTGAAGAAAAGCGATTATGAGCTTTAGGTAAAGTGCCATTTCCGGTTATCCGATTTACACCAAAATCTAATGGCTTCTTTTCATATTAGAATAGGATAGAAATACAAGGTTTCAGAATTTTCTGAATGATAGTATTTGAGTTAGAGCGAAGACAAAATCTCTACACATACACACACACACATACATACATACATACATACATACATACACACACACATACATACACACATACATACACACATACACACACACATACACACACACATACACACATACAGACATCATTGTGAAAATGTTAAAATTGGATTCTAGGGACCTTAAAACGTGGTCATTTATTAAAATCTTGATATGTGATTTTTAGCACGATCCCTATACCTCCCTTACCTAGGGTAGCGGGAGGTAAAAATTGAATGAAGTTAATTTATGTTGCCAAAAATGGTTGGAGTTTACGGTTATAAATCTGATAGTATTAGTGGATTTTCTGCAAATATCAAATTCTATTTTATTTTTGTTTTGAATAACCAGTAGGTCCAGAAATGGTAATTGTTTTTTGGTTTCTTTTTCAATCGTAAATTTGATTGATGGAAAAACTGAATTTAAACTATCTAAGAACTTTTCCAAATCACCATTTTTAATATTAACTATGGCAAAAATATCGCCTACATATTTAATCCAAGCCCTAAGAAAATATTGGTTGTATTTCTTAAATTCAATTTCAAAATTACTTATTATTATTAGACGATTTATATTTTAATGATATTAACTTAGTTTTTAATTATTCGGCCATGGCTCCCGTCCCTATATAATCCTAGTTCTCTCTGTTTAATTTTTCCTTGTTGTACTACTGATAATGAGAAATTAGTTCTCGAAATACGTATTTAGTTTTATTAAAATTGAATTTTAAGATTAAGGGGTTATTTTATTAGTCTTATGATACTGCTGACCTTGATTGGACATCTTTAAAAATTAAGCTGCACTTTATTTACTTACAGTAGCAAGTAGAGTTAGTAATAAATAGAACCCTGAATTTATATATTTATTACTACAATTAATGATAGTAATTTGTTCGATAAAACACAATTAGAACTTTTGATATTTACCCAGCAATTATGCTGTTTGCTTAAATTTTACTAGAATTGAGTTGCGTGAGAAAAAACCATATTTCCACTAAATTATGGAAACGATGTCTGACGAATAAGGAGAAACACATCAAGTTAACATTAATAATTAATTTGTAGTAGTCTTTGCCGAGGTATGTGTGAAGAGTTACCCCTATTGTCACCCTTTAGGCTGTAAAGTTCCCCTCGCCGCAGACGGCGTAGTTATTGCGCAGTCTGCTGAAATGTTCCCAATAATGACACCGAGAGTTCCGCACTCGTTAGCCGTATAAACATTACAAAACACCCACCAGAGTTACATGCAACTAATTACCGAATTCCTCTGTCACGTTAAACTGTACGCAAGCACAAAAATCACCCCAAACAACGCAGCACAAATACGGTTTCATGCTATGGAACAGTTTGTAAGATGGTTATGATAATTCAAAGGAAATGAATGGGAGCCATGCTATTTTTATTCAATATGTTGATCATATCGCCGCTCCAATGTTTCAATTATTGGAGAAAAGTAAATTACTTCATTGTTGTTGAATAAAAAAGAAAAAATTGGCAATCAAGCTAAATAAATGCAACAGTGTGGGGGCCACGCAAGAACGGTTGAGAATAATAATAATCTCTGTAATTTGTTTTTTTTTCTAAATCGAATGTACAACCGTATAGGATTTCATATGCAAAAATCTGATTTGGCCAGCCCATAACCTCCTGCTGAGTATTTAACAGTGGTCTTTATAACATATATTATAGAGATCACTGGTATTTAGGCACGCAGTATAAAAAAGCAATCATTATGATCAAATATTTTTATATTCACTCATAACAGACTTTATTTTATATTTCACAAATAAATCATACACAATATAAATTTAACAAATATTGACAAAACTAATAAAAATACTTAACAAAAATTGAAAATAGTACTCCTATCTTTACCCAAATTCTTTTCAGACCCGTACCCTGGAAGCCAAGAAGCAAATCAATAGTACATATAATATTCATGTATGATGGAAAATTATCTTTACAAACCTTAATTTCATTAGAATCAAATATACGTATTACTACTACATTCTCCTTAAAGCCTATGGCACACTTATCGATGAGCATCAGAGAGCATCGATGAGTTCATTGATGAAACAACAGAACGCACCCGTCATCGACGAAAAATAGCGGCGCTGCTATTTTCATCAAAGATCATCAATGAAACGAACGTATCTCATTTCACACGTATCTTTTGTGCCTCACGTCACTTTGACTTGTGTTAAACAACAATAAACTAGGGAAATATCAATTTAAAAACCGACGATGTAGGAACATTTTACTGGTAATATTACCAAAATTTTCTGTTTTTCGTAAGAGAAAAAAATTATGTATTTGTCATTGATGAAACACAAAATTATCGATGACGGATGCGTACTGTTGTTTCATCAATGAACTCATCGATGCTCTCTGATGCTCATCGATAAGTGTGCCATAGGCTTAACTCGGTTGCATTATTAATTTTAATGTAATTGCTTCCTAACAGTGACATTTGTTTATATATGTCAAAAATGGTTATTAAAGTATTGTTTTTGTTTGACGCATAGGCAAGATGATGTATAAAAATAAATTATTTTATAAATAATAAATCGAAAAAAATGAAGCCAAAATTAAGCCGTGTGATTGAAATTGACAATTTCACTGAAGTTGCTACACGGAATATACAGAAAAGGTCAGAAATTGTATGATATTAATTATGCAGTATTCTGCACTTTTTTTAAGGATCTCACATAATATTAGATATTCCTTTGCATATACTACGAGAATGAAATATTTATAACGGCGGAAGAAGTATCCTTCAGAAAATTTTAAATAAATTTGAAATTTGGATATATGAAGGCGACCCACAGATATTTTAATGCGTTTTATATGCTCATGTAAACTTTTTAAACACAAGACGTCATTGTTTCCAGTATATTATATTTATGACATAAACCGCTTGATTGTGTAGATAGCTTATAGCAAGTTTTCAGTTACCTCAAAATCGACTTCCTATAAAATATAGATTTTTTTTGGACCTGTCATCTAATCATTCAACTTAATATAGTTCTCTACTGACGTTGATAACTTTTTTCTTGAAATACCTTGATATTTATATATTTTTTAACCTAACTCTGCATATACAATTAAACTTTAGTTTGAGTCTATATTTTTTATGAACTCCAGGAGAGTTAGTATCTGGTGGTTGTCATATAAATAGAGGGAAAGAATCTTTGGCGTTGGGATCGATTAGCCGGGGCACGTCTGGGCGCCTAGCGACGTCACCTTGCACCCCTTCCCCCCTTCCCCCCATTATAATTCACTTTAATTACCTCACCACACCACATACGTGTAGGTGTAATCCCACAGAGCTATGCTCACAGAAATGCTCAAACTACACTCAGAACGTAACTATCTAGTAACCACAAGGACAGTACAAGGAAAATATCTTAAAAAGTACCTACCACAAAGTTTAATGTTGAATACTCGTAAAGAGGTGTCCAACAACATGAAGATTTCAAGAATAGAAATTTCATTGTTTTTATTTATTTGTCTACAGGCGCTACGATTTTAAAAATACATGCCAACAGGTACTTGTAAAATCCAACTTTTGTAATTTTCTGCTTCTCTTAGTATTTTAGACGAAAACTCTTCAAATAATATTCTGCATCTGAATCCAAAAGCAATAGCTATTTTTAGGACAAGTGAGCAAAGTATGTCTTTTTCTCACGTGCCCGGAAATTGGCCGCACAAGCGGGAGCGAGTGCACCGACTGGACAAGTGAGAAAATGGCATGTTCAAGTGAGGTAAGGGCACCATTGTAAAATGAGTACGAAATCGTACGAGTTTTGCAATGGCCCTTTCCACGTTCACATGACATATGAAAGTTACATTTCCACGTGTATTACATACTATTTTTTTCAAAATGACATGTGAAAATTACATTTTTCATATGTATTGAATTTCGCATTCCTGTTATTTCAAGGAATAAATGTGGAAACATCTAATAAAAAACTTTCGTCACTTAGTGAGGGAAGTGGTTACTATCACAACTAAATTAAGTGCGGAAAATGCCATTTTCACAAGTGATGAAAAAACATGATCTTGAAATATAGTTTTTCAAAAAAACGAAACATTGTACTTTTTTATTAATGAAAAACTCAACAGTACATATGTTTATAACTGAATATAAAGTTAACTACAAAAAATTATTATCCCTTCATGTAGAATGGAAGATATTTATTGTAAATTTGTAACTCCATTAAAATTGATGACTCCTTACGTAGATTATTATAGGCTTGTGTATTTTGCTCACTTGTGATTCAACATGCTACTTTGCTCACTATTTTAAGTTGAAGAATAATGAATTTTGCTAACGATCGTGGAAAAAAGAAATTGTATGCTATGTAACGGCAGAAAATATGAGTAGATATGAACAATGAACATAACAACAATCACCTCAAAAATAGCGATAGCTATGGAATTAAACAAAAAAATCATCACGGCTATAAAATAGAAAATTAGTCAACAACGTACTTTATAAATATCATCGACCTTTAAACTAATAGACGCAGCGTACGGGCAAAACGCTTGTCCCGCCATAACGGTGCAGACAGAGTATCTCTATCCTTCAACAGTACGGAAGTTAAGAAAACGCAGCAAAATAAAAAAAATTATTTGTCCCTAACTTGTTGTACTTGTACTTATTTTTTGTATCTCCGTGCCATCGACCTTTAAATTAATAAACGTAGCGTACGAGCAAAACGCCTGTCCCGCCATAACGGTGCAGACACAGTATCTCTATCCTTCAACAGTACGGAAGTTAAGAAAACGCGGCAAAATAAAAAATTTGATTTGTCCCTACTTGTTATTGCATAATTCGTTTTATTATATATTTTTAATATAATCTTTATATACATATGTATATTATTGGGGACAAGTAATAATTAATAAGAACTTACATATGAAATGACACAGCTGAACCGCGTACGTACTGCTGACTGCACGAAATACACCGTATCCCCATTATTTTGTCGCACACACATCTCACAACATATATTTACGTATATATTGACAGAAATAATTGTAAATGTTCTCCAAAAAAGTAAATAATACGCAGTCACAAAACGTCAAATGTAGATTTTGACAACTATTTAGTGATAGAGAGCGATGTATAGAGGTTTACATATGTCTGAAAAAGATGTACAATGAGTACGAACGTATGCGCAGTATACTTTAACTGAGAACTTCCGTACTGTTGAAAGACAGAATGTATATTTCTATCCTTTTATGTTGGAGCATTATTCTAACAATAAAAGAATAGGAGACACTTGGTCCATTAGGTTAAAGGTCGATGATAGATATACAGACAATTACTAATTAAACAATGGACAAGAAAGAGTTTTGGTCTGCAATTATTTACTTTCTGCAAGTAAACAAATAATTTTAGATAATCCTAGGTGCTTTTCTATCAATTATATAAAAGAAATTATTTGCCATTAATAAACAAAAATTCAGTATGTTACTAGTCCCAAATTTTAACGCACGTGTTATTTTTAATGTTTTTCAATTTTATCGTATTTTATTAATTTGGAGAAAATCTAAACTTATTCCATGACAATTTATTTAGAAGAGTAACTTAGTATTTATAGTATAATGCATTAGTAAACGATTTTGTACATACCTATTACATGAAATCGATAAATAAACGATCAGATAATTCATTATTGAATATAATAACATATAATTATATTCACATAAAGAAACCATCGTTGATAAAAGATTAATTAACAGTATATTATTTTTTTTTCTCGAGGAATATTTAACATGGACAGCTGGTCAGATCGATGCAATGGAGTGCGATTAGTGTATGATGTATTGACATACACTTAGCCTAGATTCAAACCGGTTCGAGGTAGGTACCTTTAATCCGGTCGTTGTGCGATTTTATTCGTACGGTGATCTGCATTGATTGCTTTCCTTGTTTTTGTCCTAAATATTTAATAATTGATAAAAAAAATGATCATTGTGATTCGAAAGAAAATAAAAAGTGCCTGTAAAGTGCAAACTAAAATCCAATATTCCGTGCTTCTTGGAAGTTATTTACAAAAATAAAAATACCAAAATTTACATTTTCGCCTATTTCTAATGACCTTTTCAAATTTTTTTACCTTCCGTCACCTTTAGGTAAGGAAGGTATTGTCTTTGGTCAAAAAATTCGGTGGTGAGTTTTTATTGAATAAGCACGTTTTGGGGTCCCTACAATACGAATATACCATTTTTAAGATGATGTCTGTATGTATGTGTGTGTGTGTGTGTGTGTGTGTGTGTGTGTGTGTCCGTGTGTGTGTGTGTGTGTCCGTGTGTGTGTGTGTGTCCGTGTGTGCGTGTGTGTGTCCGTGTGTGCGTGTGTGTGTCCGTGTGTGCGTGTGTGTGTCCGTGTGTGACAAATTTTTCTCCGACGATAACTCCAATACTACAATTCTAAAAATTATAATTCTTTCGCATTTCTCTTCTGTACATCCATATGAAGAGTTGATTAGATTTTGGTTATAATTGATCCACCGGAAGTACCCTTATTTGAAGTTTTTAACAGTTTTTCTTAAAAAAACGCAGTTAAATATTATTTTTTGACATTTTGTTATTATATATATTAAAGAAAATACTCTTCTCTATACAGTTTGATTATACATTTTCCTTCATATTCAATAGATGTAAATTTAAAGCATTATAAAGAAATTAATTTTCAAAAATTAGTCAGCTTTGTTATTTAACATGGAAACAGCTGACATAATTATTCAAAAAAATTTAATTGACAGATGTCAGTTGCAAGTGCAAAACCAAATATGGAAAAAGAATAGGATCTAAAATTGGTATGTAATAGTGTTGCTCGCAAGTGACACGCAGAGAAAGGCCAAAGAGAAGATGGAAGGACATTACTTAGTGTAGTTTATGTTATAATTTTATTGGATTTATAGAACCTTTTCAAATGAATTTTTGGTATGGAATTTGTAAAAAATAGTATGTGTTTTTACATGATATTATATAGAATCTGTTCCAAGGACCGTTTGGTATGGGATTTGTACAAAATACATGGAATTGACGGAAGGTCTTGTGCTGGCCACAACAGATTTTTTATATCTTTATTTCGTTGCGTTGATGGGACGAAGAAAAGACACAAACAACTATACCTTACCCGGGATTCGAACCCAGAACCGCTGGCACGTGAAGCTTGAACGCTACCACCATTCCACTTCGGTCGGTTTATATCGTATAAACAATTCACCGCTACAATGGTCTGTTAATGGTGTAGCTTTTGTCTAACTACTACTATTTGCAATTTTTATAACATGAAAGTGACATCAACACTAGTACATTTATTTTAAAATTTCACGGGGCAGTCACTCAGGTTTTATTTTTTCTGTGTAATCAGTAACAGTTATCACAAATTATATATAGAGAGAATAGTTTACTATTGAATGTATCTTTCTGAAAAAAAATCATTATCGACGTGGCCATTAAGAAGTTACTGTTTAATTAATGTCGGGATTCCCAAGTTTTATATAATAGTGGTTTATTAATAATAAATATCATCTTAAAATATGACATACCCATTATTATATTATTATATATATTGGAATAATACTACATTTTTAGTTTGAGTTCTGTATTTTTTTATTAAAACCCAACGTTTCGGCACCACAAACTGGTGCCTTCTTCAGGGAAATTGACATAAAAATGTGAAAAAAAAAAACAAAAGAAAGTAACCAAGGTAACATGAAACGTACGCAAATGTTACGTTTTTACCTCTCGCTAAGAGAGGTATTGGATTCATGCTAAACTTCGCATACCCAGATTTTATTGAATAAGCACGATTTCAGGTCCTTAGAATCCGATTATAACATTTTTAAAATGATGTCTGTGTCTGTGTGTGTGTGTGTGTGTGTGCGTGTATGTGTGTGTGTGTGTGGATGTGTGTATGTCTGGATGTTGTAGACACGATTCCTCAAAAACTATAAGACTTAAAAAATATTTAACTGCAGTTTCCTCAATCAGACATTCCTGGGAAGAGCTGAAAAGGTTTCGGTAACAATTGAACAACCGGAAGTAGTAGTTTCTTAGAAAAATTCTTCTAAATATAATTTTTTGGGAGTTTTTTTTTATTAAATATTGAAGAACATAAAATTCTCCATCTAATACACTTAAAATTTTATTATATCTTGTATAGATTTAGAGATAAAGACACTATAATTTATAAAGTAAACTAATCGCAGAGGCCAAGGCACTAAGGAAACCAGTTGACAAATTCCAATGTTTATAACATAACACATGTCATTGTCAAATATCAACAGTTTTAGTGACATTCTGATAGCTTCTTATGGGAAGTATATTTAACTTTTCTTATTGTTTTATTAATTAAATATTTGAAATTATAGGTAAAATTGTGGTAAAATGCATATATCCATCAGAAATACTGCCAATCTGGTTAATGAATTGGAAGAATCTCTGACATTTGGAAACTTCCTCATACAATGAAAAATATATATAATTAGAATTATATGTGTGCAGAAGACATGTTAAATACAATATAAAACAATATTTGAGTAAAGTTCTGTAATTTTTTTGTTATAAAACGACTGTTCGAAAGTGAAGTGCAATACAATACTATAGTCTAATATGGAAATGGCGAGAGGTCTTGTGCTGGCCACAACAGATTTTTTTTATGTACACAATTTACTAGATAATGTATGCATGCCCGGCAATAACATGGACGGCGAACAAAAATTCTCTTTTTGCCAGAGGAAAAACCGCTCCAAAAACTAGAAGAGAAGTGATCTGACATCCCCATATAAAGTGTCATATCAAATTTCATCCAAATTGAATAAAATGTTCTGTTATAAGCAAAATTCTTCTGGTCCTATACAATTGAAGTTATATATAATATGAATCGCCAAAAAATTAAAGTTCTTTATCTACCCTTGCTGTTACAGTATTATTTTATCTACCCTTGCGGTTAAAATGTCACTTAGTCAACTATTTCGAGTTGAACAAATCACACTTTAAAATCTGCTATAGAAAAATATATTGTTATGCAAAAAATAAATTTCATATACTAATAAATAAAAGTGTGAGTGAATTTTGGTGGAGGAGCGTGACAAATTTTAATTGAAGTAAAATTTTGTGCCCCCGATTTTGGTTTGAGAGTCACTGAGCGCGTTTCGCACAATAGACGCATCTTCCACGTGTTCAATTTATCTAAGCGCTGTGAATAAGTAATTGCCGCTTCATTTAGATAATGCACCAATGCTAGATTGATTAATATCCATCTGTACATTTTTATTATTGCGTGTTTCACAAGCATTAACACTTGTACTCTGGAGTTTTAAATATTATATTATCACTAAATAATAAATGTAAATTTATTTGAAATTAGATGAGAAAACTCTGTCAAAAACATGAGTTAATCTCAAGTCCCGGCACGATTTTTCATATAAATATGGAAATTTTAGAATTTTCATTAATTTGTGAAAAAAAATGGAAATTTTTCCAACATGGGGACATGATTCTGTGAGCGAATCTTTTCATATCTACACTGGCATTTCATTTTCATTACATATGTTCTGCCTGATACAATCAGAATCTTCATCAAATTAAATTTTTTGGCATCAGCATTATCGGAAATTTAAAAGAGACAGGCGTTTAACTTTAGTGTGAAAGTAGAATGAAATGTGCCATTTTCTAAAAATTGAGGTTAAATTCAGCTACTAATATTACATTCTATGGTACAATGTAAGTAAGTACAGACCATAGACAAGGAAAGATATATACTAGACCGAGTTTACAATGTTAGTAGTTTGTGCCAAATAGAATCGATGGGCGCCATAACGAGACGCTAATAGAAAGGCGGGAAATTTAAAAATAGTAAAAATATGTTTACTGAAACTAACAAAATATAGACATATGTATACGGTAAAGTCTGAAAACAAGCAAATTCAATAATAAAATATATTTGTACATAAAACAAATAGCGAAACAAGCTTTGTAAACAAATACTAACCAAATAAATAAAATTGAAAAACTCTCACTAACAGAAATGACAGATTGCTGGGCTGCCAACATAAATAAATAAAATTCACTACAACTGAAGAAAATATTTATTATAATTATTGTAAAAATAATGTAAATTAAATATTGTTCGTACTTTTTATTGGGCGACTGAACTTTATTATTTTGAAATGAAGAAATGATGTAAAATACGTAATTTAAGTTACTGCATAGTTACTTTTTTACCTTCCGTCAAAAGGAAGGTATTGTTTTTGGTCAAAAAATTCGGTGGTGAGTTTTTAATGTATAAGCACGTTTTAGGGTCCCTACAATACGAATGTACTATTTTTAAGATGATGTCTGTATGTGTGTATGTGTGTGTGTCTGTGTGTGTGTCTGTGTGTGTGTCTGTGTGTGTGTCCGTGTGTGTGTGTGTGACAAATTTTTCTCCGACGATAACTCCAAAACTACAATTCTAAAAATTATGATTCTTTCATATTCCTCTTCTTTACAACCATATGAAGAGCTGATTAGATTTTGGTTATAACTGGTCAACCGGAAGTACCCTTATTTGAAGTTTTTAACAGTTTTTCTTAAAAAAATGCAGTTAAATATTATTTTTTTACATTTTCTTATTATATATATTAAAGAAAATACTCTTCTCTATATGGTTTGATTATTCATTTTCCCTCATATTCAATAGATGTAGAGTTAAAGCATTACAAAGAAATTAATTTTCAAAAATTAGTCAGCTTTGTTATTTATCATGGAAACAGCTGACATAATTACTCAAAAGAATTTAATTGACAGATGTCAGTTGCAAGTGCAAAACCAAATATGGAAAAAAGTATGGGATCTAAAATTGGTATGTCATAGTGTTGCTCGCAAGTGACACGCAGAGAAAGGCCAAAGAGAAGATGGAAGGACATTACTTAGTGTAGTTTATGTTATAATTTTATTGGATTTATAGAACCTTTTCAAATGAACTTTTGGTATGAAATTTGTAAAAAATAGTATGTGTTCGTGTTCGATTTTACATGATAGTATATAGAATCTGTTCCAAGGACCTTTTGGTATGGGATTTGTACAAAATACATGGAATTGACGGAAGGTCTTGTGCTGGCCACAACAGATTTTTTCATTATGTTGTAGAATTTACACTAGAATTAGCGTCTCGATATTTATTCAATTCGGCACAAAGCTGGACATTGCCGCCATGATGGAAGCTCGGTCTAGTATATATATATATTTCTTTTTCTATGGTACAGACAGACGGAACGAAATCTTTTACATATTATCCATCTGTTAACATACTCGTAATGTTCATTCCTTATCTGGTTAGCATATATTTGCTTCTTGCTACGTTTGTATACATTTCATATTAAATGGTTCAACCATTTAAACAATAATTGTAGTCTTGTTCTATAGCAAGGAAACTGGGGTAAATTACGAGCACCTACTCAAGTGAGGTAAAATTGAAAAGCTTGGAGTTGAAGATATTGAAGGCTCAACGAACTAAGAAAATAACAATTTCAATAAATTCATTTCTATTTAAATGTTCTTTAAGTCCACCGAATTTAAAAAAATCTCTTTTTCAATATGAAGAGGCTGCGTACAAATATATTTAGGGTAATACCTAATGATCCTCGGCTCCTTTCCTATGACATTCTTATTGATCTTAGTTCATAATATACATATTTCATGTAACTATTTTCAGCATTGAAATAATTAAATTTTGGTTGTGGCATATGATTTTTTATTTATCTAAGATAAAATTATTTTTAAAAATACAAAAAAAAGCGTTTGAAGAATTATGATATGCCTGCTAAGTAATAAATTTTATTCACAATTCTAGTAATAAGGTACCGATTCCTAATCTTTTGGAGGTTGGGAAATACGTCATTTCTAACTTTAATGACAATCTCTTGGGTTGGAAATAACAGATTTCACTTCCATCTCTTGGGTTGAAAATGTTTTTGTAGGGGTTGCCTTGCAACATTACAATATATATATATATATATATATATATATATATATATATATATATATATATATATATATATATACAGTGTGTCCCATTTAAAAATGCCACCATTGGGATCTCGAGAACTATAAGAGATACGATGACGGTTAAATGGAACTTTTTGTGCGCGTTTGGGAGGCCATCTCAGATGTGCTTTTGTTTTTCCAAAAATTCTCATAGGGCACTAGATAATGACGAAAAACTGAATATTGTTGATTTTTTCTTTTTCAAATAACTTCTAAACTATTAGTAATTGAGAAAAACTTTTCGAATATAAAAGATAGATATTTTTATTAACTAACCAGTGGCGTACGAAATAATTTTTTATATCCGTAAATTTTTGAGATATAACATAAACTTATATTTTTTTCAATATAACCCATATCCATATCTTATTTTAGTCTGAAAAAAATATTTTTTTTTTCTCTTTTCAATGATGTAAGGGTTATTATGTTTTATATTATAATAAAAGTGATCCCTGTGGTGCACTCTCCATACCAGCTATGAGTGCCCGTGAGGTGACGTCTGGGAAGCACCCACACGGTAAAATATATCGTCATCATTATCGATGTCTACTTGTGTTGTAGATGCTGGCACACCCAGTAATGGGTAATATGCCGTGATGATATATTTATTTTATTTTATTTATGTAAATAAAAACTCATTATGCATTTTGGCGATTCATATTATATATAACTTCAATTGTATAAACATGAATAAAATGAAATTGTTTTCAAACAAATTTTATAACTACCACGCTACTTAGATTTTTAAATTGCTCTTAAATAATTTAATTTATAATCGGTTTTTCTAATTTTTGCTCTTTAAAATCTGCTATAGAAAAAAAATAAAATTTTACACACGACGATAAAATTAAATTATCGACTCGCGAAAAATAATCCACTCACGAAATCGCTCGTGAATTGAACTTTCCGCTCGTCGATAAAATACAGTTTTATCGTCTTGTATAAAAAAATAACTATTATTCACAATCAATATGGAAATATACCGATTCCTCACCTTTTGGAGGTTAGGAAATACGTCGTTCCTAACTTTAATGACAATATCTTGGGTTGGAAATAACAGATTTCACTTCCTTGGGTAGAAAATGTTTATGTAGAGGTTGCCTAGCAACATTGTCATAGATCCTTTTAATACAGTAGGCTAAACAAATTTTAAGAGAACTGTCAAAAATATTAATAAAATTAAAGGTTATAACGCATTGATTTATTTTGAAAATTATTGATTTAAAATCGAAATCGCTCGTGAATTAAACTTTCCGCTCATCGATAAAATACAATTTTATCGTCTTGTATAAAAAATAATTATTATTTCCCACCTCAGATTTATATACTACTATTACAATTCAGTAAAATACGGTCAAATAAAATATTGTAATATGCTTTCAGAACTCATTATAAATAAAATTAAACAATATTTGGGTTTAGTTCTGTAGATATTTATTAAATTAACAACGGTTTGACAGCAAGGTACTGTCTTCTTCAGGTTTTAATAATAATAACATATATAAATAAATATGTAGTCAAGACTACAAGTATATAAAATCAAAGGTACATTGATAAATGGTAAATATAAAACATACAAATGAAAAAGAAAATTATAAACGAATAACAGGGTACCATGATTTATTCATAGCCTGTGTTAAGATTGATATTATTAGGAGACTTCTGAATTTCTATAGCTTCTCTTATCATTCTTCTAATCCAGTGATTTTCCTTTGCTATAATTTTCGTATTTTCAAAATCAACTCCATGTAGTTCTTCTATGGCACATTCAGCTACCGCTGATTTATCAGGCTGATTAAGTCTTATATGGCGTTAGTGTTCCTTTATTCTAGTAGCTATAGTTCGGCCAGTTTGTCCAATGTACACTTTTCCACAATGGCAAGGAATCTTATATATGCCAGAACATTGTAGAGGAACTTTATCTTTAACACTTCCAAGAAGATCTCGGATTTTTATAATTGATTTAAAAGATGTTTGAATATTATATTTCTTTAAAATCCTGCCAATTTTGTCTGTAACATTGGCAACAAATGGTAAGGTGGCATATAATTTCCTTTCTGTAATAGCTTGTTGTAGTGGTTTATTCTTGGTCTTTAATGCTCTTTTAATTTGAGCTATACTGTAACCATTTTTTAGGAACACATCATCCAAAAAATTAATTTCTTCTTGAAGTTTACTTGGATGACATAAAGTAGCTGCTCTCTGATATAATGTTTTAATAGTACAAGCTTTTTGTGTAGGATGGTGGTTAGAGGTCTCATGAAGATACTGATTTGTATGCGTTGGTTTTCTATATACAGTATGAATTAGTTTACCATCATTTTGTTTTTCTAAAAGAACATCCAAAAAAGGAAACCCAAATATTGTTTAATTTTAAAATATTGTAACTAACACGTGTGTTAATTAGCGATTAATGTCGCAATCATTAATCACCATCATTAACACACTTGATAGTTAAATAACTATTATTTGCTCATTCTCCAAAATGTTCGGTATTTTAAAAATGATCTTACAAATTCTTCAAGATATTCAGTAATGAAAATCTCAAACAACGTATCAAATAGCAATGATCCATCCATTTTTATTTTTCTTTGTAAATATGTAGTGACTATCAATCATTAATAATGACTTTGTGTATTATAATTTCCATGAGAGATGGAGTGGCTTGTAGCCCTGTGAGTGAATCTGGGTGATGTGTGTATTTATGAGGATGTTAAAGAGTTGTTGTGGAAGGAATGTCTGGAGTCTTAGGCGAACGTGTTCGGAATGGCAATGAGGCCGCTTAGCACAAATCCTACACACGACGGACTATGTAAAACGCATTTAGCCTACCACACCATACCATGCCCACCATTTTTATATCCCCTAGCTCGCGAGCTGACATTCTAATCACATCAAGCCATTCGTCAAACAACAAGAAAACTTTACGTATTCATTTGTAAGAATAGCGAAAAGCTTACTGCATTTACAAGCGAATGCACTGGAATAAATACGAAGCTGAAGATGTTTCTAAAAGAAAAACGACCGTTTTCAAAAATACAAGAAATAAGTGTGACAAACAAGGGGATTTATAACAAATTTAACAAGTTTTAACCTTTAACTACTCGCGCCCATTTTTGTAACACAAGTCCTCGCGTGGTGTATTTTACACACCAGTAACAAAATGTGGTTATAGAGCAATGAAAGATTTTGTTTAATATATTCTCAATATATTTTGTAATTATTTCAGTACAAAATATGATAAAAAAAATAATCAGACTACCTTATGTTAAAATAATAAACAAAATGAAAGCAAGCGTAAAGATAAAATAATAAAATTTCTTACAAAAACTAACAATAAATATTTTGCAGACTTCGGATATAACTATTCGCTGTTACTTAATTATTGTCGTTATAGTTAGTGTTACATTCACGGCAAGTAATTGCATGTTCCTTGCATACAAATTTTTTACATGAATTGCATGAAATTGTTGGTACCCGATTTTTCTGTCTACCTCAACAGAAGCACCTTCCTCGTACATTGGTGGTCACTCCTGATCCTGCTCTTCTTCTTGTATTTTAAATTTATTTAGAAAACAATGAATGCCCTTAGGCAAATTTTTTACTTTGGCTCGTTCTGAGAGGTGTGGTTTCATCAGAGAGTTCGCTAGTTGCTTTAGAAAAAGTCTCCTGTATTTTTGAGGTTGCTCAATGTGTTAAGCGTTATAAAGAATTTGGCTGTTTATAAATAATAAACAAAAAAAGAAAATATTTAATGCAAAGTAATCAAGTTAGAAGTTTCAAAATATACTCACTCACTACCCGCGTGGTGTATTCTGTACACCACAAGGAACACCTACTAATTTAAAATCAAATAACTATGTTTTCCGTACAGCTGTCAAAACGGTAATGAAAAGGCTTATAAAAGAGAGTTCAGTAATAGGTTAGGTAGCTCCGCAGTAGCGCGAGTCTATTTAAATAAAAATTACAACTATTTTAGTGGTGTACAAAATACACCAGCACGAGTAGTTAAAGGTTAACAGCTTATTTTTGGGGTCATATTCTTTTTAGATAGATACCAAATTACAAATAGTTAAAATTTTATTTATTTTGTCACTACTGACCACTTGTGTTTATTTATTATATATTTATTTAAATCTAAGCGCATTATATTAACATCATTGTGGAGAGATGGAAGGACCAACAAAAGTCATGAATGGTCCACGTGTATTGTAAAATTATTACGGACGTTTCGGGCTTAGGGAAAGCCCCAGCTATTATTACATACAAGTTAGCAAAAACGGATTTACAAAAAAAGTATATAAATCTCTTACCTATTGGTGAATACACAAAATGGGGGATTCCACCTTTTTTTTATAATTTCATCTGAAAATATTAGGAAAACTAAGACTATTGATGAAAATTCAGTGAAAAAATTTCTATTAATAAGCGAGTTATGGTCTCCCGAATTTTGAAAAGATTGACGTGACGTCAGGCTTATGTGTTTTTATATCAAACTGTTTTCATCATGGACCTGTTCTTGAATATATGCTATTTTAAGTTATATTTACATAAAATAAATGAATATTATAACACTGTATAAGTCTACATACTTCCATTGGTAATAATCCCCACCTCCTAACACGCTATTTGTAATGCATGTATAGTCGATCTCTCGGTCGCCAATCAAAATATTTTCATATTAGTGTCGAAGTGCTATAACAAAAAAAACTTTATTTCCGAAATATTATACCATTTCATTTTTTTTTTTATTAATATTCGTTATTCAGCATATACATTCGTATTTTTTTACTATTTTTCTTTAATTCGATTGATCTGGAATCCCCCATTGTATTAGGAACCTCTGAATCAATGTGGAACGCTTCACGATTTTGCGTGTCACCCTTGCCGCGTGCCTGAGTGTCTGGTCGCGAAACTGGGGGAACCGAGTTCGATCCCGACAGACGCCAAATATTTCCAATTTTAAATGGCACAAAAGTGACCCCTGTGGTGCACTCTCCACACCAGCTATGAGTGCCCGTAAGGTGACGCCTGATAAGCGCCCACACGGTAAAATATATCGTTATCATTACCGATGTCTACATGTGTTGTAGATACTGGCACACCTAGTAATGGGTAATATGCCGTGATGATATATTTATTTGTTTATTTGTTTATAAGTGTAGTAAATGCGTAGTAGAAGCGTGTAATAATTGGGTAACTATTAGCTTCTGCTATACATATGTACATTAATCATGTAAAGTACCCGTAAATCCTGTTTGAAGGTATATTTTTATATGTCTAAATAACTTAACTCTGGTATCTTATTATCTTATGCTAATATTATTGCCTTTTACTTTTCGTTTATGAAAGTGAATAAATTTAAGGGTGCGATTTATTACCAATTTGGGGCCTTCTTAATTTTAACTTGAAGTGTAAATTGCGGTGGATTAATTTCGATCGTTCACAACCACTTCATTGGAACAGGAAATACGATCTCAACATCTGCTGTAGGATACAGAATACTACGCTGCCAAATTCAATGTTTTTCTTTAAATTATAATTTTGAAATTATGTATTTGTATTTTTTATTAAATTGTTGGAAAGGATAACCGGAATAGTAAACTGTGAACTTACAACTTGTAAGCTTCGAATGAAATTATATTTTGGAGTTTCTAGTGGTAAAAATTTCAATGAAATATCTATGCGCGGTTAACACCGTGCCCTAACCAAATAAATATTCAACTCACAAAAGATTTAATTGTTGTGTGTTTACACCGAAATTTAATTATTAAACTTTAGTTCAAACGAATTCAAACGATAAAAAATATTACGCACAATTTTTTGTGATGTTTTTTTTTGTATGATGAAAATATTATTTAAAAAAACACACATAACCTCTCGTGTTAACAAACAACATTTGTATTGATACATTTACGAAATAAAAATATGTATTGTCAAGCTAACTTGGTAGAATAAAATATTGACCATGGATAATAGAGGGGTAATGAAATAAGTCTATATTTGTCTTTTATTTTTAGATAACCCCGAAAATAATAACGTTGAATTCATTTGGTGTACACAGGTAAGATTATTTCTAAAACATGTAGGCTACTCAAAAATTCAAAAAATACAGACAATTAATAAAATTAAAATATAAGTGCATATTATCAACAAAAACATCAAGAACAAATTTGGTGGCTTTAAAAATAACTAGATACAGTTTGATATAGAAAGACTTAAAAAATCAATTCAAACTAGAAGATTACTTTGCCAATAATTATTCTACTGCAAAAACATGAATTTTCGCACAAGTACGACTTCACTTACTAGTAAAAAATCTTTAATATTATCGCTGAAATACGCTAAATTTGAATTTTGTTAGGTATTTGAGGATGTATTTCATTTTATATTAAATACGTAATTTACATATATTTACCTAGAAAAGTATATTCAGAATATTAATAATCAAAATATTTAAGTACGTTTCACCAATCTGTCTTCTGTCTAGACATAAAATCAATTACATTTATTTTTTTGCCTTTAAAAACAAGAAACTTTGTTATGAACGAATAGACTTTTACCTTATCTGATCTACATGTTTTATTATCTTTGAAATATTCAAAATATATACACAGGTGGATGATTTTTCATTGTCGAGCTTATATCTTCTGAAATATTAAAGATACAAGAAAAAGTTATATAGAAAAGTTATTTGATACAACCTGTTTTATAATTTAGCATAAACAATTTTTTTCCAAGGCCTACCAATTATCCAGAAAAATATTTAACTTTGATTTTTTAAATGGAACACTCTGTATATTTTTACGGAATAAAATTCTAATTAAATTTTTCTTTACAATGATGTATAAAGGTGGATTTATGCAGCCTACTTTTTATTTTACCTTTTCTTTTTCTTTTACTTTACAAAAGTTAATAGTGTGTTAATAAATGTACTACTTTATGTGCACACTTTTAATTTTACTTTAAGAACTAAAGTTGACCAACTTTCAACTTAAGACCGTTAAAGTAAAAGAATTTCATAACTGCGCATGTGCACCACTTCACGTGACAAACGTCAGCGTGTGCTGTATTTATTTGTTTTTGTGAAGGTAAGATTGCAAAAATTAGAAAATGGGTAAAGCTACAAGTAATATAGCAGATGCACAAATTATTAAATTTGTTTCCATTTTTACAGGTTATAATTATATCTTTACATTTATGACAACTGACATGCCAGAAAAATCACATCTGCGCATGTGTACCGAAGGCTTTAAAGTAGCTGCATAAAGCACCAAACTTAAAGTAAAAGTAAAAGCGAAAAAGAAAAGAAAAAGTAAAATAAAAAATAAGCTGCATAAATCCACCTTAACAAGTAAGGGTTTACCTTTAAATTATGTCTAATAAAGCAAATAGAAATACGATAAAAGTAGGCTGTGATATTCTATTGTTTATACCAGTAACATCTGTCACAGATTTAATAATACTGATTATAATAGCAAGAAAGGTGTTAAGATTCTTATTTAACTAAGAAAAATGAACGTCGGTTACAGTAATAGTGAAAAAGTTGATATGCTTTGCTGTTTTCTCAGATCAAAAAATAATAAACGTCGGGCTGTATAAAAATTTATATCCTGATTGAAGACAGCCTTACGTAAATACTTTCCAAAATTTAGAAAATTCTCTGCGACAGACCGGTAATATAATTATACGTAGCCAATGTTCCTGTGTGATAGAAGTTACAGGTATAAACAATAAAATATCATAGCCTACTTTTATCATATTTCTATTTGCTTTATAGGACATAATTTAAAGGTAAATCCTTACTTGTTACACATCATTGTAAAGAGAAATTTATTAAGAATCTTATTCTGTCAAAATATACAGAATGTTTCATTTAAAAAATCAAAGTTAAACATTTTTCTAAAAAAATTGGTACGCCTTGGAAAAAAATTGTTTACGCTGAATTATAGATCAGGTTGTATTAAACAACTTTTGTATTTAACTTTTTTTTGTATCTTTAATATTTCAGAAGATATAAGCTGGACAAAAAAAAATCAACCACTCTGTATACCATAAGATTATGACGATTTTTCAAAATACAAAAGAACTCCAATAACTACGAACCGGGGTTCCAAATAAAAAATTGGAACTAAGAAAAGTTGCTTGTTTTAATAAGTTCTAACTACTATTTTCGGGTGTAACGACTTAGTATTAACACCCTGTATACTATACACACATTCAGGTTTAGAACTTATTGACAATAAACAAAAAGTAAGCTTTGTCTATTTCAAAATTTAGTTAAAAGTTTAGAGTATCATTAGAGACATTACCAATAGGATATGTAAAATGAAAAAGCGTAAGCTTACTTCCACAGCATAAATGTCACTGGTAATTTTCATACCAAAAGTCACAGAAAATAAACTTTCAATACGTCAAAAGTGAATGAAAGGTTGAAATATATTAACTATATTGCTTTTTAAAAAGTACATATAAAACTTTATAAAATTAAATTTGACGATAAATGTAGAAATGAAAGGTAAATTTAACTTACATATGAGAACATAAATATAAAATGACGGTAAACGGTACACCTAAATTAATAACATAACCATAAATTTTATAGATATTTAAAACCACCTTCAGACCTTAGTGGCTCTCTAACATAAAATAAAAAGAAATTGTGATTAATTTTAGACCCATATTGTTGTTTTTAATTCTGAACAACTTTTTTATTTACAACTTTTCTCCAAAATTAATAAGTCAGAAACTACAGAAAAATTAAAAAATAACATTGTATCCTCTATATTGCGGATTTCAAGAAGACACCCGGTATACATTTGAACATGTCAAGAAATAATTCGATTTAGAGAAAAATTCAATTAAGGGAGAGTTTTATTTAGAGTGGACTGTATCGCATTCAAAAATTAATAAATATGATATAAAACACACATTTTATTTTAAAATAAAATGTGTTTTAAAAGCCATTAGATAAAATTGGGTTTTATGTTTTTATGTATTTATTTTCATTTTATTTGGTTCTCGCCAAATTTCCTGAGTTTTTCATTTGATTTCCTGATTTCCGTAAAAATAAAAATATGTTGTGGCCAGCACAATACGTCTTGTCATTTCGATTTTATGTTATATAAGTATTGTATTGCACTTCGCTTTCGAACCGTCGTTTTATAACAAAAAAATCTGATGTGGCCAACACATGACCTCCCGCCAATTCCATGTTTAAAATAGCAGTGAGCTTTAAGTAAAGTATCATTTCCGGTTAATCGTTTGTAAATAAAATCTAATTTGTTGTCCAATAAATAGAAAAGTCTGTAATACGAAATTTTGGATTGTTTTATTGTTTTTCCTCAAAAATTTGTTAGAGCTCCAAATTAAGTACTACATCCGATTTATCATATATGGTTAAAATCTAATATGTTGTTTCAAATTATATATGAGTTTTAAATACCAAATTTGAGAAGTTTTGGATCACATTTTAATAGGCTTTAAGGAAAAATCGTCACACACGTACATTCTTATAAAAATCAGCTTCATCTTCTAGGTGCTCTAAAACGCAATCTTTGTAAATTCTTCGCCGTACATAATCCATTTCGTAAATGTGTAGTTGTAAATTAATATTAATTTATAGTGCTGCAAAAATAGCAATTAGCAAATTTAAATCAGATCATCCTGTACATCTAACATTTATGTATGATGGAAAATATATTATTTTTACAAACCTTAATAAAATATTTTACTATTATATTCTCATTAACACGGTTTCATTATTCATTTTAATATAATTGCTGCCTGTCAGTGACATTTTTTAAATATGTCAAAATTGT
This sequence comes from Ophonus ardosiacus, assembly GCA_943142095.1. Taxonomy (NCBI): domain Eukaryota; kingdom Metazoa; phylum Arthropoda; class Insecta; order Coleoptera; family Carabidae; genus Ophonus; species Ophonus ardosiacus. The sequence goes on from OW964824.1 coordinate 60,006,649, forward strand.
TATTAAAAATTGTTTTTGTTTGACGCATAGGCAAGACGATATATGATAATAAATTATATTATATATTCATATTTAAAGTTATTTAGAGTTGTTTACTAAATGTTATTATCGTAGAACTGAAGATTAAACCATTATATTCCATTTTAATTAGTAAAAGTTGCTAAAAAATTATATTCAATGAATTTTTTACAAGAAAAACTGTTAAAAGCTTGTATAAATGATACTTCCGGTTATCCGATATACACTAAAAACTAATGAGCACTTCCCATATTAGTATAGAATGGGTATACTAAATTTCAAATTTTTCTGATTGATGGTATTTGAGTAATCGTGTCCACAAGATCCACACACACAGACACACACACACACAGACACACACACACACACACACACACAGACACACACACATACATACCTACAGACATCATTGTAAAAATGTTAAAATCGGATTCTGGGGACATCAAAACGTGCTTATTATATAAAATCTCTATATGCTATTTTTAGCACGATCCCTATACCTCCGTTACCTAGGGTAGCGGGAGGTAAAAATACAGAACTTTAACCAAATATTGTTTTTAACATATCTTCCGCACGCGTACAATTCTAATTATATCTATTTTGAATTGTATGATGACGTTCCTAAATGTCGGAGATTCTTCCAATTCATTAACAAGATTGGCGGTATTTCTGATGGATATATGCATTTTACCTGTTTACTTACAATTTTAAATATTTAGTTAATAAGAAAATAAGAAATATTGAATGTACTTTCCGGAAAATGCTTTCAGAATGTCACTAAAACTGTTGAATTTTGACATTGACATCTGTCATTTACAAACTATGTTATAAACATTTGAATTTGTCAGCTGGTTTCCTTAGTGCCTTAGCCTCTGCGATGTACTACATTAAATTATTCAATATATTACAGTGCCTTTATCTCTAAATCTATACAAGATATAATAAAAATTTTAAGTGTACGAGATGGAGAATTTTGTTCTTCGATATTTGTAATAACAAAAATTTCTAAAAAATTATAATTAGAAAATTTTTTAAAAGAAACTCACTTCAGGTTGTCCAATTGTTACCAAAATCTAATCAGCTCTTCCCAGGAATGTCAGATTGAGGAAACTGCAGTTAAATGTTTTTTTAAGTTTTATAGTTTTTGGGGACCGTCCCTCTCTCTCACACACACACAGGGACATCATCGTAAAAATGTTATAGTCGGATTATAGGACCTTAAAACGTGCTTATCCACTAAAATCTGGATACGCGATTTTTAGCATGAATCCAATACCTCTCTTAGCAAGAGGTAAAAAGTCCACAGAAAAACGGAAATTTCCGTTACTAATATTTGAATGTATGTTGTAATATTTATCCTTCTCTATTTTCCGTATAATACATGAGTTAATATTGTGTTTTATTTGTTGCAGATTTGGGTTGGTGCGCGATCTGTTAGAGCAATAGGAATCTGGTCTGGCAGACCGAAGCAGAGCGACATCCGTCTCCGTGTAGGTGAGTAGTGTAGTCTGATTCATGTGTAGCGTCTCGCGTACGTGAAGACTTGAGCCCTATGCTCACAGCAAAGCTCACAGCCGACCATCTCTGAATAGAATACAAATTCTAGACAAGTCACTATTTGCTTATGTTTCTGCACCGCAAATAACAACCAGATTTCACAGATACAAGCGCACGAATTTTAAAAAGATGTGCATCATCATCGTGTCGTATGTCATGCAAAGAATAAAGTCTAATACATTGTTGGTCATACAACAATCAACATAATATGTGCTTTTTAGTTTTTGTAGCACAATTTTAACTACTTGTATTCAAATTGTTTGCTGTATTCACCAATAAATTTCTAAATACAGGTATTTCCTAAATTAACCCTCGAGCGGGCGCGCCAATATTCATAACATGAAAAGGCGCGCGGCGCACAGAGTGCGCCAGACAAAAGAATTGAATTTTATGACTACTTAGAACAACATAATATTTTTTACACATTGGAAGTTAAAGTAGTACATATTATTAAATTATATTCAATTTTTACCTCTCGCTAAGAGAGGTATTGGAATCATGCAAAAAATCACATATCCAGATTTTAATGAATAAGCACGTTCCAAGGTCACTAGAATCCGATTTTAACATTTTTACAATGATGTTTGTGTGTGTGGATGTGTGTATGTGTGTGTGTATGGCTGGATGTTGGACGGACGATTCCTCAAAAACTATAAGACTTAAAAAATATTCAACTGCAGTTTCTTCAATCTGACATTCCTGGGAAGAGCTGAAAAGGTTTTGGTAACAATTGAACAACCGGAAGTAGTAGTTTCTTAAAAAATTCTTCTAAATATAATTTTTTGAGATTTTTTTTATTAAATATTGAAGAACATAAAATTCTCCATCTAATATACGTAAAAATTTTATTATATCTTGTATAGATTTAGAGATAAAGACACTAAAATTTATAGAGTAAACTAATCGCAGAAGCTAAGGCACTAAGGAAACCAGTTGACAAATTCCAATGTTTATAACATAGTTTGTAAATGACACATGTCAGTGTCAAAAATCAACAGTTTTAGTGACATTCTGATAGCTTTTTCTGGGAAGTATATTTAATCTTTCTTATTGTTTTATTAATTAAATATATGAAATTATAGGTAAAATTGTGGTAAAATGCATATATCCATCAGAAATACCGCCAATCTGGTTAATGAATTGGAAGAATCTCTGACATTTAGAAACTTTTTCATACAATGAAAAATAGATATAATTAGAATTATATGTGTGCAGAAGACATGTTAAGTACAATAAAAAACAATATTTGGGTAAAGTTCTGTAATATTTTGTTATAAAACGACGGTTCGAAAGCGAAGTGCAATACAATACTTATATAGCCTAATATGGAAATATATGATAAAAAAGAAGTGTCGATTTTACAAAAAGTGACATTACCGGCCTGCTCTTATTGGTTTGCCCTAAGAAGTACATGAACCGGACAACGTAATGTAAAACGTACGTACGTACAGACGTCACGACGAAATTAGTCAAAATGGATTCAGGGATGGTCAAAAATGGAAATTTTTCGCGATTGCAATACTTCTTTTACTTCGTACAAGGAAGTATAAAGGCCTGCAGGCATTGCTTCCAACAATGTAATCGGGTGGTGTAGGGTACAGGGAGGAGAGTACATGGGGGGGTAGCAATAGTTGTTTTGTTAATTTTATAAATTATCAAAATTCTTTGATCAATCTCGTTATTTTGTAGCCACACCTCGTATACTAAGGCGTAACTAATCCGCACCCTATCCAATTACAAGGCCGGTTATTAATGTTTTGTCCCTTGCATGTTGAGCCTAAGGTATCCAGGATTTAGTTTCACGTTGTGAACAGCTCTATTAAGAGAAATCTGAAACTGAATCTGAATTATTGTAGTCGTATCCCATTTAGTACATATAATGTAGTAAATGCTATCCAAATTTAATACCTATTGATGAATATTATCCTTTACACTTATTCAGCGGCCTATAAAGCCAATAGGGGAGTCTTGATGTGAAATTTAAATGTTCCGATGATGTCTAATTGGGTAGTATACATTGTAGTCATAAATAAATATTAAATTATACAGGGTGTTTCACAATTTCGAGACAAACTGTAAAGGTATATACTAATGACCAAAATAAGCAAAAAAAAGATCTGATGTGAACAGCACATTGCCTTTCGACAATTTATTTTGTACAAATCCAATACCAAAAGTTCCTTGGAAAAGATCCTATGTATCCAGTAAAATTGTAACACGAGTTTATACTATTTTCTACAAATTCCATACCGAGAGTTCCTCGGAAAAGATCCTATAAATCCAATTATTTTGTTATTAAAATAAAACTTATTTATTTAAATCAGTATTAACATGTATGATAAAAGATACTTAGGTTACGTATCTTTATACGACAGCTGTTATCTATGGCTGATGAAACGAGTTTGTGGTTACTAGCATCGGAATTAAATTCAACGATACTGCTTATGCTTGTTAGTGAATATGTATTAAAGGAAGGTCCTAATTTTCACCTATTTTAATTTATTTTTCTTTCAAATAATTTCCAGTTACATACAATAATTATTGCAGATTATTTTTTCAATAACAATAAAACAAACAACAACCATTCAGTGGCTACTTTATAATTTTAAATAGTATATCTATAGATATGTCAGTGTTAAACGATGAACGAAAATATAAAAATCCGATGTGGCCAGCACATGACCTCCCGCCAATTCCATGTTTAAAATAGCAGTGAGCTTGAAATAAAGTATCACTTCCGGTTGATGGTTTGTAAATAAAATCTAATTTGTTGTCCAATAAATAGAAAAGTCTGTAATACGAAATTTTGGAATAATGTCTTATTGTTTTTCCTCAAAAACCTGTTAGAGCTCCAAATTAAGTACTACATCCGATTTATCATATATGGTTAAAATTTAATATGTTGTTCAATTATATATGAGTTTTAAATACCAAATTTGAGAAGTTTTGGATCATATTTTAATAGATTTTAAGGAAAAATCGTCACACACTGCTCTAAAACGCAATCTGTTTAAGTTCTTCGTCGTACATGATCCATTTCGTAAATGGGTAGTTGTAAATTAATATTGATTTATAGTGCTACAATCATAGAAAAATTAAATCAGATCATGTACATCTAATATGAATGTATGATAGAAAATATATTATTTTTACAAACCTTAATTTCATTAGAATTAAATATTTTTTTATTATATTCTCCTTAAGACGGTTTCATTATTAATTTTAATGTAATTGCTTTCTGACAGTGACATTTGTTTAAATGTGTCAAAATTTTTATTAAAGTATAGTTTTTGTTTGACGCATAGGCTAGTGGATGTATAAAAATAAATTACACACACACACATACACACACACATACACACACATACATACATACACACATACGTACCTACAGACATCATTGTAAAAATGTTACAATCGGATTCTACGAACATCAAAACGTGCTTATTCACTAAAATCTCTATATGCTATTTTTAGCACGATCCCTATACCTTCCATACCTAGGGTAGCGGGAGGTAAAAATGATTTAAGAAGTTTTAAAAAAAGTGTTGGTTAAAATGTTGTATTACACTCGTGTGGAATAGATATTAGTCCCTAAACAAAATTATCCACTCGCCCTCCGGGCCTCATGGCTAAACTTTTTCTTTCGTGATTATGTTACATTTCACATTCATATAATAAATAACTATTATTGAGGAATGTACTCATATTATTCTGTATTAAAGCATACCGTATGTGCTATTTTACATAATTATATTATGCGTAATATTCACACTATTTTCTACAATGTGAGTTGACACGAACTTATAATTCAGTCATGCAACAATTATCTTAGTCATATATTCCTATCGAAGCACAATATTTCGCTTCATAATAAACATTCATTTACCATTATATTTTATAACATATAATAAATTATTCTGTAACGTAACTTACAATCTTACTTTTATTTTCTTACACTTATAAACTTACGTAATAACATTTGTTTACTTCCATGAACGAGTAAGATATTTACATAAACGCACACCACAGTTTCACCCTATCTTTTATTGTAATAAAATCTTATTCCTTTCTTTTCTCTGGCGGTACTAATTGCATATTGTGTAATTCCCAATATCAGCATCAAAATATGCAACGATATTTCTGTTGTTACGGGTATTAAGATAAACAATACCTAGCCGCTGAGAGCCGGGTATAATTTAAACATTTTTCATAGCATTCTTTCCGCAGACATAAAATATTGCATGTATGCAGTAACATTGCGGATAATATATTGTTTGGATGCAGAATGTAATAATAGCTCAGGTTTCTCTATGTTTTAATCAAACGAGGTTTTTAATTTTTGGTAGCACGCACCTTTGACAGTAGAACAAAACGCTGTTTATCAGATAATCATAATGCAACACATTTAGACTTAATTAGCGATACGATACGATTTTTTAAACATGCAGTGGCGGATAAGATTATGAGACTTTTTATCTTCCGCCACCTTTAGGTACCTAAGGTAGGTATTGTCTTTGGTCAAAAAAATCGATAGTGAGTTTAATTAATAAGCACGTTTTAGGATCCCTGTGTGTGTGTGTGTGCGTGTGTGTGTGTGTGTGACAAATATTTCACCGACGATAACTCCAATACTACAATTCTAAAAATTATTATTCTTTCGTATTCCTCTTCTTTACATCCATAAGAAGAGCTGGTTAGATTTTTGTTACAATGGGTCAACCGGAAGTTCCCATATTTGAAGTTCTTAACAGTTTTCCTTGAAAAAATGCAGTTAAATTTTATTTTATGACATAGTATATTATTATTAATATGAAAGAATGAGAATATCTTATTCTTTATACAGTTTGATTTGTAGCAAGGTGAGCATGGTGAAATAACAAGTAATGAACTTTATTATAAACTTCTAAATTACAGTTTCAATAACTACATTTTAACTCTGTTATCTTTGTAAGTCAAAATTCTGTTTAGAAATAATAATCATTATTCTCTCATATCTCGGTTTAGTCTAGATGTCAACCGCGTAGACATTTATTGTTTTGACAATTAATTATATAAGTTATTGCCTAGACTACGTGAAATCTTGTTATTTTGCTATGGATGCTATACCCTCGCACCTTTCATCAGATATACGTCTCAAGTGATAACCCTTTGTTTTTAAGCAGTCGAGATTAAAGTCTCAGACAGGACAGATATGTAGTCGGCGGTTTAGTTTGGTGCGCGTACGCGAGTACGCGTAATTAGGGTTACAATATAATTATGTAACAGTTTAGTTTGTGTTCAGAGTGTAATCAATAATTATAAGTTAGTATTAATGTAAATATATACAGATTATAAATTTTCCTTCATATTCAATAGATATAGTGTTAAAGAATTATAAAGATATTAACTTTCAAAAATCAACAAGTTTTGCTATAAATCATAAAAACAGTTGATATATCAAAAAATTCTAATTGACAGATGTCTGTGTCAAGTGTAAAACCAAATATGGAAAGTATAAGATCAAGTGGTATAAGTGATAAAGTGTTACTCGCAAGTGACATGCAGTTGCAACCTCTTCTCAGGATTGGAACTCTCAATGCGCGGGGGTACAAGGAAGAACTGTGTGAAGAAGTTACATTAGACACGAATGAGTGGAAGAGAAGAGTAAGAAACAGCGACCCCTAATAAAATAGGGAAAAGCTGAAGAAAGAAGAAGTGTCAAGTGCAATAAAATAAGAAATATTAAATGTACTTCCCGGAAAAAGCCTTCAGTAATGTCTCTGGATTTTTGACACTAACATTTGTTTCAATTACAAATATTTTTATTTTTCAACTGGTTTCTATGGGCTGTTTAATTCACTGTACAATGGATTATTTTATATATTTATAATTCTCTATCTCTAAATCTGTGGAAGATATAATAATAATGTTCAATGTATTGGATAGAGAATTTCATATTCTTCAATATTTGTAATAACACAAATGTCCAAAAAATAATATTTAGAAGACTTCTTTTAAGAAACTACTACTTCCGGTTGTTCAATTGTTACCAAAATATTTTCGGCTCTTCCCATGAATGTCAGATTGAGGAATTATAGTTAAACAGATCTTAAGTCTTATACAGCCCGATTCACAAAAAAGTTAATCCTCATTTTTGGATTAGCGAATTCTACTCTAATTTTGACAGTTTATATCTGAAAATATAGCCTAATATATTCCTAGATCTTCATTTATTGATATCATAAAAATAATAATAAATTTTTATTTGTTAAGATATATTCCTTACAAATAGATTGATAACATTTTACATATAAAATTTCAAACATTTAATATAAACGCTCTGATTTTTAATGCCGAGTTACAATAATTGAAAATATCAAAAATCTTCTCCCTGGTTGGATCAGCAAATAAGGCCCTGGTTACCTCTTCTGGTTCTAGATTGCCATGTGTGAAGTATTTATGTAGATAATAATTTCTAACAGGATTTATTGATAATATAATAAAAATTAAATTTTAAATACCGGAATAGAATAGAATTCACTAATCCAAAAATGGGGATTAGCTTAAACTTTATTGTGAATCGGGCTGTTAGTTTTTAAGGAATCATTCTTCCAACATCCACACGTACACACACACACACACACACACATACACACATACTTGATTGTAAAAATGTTAAAACCGGGTTGTAGGGACCTTAAATCGTGCTTATTCACTGAAATCTGGATATGCGATTTTTTGGCATGAATCCAATACTTCTCTTATCGAGAGGTAAAAATTATATTCATTACAATAGGGTCATGCAAAAAAAATGTTGCTAATATTTTTATAAAAATAGAATCTATGACACTTATTATCCAGATTGCAACATAGAACATCCCAAAATATAATACTTTTCATTCATAATTTACTTAAAAGATATTCGCGCTACGATTTTCTGTGACGTCATGTATCGGCTACGCACACAACGACACTAGTCACACGTACATGAAGGTCACAATGTCACAAACTTCAAACGCGAAATTAAACGTAAGATCAGTGTAAACTAACCAAATATTTATAAAGCTGTCAGAGGAAAAGTGCGCTCTATTCAATCTTTTTTGTTTCATAAAGATTTATTTATTTCATTAGGGAAATATTATTTTTAATTGCAGGTTTGTGTGCTTAATATATAATTTAATACATAAAAGTGCAATAATTGTATATTTATAATGATAATAATGATAAAACATGGTGAAGAAGAACTGTGCAGTTCCAACTTGTGGAAACAATTTATTAAAAAAAACCAAAAATCTATTTATAAACAATCTTAATTTACATTTTGTCCGCCAGGGTGAACTGGAATCGTTCAGATACATGACGTATGCGCTCACGTGTCCTCATTGAGATTTGAAATTGACCCCTATTTTTAAAAAATTATATCTACAAAACAATGCATACAAATGACGTCAAAATATTATTTACATATACTGTGACCGGTAGACTTCCAGGAAAAAAATAAAACAGAAAATGTGGCATGACCCCATTGTACCTTATTGCGTCTTCATTGTATAGTTGTAGTATCGTCATCGTATCACTAATGTAAATGAAGCCTTAGATTAAACGGAAAATATTTTTCATAATGTAAATAGACCGTTTTACTATTTGAAACTATCAAAGAGGAACATATTAAAATGGAAGTTAGCTTTCTAGTTTTTAATTTCGCGCTTTGCAAACATGAAAGTTATTTACTTTAAGAACATGGAGTCGAAAAGGTATAAGGACATAGCAATGGCCGAGTCTGGAGAACTATGATAAGCAATATCTTGGCTTTTGTTCGCGTTCGATTGTCTGCTCTCTTCCATCTGGGAGATATTGCAATCACGGCAAGTCAAACAGAAAAACACATTACCCAGCCGCCCCCGATTAAAACTATCCGCTATGCCGTGCAGTGAGTGTGTGTGACACAGAGTGCATGCATAGATAACTAGTTATCCTATCCGGCGCTGTACTGGGCTGGACAGTGTCCGGGACCAGCGGTTAGGTGCTGGAGTTAAAATAATATTTCAGCGTAAATCATGTGTTATCTTTACGGAAGAGTGCGGGCGCTGGTAAAACGTATCGCATATGCCGCCGGACAGACGCCATATATCACAGCCGTCCAATTCAAATATTTGAACATGACCTATAAACACACGCAGGATACTTACATTGTTTTACATACTCACATACACAGGCTTTGATTAGCTTACTCTTCCCTGCAAAACACAACTTTTTATTTCACTGACAATCGTCACATTTTACTTCCTGTCGCCTGGAGGTAAGGGAGCTATTGTTTTTAGGGTGTGAATATGTTGGAGCTGCCATAAAAGCTATAAGAGCGACGATAAGAGCAGCGATAAAAGCGAATCAAATCTATCTTTCTTTGATGTGTTTATATTGGAGCTGCGATAAAAGCTATAAGAGCGACGATAACAGCAGCGATAGAAACTGATATAAATGTTGCTGACAATATTTTTAAAGCTATTTGTGTCCTACATAACACAATCATTGATATGGAAGGTATTGAACATCATTTAGAAGATACATTAAATATTCCAAAACAATGAAATACCACAACTAATAATGGTAGACCAACCCTGGTTGCACAAAATATTCGTGATTTATTTAAAACTTACTTGTGTCACAATTCTATTGTAAATGACATATAATTTTTGACAAAATGTACTATAATATCTGTTGTGATGGTTTTTATATGTTTGATTCCATAATGGAGATCTAACAAGTACTTCGCTAATTAATTTGTCTACCTCCATCTCTAGCGTAGCGTCTTGCCTAGTGTTGCCGCGAAACGAGATATGGCGAGAAACAATCGACTCTCGTCTCGTCTCGAATTTTCGAGGACGAGATTTCTCTGCATCTTGTCTCTTTATATTTTTCCTTACTTTTTCTTGATCTCGACTCGAGAGTCTCGAATTTCTCGAATTTATAATTAGAAATAGTAACTAAATTAACATTACAAGCAAGATGAATATAATAAACACGTACCATTGATTAAATCTTAATTTTACTAAGTCTGGTGTTTGAATGTTATAGCATTTTCTTCTTACTAAAACCCAATAAATTGAAAATAAATAAATATGAATGTAAATGAAGAGGCAATTCAAATATTTATTTATACCGACAAATATTATATTTTGTATAATATTTATGTAATATATTAAAAAAAAAATCGAGATATCGCTGCATCACTTGTCTTGCCTCGATGAGAGCGTAGAAATACATTCAATTCGTTCTCGACGATCTTATCGCTGCTCAGTTCGTAAGCGTAGCTTTGCGCGCTGCTTCAATGTAAACACCTACATTTAAATGTATGCATCCATTCGCACTGCTTCGCTAGTATCGCTGCTCTTATCGTTTATCGCAACTCCAACATAAACACAGCCTTAGTCAAAAAATCTGTTGTGGCCGCCAATTTCATATTAGGCTGTATAACACATCACTCAATAAGTTCGTAAGATGACTAATAAAACAACAACTTTTAGGCAAAATTCGACTTCAATAATCAACATAGTTTCCTTCAAGAACGATACATTCATTCCAACGCTTCTCTAACATTTCGATGCCTTTTTTATAGAACGATTTATTTTTGGCCTCAATATACCCTTCAGTTTCGGCAATCACTTCTTCATTGGAGCTAAATCTCATTTTCATCTTCGATCATACCAGTTGCGTTATAATTTAAATGCACAAATAATTCTAAATAGATAGATGTAGCCAGGTGTTTACGATTGAGTGCCGTCTATCGTGTAACTGGTGAACTGTGCATGCATTTCGCTCTCGCTCTATAGATTTGACAGATTTCATGTAATACACAGAAAAAAAAAGATTTGAAATTTTGTCTATTTATAATTAGATATTATTTTATTAGGCAATATATATAGTAGTTCCATAAGTATTGCACTCATCAAAGACAAGTTTTTCATTTTTAGACGATTTTCTCTCTGTGATATGTTGGTTTTAACTATTTATTTATTTATTCATATTTATTTATTTATTTTTTTAATTGTCCGTGCTGTATGTACTATTATCCACATGTGGTTTTCTTTTTTCAACTGACCATTCTATCCCTGAAGAAGACTATTGTATAGTCGAAACGTCGGCGTGAATAAATTTTATTAATTGACTGAAAATCCGAAGAATTCTTACTTTCCTGTATCTACCTCCATCCTAACACAGTCGAATATTGATTTTTCAATATATCTAATAATTTAGTATAATTTACAAATCTTAATTTAGCATTTTAACTAATCCGAAATAGATAATAAATATTTTGTAAAAAATCGTTATTTAAATATGGAAATACTTATTTTATTTAATTTTACTATATTTTGGCTTCATTATTTTTGTCCTATAATTTTCGGTGATTTATCTAATGAATTAGGTACCTAAGAAAATTTAAATATATATTTAGTTAATTTCTTTATTTATGTAGTCATTTAATCTAATTTTGTATTTAATTTTACTATAATTTGTTATTAGAAATTTAGAAAATTTAACTAAATCAACTTAGACAATGTAATGAAAACATAGTAGGCTGAAAATTAAAGATTTGTTTATTTGATTCAACTACAATTTAGATGGTTATTTTTTTCTGTGTAGGTCACAAACTTATGTAGTACGCATCTGTCGCTTTGGATAATGGCGGTAAATTTAAAAGTAGTTCTCAGCGAACTTATGCAATGTCTTTTGGAAAACATATTGAAAAGTAATAGAGTCATTTGTTCAATTTTCTATGTGTGTTTTCCCATATTTAATGGAGAAAGTCCCTACCTTCCCTTTTTCAGGCGCTACATGTTCTACAACATAATAAACCTCCACACTTCGAGACATGTTTACTTAATAAATCAAAACCTTAGCCCTTAGCGTAATATATAAACATACATAAAATAACAAATACTAATTAAGTTCAAAGCAAAAAATAAAAATTAGCTACTCTGATTTTTACATAATTACAGTATTGTTATAGTAAAGAGACATGGTGCACTTATTGATATAATTAGAATTATTTGTGTAAATAAGAAATGTTAAATTCGATATTTATATAACAAAACGGAAATGGCGAGAGGTATTGTGCTGGCCGCAACAGATTTTTATTTATTTATTATTTTGTGCACCCGTACCCAATATGAAAAGTCGGCGCCTATGTAGCGGTGCACAAATTTGCAGTTTATTTTACATTTACTCGTAGCTCTAGTTTTCAGTTAATACACTTGAGAATCGAATGGTTTTGTTATGGATTAACTTTTTGATTCCTTGAGGACGTGTCGGTGTCTGTTAGAAGAGAGTGCTTGTGCTTTACTTAGGTCGTGGTTCTTCTATTTGAAAAGAATTAAAAACTTGGGTCGGGTATTGTTCGGGCTTTGCGTAAACAATGTAGGGGTGTGCGTGGGTCGGGTTGGCGTTCGCTGGATCTCCATGTTTGATTGCGCCGTGCTCCCTAGGGCCGAGTTTCGCTGACGGCAATTCACTTCATGATAACCTTATATAAATTAATGAAAAAGACTGTACGGTACGTGTTGCGTCCAACGTGAAATATGGCCCTTTTTATGGAACGCGGATGTAGCGATGAAAAATAACCCACCCCCAATCCGACAACAACCAATAAATATTGAATCATTCTGTTATGAAATACCGGCATCAACAGCAACAGCGAAAAGATTTTAATTCTTTGATTAAAATGAATTGCCCGAAGGATTCTGTCATCTGCAACTTTATTCAAAACATCCAACTCTTGTTATCACACGTGCTCAGAGTTACATATATTTTAGGTTATTTACATATTTAATGTTAGTAACGTTTCTGTACACATCTCACATCTTTTATCCCATAACTTTGGAACATCTCTTATTAAATTTATCATCGTTTCCAAATATACCGAGAGTTTTTTTTTTTATCAGTGAACATGGGCGTATGTCATTACCATAGTTACATTTAAAATGATAGACAGCAATGCATTATCGCGTTTTTTTTTTTAAACTGGACATAGGACGTGACATGTAGTATATCTGTCAATGTCATCAAATTGTCACACTTCAAAATGTATACAGTTAAAGAAAAATTCAAATTGTAAATTGGAGTAATTATAACGAGTCTACAACAAATTTCTGGCTTATATGCATTAACTTTTAATAAGCGATCCAGTCCAACAACTATAAGAAAAATTTACAATGAGTACAGAACTAAAGGATACGTCAATAAACAGCACAAGAAGAAAATCAGACCAAGTACTGTAGTTAATAGTAAGAAACAAGAAATTATGCAATTAATTGAAAGTGACAACACCCTGTCAACATTTTTTTTTCTGAAATTAAGAGTACTAGTATACAAGGTTTTAAGACAAGAACATTTTAAGGGTTTTAAATATCAAAATCACCAAGAGTTATTACACAACGATATAGAACGAAGAAATATCTTTTGCGAAGATATGATGAACAAAATTAATAGTGGGGAAATATTACTGGATCGAATTTTATTTACGGATGAAGCGACATTTTATATTAATCGGGAAGTAAATTCACAAAATTGCAGGTATTGGAGTCGTCAAAATTTTCACTTATATCTGCACCAGGTATTCCCCCAACGCTGGATAGGACGTGGTGGAGAAGTGGAGTGGCCTGCAATGCCACCAGATCTTGCACCAAACGATTTTTTTTTCTTTGGGGCCATTTAAAAAATTGTATTTACAATGGTGACAAAATAAATATTGAACAATTAAAAAATAGGGATAAAATACAATTTATGTTAATTATTTCTTGCCTTAGGCTTATGTCAGAGTATAGAATTATACCATACAATTTGAACTTTTTCTTCAACTGTATACATTTTGAAATATGACAATTTGATGACATTGACAGATATACTAAATGTCACGTCCTATGTCCAGTTTAAAAAAAAAACGCGATAATACATTGCTGTCAATCATTTTAAATGTAACTATGGTAATGACATACGCCCATGTTCACTGATAAAAAAAACTCTCGGTATATATCCAAAGGAATATATAAAATAAATAAATATATATATCATCACGACATATTACCCATTTCTGAGTGTGCCACAATCTGCTTTATCGCAGATATCGGTAATTATGATGACATATTTATACCGTGCGGGCGCTTACCAGGCGTCACCTCACGGACACTCTTTGCTGGCGTGGAGAGTGCACCACAGGGGTCACTTTTGTGCCATTTAAAATTCGAAATATTTGGCGTCGATCGGGATTGCACCAGATTCCCCAGGTTCGCGACCATTAACCATGGTGAAGGAATATACGAAGCTTTGTATATTCATACGTAATATAACTAGTGATATGATTATCATCGATGATATTTTCAAGTGGAACCGAGTTGCAGATTTCACGAGTCCAACTAATTTAACTGTGAATTCCTCAATCTGGCATTCATGGGAAGAGTTGAAAAGGTTTTGTTTACAATTGGCAACCGAAAGTATTCTTAAAAAGTTCTAAATATTGAAGAATATTGAAGAACATTAAATTCTAATTCTGATTTTTTTTATTATATCTTCTATAGATTTCTAGATAAAGAATATAATATATAGAATAAACTGATGTAATAAATCAAACAGTTGACAAATTTAAATGCTTGTAACATAGTATGTAATAGACAGATAAATGTCAGTGTCAAAAATCAACAGTTTTATTGACAATGACATTACTGAAAGCTTTTTCCGCGAAGTAGCTACATACAGGCTGTCTCTTAAATAGGGGGACATGGCTTAACCACAGATTCCTGAAGCTAAAATAAGACGATTTAACTAAACTTGCTTCTACCGGAAAGTGTACCATTTAGCCAGTATTCTGCTTCAAAGTTCTTCGAAAAAAAATTAATTTTGCTTATAATAACAGAACGCTTTATTCGATTTGGATGAAATTTGGCATGACAGTTCGTATGGTTATAAGTCATCTTTTAAGAGCATACTTGTTATTATTAGTGAACCACTAGTATATAACTTTTTAATGGCCACGCTGATAACGTAAAATTATTTTTTTTTTCAGAAAGATTCATTCAATAGTAAACTTTTCTTTCTATTTTTAATTTGTGATAACTGTTACGGTTCCGACTGTCTCCCTATTTAAGAGACACTCTGTATAATCTTTATTATTTTATTAATTTAATATTTAAAATTGTAGGTAAGATACATGTATCCATTAGAAATGCCGCCCATTTTGTCAATGAATTGGAAGAATCTCTGAAATTTAGGAACTTCCTCATAGAATGAAAGAAAATATATAATAACAATTTTTTGTCTGCATAAGAAATTAAATACAATAAATAAGACAATATTTGCGTAAAGTTCTATAATATTTTTTATTATAAAACCACCTTTCGACAGCGAAGTGCGATACAGTAATTGTATAACATAAAATGGAAATGGTGGGAGGTATTGTGCTGGCCACATTTTTTTACCTCCGCTACCCTGGAGGTATAGGGATCGTGCTAAAAATTGCATATAGTGATTTTAGTGAATAAGCACCTTTTGATATCCCCAGAATCCGATTTTAACATTTTTACAATGATGTCTGTAGGTATGTATGTGTGTGTATGAGAGAGTATGTGTGTGTGGATCCTGTGGTCACGATTACTCAAATAGTATATTTTCTTAGAAAAATTCTTCTAAATATATTTTTTTTATTTATTTAACAAATATATCATACATGAAATAAATTTCACAAATATTTACAAAACTAATAGAAAAACTTAACAAAAAGCAAAATAGTACTCGTATCTTTACTCAAAGTCTTTTCAGAGCCGTACCCTGAAACACAATGTATAGCAAATCAATAGTACTTCTAATATTTATGTATGATTGAAAATATATTATTTTTAGAAACCTTAATTTTATTATATTCAAATAAATATATTATTACTACATTCTCCTTAACAAGGTTTCATTACTAATTTTAATGTAATTGCTTCCTGAAATTGATATTTGTTTAAATATGTCAAAATTGTTATTAAAATATTACGTTTTCTTTCGGGTTCGATCCCGACCGGCGCCAAATATTTCGAATTTTAAATGACACAAAAGTCACCCCTGTGGTGCACTCTTCACGCCAGCAATGAGTGCCCGTGAGGTGACGCCTGATAAACGCCAAATATGTCATCATCATTACCGATATCTGCGACAAAGCAGATTGGCACACCTAGGAATAGATAATATGGCGTGATAATATATTTATTTATATTTTATTTACGTTTTTGTTTGACCCATAGGCAAGATGATGTATGAAAATAAATTATATTATTAATTCATATTTAAACTTATTTCAAGTTATTTATTAAATGCTATTATCGTAGAATTGATGATTGTACCATTATATTCAATTTTTATTATCCCGATATATACTAAAAACTAATGAGCTCTTCCCACATTAGTATAGAAGGGATATACAAAATTTCAAATTTTCTGATTAATAGTATTTGAGTAATCGTGTCCACAAGATCCATACACACACATACACACACACACACATAGATACACACACACAAACAGCCACACATACATGTCTACAGACACCATTGTAAAAATGTTAAAATCGGAGTCTGGGGACGTCAAAACGTGCTTATTCACTAAACTCTCTATATGCGATTTTTAGCACGATCCCTATACCTCCCTTACCTAGGATAGCGACAGATAAAAAATGCTTAACTGCCATAATGTAAAAATTTCATAACCCTAGAAAAGGTTAGCTGTACGTAACTGTCATACATACTGTGGGTACATTTTTGACGTAACGGCAAGTAACAGGAATACCCAATAAAATGCAGTTATAAAATAGGTCTTTTTATAAAACGTTCACTCATTTATAAAACGAAGGCAGATCGTCAAACTTCTTTGACTTATTTCACAATCTGGCTAGACTTATTATAAAACAAAGAACAAATATATAATTCAAGTTTAATTTTGAGTTAAATTTAACTGTTAAATTCAATTAAATTTTTTGGAGCTCGACTAACGATTGTTCAAAATTATGTATAACTTTTTGAAGTAATTATTAAAAAAATGATTTTTTTTAATCTTAATCGTTATTTAATAAGTAGGTAATACTTTACTTATAAAATGTACATTTTATTATTTTTTTGTTATGGTGGAGGACCCCATTGTTTACTACAGAGCTGGGCAGTAACTAGTTACTTTAGTAACTTAGTTACTAACTAGTTACTTTTACGTAACTTGTAACGTAACTTAGTTACTTTTTAAAATATGGTAACTGTAACTGTAACTTAACTTGCTGCGGAAAAGTAGTTGGTAACTTTACAGTTTTTAGTTACTAGTTACTTGAGTAACTTAAGTTACTTAAAATTACTCGGAAATTAGAATGTAACTTAAGTTAGTCAAAGTAAAAATTAATCATTATCCACTAATAAGTCTAGGAAATAATGTCTGCATGTTTTATACATTATAATGGTCATGTCATGTTAGAAAGAAAGTAGATTCTTTATATCTTGGTATAAGAAATCAAAATTGAAAAATAAATTAATAAATTTTAAAAAAATCACAGCAACCGGGCCCTTCGGGCCCCTTGTCAAAGCGGGCCCTAGGCCGTGGCCTCGTGGGCCTAGGCGGTAATAAAGCCCTCTAGGTCCGTTAAGATTAACAATAATAATCTTATTGGGTGTTGCCAAGCAATAACGTTAAAATTTAGGTTAACGTAGTTAGTGCAAAAACTCCCTGATATGAATACTACACAATAACTAAGTCAACAGTCTAAGTCTACACTTTACGCCATTAAAAGTAGTTAGAAAGTAACTCAAGGTAACTAAGTTACTTTTAATAAGTAACTGGTAAATAACTTAGTTCTTTCGCCAAAGTAACTGGAACTTAAGTAACTTAGTTACTTTTTTTTGGAAGTAACTGTAACTGTAACTAGTTACATTTTAAAAGTAACTTGCCCAGCTCTGGTTTACTATACAATAGTTACGTAAAATTTAAAAAGAATTGAGGAAGAATGTTGTGTTGACAAAAACAGATTTTTTATTATAACGATTACGATGTTTTGAAGTGTAAAAAGAAACAAGAAGATTTCCTAAATGTTCAATTATTGTAAAAAACTGTTGGAGTTTGAAAGATTTTCCGTGTTGTTTGCTCTCGGGGATTTGAAAGAGAATATAACTTGTCATACAATCTGTTATTGTTCGACCAGTGTCCCGTTTCTGTTTATGCGGAAGGCATCCTTTACAGCTGAAAGTTTGAAGGAAAACGTCATATATCATTTTAGTTTTGAGTTATTTGAAATATTGTCCAACGATTCCCAGATACAAAAAAGCTTTTAGCAAGTCGTAGTTCATGCTTCCAGTACATTAATTGAAACACGGGAGTCGCGAGGCAACAACTAACGTAACGCGTCGCGGCTGCTTTTTGGCAGGATGAAATGATTTGTCCAGGCCCACGTGCAGCAGTCGCAGAGGAATTCCTCACTTGTTTATTTATTTTGTCCTGGCCCGAGCACCGGAATAAATAACAATTGTTAACATGGGGTAGTAAATACTTCACAGACTGAAGGACAAACGATCGGACTGGGACTGAAGGGAAGCCGAACCAGACAATCATACGTGATGCGAACGAAAACTCTACTCTTGCATTGCGTTACAGCTTGACAGCTTCGTATTCCGCGTTTTCCATATTTGAGAAGAAATGATTATAGGTTATAGCAACAATAAGTCAAAATATATAACACAATAATTTTATTACCAGTATTAAAGTACTTCATTGTATCACTGTATATCTATATCATTTATATTCTGCATTATATCATCTACGATTTTACAGATATAAAAAAATCTGTTGTGGTCAGCACAAGACCTCTCGCCATTTCCATATTAGGCTATATAAGTATTGTATTGCACTTCGCTTTCGAACCGTCGTTTTATAACAAAAAAATACAGTACTTTACCCAAATATTATTTTTTATTGTATTTAACATGTCTTCTGCACACATATAATTCTAATTATATCTATTTTTCATTGTATGAGATTCTTCCAATTCATTAACCAGATTGGCGGTATTTTTGATGGATATATGCATTTTACCTATAATTTCAAATATTTAATTAATAAAACAATAAGAAAGATTAAATATACTTCCCAGAAAAAGCTATCAGAATGTCACTAAAACTGTTGATTTTTGACACTGACATGTGTCATTTACAAACTGTTATAAGCATTGGAATTTGTCAACTGGTTTCCTTAGTGATCAAATTTAGTAGTGTCGTTTACATAGTTTTTATGAGGTACACAAGATATTGTGTACCCTCAGTAAAAGACACTAAATTTGAGAGCATAAAATCTTAATTCATAGATGCAATTCGTAGATGGCCTTGATCGGACTTCTTTCAAAAATTTTACTATGCCTGAATTCCTGAATATAAAATGCCTCTAAACACACTTGATTTTTGAGACTAACGTTTGTCAATTACAAAGATTGACATTTCTCATCCTATGGGAATCTTTTTTATTGTTTAATTTACTGGCTTTTTACCTCCCGCTACCCTAGGTAAGGGAGGTATATCATACTAAAAATCGCATATAGAGATTTTAGTGAATAAGCACGATTTGATGTCCCCAGAATCCGGTTTTAACATTTTTACAATGATGGCTGTGTGTGTACGTGAGTATGTGTGTGTGTGTGTGTGTGTGTGTGTGTGTATGTCTGTGTGGATCGTGTGAACACAATTACTCAAATACTATCAATAAAAAAATTTTGAAATATTGTATAACCATTCTATACTAATGTGCGAAAAACTCATTAGTTTTTAGTATATATGGAATAACCAGAATTATCACTTATACAAGCTTTTAACAGATTTTTTTTTTTAAATACATGGAATTTAATTCTTCAGCAACTTTTACTAATAAAAATTGAATATAATGGTACAATCTTCAATTCTACGATAATAGCATTTAGTAAATAACTTTAAATATAAAATTATAAAATAGTTTATTTTTGTACATCATCATGCCTATGCATCAAATAAAAACTATTTTAATAACAATTTTGACATATTTAAACAAATGTTACTGTCAAGAAACAATTACATTAAAATTAATAATGAAACGTGTTAAGGAGTTTGAATTGATTCTAATGAAATTAAGGTTTGTAAAAATAATATATTTTTCAACATACATAAATATTAGATGCACAGAAAGATCCGATATAAATTTGATATGTTTGCAGAAATCAAATAAGCACGTGTTACTAAAGTGTCAAATATTAGTTTACAACTACACATTAACGAAATGGATCATGTAAAGCAAAAGATATATGCAAAAAAACTTAGTATAGTTTGCAGAATATTTAGGTCGGTATTTTAATTAATAAAAATTAAAAAGCGAGAGGTATAGTGTTGACTGTTGACCACATCAGATTTTTTAATTTAGTGATCTCATCCAGGCCAAAAAGCAAATTTTTATTTATTTAATATTTTCCTTTATTTTCATGAATCCAGTATTTGTTTCTGTTCAGCCTTAAGCTGCTATGATTCTTGAATAGATTCATGGTATGTTTGGATTGGTGGAGGCTTAGTTGCTTTTCATACAGTGTTGCCATTTCTTTGATTTGTTTGTGGAAGTACATGTTTTATTCCAAGGTCTTTGTGTATTATTATTTCAATATTAACGTAGCAAGGAGCATTAATTATAATTCTAAGGGGTTTGTTTTGAAATCTCTGAACGGTGTTAATGTTAGGTCTTTTTGCGCAGTTTCCGAGTTCTGAACCTTTCATTTTAATTGGAATGAGGGTGACTTCATATACCAATATCTTATTTTCTGTGGTTAGTTAACAGTTTCATGTCAGCAGCCAGTATATTTATCCTAGCTTTCTGTTTAGCTATTTTGTTTTTAACTTTGAATGTATAAGAAAATTTTTTGGTTAAAAAATTATCCAGTTGAATCCCTATATTGTTGACCACGTGTGCGAGAGTAACCGATCAAAACAAACTTACACTGATAATTATCCTAAGACAATTATCACTTATGTCACTAGGTTGCTAAGTAACAAACAGTTTTTGACGGATAATTAGAAAATATCATTCTATTATTATTACTGTAAAACGTTTGTATGATAAAACTGAATGTGTCTTGTCTGCTCATTGTGTCAATGTCAAGCTTGTTATCGTTCACTCTGAACATATTCATAGCTACTACTAACATCAAATGGGTGATTTTATAATTATAAAAATTCTGCTAAATACAAATTTTTCGTAAATTTAATTAAAATTGTAAAAAAATTCTTATCGAATACCCTTCGACCATTGATAAATACTTATAATTTTATCACAACTTCCTCAAATACGTTGCTTTTAAGTAACAACTCTCCGCCTACGGCGTCGGCCGGTAACTGTCATAAAATTATTTCGTAATTATCAATGGCAGCGGAATATTATAGATGATATCTCGTTGCTATTTCTGTTTGAAATAATTTTTGGAACTACAGTTTTCATTCTCATAAGAAAAAATCTGTTGTGGCCAGCACAAAACCTTCCGTCAATTCGATGTATTTTGTACAAATCCCATACCAAAAGGTCCTTGGAACAGATTCTATATAATGTCATGTAAAATCAAACACGAACACATACTATTTCTATCCTATAAATCCAATAAAATTATAACATAAACATACACTAAGTAAAATGCACTTGCACTTCTTCTTATTCTTCAGCTTCCCCTATTTTATTAGAGGTAGCTGTTTCCTCTTTTCTTGCACTCATTCCTGTCCAACAAATCTTCTTGACACAGGCATTCCTTTCAGTCTTCTGCGATACAGTCCTTCCATCTTCTCTTTGGCTTTTCACTGCATGTCACTTGCGAGGAGCACTATGACATACCAATTTTGTGATCCTACACTTTCCATCGCTTTCCATATTTGGTTTTGCACTTGCAACTGACATCTGTAAATTAGAATTTTTTTAATATATCAGCATCAGCTGTTTCCATCATAAATAGCAAAGCTGACTAATTTTTGAAAATTAATTTATTTATAATGCTTTAAATCTACATCTATTGAATATAAAGGAAAATGTATAATCAAACTGTATAGAGAAGAATATTTTCTTTAATATGTATAATAACAAAATGTTTTTTTAAGAAAAACTTTTAAAAACTTCAAATAAGGGTACTTCCGGTGGATCAATTATAACCAAAATCTAATCAACTCTTCGTATGGATGTACAGAAGAGGAATACGAAAGAATTATAATTTTTAGAATTGTAGTATTGGAGTTATCGTCGCAGAAAAATTTGTCACACACGGACATACATACACACACGCGGACACACACACATACAGACATCATCTTAAAAATAGTAATTTCGTATTGTAGGGACCCTAAAACGTGCTTATTCATTAAAAACTCACCACCGAATTTTTTGACCAAAGACAATACCTTCCTTACCAAAAGGTGTCGGAAGGTAATTATTTCAAACAAAAATAGCATTTATGTTAAGGGAACAGTAAGATTATTTTCTTGTGTCTTCATTTCAACAGAGCTGCGCAAATAATAGCCCGTTGACACACAATGTTATAAAACAAACAGTGAGCGATATGCCGCTTCGTTATAATTACGATATTTATAGTTTTGTTCCTGGACCCGACAGAGTCAATTTTCTTGACTATTGTGTGTTGCGAAAGTATAGCTATAACATCTGCGTAGGTGGCGGCATATTCATGTGGTAGGTTGGCTGTAAATATCATAAACAGAAAAGGCCCAATGACTCTACTTCTACATTTACATCACATATTTTT
The DNA here is from genome assembly GCA_943142095.1 of Ophonus ardosiacus. Classification (NCBI taxonomy): domain Eukaryota; kingdom Metazoa; phylum Arthropoda; class Insecta; order Coleoptera; family Carabidae; genus Ophonus; species Ophonus ardosiacus. The sequence continues at coordinate 60,030,008 of OW964824.1, forward strand.
GAGAAGTATTGGCAGCGATTATTTTACATTTTTATCTCCAAACACAGACATCATAAATATGTTAAAATCGGATTCTAGGGTTCTTAAAACACATTATTCCTATATCTTCCTTGTCTTTGATGCGGGACCTACGAAAAGCTTTACTCTTCCCTCATTATATATTTACTTTCTTGTTTTGTGATTTGAATTTCTCAGAGTGTTTCGTAGGAGTAGTATAAGCTATAAGATTTTTTACAGATTATTTTACACATTTATAAAATACAAATTTGACAAAACAGATAAAAATGATTTTTAAAAATAGCAGAACGTTAAAAGTCACAAAATAATATTTAGACGCATGAGTAATATCGAAAAGTGTTACAATCCGATTCCAGAAATAGTAAATTATACTTATTCTCCAAAATCGCGATTTGTGATATTGGGGATTTAAGCATAATTTCTGTATCTCTTATCCTTATAATGTAAGGAGGTAAAAACAATTTTGATTTTCTTCATTATATAAAGAATGTTCATTTTAAACTAACATTACACTATATCGGAAACTATAAAGCTACAACGTACTAAGAATTAGCAAATAATTTTTATTTTACAAGAATAAAGTACCTAATGTAAATTTTTTTTCGACTGGTGTTTTTCAAAATTTGTTTTTCATGTTAAACGGGGACATATTTTTTATATGCTTATTAGTTATAAATTTAAATTTGAATTGAATGATGTAATATTATTATACATTTCTGTATATAAAGATTCTTTTTGAGAAAACTGCATAAAGTTTTATACAAATTTTCTATAAATATGACTTCTGATAAGAATGATATGAATGGAATAAATGAATACTTGTAATTCTTTAAATAGAATTAAAGTGCAACGAAGGAAATAAGTGAATAAACTGACGTGAATGAAGCTAAACTTTTTATAATTTTTACTTTAATATTTAATTAGGAATGAAAATGATCTTTTTCACTGTAGATAAAATATACATATTTTTAAAATTAAATCATATATTTTAGATCTCAAATTCACATTTAAATAGAATATTATCAATTAGCGAAACAAAATATTCACTAATTTTTTTCATAGCATTTTACCAACGGTAATAATAAATCAGGATTAAATTTAGAATAACCTCCTTTTATAACACAGGAATAATTTATCACAAGATTAACCCACGATTGTATTATATAATTAAACTGAAAAATCTTTCAGATTGTTTCTAAAACTGCTGATTTTTGACACTGGGCCTCTTCTTTAACTAATGAAGCTTATCTAAAAATAACAAAATAAAGAAAAACTTATGTACTAATACAAAAAGCATGTATTCCATGGTTACTAGAGACTGGGGGATTCCACCATTTTTTTTTATAATTTCGTCTGAAAATATTAGGAAAACTAAGACTATTGATGAAAATCCGGTGAAAAAATTCCTATTAATAAGCGAGTTATGATGGTCTCCCGAATTTTGAAAAGGTTGACGTGACGTCACATTTATGTGTTTTTATATCAAACTGTTTTCATCATGGACCTAAATGTTCTTGAAATATATGCTATTTTAAGTTATATTTACTTAAAAATAAATGAATATTATAACACTGTATAAGTCTACATACTTTATAATTACATGTGTATTTAAATTATTAAGTTTAATGCAAGAAATTTATGTTAAAATAAAAACTGTTTGGAAACTGTAGTACAGGAATGTTAGCTCCTCCTTTCGAATTTGAATTTCTTAACTTCCATTGGTAGTAATCCCCACCTCCTAACACGCTATTTGTAATACATGTATAGGCGGTTTTTCGGTCGCCAATCAAAATATTATATTTAGATTTCATATTAGTGTCGAAGCGCTATAACAAAAAACCCCTTATTTCCGAAATATCTCAATTATACCATTTCATTTTTTTATTAATATTCGTTATTCAGCATATACATTCGTATTTTTTTACTATTTTCCTTTAATTCGATTGAGCTGGAATCCCTCATTCGGCCCGCTGTCATTAAAAACTATGTTACAAACATTTGAATTTCTCAACTGGTTTCCTTGGTGTAGTTTAGCCTTTACGATTTATTAAATCCAATTACAGTGTCTTTATCTCTAAATATATAGAAGATATAATAAAATTGTTAAATGTTTCAGATTTACAATTTTTTAAATTAAAAAAAATATTTAGATGAATTTGTTAAAGAAACTACTACTTCCGGTTGTCCAATTGTTACTAAAACCTTTTCAACTATTCCCATAAATGTCACTTTGAGGAATTCATAGTTAAACTGGTCTTAAATCTTATAGTTTCTGAGAAATAATCCCTCCAACATACACACACACATCCACACACACACAGAGACATCATCATAAAAATGTTAAAATCGGTTTGTAGGACCTAAAATCGTGTTTATTCACTAAAATCTAGATATCGACGGTTAACCTGCAAAACCTTGTAAGTCACTTTTAGTAAACTTTACAGGAGAGGCTAAAAACATTTAATTCTTTGTTATATATGTCTTTCAACAGATGGAGCTTAATGTCTTTTATTATGAACTAGGAGTTTTTAAACCAAACACCAGGGTTTTGTAGTTTAACCATCGATATGCGATTTTCAATATGAATCCAGTACCTCTCTTAGCGAGAAGTTAAAAATATAGAATTGACTATTCGCGAGTGAAGAAGAGGAGGAGCAACTGTATTCTTATACACTGCGGCGTTTGAAATACAAAGTAATATTAATATTATAGTTAATATTAAATAAAAATAATGTTGCTAGTATGAATAACTAGTCCATTTCATATAAAAATTATGTTCAGCATTCTCTCGAATTTTGAATTTACATGATTCGAGTCGAAGTTGAAGTTTTAGATTTTGTTATTATACTTTATTTCACGTAAGAATAGCGTTGGTTTAGTTAGGAATATATAAATTCTACCCTTTTATTGTTCATAATATAAACCTATTTCACAGAAATGAAACAAATATCACCTGTCAGTTGTCAAATAAAATCTACAGAATTAAGTGATGTTTAACCATATTTTGTTCCAATTTTATGCCGCAATTCTGACCAAATCTGTAAGACTTACAGATCTGTAAATCTGTAAAAAACTGACAATAACGCATCTATTTTTGTTGATAAATATAAATTTATGCATAAGAGTTGCAGCTTTCGTTGCGATTTTGTTCATTTTTTACTGATTTACAAATCTGTAAGAGTTACAGATTTGTTCAGAATTGCGGCATTAGATTTTGACATTACAGATAAATATATTTATTATTGACAAAGCTTGGTTTCACAAATTTAAATTATTTATTTAATGCATGTAAAACGGTCGGCTCTTAAGAGCAATCTACTATTTTTTTACGTAAAATGAAGCCTACAAATTTCACTCCACTCGTGATTTATTTGTTTTAAATAAGTGACAGAAACGATGCGTTCGCCGCTACCTGGGCTAGGACTTACTACCATGCACTAGTTCATATTTTCGCTGCTAGACGTCATATTGCTCTATTTCACTAGCGATCGGATTCGAGAGACCTTAAAATGTGTTTAACCACTAAAGGAGAGATAAATACACATCTCTTCTATTTTCATTATGTATTTTCTCTTTTCCTCTTCCTTTATTCCCAGTTCTATTTATCCTCATATTTCTCCACACCTAACTGTCCCTCGTTGTGTGGCTGTATCGTTCGACGCACCCTCCGAAATTAATCAGAATGTTTTAACTGTACCCGCATGTAGTCTGCTCTGCTTGGTATCTGGTGTGTGGAAGTTGCAGACATCACTTGGCTATCGAACGCCATTCATAAGCTTAATGTAGCCATTGTTCACCGAGACGTCGCGCATACGTTATGTGCCATTACGCGACCCATATCGGCCCAGGCAAAACTCACCGTATCGGGGATGTTTAGTCTACACCTGGACACACGATATACAAGGGGTAGATACCAAATTGGGGGTTCGATATGATGTACGATGAGGTCACTTCTTTCCATGGAATATATAACTTGCATCATTAAAATACAAAGAAAACAAATCTGTTGTGGCCACCACAAGACCTCTCGCCATTTCCTTATTAGGCTATATAAATAATGTATTGCACTTCGCTTTCGAACCGTCGTTTTTTAACAAAATATTACAGACCTTTGCCCAGATATTGTTTTTTATTGTATTTAACATGTCTTCTGCACACATATAATTCTAATTATATCTATTTTTCATTGTATGAGGAAGTTTCTATATGTCAGACATTCTTCCAATTCATTAACCAGATTGGGGGTATTTCTGATGGATATATGCATTTTACCACAATTTTACCTATAATTTCAAATATTTAATTAATAACACAATAAGAAAGATTAAATATACTTCCCAGAAAAAGCTATCAGAATGTCACTAAAACTATTGATTTTTGACACTGACATCTGTCATTTACAAACTATGTTATAAACAATGGAATTTGTCAACTGGTTTCCTTAGTGCCTTAGCCTCTGCAACTATACAAGATATAATAAAAATTTTAAGTGTATTAGATGGAGAATTTTATGTTCTTCAATATTTAATAAAAAAAAAACTCCCAAAAAATTATAATTAGAAGAATTTTTCTAAGAAACTACTACTTTCAGTTGTTCAATTGTTACCAAAACTTTTTCAGCTCTTCCCAGGAATATCAGATTGAGGAATCCATAGTTAAACCATTCTTAAGTTTCATAGTTTTTGAGGAATCGTGTCTACAACATCCAGACATACACACATAGACACATGCACACATCCACACACACACAGACATCATTTTAAAAATGTTATAATCGGATTGTAAGGACCTTAAATCGTGCTTATTCACTAAAATCTGGATATGCGAATTTTAGCATGAATCCAATACCTCTCTTAGCGAGAGGTAAAAAAAATCTGTTGTGGTTAGCACAATACCTCTCGCCTTTTCCATATTAGGCTATACCTATAAGTATTGTATTTAACATTTCTGATACACATAAACAGACGCCAAATATTTCCAATTTTAAATGGCACAAAAGTGACCCCTGTGGTGCACTCTCCACGCCAGCAATGAGTGCCCGTGAGGTGACGCCTGGTAAGCGCCCACACGGTAAAATATATCGTCATCATTACCAATATCTACATGTGTTGTAGATACTGTCACACCCCGAAATGGGTAATATGCCGTGGTGATATATTTATTTATTTATTTTATACACATAAAAAATTCTAATTGCATCATTTTTTATTTTTCATTTCATTATGTGAGCAAGTATTACTAGCAAGTTTATATCTGGACCCATTTTTGAATTATTGCCCCAAAAATCAATATACCCACATTTAGATAAAAACTTTAAAATTTTCAAAAATCTAATTTTTATGTAACTATATACTTCTCAATGCGCTGATTCCAAATTTTGAAACCGCAGGTCGATATCTCTTTTCGTTCTCGAGATATTTAGATTAAAAGTTTTGCTCAAAACTGTCCATTTTTGGGTAATAACCCAAAAATGGGTCGAGTTATGAATTCGGCGACAACACCATTCGATTCTACGGGCGAAATTACATAAGTGCACCAATTTTCAGAATTTTTGTCCAATCGGTTCATTTTTTATGAATAAAAGTTTGAAAACCCCTAAAAATGGCCAAAATCTGAAAAAATCGTAAGGGGTATACCTTAGATTTTTGCGATTTTTGGCCATTTTCAGTTATATTGCTTTGTAGATTGTATGCGGTATTCAAAAATTCTGAAAATTCGCGTACTTATGTAATTTTGCCCGTAGAATCGAATGATGTTGTCGCCAAATTCATATCTCGACCCATTTTTGGGTTATTACCCAAAAATGGGCAGTTTTGAGCAAAACTTTGAATCTAAATATCTCGAGAACGAAAAGAGATATCGACCTGCGGTTTCAAAATTTGGAATCAGCGCATTGAGAAGTATATAGTTACATAAAAATTAGATTTTTGAAAATTTTAAAGTTTTTATCTAAATGTGGGTATATTGATTTTTGGGGCAATAATTCAAAAATGGGTAGAGATATAAACTTGCTAATAATATTATTTGATTGTAAAGAGAATGTTACGCAAGTGTACGCATTTTTAGAGTATTTATATATGAGTATACATAATGTATATTCATGTTATAATTTTATTGGATTTATAGAATCTTTTCCAAGAAACTTTCTGTATGGGATTTGTAAAAAAATATTCATTATGTTCGTGTTACAATTTTACTGGATATATAGAATCTTTTCCAATGAACTTTTGATGTGGGATTTGTACAAAATACATTAAATTAACGAAATATCTTGTGCTGGCCACAACTGATTTTTACTTATTTGCTTAGATCAGATTTGAGCGTTTACTCGGCACGTTTACAAATGACGCAATTTTATTTAGTCATTAAAAATTACTTGTTTGACATTTGAATGGACTGCTAGACTAAATTTATTTTAAAAATTTAGCAGTGCAGACACTCAGATTTTATTTTTTTCTGTGTGAACCGTAACAAATATCACAAATTATACAGAAAGATAAAAGTTTACTATTGAATCTATCTCTCTGAAGAAAAATAATTTCACGTTTTCGGCATTGCCATTAAAAAGTTACGGTCTAAATAATGTTGGGACACCTAAGTTTCATACACTAAAAATCGAATAAAGCGTCCGATTATTATAAGCAAAATTAATTTTTTTTCGAAGAACTTTGAAGCAGAATTCTGGCTAAATGGTACACTTTCCGGTAGAAGCAAGTTTGGTTAAATCGTCTTATTTTAGCCTCAGGAATCTGTGGTTTAGCCATGTCCCCTTATTTAAGAGACAGCCTGTATATATAGGTGATTAGATTTTGGTTATAATTGATCCACCGCAAGTACCCGTATTTGAAGTTTTTAACAGTTTTTCTTAAAAAATGCAGTTAAATATTATTTTTTGACATTTTATGTTATTATAAATATTTAAAAAAAATGCTCTTCTCTATACGGTTTGATTGTACACAAAATTCTATTTATTGGAACAACAAATTATAGTTTGTTTACAAACGACCAACCGGAAGTGATACTTTACTTAAAGCTCATTGCTATTTTAAACATTGAATTTGCGGAAGGTCATATGTTGGCCACATCAGATTTTATTAGGCAGCAACCCGACCACTATAAATTCCCACGAGCCGCCACTGTATCTTACATAAGCACTTTGACACAAATATGCTGTCATTACCAAAATCTATGTTAACTGCTAAGCAACTTATAACACTTGGCAGTGGATAAAAAATTGTGATACATTTCTTTGTGAAATGATTCTTCTAATTCTGCGTTCTGTTTCTTTTTGTTGCGATTGCCACTTTGTTGCAAAACTTAAACAAAATACTTTTGTGAGTGATGCTTTGCGTTGAAGTGCAGAGCGGAGGAATTTTACTCGGTCGTCTTTTTGCTCCATAAATCTGGCGTTAGTTAGATGTTGGCATCACGCAACAGTGGGTGTTGTATGTCTGAGACGTGATGCAAGGACAAGGCTGTTCGGTGCTGCAGAGTTCGTGCTTTCCGTCTAATGATCTCTACATTTTCCAGCGAATAAAAAACGAATTCGCCGCATCCGGTTATGAAGCCGGAGTCAAGAATAAATCAACAGGGCAATAAGCCAAACAGCGTCAAGGGTGAAGGCGAAGGTCGAGGGTCGCGGCATATGTACTGTGATTTGAAGGGGATGGTTTATCTAAGGAACACACAACACGCCCTACGTCGAAGGGAGACTGATGTGCAACACTTACAAGCACTCCCCTCAAATTTTTGTATATTTGTTTTCCTAACATGACAGCTCCACTCAATATCGAAGTATATAACAGCAGACATTACTTATCATTTAGCCCTTCACTTAGATTGGAAAACTATAGTCTAGTTTTGCTCCATCTTAAATATGAACCCTATGTATTTTGCCATCGGTAATTAGCTAATTATGTATTGTCGAACTTCCATTGCAATAGAGTGAAGAAGCCTGTAATTGATTCCTTGAAGAGTAAAATGTTACTGTTAAAAATCAACAGTTTTAGTGACATTCTGAAAGCTTTTTCTGGGAAATAGATGTAATCTTTCTTATTGTTTTATTAATTAAATATTTAAAATTGTAGGTAAAATGCATATATCCATCAGAAATACCGCGAATCTTATTAATGAATTAGAAGAAACTCTGACATTTAGGAACTTTCTCATACAATGAAAAATAGATATAATGAGAATTATATGTGTGCAGAAGACAAGTTAAACAAAATAAAAAACAATATTTGGGTAAAGTTCTGAATTTTTTGTTATAAAACGACGGTTCGATGGCGAAGTGCAATACAATACTTAAAATCAGCTCCGGTGGCTCAATTTTTGTTCATTTTTACCTCTCGCTAAGAGAATAAGAACGACTTAAGGTCCCTATAATCCGATTTTAACATTTTTAAAATAATGTTTGTGTGTGTGTGTGTGTGTGTGTGCGTGAGTGTGTGAGTGTGTGTGTGTGAGTGTGTGTGTGTCTGGATGTTGTAGGGACGATTCCTCAAAAACTATAAGACTTAAGAACTGCTTAACTATGGATTCCTCAATCTGACATTCCTGGGAAGAGCTGAAAAGGTTTTGGTAACAATTGAACAATCGGAAGTAGTAGTTTCTTAGAAAAATTCTTCTAAATATAATTTTTTGGAAATTTTTGTTATTAGATATTAAAGAACAAAATTCTCTATCTAATTCACTTAAAATTTTTATTATATCTTGCATAGATTTAGAGATAAAGACACTATAATATGTAGAGTAATCTAATTGTAGAGGCTAAGGCACTAAGGAAACCAGTTGACACATTCCAATTTTTATAACATAGTTTGTAAATGACACATGTCAGTGTCAAAAATCAACAGTTTTAGTGCATTCTGATAGCTTTTTCTGGGAAGTATATTTAATCTTTCTTATTGTTTTATTAATTAAATATTTGAAATTATAGGTAAAATGCATATATCCATCAGAAATACCGCCAATCTGGTTAATGAAATGGAAGAATCTCCACATAGGAACTTCCTCATACAATGAAATATATATATATATAGTTAGAATTATACGTGTGCAGAAGATATGTTACATACAATAAAAAACAATATTTGGGTAAAATTCTGTAATTTTTTGTTAAAAACGACGGTTCGAAAGCGAAGTGCAATACATTACTTATATAGCCTAATATGGAAATGGCAAGAGGTTTTGTGCTGGCCACAACAGATTTTTTAATAAGAAATGAGTAAGGTAATAGTGACTACACATAATTTTGGACAAATTAATAAAACAATGTTTTGGAATAATGATTAATTAATTAGTTACAGCTGATGAAAAAAGGAGTGGGGTACAAATGAACCCCGTCAGTAGTCTAAAGGATAAAATAAAAAAATATTTTAGAACTTTGAAGCAGAATATAGGCTATGGCTGACCAGCTGACATTTCAACTTTGAATAAGTTTAGTTAAATCGGCTTATCTTAGGCCCAGGAATATGTGGTTAGGTTATGTTCACGTATATTAGAGACATCCCTTAATCCCTTGTATAAATAATTTAGTATAGAGGTTAATAAAAGAGGTTAAGTTTAAATGACTAAACTTCATAATAGAAAATTTATTTGTGTGGATATAAACAAACCTGATCACTAAACAATCAAAATTGTAAGGGGAAATTTTGATTTACTCTTTTTGGTTTCGAAATGGAGTACAATGGAGCTGAATGATTTAAAATGAAAAGTATTCGTAAGGAAGCAATTTCAATCTGTTCGTGTATGTAGAGATGTGAAGTTTGAGTATACGGAGTCCTGTGTAAGTTGTGTGAAGTGGCTGTGTTTGCCACTTAACGTGATGAAAATTTAGCGACAATGCTCGGCTATAATGGAATTAATTTGGGCTGCATAATTAATTTTACAATACGAGCCCGAATTTATGACTGGGAGTGATCTATATTCCGCTCGCAGCACTCGGCGCTAATCAGCAAATTGGATTTGAATGGCGACGCGTTAGATATCTACCTGTGTAGGCGCAGATGACCAGCCAGCATCCTTGGGGAGCCAGCGAAGCAAGCGGCCTGGAATAATCACATTGCCACCCAATACAAACGAACCTATTTTTCCAACAAAACAAACATATGCCTTCGTTCCTAACTTCGTATTAAAGCCACTCTCAAACGATCATATTTTTTTTGTTGTGTGTGTGTGGATGTGTGTATATGTGTATGTGTGTATGTATGGCTGGATATTGGAGGGACGATTCCTCAAAAACTATAAGACTTAAGACCTGTTTAACTATGAATTCCTAAATCTGACATTCCTGGAATGAGCTGAAAAGATTTTGGTAACAATTGGACAACCGGAAGTAGTATATTGAACATTTTTATTATATCTTCTATACAGGGTGTAAATTTTAAAACGGGTCATAGGGCTATAACATGGAAAATCAGTTTTTTAGACTCCAAAAGTTTCTGTATTAATTTATTGAAAAAAGAATCAGTGCATATTATAAAGGAAAAAATTACGAATTACCAAACACATTACATTTTTGTTTCATATGAAGCCAGAAAATAAATTTAAAAATTTGCACAATTAAGAAAAAATATTATTAGCCTTGAAACTGACAGAAACAAAACAAAACTATTTTTGACTTAAGAGACTGTCATTGATAAACGTTTTTTGGGCATTATTTGTTAAATTATTATTATTTTCGTTTTATTAACAAGAAATCATGGATAATTTGTCTCATGAAGAAAAATTACAAATTATTTTTCCCTTATAGTTTGCAGTTTTTCTCGTTTTTTATAACTTAATTACATGAAGATCATCTTTAATTTGAAAATACCTATTACGATAAATATAATTGTTTCTAAAATAAATATCCTAGTGTTTTCTTTATTTTACGGTATTTTATATTAGTTAATAAATTAATAACTTTAATCTTTAATTGTCCCCTATCATGTTATTAAAAGATGACAATGTTTTGTTGTTTATATGAAACAGAAATGTAATGTGTTTGGTATTACAAAAATGGTAATATAATATGTACTAAATCTTTTGTCAATAAATTAAAATAGAAACTTTTGGCGTCTAAAAAACTGTTTTTCCATGTTAAAGCCCTATGACCCGTTTTAAAATTTACATCCTGTAGATTTAGAGATAGAGAGTTATAAATATATAAAATATTTCATCAAATAGCCCATGGAAATCAGTTGAAAAATTAAAATGTTTGTAAATGACATAAATGTCAGTGTCAAAAATCCAGAGACATTACAGAAGGCTTTTTCTGGGAAGTCCATTTAATATTTCTTATTTTGTCAATAATTTAATATTTAAAATTATAGATATAGCTGCCGCACGTTAAATTAACTCTCTTCTTGAACGCGGAAAACCTAAAATTCGTACTTGGACAAATCGAGATGTAATAGTAATTATAATATGCTATTTTTATAACAAGGAAAAGACTCCGTCTTCATCTAAAGTTGGTATAAACAGAAACGGGAATCATTTGTAAGCCAAAGTATGTACAGTAACAGATCAACTAAACACGCGCTTGCTATGCATATATTTCATCATATACCTTTCAGAAATCCCGCCAATCTAGCCAATGAATTGGAAGAATCTCGAACATTTAGAAGAGTAGGAGGAAACTTTATCATAGGATGAATTGAAAAATAAAGAATAGATGCAATTAAAATATTTTGTGTTCCAGAAATGTTAAATACAATATTTATAGCCTAATATGAAATTGGCGAGAGGTATTGTGCTGGCCACAACAGATTTTTTTCTTGTTTGTATCTCTCTCTTGCATATGACGTCATTTCTGTGTCTATTAGAATTCAGTGTTTCAGCGTTACTATAAGAATCTGAACTATCGACATGTTTGTGAACTATGACAACTACGAAATAAATACTATATTTTCGTCACTGTCCATTTCTACTTAAATCATATTCTATACTCACCTTATTTATATGTATGTCATATAAAGAATAAATAAAAGTGAGGTAAATTTCAAAGAAATTACCGAATTCTTCTGCTTGGTTAGAAGTGCTATCTTTGGCATTTATTATAAACCACAGATTTTGTGTTTGAGTTACATTTAACGTTACTTCATTATAAATAGTCTAATGCCCGGTTGCACCGACGTTTCTTAAATTTACACTTAATAAAACTGAACTTACATTAAGTATCACTTAATTTGTATATACTGTTGCACACATATTGTTTTTAATAACCTTAAGTAAGTGTAGTTTATATATTTTTAAGCTGTTTAAATTGTACTTTTAGTAACAAGAAAAATAAAATTCAGGGATTTTTCATAGTTGATTTTGTTTGTGTCAAAGTTTAGAGGTTATATTGGTAAGTTAGATTCAAATAGAATTATAGTTTTTAAAATTGAAGTGTTATTAATATGATCATTGTGTTTAGCAAAAATGGCATCAGACGAAAAAAGATAGCGAACACGAAGTGCTAACTAATTAAATTAATAAGTAAAACCTTGAAAGAAAAATGTATGCAATACTTACATGCCGTTATAAAATTCAATATATTTCCTATTAAAATCAGGAATTCCAATATTGTATATTTGGTTAATCGAAACCGTTGAAAAAAGCATGATCAGAAAGAGTATGAAAATGATCAGATCTGTCGTACATTTGCCTTGGTATTCCGTATAAAATTAAATCCAACGCATCTAAATCGTCATCGTCGTCAATAAAATCAATAACTTAATAGAAATTAAAAACCTCTGCATTCAATATAACCTCACTACTTACTTAACTGCAAGATAAACTGTCAATTTCGGAGGCTTAAATGTATGGAAGCCTTAAGATATTTATGGAGAGTTTAGTGCACGGTGCACCGAAATAAAACTAAACTTAAGGCTAAACTAAACTTAAATTCTTAAGTGGTATCGGTGCAACTGGGCGCAAGTCCTTTATAGTTATTGAGATTCCTATGTTGAACATGTTACCCTGGATAGACTGTATTTCATACACGTATACATGTTTAAAATACCATGATGGCGAAATATTCGAATGAGGTCTCATTAACATTATTATGATTGTTTTTGAAATTTTAATTTAAATATGTGTGTGGTAATGCGTGGATATATCAAAGCGAATGCACGCAACGCAAAACGAAGGGTGAAATGATATATTTATGTTATTAATTTTGCGATTAAAATTGCAAATATTTATCCTCGCTTAAATGAATTTGTATTTTTGTAACATTTGACACGTAGTATTTAATTTAGGATAATAAATTTGATTCTGTGATATTTTTCCAGCATGTGACTGAAAGTGTAATCAAAATGACTATGAATAATGTCTCAAATGAAATTTGATTAATGATTCGCGAAAAATGACACAGGTCCCTCGTTAATAATCAGCTTAACAAACTCCAAACTTCAAAAACGATAGCAGAGGCAAGTCTAAGGTCCGCATTTGTCAAAATACACGCCGAATATAAAAAATCTGATGTGGCCAGCACATAACCTCCCGCTGGGTATTTAACCACGCAGAATAAGAAAGCAACCATTATGTTCAAATATTTTTGCATTCACACATAACAATTTTTATTTTACATTTAACAAATATATCATACACAAAATAAATTTCACAAATATTGACAAAAATAATAGAAACACTTAACAAAAATCAAAATAGTACTTGCATCTTGACACAAAGTCTTTTCAAATCCGTATTCTGGAAGCCAATGAAGCAAATCAATAGTAATTCTAATATTTATGTACGATTGAAAATATATTATTTTTACTAACCTTAATTTTATTAGATTCAAATACATGTATTATTACTACATTCTCCTTAACACGGTTTCACTATTAATTTTAATGTAATTGCAACCTGGCAGTGTCATTTGTTTAAATATGTCAAAATTGTTATTAAAATATTGTTTTTGTTTGAGGCATAGGCAAAATGATATATGAAAATAAATTATATTATTAATTTATATTTAAAGTTATTTAGAGTTATTTACTAAATGCTATTATCGTAGAATTGAAGATTGTACCATTATATTTCATTATTATTAGTAAAAGTTGCTGAAAAATTATATTCAACGATTTTTTTTCAAGAAAAACTGTTAAAAACTTGTACAAGTGATACTTCCGGTTATCCGATATACACTGAAAACTAATCACCTCTTCTCATATTAGTGTAGAATGGATATACAAAATTTCAAAATTTTCTGATTGATAGTATTTGAGTAATCGTGTCCACCAGATCCACGCATCCACACACACACACACACACACACACACACACACACACACATATATATATATATATATATATACACACATACACATACATACATACCCACAGACATCATTGTAAAAATGTTAAAATCGGGTTCTGGGGACATCAAAACGTGCTTATTCACTAAAATCTCTATATGTGATTTTTAGCACGATCCCTATACCTCCCTTACCTAGGGTAGCGGGAGGTAAAAATCTGTCGCCTCCTCGAGGTATTTAACCTCGAGAAAACCAACAGATGAAATAATTCAAAAGATAATTAAAAACATTTAATTGGTCCGTTCAGCATTTGATCTCTACAGATAGATTATTTATATTTGAGAAAAAATTGTTTCATTTTATCAGAGAAAAGTAATTACCGAAGCAGTTCAAGCATTGCAAAATACCGCAGTTCATAATTTTTCAACTTTGTTGATATTAAACGAAAACGTTTTTTCTTCTACTCATTTCATTTTTACAATTATCATTCGAGCGTGATTAACAGATATTGAAATGTTGCACGTTCCTATTCCCACGGCGCTTCCATGTAAATGAAAGAATTACCACAAAAAGTACTGCGCAGTTTAATGAAAATAATATCACTTTAAATAGAAAACACCGTGATGTATCGCCAGAAGAAACCCCGATAGAAAAACCAGAAAACATAAAGTGCCTTTTCTTGTAGCGGAAACAAAAAATTAATTAGCTTTTACACTTCTGCACAACAGCAGAACAATGATACATACGCAACATGTTGGGGAAATACAATAGCAGTATTATCGTCTTCGTCACCAATAACACTAAAACCACCCGATCATTATTTCTAACAGTTGTATTTGACAAATTTTGTATGTTCAGTACCTAACTGAGACTGTATCCGATGTTGCACTTTTATCACCCTAATAACTAAATTCTAAATTTATATGCGCTAAATCTAGTGATTATTTAGGATTTTAGGACTTAGATTTTAGGGTTTTGCAAGAGCACACTATGCCTTGAAGTTGACGCGCACTAATTAAACAAATCATGTTCGTTGCTATAATTTGTACAAATTTACTGTCAAATAATAGCTTCTTAGCTTCTATTTTATGAAATATAATATTAACATTTACTCTCAAGCATCAAATTATGTAAGTCGAATTGTATTATTCAATTTTGTTGTTCTAAAGTGTTGTCATGCAAACCAATGTATACAGGATGTTATGTAAGTAAGTGATCAACGCTTAACCAATGGTAGAACTGACCTCAAAGATAGTAAATCTGGCAATAAAACATACTTTCTACAAGAACTAGAAGCCTTTAAAACTAACCAATCACGTCATAGTTCAAAACTTTATAAAAAAGTAAAAATCAATGTGTTCTCTGGAAAAAATATTGATTGTCAAGTAATAAGACTTTGACTAAAGAATTTCGCAAATTAATAATTAAATCATATGAAAATGGTGCTTTGCGGAATAAAATGTCGAAGAACTTTAATTTGCATAAATCTACAATAGCACGAATAATAATCCATTTTCGAAGGAAGGGTAATATTGAGCCTTCTACAATTTCTAGTAAACAAAAAAAAAAAACATCAAACCGAAGCGACAGAATGATAAAACACATATCATTAAAAAACCGTTGTTATCATCAAAGAAAATTTTAGGCTTTCTACTAAGTAATGTTAAAGATAAAATATCTTCAAGGCAGGGAAGAAGAATATTAGTTGCCGGAAAACTTTATAGTCGTCGGCCTGCAAAGAAACCACTTCTTTCGAAGAAGAACGTGAAGGCCCGATTATTTTTTTGTAGAAAATCATGTAAACTGGACAACTGACATGTGTAAAAGAGTATTATTTAGTGATGAACTAAGATTAATTGATAGAAATGTAATAACAAAATTACTTGAATTCATGATGAAACGAGAAGTAGTAATAAATTCTCGTGGTTCCGGTTATTACACTAAATATTAGAAAATTTAGTTTTTATATCAATTTTATAAAAGTTGCTATTTTTATTTTTATGTCCAAATAAAAAATATTTTTTTGCACATAAATCAATTTGTAAGAATAAAAGAAGTATTTCGAACTTTCATTGTCTTTATTTTTTTTGAGTTACACAAAGTTTCGATTGATAAAATCTCCAATTGTTATCAAGGGAATCAATTTTTGTTAATATAATGCAAATTATTTTAATGTAAATTAAACTTGGTTCATGACACTAATACTGCAGTAATTTATTTCTGAAATCCCAGTTTTTACATTAGAGCAATTGAATTTTTTTTAAGTTGCTATCTTTATGGCCAATACTGTATGTTATTTAACTGTAGCTTATATGAGGGCAAAGTTGTTTTAATTTGTTGCCTCTTGTAAGTTAAATAATACAGTTATAAAGTTTGTGCAGATTTTTTTGTTAGCGCGTTCTTAGTTTTCAAGGTAGGTAAAACTGGTTGTGGTATGAGGTGTAAAAAATGAATAAAAATCGCGTTGCAAATTGCCGTTAGGCCTGGGAAAGACCTCGGCTCCGCTACCAGTTGATCGATAACACAACTTGTGTGAAAATGTATATATGTATAACGTATCAACAAGGGTGCGAAGGCGAAGCGAACACACTATGCTCACTGCAAGATTGAAAGATACACATTCAAGTTTACTCAACATCGAATGAAAAAAGTTTTATCTTATATCTGAATTGGAAATTTAAATAGCGTTTTCTCGTACGTACAGGGCCCTAAAAGCCCTCAGCTATTAGTTCGGATATGCTGTGTCAAAAATGTTACAGTACCAGCTCTCACCTTCCCCTAAAGTGGGTAAGTCTACGCCGCGCCAAAGCTTTAGCTTTACCAATACTCAAATTTACATCAACCCGATAAAAAGTTACATATCATGCAGACGCCTTAGCCCTATACGAAAACATCAACATTCAAAACATACCAACTTTCTTTCTTTGTATTCTAATGATGCGAGTTATTTTCCATCGAAAGAAGTGTTCTTATATATCATATCGAATCCCCAAACAGAGAGGCTACGCATAAATGGGAAAAACATTTTACAAAATGCAACAGAGCAACTGGGGTACACGAGACTCGCTCTAGAATTATTGAAAATAAGAAAATAAGGCAGGCCGTGGAAAACAAAATTTGCACTAATACTTTAATGGCCGTTTGCACCAATTTCCCTTAAATATTCGGCTTAGTAAAGGGGTACTTAATTTCTAAGGTATCCTTAAGCTTAGTTCGTTTGTACGGTTGCAGTTTGACCGTCGCTTAGCTAAGTGTCACTTAGGAGAAATTCTAGTGTTTTTTATGTTTATGTTACATGAAAAACTGACACAATAACTTGGAAGGACAAAGAATCTGCATGGATTCAAATAACAAATAAATTTAATTCGTCAAATTATATCAAAAGAACCACACATAAAATACTTATACAATGCTTCTTATTAAGTCTAGTATGGTATTTTTTGTTAGACGAAAACTTTTAAAAAAATTTAGTTCTTCAAATGAGTAAAAATAATTAGCTCTCTCATAAATTTGTCGTGGAATTCGATTTTGCACAAATTCTAACATCTCTAACTCCAAAACATCATCTTCTATAATATTTAGCTCTAATTCCATTTTATAAATTAATATCAACCAGCTATCAAAAACACAAATGTCAAGTGATATTTGTAGAATAATTGCGATCATGTCCATCTTTGAATTAAGTGGTCCTTAAGGGGAAAACAAACTTGCGTTTAACTTAAGGATACCTATTTGTAAGTTAAGGTACCTTTAACAATAATTGGTGCAACGAATTTTTATTCTTAACTTAATATTCAAGGGAAACTGGTACGAATGGGAATTGGCCATAAATAATTAATTATCTTTCATTTGGAATGATGTTGCGAAAATTAACTTATTAGAATTTATTATAAACATAGAAATGGCCTTAAAGGATCAAGGAGAATTTAAATAAACAAAGGAAGAAATTATGAAAAATTCAATGACACCGCAGGAATTTGAACCTCGGACCTCCTTATACCTAGTGAGGCGCTCTAACCAACTGAGCTACGGAGTCCTTTCCTTTCCCATTGAAGTTAATGAATCTTCCACAATTTCATTTTACAATTAGGATAATGTGGTCACATACGAAAATTGTAAAAAGTATTGTGCACGAATCATTGGCTTCTATGGGAAGTGACTCCATGGCTTAATTGATATAAAGAGGTCCGGGGTGTCATTGAATTTTTCCTAATTTCTTCCTTCATTTATTTCAATTCTCCTTGATCCTTTAAGGCCATTTCTATGATTATAAACTTCAGGTAGGATCACAATTAATTATTACTATTTATTAGAATTTAATAAATCCAGTTTGAAAGTATCTAACTCTAACAATTATGCTCAATCAGCCCGATTCACAAAAAAGTTTAAGCTAATCCTCATTTTTGGATTAGCGAATTCTACTCTAATTTTGACAGTTTATATCTTAAAATATAGTCCAATCTATTCCTAGTATCTACCTTTATTGGTAATATCATGAAAATTAAATATTAAATACCGGAAAAGAATAGAATTCACTAATCCAATAATGAGGATTAGCTTAAACATTTTTGTGAATCGGGCTGAATATTATTAAATTACTTACCTTATTTGAATTGATGAATTAACTATATTTATTAATTTTTGAGAACAAAAATTTCTTCTTAGGATTTAACTATAAGTTGACAGTTAACATCTGTAATTTAAAGTTAACCTTTGTGCGATAAAAGCTTCGCATGTTTTAATTGATACTTAAAAGATATGTACCAATTAAATTATTTAACCTTGCATTGATAAACCAGCCTTAAATAACAAAAAATATTATTCTTGCATCTACATTTTACTAAACTCCGTTTACTTCTTGTCGGTCGGTGCTGTCATTTTTTGCTTGACCTGCTGTACTTAATTTTTAACTTAATCAAACAAAGATTATCAAAATCGGTTCGGTAGAAGTTCATAGCCCTAAAGAAAAAGCTTATTATACCGTGAGTATTTTTTAACGTGAAACATTAGTGACAGGCATCAATTTTTTTTCAGCAATTCTGACAGGTGGCGAAACTGAAACTTATATTCCTTGTTTCAACGTACTTGCTCGTCAAGAGAGTCATGCATGAAGTTTTAGAAGTACGGCACTGGTAAATGCAATTAAGTTGGATGGAGAGAATATAGTTACAGCTAAATAGTACACTGAAAAATGTTTGCCGGGAGAGCTCAGTAGAGTTCCAGAGACAGAAATTATGTTACATCATGATAATGCGTCTTCCCATAGGACAACTTCAACTCTTTAGCTTACCCACTTAATTTGGCAATGTGCGACTTTTGGTTTTTTTTTAAGGGTATTGCTGTTAACGGGAACTACCTTGAATATATTTCAAATAAAATTCTAAAAATATGAACCATATATCTTATTTTCTAATGTCGTAATGTGACTAAGATAGACGATTTGA
Source organism: Ophonus ardosiacus (assembly GCA_943142095.1). Taxonomy (NCBI): domain Eukaryota; kingdom Metazoa; phylum Arthropoda; class Insecta; order Coleoptera; family Carabidae; genus Ophonus; species Ophonus ardosiacus. The sequence continues at coordinate 60,049,698 of OW964824.1, forward strand.
ATTAACAAAAGATATAAACTAAAACAAACGACGTCAATACCATAATACTATATGAAAGCACATCTGAAGTGGCGTAGAATTCTTGAAAAGACACAAAAGTCCTATCACGTCTTTAGTACGGACTCAACGGTCGGCTCTATATATATATATAGAGGTTATGGTACTCGTCACTGGTCCGAATAGTTAAGGAAAAAACTTTTCGTGGGTGTGCAGTGTTTTTATTGGGCTAAATAATTTTAGTTGATTCTTTTTAAATCAGCCAAGCTTTCGGCTAATGATTTAAGGCTTCATCAGGACTGTTTTAGTTGAAGTTACGATAAAAGATGTACTCATATACAAAAACATGACAATATTAACCAATTGTTATTTGTAGTTTACAGGTTTAAATAATGTTAAAAGTTACTTTATAAAAATTGTCACATATTACAAACATATTGTCGTTGACAAGTTAAAATAGTTAACTATTTTCATATCATATTTTTTTACCCACATTGGCATTGTTATAAACATTTAAACAAATTAATTTAGATTTCGTTAAATGCTTTATTACAGCACTGGGTGCTGTTATGAATATTACCGCACTATTTTCTTCTAAAACAAAGAATTATACAAATTGAAGTAGAATTTCTGATTCAGTAATTTTTAAAAATATTTTTGCCCAAAAACTAGATAAAATATTGAACAATACACGTTTGATTATAGCCAAACAAAACTTGTCTGATTGCTGCAGAACTTGGCTCACCGGCTCGTTCTGGCACTCAAAATAGTTTCGTTAAACATGCCATAATCAAACTAATATCATTAATATCAATAAAGATGTCTGATCAAGGTTATAAACGAATTAACAAGTTTACATACATGTATCACTCTTATTTTTGCTCTGAAAATAAGGTTGCGAGATGAGAATGAATATACCAAACTTGTATGTCACAAATTCGTATTGTTTCGACCAAGTTACGACACGCCATTTTAAAACGTGCTCGTTGTCGTCAATAAGTAACGTAAGTTCATTTATTATTTACTCAAGTACTAGCAACCATAAATCTACAGCCACAGAACATAAATGAACAATGTCCAATAGGAAATAGTAAACTTGATAAACTACCAGCATGGATAAAAATAATGGCTTTATATTTAAAGTATAAATAAATCGTCTCTTCTTAGCTTATATTAATTTGAATAGCGAGCCAATTAAATGTAATTCTACTACTAAAATTTTGGTAATCACTAAAAACAAAAGCTCTGTGTTAATAAGCTCAAATGATGCCAATACAAACTGATAAAAATAGAACATCTTTCTACAAGATGTATACGATTGGTTTACGGGGTGGGTAAATAAGATCACATAAGCGAATTTCAAGAGCTACCTATATATCCTCTATTGAAAATCTTTACCTAGTGCATAAAGTTTTACTAAACAGTTCACCGTCTTATTTATTTGTTAAATTAAACAAAAAAAAATCTGTTGTGGCCAGCACAAGACCTTCCGTCAATTCCATGTATTTTGTACAAATCCCATACCAAAAGGTCCTTGGAACAGATTCTATATAATATCATGTAAAATCGAACACGAACACATACTATTTTTTACAAATTCCATACCAAAAGTTCATTTGAAAAGGTTCTATAAATCCAATAAAATTATAACATAAACTACACTAAGTAATGTCCTTCCATCTTCTCTTTGGCCTTTCCCTGCGTGTCACTTACGAGCAACACTATGACATACCAATTTTAGATCCTATACTTTTTTCCATATTTGGTTTTGCACTTGCAACTGACATCTGTCAATTAAATTTTTTTGAATAATTATGTCAGCTGTTTCCATGATAAATGGCAAAGCTGACTAATTTTTCAAAAATTAATTTCTTTATAATGCTTTAACTCTACATCTATTGAATATGAAGGAAAATGAATAATCAAACCATATAGAGAAGAGTATTTTCTTTAATAAATATAATAACAAAATGTCAAAAAATAATATTTAACTGCGTTTTTTTAAGAAAAACTGTTAAAAACTTCAAATAAGGGTACTTCCGGTGGATCAATTATAACCAAAATCTAATCAACTCTTCATATGAATGTACAGAAGAGGAATACGAAAGAATTATAATTTTTAGAATTATAGTATTGGAGTTATCGTCGGAGAAAAATTTGTCACACACGGACACACATACACACACACGGACACACACACACACACACACACACACACACACACACACACACACACACACATACATACAGACATCATCTTAAAAATAGTAAATTCGTATTGTAGGGACCCTAAAACGTGCTTATTCATTAAAAACTCACCACCGAATTTTTTGACCAAAGACAATACCTTCCTTACCTAAAGGTGACGGAAGGTAAATATATAATTATATTTTTCATTTTAATATAATATTAAAATGAATAATAAGTTTCACCAAGAGCTGAAATAATTAAAGAAATTATAATTATATTCTTCGAATTAAGAACTCGTACATTTTTTAGAAAATTTAAGAATTCTATCTAGCACCAATGCTCTCTATAACGACATTCTGATCTATTAAAAATATTTAAAAAAAACACATTTATTACTTAACATAGTTCATTTGATTGTATTGATATTATTTTTTTCTGATTGAAATGCCTAATTCCTATTATATTTTAATCTTTGTAAAAAAAATCATTTCCTTTTTTTACCTTCCGTCACCTTTAGGTGAGGAAGGTATTGTCTTTGGTCAAAAAATTCGTTGGTGATTTTTTAATGAATAAGCACGTTTTAGGGTCCCTAGAATACGAATTTACTATTTTTAAGATGATGTCTGTATGTGTGTGTGTGTGTGTGTCCGTGTGTGTGTGTGTGTGTATCCGTATGTGAAAAATTTTTCTCCGGCTACTACAATTTTAAAAATTATAATTCTTTCGCATTCCTCTTCTTTACATCCATATGAAGAGCTGATTAGATTTTGGTTATAATTGATTTACCGGAAATACCCTTATTTGAAGTTTTTAACAGTTTTTCTTAAAAAACGCAGTTAAATATCATTTTTCGACATTTTGTGATTATCAATATGAAAGAATATCTTATTCTCTGTACGGTTTGATTATACAGGCTCAGAAAGTTATATGTGAATGTGATAGAGTGTCCCTTGCAAGTGACTTGCAGTTGCAGCCTGGCCTCAAGATTGGAATTTTCAATGCAGGAAGTACGAGAAAGGCCAAAGAGAAGATGGAAGGACTGTGTAGTAGAAGATTTGAGTGAGGAAGAATTGTGTGAAGAAGATGCGTTGGACAGGAATGAGTAAAAGAGAAGAGTAAGAAACAGCGACCCCTAATAAAATAGGGAAAGGAACTTTCGATATGGAATTGTAAAAAATAGTGTGTTTGTGTTACAATTTTACAGGATATACAGAATCTTTTTCAAGGAAATTCTGGTATGGGATATGTACAAAATACATCGAATGGACGGAAGGTTTTGTGCTGGCCACAACAGATTTTTTACCTTCCGCTACCCTTGGTAAGGGAGGTATAAGGATCGTGCTAAAAATCACAAATCGAGATTTTAGTAGATGGCTACGTTTTAAGGTCCCTAGAATCCAATTTTAACAGTTTTACGATGATGTCTGTATGCGTGTGTGTGTGTGTGTGTGTGTGTGTGTGTATGTGTAAGGATTTTGTTATACCATTAAATGCCATTTTTTATGCCCCGAAGCCTAAGATAAACACAATTCCTTTGTTACACAGTTCATATTTCAAATGAAAGTAACTGACAGTAAATGTCACTGTCAAAAAACTAAACACTTCGAATTAATAATAGTGACATTTTAAAAAGAAAATAGTAAATAAAGCAATAGTTTTATGCAATGGAACAGTTGCAGCGTTAATAAATACGTAAGTATGTATTTAAATTAATAAAAATTAAATAGCGGGAGGTTTTGTGTTGGCCACATCAGATTTTTTGTATGGTTGAGTAGAAGGGCATCCTTTAGTTGAACCCCGCCTTTGACTTATGGTTAATAAACATTTTAAGAAACGCTGAAACTTCCTCTTTGACAATGTTTCAGTTATACATTAAAAATTCACTTAATTTATTGACCAAAGGTTAAAAATTTGAGTGGACCAGAAAGTGGACCATCGCATCAATGATGTGGGCCATCCCTTGTGTTTACGCCCCTGACTCTGCAAAATTCATTTTTAAAATTCGTTGTTTAATCCTTGCGGTCCTCATAATTATAATTAGGAATCCTCTACATGAAATGATGTTAGTTTTTGTGCCTTTGCTTACAACATATAGACGGTTGATGTTTGTTGAAGTCATGGCAGCCCACCGCACTACTGCATCACATTGCGTAGTGTGCTGCGGTGCGATTTATTTGCGGTGGCTTCACATGCCACGTCACTGCGGTAAATGCAGCCTCATCAACAGCTACAAACCCCCGTTATATTTGCTAACCAAACCAGCTCGGCTCTTCTCTGAGAAAAACACAACTAAATCGCTTCGCAATCCTCTAATATTTCTATTCGAAAACTTACGAGCTTTGAAGGAATATTTACTCGAGTTATACGCGGTATATCACTTCAATAAATTCAGCTTATGCTTATATCTGTTAAATAAATTCACCTGAACTTCAAAAGTATTCGTTTTATATTCCGCGATCATTGATTTCTGAAGCCAACTGCTGCAACTTCAAAAACACAAGTCATTTATTTTTGATATGTGATGCGAGCAACTAAGGCTTCTATAACTCGAGCTTTATGAGCTTTAAAATACCTACATATGTTTATAAATCAATCAACTGTTTTATTTGTTGTCAGAATTGATAAATATCTGTTCATTCGAGTAATTAATAAAGATGCAAATCACCAGGTATTTTAAATGGAAATTGTAATGTTCACAAATTTAATTTAACTTTCAAAATGGAAATGTTTTACACGTGCATTTAAAATACATTTTTTTAAATGGAAATTTACGTCATTTTATGGAGGAATTAATAAAATTCAATGATTAATATGTAATAAACAAATTTATCTAGTTAAACTTTTTCATTAGCGGAAAAACTGAAAATTAAAATATATTTTAATATTAATCTATCAAAATTTAGAACTTTTTGACATTATTAAAATTACATTTGCATATTTCGCTGTTAGCACCTCCACCAAATTACTATACGGAATATATTATTTCTTCTACCTTACGATTTTACGAATGAAATAAATCCATAACCAGTTTTACGGCGCTAAAATAGTTATTTACGATAAAAATAAGTGTTAAAAGTGTCATTTTATATTATGACTAGCTGACCCGGCGGCTTCGCACGGGTAAAGCTAAAATAACGATTAGCTACACGTGTACCAGTAATTTTTCACATTTACTTCGGAGACATACACTGCGTAGGGAGCCGGCAACCTGCCTCGCATCGTACATGTAACAGGCTCCGCCCGATCCCCGCACCGCACTTAAAAGCGCCTTTTCTAAATGTCTCGGGTACTTTTACTTATGTACATTACATATGATGCAAGCTATCTCTCCGACAAATATTGAAAATCTGCTAACGGTTAAAACTTTACTGTAGATAAAAAAATAATTGAAATCATCCCCTATCGCACCGCCTTGATGGATGATTTTTTAAAAACGCTAAAATACTTTATTTCTTACCAAAAGCATAAATAAGAATTTTTATATCCCTAACTTAAGAAATGATGGGTTCTCCATACAAATGTTCGTCCCCTATTTCACCCCCTTCAAGTTTTATTTTTGCGACAAAAGGTAGCCTATGTCCTTCTCCTAGATCCAATCTATCTCTATACCAAAATTCATCAAAATTGGTTCAACGGTTCAGGCGTGAAAACGTAACAGACAGACAGACAGACAGGCAGACAGAGTTACTTTTGCATTTATTATATTAGTATGGATTTAATATTAACAATTAAATAAAGAAAAAATCAAAATAACAATTATTTTTTTTTATTACAATAATTAATATAGTTAACAATGATGACAATAATTTGTGTCATAGTTATTTTTATTATTGCAATCAGATTTAGTCTACTGTAGTTGAAAATTGTTGTAATTAAATTAAACTACATTGTTATTAACTGGAAAACTTTTCATTGTTGTAATCAAATTTAATCTTTTGTATTTGAACGTTTATTTGTTCTAATCAAATAAAACTACACTGTAATAAACTGTAAAAGTAATAGATGTGAGAAAGAATATGAGAAATACCTGGAAATCAAAATTTTCAATTTTGTTCTTTCCCGGAGAATTTAATTTTGATTCTGGATAAGGAAGTTTTGGATACGAAGCGTAGCGGAGCGAACCCACCCTTCTAAAAATATAAATTCATCTTTTCACTACTAGCTTAGGAACCCACTATTATTTACCTTTATTTGACATGAGAAATTGTTTTTCACTACCGCTTGCTTGTAACCATGGTAACCTAGGTCAATAATAATTTATTATTAACCTTGGTCTATAATGCAAACTGTCACTCAAGCCTCCAAATCCAAATATTATTTAACTCATTAAACTCAAGAAAGGTGTTAAGTATATAATTTAAATTTGCCACTATAATTTTAAATTGACCTACGCTGCCGCCTCGCCTGGCCACTGTGCTGTTTTGGTGAAAATGTGAAATATTTGTAGATGTAGGATTGAACAAATCACTATTTTTTTGTATTTGTAGGTAAATACATTTCAATAGATTTATTTAAAAATAATAATAAACTAATAAGGCTGCTGACTATAACAGCACAAAGTGTTTCTATTAAATAATTAAATCAAATACAAATCAAGGCCCATAAGTGAGGTTATCAAACCAGCGAAATGAGCAAAACGTCAGATAAAAACAAATGCAGCCTACTTTGTTTTCGTGAATATTAACAAATAAGTAACGTTATTATTCATGTCAAAATTATTGTTATTATCAATAAAAAAAAATTCAAAGAGAATTTATGTGCTAGTAGTGAAAAAAATAGTATATAAACCATGGTTGAGATCATTATTGACCAGGCGCCTTATATTCCTCGGGCTTCATCCTCGGGTTACAATAAGCGCTGGGTCAATAATGATTATCTTCTCAACCTTATAATATACTATTTTTCACTACTAGTCTAGGAACCCACTATTATATAACCTAGGTCTATAATGCAAACTGTCACTTTTCAATCAAACTCAAGCCTCCAAATCCAAATATTATTTAACTCATTAAGGACAGATAGATTAAGGAATATGCACACACACACACACGCACACACACACACACACACACATCATTGAACAAATGTTAAAATCGGATTCTAGTGACCTTAAAACGAGCCTGTATACTAAAATCTGGATATGTGATTTTCAGCATGATTCCAAAATCTCTCTTAGCGAGAGGGAGGCTTTTATGGCCTGCGGCGAAATTTTGAGCCCGAGGCGTAAGCCGAGGGATAAAAACACGTCAAAGGCCATAAAAGCAAGTTACGCTCGTGGTACATACAAAACTTTATGCACGGACGAAAATTTTCAAATTATGAGTGTTAGAAAAATTTTATCGAAAAGAATTTGTCCTCGTACATCCAGTATCTAGTGTTGCTATGAATTCGGAGAACAACAGTTTATTGTTTGTTTATTAGTTATATGTCATTTGAGTTTTATTTCGTGTATCTCCATGCTTTCCATATAAATATCACAAAATTAATTTTCATTTTTCATTAAAGAATATAAAAATTTTCGATTTGTTGTAAAAACTTTTCATGTTGCCTGTTTAAATTGTTTATATTGTAGGTTATAATTTGGTTTGACTATAAAATGACGTTTATGTCAAAGAAATTCGTGTATAATTGTCAAATTATGATACGTCCGTGCATAAAAAGTATTAATGTACAGTAAAATTTTTGAAAGAAGTCCGATCAAGGCCATCTACGAATTGTATCTATGAATTAAGATTTTGTGCTGTCAAATTTAGTAGTGTCTTTTACTTAGTTTTTATGAGGGTACATAATATCTTGTGTACCTCATAAAAACTATGTAAACGATACTACTAAATTTGACAGCATAAAATCTTAATTCATAGATGCAATTCGTAGATAGCCTTGATCGGACTTCTTTCAAAAATTTTACTGTATATCTGTAGAAAATTCATTTGGTACAAAAAGTTGACTCGCCTCTGCCTCATGGGCATAAATAAAATAAACAAATCTTGAAGTTAACCTGTCAGTTGTCAAACTATAAGTTTGACAATTAAAACTTTTGTAGTGCAAATTCATGTCGGCAATTAGCCAATCATCGACTTAGCCTTATCTCACACAATGTTTCATTAAGCGGAACAAAGTATAGAATTGTTCAAGGGTAGTAAGCTTGGTCTTTACTATCTTAGTGTATTCTGTGTGAACTTTGAAGAGATATTAATTCGCAATGAAGTGATGGTAAATGTAAGTTCCGTTCTTGGAGCTCGCACGTGGCATTGTGAACCTGCTCGCCGACCTAGAGTTCAGCTGGGCAAAGGTCGCTGAAGCACAAAAGCTACCCCGAGCACTGGGCATTATATATGCGCCAAGTGCTTCATAACGCCCCGACGGGACATTCATGTATTTATTTATTAGCGCAAACAATAAGAATAATACTTCCGCTGCGCGACTTCATTTTAATCATTGGATAAATTCCTCGCGCGACAATTTTTCAGCGAAATTAAATTTTTACAGCTGAGTTTGGATGAATAATTCTAAGTTGGAATAAATTTGACTTCATGTAATTTTAATTTGGGATGACAAATTGTGCGACGTCTTTCGTATTCAGAACAATTATTTGTTTGTGGTCTGTGAACCGAACTAACAACGCGTTTGTTTTATGCAAAACGTGCAATTGTCACGGCGGATGTTTTTAAATCCGCGTAAATATAAAATGAGTTGATCATGTGTTATTAAACATGACGTGCATTCCGAAACAAGACCATGTAGCAGATTGGCTCGACACTACATATTTCATTTCAAATTAAATTCATGACTGTCAAATTAATTTATGTTGGACATTATAATCAATACCATTAAATCATGAACGCACATGCTAAATTATTTCATTGGCGGAAAAAGGACATACCACACATGGGCACTAAGAGGCCTATTCTACTAAAAAAATATGTATCGTTATGACTCTGTTACTAGGCGATGAGTCGTTATGATAACGATTTTTACCAAAACCCTATTCTGTTAATTTATTTATCGTTACGAATCGTTACATATCGTTGTGTCATATCGTTTAATAACGACAAGTTCACATGCATCGTTGAAGTCGTAAAGTTAGACATATTTTGAGAACAAAAGTAAAAATGGCTGAAGAAGATATTTTGTTAATTGTAGCTGAGAAAGAGATTCTGCAAAGATGAGTATTTATTCACTTCTGTACACTAATTATATATATATTATACTTTTTAGTAGTAGTAAAAATTTAGATTTAGATAATATTTAGTGGACGAAGGACTCCGGGCTGTTCTGCATGTTGATAAGGGTAGAAAAAAGAAAAAACCAAGGTTTTTTCGTTGCAGAATGTAAATAATAAATAAATAATTTTCAAATATATTCTGCAACGAAAAAACTTTTTCTTTTTTCTACCCTTAGATAATATTATTTAATATATTGATATATAATATAATATAGAATATAGATGCACTATCTATGTATTTAAAAATTATATATTTGTATAGGGATGTCAGATTATATAATCGTACACTGCGTGATACATCAGATCCTTTTACCCGGTCCCACAGAATTTAAATGACTTGTAAATCTTCTCCATATTTCTTCCAATTCTTCAGTGGACAATTTGTTAATTTTTAATGAACTGTTATTTTCCAGTTCTTCAGCATATATTTCATACTGTCTTTGAGTTGTCCTCGAAGCCCTTTTCTTTATATCCATTGTCAAATTCAATTAAATAAACAAACAATGAATCGATATGTCAAATTTAAATTGAAAAACATATAAAAATTTATTCTGTCAAAATATACATGAAGTTAGATATTATCGTTATAATCCTGATAACGATAATTTATAACGATATGATTAATAGAATAGGTTTTTGGCATTTGTCGTTATTAAAGTCGTTTAACCAAATGCTTAGCGACAGTCGTTCAGTAACGATATCGTTATACATTTTTTTAGTAGAATAGGCCTCTAAGGGCCAGTTGTACAATCTCTGGTTAGAATTTTAACTGGAAGTTAAATAAACAATATTGAATCGGGTTATTGACAGCAATGATCAATTTGTCGTTTGACAGCTCATTTCGTTTTAATTTTGTTTATTTAACCGACAGTTAAAATTCTAACCGGAGATTGTACAACTGGCCCTAAGTCCATTAGTCCAGGAACAAACGCTATTCAAAGGTCAGTATCGCTAGTCTAGAAAATATGAACAATGACAAGCACTTTCTGTAATCCACAATATTTTTTATGCCGATTTTTCCATAAATTTATTAAATTTGATTTATTGTCGAAATATTAAACCCTAGGGATTTTTCACGTTGGTAGCATCAAAAAATCTGAATTTCAAATGATATGGATTTATAAACGTAACCTAAAAAATCAGCAAACATTTTTTATCGATTTTCATTGCAATTTAGTATATAATTACTTATATTTAGATGAAAATATGTTCATTTAAGTTACATACAGAGTTGTGCAAGTTATTTACGTCGAGTAATAGGTGTATGTGTGTGTGTATGTGTGAGTGTGTGTGTGTATGGCTGGATGTTGGACGGACGATTTCTCAAAAACTATAAGACATAAGACCTGTTTAACTATGAATTCCTCAATCTGACACTCCTGGGAAAAGTTGAAAAGGTTTTGGTAACAATTGAACAACCGGAAGTAGTAGTTTCTAAAAGAAATTCTTCCAAATATTAATTTTTGAAAATTTTTGATATTACTAATTTTGAAGAACAAAATTCTACACCTGATACATTTAAATTTTTTATTATATCTTCTATAAATTTAGAGATAAAGAAGCTATAATATATAGAATATCGGGATATAACAAGTCGAGTAAGCGAAACTACACTAAGGAAACCAGTTGACAAATTCAAAAGTTTATAACATATTTTGTAAATGAAAAATTTCAGTGTCAAAAATCAACAGTTTTAGTGACATTTTGATAGCTTTTTCTGGGAACTACATTAATCTTTCTTATTGTTTTATTAATTCAATATTTGAAATTATAGGTAATATGCATATATCAATCAGAAATACCGCCAATCTGGTTAATGAATTGGAAGAATCTGTGACATTTAGAAACTTCCTCATACAATGAAAAATAGATATAATTAGAATTATATGTGTGCAGAAGACATGTTAAACACAATAAAAAACAATATTTGGGTAAAGTTCTGTAATATTTTGTTATAAAACGACGGTTCGATAGCGAAGTGCAATACAATACTTATATAACATAAAATGGAAATGGCGAGAGGTCTTGTGCTGGCCACAACAGATTTTTTTACATAAATCACAGTTTTTTACACCAATTTTGTATAAAATTTTATAAATTCGTAAAAAACACAACTCTGGTTACATATAACGATTTAGTCCTAAGTTTTGAAAACATTTTGCCAATTCTTGTGTTGAAAATGTTCAAACAATAGGCACTACATTATAATTTCGCATAATTTAACTTATAGACATAAAACCAACAACAAAACAAATTATGACCGTTTGCACCGATTCTACTTAAATATGAAGTACACCTTAAAAACAGAAATACGTTGCACCAATTATTCAGGGCCCTAAGCCTCCCTTACGCTAAGCCGCAACTGTATGCATGCATCGAATAATAGCTATTTGTGTCTTAAGAGCGCAAAATGGGATATTGTCGATTGAGAAGTTGTTGCCGCTCGCCCGTAGGAGCGCGGCATTTCGACAATGTCCATTTGCGCTCGAAATGTACTCAAGATTTTTTCTACAGCCGCCATAATGGGGTTCTCCTCCATAACAAAAAATAATAAATTGTACACTTTATATTTACAGTACAACTTAATAAATAATGGTTATATTTTTTTAATTTTAGTCTATCGTTATTTTCCATTCATCATGAGCTATTGCTTCAATCTAATTTAAGCATATTTTACTTTCTTTTTCGTAAACAAATGCCCTATTTTATTTCTGTGTTTCTTTACGCAGAGGTACGTCATTTAAAATGTAAATAAATTGTTTCGTATCATCCAGAAAATGAGCTGTTTCTGATTACTTTTTAGATCGGAAATTCCTTCTTTACTGAGCTAGCTTGGAAAATTACTTTCCGATCCCTACATGAATGTTTCCAAAGCGATCAGTTGTTTGTTTTTCGTTTTCCCTCGCAATAAAAAATAAAATAATGCTATAGGTTTTTATTTATTCTTTTTTCGGGATAACGAAAAAAATATTGCTCCCAATATGACCTGACGCACAAGCTTCCAAAGATTGCCTACGGCTCGCCCTGGAATATACTTGCTTACGCAGTACAGTATCACTTTCAGGTCGTATTAAGTAAATTTTATAAACTACACACTCTTCACATCCTCTACTATTCATATGTACGTCAGAAGTACGCTTGAGTATTGCTCTTATGGAACCCTGTATATAACAAGCATGTAAAAGCTACTGAAAACATCCAGAGAAAGTTCACGCTATTGTTATTATAAATTTTGTTCGAATTCTTCAAATTACTCCAACTGTCGTAACAGAATTTGGGTCGTAACCTTAGATTCTCGTAGGAAAATTCAATCTTGTTTATTCTTATATAAAGTGAGAAGTGACTTAATTGATGATCAATATTTAGTTAATTGTATTAATTTCCGTGTTCCTCGCATCAATTCAAGAGATAAATCATTATTTGTTTATAAGACTCCTCGAACAAATTACGAGCTCAGATTTCCTCTTAACAATTGTGTAATATATATGACTTTATTTGTACTTATTTCATCGAGTTTGATATTTTTACTGACTCGCTCTTTAAATTTACGAAAAATCTAGTTACTTGCTGGATCTCCGGCATTTATATGAATGGGGGATTCCACCATTTTTTTTTGTTTTATAATTTCATCTGAAAATATTAGGAAAACTAAGACTATTGATGAAAATCCTGTGAAAAAATTCCTATTAATAAGCGAGTTATGGTCTCCCGAATTTTGAAAAGATTGACGTAACGTCGCGAATATGTGTTTTTATATCAAACTGTTTTCATCATGGATCTAAATGTTCTTGAAATATATGCTATTTTAAGTAATATAAGTCTACATACTTTATAATTACAGGTGTATTTAAATTATTAACTTTAATGCAAGAAATTTATGTTAAAGTAAAAACTGTTTGAAAACTGCAGTACAGGAATGTTAGCCCCTCTTTTCGAATTTGAATTTCTTAACTTCCATTGGTAGTAAACCCCACCTCCTAATACGCTATTTGTTATGCATGTATAGGCGGTCTTTCGGTCGCCTATCAAAATATTATATATTGATTTCATATTCGTGTTGAAGCGCTATAACAAAAACCCCTTATTTCAGAAATATCTCAATTATATCTTTTCATTTTTACTTCCCGCTACCCTTGCTAAGGGAGGTATAGGGATCGTGCTAAAAAACACATATCGAGATTTTAGTAAATGACCACGTTTTAAGGTCCCTAGAATCCAATTTTAACATTTTCACAATGATGTCTGTATGTGTGTATGTGTGTGTGTATGTATGTGTGTGTGTATGTGTATGAATTTTGTCTTCGCTCTAACTCAAATACTATCATTCAGAAAATTCTGAAACCTTGTATTTCTCCCCTATTCTAATACGAAAAGAAGCCATTAGATTTTGGTGTAAATATGATAAACGGAAATGGCACTTTACTTGAAGCTCATAATGGTTTTTTCCTTAAAAAATACCATTAAATGCAACTTTTTCGCATTTTATGTCATTGGAAAATTATAGATTATTGAATTTTGTACAAGTATACATTAATACTTTTTCTATATATTTTACAGATAAATTTAAAAATCATTTTTCTATTTTTAATCCCGAAGCCTAAGATAAACAAAATTCCTTTGTTATACAGTTTATTTTTCAAATGAATGTAACTGACAGGTAAACGTCATTGTCAAAAAACTAATCACTTCAAATTAATAATAGTGACATTAAATAATAATGAAAATCGTAAATAAAGCAATAGTTATATGTTATATAGTTTGCAGCATTAGTAAATATGTAGGTATGTATTTAAATTAATAAAAATTAAGTCACTGTCAAAAAACTAATCACTTCAAATTAATAATAGTGACATTTTTAAAAGAAAATAATAAATAATAAGCAATAGTTATATGCCATGGAACAGTTTGCTTCATTAGTAAAAACGTAGGTATGTATTTAAATTAATAAAAATTAAATAGCGGGAGGTTTTGTGTTGGTCACATCAGATTTTTTTATTAATATTCGTTATTCAGCATATACATTCGTATTTTTTTACTATTTTCCTTTAATTCGATTGAGCTGGAACCCCCTATTGTATCAGTGTAAATATTTGTTTGTGATTATATCTTGTTCCTTATAAATGTTGTATTCCTTGTCTATTTTTCGTACTAAAATTTATAATTTGTTTCCTGTAGAGTAATTAAAAAATAAAATAAAATAAAATTAGGTACTATTAAATCGATAAAATGGTAAGGAATTTTCAGAATACATCAATAGCAATAACATTGAAAATTAGGAATACAGTCGAACTTCGATAACTCAAATCATGACTTGCCACAAAAAAAGTTCGAGTTATCAAGACTTCGGGTTATTAAATATAATGCACATGTATAAATATTATTCATGTATGTATTTATTCGAGTAAAAACCACTTACCTTATGATATACATATACAGATTGATATATATAAGTACAGATCAAAGTTATAAACATTATTTTAGTGTAAAAAAGTCAGTTATTTGTGACTGACGAGATAATTTTTTATTTTGATTTTCAATAAAAAAAAAAGCTTCAATGTTATTTAAACCATTATACAGGGAATCGGTTGTATGTTCATTAATATTTAAATACGAACTCAAAACGCTCAACGAATTTTCAACCAACTCGTTTGAAGGTGGTTGCTGCAAATCATCCTCCATCATATCACTTTCGCTGTCATCTGTATTGTCGAACTCTACAGATTCGGATTCAGATTTGTAGAGCTCGACTATATCTTCATCTGTGGGAAACTCCGAAGTAACAATATCATAATCCAAATGTATAATGTAACAGCCACGTGTGTGAATTCAAAATTTGTGTAATTCAGTATTTTCATAGAATGAACTCCGTGACTGTTGCAAATTGCTGACATGCGGCTGGCGATCTTCCGCTCAGTGTTTTGCAGAATATTGGAAAAAGCGGAATATTACCAGCAAAAGTGTCAACGTTGTCAATTGAACTAGCCTAGGAAATGTTCGTATCCACGGACGAGAGGGATTCTCAGCCCGATCGTGGAGGCGAACAGTCATACGAAATTTTGTTCAATTTAATACATATTTTATATTTTTTTGCTTTATATTATTTTTTGTGTGTAACATTTATTTTTTTCTAAATTTTAATTATAATTATTATTTTTCTAAAATATTTAATTATTTGTGAACCAACCCCGTCAACCCCTTCCAGAGTCAGCACGGATCAGCGTAGTGACACAGGTAAGTATAACTTTAATTTATATTCTTACTGTGGCTGTCTGAGCTTTAATTCAGTACGTCAACGGAGGGTGATTTTCACTACACCCTACGCACCCGCCCGTTACAATTGGCGCAGTCTGTTAGGATCTAGTAAAGGGTTAATTAGGGTTTACTAGACATAACGTGATCGACTGAATTAATTTAAGACTAAAACTGTGAATATGGTTGACTCAAACGATACACCCACGACGACAAGTACGACGACTGTACCAAACCCTCCTGCACCCACGACAGTGGTATTTACAACCACTACAACAACGGCAACAGCTGAGAATCCGACCGCTCCTCCAGTTACTAATGTCCCTATGCATCCTTATTACCCATATTATTACACCGCGCAGCCTGGTCCATCACGTGTACCTCCATTGGACATTCACTTTGCACCTTTTTCATACCACCTTCCAAATGTACCGCAAACTAAGCAGTACATTCCACCACTGTCTAACGAACAACCTGCCCAAACTAGTTCACCATCAGCGAGGCAAGCTTTTACAGACCCTACATCCATGTCCGCCCTTAAAAGCATTGACACCTATTCCGGTGGTTCCGACCTAGAAGCCTTCCTTGATAACGTTGCGACTGTGGCAGACTGTTACAGATGGACAGATAGTCAGGTAGTTACGGCAATAAAATTAAAATTAAAAGGTGAACCACAAAATTGTTTTTATTCGCTTCCTATAGACAAGAGACCGGCTACCATGAAAGAAATGCGCGAATGGCTCGTAAAACTTTTTGGGAAAAAACACGATTTTGCGGTAGCTGAAAAAGATTTTTTCAAAATTTTTAGAAAAAAGGATGAGTCAATTCAAAAATTTGCTTTACGATTAGAAATTGCGGCAGCTAAACTTTTTCCGGCGTCAGATGACAACGACATGACGAGTTTACGTAATCGCATAAAACGTGAAACGATGATGGTAAAACAATTTTTTGAGGGTCTTGATACCAAATTGGCAAACGAAATTAGTAGAATTAGGCATTTTGAAACTGTAGAGGAGGCGTTACCTTACGCGGAGCACTGCGAGGAGGTCTTAGCTCGTTTATATAAAGAAACGAAAGCAGATGCTCATAAGGCTCATGTTCGTGCGGTCACTAACTCACAACATAACGCGAAACCAACACCTACACCCTTGCGTTCTTTTCCAAAGTCACCGCCAAAGAAAAACGCAGTTTTACGCACTGACCAACGATATCACAATATGAGAGGTCGTTGCTTTAATTGTGGTAGTACTGACCACTTATCTAAGAAGTGTCCGAAACCAAAGCAAGTATTGTGTTACAACTGTGTTAAGGCTGGTCATCGCGCAGATGACAAAGCGTGTCCTTTAAACGCGAAAACTGTCTCGACCGCGACCCAACGTCAGGCAGTTTAAATCAACGTCGCTTCATTGTTCCACGGGTCGCTGACCCTGATACAGATAAAACAAAATTTGTAAAATTTAAAATTAACGAGATCGAAAATACGTTTCTCATAGATTCCGGTGCGGCTGTATCGCTTTTGAAACGTAGTGTAGCTGAAAAACTAAATTTGTCTATCTCACCCTCAGATGATGTATTAGTAGACGTTTCTGGGAACCAATTGACTAGTAATGGAGTTACTAGTGTCGAATTAGTAGTGGGTTCCGGAAATTTAGTACATCGTTTTATCGTATGTCCCGATGATCTGCATTTGCCGGCCGACGGACTGATCGGAGTAGATTTTTTAGTTCAAAACAAAGTAGTCATCGATTTTGGAAAAAATCGATTCAAAATTAATAACGAAGTTTTATCTGTGTCAGAGTTTTCAAGGAACAGTGAGAATGCAAGCGAGAACTTACACGTTATCTCTGCTGACAAAGCAGAAGATAAGAGTAGAAATGTAGTAGGCTTCAATAATTTATTTGGAACCCAGGATCAATTAGTAAATAACGTAGATTGCAGTATTGTTGATGAACAAAATTGTGATCAACCATGTTCGGATCCTGTACCGCCAAATTTAAATTTGAAAGCACCGACCGAAGAGTGCAGTGTAGGGACGCGTATCACAAATAGTGATAAGTCGGCGTCTACTGACACTCTTAACGAAAATAAAAATTTTGTTGTACGTGTTAGAGACACAGTCAAAATTCCCGCGAGACATAACGCTGTCATTGAATTTGCACTTGATATGCGAATGCCTGATATGACATATGTAGTAGAGCCGCGTGATCTCGACATGCCCGGTATTCTAGTTGCTCGAACAGTTTTTCGAAAATTTGGAAAAAATAAAGTATTTATTAACATTTTAAATGTAAATAACAAAGAGGTAGTTATAGCAAATCGAACACCAATTGGTTTAGCTATAGGAGCGGAAGAGCAACTAGAAGCAGATGTAGAAAATTTTAAAAGTATTAATACCGTGAATACGACCAAACAGCATGAATTTAATTTAGATCATTTATCAGATGTGGAACGGGACAAATTTAAAATCTTTTTAAATAAATATGCTGACGTATTCAAACCAAAGAACGAACCGCTAAGTAAGACTACGCTCGTGAAACATCGCATACACACAAGCACTGATGTCCCTGTGGCGCGCGCTCCGTATCGCGTACCTTTTAGTCGCCGCCAAGTTATGAAAGAACTTGTAGATGAAATGCTCGAGAATGACATCATTCAACCGTCGACTAGTCCTTATTCTGCCCCAGTAGTCTTAGTAGAAAAGAAATTAAGTAACGGCGAAAGTTCATTTAGGTTTTGTATCGATTACCGTGAATTAAATAAAATTACAAAGAGAGATTATTTTCCTATTCCAAATTTACAAGATACCCTAGATCAGCTTGGAAATGCCGCTCGTTTTACAACTTTAGATTTAACAAAAGGCTACTGGCAAGTGGAAATGGACCCGCGAGATATAGAAAAGACAGCTTTTTCTGTACCTTGGGGCCATTTTGAATGTAATCGAATGCCCTTTGGACTAATCAACAGCCCGAGCACTTGGCAACGACTAATGTACACTGTTTTGTCTGGATTAACGGTTACTCACTGTTTTGTATACCTCGACGATATAATTTGTTTCAGTTCTGATAATTTAGAGGAACATATGGGTAAATTAGAACTCATATTTGATCGACTTCGAGATGCAAATCTCACTTTAAATCCCGATAAATGTAAATTTATGATGAGTGAAACAAAATATCTAGGTCATATCGTGAGTAAAGACGGTGTGAAACCTGATCCGGAGAAAATAAGTGTAGTAGAACAATTCCCCGTACCGCGTGACGTCACAGAAATTCGTTCATTTTTAGGCTTAATTGGATTTTATAGACGTTTTATTCAAAATTTTGCAAAATTAGCACAACCTTTGACAAGTTTGACAAAGAAAAATAATCAATTTTCTTGGACGATCGAAGCAGATGCCGCATTTAATAATTTGAGAAATTTGTTAATAAAATCGCCCATTTTAAAATATCCAAATTTTCAAAAACCATTTATTTTATGTCCCGATGCGTCTGCATACGCGGTAGGTGCCGTGTTATGCCAAGAGTATGATGGTCATGAGTTGCCGGTAGCGTACGCGAGTCGCCAACTCGCTGCGGCAGAACGTAACTATAGTACGACCGAAAGAGAGTGCCTTGCTTTGGTATGGAGCATAAAACATTTTCGTTGTTATTTGTATGGTAGGAAGTTTATAGTTTACACCGATCATCAGCCACTTAAATGGTTAATGAATACTTCCGAACCATCAAATAGACTAATTAGATGGTCGTTGCTCTTATCGGAGCATGATTTTGAAATTAATTATCGCCCTGGTAAGAAACATAGCAATGCAGACGCTCTCTCGCGTATCAAGCCTGTGCGTCTCATGTTTCATCACAAACAATGCGAGCCGGTGATATGGGACCGTGACGTCATGAAATCTGAACAGAGGAATGACACGCAAATTATGACGTATTTAGATAAGATTAATGACGAACCCAACTGTGATTTTTATTTAGACGATGATGGTTTGGTGTACCGTAAATCGGATGATGAGCGTTATGAAGACCGACTTGTAGTACCCGCAAAATTTAGGAAATTTATTTTAAAGGCCTGCCATGATTCACCTCTTTCAGGACATTGTGGAACGGAGAAAACATTTGAAAAAGTAAATTCGCGTTTCTTTTGGCCAAAACTCCGTTCCGATGTAAAAATTTATGTAAAGAAATGTGTATCGTGTGCACAAAGGAAAACATCTCCTCATTTAAAACCCGCGCCTTTGAAAAAATTTAAACTTGTTAGTCGCCCATTTGAACGCATTG
This sequence comes from Ophonus ardosiacus, assembly GCA_943142095.1. Classification (NCBI taxonomy): domain Eukaryota; kingdom Metazoa; phylum Arthropoda; class Insecta; order Coleoptera; family Carabidae; genus Ophonus; species Ophonus ardosiacus. The sequence continues at coordinate 60,069,636 of OW964824.1, forward strand.
CGATGGACGTAGTAGGTCCGCTAGTAACTACTGACTCAGGAAATAAATACATCTTAACAGTACAAGATGCAGCCACACGTTATCTTGAGGCTTTTCCTATTAGAGACCAAACAGCCCTTACCGTTGCTAAAACATTTGTAAAAGGTATAATTTTACGACATGGTACACCCAGACAGTTGCTTACTGACCTTGGTACAAATTTTGTTTCAAAGTTGATGAAAGAAATTTGTAACATACTGAACATCGAACGATTACACACGACAGCTTTTAGACCACAGACGAACGCGAGTCTAGAACGAAGTCATAGAACGTTAAAAGACATCTTATCGCATTATATCAATGTAAATCATACAGATTGGGATGAATGGCTACCATTTGCAGTTTCAGCGTTTTGTAGTAATTTTCATTCAATGGTAGGTGAAACTCCATTCTTTCTAATGTATGGCCGTGATATTGAATTGCCGTTCGATGAAATATTTAGACCTCTAAAGACCCGTTATGACGTGGATACCAATTATGCGAGTGAACTGATCCAAAGATTGAAAATTGCCCACACTAGAGCACGAGAACAACTAGACAAAAATATCGATAGGGTACATCGCACTTTTAATAAGAAAAGCGCCGATGTTACTCTCAAAGTAGGAGATCGAGTTTATTTGTTTACACCGAGTGTGAAGGTCGGCACTAGTGCAAAGCTTGCAAAGAAGTGGACAGGGCCGTATCGCATAATTGAGCTGCGTGAAGTAAATGCAGTAATAAAAGAAATTTTTGGTCGTAGACAAATGACAGTACATGTGAACAGACTTAAACCTTGTTACATGACTACTGACGACTTAACCGCCCTACCCTTAATAGATCACGAAGACGCACCTAAGACAACTGAATTAGGCGAAAAAGAGGGTATTACTCCAATTATCCCTTGGAGGGAGAGACAGAACGAAACAGTACCAAATTTAGAACAAAGTAGGCATGAACAAACTAACCATTCTATAGTTTCAGAGAGAAATTCCAGCCGAAATACCACCCTAGGCACTGGAACCTCCCGACCATCCACCAACAACACTCTGGATTCCACGACAACCACGGAAACCTATTCGACGGTCGAGGAAGATACGCCTCCGCCAGCATCCCGTTACGCCACTCGAAGCCGCGGAGCCGTCCCTGACCACCCGTGGATTTGTTCAAATCGAGTGTAGTAAAGACAGAAAATGTATGTTAAATATTTAATTTTGTTAGTTTTAAGTTTGAACTGTTGGCTACGTGCTGAACTAATTGCATTCGACTGTGCGGACCCGGATGTGGAAATTACAAAAATTTCATTGCTGGATGTACAGCCATGCCGAGACCCAAAGAAGGATTCAACTGAGTTTACTTCTAAAATTCAATTAGTCCAGGAAAGGCGATACACTGAAGTTCACGTCTATAATTGCTTGGTGACAGTACAGCAATTAATAGAACACTGTGGTATGCATTCGCATACCAGTGCAGTTTCAGGTGGCCTAGCCCGGTACGTGCACCCCGTAAAGGCAGAACGCTGCCTAGAAGCCCACCGTTTTGAACGCCTGGATCTGACAGGATTAGGAGCGGGTATTGTGTCCGGCCTAATCTCCAACGGCACGACCGAGCTGTCGACCACCATCGCAGGTCATTTGCAGCCAAGTGGTAAATGTTCCGGTGTACGCTATACTCAGCAGGGCGTCACATATGAAGATGTGGTCGTCAGCGCAGCCATCACCATAAGATTGTCCGATTATACCGCCATCGCCGACGTCGAAGAAAACACGGTCAAGCTACGGTCAGGAACCGTGTGTACGTATACAGACCTCTACTGTTTTGATGACATGGCCGGTGAAGTGCTGTGGAACGCTGATGTCAATGACCGATGCTCTGCTGAGGGACTCGACGTCTTGTACGAAGGGCTCGCCAACATCCTCACAGTGAACAAGACGGACACGAAATACGTTGTCGTCGAGGCCCATGATACGGTATTTGCACTTCGACTCGTACAGCAGGAGCTGCTCTGCCACCAACCAGCTTGGCGCACCGAGCAGAACCGCCTGCTGATCATCACCGAATCCTCTCTTGGTTTCTACTTCAGGAAATCTCGAAGAGTGAACCAGAACACGGACGTGATGGCTCAAGTTCTTAGTAAGCTGCTATTTTTGGAAATTGCCTTTAAACAGCACACTAAAGACCTCGTTTATGACGCCATCCTTAAAAGATGTCATTTGAAGGAGAACATCTTGAAAAACCGTATCATGTTGGCCCTCGAAAATCCAGATGTCGTTAGCGGCCTAGTGAAGGAAACGTCAGGACACATGGGGAGAGTAATGGGTGAGGTATTATATGTAATTAGGTGTAGCCCACGAATTGTAGATTTCAGAAAAACATCATTTTGCTACCAAGAGCTACCAATTACTTACAAGAACGAGAGCAAATTTATGGCACCCATTACTCATATAATTCGAGATCATGGCACGCAGGTCGACTGTGGGAACCAATTGGCAGTTATGTACCACCTAGAGGGTAAATGGTTTGAGGTAGATCAGGACCTGCGTCGCACACAACCAGACCCCATGGTCCTCGACGCCAACGATCCTAGTGAGAGTGTACCGATGACGAAGATCGCCCCTATTAGCGCCCATGGCGTATACACCCAGCAAGACATGGATGCATTTCAACAAACGCTGCTCTTCCCAAATGAGAGACGTGCCTTAACAAACATCATGACGCGACGAGTGATTGGAGCAGGGACCGATGGACAGGACTTCCATCTGCCCGATGTGTTTAGTAAATACGAATTTGCTAAGATGGCCTGGAGTGCCGCTGCCGAAGTTTGGGGATTCCTGTCCTATACTGGGAATTTATTCTCAGTATTTATGCTCCTGTACACTCTCTATCACGTCTTAAGGTACGTCGCATCGGTCGTTCTGAATTTTTTCAGCTTGCGGAGAGCAGCCAATAACCAACCGCAACGTAGATGGTTTTTCCTGGCCAGCCTGTGGGACGCCATGACAACCCGATACCTGGTGAACCTGATACATCAACGGGAACCTGGGGCCATGAACTCGACGGAGACCCTAGCTACCTCAATGCCCAACATCGGTTCATCAGTATCCCTGTACCCAGGCTTGCAGCAGGTTGCGGCCCCTCCACCACAGTACGCTACTGGTCCGCCAGCCAACACCGACGTTTTGCGACAGCGCGTAGCCTAAACTGAATGTTAGTAGTTGTAAGTTAGCTTAGTCGTAGCCAAGGGTAGTTCAATTGACTTCGCTAGACTCAACTATAATTCTTTTATTATAGTCGAGTTTAAAGGGGGAGGCAGTGTAACAGCCACGTGTGTGAATTCAAAATTTGTGTAATTCAGTATTTTCATAGAATGAACTCCGTGACTGTTGCAAATTGCTGACATGCGGCTGGCGATCTTCCGCTCAGTGTTTTGCAGAATATTGGAAAAAGCGGAATATTACCAGCAAAAGTGTCAACGTTGTCAATTGAACTAGCCTAGGAAATGTTCGTATCCACGGACGAGAGGGATTCTCAGCCCGATCGTGGAGGCGAACAGTCATACGAAATTTTGTTCAATTTAATACATATTTTATATTTTTTTGCTTTATATTATTTTTTGTGTGTAACATTTATTTTTTTCTAAATTTTAATTATAATTATTATTTTTCTAAAATATTTAATTATTTGTGAACCAACCCCGTCAACCCCTTCCAGAGTCAGCACGGATCAGCGTAGTGACACAGGTAAGTATAACTTTAATTTATATTCTTACTGTGGCTGTCTGAGCTTTAATTCAGTACGTCAACGGAGGGTGATTTTCACTACACCCTACGCACCCGCCCGTTACAATAAAATCATTTAACGTGACACCTTCTGGTGTAATTTTGGCAATTTTCCCCTCAGAATTCGACTTATTGAAGCTGGCGCCAAATATTCTGTTCGAATTATAAAGATATTCGAGTAATCGAAGTTCGAGTTATCAAAAATACGAGTTATCGAAGTTCGACTTACTGAAGTTCGACTGTATTTATTTTTAAAAATACATTCATCAGCATTATTAAATATGTATGGATATAAAATTAAAATCGAAATTGAAATACCGGGAGGTAATGTGCTGCCCAAATGACCGTTTCAGTGATAGGGGTAAAGCAAAGGTGATTAATGTTGTTAATATTTAATGTGTAATTACGGGATCACATTTTTGGTATTATGGAGATATCATGTAACTGCCTTTCATATATCATTATATTAATTTATAAAAAAGTGACCGGGGATTAAAAGCAAAAGCATGTAGTATATTTGACTTTTTATACACTCGTTAAAAATGAGAATTCCAGTAATGATTAATTGTGTTTGTGTGTGAGTTCTTTATTTCAATATTTATCTTGCACTGGTGTCTTTAAAGCTTTGAGCTTTCTTGCGGGCGTCTGGGGATCGGGAAGTTATAAGTTCGCAAAGAGGATCAAATTTACAAAAACGGTCGCGGGCGCTTGCTTGTGGGAGTTTTTCCAAGCGTTTAGGCAAACACACAATGTTACATTGGCCATTATATTCAGATCACCAGGATTTCACCAACACAACTTTTATCGCGTCATTTACCAGCACTCCGAGTAAGGGATAATGTATGTAGGCCGGGAAGACTGATATGTAACATTGCCGCGCACCTATTACTTTGCATCGAGGAGCTAGAAAAATGGTCCTCTTAAAAAGAAATAGGATGCCAGCCTGCTTTGCATGGAAACACCGAAGAAATTAAGGCACGTTTCATTTCTTCCGGATTGAACAGAAGCTTACGTAAATTGATTGAAACTCGAATTGTCTGGTCATTTAATGCACTCAAAACCAAGCTATTTCTTGGTATTACGAAAACTTTTATACTACTACGTGTAGAACTTGTACATTTAAGAGAATCAAAGCACCGGTCATTTTATATCGTTCAAGCATCGCCGGGCAAAGGGCGGAAGGAGATATAGCGGTTACAATACCGGCTGCATAGCGGCATCAGAAAAATGAAAAAATCTGATGTGGCCAGCACATACCCTTCCATTGGGTATTTAATCACGCAGTATAAATAAAGCAATCATTATTTTCAAATATTTTTACATTCATTGATAACAATCTTTATTTTACATTTAACAAAAATATCATACACAAAATAAATTTCACTAATATTATACTCGCCGTCAAATGATTATGGACTGATGTTCAATTTTTATCCCTTTCCGCACCCTGTCCCTTGCCCAGCGGTGTTGCCGCTTGTAACTTGACATGACCAGGAATGAACGCAAATGTCATATAATACATTTAAAACCAATTAAAATTTTTAATACATCGTAAATGAAGAAAATATTATAACAAATAAGTAAGGTAAGACAGTAATACGTAATATAAATTATAAAAATTGTCTCTGTGGAAAATTTATATTTATATTTTGACCAAAGTTTCCATACATCAAGCTAAGGTCGCGTTTGCGTTAAAATACGATAACCGGTAAAATCTAAATAATAAGCAAAAATAATAGATTATTAGGTAAACTGTAGATCTGCCAAAACAACATGCTTCTGCATTTAACTCCAAAGTTTTCTTGTTATTTAATAAATTATAAATTTTTTCAGGATGTAACTCCAATTTTTTGAAAAAATTGTGTACATTCACAATAATTGTTTCTGCCTGCCCTTTTAAATAGTATTTTTCTAAACGTTTTTTATAAGATCCAGGACTATTTAATTCATGAGTTTCACTCATTTTCTTTTCAAAAGTCTAAATATAATGCAATTTGTAGGATTGGAAATAAAAAGCGAACGAAAATGAATATAAAATGACATTGACAGATTACAGATATTTGTACAGATAGACACTTAAGGAATTTGGCATCAGGGTAGAAATCTCCAGTCCATAATTATTTGACGGCAAGTATTATATACCCAGAGAGGTGAAATGTGTCTCATCCTTGAAAAATCAGTATCAACTTCCTGGTGCTCTAAAACGTAATCTGTGTAAATTCTTTGCTGTACATGATCCATTTCGTAAACTAATATTTGGCACTTTGAAAACACATGCTTATTGACAGCTGTTTGATTTATAGTGTTGCGGACATATGGGTGTATTCTAAACAAAATCCGTTATATGTAAACGGACCGTTAAAAAAATTAGCGAATCAAGTCGCTTGACACATAACAAAAACTTGGATTTTGTTATATGTCAGTTTACTTGATTCGCTAAATTTTTTAACGGTCCGTTTACATGTAACGGATTTTGTTTAGAATACACCCAATAGCTGACTTAAATCGGATCATCCTGTACAACTAATATTTATATATGATGGAAAATATATTATTTTTACAAATCTTAATTTCATTAGAATCAAATATATTACCACCTTAACATGGTTTCATTATTAATTTTAATGTAATTGCTCGCTCCAGTGATATTTGTTTAAATATGCCAAAATTATTAGTGAAGTATTATGTTTTTGTTTGACGCATAGGCAAGACGATGTATAAAAATAAACTATTTTATAAATTTATATTTAAACTTGTTTAAAGTTATTTAGTAAATGCTATCATAGTATTGAAAATTGTAACAAATATAATTTTTATTACTAAAAGCTACTGAAAATTATATTCAATATATCTTTTTCAAGAAAAACTGTTAAAAGCTTGTATATATGATACTTCCAGTTATCCGATATACGAGTACTCTGAAAATTAATCTTCCCACATTAGTGGATAATCAAAATTTTAAAATATTCTGATTGATAGTATTTGAGTAATCGTGTCCTCAGGATCCACGCATACAAACATACACACATACACACACACACACACACACACACACACACACACATACACATATATATATACACGCACATACATACATACAAACCCACAAACATCATTTTAAAAAAGGTTAAAATCGGGACATACTATTAAGAAATTATTTGTGGCCTGGAAATTAGTTCTTGCAGAGGGCCCCTTTACATAAAGAATGCCAGCCTTGCCTGCAGAGATGAGCACGTAAAATACGTCACGTATTATACGTTATTTTTTACGCGTAAAAAAATATTTTTTACATTGACATTATTTGAGAATTTTTTACTTAGATAATTTAAAATATTATTACCATGAGTATATTTTTTTTATATATTTTCTTTTATACTGTAATGAATCTTCCAGAACAAGCAGTTTACGTGACGTCAACATGTTTCTTTGATTCATACAAACAATTAGGTACCTTAACTATCAACAGTCAGATTAGTAGGGAAATAAATTCCTGAGAGCTAACCTCAAATGCCAAACACATTTTACGTAAAATTAGACTAAATACGTAAATTTGAAGCATATTACATTATATTTTTAAAATGTTTTATATATTTTATGTAAATATTAGGCAGTTTTGTAAAGAAATAAAATTTGAAGACATTTAAAAACTAAAATTTCATTTTCTATATTTATTAAATACCGTGAGTATTTTTTAACGTGAAACATTAAGTTTGACATATCCATGGTTACGACTTGACATTTGATTGACAGCAATGTATTTGCCCGTTCCATTTAAAATGAAACATAGGGATCGAATTTGACATTTGATAAGACGTCAATAGAGGTTAATTTTGTTTAAATAATTATACTTGCTTTTTAAATTAAAATTAGTTGTAGAAAAAATATAGTGTGCACCTTGTGCCCTAGTGGTTTTCTGACTTCTTACATTATTTAAATATAATACTTCTGTCAAATTCATTTCCCATGTGTCACGTTAAATGAGACAGACAAATACATTTCTGTCAATCAAATGTGAAATCATAACTTATAGGAAAATTCAACGGTTATCTGTCATATTGACAAGATGTCATTAGAGGTTAATTTTGTTTAAATAATTGTACCTGTTTTCTAAAAATTAAATTTAGATGTAGAAAAAATACTGTGTTTACTCCGCTAAATTTCTTACAATATTTAAATTTAATACTTCTGTCAGATTCGTTTCCTATGTTTCATTTTAAATGGAACGGGCAAATACATTGCTGTCAATCAAATATCAAGTCGTAACCATGGATATGACAAACCCAATGTTTCACGTTAAAAAATACTCATGGTATTAATAACATACAGTTTCAAATAATTTGAAATAGATTTAAATTATTAGCTCCAAACTTATTGAAAATGAATTTTATACAAATTTTAAGCATTTTATGTTAATTTATCTATAGTTTCAGAATGTTATTTTTTTAATATTTACAATAATGTCAGTCTCTTTCTTATAAACTTATCATAGTTTCCGTCGTTTTAGAATATATTTATGATAGGATTAAGAAAAGTTACTGTAATGTGACATTTGTAAACAACAAGTTATCTAGTGTCATTATGAAGAACTAAAATTATACATTATCTACGTTTATTACATTTAACATTTTTTACGCATTTCACACGTAAACGTAATTTTTTTTTTTTTCGCGTAAATGCACATCCCTATCTATAAGTACGATCAACTACTTTAACATATTCTTATTTCGAATCAAACTGCCTCTATACGAGCGCGCGCGTGTGCGTGTGTGTGTGTGTGTGTGTGTGTGTGTCGTTAAAGAAATGATAATTTCCGTAATGAGTGAAGGAACAGTTTGCGAATCCTCGCGTGAAGTAGTTAAGTCTTCCATCTCTGTCTACTTCACCCGTCGCACTTGTAATTAAAGCGGCGAAGTGCGTGTGTGTGTAGAAACCACTGAATTATTTATTATCCCATTTGATGGAAAACGCTGGACCGAGCCATCATCCCGTATAGTTTTTATGCACATTTTATTAGTTGCTTCATATTTTTATGGAGAGTAAAAATGTTGTAAACTACTATGGTTATTAAAACTTCATGATAAATTTGGCATTTATGAATATTGCTCGACTCTGTTCGCTACATTGAGTTGAACTCATAACTATCAACAAAAAATAATACAGTGTAAAATTGTCAGTGAAATAAATGGTATTTCTGTCTCTGTCATAGTTTACAAAAGAGTTACTGGTTTGTGTACTTTTCAGGGATGGATTGGGATTTTTATTTTTACTGGGCTTCTTAGGGTTCGGTGCCAATTTTACTGAACACGTATATGAGAGTAGAGTCATTATATTCTGAGTAAAACTGATAGCTAATATGCAATCTGTTGCACAATACCTCTCGCCATTTTCATTTTTTGTTATATTCAGAATTTCTTGTACACAAAAAAAATCTAAATATAGTTATTTTCTCAATCTATGAGGAAGTTTATAATGTTAGAGATTCTTCCAAATTCAATATTTAGGGCCAGTTTTACAATCTTTGGTTAGAATTTTAACTATAAGTTGATTGACGGCTCCGGTGGCTCAATGGTTAGAGCAACGCCTCTTCGTCATGAGTGTGCTCGGGGTTCTGGGTTCAAATCTCACTAAGGCATGGATGTTTGTGTATGTGAACCTACTCAGTAAATGGGATTTAATCCTGTTGAGAGATTTCTTTTTTTAAAAAATAAAAAAATAAATAAACAATATTGAATCGAATTATTGACAATAATGATCAATTGGACATTTGACAGTTCATTTCGCTTCAATTTTGTTTAACTAGCAGTTAAAATTTTAACCAGAAATTGTAAAACTGGCCCTTAGACATTTTTAAAATTCTAAATTCATGGGGTCCCGTGGCCGCGTGCCTGAGTATCTGGTCGCGAACCCGGGGGAACCGGGTTCGATCCCGATAGACGCCAAATATTTCCAATTTTAAATGGCACAAAAGTGACCCCTGTGGTGCACTCTCCACACCAGCTATGAGTGCCCGTGAGTAAGCGCCCACACGGTAAAATATATCGTCATCATTACCGATGTCTACATGTGTTGTAGATACTGGCACACCCAGAAATGGGTAATATGCCGTGATGATATATTTATTTTTATTATTTAAATTCATTATATAAACAAGTTGCCTCCTACTCTTTTAAATGTTCGAGATTCGGGAAGCTTTCAGTAATTTCACAAAAATTGTTGATTTTTGACACTGACATTTATTTGTCAGTTAAAACATTTGAATTTCTCAACAATTATAAATATTGCACTACAAATAAACGTTTAATCCCACTTCTTTCATTTCTAAACACGTGTGAAGTTGAAAACTTAAACAATAGTAATTTACGTAACAAGACCTGAAAGTGATACTCTACTGGGTGAGCAAGCATATTCCAGAGCGAGCCGTAGGCGAGCTTTGGAAGCTTGTGAGCCCAGTATAGACACTTTCAGGTCGTGTTGGGTACAATATTTTTTTGCGATCCTGAAAAAAGAATAAAAAAGTATTATTTTATTTTTTACTGCGAGCAAATAAGAAATAAATAAACAACTGATCTCCATGGAAACATTTAGCTTTACCGGTCCCGGGATCGGTAAAGTACTTTCCGATCCCTTATAGACAACTTTCCGAGCTAGCTCAGCAAAGAAGGACTTTCCGGTCTAAATAGTGATCAGAAAGAGCTCATTTTCTGGGCGATCGCGAAAAAACGAAATTTATATTTTGTCCGCCAGGGTGATACAATCATTGAAATGAATAATATATGCGTTGACGTCAGCCTACTGAGATTTGAAATTAAAGCCTACTTTTGGAAAAATATATTTACAAAATAATGAATACAAATAACATGAAAACATTTGCATGCACTGTAAGGGATTGTTTAAAATGAAAAATCTTCATAAATGCATTTGGTTTGTGCATGATGCATTTAGATTTGTAATCTAGATTTAATGGTCAGTGATGTTTAGGCTCTAATGTTCCATTAATTTATTTTAAATACCTACGGCTAATATTTGCCCGAAACGTTCGATTTGTACGTATTTAAAATAAACTTTTGGTATGGAATTTGTAAAAATAGGATTAGATATATAGAAGGTACTTTTTTAAAGCATTTATCCATTTTTATTTCAATACCTTTATTTTTAAAAATGCGTACACTTACGTAACATTCTCTTTACAATCAAATAATATTACTACCAAGTTTATATCTCTACCCATTTTTGAATTATTGCCCCAAAAGTGAATGTACGCCACATTTAGATAAAATCTTCAAAATTTTAAAAAATCTAATTTTTGTGCAACTAGGTACTTCTCTGCGCTGATTCCAAATTTTGAAACCGCAGGTCGATATCTCGCTTCGTTCTCGAGATATTTAGATTTAAAGTTTTGTTCAAAACTGCCCATTTTTGGGTATTAACTCAAAAATGGGTCAAGATATGAATTTGGCGACATCACCATTCGATTCTATAGATAAAAATACATAAGTATAGCAATTTTCATAATTTTTGTCCAATCGGTTCAATTTTTATGAATAAAAGCTTAAAAACCTCTGAAAATGGCCAAAATCTGAAAAAATCGTAAGGGGTACACCTTAGATTTTTGCGATTTTTGGCCATTTTCAGTTATTTTGCTTCAGAGATTGTATGCGGTGTACAAAAATTCTGAAAATTGGTGTACTTATGTAATTTTGCCCGTAGAATCGAATGGTGTTGTCTCCAAATTCATATCTCGACCCATTTTTGGGTTATTACCCAAAAATGGACAGTTTTGAGTAAAACTTTGAATCTAAATATCTCGAGAACGAAAAGAGATATCGACCTGCGGTTTCAAAATTTGGAATCAGCGCATTGAGAAGTATCTAGATACATAAAAATTAGATTTTTGAAAATTTTAAAGATTTTATCTAAATGTGGGGTACCTATATTGACTTTTGGGGCAATAATTCAAAAATGGGTATAGGTATAAACTTGGTAGTAATATTAATTGATTTTAAAGAGAATGTTATGTAAGTGTACGCATTTTTAGAGTATTTATGTATACATGTATACATATGTATACATATGCATTATGTATAATGTATACATGTATATTCATTTGGTAATTTTATTGGATTTATAGAATATTTTCCAAGGAACTTTCTGTATGGATTTTGTAAAAAATTGTATTATGTTCGTGTTGCAATTTTACTGGATATATAGAATCTTTTCCAATAAACTTTTGGTATGGGATTTATACAAAATACATGAAATTAACGGAAGGTCTTGTGCTGGCCACAACAGATTTTTTATTTATATACTCGTATATTTCAAGACGTACGTTTTCAATAGGTAATTCTTCAACCAATTTATTTTTTTTACATCCATTCATGTTTTACAACTTAAAATATATTAATTTGGCTGACCGCATTGCCAAGACGATCGTATTTTGGCATTTATATACACGTACGCACTGAGTAAGGTTCAGTTTCCTCGAAAAGTTATGCAAAAAAGTTCGCAGTAAATATATAAATGAAAAACGCTGTAAGTGTTGAGAGCACCATGTTACCTGCGTTAATAAGAGGAGTTTGATAATATTTGTTACACTTTGTCTGCTCTTGGTACCTACTAGCTACTACTACTGGTTAATGAAGCGATAGATTTAAATCCGTTATCCGACAATAACTACTAACCAGAATTACCTTTGTTACCGCGTTGTGAAGGCCCTTTAAACATTAAATCCTTTGTCTGACAACTTGTACCGTTGAAATGCAAATATAATTGCTAGCGAGACAAGTGGAATTCCTGTCCATTGGCTCACAAGTGTGTTGGTGAATACTTTAGCTTCAATTGAATTAAATTTGATGTTTTGGTAATTAATATTGATTAGTGCGAGACGTGAGTGTAATTGGTATGTGATTTAGAAGGCAGAGGGCATGAGTGATAATTGTTGATATGTTGTGACATGGTGTGCATGGCAATAGCAAGCGAATATCGAAGCCGTACGGCGCCAGCAGACCATTGCCGGTTCAAATCGCGTTAGTCTAATACTGTATTTACAGGCTGTAATCCTCTTTCGCAGATGGACCTACGTTTGAATTATACATGCGCGCTGTGCTACGTGAGCCAAACTTCAATACCCATATACAATTTGCAAATTGCGTGAGCTGCAGATTACTCAACTTGTAATGAGATATTACAACTACTCCACTCATACATATCGTATAACAATTATTATCTTATTACACGTTCACTGCATTTAGGAGTCCTTTGTCCATTTCTATACATTCTCAAAGTGCATCTAATTTAAAGCCTATTTACGATTTTGCGGAAACTTTTGCTTCTATGGGATTTAGATTGTCCGATGTCGTATTTTGGCATTTAGATTTTAGGATTTAGGTTTTCTTCACATAAATACAACTCCGAATGGAACACTAATGACATGCATTGGTTTGTATGTTAACACTTTAGAATAACAAAAATAAATTATACACTTCGATTTAATTTGATGCTTCAAATTATATATTAATATTATATTTCATAAAATAGAAGCTAAGGCTGTGTTCGATGTTGCACTTTTATCATCCTAATATCTAAATCCTAAATTTATGTGCCCTAAATCTAGTGATTATTGAGGATTTTAGGAATTAGATTTTAGAGTTTTGCAGGAGCACACTATGTCTTGAAGTTGACGCGCACTAATTAAATAAATCATGTTCGTTGCTATAATTTGTACAAAACGTCAAATTTGCTGTCAAAGAATAGCTACTTAGCTTCCATATTATGAAATATAATATTAACATTTATTCTGAAGCATTAAATTGAATCGAACTGTATAATTAATTTTTGTTGTTCTGAAGTGTTGCCATATAAACTTATGGATATCACTAGTGTGCCATTTGGAGTTGTATTTATGTAAAGAAGACCAAATACCTAAATACTAAATGCCAAAATGCGACATCGGACACAGCCTTAGCTTCTATTTTGTCATTTAGAAAAGTCGCCAAAGCTCGTTTTCTAAATTTTGCGAAAAAAAAACTCGTTCTACAATAATAAATATATATACAGTATGTCCCCGGATTGAGTTTATAAGAGGAAAAAAATTTTTATTTTTAATTTTACGAAAAAATGCCAAGGGAAGAAAAATTTTTGCTTGAATTAAAACGCATGTTTTAGTTATTAAAACTTTTAATTAATGTAAGGTTCTTTTATTATAACGTTTTTTCGTATTTTGTCCTCCTATTAATTCAGTTATTACATTGAATCTAACATGATTTTAGTTTTTAGTTAGCTTTGAAATATTGACAAATGATTATTAATTATAATTTCAGATAAAAAAGAGTTAATTGAATAAACTACAAGTATTTTGATTTTCGCCGTTTTTTTTTTTTTTCTGAAATTAGAATTAATAATCATTTGTCAATATTTCAAAGGTAACTAAAATCATGTTAGATTCAACGTAATAACTGTATTATTAGGAGGACAAAATACGAAAAAACGTTATAATAAAAGAACCTTACATTAATTAAAAGTTTTAATAAATGAAACATGCGTTTTAATTGAAGCAAAAATTTTTCTTCCCTTGGCATTTTTTCGTAAAATCAAAAATAAAAAATTTTTTCCTCTTGTAAACTCAATCCGGGGACATACTGTATATACGAGGTTGGTTAAATTAGCAAAGAACCACCATTTTACAAGACTATTACAATGAGCAAAAAAAATTTTTTTTTTCAACCAGTGGTTCTCCAAATACGGGACACAACTTTCTTATTTTAAATGGGAACATTGGTTCTTTTTAGCACTCTTGTTTCAGCCAGATATAAATTTAACATGCATTTTTCTCAGTTATTTTGTTATATTAGTATATGATATGTTTATATCTTTGAATTCAGAAAAAATATTCTATCGAATAACCTAAAAAGAAAACAAATATTCCCATTTAAAATAAGAAAGTTGTGTCCCGTATTTTGAGAACCACTGGTTGAAAAATAATTTTTTTTGCTCATTTAATAGTCTTGTAATGGTGGTTCTTTGCTAATTTAACCAACCTCGTAGCTCTTATAGTTCTCGAAATAGCAATGGTGGCACACTTAAATGGAACACCCTGTATATATATATATATATATATATATATATATATATATATATATATATATATATATATATATATTGTACCTTTCGGTGTAAGGGTGGCGGGCGCACCGATCCGCAGTGTTTTTGTTGCTGAGCGCTCACCCATCGAACATATCGCTGCTGTGTAGCCTGCTTGGACTGACCGATAAATATAAATATTTGAAATAATTTAAAACTCGAAAAATTATCTCTGCAATAAACGTGTGAGCACTATGCCTTTGCTTGTTTGATATGCTAGCATTTTTAAAGCTACCACATTAATCCATTTACACTCGGAGAACTTTGTTTCTGTATTCGTACTAGTTCTAATGTCTTTTGCAATCTAATTGTGCGACTAATGCAAATTCCTCCGTTAAACTTTCTAATAAATTTAATCAAACTTTGAAAGACTGTCTTAATCTTAATATACTGTAAATAAAAATAACACGACCACCAAAATTCTCATTTAAAATTTGATTAAATCTCCCAAACTTTTTCTTAATTCTGTGTTCCCTCTGCACAGGTAAACCAACCTTTAGAAAAACTTGTGGCTACTTTACAAGTTTGCGGTAAACAGTGAACCAAAATCAATTACATTTATGAAAGAATTTATATTCATAGTATGTATGAATTGATGAACTAATAATAATGAAATAACCATTATTGTATGAAGCATATTCAATGCTATAATAATAAGCTATTGAACATGGCAGCAGCATTGCGAATGAATAAAATGATATAAGCACATATAATAAAGCGAAGAATGGGGACAATAACAGAATATCGGTAAATAGTGTATATTTACTCAACTCAGAATACAATATCTGTCGTTTGATTGGCTACTCCACTCAGTCACTGGCAAAAATCGCGCTTTGTGCTCAGATTCAGTTATGTCGCCAATGAAATTCGTTATGTTTTTTTAATCAATTCATTTAAACTGCATAAAAGACTCAGGTCTTTTGTTTTCAGAAATCAATATTCTTTTATAAACATTAAACCGGATGGAGGGATAAAACAAATAGGAAATAGCCGAGTTGTTTAATCCCAGAAAAGGGAATACAAATATGAAACTTCTCTAGCAAGCCAAAGGCATACAGATCAAATCCCGCACGCAACAAGGAATAAACAACTATGATCGAATTGAATTCAAAGCATACACATATAGCAAATTGAACCGTTTGATTTTAAAAAGATATAAGTGCCAAAATAGTTATTTACAAAGCAAATGCCTGAAGAAATGCCTTTTTCAAAACAACAGCAAAACAAATGCTTTAATTGTTCATATGCTGGAATGAGTTTTCTAAATGGTAGAGGGTTATCTTTTAAGATTTTACAATCGAACAATAGATGACGTTAGTGAGTTGTGGCATCAATGTATTTGTGAACATTGACGTTTGTTATTGCCAGTGGCAACTTAGAAATTGACCGAGTAGGTTGTTGATAATGAACGTTTGAAAGCTTTAAAAGTTTGTGCAAATTTTTAAAAAAGGCCTTACTCAACAACAGAGCTGGGCAAGTTACTTTTAAAATGTAACTAGTTACAGTTACAGTTACCTCCAAAAAAAAGTAACTAAGTTACTTAAGTTCCAGTTACTTTGGTGAAAGAACTAAGTTATTTACTAGTTACTCATTAAAAGTAACTTAGTTACTTTGAGTTACTTTCTAACTACTTTATGCCCGGTTTCTCCAGAGCAACTTACGACTTAAGTCGTTGCTTATTCCTAAGTTCCACCTTAAACTGTTGCACCACTCAAAAATGTCAAAATGTGAGACGTAAGTAGCACTTAAATGTAAGTCGAAAAAATCGGTGACTTATGTGGTTATGTGTCATATGTCAGTTGACATATCGGTAAGTCGAAGTAAATTTGTTTCGTTTTGGGCTGTTACGGCAAGAAAATTAGATGATATAAAGAAGAAACGATTAAATTATAGCAAAGAGGAAGAAAATTGGTCTGTGAGATTGTAGAAACAAAGATTTAAAGAGAATATTGAAAATTAAAAAATCATTGCGGTGTCCATGTCTAATATTCAAAAAGATAACACCTGGAAATTAATTTCCGCAGCATTGGCAATGAAATGTGTGCAAATTTGGAGACTGACGCAAGGAAGACGACATCGAAGAAAAAGGCTTCAGTTTATAAGACTGGCGGAGGTCCACATAAAAATATTAAAAATAAATAATATATTTGGAACAAATCAATTCTGTTACTTATTTGTCGCGGAGTCCTACCATTTTCGACAATATCGACTTCCATCACAGTATGCACGACGTTAACGTCGTCAAAATTGTTGAATGAATACAAATATAAACCCTGTTAAACACATTGACAGCTTTGTCATTTGACAACCGGTATTTTATTTTGAATAGCTAAATTTCAAATTTAGCATTTGTGACATAAGTTAAGTTCGCATTTGAATTTGCTGGTGCAACGCAATTGAGATATAAGTCCTACTTACAATTAAGTAGCACTTTAATAATCAACAACTTAAGTTACTGTGGAGAAACCGGGCATTAATGGCGTGAAATGTAGACTTAGACCCACCAAAATCTCGACGAATTTAACAGGATCCCAACACTTCCGTTACCAAGAGTGGCGGGAGGTAAAAATATAGCATAGCCCATAGTATATCCACTAAAATACGCGTTTAGTTAAAAAATACTGTTGCATGTAGGTACCTACGAATTTAAGAAAACTTTTATCAAGTAGAAAATGTGTTTGTGTGTTGTGTTTAGTGTAATTTGTTTGGGAAAAACTAGAGTTTCACGTTAAGGGTTGTGGAACATCAGGTCGATAGTATTGGATTAGAAACGTTAACATTCTGTTAGTGTGGCACGTTGCTGGAATTTGATCAGATATTCTGTAGTGGAATAGTCTCTAAGGTACCATTACCTACTTGCGGTATTGTATTTAAGTTTTGAATAATGCAATAACACGATATTGTCTCATATCAAAATACATGTACTTATTTTCACTAATTACGTAATTCAATACAAAATTTGCATTGTCAATATAAATTACAACTAACGAGAAGACCAAATAAATGCAATTTAAATGTTGATATTAAAATATAGAATTTGATTGTTTTAATGCTATTATATGTAAATTGCTAATTATTAGTTATTAAAATTGCTGTAAAATAAAATTTATGAAATATTCAATTATGTTAAATGTGATCTGCAAATTTCCAATTTGTAATTATGCAATGTATATATATCAAATAATTTATTCATTTTACATATTGCAAGCTTCAAAACAAAATTTAATAAATTTCAGAGGAAAATATAAAGTTTAAAAGTTCGTAATGATTTTATAAGTAAGTAGAGGCATTTGTTTTTTTTTCATAAATATCGTTTGATTTTTGAACAGAATTAAACTGTGATCTAGTTGTAAACTTGGAACTTTAATTAATTCAATTTTGATAGCATGTTTTCGTCTGGGCGACTGGTGGAAATAAATTAGCATATTTCATGTCAACTGTTGTAAAAACGCTGCCAACTTTTTCATATCCGAACTTGGAACGAATGTCGGGACGGAATAGAATCAAATCATTACACTTAGCTGGATGTGTAAGCAACGCACAAAAGAGGCTACAATGAACATGGAAGTCAAATATTTTGAATCTTCTGGACCGCATCACACAACAAAAATTGACAAGAATTGCATATGATACAATTTATTTATTACTACAATACCATTGTTACCAATGAGTATAATAGAATAGTATACTAAACAAGTTTTTATAAGACAATGTTTTTTCCACAGTCGTTAACAAAATTTATTATCACACGTGAGCAAAGTAAAAAAAAATCTGTTGTGGCCAGCATAAGAACTCTCGCCATTTCCATATTAGGCTATATAAGTATTGTATTGCTCTTCGCTTTCGAACTGTCGTTTTATAACAAAATATTATAGAACATTACCCAAATATTGTTTTTTTTATTATATTTAACATGTCTTCTGCACACATATAATTCTAATTATATCTATTTTTCATTGTATGAGGAAGTTTCTAAATGTCAGAGATTGTTCCAATCCATTAACCAAATTGGCGGTATTTCTGATGGATATATGCATTTCACCACAATTTTACCTATAATTTCAGATATTTCATTAATAAAACCATAAGAAAAATTAAATATACTTCACAATTTTACCTATAATTTCAAATATTTCATTAATAAAACAATAAGAAAAATTAAATATACTTCCCAGAAAAAGCTATCAGAATGTCACTAAAACTGTTGATATTTGACAATGGCATGTGCCATTTACAAACTAAGTTATAAACATTGGAATTTGTCAACTGGTTTGCTTAGTGCCTTAGCTTCTGCGATTAGTTTACTCTATAAATTATAGTGTCTTTATCTCTATATCTATACAAGATGTAATAAAAATTTCAAGTGTATTAAATGGAGAATTTTATGTTCTTCAATATTTAATAAAAAAAAAACTCCCAAAAAATAATATTTAGAAGAATTTTTCTAAGAAACTACTACTTCCGGTTGTTCAATTGTTACCAAAACCTTTCCAGCTCTTCCCAGGAATGTCAGATTGAGGAAACTGCAGTTAAATTTTTAAGTCTTATAGTTTTTGAGGAATCGTGTCTACAATATCCAGACATACATACATACACACACACACACAAACACACACACACACACACACATCATTTTAAAAATGTTATAATCGGATTGTGGGGACCTTAAATCGTGGTTATTCAATAAAATCTGGATATGCGAATTTTAGCATGAATCCAATACCTCTCTTAGCGAGAGGTAATAACTTTCTTCACAAGTGAGCAAAATACACAAGCCTACAATAATCTACATCAGGAGTCATAAATTTTGATGGAGTTACAAATTGTTCAATAAATATCTGCCATTCTACATGAAAGAACAATAATTTTTTGTAGTTAACTTCACATTAAATTCAGTTATATACATATGTACTGTTGAGTTTTCCATTAATAAAAATTGTACGATGTTCCGATTTTTTAGAAAAATTGTATTTCAAGATTGAGGAAAAAATCATGTTTAGCACACGTGAGCATGTCTTTTTTTTCATTCTTAGAATTCTTATACTCGCTCCCGCTCGTACAGCCAATTTCCGGACGCGTGAGAAAAAGACATAGGTACTTTGCTCACTTGTGAGTTTCTTAAAGACAGGTGCGTCAAAAAATCTACTAAAATAAGTCCTTTATTCTACTTTGCGTCTTTTATATGTTAAAATAAAAAATGCTATGTATTAAATCGAAATAATTTAGGGAATTTTGTATGTGTATTGTTGTTGGCAACATTAGTGTAAACTCCACTTTCAAAATAAATAACAACACCATTTAATCTCCAAAAAAATAACAATTTATTAGGTTTACTGTACATACCGAATTTTTATGAAATTGTTTTTCGTTTTCCCAAAAGAAAAGGGCCTCGGTAGTAGATAAATCTGGACTATAAGATGACCCTTAAAATGCAGGTCAATCTTACAGCAATTGAGTTTCGTAATAATTTCACTGTGAACGCAAAATATAAAAATAGTTTAGTATTAAAGAAAATACGCACATTACATTTTTAATGTGAACATTGTGCTTGTTTACAAATACCAATGCACCTACATTTAGTTTGATATAATAGCGAGGCAAACAGAATTTTCAAGAAGCTTATTTGAAACTTTTTGTTGTTATTTTACTTTTTGTTAGATTTATATTGGAAAAAAGTTGCTTCAAAATACACGTTCTCCCCAAAAAGGCTTAATGAACAGAGCATATTCGTGAAGTTCCAAAATTTTTCTTCAGACGGGTACAACTTATAAAAGTCCAATAAAGGCACTTGAATAAATGTTTTTCAAGTTGTACATCAGATTGTAACTCTATGTATTCCATTTGTAAATCCTCAGGCAACGTGTTGATGCGGAGTGAGAACGAAGAACCAAAAATACTGAAATGCATTTAGTGTTCGTTGCATTGAAATTACGGAAATGATTTTATTTTTGTACAATTCATTTGCTTTGTTGTACAAATTACGATGATTCCGCAATAACTCACAAGCAGAAAAGACAGCTGACGGATGAAGCAACGTTATACCTTACCGCCATGTTTAATAGTTCTCTCTTGTAACTGGTCGAATTTGAAATCTACAGTTGGAAATATGAAATATAGTT
Organism: Ophonus ardosiacus; assembly: GCA_943142095.1. Classification (NCBI taxonomy): domain Eukaryota; kingdom Metazoa; phylum Arthropoda; class Insecta; order Coleoptera; family Carabidae; genus Ophonus; species Ophonus ardosiacus. The sequence continues at coordinate 60,090,685 of OW964824.1, forward strand.
AATCTAAATTTCAAATTTCTAAATTTGTATGTATGCGTTTATATTCCAAAATTCAATATCAGACAGTCTTAGGGCTGATTTATGATGAATTTCATTTATAATTTAGATTTTAAAATATAAACTCACTTAAAATGCGTGCGTTTATGAACGATTTACAAATTTAGAAATAAAGATTTGGAATATAACTCTATTTTATATGTCCAAATGTAAATTTCAAATTCGACTAATCATACAAGAGAGCAGAGCTGGGCAAGTTACTTTTAAAATGTAACTAGTTACAGTTACAGTTACTTCCAAAAAAAAGTAACTAAGTTACTTAAGTTCCAGTTACTTTAGTTCCAGTTACTTTGGCGAAAGAACTAAGTTATTTACTAGTTACTTATTAAAAGTAACTTAGTTACCTTGAGTTACTTTCTAACTACTTTTAATGGCGTGAAGTGTAGACTTAGACTGTTGACTTAGTTATTGTGTAGTATACATATCAGGGAGTTTTTGCACTAACTACGTTAACCTAAATTTTAACGTTATTGCTTGGCAACACCCAATCAGATTATTATTGTTAATGTTAACGGACCTAGAGGGCTTTATTACCGCCTAGGTCCACGAGGTCACGGCCTAGGGCCCGCTTTGACAAGGGGCCCGCAGGGCTCGGTTGCTGTGATTTTTTTTTAATTTATTAATTTAATTTTCAATTTTGATTTCTTATACCAAGATATAAAGAATCTACTTTCTTTCTAACATGACATGACCATTATAATGTATAAAACATGCAGACATTATTTCCTAGACTTATTAGTGGATAATGATTAATTTTTACTTTGACTAACTTAAGTTACATTCTAATTTCCGAGTAACTTTAAGTAACTTAAGTTACTCAAGTAACTAGTAACTAAAAACCGTAAAGTTACCAACTACTTTTCCGCAGCAAGTTAAGTTACAGTTACCATATTTTAAAAAGTAACTAAGTTACGTTACAAGTTACGTAAAAGTAACTAGTTAGTAACTAAGTTACTAAAGTAACTAGTTACTGCCCAGCTCTGCAAGAGAGAACTATTGAACATGGCGGTATGGTTTGCTTCATTCGTCAACTGTCTTTTCTGTATGTGAGTTCTTGTCATTTTGATGATGATTCACAGAAACAAATTCATATTTTGATTTTTGTTAATAAGCAGTATATTCATAGGCCTAACAGACCGACCACCTACGTTTTTTAAGTTTGTTTTATTTCTTTATTATACAATTCATGGCTAAGAAATCATAATTGTAACCTGAAACTAAAATCTAAACTGATAACTGGTGAAACGTCAAATAACAAGCAATAACAAGTCACGTGATAGATACTGATGGTCAGATCCAGACGTTCAAAATCTAAATGTGAATTTATAAATTAAATTTACCATGAACTAGCCCTTAACTGGATGCATAGGCAAAGCTGAAAAGAGGTGACGTAGAACATGCTGGGTAATAAAAATCTCGGCACAGGTGCTAGTAAAGACACAACTTTTCCCGTGTAATTTTCAACGTCATTAGCGAATTAATGATAATATAGTCCCTCGACCCGTCGCTAAATCAGCACAACGCAACCCTTAATTGATATTTATCCGTCGAATTTTTTATTGCAATAAAATGCCCGCATTTCCGAGACGACTTTATTAACTTGACAATTACCTTCAAATTCAAACGTAAATCGGCATTTACGCGAGTTTTACAAGCGTTTAAATGACAATCTGCTTTACAGCATTTTTAAAACGTACGTATTGTTCATTAATATAATGGAAAAAGAGGCAGTGAGCGAAGAGATAAAGTTGATTGTTCAGTGGTTGGAATCCAAGTTTGATTGTTCTAAAAAGAGTTAGAATTCCGCCCTGCATTTCGTCAATAATTCTCCAAGTCGCTTGTAACTCAAAAAGTTTGTTACAATTTACAAAGGGTAACCGTCTGGCGAAGAACTGAACGAAGTAAATGAAACAATTGTACGCTGTAGTTCGCTGTACAAAGCAAATATTTCAAGTATTTGTATTTACCCTAAAACGTTTCATTAAAACTTTGCAAACATGAAATTTGTTATTGTTTTACGCGCTGCGCCGAGCCGGACGGTGGTTTGTTAGATGGATGACAATCGCTTTCGCTTTATATGTAATTAGCAGACTGTGCGATTACCGCCTAATAGGATTTGACAGAGAACCAGCGCTATATGTTTGTATCTGACAATAGCTACGGACTAATTTCTACAGAACATATGACGTATTCAACAACAATGTATGCAAATTATTCTAAATGCATAAATACATTCAACGCATGCACCTACCACAAAATTAAATACATATTTGACATTTTATTAATATTAATAAAATTGCAAATAAACGGTAATGTTTTCATAATAAAGTATTCAAAATAAATATCTGCAAATATGAACAAATCTATGAATATAAATGTACATTGTTCAAATATAGGGATGTCCAACCCATAGGCTGTATCCAAAAACGTTTATTATTTAAGAAATGAATAAAGTTTTTACCTCTCGCTAAAAGAGGTATTGGATTCATGCTCAAATTCGTATATGCAGATTTTAGTGAATAAGCACGACTTAAGATCCCTAGAATCCGATTATAACATTTTTTAAATGATATTTGTGTGTGTGTGTGTGTGTGTGTGTGTATGTCTGGATGTTGTAGGGACGATTCCTCAAAAACTATAAGACTTAAGAACTGTTTAACTACGGATTCCTCAATCTAACATTCCTGGGAAGAGCTGAAAAGGTTGGTAACAATTGAGCAACCGGAAGTAGTAGTTTCTTAGAAAAATCCTTCTAAATATAATTTTTTAGATATTTTTGTTATTAAATATTGAAGAACATAAAATTATCCATCTAATACACTTAAAATTTGTATTATATCTTGTATAGATTTAGAGATAAAGACACTATAATATATAGAGTAATCTAATCGCAGAGACTAAGGCACTAAGAAAACTAGTTTACAAATTCCAACATAGTTTATAAATGACACATATCAGTGTCAAAAATCAACATTTTTAGTGACATTCTGATAGCTTTTTCTGGGAAGTATGTTTAATCTTTCTTATTGTTTTATTAATTACATATTTGAAATTATAAGTAAAATGCATATATCTAGAGATGCATTCGGGTTGGGCCGGGCCGGACTTCGAGGTTTGGATCGACTCGTCACGAAAATAAAAATTACCTGCCCGACTCGAAGGTCGACTCGACAAAAAAATTATCTGGCCCGGCTCGAAAATTGATTCGAAATCGGGCCGGGTTTCCTAATGTTGATTTTTATGTTAAGGCGAAATGTTTAACTTTTTTCGTGTCAAACTTGTAAAAAACCTCTACGTTCTTATAACTTTCAACATTAGTTAACATAAGTAGTTAAAAAAGAGACACTTTTAGTGTAAGTTTGCTATGAAAAATACAGACCTACAAGTATTTAACACTTTGTTTACCAAAGGCGTTCGAAAATTTAAACAACTTTTCACAAATCTTATACAAAAAAAAATATAATTTACATAAGGATTTTTTATCTAACTTTGTTTCTGCTCAAAAATAGGACAAGAAATCATTATGGTAGGAACAAAAATCACTTTTATTTAAGTGTACGTGTAATAACAATAATAATAGCAACATCACAATATAATTATTATGCTTTAATGAATAACCTTGAAGTCTTGAAGTAAAATAATACATTTTTATTTATTAAGATGTGAAGTATGTTGTTATTATTATTTTGATCCTTTTTATCTTCATCCATTTTCATTAAAATATTAAGGAAACTGTGCATTTTATTGAACTATAAGATTTTTCGGGCCGGGCCAAAATCAAAAGTTCGACTCGCCTCGATTTTTGAAAATGATTAGCCCGGTTCGGCCCGATAAAAAATATCTTCGGCCCGGCTCGATGATCGACTCGAAATCGAGGCGGGCTTCGGGCCAAAGCTCGAAATCGAGTGCATCCCTACATATATCCATCAGAAATACCGCCAATCTGGTTAATGAATTGGAAGAATCTCTCTCATTCAGGAACTTCCTCATACAATGAAAAATAGATATAATTAGAATTATATGAGTGCAGAAGACATATTAAATACAATAAAAAACAGTTTTTGGGTAAAGTTCTATAATTTTTTGTCATTATATTAATATTACTAAAGTAATAACGTCTTACACTAGTACGTTTACATGGGATACTAATATATAGGGCTCAAGCAGTCTTGTAACTTTGTTGGTCTATGACAAGCAGACATGGGGGCCTGCAGAATGACAGCTGGTAACTATGTACATTGATGTCACATGTCATCATTTTTTATTCAAAATTTCATGATTTTGCTTCCTATTCTAGAAATAAAAATGCCTCTTCCACCTTTTTTCGTAATCTTTCTCACAACTAATTTGCTTATTTCTAAGTCATTGATAACGAAATAAATATTTGAATAAACAACCTCTGCTTTAAACGGAATCTTTGGCCCACCGTCGGCCAGTTCCCGTTCGAAATAGTTTACGACATTCATTGATAGCTTCTGAGATTACTTCGTTAAAGCTTTAGGCATGATAATGGATGTATTATAGTATATTAAAAACTAACAAGTAATACTGTAGCACAAGTCACAAAAACTTAACGTAGAGAAAAGTGACAAGTCACAGAAAAATGACTCCATCGATATAAAATTCAATGTAAAGATGGTCATGCTAACGTTTGGTATGAAAATCAATTACAATTATTTCAAATAATTTTGCAACTGATAGGTTTTGATTATAATTTGTATTTTTATTTACAGGTAAGTGACGTCACAGGAACCATGTCCCTTCGTTGGATTCCCGTCGACCGACAACGTGTGATTAGTAGGTGACATATTACGAGAAATTTTCTGCCACAGTACTTACCTTTACTTGTATTTTGACATTTTTGAATTAATCACATCACATAACATTTTCAATAATTTCTTCATTCATATCAACATACTATGATGTATAATATTCATATACAATCAAAAACTTAAAATAAAATTTTAAATTATGTCACTTTCTTGAAATGTCAAGATTGATTCGGTAACCAAAAATGCCAAAGTAGCCATTAGAGGCGCTGAAGTTCAAAATGTGCACATCTCCTATCTTCTTGTTGAACTATTTTTGTTCAATATTTTTATTTTTTCTGCCTTCCAGTGGTGCAGTTAGGGGGGAGGGGGTTGGGTGCAAGTGCACCCCCCCTAAATTTTGGAAGACAACTGATATAAGTTAATTACCTATATGTAGGTTCAGATGCAATTCAAACGCAAAACAAGTTCGTCGTTTCTTTTATAGTTGTGTTATTAAACATATAAGTGTTCTAAAATTACATAAATATTCAACTGCTTTGTACAAAATACAATAGAACTATAAAATTACATAAATAAGGTAATCAACTTTCTTTATACAAAATACAGTAGAACCACAGAATAGACATTCATACAGAAGCGACAGTCAGAGAGAGAAACGAAAATTAGAGAGAAAAAGAGAATGCCAACAAATTTTTAAGGGCTAATCGGATAAAATCGGATTATTTCGGCATATCTTCGTATCTTACGATTCTATGTTCTTTTCATTATCTCGACGAAAAAATTTTCTGTTAGGGGTCAATAATAAAAATATATTTAGAAACACAAATTGATTTCTAATAAGAACAAATATGTTATTTTTTCAACAAACGATAGGAAAAATCGTTATCATAAGGAAAATCATTATATTTCACATATTCTGGAAGAGCTGTTGTGTCAGCTTGTCACGCCCATGTATTTTAGGGTTATGGCTAATTTAAGCAAACCAAACACGTCTTCTACTTTTGACATATGTCATTTTGTGAACTGTTTGTGAATTTTAGAAATGGTTTTAGTGTCTAATGAAATGGATAAAATGAAGAAAGTAGAATCGGGAGGACTTGTTTGTTCATATAAGCACTGTATAAATAGATTTAAAAAATGGAGAAAGGGAAATGTAAGTTTTTTCGTTTCCAAAAGATCCAGAAATATAAGTTATGTAAAACGACTACCATATCATGTAAAATGTATATTCATTTAATAAATATATGTGTAAAATGTGGCTTAAGGCTTGCGGAAGAGAAGATTTGATGGAGAAGAATATATGGGACATATTCATCGAGTCTGACGTTTGTGTTTCCCACATCAAAGATAGAGAAAATTAATTTGTAAAATTCAGGTATTTGTTTAATAAAAATATAATTATATGATTATTTTATCAGATTTCTGTTTAATTCGTTAATAAAATTAAAATTTTAGTACTTTTATGTTCTAATTTTTGTTTTACCATTTAAAACAATTTAAATTTCGCGCGTAAATTTGCCAACAAATTTAAAATTCAAGGTCATAAACGTAAAATCGCAACAACAATGGTGCCAACAAGGAGTGTCGCTTCTGTATAAATGTATTCTGTGGTAGAACTATAAAAATAAAGTAATATGATTTTGATAAAAACTATATTTTATAATTATTTCTGGCAGGACAGGTAAAATGACATAAAATTTGTTTGAAATTTTATTTTAACACCATGGCTAACACATTACATATGTAAGTTTTATAAAATTTTAAATTCAATTTTCTCGGTTACTAAAGATGTAAAAGAAAATATGTATTACTAATGGTTTAGACATAAAATTTAATTTCCTACAACATTTATTGGAATCATTTTTGTCTAAAATTAATAGGCTACTTTTGGCTAAGGAAAAACGGTTTTTCCGTGTTAAACGCCTATGGCCCGGTTTTCGTGTTACACCCGACATCTATCGAAATAAAAGAAGTTCAGTTTTCACATTAAAAATGTTATGTTTAAATTTAAAATATAAACGTAGTGACAAATACATAAATATTAAATTCTTTACGCAGCTTTTTAATAAATTACGTTGTGCGATACTGCCCAAAAGATTTAAAAGTTTGGACATCCATGTACAAACAAAACAAATTCGCTCTGTGCTGACGTATTGTCTACAGTTCACAGTATTGAATTCAAGTTGAATTCTCGTGAAAGAAGACAGATTAAACGAGGATTCTTTAGAAAAACCGGGCAATTTTACACAGAACACAAAAATAATGTGCCATTAATTTGGAACTTAGAGCTATTGTATCGCAATACAATGCGGACAGGAATGCTCCGTGTATCTTTTCTTTATATCCTGCACAAGTTAAACTCTTCCAATTATTAAATTATGTCTTTTTCTCAAGACTGAAGAAAATAGAATTCTCAATCATTAGATCGGGACACGATTCGGGGATTTTTTTACCGGCCGCAAGTCAATTTCCCAATCATTAGTGAAACGTCAAACATTCAATTTGAAATCAATCGTTGCTGTTTTTCATGAGGTTAGCAGCAAGAACAAGTTCATCGCTAGTTGTTGTTAGTCTTTGGAGAATTTCCAGTTCATAATCACGTAGTTTAATGCAAACTCGATAAGATGGCCTCTATATTGGACTACGTGATTTCATTTCTTTCCTCGAGAATAATTGCGGAGCAAATTTCATCAAACCGGAGTTAGGTTTTATTCTGATAAAAATATCATTGGAGCATGTACCCTCAATTAATCATAACCAGTGGCGTAAATATGCCAATGCATTGGGGCCCACGTCACAAAAGGACCCATTTGCTGAATCTAATATATGTTAAATTTGTCATTACATTTAATGGGGAATTCCACCATTTTTTTACCTTCCGTCAAAAGGAAGGTATTGTTTTTGGTCAAAAAATTCGGTGGTGAGTTTTTAATGTATAAGCACGTTTTAGGGTCCCTACAATACGAATGTGCTATTTTTAAGATGATGTCTGTATGTGTGTATGTGTGTCTGTGTGTGTGTCTGTGTGTGTGTCTGTGTGTGTGTCTGTGTGTGTGTCTGTGTGTGTGTCCGTGTGTGTGTGTGTGACAAATTTTTCTCCGACGATAACTCCAAAACTACAATTCTAAAAATTATGATTCTTTCATATTCCTCTTCTTTACAACCATATGAAGAGCTGATTAGATTTTGGTTATAATTGGTCAACCGGAAGTACCCTTATTTGAAGTTCTTAACAGTTTTTCTTGAAAAATCGCAGTTAAATATCATTTTCGACATTTTATGTGATTATCAATAGAAAGAATGTCTTATTCTCTATACGGTTCGATTATACATTTTCCTTCATATTCCATAGATATAGAGTTATAGAGAGATTAAGAGAGATTAACTTTCGAAAATCAGTCAGCATTGCAAAAATTATGAAAACAACAGAAATATTTAAAAAACTCTAATTGACAGATGTCAGTGGCAAGTGCAGAACCAAAGTGGAAAGTATGTGATCTGAAAGTGATATAAGTGACAGAGTGTCCCTCGCCAGTGACTTGCATTTGCGGCCTCGCCTCAAGATAGAAACTGATAATGCCAGAAGTACGAGAAAGGCAAAAAAGAAGATGGAAGGACTGTATAGCAGAAGATTTGAGAGAGGAAGAACTGTGTAACGAAGGTGCTTTGGACAGGAATGAGTAGAAGAGAAGAGTAAGAAACAGTGACTTCTAATAAAATAGGGCAAAGTTGAAGCAGGGGGAAGTGTTAAGTGCAATACATAATGTACGTTCGTATTCGTATTAAAATTTTATTAGATTTTAGAATCTTTTCAAAGGAACTTTCAGTATGGATATGTAAAAATAGTGTGTTCTTGTTACAATTATACAGGATATATAGAATATTTTTCAAGGAACTTTTGGTATAGGATATGTACAAAATACATCGAATTGACGGAAGGTTTTGTGCTGGCCACAACAGATTTTTTTTATATAATTTCATCTGAAAATATTAGGAAAACTAAGACTATTGATGAAAATCCGGCGAAAAAATTCCTATTAATAAGTGAGTTATGGTCTCCCGAATTTTGAAAAGATTGAAGTGACGTCACGTTTATGTGTTTTTATATCAAACTGTTTTCATCATGGACCTAAATGTTCTTGAAATATATGCTATTTTAAGTTATATTTATATAAAATAAAAGAATATTATAACACTGTATAAGTCTACATACTTTATAATTACAGGTGTATTTAAATTATTAAACTGCAGTACAGGAATGTTAGTCCCTCCTTTCGAATTTGAATTTCTTAACTTCCATTGGTAGTAACCCCCACCTCCTAACACGCTATTTGTTATGTATGTATAGGCGGTCTTTCGGTCGCCAATCAAAATATATATAAATTTCATATTCGTGTCGAAGCGCAATAACAAAAAACACCTTATTTCCGAAATATCTCAATTATACCATTTCATTTTTTTATTAATATTCGTTATTCAGCATATACATTCGTAATTTTTTACTATTTTCCTTTAATTCGATTGACCTGGAATCCCCTATTATTTATATCTGATAAGTAATATTAATATAATACTACCAAATATTTAAATTTGATGCACTATCCAATAATTCAATTCAAAAGGAATATAGTTTTAATTTACCACAATAACGCAATTCTAACAGTTTAACTTGAATGAGAACACCGTTAGTTAGTTTGCGAACCTTAGTTACATATAACGTAACGTGGAATACAATTGAATGTTCTCACGGTACGTTAGAAATAGTTTGCGAAACTTATTTTGTTTCAAATCGAAACTTAAATAATTGATAATACCGTACCGTTAAAATGTAGATTACGTATCGTACAACGTCATTAGGTAGTTATTTCAACTTCTAAAATAAAAGAACGTAAACGTTAACCTTATTTAGAAAACACTTTATTTTAGAAATAAAGGACTTTCAATTTCAACGTTTACCGCATTTAATTAGTGTATTGACGCTAACGTTAACGCTAAAAGCAACACAAACGAGGTTACATTCACACTTTTCACCGAAACATAACCTCAAAACAGAACGTGTGACGTTAAACGCTCGCTATCCCATTGCACATAACGTGTCTCCTTATTTATATAACATGAACCTTATTAGTACGCATGCGCACTTGGGCTGTGACGTGACTTTAAAGTGCACGTTATTTTGCGTGGAAGCTGCAATAAATCTCTATTAAAGTAATAAATTGTTTAAAAATGTTGTTTAAGCATTTTTATTGCACAAATTTTAGGACGTTTTGATGCAGATACAAGATTGCATCGAAACGTCCTCAAATTTGTGTATTAAAGTTACACTTTGAGCTGTACATCACATTACGTTGTACGTAACCAAGGTTCGCAAACTGCCTATTATAAAAAATCTGATGTGGCCAACACAAAACCTCCCGCTAATTAATTTAATTAATTTAAATACATATCTACCTACGTATTTACTAAAGCTGCAAACTGTTCCATTGCAGAAAACTATTGCTTTATTTACTATTTTCTTTTTAAAATGTCACTATTATTAATTTGAAATGATAAGTTTTCTGACAGTAACATTTACTGTCAGTTACATTCATTTGAAAAATGAACTGTGTAACAAAGGAATAGTTTTTATCTTAGGCTTCGCGACTAATAGAAAAAATTATTTTTAAATTTATCTGTAAAATATATAGAAAAAGTATTACTGTATTCCTGTAGAAAATTCAATAATCTTTAATTTTCATAAGATATAAAATTCGAAAAAATGGCATTTAATAGTATTTTTTGAAGAAAAACCACTATAAGCTTCAGGTAAAGTGCCATTTCCTGTTATCCGATATACACCAAAATCTAATGGCTTCTTTTCATATTAGAATAGGATAGAAATACAAGGTTTCAGAATTTTCTGAATGATAGTATTTGAGTTAGAGCGAAGACAAAATCCATACACTTATATACACACATCCACACATACACAAATGCAGACATCATCGTGAAAATGTTAAAAATGGATTCTAGGGACCTTAAAACGTGGTCATTTACTAAAATTCGATATGAGATTTTTAGCACGATCCCTATACTTCCCTTACCAAGGGTAGCGGGAGGTAAAAACGCAAAAAAAATCTGAGATATGTATTCAAATGATTTATCTGAATCTGCCAAAGCAATAGACACTTACAAAATTTACGTCACTGCAAGAGAGAGATAGAAGATCATGCATCTAAACAAACCTCCCCTCGTTGTCTTACGTCTCGTTCCCTGTTCCTATCTGTCATTGTGTTCGCATCTGTTATTCAGTGTTAAACCTAATTCTTTCTTGTGATTTGTAAGTTGTGTTTAATAAAAATGAGTTTAAAACCAGAAGATGTGTCTGGAGCAACTTTTTTGTTTGATAATATTGTAGATCATTCGATTATTCAACTAAAACGATGGCTAGAGTGTAGAGTCTACGGCTGATGACAGGTCTTTGTTTGGACGTGTAACCATAGCAACCTTGATTTCTATGCTTTGCCGTTAGAGGCGCTCGTGCAAATTGCACTTTTGTAAGTGTCAATTGTTGCTATGGGTTAAATCTTTGAAAAACGAAATTGGAAAACTACAGACAATTCGTGAGTTGGCTGAACTAGACATGATTAAGTACTATGATATGAATGCTAGTTTTTCTGAAGTATATTCTCTATTTATTTTGTATTTAACAATACCTGTAACAACGTTTCTCTTCGTTAGTTAAGCACAGAAGAAAATTACAGTTTTTCCTAGCCAATATGACGAACTTTTTTGGGGAGGGGGGGGGGGTAGTATAGGGGGCTTTAAATTAAATTTCGCATTGGGGTCTTTTTTGTCTAGTTACGCCACTGATCATAACGAATTGATCCAACAACTTCTTGGTGTTTATTTATTTATGCAGAAGCAGAGTCTTTCAAGCATATTTATTAGATATTCTTCTTCCTATTTAAAACATTTCTGTTATTTTAAACTTGTTCTCGTTCGTTTTGTGACGAAAGAATGAATACGGAAAAATGAAAATGCAAATGAGAGATACAAATAATGCAAATATAATTCAGTATCCTATTACTTTCTGATGCATTATGCAAAACTATATAAATTTATACATTATGAGCGAGTCGCGAATATTTCCGTTGACACTTGAGATATTAATGTCGCAGATGAGATAACTTGAAACATACTTCGCATTTACATTCGGATTGTTATGCATCTCGCAAACTGAAACACGGAACGGGCTGTTCTGTTTTGTCGTACCCGCTAAACGGGATACAAGACGCTTCATTCCTCCTGCCCTTAATAAATAATACACAACGCGAATGAAAAATGCACAATACAGTGGAATACAATACACAACCTCCCGGCTATAAGAAGATATTCATTATAATCAAAAGTTTGGTTAAGTTTTGACAATCAACCCAATTCTGTAACCCAGTGTTTATGTTTAATTCCAAGACAGAAAGCGCACAGTAAGTTAAACACATGAATACAATACATCGTAACTCACGACTCATGAGTTACTTAAAAATGAACAAAAATTTTATTTCAATTCGTACAATGACGCCCTTTCCTCACTTTTGTATTACAATATACTATTTTAACGTTATACCCGAGACACACTTCAAACAAATCTGTTATGGCCAGCACAATTCCTCTCGCCATTTTCATATTAGGGTATATACAGGGTTAGTTAAAAGTATGGAGACGGCGATTTATTATCGTTAATATTCATTTCATGGGAACATATTAATTTTACTCTACCATTCGATAGAGTGTTTTTTTCTCTTTACAACAGTATGTTTGTTTTTTTGTTTTCCAATTTATTTTAATAACATTTTTACAATTAAAAACACCGGTTCAAGTATTTACGAATAGTAGGTACAACTCAGGTAGACAAAAGCGAAGCGATAAACAAACTCGAACGATGTAATTTAATCAGTTATTAATTTGTTTTTAATGATAAGATTATGACCGACAACTTTATTGGAAATAATTTTGTCTATATTTTGTTTTTTATTGTATATAACATGCCTTCTGCACACATACAATTCTAATTATATCTATTTTTCATTGTATGAGGAAGTTTTTAAATGTCAGAGATTCTTCCAGTTCATTAACCAGATTGGCGGTATTTTTGATGGATATATGCATTTTACCACAATTTTACCTATAATTTCAAATATTTAATTAATAAAACAATAATAAATATTAAATATACTTCCCAGAAAAAGCTATCAGAATGTCACTAAAACTGTTGATTTTTGACAATGACATGTGTCATTTACAAACTATGTTATAAACATTGGAATTTGTCAACCGGTTTCCTTAGTGCCTTAGCCTCTGCGATTAGTTTACTCTATAAATTATAGTGTCTTTATCTCTAAATCTATACAAGATATAACAAAAATTTTAAGTGTATTAGATGAAGAATTTTATGTTCTTCAATATTTAATGAAAAAAACTTCCAAAAAATTATATTTAGAAGAATTTTTCTAAGAAACTACTACTTTCGGTTGTTCAATTGTTACCAAAACCTTTTCAGCTCTTCCCAGGAATATCAGATTGAGGAAACTGCAGTTAAATATTTTTTAAGTCTTATTGTTTTTGAGGAATCGTCCCTCAAACATCCATACATACACACACACACACACATACACACATCCAGACACACACACACATACACACACACAGACATAATTTAAAAAATGTTATAATCGGATTCTAGGGACCTTAAATCGTGCTTATTCAATAAAATCTGGATATGCGAATTTTGGCATGAATTCAATTTATTGGATAGAGAATTTTATATTCTTTAATATTTGTAATAACAAAACATAAAAAATAATATTTAGAAGATTTTTTTAAGAAACTACTACTTTCGGTTATCCAAAACCTTTCCAGCTATTCCCATTAATGTCAGGTTAAGGAATACGTAGTTAAATTGGTCTTTAATCTTTTAGAATTTGAGAAACCGTCCCTCCAATATCTACACATACATACAGACACACATCCACACACACACAGACATCATTGTAAAAATGTGAAAATCGAATTCTATTGATCCTAAATCGTGCATATTTACTTAAACCTGGATGTGCAATTTTTAGCATGAATCCAATACCTCTGAGCGATGAATAAAATAAAATAAATATATCATCACGGCATATTACCCATTTCTGGGTGTGCCAGTATCTACAATACATGTAGACATCGGTAATAATGACGATATATTTTACCGTGTGGGCGCTTACCAGGCGTCACCTCACGGGCACTCATAGCTGGTGTGGAGAGTGCACCACAGGAGTCACTTTTGTGCCACTTAAAATTGGAAATATTTGGCGTCTATAGGGATCGAACCCGGTTCCCCCAGGTTCGCTACCAGACGCTTAGGCACGCGGCTACGGGACCCCTCTGAGCGATAGGTAATTAATGATTATTCATAAATAGGATTCATCGTAAATCAGCTCTTAGAGTTACAAATAAATAAATATATTTTCACGGCATATTATCCATTTCTGAGTGTGTCACAATCTGCTTTATCGCAGATATCGGTAATGATGATGACATATTTGTACCGTGCGGGCGCTTAGAGTTACATATTATGAAAGTTTGGTAACGTTTCTATAAATTAATATTAATAATAAATATTTATATAATTAGTCTATGCTTTTGAAACGATTTATTCGTTCTGATTAAGAAAAGCGGCATGCAAATAATAAACATAAAATGAAATAGAGAATATCTGATAGCATGTTTAATTAGGTCTTCAGTGATACTGTGCCACACCAGGTTACTCTAACCCGGAAATGAGTATTTGTCCGGAAATTAAATCTCATACCCACGTCCATGCAGAGGAATCCCGCAAATTATTTAAATATTCCCCACAAACGATAAAAAAAGTTTGGATGGAATAAAAGTGAAGTGGACTAAGTTCTTGTTGTAGTAATTGTGTTCTTGTGGCACATGTGCTAGCCGGGAATTGCTTTCCTGTGAATTTATCGCGAAAGAAACATACCCGATCCCCGCTGTAATTGCCGCTGTTCTGATGAAAACGTGCCGATGATTGCAGCAACCAATAATTACTTTCATTTCCACAACAGCTTTTTATTGCAAATAAATACCTGCTACTGGTCACTACAACGAAATGAGATTGCCGGAACCTTAATAAATATCGCACTTACAAAACTATATTGAAGTTGTAGCCACCGCTTATGTTGTCCATTTCCAAGTTGGTTGACGCGAAAAATACTTTTGAGAAGACTTATTATTTGGGAAGTTATTCGCGGAATATTAAAATAAAACTTCTTGTCCAATTAAAAAATAAGTTATATTCACTAAAGTAAATATATAATTAACAATGCCAGCAAATGTATTAAGATTTTTGCTTATAACTATTTCCCAATGTGTACAAAATTTAACCTTAAATTACCTAATTTAAAATTATTTAAAAACTATTTATAAAGAAGTAACGTTAAAGGAAATGCATCGGAGACAGACTGCTAGATTAAAATTATTTTTAAAAAAATCACAATGCAGTCACTCAGGATTTATTATTTTCTGTGTGAACCGTAACAGATATCACAAATTAAACAGAGAGAGAAAAGGTAACTATTGAATGTATCTTTCTGAAAAAAAAAATAATTTTACGTTATTGGCGTGGCCATTAAAAAGTTACGGTTTAATCAATGTTAGAACACCTAAGTTTTATATACTAGTACAAGTATTATCTTAAAAGATGACATAACCATACGAACTGCTGTACCAAATTTCGTCCAAATCGAATAAAGCGTTCTGTTATTATAAGCAAAAATTTTTTTTTTTTTGAAGAACTTTGAAGCAGAATACTGGCCAATGGTACACTTTCCGGTAGAAACAAGTTTAGTGAAATCGTCTTATTTTAGCCTCAGGAATCTGTGGTTAAGCCATGTTCTCCTATTTCAGAGATACCCTATATACAGCAATGTATTTGCCCGTTCCATTTAAAATGAAACATAGGGAACGAATCTGACAGAAGTATTAGAAGTCAGAAAACCACTCATGAGAACTAAATATATTTCGGGCACAAGGTGCACACAGTATTTTTTCTACATCTAAATTTAATTTTTAGAAAACAGGTATAATTATTTAAACAATATTAACCTCTAATGACATCTTGTCAATATGACAGATAACCGTTGAATTTTCCTGTAAGTTATGATTTGACATTTGATTGACAGCAATATATTTGTCTGTTTCAATAAAAATGGCACGTGGGGAATGAATTTGAGAGAAGTATTATATTTAAATATTTTAAAAAAATTAGCCGAGTCAGAAAACCACTCGGGCACAAGGTTTTTCTACAACTAATTTTAATTTAGAATGCAAGTATAAAAAATCTGATGTGGCCAGCCCATAACCTTCCGCTGGGTATTTAACCACGCAGTATAAAGAAAGCAGCCATTATGTTCAAATATTTTTGCATTCATACATAATTTTTATTTTACATTTAACAAATATATCATTCACAAAATAAATTTCACAAATATTGACAAAAATAAACACTTAACAAAAATCAAAATAGTAAAAAGTCTTTTCAAACCCGTATTCTAGAAGCCAATGAAGCAAATCAATAGTAATTCTAATATATTTATGTACGATTGAAAATATATTATTTTTATTATTATTAATTTTATTAGATTCAAATACATATATTATTACTACATTCTCCTTAACACGGTTTCACTATTAATTTTAATGTAATTGCAACCTGACAGTGACATTTGTTTAAATATGTCAAAATTGTTATTAAAATATTATTTTTGTTTGAGGCATAGGCAAAATGATATATGAAAATAAATTGTATTATTAATTTATATTTAAAGTTATTTAGAGTTATTTACTAAATGCTATTATCGTAGAATTGAAGATTGTACCATTATATTTCATTATTATTAGTAAAAGTTGCTGAAAAATTATATTCAACGAATTTTTTTCAAGAAAAACTGTTAAAAACTTGTACAAGTGATACTTCCGGTTATCCGATATACACTGAAAACTAATCAGCTCTTCCCATATTAGTGTAGAATGGATATACAAAATTTCAAAATTTTCTGATTGATAGTATTTGAGTAATCGTGTCCACCAGATCCACACACACATACACACACACATACATACCCACAGACATCATTGTAAAAATGTTAAAATCCGGTTCTGGGGACATCAAAACGTGCTTATTCACTAAAATCTCTATATGTGATTTTTAGCACGATCCCTATACCTCCCTTACCTAGGGTAGCGGGAGGTAAAAATTAACATCTATTGACGTCTTATCAAATGTCAAATTCGTTCCCTATGTTTCATTTTAAATGGAATGCATTCTGTCAATCAAATATCAAGTCGTAACCATGGGTATGACAAACCCAATGTTTCACGTTAAAAAATACTGCACGTATAATGTAAATAACTATTTACTGTTATTTAAGTAAGAGTTATCTGACTTATAAAAAAAGATATGGCATCTCTCCCGAACTTACCCTATAAATGAAATTTTTTTGATTGACAAATTTGTGTATGAAAAAGTGTATTCAGTTGTATCATAACTGTCAGATGGCAGTTTTGCAAATTCTGCAAAAACGATGTAACTGCAATGATAGTCTGTGTGGTCCTACGAGACAAGGGCCTGACACAGGCCAGCAGGAGACCTGCCCTGCGAGCCTGCATACTAAACACCCCTACTCGAGCGTTCATTGTGTACTGAATACCAACTTCATCCGGGCACACAGATTGGAGACTATCAGCCGATAAGCGGTCACACTCTCATAATCTACAATGCCCACCGAACGCACAGCACAAGAGATCCGAAAGCAAACTAATTAACCAAAAAATACCGCAGGATCGACAGATATTATGTCTCGTAGCATAGCTGTTGATAACAAATCGAATGGAATTGTTGATAAGACCTATAGAATTCTATCAAATTAGACATTTGTTTTCGCTTTTCGCCATAAAGCGAAAATTTGGTAGCATACGTGCCTCAAAATATTCGTTGGAGTCGTTTGTCGTAAGGTGTCGTAGCGAACTGTTACTTTTAAGTGAGGTTATGGATTTTATATCTCTTCCAATTTATTTTAATTTAATTGCAATATTGCTTCAAATAATAAAACTACAACGGCTGATGCAAAAGAGAAGACAAAAACTTACAATTCTATTGTACAAAACAATAATGCCCGTATTCATAGTTAGTACTTCGCCTCGACTCATACCACAGACCATATACACTATTTAAATTGGAAACGTACATGTTAAGCATCGATACCACATCAATGTCGCCATCTGGTGTATGGAAGCAAAAGTAAATATAAAACTCGGTCGGTATTATCATTACCTACAATTAATATTGGTATATTCGGTTAATTAATTACCCCTAATTTGTAGTTGAAGCATTTTTTTCACAAAATACTATCATTGCGTAGTATTTTATGAAAAATCTTCATATTCAACTACAAATCTTACAAAGATTACATAAAATGAGTAAAAAATAATGCATTTTTGAAAACACTGTAGTTTCATTTAGGAAAGATACAATACTTAATAGCATTCATCCATGTTGAAAACTTCCAACCACTTGACAAATAAATCCCGATAAGTTCGAGACTGTCGAAATCTATAGTTTGTTATCCCTAGAATACGATTTTGGAATATGTTTTACTGGTATAAAATAATACAATTATATAAAAATATATTTTCACTTTCCGGTAGCAGTACAATTTGGTACACAACACTTTATTATTGTCTTCTTAAATATTTGCAAGTTTTTTCACACAAATAACTACTTATAATACAAAAAATATATTCACAATGACAGAATTGTTTCAAATGAAAATGACAAATGTCAAAATTCGCGCAAAAGAAAAAATGAAAAAAAATTGACATACTAACGATACTGTAGTGGTAGCACGCACTTTAGAATTCTATCGTAGAAAGCAGGCGAATACGATTTTATTTTTACGAATCTTGGTAGCACGCGCTTTAGAATTCTATATTCACTATTTGATTCGGAAATTATTGGATTTTATACTATTAAAATAAGAAATATTATCACAGTTGTATATAATAAATGTATAAATTATATATAAAATGCTTTTGAATAGAACTGTGGCAAAATAATGACGTTACTTTGACACTTTCGCCTCAAGTCGTACGCTTTCAGGCGAATATTTTGAGACACGCATGCTACCAAATTTTCGCTTCGTGGCGAAATGCGAAAACAAATGCCTCATTTGATAGAATTCTAAAGTGCGTGCTACCACTACTGGTGTCGCCATATCTAGTGTATGGAAGCAAAACTAAAAATGCTATCCCGGTATTTCCCGTTTGCGTTTCCCGGGCCTGACTCATACTTGAGTCTGCCTTGAGTACCAGATTTCGTTTCATAGTCGCCACTTGTTTCTTTACTCGTACTTCGATCAAGGGTTTACTTGAGGCGAGTTCCAAGCAACCTTGAGTAATGCTCAAGTACTGATTGATGCTTTTTTCAAAAAATTTAGGTAGATTTGATCAATATTTAAAAAAACTGTCAAACTGTCATTTCCATCACATATGACATCTAAGTTAAATAATGAATCATGAAGATAATCAACAATTTTTAGAATTTGTAGACATACTAGAAGAAGCCTTAATAATATCAATGAAAAAGGGTTGCTTCAAGAAGTTATATCCATAATATAACTCATGTATCTGTAACCTGTGACATATATGTAGATGTCAAATATACGATTTGAGAGAAAAATATTAAAATTTACAAATATACCAACATAGTTATTACAAATTCTCTAAAATCCTCCGTAGAAAACCGAGAATTCACGAAGTTTCGACTATGAAACATATGATGTGCTTGAGGTCGAGAACGACCGGAGTAATGCTTGGCGAAGTAATACTCAAGTACGTGATTGAGCATCGACTATGAATACGGGCATAAGTAACCCGTGCGTACTAGGGATGCACTCAATCTCGAACTTTGGCCGAATCGGGCTAATCATTTACAAAAGTTGAGGCGAGTCGGACTTTTCATTTTGGCCCGGCCCGAAAATTTGAACTTTTCGGGCCGGCCCGAAAAATCTTATAGTTCAATCAAATGCACAGTTTCCTTAATATTTTAATGAAAATGGATAGAGTTAAAAAGGGTCAAAATGATTTAACAACAACATACTTCACATCTTAATAAATAAAAGTATGTTATTTTACTTCAAAAATTCAAAGTTATTCATTAAAGCATAATAATGCTATTGTGATGTTATTATTACTATTGTTACTATTCGTATACTTAAATAAAAGTGATTTTTATTCCTACTATAATGATTTCTTGTCTTATTTTTGAGTAGAAACAAAGTTAGATTAAAAAAATCCTTATGTAAATGATAACTTTTTGTATAAGATTTGTGAAAAAGTTGTTTAAATTTTCGTGCGCCTTTGGGAAACAAGGTGTTAAATACTTGTAGGTCTGTAATTTTTATAACTAACTTACACTGTCTCTTTTTTTAACAACTTATGTTAACAGTTAACTAATGTCTAAAGTTACAAGGATGTAGAGTCTTTTTTTTAATTTGGCACGAACAAAGTTATACATTCCGCCTCACATAAAAATTAAAATTAGGAATGCCAGATGCACCCAATTTCGAGCTTTGGCCCGGCCCGGCCCGATTTCCAGTCAATATTTTCGAGCCGGGCAAGCTAATTTTTTGTCGAGTCGATTTTCGAGCCGGGCCGGCAATTTTTATTTTCGGGCCGAGTCGATCCAAACCTCAAAGCCCGGTCCGGCCCAACTCGAATGCATCTCTAGTGCTTACTACAGTAAATATTTTCTGGTTTGTTAGTAGACGCAATGTTAACATCTGTCAATAGTCTCAAGTTCACGTGTGCATACTATATCTAACCGTTAATGATCATTAATATTTGTCGTCTGTCTCGGGTAATAGGCGTTTCACATGAAGAATCAGTCCTTTTTTTGCCGCAATCGTTACCTGAAATTATTTTATACAAAAATACTTCAAATTGAAATTATAGAGATTTAATTTATGTATATCTAAACAAATCATATGAAACAAGTATTTCAGCTTTTTATATAAGCGACAAAAATTAATTATAAAGTTACTGTTTTCATGAGCTTTTAGTCTAGACAGCCATGGATTATAACAAACAAATAAACAATTCTGTAGTTTATAACTGTCAGTTAAACTAAAACTGTTTACATTTTTGCATTTTGTGTTGTTAGTTTACCAGGTACTCTAATATAAATTTAGTTCTAATTGACAGTTAAAAACAAGGCAATTGTTTTAAATTTGCATGTATAAAAACAGAAAATATGATGAGCGTACGTCCTCTCACAATGTTGGGTTAGAAAACTAAAATTGATATTTCGTGAACTAAACAATTCACAAACTGACGTATACATTTTTTTGTTTTATACAAGAAGTCAATAACTTAAAAATAACGGATAATTAAGTACAACATTTACTTAGTCGAACTATACAGGGTGTTAAAAAGGGTAGTACTGACCAAAATGAATAAGTAAAAAAAGCCAACGTAGGTCAGATCTTCAACTGTTTCCGAGAAAGAGGCCATTTTGGATTAGAATCAAAGAGAAACTAACAAAGAGTGATTAAACAAAATTTGCCTATAGGTACCTATATCAGTAAATAGACTATAAAAAAAATCTGTTGTGGCCAGCACAAGACCTTCCGTCATTTCGATGTATTTTGTACAAATCCCATACCAAAAGGTCCTTGGAACAGATTCTATACATATAATATCATGTAAAATCGAACACGAACACATACTATTTTTTACAATTTCTATACCAAAAGTTGATTCGAAAACGTTCTGTAAATCCAATAAAATTATAACATAAATATACACTAAGTAAAATGCACTAGACACTTCCTTCATTTCTTCTTCGGCTATCCCCTATTTTATTAGGGGTCGCTGTTACCTCTTCTCTTTCACTCATTCCTGTCCAACGCATCACATAGTCCTTCCTTTCTCAAGTCTTTTGCGATGCAGTCCTTCCATCTTCTCTTTGGCCTTTCCCTGTGTGTCACTTGCGAGGAACACTATGACATATCAATTTTAGATCCTATACGTTCCATATTTGGTTTTGCACTTCCAACTGACATCTGTCAATTAGAATTTTTTGAATATATCATCTGTTTCCATGATAAATAGCAATGCTGACTAATTTTTCAAAATTAATTTCTTTATAACGCTTTAAATCTACATCTATTGATTATGAAGTAAAATGTATAATATAACCAATACAGAGAAGAGTATTTTCTTTAATATGTATAATAACAAAATGTCAAAAAATTATATTTAACTGCGTTTTTTTAGGAAAAACTGTTAAAAACTTCAAATAAGGGTACTTCCGGTGGAGTAATTATAACCAAAATCTAATCAACTCTTCATATGGTTGTACAGAAGAGGAATACGAAAGAATTATAATTTTTAGAATTGTAGTATTGGAGTTATCGTCGGAGAAAAATTTGTCACACACGGACACACACACACACACGGTCACGCACACACACACGGTCACGCACACACACACACACACACACACACACACACACACACACACATACATATATACAGACATCTTAAAAATGGTATATTCGTATTGTAGGGACCCTAAAACGTGCTTATTCATTAAAAACTCACCACTGAATTTTTTGACCAAAAACAATACCTTCCTTACCTAAAGGTGACGGAAGGTAAAAAAACAATAAAGTTTTATATGAAACATTTTTCTCTATTTCTAATACTAGTTACGAAGTTATTTGAAACTTAAATATTGGTCAAGGTCGCCACAGTATTTAACTTAGTAGAATTATTGATTTAAAAAAAAAAACTAGGGAAAAGATGATTGGGGTTTTTTTAACTGTCAGTCGTGTATGTTTTATTTTAAAGAAAAATACTTAAAATAAAAGTTGCCTAAAATTAATTTTCTGTAACTGTTATTTGAAGTTTTTATCATACAGTTTTAGATATAGTTTTAATATAAATGAACATTATTATAATTTGTTATTTCCACATTAAAAAAAAATCTGTTGTGGCCAGCACAAAACCTTCCGTTAATTCGATGTATTTTGTACAAATCCCATACCAAAAGGTCCTTAGAACAGATTCTATATAATATCATATAAAATCAAACACGAACACATACTATTTCTATTCTATAAATCCAATAAAATTATAACATAAACATACACTAAGTAAAATGCACTTGACACTTCTTATTCTTCAGCTTCCCCTATTTTATTAGAGGTAGCTGTTTCAGCTTTTCTTCCACTCATTCCTGTCCAACAAATCTTCTTGACACAGGCATTCCTTTCAGTCTTCTGCGATACAGTCCTTCCATCTTCTCTTTGGCCTTTCTCTGCGTGTCACTTGCGAGGAGCACTATGACATACCAATTTTGTGATCCTACACTTTCCATATTTGGTTTTGCACTTGCAACTGACATCTGTCAATTAGAATATTTTTAATATATTAGCATCAGCTGTTTCCATGATAAATAGCAAAGCTGACTAATTTTTGAAAATTAATTTCTTTATAATGCTTTAAATCTACATCTATTGAATATGAAGGAAAATGTATAATCAAACTGTATAGAGAAGAATATTTTCTTTAATATGTATAATAACTTAATAACAGAATGTCAAAAAACAATATTTAACTGCGTTTTTTTAAGAAAATCTGTTAAAAACTTCAAATAAGGGTACTTCCGGTGGAGTAATTATAACCAAAATCTAATCAACTCTTCATATGGTTGTACAGAAGAGGAATACGAAAGAATTATAATTTTTAGAATTGTAGTATTGGAATTAACGTCGGAGAAAAATTTGTCACACACGGACACACACACATACGGACACACACACACACACACACACACACATACATACAGACATCTTAAAAATGGTATATTCGTATTGTAGGGACCCTAAAACGTGCTTATTCATTAAAAACTCACCACTGAATTTTTTGACCAGACAATACCTTCCTTACCTAAAGGTGACGGAAGGTAAAAAAACAATAAAGTTTTATATGAAACATTTTTCTCTATTTCTAATACTAGTTACGAAGTTATTTGAAACTTAAATATTGGTCAAGGTCGCCACAGTATTTAACTTAGTAGAATTATTGATTTAAAAAAAAAAAACTAGGGAAAAGATGATTGGGGTTTTTTTAACTGTCAGTCGTGTATGTTTTATTTTAAAGAAAAATACTTAAAATAAAAGTTGCCTAAAATTAATTTTCTGTAACTGTTATTTGAAGTTTTTATCATACATTTTTAGATATAGTTTTAATATAAATGAACAATATTATAATTTGTTATTTCCACATTAAAAAAAAACCGTGTTAAATTTCCAGTAAATTATTCTTGCCGCCAAATAAATAAGGATTGGAGATTTCTACACTGTTGCCAATTATCGTAGTGAAAATGATATTTTCATTAATTTAACTGAGTGGAAATGTTAACATCACTAAAATAAATTGCAGTGGTATTTTTCACACGAAAAGTAGTGCGAATCTGATAGTAATAATTGGTGTACAATCTTGTTCACACTAGTATTGAATTTTTTGTCTGTTTGCTGGACCCCTTTGTGTGCTTTAAATGCTTGAAGTAGTGGAGAACAACTCTAATTCAATTAGAGACTTGAGACTGTCTCTGTCAATGACGTCAGACTTTAGAGATATAATTTTCTAAGTTGGTACAGATTGTATGACAGAAAATTGTGTTGGCTAAGCTATTCTTTTCGTGTAATTTTAAGTCGCCTTTGAATTTAAAAGTAACTAGCAAAAAGTTTAGGTAGAAAATGTTAATAATAATAATTGTTTAATGTTTTTCACATTAATTCCTTCTCATATCATGAAATTGCGATCTTCATTTCGAATAATTTATATTTTAATTATTTCTATGAAAGGAAACTTAAATTTAATCCTTTTCAACGACAAATTAGCGAACAACGAAGTTATGACACATAAAATTTTCAAACTTGACACAGTTGTCAAGCAGAAAATTATCTCTAAATTCGTAACTACTTATGGTAACAAGTCCTGAAACGAATTAGAATCGCTCTTCTGATTAAAAAGGAGTATTCCGTTTGCTGCTTGCAATAATAATTATTATAGTTACTATCATATGGGCGACGAATTAAAGCACTTGCACTTCACTATAGAACTGTCGTTTTATAACAAAAAAATTACCGAACTTTACCCAAATATTGTTTTTTATTGTATTTAACATATCTTCTACACACATACAATTCTAATTATATCTATTTTTCATTGTATGAGAAAGTTCTTAAATGTCAGAGATTCTTCCAAATCATTAACAAGATTGACGGTATTTCTGATGGATATATGCATTTTACCTATAATTTTAAATATTTAATTAATAAAACAATAAGAAAGATTAAATATACTTCCTAAAAAAAGCTTTCAGAATGGCACTTAAACTGTTGATTTTTGACAGTGACATCTATCATTTACATACTATGTTATAAACATTTGAATTTGTCAACTGGTTTCCTTAGTGTAATTTAGTCTCTGCGATGTTTACATCCGATTATTCTATATATTATAGTGTCTTTATCTCTAAATCTATACAAGATATAATAAAAAATGTAAGCGTATTAGATGGAGAATTTTATGTTCTTCAATATATGTATGTAATAATAAAAATTTCTAAAAAACTATATTTAGAAGAATTTTTCTAAGAAACTACTACTTCCGGTTGTCCAATTGTTACCAAAACCTTTTGAGCTCTTCCCTGGAATGTCAGATTGAGGAATTCATAGTTAAACAGGTCGTAAGTTTTTGAGGAATCGTCTTTCCAACATCTATACACACGACTCTTACAGACACACACACATACACACACACACACACACACACACACACACACACACACACACACAGAGAGAGAGAGAGAGAGAGAGAGAGAGACAGACAGACATCATCGTAAAAATGTTAAAATCGGATTATAGGGACCTTAAATCGTGCTTATTCACTAGAATCTGGATATGCAATTGTTAGCATGAATCCAATACCTCTCTTAGCGAGAAGTAAAAATAGTAACGGTAGAATTAATGGCAATAGCTATGATAGCATCATATTTTGTTATCACAAAAAGCTTCATTTACTGTAAATATTTGCAATAACGCTACGCCTCAGCTATAAATTTGATGTCTAATATGGAAAAATATACTTTTTTCTATAGCAGATGTTAAACTGTGCTTTTATGTACTCAAAATAGTAGATAGAGTAGCACTTTAACCGCAAGGGTAGATAAAGTCACATTTTAACAGCAAGGGTAGATAAAATACTTTAATTCTTATTTATTTACGTACAAAATCCATAACAACCCACATATATACTGTGATTTTAAAATTGTGTTCAATTAATAATAACAACATATAATTGGTTTTTTTATCTTCCGTCACCTTTAGGTAAGGAAGGTATTGTCTTTGGTCAAAAAATTCGGTGGTGAGTTTTTAATGAATAAGCACGTTTTAGGGTCCTTACAATACAAATTTACTACTTTTAAGATGATGTCTGTGTGTATGTATGTATGTATGTATGTATGTATGTATGTATGTATGTATGTATGTGTGTGTGTGTATGTGTGTCCGTGTGTGACAAATTTTTCTCCGACGATAACTTCAATACTACAATTCTAAAAATTATAATTCTTTCGTATTCCTCTTCTGTACATCCCTATGAAGAGTTGATTAGATTTTGGTTATAATTGATCCACCGGAAGTACCCTTATTTGAAGTTTTTAACAGTTTTTATTAATAAAACGAAGTTAAATATTATTTTTTGACATTTTGTTATTATATTTATTAAAGAAAATACTCTTCTCTATATAGTTTGATTATACATTTTCCTTCATATTCAATAGATGTAGAGTTAAAGCATTATAAAGAAATTAATTTTCAAAAATTAGTCAGCTTTGTTATTTATCATGGAAACAGCTGCTCATTCAAAAAATTCTAAATGACAGATGTCTGTTGCAAGTGCAAAACCAAATATGGAAAGTATGGGATCAAAAATTAGTATGTCATAGTGTTCCTCGCAAGTAACATGCAGTGAAAGGCTAAAGAGAAGATGGAAGGACTGTATCGCAGAAGACTTGAGAAAGCAAGGACTGTGTGAAGAAGATGCGTTGGACAGGAATTAGTGGAAGAGAAGAGGAAACAGCGACCCCTAATAAAATAGGGGAAAGCTGAAACTAAAAGAAATGTGTCAAGTGCATTTTACGTAGTGTTTGTTTATGTCATAATTTTATTGGATTTATAGAACCTTTTCAAATGAACTTTTGGTATGGAATTTGTAAAAATAGTATGTGTTCGTGTTCGATTTTACATGATATTATATAGAAACTGTTCCACAGTACTTTTGGTATGGGATTTGTACAAAATACATCGAATTGACGGAAGGTCTTGTGCTGGCCACAACATTTTCTTTAACTTCTGCTATAGAAAAAAATAGAATTTTGTACACGACGATAAAATTAAATTATCGACTCGCGAAAAATAATTCACTCGCGAAATCGCTCGTGAATTAAACTTTCCTCTCGTCGATAAAATATAATTTTATCGCCTTGTATAAAAAATACCTATTTCCTTGCACAAATAGCTGTTCTAAAGGCACTAAATTTTCCGTATCTCAAAAATGTAAGAGCGACCTGCGTATGAAAGATAATAGGTCAACGTAGTTCGTGTTACATGTTTAGTCACATATTCTAAATGAAAAATGAATGAAATAAATATTTATTTACAAAATAAACTACTGCAGTTCAATAAACGTCATTTCTATTCCATTAAAATTTCATATTAAAAATCGATGTATTTGAATGATTGGTGTTGTGTAATGCGCTTTGCATTACCATTACATTACTAAGGGTCGGCAACTCCTACGCCCACCTCGCGTGCATCTCCTGTCTTCCATACAGCTAGTTTTCATACATGCCACACAAAGGAAAATTGTTTACCAGGAACGTTGGAAGTTGCTGCAAATTACTACATATTTCAAATAAATTGTTGTGTGAAATATACTCCTTGTTATCTACAGCACTTAGCTACACGGAGGTAAAATTCTTATCTGTTTGAACGGGATCAACATTCAATCGCGACTCTTCTTCCTGATGACTTCGATCTGTAGAAGAGGCTCAAAGAAACGGATTACAGATGGGACATTCAGGACGCTTCTAATGTCGCCAAACTTTATTCCTTCTAAGGAATACATTAAAACCAGAAATAATTGGATTCTACCGAGTCAATATAGACTGTCGTCATCATATCATACGTCTAAAAGTCATAATCATATAAAGGGAACATGATCCCTATATTATGTACTCAAGAATCATCAAACTCCGAACACGTAACTTGTTAACGTAATAAGTACTAAGGTATTTTAACAACTAAATTTGAATCCACTTAAATTTTACGCTTGCTTAATTGTCAGTTAAACAGAAGTGTTCCAAAGAAACAATTTACTACAAAAATTCATAAGCGGCTTTATTTCCACACCAAAGTGCCATTCGACTATACTTGCCGTCAAATAATGGGCTACTTGCGTACCTTTTTTTATTTCATATTTTTGAAGAGCAGGTAAAAACTTGCTACTCCTATTTTTTCTTTTGACAAAATTTTTATTAGTTAGCCAGAAAATAAATAATGAAATTTGATTATTTGAATTACCGCCATGTATGACGTATAATTACGCCGCACCAATGAGTGATTGTAAAGCCATAGCGTTTGTTTGTACGGGTAATGTAGATTTCCTGTTTGGCGTTTCAACAATAGTTTGAAGGTTAGTATTTTAGTTTGTTTTTTTCGTATCGATATTTTAAATTACATGTAACTACCTATGTCTTTTATTTGTGAAGTAATTAACATATTTGAGAGCCCAGAGAGAGCAAAATGTCAAATTAAAATTAAAACTTTCTCGCACGCAATGCCATCTATAAGTTACATACTTAAACATGGTTCGCTTTCTCGGTTGAATATAATGACGTCACAGAAAATTTTCATTCTTAATTTACTAAAAAACAAATAACTTTTTTAAAAAAAAATTTATATTTTTATATATGTTTTCAACATAACATTACGTATATAGTGATAGAAATCGGATTTTCAGTACCACGCAAGAAGCCCATTATTATGGACTGTATTTTCTCACACTGATGCCAATTTTTTAAGTGTCTACCTGTACAAATATCTGTAATCTGTCAATGTCATTTTATATTCTGACGTTTTCGTTAGTACTTGCGTGCGCTTTTTATTCCCAATCCTATAAATTGCATCATATTTAGATTTTTGAAAAGAATAAGTGAAACTCATGAATTAAATAGTCCTGGTTCTTATAAAAAACGTTTAGGAAAACAAAATTTAAATGGGAAGGCAAAAACAATTGTTGCCAATGTACACAATTTTTTCGAAAAATTGCGTTACATCCTAAAAAAAATTATAAATTATTAAAATATCTTTCAGAACTCATATTAATAATTGGAATAATACTACCTTGTTTTTAGTTTAAGTTCTGTATTTATTTAATATTAAAACCCAACGTTTCGGCACCATAAACTGGTGCCTTCTTCAGGGGAAAACATTGACATAAATATGTGAAATAACAAAAACAACAAGTAACGAAGGTAACAAGAAAAGTTCGTAAATATTACCTTTTTTATGTATACAATTTTCTAAACAATATATGCATGCCCGGCAATAACTTGGACGGCGAACATGCATCTTCTCAGGAAAAAAACAGATCACTTCTCTGCCAGTTTTTGGGACGGTTTTTCCTCTGACAAAAAGATTCATGTTCGCCGTCCAAGTTATTGCCGGGCATGCATATATTGTCTAGAAAATTGTATACATAAAAAAAGGTAACATTTACGAACTTTTCTTGTTACCTTGGTTACTTGCGGTTTTTGTTATTTCACATATTTAAGTCAATGTTTTCCCCTGAAGAAGGCACCAGTTTATGGAGCCGAAACGTTGGGTTTTAATATTAAATAAATACAGAACTTAAACTAAAAACAAGGTAGTATTATTCCAATTATAATTTATTAAATAATAAAAAAACTTTGGATTCTAATTAAGGTTTGTAAAAATAATATATTTTCAATCATACATAAATATTAGATATACAGGATAATTCGATTTAAGTTTGATGTTTGCAGCATTATATATCAAACAGCTTTCAATAAGAACGTGATTTCAAAGTGTCAAACAATAGTTTGCAACTACACATTTACGAAATGGATAATGTTGGTGATGATTTTAACAATAATGTGTGTGTGACGATTTTTCCTTAAAATATATTAATGATCTAAAACTTCGCAAAGTTGGTAGGTATTTAATACTCTTATATAATTTGAAACAACATATTATTATATTTTGGCTATATATTGTAAACCGGATGTAGTACTTAATTTGAAGCTCTAACAGATTTTTCAGGAAAAACATAATAAAATATAATCCATAATTTCCTATTACAAACTTTTCTATTTATTGTAACAACAAAGTAGATTTTGTTTACAAACGATCAATTGGAAGTGAAACTTTACTTAAAGCTCATTGCTATTTTAAACATGGAATTGGCGGGAGGTCATGTGCTGGCCACATCAGATTTTTTGATAATATTATGAAGATTAAATTTTAAATACCGGAATAGAATAGAATTCACTAATTAAAAAATGAGGATTAGCTTAAAATTTTTTGTAAATCTGGCTGTAAATGAATATTTTGGTATTTAGGAGTAAATATTCCAAAATAAAATAATATATTTTTATTACAAGTTACAATTGAGATTACAATGAATTTATTATAATTGACATTTCAAACGACCATAAAAACCTTACCGGGGATTCGTACACATAATCCCTAGCTATGTTGCCCACTACACCACCGAGGGTCAGAGAAAATATTCCAATGGATTTAAAATACTGAACAAATGTGGATGTCGAAATATTTGCGGAGCTGGCAGATCTCATTGTACTTTGTTAAATTCACTGTGAACTGTTGTTTTTGAAGTCGCTGGCTCTTGATTACGGGATTTTATCAAAATGGACAAATTCTAGTTTCCGTGAGGAGAAATCGTAAATCGTGGCATACGCACGACCACGGCCATGAGCCAGAAAGCTTTCTACAGAGGCCGCAGCACTCAGGCCATTTCCTTCCGCAACGGAATCATACCGCATTACCGCACGGCGTTCCTACAAAAATAATTATCTCATAACTAACTCGCCTCGAGAGCAAGAGGGAAGGAATCTTAATACACCTGGAAGGGCAGAGCCAAAACCAAGGCCTTGTTGATGCCGCGCTCTGGAATGCGTCATTGTGGACGAGCTCTGAAACTGTATAATGAAATAATGTTTGGAAAAGTTAGACCGCGAGCCATCACGGGATTAACTTTAAAGCCTTCTCTTTGATGCTCATTACCGCGTAACTTTGTCCGTAGAAATTGTTAACCGCTTCACGTAAAGTGCAGCCACAAACTACGAAATGCATTTCCACTCAACAACAAAAGGAGCACACGGAAAAAGCGAAAAATCTATAGTGGCCACCACAATAACACTCGCCATTTCTATATTGGGCTATATATATACAGGGTGTAAATTTGAAAACGGGTCATAGGGCTATAACATAGAAAAACAGTTTTTTAGAAGCCAAAAGTTTCCATATTAATTTATTGAAAAAATAATTGGTGCCTATTATAAAGAAAAAAATTACGAATTTTTTGATACCAAACACATTACATTTCTGTTTCATATAAAGCCAGAAAATAAATTTAAAAATTTGTACAATTAAGAAAAAATATCATTAGCCATGAAACTGACAGTAACAAAACATTGTCATTTTTCACTAACATGGTAGAGGACAATTAAAGATTAAAGTTATTCATTTATGAACTAATACCAAATATCAAAATAAAGAAAATACTAGGATATGTATTTAAGGAACAATTATTATTTATTGTAATAGGTATTTACAAATTAAACATGAACAACAATTAAAACCATTTAATAATTTGTAATTTTTGTTCATGAGAAAAATTATCCATGATTTCTTTTTATAAAAACGAAAATAATAATAATTTAACAAATAATGGGATAAAAACGTTTATAAACGTCGAAAGTCAACAATTGTTTGTTTTGTTTCTACTAATTTCAAGACTAGTGATATTTTTCCTCAATTGTGCAAATTTTTAAATTTATTTTCTTGCTTTATATGAAACAGAAATATAATGTGTTTGGTATCAATAATTCGTTTTTCAATAAATTAATATAGAATCTTTTGGCGTATAAAAAACTGTTTTTCTATGTTATAGCCCTAGGACCCGTTTTAAAATTTACACCCTGTATATATATTATATAGAGGTGTCTCTAAAATAGTGGGACATGGCTTAATCACAGATCCCTAATGCTAAAATAAAACGATTTAACTAAACTTGCTTCCACCGGAAAGTGTACCATTTAGCCAGTATTCTGCTTCAAAGTTCTTCAAAAAAAAAAAATTTGCTTATAGTAACAGAACTCTTTATTCGATTTGGATGAAATTTGGTATGAAGTTCATATGATTATGCCATTTTTTAAGATGATACTTATTATTAGTGAAACACTAGTGTATGAAACTTAGGTGTTCCAAAATTGATTAGACCGTAACTTTTTAATGGCATCGCCGATAACGTATTTTTTTTTCACAAAGATACATTCAATAGTAAACTTTTCTTTCTCTGCGTAATTTGAGATTGCTGTCACGGTTCCGACAGAAAAAATCTGTTGTGGCCAGCACAAGACCTCTCGCCATTTCCATATTAGGCTATATAAGTATTGAATTGCACTTCCCTTTCGAACAACAAAATAACAAAAAAATACAGAACTTTACCCAAATACTGTTTTTTATTGTATTTAACATGTCTTCTGCACAAATATTATTCTAATTATATCTATTTTTCATTGCATGAGGAAGTTTCTAAATGTCAGTGATTCTTCCAATTCATTAACCAGATTGGCTGTATTTCTGATGGATATAAGCATTTTACCTATAATTTCAAATATTTAATTAATAAAACAAAAAGAAAGATTAACTATATACTTCCCAGATGAAGCTATCAGAATGTCACTAAAACTGTTGATTTTTGACACTGACATGTGTCATTTAAAAACTATGTTATAAACATTGGAATTTGTCAACTGGTTTCCTTAGTACCTTAGTGCGATTAAATTACTCTATATATTATAGTGTCTTTATCTCTAAATCTATACAAGATATAATAAAAATTTTAAGTGTATTAAATGGAGAATTTTATGATTTTCAATATTTAATAACAAAAATTTCCAAAAAATTATATTTAGAATAATTTTTCTCAGAAACTACTACTTCCGGTTGTTCAGTTGTTACCAAAACCTTTTCAGCTCTTCCCAGGAATGTCAGATTGAGAAATCCATAGTTAAACAATTTTTAAGTCTTATGGTTTTTGAGGAATCGTGTCTACAACATCACACACATACACACACAGACATCATTTTAAAAATGTTATAATCGGATTCTAGGGACCTTAAATCGTGCTTATTCACTGAAATCTGGATATGCGAATTTTAGCATGAATCCAATACCTCTCTTAGCGAGAGGTAAAAATAAAACCTGTGTGACTGCACCGTGAAAATTTTAATATAAATTTTATTTAGCAGTCTGTCAAACATTTAATTTTTAATAACAGTAATGAGTTGTCAATCTTCTCAACTTTTTTAGGAGTAAGCTAACATATTTATTCGTCTTATTTATAACAACTTTTAAATCTTAAATGGCAATATTATACCCCTTGTGACATATCAAATGAAAGCTCTTATGTTAATAAATTGATATTTACACCTGCCTGTATAGCATTTTTTAAGAGCTTTCATTTGATATGTCACAAGAGGTATATTGCCATTTAAGATTTAAAAGTTGGTAGTGGTGGGGGTAAGATTTGTGAATTAAAAAAATATTAATAAAATGTGGCCCCCTAGATGTTAAAACATTTAGCGTACACCGGGTATATCACAATTCGTTTCAAAGTTATTAAGGGTGGATCGTCTTAAGCGCGCCACCTGTGTATATGTCTCTATCTTTAAATCTATAAGATATATCAAATTTAGATTTTATATTCTTTAATTAAATTTTCAAATAAATAATAGTTTTGAGAAACCGTATTGCCAACGGACTCAGCTTTTTTTACCACTCTCTACTACTCGTATTACTGCTATCAAATCATTTATACTTCAAACGAATAATTGATTATCGCGTACATTCAATTTTGATTCAATGCTGTAAAACAAAGGACCTTACGTTTAAACTTGAGAATATTCCGTTATGATTTCACGTTGAATAGTATACATTTTGTAGGAAAGCGTTCGCTGCTAATGGGGTTGAAATATGAATGATTAGACGTTGAGTGCAGTGGGGTCGGGCAAACAGAGTTCGTCCATCCGCCGTTGAGGTGGTGTTTGTCCTGAAAGATGGAAGTAGGCCCGGCATAGAGGGCGTTGGTGCTTTGTTGATTTACAGAATTACAAGTTATTTACATGGGCTAAGTCTTCCTCGCTATGCTACGCATTGTTCGCAGCCATTTGTCAGTATTTTTCAGTCGGCCGGGTGTTCATCGAAGAATAGCATTAATTAAAATTCATTGAATTTTAAACTTTTAAGAGGAAGTTGAAAGAAGAATTTAAAAACTGACGCTTATTAATTGGTCAGCCATGTTTTCCATTTGCGCAATGATGAAGTTTAACGACGCCGCTTCAAGATTTTTTCTGTGCTGTTGATTAATTTACTATATTTGTTTCCGCACTTTCGTTTTAAATTGGATCATTCAATCTGGTTTGGGGCTCTTCATTAATTATTCCATTTTTGCCTTTCACTAAGAGAGGTATTGGATTCATGCTGAAAATCGCATATCCAGATTTTAGTGAATAAGCACGTTTTAAAGTGTGCGTGTATGTGTGTGTGTGTTTCTCAACAGTTGCACTACGGTAGGCAAATGCGGAAATACTATTGACATTGCCATGTGATCTGTAGAATAAATATAAATAGGTTATGTCAGAGGCTTGACAGCTAGCATTTTGAGTGATAGAAATTGTACTTTATATTATTGCTCTGAGGGTAATGTTAAGAAATAAAAGGATGTGAATAAGGGAAGAACGATTTTAATAAAAAATTGTAGATGTACTCAAATTTAAATTTCGAAATGTCACTCTCAACAACAGAAAATAAATTTTTGTATCAGTGTTACCAATTTCAAGTAAGTTTTTGTTATTGCCAACAGACTTTTTTATCACTCTGTATATTAAAAAACAAATGTCAATTGCCATTTTATTTTCAAAACTCTAATTTTTATTTATCTAGATAATTTTCAATTCGCTGATTCCAAA
The DNA here is from genome assembly GCA_943142095.1 of Ophonus ardosiacus. Taxonomy (NCBI): domain Eukaryota; kingdom Metazoa; phylum Arthropoda; class Insecta; order Coleoptera; family Carabidae; genus Ophonus; species Ophonus ardosiacus. Next base: position 60,125,974 of record OW964824.1, read on the forward strand.
TTTTGAAACCGCAGGTCAATATCCTTTTTCGTTCTCGAGATATTTAGATTCAAAGTTTTGCTCAAAACTGCCCATTTTTTAATAATAACCCAAAAATGGGTCGAGATATGAATTTGGCGAGAACACCATTCGATTACATAAGTACACCAATTTTCAGAATTTTTGAACACCGCATACAATCTCTAAAGCAAAATAACTGAAAATGCCCAAAAATCGCAAAAATCTAAGGTATACCCCTTACGATTTTTTCAAATTTTGGCCATTTTCAGGGATTTTTAAGCTTTTATTCATAAAAAATGAACCGGTTGGACAAAAATTATGAAAATTGCTATACTTATGTATTTTTGTCCGTAGAATCGAATGGAGATGTCGCCAAATTCATATCTCGACCCATTTTTGGATTAATACCTAAAAATTGGCAGTTTTGAGCAAAACTTTAAATCTATTTATCTCGAGAAAGAAACGAGATATCGAGCTGCGGTTTCAAAATTTGGAATCAGCGTTTTGAGAAGTAGATACATAAATAAATAAATAATTGGATTTTTGAAATTTTTGAATTTTTATCTAAATGTGGGGTATATTGACTTTTGGGGCAATAATTCAAAAATGGGTAGAGATATAAACTTGGTAATAATATTACTTGATTGTAAAGAGAATGTTACATAAGTGTACGCATTTTTAGAGTATTTGAACAACTGTGTGAATTTTTAGATATAGAAGTATTGAAATAAAAATGGATGCTGTAAAAAAGTTCCATGGAAAAAAATCTATATATCCAATAAAATTATTACTCGAACACTTAATATTTTTTACAAATTCCATACCAGAAGTTCCTTTGAAAAGATTCTATAAATCCAATAAAATTATAACATGAACATACACTAGGTAAATTGCACTTGATAATTCTTTCTTTCTTCTTCAGCTTTGTCCAATTTTATTAGGGGTCTCTGTTCCTTATTCTTCTCTTTCACTCATTTCTGTCTTCACACAGTTCTTCCACTTTCAAGTCTTCTGCGATACAGTCCTTCCATATGATCTTAAAAATAGTAAATTCGTATTCTAGGGACCATCAAACGTGCTTATTCATTAGAAACTCCCCTACGAATTTTTTGACCAAAGACAATACCTTTCTTACCTAAAGGTGATGGAAAGTAAAAATTAATAGGTTTAGAAAAAGGATGTATCAATTTCTGACCTTCTTGGAAAATTTTCTAACGGCGCCTACGGCACTTACTGACGTAATCCACGTAGCATAGTACCTCTTCGATATTGCGTTAGCTTGAGAGGTGATCTCTCTAGTTAGCGGATGAAATATCGTATCGGTGTTGATGTATTTCCTATGAAGCCTTGGGTGTCCGTTGTGGGTTTAGAACGTGCCAGATGTAAAACTAATGTGCCCAGGGTACGTGCGCACGTGTTGTCTATGGAACAAAGAGGAATAATAATTATTTACACTTGTCTAATTCGTGCGTGTCCCCGGCACAGGCTCAGCCCTTGTTATTATTAGTTGAAGGGATCTTGTGCGACTGTTGTTAACATAGCTGAAATATTTAACACGTAGCTAATTACACAAATGTGTATAAGTCCCGTGCGCCTCGTAAGCACGTCAAGTATCCGCCCTTATACATATTTATACACCAGAGTTCACACTGCAATGGAAAACAGCCAGTGTTTATTCCTTCGCTCATTATACTACATCCTTTATTTACAACCAAGGTGAAGGTGAAGGCACATTCCAACGGGATCTACCTGGCTACTAGCAAGTAGGTATCACCTTTCTAACTTTTGCAACATTTTAGTTATCGGGTGGTATTAATAAACTAAATAAATGCTAATAATGACAGTTTAAAATTTCAGTAAAAGTTAATGCTATAAGCAGGGGCGGTGTTACGGAACGTGCCATTGCATGACATTTCGAAATTGACACATGCCAACCAAATCCACCAAACAAAAGTGGAAAGTAGTCATGGAGAGGTGTGTTTGACATGTAATAAAAATAATATTGTAAAATAAAATATATCGAGAGTTTTTTTTATCAGTGAACATGGGTGTATGTCATTACAATAGTTACATTTAAAATGATTAACAGCAATGTATTATCGCGTTTTTTTTTTAAATTGGACATAGGACGTGACATTTAGTATATCTGTCAATGTCATCAAATTGTCATATTTCAAAATGTATACAGTTGAAAAATCGTTCAAATTGTATGGTATAATTCTATACTCAGACATAAGCCTAAGGCAAGAAATAATTAATATAAATTATATTTTATCCCTATTTTTTAATTGATCAATATTTATTTTGTCACCATTGTAAATACAATTTTTTAAATGGCCCCAAAGAAAAAAAAATCGTTTGGTGCAAGATCTGGTGGCATTGCAGGCCACTCCACTTCTCCACCACGTCCTATCCAGCGTTGGGGTAATACCTGGTGCAGATATAAGTGAAAATTTTGACGACTCCAATACCTGCAATTTTGTGAATTTACTTCCCGATTAATATAAAATGTCGCTTCATCCGTAAATAAAATTCGATCCAGTAATATTTCCCCACTATTAATTTTGTTCATCATATCCTCGCAAAAGATATTTCTTCGTTCTATATCGTTGTGTAATAACTCTTGCTGATTTTGATATTTAAAACTCTTAAAATGTTCTTGTCTTAAAACCTTGTATACTAGTATTCTTAATTTCAGAAAAAAAATTGTTGACAGGTTGTTGTCACTTTCAATTAATTGCATAATTTCTTGTTTCTTACTATTAACTACAGTACTTGGTCTGATTTTCTTCTTGTGCTGTTTATTGACGCATCCTTTAGTTCTGTAGTCATTGTAAATTTTTCTTATAGTTGTTGGACTGGGTCGCTTATTAAAAGTTAATGCACATAAGTCAGAAACTTGTTGTAGACTCGTTATAATTACTCCAATTTACAATTTCAACTTTTCTTTAAATGTATACATTTTGAAGTATGACAATTTGATGACATTGACAGATATACTACGCGTAAAATTTAACTATGGTAATGACATACGCCCATGTTCACTGATAAAAAAACTCTCGGTATAAAAAAAATATTGTAAAATAAAGTATATAAAAGATTAGTTGTTTTGGTGTGTGTGTGTGTGTGTGTGTGTGTGTAAGAGTGTGAGTGTATGTATTATTAGACACACACACACACACACACACACATCCTATGATCTCAACTATTAATGATTTTTGTGTACTTTAGTGAGGATTTCAAAAAAGGAGTTTTTTTTTTTATTCCAGCTTGTATCCCAGTTTCATAAAGCAATCTGTTAAAGTACGAGTCTATGTTTGGAAAACGAGTTTTACAAAGGGCGAGTGCGATAACAGGCTTTATGAAACATGTTTTTGTACTATTTTTTTCCTATTGAGGTAATTTTATAATTCTATTAAATTTTTAAAAAATGGAACTAGTCAAAAATATGACTTGGTGTTTTCTTATTAGTTAAGTATGTTTGAGGTTATTTGTCATTCATCGGTCAATTTTGTAAACGTCATATCACCTCTAGAAAACGAAAAAGCGCCAAAAACATTGCGTTTATAGATCTACGTAACAACGTGTTTCCTGCGCATTTATAGACTCAAGTCTATAATCTGTATAAGTAAAATTGTCAAACAATAGAAAAAGTTAGCTACGAGTATATTAATATATAACCGCAACTAATCGTGTTACCTTGTAATAAAATGCGGTTACCATATAACCATAAGTAACTTTAAAGTAACTGCTTTGAATAAAAAAAGCCTTAAAACGTATGAATTTTACAATATATGTCACTGTCAAAAAATAAATAAATTTAAATTATGTATTCAGGAGAAAATATTGGTTTAAAATGGAATATAGGTCTGTGAAAACCTGAAAAGAAACTTTACATATTTACCAACATTGTTAAATGAATACGTAGAATAAAAAATTGAAATAGCGGAAGGGAGTGTGCGGATAAAAAAAAAATCTTTAATATTTACGTAGACGGACGGTGTTAGGCTTACGAAGAATGAAATTTATGTGTGAGTGAGCTAGGAAAGGCATCTCCCTGCTGTAATCCGCATGTCCGGCTCATTTTCATTATTAACATTTTAATTATCCCAGCTGGACTGTCACTCACTAATCCAGCATTTCATATCAAAAACTCAAAAAAAATGTGGCCGCATATACGTTACGTATTGATCGTGTAAAAACTGCAAATGAAATGAAAATTTAAGTGAAAAGAAGAAGCGGTGAATGGTAGGAAATAGACGTATAATTAGTTAAAAAAAAAACCTTTGTTCAGCTGATGGTAATCGTTTTCGTCTTGACATGACAAACTAATTAGAAAAAAGCAATTTTCTCTGATGTCCGAGAAAAGCATTAACTGCAGCCTCACACTATAGAAGAGCTACAACTTCACAAACCAATTTATTTTTATCTAATAAGCCAAATTAATATCTCAGCTTTCTTACCAAAAAACTGTGAGATTTAATTAAAATTTTGAGTTTTTATAATAGGGCTGTTGCAAGAATTTTTATATGACTTCTAAGTATTAAATTTTAAAAGATATTGTTCTTTAAAGAGCCTCAAATTTGAAAATATCACGAAATATCTTTTAGATATTTTACAATTAATTTTTGAAATTTGGATAAAATTTTGAATAAGTCACGTGATCTGAAACAGAATGTGACGTCAGAGTACATACATCTTCAGCGGTTCTAAGGTGTCAAGTGTATTGTCAAAGTTGTCAAACAAGTGTCAAATTTTTAGATTGGGTCAAGTTGTATAATATGTAGGTAATAAAGAGTTCAAAATAAAATAAGTAATTTACGATATTGTATTGTGCCTTCTTACAAAAATACTGTTAGGAACAAACCTACTATAGAGTTTATAAATTGTACAAAAGATGCGAAGAAAAGAAAATTGTGGCTAGAAGAAGTAGGTCCAAGAGCTGATAATTTGTCAGAAAAATCGTGTCATCATGTTTGTGAAGATCATTTCAACTTTCATCCACCTTCACGATAACAGTATTTTTTTGTTGCTACACTTATGATAGATCTACATGTCCTATAGCAGATTCAATGTAAGAATCACGACCAGAACTTTAAAGTAAAATATATTATCAATTTATATAGTAAATTCAGTTTTTATATTTTATTTTACCTCAACTCTTTAACACCCCTTATTTCGGTAGCAGTAAAACAATCGTTCTGATATAAATTCAGTCATCATCCAACTATCGACCTTCGGTAAATTGCCCGACTTAGCTTGAGTGTAATTTGAATTAGCCATTATTACTTTATTAATCAATTACAATGAGCAATGTCAGCGTCAAATGTCAAATCAGGGAATTGTCAAATTAAAAGATTTTTTTATTAACCTGTGACAAACTTTAGCTTACGTTTATTTATATAAATAATATGAATAAACGTAGGTGATGGAAAAACTATTTTCCTATTGGCTATTAATGATGTAATGTATGTGTTTCTACGTCACAGGAGTGGGGGGTAGTTTTTCAGGACGCCAATCTTTTTATTTAATTATTTCCACAAATAACAACAAATTATTAAAATAAAAATTATTACTAAGAAAATCATTGCATAAACTTTCATTTAAAATAGTTTTTGAAAAATGTGAAACAGGCTCATTGTCTCGTTTGGAATCTGAGAAGTATTTGTTGCTCTTGTGGAAGTTGTTGATGTAATGCAATTGAGCGTAGCGTAAATTTGGCGTATTGTTCATGAATACGGCAGCCGTTAGCCGTTAGCCGTTAGGGTTCGTTATGACTGGATCTTGTAATCACGTTCAAGCGATGGGATCTACCGTCCCAGCCCACGCCAGATTCTCCCAAACTGTTTCAACAGCCATCATTCACTTTAAACACACAACGCCATTACCGTATAAGAAATGTATGCTAAATTTATGAACGAACCTGTTAACTTTTAACTTGTGTGCTAGTGTCAGTCGTAAAAATACTCGCATACAAAGTATACGTAATAGATTAAAATGATGCAAGCTAATGAGTAATAACTTGTTTTGTTTAAAAATGGAACGTATTTTTACCTCCCGCTAGAGATGCATTCGGACCGGGCCGGGCCGGGCTTTGAGGTTTGGATCGACTCGGCCAGAAAATAAAATTACCGGCCCAACTCGAAGATCGACTCTTGTAAAGTAGCGACTTTTCATCTTTTCACCTTTTTTTCCGTTTTTTATTAAATTAATTCAATTATTTTTATAAAAATGCAATCAACTTCATAACGGGCAAGTGGCAACACTTTAACCAATCACAGGCTTCGTTATTATAGCCAATCATGTGAGTAACCAGTCACAGGCTTCGTTATTATAAGCAATAGTGTGTGACGTGGACGTGAAACCTAAAAAGACTGACAATCGTGATAAAATTGCATTATATGGTATAGATAGCGATACCGATTAATAATAAGTACCTGTCTATATTTAGTTCTCAACTATTATAATAGTTTATCTCGTTTTTGTAATATCTAATATTTATTAGAATATTTATTTCTTTTTTGTGATGATCACCTGTGATTTTTATAATATTTTCCTATATAGTATAATATGTACCTATATAGTATAGTATTGTTTGTTCTTTTTAATTAAAAAGACTAGTTAAATCCACATTTATTTAATTCCTTACTAAATTTAGTAATCAGTAGCGACATTTTATCACAAAAACGCATAATTGTAGCGACATTTTAGCCGTAGAAACGTAGCGAGAACATAGCGACATTTTTCTGAACTAATTGAAATTTTTGTTAAAATCCGCTGGCAACACTGATTAATTTAAGATTTAGATATTAGGGTGATAAAAGTGCAATATCGGACACAGTCTAACAGGCCTATTCTACTAAAAAAATATGTATCGTTATGACTCGTTACTAGGCGATAAGTCGTTATGATAACGATTTTTGCCAAAACCCTATTCTGTTATTTTATTTATCGTTACGAATCGTTACATATCGTTGTTTTATATCGTTTAATAACGACAAGTTCACATGCATCGTTGAAGTCGTAAAGTTAGACATATTTTGAGAACAAAAGTAAAAATGGCTGAAGAAGATATTTTGTTAATTGTAGCTGAGAAAGAGATTCTGCAAAGATGAGTATTTATTCACATCTGTACACTAATTATATGTATTATACTTTTTAGTATTAGACATTTTATTTATATTTCAGAAATATATTTAAAAATTTAGATTTAGATAATATTTAGTGGATGAAAGACTCCAGGCTGTTCTGCATGTTGATAAGGGTAGAAAAAAGAAAAATCCAAGGTTTTTTCGTTGCAGAATGTAAATAATAAAATAATTTTCAAATACATTCTGCAACGAAAAAACTTTTTCTTTTTTCTACCCTTAGATAATATTATTTAATATATTGATATATAATATAATATAGAATATAGATGCACTATCTATGTATTTAAAAATTATATATTTGTATATGGATGTCGGATTATATAATCGTACACTGCGTGATCAGATCCTTTTACCCGATCCCACAGAATTTAAATGACTTGAAAATCTTCTCCATATTTCTTCCAATTCTTCAGTGGACAATTTATTAATTCTTAATGAACTGTTATTTTCCAGTTCTTCAACATATATTTCATACTGTCTTTGAGTTGTCCTCGAAGCCCTTTTCTTTATATCCATTGCCAAATTCATTTAAATAAACAAACAATGAATCGATATGTCAAATTTAAATTGAAAAACATATAAAAAATTATTCTGTCAAAATATACATGAAGTTAGATATTATCGTTATAATCCTGATAACGATACTTTATAACGATATGATTAGTAGAATAGGTTTTTGGCATTTGTCGTTATTAAAGTCGTTTAACCAAATGCTTAGCGACAATCGTTCAGTAACTATATCGTTATACTTTTTTTTAGTAGAATAGGCCTGTAAGTTACCTAATTGATAAAGCGACCCAGGAAATTGTACAGCATATGCTATTCCAAAGAAACCAGTTTACAAATTCAAAATATTTATTTAAAAATTAATGGCAGTAAGTGCTTCCTACCGGTTGAGGATGATTTTGGATCGTAGATGCAACAATAGGTGAAGATATATAAAATAAATCTTTAGTCTTTCTCAAAGGGAGCGTATGAATGAATATAGATGGTTAAAGGGGAGAATGGTGAAATCTGTGTAGGGGCAGAATGTTTGGGAAGCAGCGACTGGTCAGCAACCCTCGCTGTCCGCATTGCAAATCAAGCGAAGACACTGCCAAGCCCAATTGAGATATTCGGCAAGGCCGCACAAGCACAAACCGGCTGTTTGCCTTATGATTTATTATTCTAAACCCAAACCTAACAATTTATTCATTTCTCAAATTTATACTTCACCCAAGACAAACTTATTAATAACATTCTAAGTTGCAAACGAAGAACAGACAGAGACGCCTTAAAGCAGAGAGGAGAAACATCAGCTCAGCTTTAATAAAGGTGTTAAAAGCATTTTTCAAAGAGAAAAAGATAAAGAAACCGCGTAATTGTAGCCCTTATCTGCGAATCGCGAATCTGCAACCCTTTAATGTCGATAATAAAAAGCAGCTTGTCAGTGGCGCACCCAGGGGATGCAAGGGTGGAACAGACAATAGGGTAGTTGCGAAAAAAATAAATGTTATTTTTTCCTATTAATTATGAAATATAAACTAATTCTAAACATATTAATGTAAAAAATATTAGAAAATATAAAACTTTTCATTCATACAAGCTTGTTAGAATACCACGACAAAGCGAAGATGTTGAATTATATTTAATTGTATCATACAAATATTTACAGTATAATTCTTAAAGAAAAATAACAGATACAAAAGTATTATTTAATAGTACGTATATTTTATAATTATTTACTTGAATACCAGATATTTTCAAGATATTTAATTCTTATATAGACAACTTCATAATTTTGCCACCAGGTGGCTGCACACTCCAGTGAATGTACATGTCATTTTTAGTGACATAACCTATGTTTTACGTGTTGAAATCATATTTTATTTTTCTTTTCTATCAGCAGATTTAAAACAAGGCAATGAAACTAATGAATTTGTGTGAAAATGAATAATTTTTTTTGAAATAGTGCTTCACTCAAACATATAAATCGTTTCAAATAAAAATGGTAGTATTGTATACAGAGTGTACAACCGAGAGTATACCGCTAGGGCAAGAAAGACTGTGATTGGTATTAATAAAACACGTCCCCACGGGAAAATTTGAAATAAGAATTTTTTTTAAAAAAATTATATTTTGAAAAATATACAGTTGCCAGACATAAAATATCTATTAAAGTGAATAACTTGAACAATTCTTTCAGAAAAAAAATAAATTGGAAAATGCGCAACTACCCTATTGGATAGGCGCAAAATAAAAAACAAAGATATATATATATATATATATATATATATATATATATATATATATATTCATTTTTAAACGATTTCTGGTGACAATTTGTTTATTGAAATTGGTGTGACTGCGTTAAATACACAAAATATCTAAACATAAGACAAAATAATCACTGTCACCAACCTAACTATTCTACCAAAAATATTAGATGCGCCGGATATTCGGTTATTATTCGGTATTTGGTTATTTAGCCAAACTTGTATTCGGCGCATCACTAAAAAATATCCTATAATTGAAATTGTGAACTATTTTTATAAGTAAACAATGTATATGAAAGCCGGAACAAAGACAATAGTATAAAACACTCGTTACAGAAAGCTATCCAAGCATTCGGTCGTTCGCCCACTCGTGTCCAAATTTCTAACTCGTGCTGGAATAGGTTGCCTTCTGTAATTGGGGTATTTAATATTTAATATATGTAGTACTTGTAAAAAATATAATTTTTGTCTTTTTACCTCTCGCTAAGAGAGGTACCGGAATCATGGTAAAAATCACATATCCAGATTTTAGTGGATAAGTACGTTTTAAGGTCACTATAATCCTATTATAACATTTTTACGATGATGTCCGTGTGTGTATGTGTGTGTGAATGTTGGAACCACGGATTCTCAAATACTATAAGACTTAAAAAATATATTTAACTGCAGTTTCCTCAATCTGACATTCCTGGGAATACCTGATTAGATTTTGGAAACAATTGGACAAGCGGAAATAATAGTTTCTTTAAAAAAATCTTCTAAATATAATTTTTTTGAAAATTTTTGTTATTACAAATATTGAAGAACATAAAATTCTCCTTCTAATATACTTTAAAAAAATATTATACCGTACAGATTTAGAGATAATATATAGAATAATCTAATGTAATACATTGCAGAGGCTAAGGCACTAAGGAAACCAATTGAGTACGTAGCACGCCGTACAATTATATAGCGTTCAAATGCTATGCCGTTCAAATCTTATGCCGTTCAAAGTTTCCCCCACCAGCTGTCCCATAGCTTACAAAGGGAACACACGCATCGTCCTAATGTTCATTCATCAACATGTTCAATTCTCACTTCGTTCAGTTTCATAAAGTTCAAATCTACAAAACGGACGTGCACCGTTAGACAAGATGGCTGTCAAGTATACTCCGGAGTACAATTTTTTTTAAAAAATACTACCAAAAGGTAACCTAATCGTAACTCATTTTATACACCACAGTGTACTTGTCAGCCATCTTGCCTAACGGTGCACGTTCTTTTTTGTAGATTTGAACGTTATGAAACTGAACGAAGTGAGAATTGAACATGTTGATGAATGAATATTAGCACGATGCCAGTGTTCCCTTTGTAAGCTACGGGATAGCTGGTGGGGGAAACTTTGAACGGCGTGGGAATTGAACGGCACAAGATTTGAACGGCATAGCATTTGAACGCTATAGGATTGTACGGCGTGGAATGTTTCGAACCAATTGACAAATTTAAATGTTTATAACATAGTTTGTATATAACACGTGTCAGTGTCAAAAATCAATAATTTTATTGACATTCTGAAAGCTTTTTCTGTGAGGTCTATTTAATCTTTCTTATTTTATTAATTCGATATTTAAAAATTGTAGGTAAAATGCATATATCCATCAGAAATACCGCGAAGTGCAATAAAATATTTATATAACATAAAATGGAAATGGCGAGAGTATTGCGCTGGCCACAACAGATTTTTCATAATGCACCCCCTATCCAAATCCCTGGATGCGCCACTGCAGCTTGTTCAGATACGAGCTACAGAAGGTGGAACATGTAGCGTTCATGGGCAAGAGAAGAAGCCTTGCTCTTGCTATAAATTCTGCATTATAATAGTAGAGAATTTCCATTATACGTTTTCTGACAAGTTTCACACTTCGATTCATTTCAATTTTTCCGGTCGATAGTCATTTATAACAGAGACGCCTTTCTATTATGTTCCGTGTCGGATCTCATGCGCTGCTGATTCCGACTGTCAGCTGTCGAGCTCGAGCTTGGAGCCCAGCCGAACCCACCAGAACCCACAACATAAGACCAACGTCCGATCACAATGTTTTATGTCATCGCGACACACTAAATCCCTTTTTTTTTACAATTCCGCTACACTACATCTCTCATAAATAAAATATGTGTTGTCCAACAAAAAGACTATGTATTTCCAAACTTATGAAGAAACTGCATTTCATGAATAATTTTATATTAGAGTTGCCGTAATGGTATCCCTCGTATAACACGGTTTCTCTTTAACACGATTAGAGAATTGCTTTTAAATCTTTAGGCAACATAGTATATTATCGCACAAAAATATACGTGGTTTCGAAAAAATCTATCAGCCCGATTCACAAAAAAGTTTAAGCTATTCCTCATTTTTTGATTAGCGAATTCTACTCTAATTTTGACAGTTTATATCTTAAAATATAGTCTAATCTATTCCTAGTATCTACCTTTATTGATAATATCATGAAAATTAAATTTTAAATACCGGAATAGAATAGAATTCACTAATCCAAAAATGAGGATTAGCTTAAACTTTTTTGTGAATCGGGCTGTAAATGTTCAGTTACTGTTAAAAAAATCTGATGTGGCCAGCAAGGAATCATTAGGTTCAAATTATTATATTCAAACATAACATTCTTCATTTTACATTAATATATCATACACAAAATAAATTTCACAAATATTGACAAAACTAATAGAAAAACTTAACAAATATCAAAATAGTACTCGCATCTTTAAACAAAGTCTTTTCAGAGCCGTACTCTAGAAGACAATGAAGCAAATCAATAGTACTTCTAATATTTATGTATGATTAAAAATATATATTTACAAACTTTAATTTTATTACATTCAAATACATATATTATTACTACATTCTCCTGAACAAGGTTTCATTATTAATTTTAATGTAATTGTAATGTAACTAAATGCTTTTATCGTAGAATTGAAGATTGTACTATTATATTCACTTTTTATTAGTAAAAGTTGCTGAAAAATTATATTCAACGTACTTTTTTCAAGAAAAACTGTTAAAAGCTTGTAAAAGTGATACTTCCGGTTATCCAATATACACTAAAAACTAATGAGCTCTTCCCATATTAGTATAAAAGGGTATACAAAATTTCAAAATCACGCGTTTCACACTGAGTGGGTTAGCAAAAACCCGAAAACAATAAGAAAAGGGATGAAAGTAAGAGCTCCACTGAATCACTTAACTCTTTAATAACATTCTTCTTTCACCTTGTCCAAAATCATCATAACATTCATACAAAGAACTTATTAAAGTGACCGATTTTCGGTAGTCACATTCCTATCCATGCACACTTCTTTCACCTCAGCCACATTCATAAACGTATTCATACACAACAACATATTAAAGTGACCGATTTTCGGTAGCGAATAACCGCATCCGGACCACAATAATAGTTACACAAAAATCATCTTTCGCTACACATTCCTGTACAAACATACTTCGTTCTATATATAAATAAATAAATAAATAAATAAATAAATAAATATATCATCACAGCATATTACCCATTTCTGGGTGTGCCAGTATCTACAACACATGTAGACATCGGTAATGATGACGATATATTTTACCGTGTGGGCGCTTACCAGGCGTCACCTCACGGGCACTCATAGCTGGTGTGAAAAGTGCACTACAGGGGTCACTTTTGTGCCATTTAAAATTGGAAATATTTGGCGTCTGTCGGGATCGAACCCGGTTCCCCCAGGTTCGCGACCAGACACTCAGGCACGCGGCCACGGGACCATGCTTGAGAATAAATGTTAATATTATATTTCATTAAATAGAAGCTATTCTTTGACAGTAAATTTAACGTTTTGTAAAAATTATAGCAACGAACATGATTACTTTAATTAGTGCGCGGTAACTTCAAGGCATAGTGTGCTCCTGCGAAGCCCTAAAATCGAATTCCTAAAATCCTAAATAATCACTAGAATTAGGGCATATAAATTTAGGATTTAGATATTAGGGTGATAAAAGTGCAACATCGGACACAGCCTTATGGTGTTATTATGTATACTTCTGTAAGCAATGTAAGCCCTGTAACCACGTAAACTTACAGCCTGTATTTAAATTGCTATTATGTATTGTACTGTAACTTTTACAGCGCTACATTTCTGTATGTAAGAACATTCATATTAAAGGCGAGAAAATTTTCTCCATAGCTGTTACAGTATGAAAAAATTGAATGTTCATTCCAACCTAAATTTTGTATTTTGGTTGAAATGACCTTATCTTTTGTAATTTATCTATTATACGATCAACATTATAGAAGGCAAGTAATATTTACATATATTCACATAAATGTGTTCTTGCATATTTTTGTAGAAATAATATGCGTATTATTCGAAGAAATTTGCGAGATGAACAAAATCCTTTCGAGCTATCAAATGAAATATTTGTTAGGTATTTTCGATTAACAAAGCCTTTGGTTGTTTCTATAATAGAAAATTTAGAAATTCACGTTAATTTGGGTCAAAGAAGAACCAGAATACCCTTTCATTTGAAAGTAAATAATTTAATTAATATTATGTTGTCTATTCCTACTCCTTATTTTATAATTTTATCTATTTTTTGGGAAACGGGTCATATCAAACTGCCATTGGAGGATTTAATTTATGTTGTATGAGCCAAGCAATGGCAAGTATTTCTATTCTCTTCCACCGACAATTGCGGCCCTCCGCTACTACTATTTAATTTTTCCGTTTCCATCATATATAAATATATTTTATACTGATCATCGGTTGTATTACGTTTTCTTCTCTTCCTTTTATCTATTGCTTTCCTGTTTAAAAAAAACTTGGTTAGATATTTAACGAAATAAAATTATTATCGTTTAAAGTACAAATAATTATGTAAAAAGTATGCATTTAATTATGTAAGCTAAAACATAATATTCGTTTAATAAAGTATGAAAATACTTACGCTACACCCAAATTTTGAGAACACGTGATAATTTAAATCCAGCTGTCACAATAGATTTGAAGTTAGTTACACTGTAACATACTCACTGTAACTGGTTAAGTTACAGAGTGCAGTGCATAATAGCAATAAATAGATTACTGTAATGTAAGCAGTTACAGAGCTCTGTAGCTTACAGAGCTTATAGAGTTACAGCGTTACAGTGATGAAATATATAATAGCACCATTAGTTTCATGTAACACTTTTTCGCTGTATCTGCGATTTATTAGGAACCTAGCAACCGTGATATATGAAGAATTACTTAATAAAGTGCCCAAGGAACACAGAGTTTTTATTAAGACATTACAACTAATAATGTTGTTACTGCAACTTACATTTAGCGGAATTATAACACTTTTAAGTTATTTTGCTTTGTACAACTTTTTTCTAGTCTTTTAAACTACAATGCGAAGTTATGATGTGTGGTACTTATTATTTGGTTCCATAATAGTTATTAAAACGTTTTATATTTAAGTTTCATTGGCGTCAATTCTTTTAGTTTTATTAACGTCTTTCGCACTAAATTAAAGGAAGTGTTAGAAACGTAATTGACAGTTATTTATAAATACATTTTTTAAAGTTTTATAATACAGTTTAAAAATAATTGTTTAGTATAGACGCATTAAAGTTTACATATATTACATATATTAGTTAGTTTACAGTTTTCTAAAAGTTTTATAAATTTATTTAAAACTTTTAAATAACTGCAAAAATAACAGTTTTATTTTAAACAGAAGAAAGTGGGAGTATAGTTTCTCAGTAACTTAATGCATCAACTAAAAAACTGATGTAAAGTAGTTCTTAGGAAGTTATTATAACTGAAATATCGAATTATAATATGTACGGCCATATTTATGCATTTAAACAGAAACTTGTTTAGAAGCCATTTTGTAAAATTTAGTATAAATTAATTTTGTGTTTTTAATTTAATATTCTGAAAGTAATCATTCTTCTATATGGTTTATTATAATATACTTTATTCATTATAATATCGAATGATTTAAAAAATAATACAAAAATCTATTTTTCATAAAAATTTAATAAATTTTCTTTTATTTATTTTGGGATATTATAATGTCCCTCGATTTTTTTTCCAAGTATAATATAATATTTCACAGTAAAATTAAATTTGTTTATAAAATGAGTTCAACAGATATGTAAAAAATATTATCTTTATAAAGATGATCTTAGATATAAATAGTTGCAGAAGACATTACAAGTCTCGGTACATATAATTATACAACATAGTCATGCTTAGACAACTTATACGACTCGTGATATGATAAAATATGAATTTACGGTAGAAAATAGTTTGCTGAGAAATCTGTATTGTAGTTTGAATAGTAACCCTTATTATAGTTTTATTAGTGAATATATCTCTTATCAATTAGCTTTAATGAAACCAACATATTATAGTCCATGCAAAATACGTATGCAACTATTGCATGTAAGTGATAATAGAAAGTTATATAGTAGTTAAAAAAACGTTGTAAATTAGTTGAATAGATTCCCCACCCGCCTGACATTAACGTCGTATGAACGTTAGAATCAGTAAATTATCGTTGCATAAAAGGTATAATACAAGTTAAAAAGTTTTAAGAAAAGTTTTTTTAAAGTTAATAGCACTAATAACAAACTAATTTGTGCTCCTTGGGTGTGTTAATGTCTTCTGTTCCATTAAGAATTGTGCGAATTTGCAATAACCCATTTATCGTTTGATGAATGCAATATCTCAACATGCGTATCCCTGGTGGTAATGTAACGCGATTATAACAAAATGCATTATCATCAAGTGTAAAGTAGCGCAATCACTCTTACCTGACGTACAACAATTACATCTTTTCTCCCAATTATAACGTGTAGCGAGAACCCTCGAGTATTGATCCCGGATCATTAGGAATCCCCAGGGAGCTCTGCCATTTGCTACAAGGATAAGAACTATATGCTGGAATTTATTACATGCATTACAACTGACAACACTAAATCATTTTGATGTGTGTACGAAACTACTACTATTCATATACAATACAGTGCGTGTGCTACTTAGGATGTGTTGTAAGCTATTCATGATGGAATTATATGGCGGCAGCGCGCAGCGAGGGCATATTATGTTTATTGCATCATTAAAAATTATGAAATGATAAATCCCGCAGTATAAATTAGGTCTTTGTTACATTTACATTAATTTATATTAATAATGCTGGTTATATTCGCAACAGGTATAGGTATAGAATACAATAAGAAACGAGTTGTGTACAAAAGATAAAAGCATGTAGAGATGATTTTGAACTTTACTGTAAGTGAAACCTTTGTGGAACCGTTAATAATTTTGATTTGTAGCTATTGTTATTCGCTGTATTGTATCATATGAATTCTCTTAAACGGAAACAAGTTGAATGAGTGGTAGAGCTCCAGACAGGGCCGGCTCTCAAATTTCTAAGAAAATTTTGTAATGGAATTTTTGATGTTCCAGAGAATATGGGAAACACATTGCTAGCCATAAAAATGCAACAACAATAATTAAAACATATTATTTTTCTTATTTTTGATTATAGTACTGTCTATAAACGATAAAAAATCTGATGTGGCCAGCATATCCCATATCAAAAGTTCCTTGGAAAGATTCTATACAGTGTGTCCCATTTACAGGTGCCACCATTGGGATCTTGAGAACTATAACAGATACGATGTCGGTTAACCCATTTGTTCCCACGACATTTTTTTTTAATTATTCATAAAAAGTTATATTTTTGGATTTATGTATGTATTAGAAATATGCATAAGAGAAAAAAAAATCAAATTTTGCAATACCTAGGCTTATTCCCATTGTACTCATATGAGTACAGTATCATTACAATCACGTAACAATTGACTAAAATAATAGATTATTTATTTTTACAACAAAATCAATAGAGTACTTACCGATGTACCGTAATTCACAAAGAAAGTACGAATACTGCGAATAAATGTAATACTACGTCTTTGTACATATGAATAAGTTCAGGCAACAAAAATCCAGCAACAAAAGTCAAAATAAAATAAATAATATATTTTTTTACATAAATATTCATCAAAATAGCTTCGTGGCATTAAGGGAAGATAATTTATATTAACAAATAAGATGTGACAACAATAATTTAAAAAAATAAACAATTCTTATTTATGTGTACTCATATGAGTACAACGGGGTAAAATGGGTTAAATGGAACTTTTTGTGCGCCTTTGCGAGGCCATCTCAGATGTGCTTTTATTTTTCCAAAAATTCTTATAGGGCACTAGATAATGACGAAAAACTGAATATTGTTGATTTTTTCTTTGTTTACAGTTACTCTTTTTACCTCTCGCTGAGAGAGGTATTGGATTCATGCTAAAATTCGCATATCCAGATTTTATTGAATAAGCACGATTTAAGGACCCTAGAATCCGATTATAACATTTTTAAAATGTCTGTGTGTGTGTGTGTGTGTGTGTGTGTGTGTGTGTGTGTGTGGATGTGTGTATGTGTGTGTGTGGGTGGGTGTGTATGTGTATGTATGGATGTTGGAGGGACGATTCCTCAAAAACTATAAGACAAAAAATATTTAACTGCAGTTTCCTCAATCTGACATTCCTGGGAAGAGCTGAAAAGGTTTTGGTAACAATTGAACAACCGGAAGTAGTAGTTTCTTAGAAAAATTCTTATAAATTTTTTGGGAGTTTTTTTTTTATTAAATATTGAATACACTTAAAAATTTTATTATATCTTAATATCTTGTACAGATTTAGAGATAAAGAGACTATAATTTATAGAGTATTCTAATCGCAGAGGCTAGGGCACTAAGGAAACCAGTTGACAAATTCCAATGTTTATAACATAGTTTGTAAATGACACATGTCAGTGTCAAAAATCAACAGTTTTAGTGACATTCTGATAGCTTTTTCTGGGAAGTATATTTAATCTTTCTTATTGTTTTATTAATTAAATATTTGAAATTATAGGTAAAATGCATATATCCATCAGAAATACCGCCAATCTGGTTAATGAATTGGAAGAATCTCTAACATTTAGAAACTTCCTCATACAATGAAAAATAGATATAATTAGAATTATATGTGTGCAGAAGACACATGTTAAATATAATAAAAAACAATATTTGGGTAAAGTTCTGTAATATTTTGTTATAAAACGACGGTTCGAAATCGAAGTGCAATACAATACTTATGTACGAGTAGACTAATATGGAAATGGCGAGAGGTCTTGTGCTGGCCACAACAGATTTTTTTTCATTAGCCTATCCTTTCATGTGTACCCTTAGTTCTGTTTTCTAATAAAATCCATAGAATTGGGTACATGAAACTGCATGCACACACTCGCAACGAAGGAAACACGAGTCACAACCCTTACGTGGTAGTAGTGACTGAAAACTGGGACTTGGGACATCCTACCCGTTTAACAACCAGCCCAGGTCTCCCCATCTTCACAAAACAAATATTTTAGTGCCCGTGCTGTTCTCGTTATTTTGCAGTTTGACTGATTGAATTCAATATAGAGCTAATCCAGTATGTAGCCATGTCAAAATATATTCTTTGTTCCACTTGTTATTCAAATTATAAAACGTGAACAAATGCGATAAAACAGTTTCATCGAAAATCAATTGTTTATGCGTGCAAGCTCTATAAATATTGTTTTCATTGAACGGGACAACTTTGGCTGGAATGCCGCATTGTTTCCCACTTTTAAAAAATTAATGCCCGCGAATAAATAAATGACAGACGCGCATTAAAAAAGTTCCGCTACACAAACAATAAGTAGAGGACGGAATTTATGAGGGTTTGAACATATCTGGTGTAATTAGAGCGACAGGAGAGAGAAAAATCCCTTGTGAGCTGGAGCCGGGATGAACCTGATTGCGCAACGGATGTGTACAAGTCCCGCTCTTTCTCGCCCGACATAATTCAGTTAGGGACTCCGGGTGAGCTGCCGGCTCTTCGCTCCCGTGGGCCGGGGCCGGGGCCGGGCACTACAGCAGAGAAGAGAACATTTGCATTCTATCGACCACCACACCTTACATATCAACAATTAATCCACTCACCGGACCTATCAAACACACATTCACAAAATCTGATGCGGTCAGCCCATCGTTAATGCCATATAGCAACAAATTTAATTTATGAAACTTTTAAACCCAACCCAAATTGTTTTTCATAGCCTACTCCGAGTTAAGATTTTTTTTTAACACACCTTTTAACAAAATTTTAAAAAGCAAGTCACTTAAGGAATATAACATGAGTTGCCTATACATGAATTTTCAGGCGGGAACAGATAAAATGAGCACCTTGTATAATTTTATGGGGAAAAATAGTAATGTTTATAAAGTGGTGCTCTGTCGTTCAATCCCATATAAAAAAATCTGTTGTGGCCAGCACAAGAGCTCTCGCCATTTCCATATAAGGCTATATATGTATTGTACTGCACTTCGCTTTCGAACCGTCGTTTTATAACAAAATATTACAGAACTTTACCCAAATATTGTTTTTTATTGTATTTAACATGTCTTCTGCACACATATAATTCTAATTATATCTATTTTTCATTGTATGAGATTTTTCCAATTCATTAACCAGATTGGCGGTATTTCTGATGGATATATGCATTTTACCACAATTTTACCTATAATTTCAAATATTTAATTAATAAAACAATAAGAAAAATTAAATATACTTCCCTGAAAATCTATCAGAATGTCACTAAAAATGTTGATATTTGACAATGGCATGTGTCATGTTATAAACATTGGAATTTGTCAACTGGTTTCCTTAGTGCCTTGGCCTCTGCGATTAGTTTACTCTATAAATTATAGTGTCTTTATCTCTAAATCTATACAAGATATAATAAAATTTTTAAGTGTATTAGATGGAGAATTTTATGTTCTTCAATATTTAATAAAAAAAACTCCCAAAAAATTATATTTAGAAGAATTTTTCTAAGAAACTACTACTTCCGGTTGTTCAATTGTTACCAAAACCTTTTCAGCTCTTCCCAGGAATGTCAGATTGAGGAAACTGCAGTTAAATATTTTTTAAGTCTTATAGTTTTTGAGGAATCGTGACTACAACATCCAGACATACATACATACATACATACATACATACATACATACATACATACATACACACACACACACATACACACATCCACACACACACACACACACACACACACACACACACACACGGACATCATTTTAAAAATGTTATAATCGGATTGTAGGGACCTTAAATCGTGCTTATTCAATAAAATCTGGATATGCGAATTTTAGCATGAATCCAATACCTCTCTTAGCGAGAGGTAAAAATCAGATGTGACCAACACAAAACATCCCGCTATTTAATTTTTATTAATTTAAATACATACCTACGTATTAACTAATGCAGCAAACTGTTTCATTGCATATAACTATTGCTTTATTTACTATTTTTTTTTAAATGTCACTATTATTAATTTCAAGTGATTAGTTTTTTGACAGTGACATTCACCTGTAAGTTACATTCATTTGAAATATGAACTGTGTAGCAAAGAAATTGTGTTTATCTTAGGCTTCGGGATGTACAAAAAAAAAGATTTTTAAATTTATCTGTAAATTATTTAGAAAAAGTATTAATGTATTCCTATAGAAAATTCAATAATCTTTAATTTTCATAATGACACAATGTGAAAAAATGGCATTTAATGGTATTTTTTTGAAGAAAAACCATTATGAGCTTCAGGTAAAGTGCCATTTCCGGTTATCCGATTTACACCAAAATCTAATGGGATCTTTCCATATTAGAATAGGGTAGAAATACAAGGTTTCAGAATTTTCTAAATACACATACACACATACAGACATCATCGTGAAAATGTTAAAATTGGATTCTAGGGACCTTAAAACGAGGTCATTTACTAAAATCTCAATATATGTTTTTTAGCACGATCCCTATACCTCCCTTACCAAGGGTAGCGGGAGGTAAAAAGGCAAAATTAAAAAGAATAAGTAATATTTTATTATTTTATTCTAAACCAATGGGCTACTTGCGTACATTTTTTGCTTGTACGGGTAATGTAGATCTCCTGTTTGACGTTTCAACAATAGTTTGGAGGTTAGTATTTTAGTTTGTCTTTTCCGTATCGATATTTTAAATTACATATAACTACCTATACCTATATTTATTTGTAAAGAGAAAAATGTCAAATTCAAATTAAATGCCATCTATACGTTACATTTTTAAACATGGTTTTCTTCACCAGTTCAATATAATGACGTCACACAATATTTTCTTTCTTAATTTTACTAAATACACTAAATTTTTTTAAAATAAAATTTATATTTTTATATATGTTTTCAATATAACATTACGTATATAGTGATAGAAATCGGATTTTCAGTACCGCGCAAGTAGCACATTCCTCTTTTGTGAAAATAATATGAAAATTCAAAATGCCGGGAAAGTGAATATGAATTCATACATATAATGTAATTAGGACGAACTCTCTGCCCAATTCGTAATTTTATTACTCAGGTTAAATGTTGATCAGCCTTCTCTTTCATTCCAAATTACCACTTTTCTCTTTCCTAGCGTAAGAAAATGGTGAAATGAATTTTATTGCCTACTAGCTGTCAATAAAATTATACTTTTAATGCCAATTCGCGAAAATACAAAAGTGAATTCGTTTAATAAATATGAAGCGTACAAAATAAAGATGCTACAGTGAACTTTTACCTATAAAAAAAATTTGTTGTGGCCAGCACAACACCTCTCGTTATGTCCGTTTTGTTACACAAATATCGAATTTAATATTCCTTATACACACAAATAATTCTAATTATATCTATTCTTCATTCTATTAGGAATCTTGTCCTACTCTTCTAAAATGTTCAAGATGGTTCCAATTCATTGACGGGATGGCAGTATTTCTTAAAAATGTGTGTATTATTACTACTAATATACATATCTCTCAGTAACACTGTTTATTTTTGACACCGACATTTATTTGTCAATTACAAACATTTGATTTGATAACTGGCTTCCTTGGTGTTCTCTGGACTGTGCGATTTATTGCAACATATTATTCTATATATTATATTTTCTTTGCCTCTAAATCTATAGAAGATATAATAAAAATTTTAAGTGTATTAAGTACATGGAAAATTTTGTCTTCCAATATTTTTAAAAACAAAAATTTTCAAAAAATAATATTTTGCACAATACGCACACACAAACAATAGTGTTAAAATCGGATTCTTATGAACCTAAAACGTGCTTATTCACCAAAATCTAAATTTGCGATTTTTGGCATGAATTCAATACCTCTCATACATATATATATATATATATATATATATATATATATATATATATATATATAAATAATAAATAATCTAAAAATGCGTACACTTACCTAACATTCTCTTTACAATCAAATAATATTACTACCAAGTTTATATCTCTACCCATTTTTGAATTATTGCCACAAAAGTCAATATACCCCACATTTAGATAAAAACTTCAAACTTTTCAAAAATCTAATTTTTATGTATCTAAATAGTTTTCAATGCGCTGATTCGAAATTTTGAAACCGCATGTCGATATCTCTTTTCGTTCTCAAGATATTTAGATTTAAATTTTCACTCAAAACTGCCCATTTTTGGGTATTAACCCAAAAATGGGTCGAGATATGAATGTGGCGACATTACCATTTGATTCTACGGACAAAAATACAGAAGTATAGTAATTTTCATAATTTTTGTCCAACCGGTTCATTTTTTATGAATAAAAGCTTGAAAATACCTGAAAATGGCCAAAATCTGAAAAAATCGTAAGGGGTACACCTTAGATTTTTGCGATTTTTGGCCATTTTCAGTTATTTTGCTTTTGAGATTTATGCGGTGTTCAAAAATTCTGAAAATTGGTGTATTTATATAATTTTGCCCGTAGAATCGAATGGTGTTGTCGCCAAATTCATATCTCAACCCAATTTTGGGTTATTACCCAAAAATGGGCAGTTTTGAGCAAAACTTTAAATGTAAATATTTCGAGAACGAAAAGAAATATCGACCTGCGGTTTCAAAATTTGGAATCAGCGCGTTGAAAAGTATCTAGATACATAAAAATTAGAATTTTGAAAATTTTGAAGTTTTTATCTAAATGTGGGGTTTAAAATAAAATGTAAGATCTCAGCTTCTATTAATAATTAAAATTTGATATTTGGCATGCTGATTCAGAATGTAGTTTTTAGGTAAAATATCAATAAATTTTTATTTAAAAATGGTTAATTTAATTTTAATAATTGTTTTATTATAAAAGTGCAACATGCGTTCATGCGCGAATACAGTAAAAATGATTAAAATTAAACTAATGAATTTCAAATAGAAATTTATTAATATTTTATATAAAAACTATATTTTGAATCAGCATGCCGAATATCAATTTTTAATTATTAATAGAAGCTAAGATCTGACACTTTTATTTTTTTAATTTGAAGTTTTTAACAGTTTTTCTGGAAAAAAACGCAGTTAAATATCAATTTTCGACATTTTATGATCATTAATATGAAAGAAAATCTTATTCCCTATACGATTTGATTATACATTTTCCTTCATATTCAACAGATATAGAGTTATAGAGAGATTAGGAGAGGTTAACTTTCAAAAATCAGTCAGCTTTGCAAGAATTATGGAAACAGCAGATATATTCAAAAAATTCTAATTGACAGATGTCAGTGTCAAGTGCAAAACCAAAGTGGAAAGCATAGGATCAGAAAGTATCATAAGTGACATAGTGTCCCTCGCAAGTGACTTGCAGTTTCAATGCCGGGAGTACGAGGAAGGGCAAAGAGAAGATGGAAAGACTGTGTAGCAGAATATTTGAGAGAGGAAGAATTGTGTGAAGAAGATGCGTTGGATATGATTGAAGAAGTTTGAAGTGCAATTTACAGAATGTACATTCGTGTTATAATTATATTGGATTTATAAAATCTTTTCAAAAAAACTTGCAATATGGGATTTGTAAAAAATAGTGTGTTCGTGTTACAATTTAACAGGATATATAGAATCTTTTCCAAGGAACTTTTGGTATCGGATTTGTACAAAATACATCGAATTGACGGAAGGTTTTGTGCTGGCCACAACAGATTTTTTATAAATATTGTCATTATTTTTATATTAATTAATTGAAAAATATGAAACTTAGAGTAATGACGCAGAAGTTTATAGTCCATAATTTAAAGTGTGTTTCATAATTTTTGAATTTTTTTAAAGCAAGTTATTAAGTTTCAAACTCAACTGACTATAATTCTGAAATCTGAAATTGATAGTAAGCATTATTTTCGATAGTTTATGTTATTACACATATTGAAGTATGTATATTAAATTCTCTAACTGTCGTGCCAGACCAATTCTGAATTTACTTCTCTTAGTTGAGAAACAAATTAGAATATAGTAGAATCCCAGGCTTTAGGTATACAATTATGGATCTACGATACTTGGTCTAGTATAGTAATAGAGATGAGATGGCTGGATTCGAATTGGAAACCTCGTTAAAAGTTGTGTTGTGTTGTTCAGTGGGCTGGATCTGGATGTCACTCACGTTGAGGTATTTGTTTGGTGCAGGCAAGTTATTCTATCGGAAATAATGGAATTAGCCAAGTTTCACTATCTCGCGACAACTCTCCCATCACTGTTGAATTTTAATTTGGTGTCATTAAATACACTTGTTTTAAACACAAACAGAAGTAAAGTGCTGCGAGAAACGGTACAATACACCCGTCTGAATAATGCAGCAGGAAGAAGAGGACAAGTTGTACTTCCATCTCAGCGTCTCGGTAATGAGTGATTTTTCCTACACAAGTTGCCGGTGATTGAAGTGGGTCGCAGATTATAAATGTATGAGTGCGGCAGTTAATACGTAATTCCGATCAATACGACCTGCGCCTGAGCCTCAGACGAATATGTTATGAATGAATTTGTAAAATTTATCCAAGTAGCGACAAGGTGTCCCCGCGGGCTTCCACAGAATTTCAATAAAGCACACAGGAAAAATCTCCCGATTTTCGCCGGAGAAATACATCATCCGCAGAACGAACGAATTCGTCGATTAATCTCGTTTGCCTTCGGAATTTAAATATCCATTTCAATAAGCGCGCGATGGAGATGGGGAGGTAGAGGTATTCCGATAATCAAAAAGCACCACGTAGGACTGACTATCTGCGCGGCGTAGCTTCCTTCCTACATACCGCATTATCTATTATCTCCGGCTATAGCTAGACAGGTGATAAACATGACACGCCAATGCCGTTCTCTCTTCAGCATATTATGATAAGCCTCTGTATAGTATACTAAAGGTGTTTGAAAAATAGTTAGCCTTGGCAACAGATGAAGTCGCAGCGCTAAAACAATGCTTTAGTACCGTTTCTAATTACCGCGCACTATCCATCGTAAATTCATCGCATGCATCGGCCTTGACTACCGATGGATTTTACGTTTTCCGATGGATTGGTAGTGGGGTGGAGGGGGGGGGGGGGGGTCTAGCGAAATGTTTTTGACATTTGCGTTAGTTTCATGGTTGCAAGTGTAAGAATATGGAAAGAAAAAATACATAATCCAAATAATAATAATAAAAAAACCATATCTCGTTCACAACAGAAAGTAGATGGTTATAGATGTAGATAATTTTTATTATAATTATGAATTCCATATCACTATTGCTATTGCTGTCATCAGATTCTACATTGTTCGATGAATCTGGTGATTGCAATACAGCGACGGTCCTTTTAACCACACTTTTAACTATAAAACTTTCCATATCTGGCGTGGTGGTTAACTGTCAGTTGATATTGAAGGTTAGGAGATTCATCGCAATTTTCAGCAACCCGTTTCTTTATTCGGTCGCAGCGGCTATACATCGGATCTATCAGCTATTCATTGTGACGTCATTTTCAATTGCTGATGGAATTCAGCGCATTAATTGCTGCTGAATAAAGAAACTCGCCCTTTATTTCGTATATATCTATTGTCTTACAACTGTCAAATTTTCAGCTATATTTCATTTCATGCAAGAAAATATGATGAAATAAAATGGCAGAAGACTTATGTCATCAAAAAATATCCCTAAAGTAATGACGTCATATACTACTACTATTACGTGGGATACTAATTTATAAGGCGCGAGCAGTCATGTGACTTTGTTGGTCTTTCTTGACAAGCAGATAGGAGGACCCGTGTCAGAATGACAGCGATGTCAAATGTCGTAATTTTTCATTCCAATTTTCATCATTTTCCAATTTCATGTGTTTTATTTAATTAGTGAAAATTGCTGAAATAGTAAATTGTATAACAAGAGTGGATATGAGCATTCCACTCGAGTTGTACAGTATACTTTTTCTACGACCAAGATATTTAAAATATATAAATGAAAAAATCTTGTATACAAAATTGTATGTACCAGCGAATAGGTTTAATTAATTTTTTTTTTTTATTTATTTAAAATTCAGTGCAGTATACAATCTACTAATTTCGTAGCATTGAAATTAATTCAGTTGTTTTCCATATCCACCCTATAGAGTGGATATGACTATCATATCCACATTGTTCGTGCGAATGTAGCATCATATATAGTAGGGATTAGGAAAAAAATATATTCAATGTATTTTTTTCAAGAAAAACTGTTGAAAGCTGTATAAGTGATACTATGCGATATACACTAAAAACTAATGAGCTCTTCCCACATTAATGTAATATAGGTACCTATAAAAATTTCAAAATTTTCTGGTTGATACTATTTGAGTAATCGTGTACACAGGATCCACACACACACACACACACACACACACACACACACACACACACACACACATACATACCCACAGACATCATTGTAAAAATGTTAAAATCGGATTCTGGGGACATCAAAACGTGCTTATTCACTAAAATCTCTATATGCGATTTTTAACACGATCCCTATACCTCCCTTACCTAGGGTAGCGGGAGGTAAAAAGGCAAAATTAAAAAGAATAAGTAATATTTTATTATTTTATTCTAAACCAATGGGCTACTTGCGTACATTTTTTTATTTCATATTTTTGAAGAGCAGGTAAAAACTTGCTACTTTGAATTACCGCCATGTATGACGTAAAATTACGCCGCACCAATGAGTGGTCGTAAAGCCATAACGTTTGCTTGTACGGGTAATGTAGATTTCCTGTTTGACGTTTCAACAATAGTTTGGAGGTTAGTATTTTAGTTTGTCTTTTTGATATCGATATTTTAAATTACATCAAAACGTGCTTATTCACTAAAATCTCTATATGGGATTTTAGCACGATCCGTATACCTCCCTTACCTAGGATAGCGGGAGAAAAAAAGCACCACGTAGGACTGACTATCTGCGCGGCGTAGCTTCCTTCCTACATAGCGCATTATCTATTATCTCCGGCTATAGCTAGACAGGTGATAAACATGACACGCCAATGCCGTCCTCTCCTCAGGATATTATGATAAGCTTTTGTATAGTATAGCTATAGGTACTAGACCTGTATTGATTCTACATCGAACCGCAATATTCTAATAAATAGCCTATTACTTCCTAACTGCTAAACAACTAAACTGCTCTGTTACCTTCACTTTGTTCCACATGCGGTTAATTAATACCTATACTATAGTACCCACCAGTAACACGAATACACTAGGAATATTCCGAATATTCGTATTCATATGCATTTTAGCGAATATTCGACAACTTTTCTAATAACCTACTAATGTTGGGTACAAGAACAATTTGAAAATAAAAACTGTTTGATATTTATAATTTTTATCTCCCAACATCTATAGGTGGAAGATATTAGGCCAAATTCAGCATTCTTCGCTAGTGTTTTGATTGTCACTAGTAACTATGGAAACAGTTTACATCTTTTTATCTCTCGCAAAGAGAGGTATTGGATTCATGGAAAAATCGCATATCCAAGTTTTAGTGAATAAACACGTTTTAAGGTTACTGTATGGAATTTGTAAAAAATTGTATTAGTTCGTGTTACAATTTTGCTGGATATATAGAATCTTTTCCAATGAACTTTTGGTATAAAATACATCAAATTAACAAAAGGTCTTGTGCTGGCCTCAACAGATAATTAGAAAATTGAAACTACAACTACAACTTGTTCTATAATGAACTCACATTCAAGACCCATAATCAATCTAAAGACAGAACAATATGTAAACCTCGATAAAATGTCAGAAAATGATATTTAACTGTTTTTTTTCAAAAAAAAAACTTCAAATAAGGCAACTTTCTGTTGACCAATATAGCTTAAATCTAATCGCCTTTTCATATGGATGTAAAGAAGAGGAATACGAAAGAATTATAATTTTTAGAATTGTGGTATTGGAGTTGTCGTCGAAAAAAATTTTGTCACACACACACACACATACATACACACACGTACAATCATAATAAAACTAGTAAAATCATATTCTAGAGCTCCTTAAACGTGCTTATTCATTAAAAACAACCGAATGTTTTGACCAAAGACAATACCTTTCTTACTTAAAGGTAACGGAAGGTAAGAATAGTATGCAAGCGTAATATACAAACCACTTCCCAATCAATAAACTATTAAATTATTTATATATATACAAGAATGTAGGCTCATATATTTGTTATAAAATATTATTGTAGTTAAATTGACAATAAAATAGTATGATTAAATATGAAATTATCTAACTCTGCAAATGGCATCAATAACTAATTAATTTCTATTTTCCATGTGTGTTTGACGTCGCTTTCCCATTACTGTCAATATGAAAATGTGTGTTAGATATTGCATGCGCATATAAATGTGTCAACATGAGAATTCCGAGTTAGGTAAACAAATTAATATTGTCATCCAAAACATCAAATTGCTAATTTCTATTATTCCGAATTATTGTACAGAATAGAATACATTATTTCATTTTTCCTATTCATTATGCAAATGGAAGCGTAATTTTATTGTTGTTTTCGATATTAATTGTTGTTTTGAAGTGTCCGATAATATTTTTGCATACCTGTCTGGAATACATAAATAACCAATGGAGCACTCATATTGGAAAGCGATTCATCATCATGATGTTTAAATTTTTAAATTACTGGTTTTTGCTCTCCTCTGAGTTCGATCCCGACCGACGCCAAATATTTCGAATTTTAAATGGCACGAAAGCGACCCTAGTGATGCACTCTTCACCCCAGCAATTAGTGCCCGTGAGGTAACGCCTGCTAAGCTTTAATATGTCATCATTACCGATATCTGTGACAAAGTAGATGAGCACACCCAGAAATGGGTAATATGCCGTGACCATATATTTTTTATTTTTATTTATTTTTTAGCGATTATTTCGACAATGAATTAAGTTTACTCGATCATTAACGCCACAAATTTCTGACTAAAAAATCAGATTTTTACCTCTCGCTAAGAGAGGTATTGGATTCATGCTATAAATAAATAAGTATATCATCACGGTATATTACCCATTTCTGGGTGTGCCAGTATCTACAACACATGTAGACATCGGTAATGATGACGATATATTTTACCGTATGGGCGCTTACCAGGCGTCACCTCACGGACACTCACAGCTGGTGTGGAGAGTGCACCACAGGGGTCACTTTTGTGCCATTTAAAATTGGAAATATTTGGCGTCTGTCGGGATCGAACCCGGTTCCCCAGGTTCGCGACCAGACACTTAGGCACGCGGCCACAGGACCCCATGGATACATGCTAAAATTCGCATATCCAGATTTTAGTGAATAAGCACGATTGAAGGTATCTAGATTCCGATTATAACATTTTTAAAATGATGTCTGTGTGTGTGTTACAATTTTACATGATACATAGAATCTTTTCCAGGGAGCTTTTGGTGTAGGATTTGTACAAAATACATCGAATTGATGGAAGGGCCTTTGCTGGCCACACAGCGCCTGTAGGTTTTCACTATGATGAAATATAAAAAAAATAATAAAAAATATATCATCACGGCATATTACTCATTTCTGGGTGTGCCAGTATCTACAACACATGTAGAAATATTTAATGTAATAATAATATTACTAATAAAGTTTTTAAATTACTTACTAACCTCACAAAATGTCTTATAATAGATAAAATCCAAGTGTCTTTAAAAATTACTCAAAGTAGCCCCTTTGGAAAAAATCTGATGTGGCCAACACAAAACCTCCCGCTATTTAATTTTTATTAATTTAAATACATACCTACGTATTTAGTAACGCTGCAAACTGTTCCATTGCAGAAAACTATTGCTTTATTTACTATTTTCTTTTTAAAATGTCACTATTATTAATTTGAAGTGATTAATTTTTTGACAGTGACATTTACTGTCATTTACATTCATTTGAAATATGAACTGTGTAACAAAGGAATTTTATTCATCTTAGGCTTCGGGACGAATAAAAAAAAATTTAAATTTATCTGTAAAATATATAGAAAAAGTATTGATGTATTCCTGTAGAAAATTCAATAATCCTTAATTTTCATAAGACATAAAATGCGAAAAAATGGCATTTAATGGTATTTATTGAAGAAAAACCATTATGAGCTTTAGGTAAATTGCCATTTCCGGTTATCCGATTTACACCAATATCTAATGGCTTCTTTTCATATTAGAATAGGATAGAAATACAAGGTTTCAGAATTTTTTGAATGATAGTACCTATTTGAGTTAGAGTGAAGACAAAATCCATACTTATACACATACACACATACACACATACATACACACCTACACACATACAGACATCATCGTGAAAATGTTAAAATTGGATTCTAGGGATCTTAAAACGTAGTCATTTACTAAAATCGCATATTGAAATTTTAGTAAATAACCACGTTTTGATGTCCCCAGAATCCGATTTTAACATTTTTATAATGTTGTCTGTAGGTATGTATGTATGTATGTATGTATGTATGTGTGTGTATGTATGTATGTGTGTGTGTATGTATGTGTGTGTGTGTCTGAGTGTGTGTGTGTCATGGAGGTAAGAATACATAAAGGATAACCACATACAATAATTTAAAAAAGATATAATAAGAAAATAAAACCGAAAGATGTTAGTAGAAGATAATGTTATTACCTTATTACATCTCCCAATGTACCCCTGAATATTTGACGTTCCATCATTCGCATTGCAAATATTTTATAAAATAGAAATTCCAGAAATATTTGACGTAAAACATAACCTTGTTACATCACCAATACTGTCATTTCGTCAACTTAGTCGGCGCTGACTAGTTTTATGCACATCGCCTCTGCGATGTTAACGACTGTAACGAGATTGATTGGAACCAAGGCAGCCTGGGCTAAGTATCGACTTGAATATTGGTAGGTAGTAAGTCAGGCTGGAGGTGGATATAATGGCTTGTAGAGTGCATACGACAGTGGTGGAGAATTTATCAGAGCTTTGCATGAAGTGACTCGGCACCGCACCGTGTGGAGCTTATCTCGGCGAAAGCTCCTTGTCAAAGCTCCAGGAACGTGCTTAATTCGCAACTGAACTCTGTGACGGAAGCTCCGTCAAGAAATGTACGTGCATTGTGCGATGTTTGATAAACGACAAACTAAATATGATTAGCAATGGCAAACCCAACAACACAATCCGTGGATTAGAAATTGGGAAATCGCGGAGCCTCGAGAATTATTTATCAAGATGAATTATTGGACAAACGCGAAAGTCTTTCTGACATGTCGTTTATCATTCAAAGGACGGAACGGACAACGAAGAGGCTTTGAAAGCCCATTCGCTACTGGATAAATAAAATTAAACATGCACTTGTAGTTAAATCCATGCTCGGATTAATATATTACATTTGTTAAACGGATTACACCTGAGATATATTACAGTCATATATTCCTCTTATTAATTTCAAACGCAATATACTTTATCTTGTGACATCTGGACCTGATAATCCTCGTTTCGACTCATTCTAAAATGCTACAAAGTATTCTAGTTCTGGTAAATACACAATCCAATTCTGTAAGGGAGTTATTATGCAAACAGAGTTATTGTTACTATAAACAAAGCCTGGCATAGTTATATGTCGCTATTTGGTACTCTGTAATTCGTAGGTGTTGAAAAAAATAATAACTAAAAAATCTGTTGTTGCCAACACAAGACCTTCCGTCATTTCGATGTATTTTGTACAAATCCCATACCAAAAGTTGCTTAGAAAAGTTTCTATAAATCCAATAAAATTATAACATGAACATACACTATGTAAATTGCACTTGACACTTTTTTAATACTTAAATATTATTGCACCAATAAGACTCATACCTTAATGTTAATAAAGATTTCTTTTAAATGCAATAAATAAATAATCTGTTGTGGCCAACATAAAACCTTCCGTTAATTCGATGTATTTTTTACAAATTCCATACCAAAAGTTCACTAGAAAATATTTTATAAATCCAATAAAATTATAACATAAACATACACTATGTAAATTGCACTTGACACTTCCTTCTTTCTTCTTCAGGTTTTCCCTATTTTATTAGGGGTTACTGTTTCTTCTACTCATTCCTGTCCAACGCATCTTCTTCGCACAGTTCTTCCTCTCTCAAGTCTTCTGCGATACAGGTCTTCCATCTTCTCTTTAACCTTCCTCGTACTCCCGGCATTGAAAGTTTCAATCATGGAGCGAGAATGCAACTGCATGTCGCTTGCGAGGAATACTATGACACACCACTTTCTGTTCCTATGCTTTCCATCTTTGGTGTTACACTTGACACTGACATCTGTCAATTAGAATTTTTTGAATATATTAGCTGTTTCCATAATAAATAGCAAAACTGACTAATTTTTGAAAGTTAATTTCTTTATAATTCTGTAACTGTATATCTATTGAATATAAAAGAAAATGTATAATCAAAACGTATAGAGAATAAGATATTTTTTCATATTGATAATCACATAAAATATCATAAAATGATATTTAACTGCGTTTTCTCAAGAAAAACTGTTAAGAACTTGAAATAAGAGAACTTCCGCTTGACCAATTGTAACCAAAATCTAATCAGCTCTTCATATGGATATAAAGAAAGGAATACGACAAAATCATAATTTTTAGAATTGTAGTGTTAGTTACCATCGGAGAAAAATTTGTCACACACACACACACATACACACACAGACATCATCGTAAAACTAGTAAAATCTTATTCTAGGGACCCTAAAACATGATTATTTATTAAAAACTCATCATCGAATTTTTTGACCAAAGACAATACCTTTTTACCTCCCGCTACCCTTGGTAAGGGAGGTATAGGGATCGTGCTAAAAATCACGTATCGAGATTTTAGTAAATGACCACGTTTTAAGGTCCCTAGAGTCCAATTTTAACATGTCTGTATGTGTGTATGTGTGTGTGTATGTATGTGTGTATGTATGTATATGTGTGTGTGTGTGTGTATGTGTAGGGATTTTGTCTTCGCTCTAACTCAAATACTATCATTCAGAAAATTCTGAAACCTTGTATTTCTATCCTATTCTAATATGAAAAGAAGCCATTAGATTTTGTTGTAAATCGGATAACCGGAAATGGCACTTTACCTGAAGCTCATAATGGTTTTTCTTCAAAAATATCATTAAATGCGCATTTTATGTCTTATGAAACTTAAAGCTTATTGAATTTTCTACAGGAATACATTAATCCTTTTTCTATATATTTTGCAGATAAATTTAAAAATATTTTTTTTTATTAGTCCCGAAGCCTAAGATAAACACAATTCCTTTGTTACACAGTTCATATTTCAAATGAATGTAATTTACAGTAAATGTCACTGTCAAAATACTAATCACTTCAAATTAATAATAGTGACATTTTAAAAAGAAAATAGTAAATAAATCAATAGTTTTATGTAATGGTACAGTTTGCAGCGTTAGTAAATACGTAAGTATGTATTTAAATTAATAAAAATGGATAGGAAAGTGTGGCGAAGGAAGATTGTTGCGTAACTATTATTGTGGTCCGGATGGGGTTATTCGCTACCGAAATCGGTCACTTTAATATGTTCTTATGTATGAATGCTATGATGATTGTGGACAAGGCGAAAAAAGAATGTTGTTGAAGAGTGAAGTGAGTCAGCTGAGTTCTTACTCTTATCCCTTTTCTTATTGTTACTATTGTTTCCGGGTATTTGCTAGCCCCCTAAGTGGGAATCGCGTGATTTTATGTACATATGTATGTATGTAAAAATTAAATAGCGGGAGGTTTTGTGTTGGCCACATCAGATTTTTTACCTAAAGAATTTTTGCATTTGAAATACTACATTACAAAATCAGTCCTGGAAGTAATGGAAATTAAGGAAGTAGTATACAAAGGTAAGGTCTTTGTAAGATGATTATAAATACAGATATTCAAACCTTTTTCATATATTGTACTTCTGATGATGGCGTAAGCCGAAAGATGCATCAAGTGTAATAAAATTTTCCTTTTGAAACTTTCACCTAGTTTTATTTCAACTAAATAATGTTTTAAGGAGTACTAACGGTTAAATCCATCAATTTAATTAAATATATTGATAGTGATGCCTCAAAATATTAGAGCCTCAAGTGTACTTAATTCAACATTGTATATGAGTAGGCATTATATGTTACGTTGTGTTGAAAGAATGAGGTTTGCAGGTTAGTTTAGTTGTAGACAAGGTGCGTGCGAGGTTAGTGATGTATAGGGTAAATAGTAGTGGATAGGGAGTGTGTTCTTGGGTAATATTTCAGCGTTGCGGTGAAAGCGACGATATAGTCCATTACAAGGCCGTGCTGGGGCCGGGACCGAGGCCATTGTGCCGCACTACAAAGCCCACGTGCGAACTACCACTTGGTGCTTCCACTTCGCCCATTTTTAACATAAAACAGAGAGGTTTAATTAAAAGCGGCCTCATTATTAGCCGGCGACGAGATAAAAAGTGGCTGAGTCGGCGCAAGCCGCGATACACATAGCAGAGCGGAGCACAGTATGGATCGTCGACTCAGCAACCCAGCCATTGTCATTCAAAATATATGCACTCCGCCCGACGGACGCTCCAAGTAATTATGTCACTGGCCGCGATTAAAAACCTCCATTAATAACAATAAAACGCACATGTGTCCCTCACACACATTCACTCCAACACCCCCTCATGCCATTTACCACTACAGCCGCTCATGCACTCTATAAACTTCAACTCAAGAACATAATCATCTTGGATCATCAGTACCTGAACAATTTCTTCAAATCCATATACGGGGTGTTAATACTTAAGGTGGATTTATAAGTAACACAGAACATAGAACGTAATTTAGCACAGAGAACATAGAATTTTGTCATGAGGTTTTATAAAGTCACACAAAACATAGAGAAAATAAGAAGTAAAAGAAGTCCTTTTATTTTAAATAAAAATAAGAAAACATATGTTTGCCTTTGTGATTTTTTTTATAAATCTTGCCGGATTTGATTTCTAGTTGGTGTTATTATTTGGTTTTGTTATATATGGTTAAATTTATACAAATAAGTCCATTTTAACCAACAAATGACTGACACGTAGCGGTATTTACAAATATATAAAATGTAAGGTAAGGTTAAGTAAAATTTTGATGGTTTTATAAAAAAATCTGTTGTGGCCAGCACAAAACCTTCCGTCAATTCGATGTATTTTGTACAAATCAGATGCCAAAAGTTTCTTGAAAAGATTTTATATATCCTGTAAAATTATAACACGAACACACTATTTTTTACAAATTCCATATTGCAAGTTCCTTTGAAGAGATTCTACAAATCCAATACAATTACAACACGGACGACCATTATGTAAATTGCACTTGATATTTCCTCATTTCTATCCAACTCATCTTCTTCACACAGTTATTCCTCTCTCTAATCTTCTGCTACACGGTCTTTCCATCTTCTCTTTGGCCTTCCTCGTACTCCTGGCATTGAAACTGTAAGTCACTTGCGACGGACACTCTGTCACTTTTGTTACTTTCAGATCCTATACTTTCCACTTTGGTTTTGCACTTGACACTGACATCTGTCAATTAGAATTTTTGCTGTTTCCATAATTTTTACAAAGCTGACTGATTTTTGAAAGTTAACCTCTCTTAATCTCTCTATAACTCTATATCTATTGAATATGAAGGAAAATGTATAATCAAATCGTATATAATCATAAAATGTCGAAAATTGATATTTCACTACGTTTTTGCCAGAAAAACTGTTAAGAACTTCAAATAAGGGTACTTCTGGTTGACCAATTATAACCAAAATCTAATCAGCTCTTCATATGGTTGTAAAGAACAGGAATACGAAAGAATCATAATTTTTAGAATAGTAGTTTGGAGTTATCGTCGGAGAAAAATTTGTCACACACACACACACACACACACACACACGCGCGCACACACATACATACAGACATCAATGTAAAATTAGTAAAATCGTATTTTAGGGATCTTAAAACGTACTTATTCATTAAAAACTCACCACCGAATTTTTTGACCAAAGACAATACCTTCCTTACCTAAAGGTGACGGGAGGTAAAAAAGGTTAACTTGTTTTCATATTCACTTTTTTACATAAAATTTTGTATAACACTCTAAATTCAAACAGATTGTAAATAAAATGTACTTATTATTATATATACCTTTCACATCTGTAAAGTAATACAACATGTAAACCTCCATGTATATGCAGACGACACACAACTATACTTACCTTTTGAAACTTCTAGTTACGAAGAAGCTGTCATGCATTTGAATGAAGATCTTGAAAAGATAGCTCAATATGCGAGGTCGTACTGTCTCAATCAGCTGTCTTACTGTTAGGTCAGAAAAAAACCAGACAATATTCTTGACAATGACTTGATCGAAGTTAAAATTAATAACATAAAGATAAATATTGTTTCCAGTGTAAAAAATCTAGGGTTGTTAATAGATGCGCTTCAGAGAATATGTGACCTTGTTAATTAAATCTTCAAAATAAAGTAAAAACTAAAGAACTTTTATAAGAACAGTGTCCTTCGTGATACACTATGGGAATTTAAGATTATTTTTCTGAAAAATAGGAAAAATTCGGCTCAATTCTGGACAAAGTTACTATGGATGTTACCGCCAAGTAAAGTTATCACGGGTTCAACAAATTTAAAATACAAATTAACTTTAAGAGTTATCTGAATAAGAAATTTTGGACTAAAGTCGCCTTTATCTAGTAGCTTATGGAAACTTATGGCAAAACAAAATAAATCTGACATGGCCTTCCAAATCTCATTAAATCGAAGTCGTATCTCTTATGGCTTCCGAAATCCCAGTGGAGTCAATCGAAATCTGTACATCAGTATAAATATTTAATTCCTCGTTTTTGAACCCACCTAGATATCACGCTCACGCGTTTGCCTATTGCACCAATCCACGCACGTACATTATTATATCTGAAGCTACCTGATAACCTCATTTCTCCAAGAAAAAGGTTCCGCGTGCTCTGTTCACTGCTCATATCGCAGATATAATTATTTTTCTTTTTACCTCCCGCTACCCTTGGTAAGGGAGGTATAGGGATCGTGCTAAAAATCAAGTATCGAGATATGAGTAAATGACCACGTTTTAAGGTCCCTAGAATCCAATTTTAACATTTTCACGATGATGTCTGTATGTGTGTATGTGTGTGTGTATGTATGTATGTATGTATGTATGTGTGTGTGTGTGTGTGTGTATGTGTAGGGATTTTGTCTTCGCTCTAACTCAAATACCATCATTCAGAAAATTCTGAAACCTTGTATTTCTATCCTATTCTAATATAAAAAGAAGTCATTAGATTTTGGTGTAAATCGGATAACCGGAAATGGCACTTTACCTGAAGCTCGTAATGGTTTTTCTTCAAAATATATCATTAAATGCCATTTTTTCGCATTTTATGTCTTATGAAAATTAAAGATTATTGAATTTTCTACAGGAAAACATTAATACTTTTTCTATATATTTTGCAAATAAATTTAAAAAGAATTTTTTTTATTAGTCCCGAACCCTAAGAAAAACAATTCCTTTGTTAACACAGTGCATATTTCAAATGAATGTAACTGACAGTAAATGTCACTGTCAAAAAACGAATCACTTCAAATTAATAATAGTGACATTTTAAAAAGAAAATAGTAAATAAATCAATAGTTTTATGCATTGGAACAGTTTGCAGCGTTAGTAAATACATAAGTATGTATTTAAATTAATAAAAAAGGATAGGAAAGTGTGGCGAAGGAAGATTGTTGCGTAACTATTATTGTGGTCCGGATGGGGTTATTCGCTACCGAAAATCGGTCACTTTAATATGTTCTTATGTATGAATGCTATGATGATTGTGGACAAGGCGAAAGAAGAATGTTGTTAAAGAGTGAAGTGAGTCAGCTGAGCTCTTACTCTTATCCTTTTTCTTATTGTTACTATTGTTCCGGGTATTTTCTAACCCCTTAAGTGGGAATCGCGTGATTTTATGTACGTATGTATGTACAAATTAAATAGCGGGAGGTTTTGTGTTGGCCACATCAGATTTTTTGTGATGAGCTGTGGTGACGCGAGGTTTTGTCATCAAGATTGATGACGCGGGAGAATAACCCCCGAGGATATTTTATACTGTCCAACTGGACCAAACTAGCCCCACAAATAGGAAATTACCTATATATCACCCGCACACCACCTTTTACTAGCCATTCAAACCAAATCCGCACTTATTTCACCGCTATTAAGATATAACCTACATGAATTCTTTTTCTCTTTTATGGAGATAATGACACAGTTCATATTGAGTCAATGACCATTCGGAAATAATAATAATAATTTCATTAAATACAATTCGTACTGGTTACACATTTACTCTTAACTCGGCAGTTATTACATTATCACATTTTTATCTCGTTAAGTGCCGGTTTTTCAATATCTGGTTAATACCCCGATTATGGTCTTCTCTTTAAGAATTATAGAATTTAAGCTTAAAGAGTTGTCTTAAAGAGATTCTTAAATAATTTAACGAATTCTGATTACGGTCATATAAATTTAATTTCTTAAATTCGAAATGTCATTTTATAGAGCAGCTAACTTCATTTACGTTATGGTGCTGTTATAGTGACATATAGGTTAGAAAATAAAATATATTTATCACATCAAAATTGGAAAATTTTCACCGTAGCTCATGGTAAATAAAATATATCACGTATTGGCGTTAATATACTAGTTAATAAATAATAAAAAACTTGTAAGGCATCCCAATACATCTACTGAACAATATAAAGAGTTATAGGAGTTAGGGAAAGTGATACTGGGTGCTAGCATGAACAAGTGATTAACACGTTAAGGGTGATTAACTAGGAAATGACTAGAAGTGTTTTAGCGTTATAAATCGTTTATGGATTATTTTAGAAAAATATACTTCAAATAGCAGTTGTAGAAAAATTAATTGTCCGTAACTTTTACTTGAAGTATTTTTCTTTAAAATAATCCATAATAATCCTGTGCTAAAACACTGCTACTCCTTAGTCTTCTCCTAATCACCATTCATGCTACCACCCACTGTGGTTAGAACGGGAATAATAAACCCAACATTACCTCCCGATTACATTGAAAAGAAATGGAAAGAATTAGCTATGAAATTAAATTATAACTTTGTTTAAACGAAAGTCTTTAATAAATTTATTTTCAGGATATTCGAAAATATTCGTAGTATCCCTTAATATTCTTCTTTCAATTCTCATTTCATCCCTACATAAGAAATTTTTTTTAATTTAACTTTGAAGATTATAAGAATATGTGTTTTTACCCTTCATCAACTTCATTTAACAATAAAACCACAAAAATTGGAATATTGTCCATATTTTGCTTGGATTTTTGATTACAAAAAATTAAATAAAATTTTATAGCGAGGTTTTTGTCACTGTAAAATTTATAGAAATATTTAGTAACTAAATATTTAAAGCCATGCCCATAATTGTCTTCAAACTTTAACTCTTAAATTCTAAAGAGTTAAAGCGTAAATATTTAAAGTTATGTCCATAATTGTTTTCAACTTTAATTCTTAAATTTTAAAGTGTTAAAACGCTATAGGGCTTTAATGCATGACCATAATCGAGGCATTAAATTGTAACTAAGAGTTAAATAAACAAAATTGTAACGAAATGAACCGTCAAATGACAGATTTATCATTACTGTCAACAAAATAATGCAATCTAGATAAAGGTGGAAATGATATTTGGCATGTCATTTTTACAAAAAATACAAATAAGTTAGGTATGTCAGAGCAAGGGCCTGACACCTAATTGGATTTTGAGTGTTTGCAATACTTTTAGAGTATTTCTCTGTGGGTAATGTACGAAATAAAACAACGACCAGTTATTTTTTATCATTCTGTATTTATCCAAAATGTACCTATAGGTGTGCAATAATTGTAATCACATTTTAAATGAAACGTATAACTGTAACTTATGTGGGAACTTGTATTTTTTTAATAATGGGCTACTTGCGTACCTTTTTTTATTTAATATTTTTGAAGAGAAGGTAAAAACTTGCTACCCATATTTTTTCTTTTGACAATTTTTTTATTATTTAGCCAGAAAAAAAATAATGAAATTTGATTATTTGAATTCCCGCCATGTATGACGTAGAATTACGCCGCACCAATTAATAGTCGTAAAGTCACAGCGTGGTGCCGTTCCATAGTAATGGTATGTTTGTGCGGGTAATGTAGATCACCTGTTTGACGTTTCAATAATAGTTTGGAGGTTAGTATTTTAGTTTATCTTTTTGGTATCGATATTTTAAATTACAAGTAACTACCTATGTGTTTATTTATTAACTAATTAATGTATTTGAGAGACCAGAGAGAGAGAGAGAAAAATGAACTAATGTCAAATTCAAATTAAAACTTTCTCGC
This sequence comes from Ophonus ardosiacus, assembly GCA_943142095.1. Lineage (NCBI taxonomy): Eukaryota > Metazoa > Arthropoda > Insecta > Coleoptera > Carabidae > Ophonus > Ophonus ardosiacus. The sequence continues at coordinate 60,167,339 of OW964824.1, forward strand.
ACGCCATGCCATCTATTCATAACATTCTTAAACATGCTTCCCCTCCCTAAGTTCAATATAATGACGTCACAGAAAATTTTCTTTCTTAATTTAGTAAAAAACAAATAATTATTTTAAAATAAAATTTGTATTTTTATATATGTTTTCAATATAACATTACGTATATAGTGACAGAAATCGGATTTTCAGTACCACGCAAGTAGCCCATTCTTTTCTCGTAATTTTGTACATTGAACACACAAAAGTATAAGTGTAAAACGGATGTAAACCACGGAACTCTATTATTATTTAAACGTAAACATCACTGGTTAAACATTAACACAGAAGGCAACATTATTACATGTGTAACTCTTCGATACACGTTACTACTACTGTTTAGGCCAGTTGCATAAAACGTTGTTATAGCTGATTATGAATTTAACTGCACATTGTAACCATGGATACGTATCAAAAATACATTGTAAAATAATCCTTGAAGATACGAAAATTATTGCAAGACCTTCTCGAATTAACAACAGATTAATTAGAGAAGCCATTGAGATTTATAAAACAAGAAATATCAATCTCAATCATTGTGACGGATTAGAACTTAGTCGCGCATGGCTTCCAATATTAAATATGTTGTAAATTGTAATATGTATACAATTTTTTCTAGACTTTTTCTAACATCTGTTAATAAGGAGTACGGCTGCGGTATTTCGCTACCGATAAAGCGTCTCTGAGTTATACAGATCACTTCTCTGCCAGTTTTTGGGACGGTTTTTCCTCTGGCAAAAGGAGATTTTTTCCTGAGAAGATGCATGTTCGCCGTCCAAGTTATCGCCGGGCATACATATATTATCTAGAAAATTGTATACATAAAAAGGTAACATTTACGAACTTTTCTTGTTACCTTGGTTACTTGTTGTTTTTGTTATTTCACATATTTATGTCAATGTACCCCTGAAGAAGGCACCAGTTTATGGTGTCGAAACGTTGGGTTTTAATATTAAATAAATACAGAACTTAAACTAAAAACAAGGTTGGATTATTCCAATTATTAATATGAGTTCTGAAAGATATTTTAATAATCCTTGTCAAGGTTAACAACGTGATTAACGTTAACAGTGTTCTATGTAACTGGGTCTTTGTGTGTTTGTGTGTAAAAAACGAAGTCCACGTGCATGTCTGCTGTATCGTGTACCTTATAAATCTTATAGACAAGTAACGTATTTCTTTTTAATTACGGTCATTTCTACGTTGTTTTTCTTTCTTGGAACAAATAACCTTACTTACGTTATTTCGTATTTTTAAATATCAATACGTTTTCATAACCATTATAACCAACGGTCGTTTTATTTCATTATTGTGAGTTCTGAAAGATTTTTATTAATTAAAAACTGTTATCCATTACACCACCCAAAGAATGAAGATTTATGCAAGATAGTATCTAATAATTCCGCGTCGCTCATTGATTAATTAACGAGGCAGACTTACGCTGTATAAGAAAAAGTTTTAATTGTCGCACCAATAGTTTGAAATGAGATTAGTTGACTTTGGCACTTTTATATTTTACTAGTATTTCTGAGAGTAATATTAATAATAATAGAATAGTTATTTATGTATCAAGGCAAGTTTTACTTTTATCACGAATTTGAAATTTATTTGCCGAGGCTCTTAGGAAAATATACCATATGAGTGATAAAAAGAAGCTTCAGTGCCCATGTGCATGTTAAATTTTTTTGAAATCGAAAAATTTTGAAAATGATACTAATATTTATTTTATAAATAAATATATCATCACGGCATATTACCCATTTCTGGGTGTGCCAGTACTCATAGGTGGTGTGGAGAGTGATAAAAGCAAGCGTAAATGCCTATTTTGTACTAGACTGTAGAAAAAAGTACATTAAACAATAAATATATTCAATTTGATGTTTAAAATTATATGTGAATATTACATTTCATGAAATAGAAACTCTTCTTCGACAATGAATTTATCACAAATTACGACAGCGCTCGTGATTTGTTTAATTCATCAACTTCAGGACGTATAGTGTTATGATATAACCACTAAAACTCTGTGTCCTAAATAATGACAATATTTAATGTCTGTAAATTTAGAATATAGAATATTAGGGTGATAAAAGTCCAACTTCGGACACAGCCACATAGATTAATTCAACTATATGCATTCAGGGTAATAAATTTTACTGTTTAACTTGTTCTATAACATTTAATTTGTGTTTATCCAGGTCTTGATCTAAGGGGACGCAAACAGGGAAACAAGGCAACTACTCATAGCGACAAATTTGGTGGAGGAGGGTTAGGTTAAAATTGGTAGAAAGAGATAAATTAAATCAATAAAAAGTATTCTTATAATTTTTTAACTTTGGTTTATTAAGTACGAGTAGATTCGTTTTAATATATTTCAAAAAAAAAATCTGATGTGGCCAACACATTGCCTTCCATTAATTCTATATATTTTGCAAAAATCCCTTACTGAAAGTTCTTTGGAAAAGATTCTACATATCTAGTAAAATTGTAAAAGAACATAACTATATTCTTATTATTTATAGAAAATTCCATACCGAAAATTCTTTGGAAAAGATTCTATATGCCCAATAGAATTATAACACGAACATATAATATGTAAATTACGCTTGACACTGACATCCGTCAATTAGAATATTTGAATATATCACCAGTATCCATGGTTATAACTGATTTAGGAAAGTTAATTTCTTTAAAATTCTTTAACTCAATATTTGTTGAATGTGGAGGAAAATGTATAATCAAACCTTACAGACAATCAAATGTTCATATTTACAATAACATAAAATGTCAAAAAATTATATTTAACTGCGTTTGTTCAATGAAAACTGTTATGAACTTCAAATAAAGATACTTCGGGTTATTCATTTATAACCAAAATCAAATCAGCTCTTCATATGGATGTAAAGAAAAGAAATATGAAAGAATTATAATTTTTAGAATTGTAGTGATGGAGTTATCGTTATTTTTGTCATACACACACACATACACACACACACACACACAAACACACACAGATACACACAATCATACAGACATCATCGTAAAACTAGTAAAGTCGTATTCTAGGAACCCTAAAACGTACTTATTCATTAAAAATTCAACACTGAATTTTTTGACAAAAGAAATTTTTTTTTACCTGAAGGTGACGGAGGATAAACTTAGTACTTGAAATCAATTTTATTATTTTTTTTTTAAATTACATAATTTGATTTTTCGGTCCGTGTATATTTTAGTTTAGTATCATACAAATTATTTTTAAATTTCCAGTGCAGGTTCTGAACTAGTGATACAATTAACTATTTTCTAACTATTATTATTTTATTTTATTTTAATCAACAGGAACTATGTACCCAATTACAGAGGATTAACACTAAAAATTATAAATTGTAGCACAAAAATAGATAAGGAATAGAACATTTACAAGGTACAAGATAATCACAAACAAATATATACACTGGTACACCGATACAATTAATATAAATGCAAGAAATTCAGCAAGCAACTAGTTTTTTCGTAAATTTAAGAGCGAGTCAGCAAATATACCAAACTCAATGAATTAAGTACAAATAAAGTCATATATTAATTGGAATAATACTTCCTTTTTTTTAGTTTAAGTTCTGTATTTATTTATTATTAAAACCCAACGTTTCGGCACCATAAACTGGTGCCTTCTTCAGGGGATACATTGACATAAATTGTGAAATAACAAAAACAACAAGTAACCAAGGTAACAAGAAATGTTCATAAATGTTACCTTTTTTATGTATACAATTTTCTAGACAATATATGCATGCCCGGCGATAACATGGACGGCGAACATGCATCTTCTCAGGAAAAAATCTCCTTTTGCCAGAGGAAAAAACCGTCCCGAAAACTGGCAGAGAAGTGATCTGTATAACTCAGAGACGCTTAGTAGTATTATTCCAATTAATAATATGAGTTCTGAAAGATATTTTAATAAAGTCATATATGTTATGCCTAATAGGAGATCTGAGCTCGTAATTTGTTCGAGGAGTCTTATAAGCAAATAATGATTTATCTATTGAATTCATGCGAGGAACACGGAAATTAATACAGTTAAGTAAACATTGATCATTAATTAAGTCATTTATCATTTTTATAAGAATAAACCAGATTGAATTTTCCTACGTGAATCCAAGGTTACGACATCAAATTTTATTAAAAACAAATAATGATAGTATAAAGGTCAGTTAAAAATGTGTTGAACTGCAGTTAAGCAAACGGAGTTTATTTAGTGAACTTAAGTTAATTATATTTGGATGGTATAACATTAAAATGAACTGGGGTAAACTGAACGTAGTTTATCCCTTACTCAGTCGGTAATATTTCATACAACTCACTTCATGTCATTGTATTTGTCAATTTTTTTGAATGAATGTTCTCGGACTTGTTGACCTACGAATATAAAATGAACAAAAAGCAGAGATATAAGAATTTCGATGAAGAAAGATAACAGTTATTCGTCATTTTTCTAGATCACCAGCTAAATATGAAAAAAAAAAACAGTTCCTACAATTCTTAAGTTTATTAAAATTTGATTTGTTCCTATTCGTGGCAGGTTCTAGCAGAGGACCCAAAATATACAGAAATTCTAAAACCGTTCGTTTTTCGAAACGAAACCGCAATTTAAATTCAATATCGTTTCGAAAGGATTTCTCCTTTCCCGAAATATTCGATGGCGTCTATTCATTATATATGCAATCATTATATTCTCGTCGTCACTATGAGAACTTAAATCGAACAACATAATTTTTAATCTAGAATTTAAAACAGCATATAATTTAAATGAATTATAAAATATTTGCTAAAGCACTAAACTTACCAAAATATTAATTATAATCAATAAACTTTCGTACATACTTATTTGCAACGTAGACACTTATAATTCTAAATGTTATTTAGAATATAGAAACGTCAATTATTATTTATACTCAATTTGAACGGATGAAATCGGCCGCTCAAGTTAAGCCTAGTTCAAACTCAAGTCAAAATCTGATTTTGCTTTACACTACAGAAATTTTATTTGAACCTAGTTCAATATTAATTAAACTAAGTTAAAAAACTGAACTATGTTTATACCATCGACCTTTAAACTAATGGACCAAGTGTCTCCTATTCTTTTATTGTTAGAATAATGCTCCAACATAAAAAGATAGAAATATATATTCTGTCCTTTAACAGTACGGAAGTTCTCAGTTAAAGTATACTGCGCATACGTTTGTACTCATTGTACATCTTTTTCAGCCATATGTAAACCTCTATACATCGCTCTCTATCACTAAATAGTTGTCAAAATCTACATTTGACGTTTCGTAACTGTTTGTTTATTATTTGCTTTTTTGGAGAACATTTACAATTATTTCTATGTATTGTGAGATGTGTTTGCGACAAAATAATGGGGTGTAAACGGTGTATTTTGTGCAGTCAGCAGTACGTACGCGGTCCAGCTGTGTCATTTCATATGTAAGGTCTTATTAATTATTACTTGTCGCCTATAATATAATATGTATGTAATATATTGTATTAAAAATATATAATGAATCTAATTATGCACAAAAAATTAAATCTATACTTATAGCGATTACTCACCAAGTATAACAAGTTCGGGACAAATTTTTTTTTTTATTTTGCAGCGTTTTCTTAACTTCCGTACTGTCGAAGGATAGAGATACTGTGTCTGCACCGTTATGGCGGGACAAGTGTTTTGCTCGTACGCTGCGTCTATTAGTTTAAAGGTCGATTGTTTATACTGTCGGGCATTAAAATAATTGAAATAATTTGAAGAATTTATACCAGTATTTGATTTTTAAATATTTAAGTGTAATTATTGAAATTTAGGCGAAAGGATTTTTTGACCTCCTCAATGATTCTTTCAATTTTGCACGTACCTATGTAATCTCAACTTCCTTGCTGATGTTAACTCTCTATGTTTCTTTCCAGGTGTGTGATGTGGTGAGGCATGGGTAAACGCGTAGTTCGTCGTCCGTCGCTCGCGTGCGACGTGCTGGTGGCGGCCGTGGCCGTCGGGTGCTACGTCAATGGATTAGGCGGAGACTTTGTGCACGACGATATCCCAGCTGTCACCCTCAACAAAGACGTCCTGGCACTCAGCCCTCTTTCTCACGTCTTCAAGAACGACTTTTGGGGAACTCCCATGCATGATGTCAACAGCCACAAGAGTTACCGCCCTCTAACTACCCTCACATTCAGGTAGGAAACTAAATAGTAATATACATAGATCAGGGGATCTATTCTAATTCATAGCCACATGTGCTATCCGCTATCCACTATATAAGTTCCACTACTAGCCAACAGATGGGGGTCTCCATCCCGCTATCTTAAAGTCACTAGATATATAAAGTACCGCAATTGGCCGCCATATTGTGTCGAGCTTCGGCGCCAAATTTAAAATTGATTATCTTGAAACGAGTACTTTATTACAAAGAAAAATAATCGGAAGTGAAATAAATCTATGAAGGTAATTAATTAATAATGGTTTTATGTTCATAATTTTTATAATATACATACATATAAGTACAAAACATAACTGATCAAAATTATAAAGAAAATAAAAAATAAGTACAATTAAGGTTAAATTTCTTCAGATCGTTTGACATGATGACAGCATTGACGCTAAAGTCACCAGATGTAGTGACTTTTATAGGCACAGCCAACTACAACTAGACCCTGATTGGCCTGATTCCGCCATATTGTGTCTAAAACACGTTCTTCTCTCTCTAACACATTGGTACAATGAATTGCGGTACTTTATATATCTAGTGACTTTACGCTATCTGACTTGAATCCATCTGTTGGCTAGTAGTGGAACTTATTAATATTGCCAGATGTCAAGTTGACAAGTAGTTCGGCTTTTCAATTTTGTGATCAAATACTTGTGTTCGTGTGTTATTTCAATAATATTTGATTAATATCTATATATTGTAAGTACCTATTTATAATTATAATAATTATTTATAATTCTAACAAATAGCACATGTGGCTATCCGACTTAAATCCATCTGATGGCTAGTAGTGGAACTTATACAGCGGATAGCGGATAGCACATGTGGCTATCCGACTTGAATCCATCTATTGGCTAGTTGTGGAACTTATATAGCGGATAGCACATGTGGCTATGAATTTAGAATAGACCTCCTGGAAGTCCAAAATAAAATGTGCAATATTTTTAGATCTTGAAAACTAGGAGACACATGAAGTTTGTTAATATAGGGTGTGTCCAATGTCGTATTTTGGCATTTAGTATTTAGGATTTAGGTCTTCTTTACATAAATACAACTCCGAATGGTACACTAGTGATATCCATTGGTTTGTATGGCAACACTTTAGAACAACAAAAATGAGTTATACAATTTGATTCAATTTAATGCTTGAGGGTAAATTTTAATATTATATTTCATAAAATAGAAGCTAAGAAACTATTCTTTGACAGTAAATTTGACATTTTACACAAATTATAGCAACAAACATGATTTGTTTAATTAGTACGCGTCAACTTCAAGGCATAGTGTGCTCCTGTAAAACCCTTAAATCTAATTCCCAAAATCTTAAATAATTACTAGATTTAGGGCATATAAATTTAGGATTTAAATATTAGGGTGATAAAAGTGCAACATCGGACACAGCCGTAGAGAAAAGTTGTCATTTGAATAATGAACCTATTTATTTAACATAAAATACAAAGTGTCTCTAAAAGATGAGGACATGGCTTAACCCCACAGATTTCAGAGGCTAAATTGAAACGATTTAACTAAACTTGCTTCTACCGGAAAGTGTACCATTTAGCCAGTATTCTGCTTCAAAGTTCTTCGATAAAAATTAATTTTGCTTATAATATACCAAAACGCTTTATTCGATTTGGATGACATTTGGTATGACAGTTCATATGGTTATAAATCATTCTCTAAGATGATACTTGTTATTTCTAGTGAACTACTAGTGTACGAAACTTAGGTGTCCCAACATTGACTAGGCCTAACTTTTTAATGGCCACGCCGATAACGTGATTTCTTTTTCAGAAAGATACATTCAATAGTAAACTTTTCTCTCTCTATGTAATTCGTGTTGTGATATCTGTTACGGTTCACACAGAAAATAATCTGAGTGTCTACACCGCGCAATTTTTAAAATAAATTTAAACTAGTAGTCTGTTGATACGAACGACGTGAAAATAAGTATGCACATATCCTAATAGTTTCTACTACTAATTCAATAACTATTTTCGTTCAAAAGCACAACATTTACATTGCCCACAATAGGCTATTCCACAGTAATCAAAAATAGTAAACGTTTATTGAAAATATGAACGATAATAGTTAAAGGATAAGGAAAACCATATTTCTTTTATTATAAATTATTCCTTCTAGAAGACACGGGGAGTTTTGCTTTTGATGATGTAGGACATGTGCACGAGTGTTTGAGCAAATAGGATCCAAGTATGACCTCCGATTTTGAGAGGCCCCGCCCTAACTAAGAATATATTTCTTCGGGTGTGTCGGATCTGTTCGGTTGCTGTTCGGGTGACGTTCTAATTTCTTTGTTTTTATAAAATGAGAAAAAAGAAGTGAAATAAATTAAGTATAATAATTTATTTTATGTCTCTAATTATGAATTATAATATTACAATTTAAATATACGTTATTTTGTAATTTGTTTAACATTTTTTCGTGGCTTGTGAACCACTGTTTGTTTACTTCTGGTATATCCACATTACCTACGTCACAAAACTAATATAAAATTCGGACCTTAATATCTCGCTTATTTGGAGGAATTTTTAACTCGGACTTTCACATGTGGTCTTACATTTTTATGTACTTCAAGAAAAAAATTTTAAAAAATATCGTGGAATAGCCTATTGCATAAGTTTTATAATTTATCGTTTCAAACTTTCTACCTTTCAAAACACTATAATATATTATCTTTTATTACTACACTGTAGATAGACTAGAACTTACCTTTACCTATATATTCCATCATAGAAGGGATACGAACCCGAACCCAAACCTGAACCCAAACCTGAACCAAACTAAAACTGGAACCAAACCAAAACATTTTAGCGAACCCAAACCCAGAATTGAACCTTGGGTACATTTTTCAATTTCAACCAGAGTCAAAACCGAACCGGGTATTAAAATTCGGGTTCAGGGTTCAGAACAATACACGCCTATGAATTGCACGCAACTGCTAATACTTATTTCCGCGGAGTAAAATATTGAAACCATTCAGGTCACGTGACTATCATTTGTATAAAATAATAAGTTTTAAATCACGTTAGAGCTGAAATGAACTGATATTTGGTGCAAATCGAACGGTAATATTGTCTCTAGCCCTAGCATTTACCGTCATCTTGGGACTTGGGGAAATTTTTGTGATGATTTAATATGTTAAATATTATAATAGTATTTCGGACGTAATTTAATTTCGAATTTATATATATACAGGTGTCTCTTAAATAGGGGGACATGGCTTAACCACAGATTCCTGAAGCTAAAATTAGACGATTTAACCAAACTTGCTTCTACTGGAAAGTGTACCATTTAGCCAGAATTCTGCTTCAAAGTTCTTCGAAAAAAAATTAATTTTGCTTATAATAATCGGACGCTTTATTCGATTTTGATGAAATTTGGCATGACAGTTTATATGGTTATAAGTCAACTTTTAAGGTGATACTTGTTATTAATAGTAAAACACTAGGTATGTCCCAACATTAATTAGACCGTAACTTTTTAATGGCAACGCCAAAAACGTGAAAGATACATTCAATAGTAAACTTTTGTCTCTCTGTGTAATTTGTGATATCTGTTACGGTTCACACAGAAAAAAATAAAATCTGAGTGTCTGCACTGCTAAAATTTTAAAATAAATTTAATCTAGCAGCCTATTCAAATGTCAAACAAGTAATTTTTAGTGACAGTAACGAATTGTCAATCTTCACAACTTGTTTAGGAGTAAGCTGAGATATGTAATCGACTTATTTATAATAATGGTAGTAAAATATTATTAGGCCAAACAAACGGATGTTACTAATTTTAGAATATTGTGAAGAAAATTTTTGACAACCCGTAGAACAATTGTTACTGTCATTAAAAATTACTTGTTTGACATTTGGATAGACTGCTAGATTAAATTTATTTTAAACATTTAGCAGTGCAGACACTCAGATTTTATTTTTTTCTGTGTGAACCGTAACAGATATCACAAATTACACAGAGAGAGAAAAGTTTACTATTGAATGTATCTTTCTGAAGAAAAATAATTTCACGTTTTTGGCATTGCCATTAAAAAGTTACGGTCTAATTAATGTTGGGACACCTAAATTTTATACACTAGTGGTACACTAATAATAACAAGTATCACCTTAAAAGATGACTTATAACCATATAAACTATCATACCAAATTTCATCCAAATCGAATAAAGCGTCCGATTATTATAAACAAAATGAATTTTTTTTCGAAGAACTTTGAAGCACAATTCTGGCTAAATGGTACACTTTCCGGTAGAAGCAAGTTTGGTTAAATCGTCTTATTTTAGCCTCAGGAATCTGTGGTTAAGCCATGTCCCCTTATTTAAGAGACACCCTGTATATATACCATTTAGGGACGCTTGGCTCCCTGGGCCTCCCCCTGACTCCGCCACTGAGAAGGATACACAAATACACATACTTTGAGAACCGATGTTGATTGCTGTACCCGCATCGCAACGTTCGCATCGTATCCCATCGCTATGATCTTGATGAAAGATTTAGTGGGCCGCGGTGTACATAATGCCGATCGTATTTCTGCTGTTCGGGTTGAAGTTTTATGCCGAATAAATGTGAGCACATGACAGAGCTTTTAAGCGATAGCGATAAAATAAAAGCTTTTATGTATCTGACCGACATCAAGAGACGTCGGCGAAAAAATTCTTTCTTTTTCCGGAACTGAGCTTCATATCCATATTTATCCCGGGAGAGAAGAGACTCCATTGTGCCTGCTGGAATTAAGTTGCGAGTTTAGGGCAGTTTAGTTATTTGTGCTGTAAAATAAACACATTAATGTCGGTCACTTTGAGTTCGCAACTAACTCCCGCCGACTAACTAATCTGCCCGAACCTCGAGTGCTCTTTTCTACCTTATTACAACATCTCCTCCACAAATAAAACATAATAACCGACGCAAGATGCAATACACATTCATACGGAAACTCTGCAGCAATGTACTATTCAAAATGCGACGAAGTAATCGCAAATGCCAAATGCAAGTTGACTAAATTCTATACGGCGTAATACCAATGTGACAGAACTATATCACACTGACATATTAATAGTAGAAATGTAACAAATGATGGTCCGGGCATATCTAGCAAATTTCATATACAACATTAGTCTATGTTGAAGATGAAATTGAACTACTTCGACATGAAAGACTATGATTCTATGATTCAGGGCATTGAAGCCGCCAAAAACTGTGTTTGGTTCAGATACAGGTTAATTTGTTTTTACCTCTCGCCAAGAGAGGTATTTAGATTCATGTAAAAAATCGCATATCCAGATTTTAGTGAATAAGCACGATTTAAAGTCAGTATAATCCGATTTTATCATTTTTACAATGATGTCTCTCTGTGTGTGTGTGTGTGTGTGTGTGTGTGTGTGTGTGTGTGTGTGTGTGTGTGTGTGTGTGTGTGTGTGCGTGTCAGTGTGTGTGTGTGTATGTGTGTATGTGTGGAGGGACGGTTTATCAAATTCTATAAGAATAAAGACCAATTTAACTACGCATTCCTTATTATTTATTATTTATTATTGTCGGGTGGTTCATTCTTGCCCTTGTACTGCGACCTTTCTGGTCTATTGTACCCTCCGTGTTTTCCTCCTATTCTAGGAGCCCTGTATGTTTTGTAAACTCCAAGATTTTCTTTAGACTAATGTCCTTTAGTGTCTAAGAGTGCAATTTCTTTGCTCCTAAAAGACTATGTCTGCTTGCCATAAATACTTCGCAGTGATATATTAAGTGTTCAGGGGTTTCATCCTCTTCTCCACATCCTCTGCATATTGGTTCTTGTTTGAGACCAACCTATGCAAATGTTTATTTAATTGACAGTGTCCTGTTACCAGTCCTGTTATTAGTCTGACATCTTGCTTGCTCATTACAAGTTGTCTGTTCTTTTCTTTGATGGCTCATTCAGGAAGAGCTTGGTATGTCTTTAGCCTGATGTGGCTGTCCAATGCCGTTTGTGCCATTGCGTTAAAAATCGCATATCCAGATTTTAGTGAATAAGCACGATTTAAAGTCAGTAGAATCCGATTTTAACATTTTTACAGTGATGTCTGTGTGTGTGTATGTGTTTGTGTGTATGTGTGTGTGTGTGTGTGTGTGTGTGTATGTGTGGATGTTGGAGGTACGGTCTATCAAATTCTATAAGAATAAAGGCCAATTTAACTACGAATTCCTTAATCTGACATCAATGGATAGAGCTGAAAAAATTTTAGTAACAATTGGACAACCGAGAGTAGTATTTTCGTAAAAAAATCTAAATATTATTTTTTGGAAATTATGTTAGGTATCACAAATATTAAAGAATATAAAATTCTCTATCCGATACAATAAACATTTTTATTATACAAAATAATTCCTTGTAATGATTTTCGCAGCCCAAATAACTCCATGGAAACCATTTGAAAAATTAAAATGTTTGTAATTTACCGAAAGATGTCAGTGTCAAAAATCTAGATTCATTACTGAATACTTGTTCTGTGAAGTACATTTAATATTCTATTATTCTAAAATTATAGATACATAATTACATATCAGTGCAAAAGGACACAAATGTTAGAAATAAAAAACTGGAAAAAAAGAGCACAGGACAGAATTGTATAAAATAATTAGGTAACCTTTACGCAAAAAAAAAAAACTGATTTTCTATGTCAAACGCCTATGTCCCACTTTTCGATTTACACCTGTACATGTACATGTATAATGTTTCACTGTATATTAAAAATTATATTTCAAATTTCTGTTGGGTTCCCCCTAAATTTTATTTCTAGATACGCCACTGACCTCCTCCGTACCGTATTGTAATAGATGAATATAAAGCTCTGGTAACTTTGCGGTTGACAATTTTTCACATTGGATGAAAGGTCAGTGTTTGATCATGTGTCTTTGTTTCCGGCAGATCAAAGAAACAGTTAATTATTCTGTGTGTCCACGCATTGCACTACAGCGCTGTAGTATCGATTAAAAAACATTGTTTAGCATAGGAAATGACTACGTGTTGCTTTGCTGACCGTTATATTTCATGTTTAGCGCGTGGAATCGTGAACTAGTGATGATAAATACGTCTGATTTCAGGGCCCCATGATAGATTCTCTTTGACATAAGTAAAGGTCCGAGTTAGGTATGCCTTGTGCGAATAATAAATGAGACTTGTGCTGATAGACGCATTTCCCTTCCGCAAAACTTTTCTCCAAGGATTCATAACACAGAACCCGGCCACAGCCACACCACCATATACTACACCAGAGGTGACCAACCTGAGGCCCACGGCCGCATGCGGCCTCCAAATCCAACATTTCTTTAAATAAAAAATCTGTCGAGGCCAGCACAAGACCTCTCGCCCATATTAGGCTATCTGGGAGAGCCACATCCTAGAAATGGCAGCTCTAACGACCGACCTATAGGAAAAGCATTGTATTTTACGTTTGTGCTAGTTGTATTTTGATGCTTTGTTTTGAGGATATTTTGTTATTTTTAATTGAAATTAAATATGTTTATCATATTGTCAAATATATACCTTTATTTAAATGGTGCTGGGCGACCTATGATTGAAGGAGAAGCAGTATATAAAAGTAAAATAAGATTCAAAATTGAACTTATCTGCATGTTAACTACTTTTTACCTTCCGTCACCTTTAGGTAAGGAAGGTATTGTCATTGGTCAAAAAATTCGGTGGTGAGTTTTTAATGAATAAGCACGTTTTAGGGTCCCTACAATACGAATTTACTGTTTTTAAGATGATGTCTGTATGTGTGTGTGTGTGTGTGTGTGTGTGTGTGTGTGTGTATGTGTCCATGTGTGTATGTATGTCCGTGTGTGACAAATTTTTCTCCGACGATAACTCCAATACTACAATTCTAAAAATTATAATTCTTACGTATTCCTCTTCTGTACATCTATATGAAGAGTTGATTACATTTTGGTTATAATTGATCCACCGGAAGTACCCTTATTTGAAGTTTTTAACAGTTTTTTTTAAAAAAACGCAGTTAAATGTTGTTTTTTGACATTTTGTTATTATACATATTAAAGAAAATATTCTTCTCTATACAGTTTGATTATACATTCATAAAGAAAAATCTGTTGTGGCCAGCACAAGACCTCTCGCCAATTCCATTTAATGTTCTATAAGTAATGTATTGCACTTCGCTATCGAACCGTCGTTTTGTAACAAAAAAAATACAAAACTTTACCCAAATATTGTATTTTATTGTACTTAACATGTCTTCTGCACACATACAATTCTAATTATATCTATTTTTCATTGTATGAGGAAGTTCCTATATGTCAGAGATTCTTCCAATTCATTAACAAGATTGGCGGTATTTTCAATGGATTTATGCAGGTTACCTATAATTTTAAATATTTAATTAATAAAACCATAAGAAAGATTAAATGTACTTCCCAGAAAAAGCTTTCAGAATGTAACTAAAACTTTTGATTTTTGACACTAATATCTGTCATTTACAAATTATGTTATAAACATTTGAATTTGACAACTGGTTTCCTTAGTGTAGTTTCGCCTATTCGACTTATTATATCCCGATATTCTATATATTGTAGCGTCTTTATCTCTAAATTTATAAAGATATAATAAAAAATTTAAATGTATCAGATGTAGAAATTTGTTCTTCAAAATGCGTAATATCAAAAATATTCAAAAAATAATATTTAGAAGATTTAAAAAAAAAATCTGTTGTGGCCAGCACAAAACCTTCCGTCAATTCAATGAATTTTGTACAAATCCGATACCAAAAGTTCCTTGGAAAAGATTCTATATATCCTATAAAATTGTAACACGAACACACTATTTTTTACAAATTCCATATTGCAAGTTCCTTTGAAAAGATTCTATAAATCCAATATAATTATAACACGAATGTACATTCCGTAAATTGCACTTCACACTTCCTCATTCCTCTCCAACGCATCTTCTTCAAACAGTTCGTCCTCTCTCAAATATTCTGCTACACAGTCCTTTCATCTTCTCTTTGGCCTTCCTCGTACTCCCGGCATTGAAACTGCAAGTCACTTATGTTACTTTCTGATCCTATACTTTCCACATCTGTCAATTAGAATTTTTTGAATCTGCTATTTCCATATTTTTTGCAAAGCTGACTGACTTTTGAAAGTTAACTTCTCTTAATCTCTCTATAACTCTATATCTATTGAATATGATGGAAAATGTATAATCAAATCGTATAGAGAATAAGATTTCTTTCATATTAATGTTCATAAAATGTCGAAAAATGATATTTAACTGCGTTTTTTCCAGAAAAACTGTTAAGAACTTCAAATAAGGGTACTTCCGGTTGACCAATTATAACCAAAATCTAATCAGCTCTTCATATGGTTGTAAAGAAGAGGAATACGAAAGAATCATAATTTTTAGAATTGTAGTTTTGGAGTTATCGTCGGAGATTTGTCACACACACACACTGACACACGGACACACACACACACACACACACACACACACACACACACACCGAATTTTTTGACCAAAGACAATACCTTCCTTTTGACGGAAGGTAAAAACTACTACTTTCGCTTGTCCAATTGTTACCAAAACCTTTTCAGCTCTTCCGAGGAATGTCAGATTAAGGAATTCATAGTTAAACAGGTCTTATGTCTTATAGTTTTTGATTAATCGTCCCTCCAACATCCACACATACATATACACATACACACATACATACGCACATACACACATACATACGCACATACACACATACGTACATCCACACATACACACAGACATCATCGTAAAAAAGTTAAAATCGGTTTATATGGATCTTAAATCGTGCTTATTCACTTAAATCTGGAGATGTGATTTTTAGCATGAATCCAATACCTCTCTTAGCGAGAGGTAAAAATTATGCGGTTCTTAATAAATTTTTGTTTGGCGTTTGGCGACGGGGTCCAGAAGATCCAAAAGATTGAATACAACCACATACATTCAGAGCTATGAAATAAAGTAGCAAAATAGGAAATGAATTCGCTATTGTGGGTAGGTCATAACCGTATACGTTATCATTCTAATAACGATTATTTAAAACAGCCCGGGTTCCGATAAGGTAGCGAAGTAAATTGAAACTGCGCTCCTTAATGACCGGATCACAACATAAAGTCCCAACGCTGTCACCATATGCTACACTGCATTGATTTTAAATTAAAATCAAGTGTTATAGCGGCTGTTGCACACCGCATGCACTACTTCCTTTTTCGTTTCGATGCAATATTGATTTCCAACATACAAAGGTACCGAACGCGTCCTTCTAATTATCTAATTTTTTGTTGTAAAAGTCATTCACAATTAAAACGATTCTGCTGTAGTATAACTGTATGATATATAGTTGCGATTAAGCCGTAGAATCTGCTCAAAAGAGATATGATATCGGAGATATTAAAAAAAAGCAATTGTATGTAAATGTTGCTCGGTCGGCTCGATATCGGATTTTAATAAAAGCAGCCGCTGTGCAGCTTATCAAAATATATAGCAGAGCGCAGGGCACAGCATGTAGAGGTGAAAAAAGAGAGAGTGATCTGGCACAGGAAGTAGATACAGCACTTCCGGCCTTCCGCTGAGTAATGGACATGAGACCAACGCCGTTTTTAATATTTAACCATAGCCAAGCCAAACCAACAATTTGCATACCAGATAGCAGTATAACTTGTCGTCCATCCAAAAATCAACAAACTTTAATAGAATCCACCAGTAAATAACAGTCCTGTATGCAGGATTAATATGAGAATTTGCAACATATTTAACAGGTTAAATTTAGAAATAAATTGTGAAAAGATTGTCAGCCACCGGGATTTGAACCCAGGACCACTACCTTGCCGGGGTAACGCTCTACCAACTGAACTATGGCGAACTCTATCACAATGGCTAAAATGATCTATTATGGGTCAACAATATTTGACCTTATGTCATAAAGCCTGTGTTTATGTACACTTTTGTTGTATAAATAACTATTTTAATGTGTTTGAAAGACAAAATAAAAGACAACGTGACAAATTTTTTACCTTCTATCACCTTTAGGTAAAGAAGGTATTGTCTTTGGTAAAAAAAAAATCAGTGGTTTTTTTTAATAGATAAGCACGTTTTAGGGTCCCTACTATACGAATTTCCTATTTTTAAGATGATGTCTGTATGTGTATGTGTATATGTGTGTGTGTGTATGTGTGTGTGTGTGTCCGCGTGTGACAAATGTTTCTCCGACGATAACTCCAACCCTACAATTTTAAAAATTATAATTCTTTCATATTCCTCTTCTTTACATAACTAATTTAGATTTTGGTTACATTTGATCCACCGGAAGTACCCTTATTTGAAGTTTTTAACAGTTTTTCTTAAAAATACAGTTAAATATTATTTTTGACAATTTTGGTATTATAAATATTAAAGAAAATGCTCTTCTCTATACGGCTTGATTATACAATTTCCTTTATATTCATTAGATATAGAGTTAAATAATTATAAAGAGATTAACTTTCAAAAATCAGTCAGCTTTGATATTTATCGTGGAAACAGCTGATATATTCAAAATATTCTAATTGACAGATGTCAATGTCAAGTGCAAAACCAAAGATGGCTAGTACCAAAAAGAAGATGGAAGGACTGTATCGCAGAAGACTTGAAAGAGGAAGAACTGCGTGAAGAAGATGCGTTGGACAGGAATGAGTAGAAGAGAAGAGTAAAAAATAGCGACCCCTAATAAAATAGCGAAAAGCTATAGAACACATGGTGTATGTTCGTGTTACAATTTTACAGGATATATAGAATCTTTTCCATGGAACTTTATTTGGAATTTGTATAAAATACATCGAATTGACCGAAGGTTTTGTGCTGGCCACAACAGATTTTATATTTTGAGGTTATATTTCCAGTATAAAACTACCTCTAAAACCTCTTTCTGTCTGACTACATAATCTCTTTTGAACCAATATGAATTCACAGATAATTGCCATTGGAATAAACCAATAGGATATTTCAATTCATAATATGTTTGAAGCCGCGTGAATTGTTGAGGTAAACGTAGTCAGAAAATATTTGTGCTAATCTGTCTCTATTCGTAAAAACTATTTACATATATCCAAGAAACTACTAATGGAATTCTCCAAGTTTTCTACGTGGTGTTCATGTTCAGGTGAACACACACTCGGAGCAAAACAAAGCAATTTATTATATTCAAGCGTTAAGTTATTGAGCATGCTTGAAGGCAGCTCATGAATGTATTAAGATAAAAATCTTTTCAGTTAGTTTTAATTAAATATAAAAAATAATTCATAAAAATTAAGGTAAACTTGAGAGCACGCAAAGTTCTTCATTTATCTTAACTTAATTTATGTCTTTTTTAATCGAACAAGTTGTTATTAAATGTAACCATAAACCTCTCTATTAACAGTTTTATAACTTCAATAACATTTTTAAGAGAAAAGTTAGAGGAATATGAAATTTACATTGTGTTTTATTTGAGAAGTTTAGCAGATTGAATGTTATGATTTGTTGATATGTTTATTATGTGATAAACACATTTGGCGTGGGCAGCCATTTGTTTAAGGGTTTCATTGGACCGAAGCGATTGATCGGCCTGGGATAGAGCAGAGATTAATAGCGCGGTTATTTGATTTCTACAAGATATTTGACACACGGTTTTATTGCTACGGTCGCTCAACGGAATTAGGGCGGAAAAAATATCCACCGGGATTATGATACTTTTTGTGGCGGTCATTTAGCTATTTTGCTGCTTATGACGACGTTTTTGTTTCACGGGGTCATATAAAATTATCAATAAAAGTTATCTCACACTGAACACAAACATATCTGTCAAAAACAAACATGAGATGTGGTCTGCACATTACTTTTGAGCATTTCAATTATCCTTTTGTGTAAACATATATGTACGTGTGTCTTACTAGAATTGGAACAAAATTTGCATTATCAATTTAAACAATTATTTATCAGGCATTTGAAGTTACTTTACAAAAATAATTTAGCTACGATCATCTGTGGTCCTGCGGTTATCTCTTTTGCTCCTAGTGATTTCACTATAAAATCACATTTTAGCAGATTTGTTTCATGCGTTCCAGTAGTTAAAACTATAGTGACTGTATATACGTAGTGTGGCCAAACGCCGCCATATTTTGCCAAAATGCGCGGGAAATTTGAAATCATATGATGTGATAACTAAACAAAATTCGATAAACAATTAATGAAAGAGCATATTAAATGGAGACAAAATATTTATTTTCATTTTAAATCCTTTCTAAGAACTGTTTTCACAACCAACCGCCACGCAACCCGGCATCTAAAATATATACCTTAATTTTAGACATTTTTAGTAATTTTGACAGTTAACCTAAAAACTATGTGATATTAAAAAATATGTGTATATTACTTTGAGTTTTAAATATACAAATACATGTGTAATTTAATTATTTGCACTATCTAAAATATTAATATAATATAATTACCTTCAATTCACGTATAATTCACGTAACAAATCTGAAAATGTCATTTTGTCGGCATAATATCCGCCATATTTAGCCAAATTAGCGCCGACCAATCAAAATAGATCCCCCTATTGGCCACACTATAGTTAAAACCATAAACCATCGACACACATGATAGCAAGTAGTGCCATCTCGTAACGGAGGGCTTGTCCCATGTAAAATGAAACATTGGGAACGAATTTGACATTTGACAAGACGTCAATAGCGGTTAATTTTGTTTAAATAATTATACCTGCTTTCTAAATTAAATTTAGTTGTAGAAAAAATATTGTTGCTCCTTATGCCCGAGTGATTTTCTGACTAGGCTAAATTTCTCTCCATATTTAAATATAATCCTTCTGTTAAATTCATTCCCTCTGTTTCATTGTAAACGAGTCAGGCAAATACATTGCTGTCAATCAAATGTCAAGTCGTAACTTATAGGAAAATTCAACAATTATCTGTCATATTGACAAGATACCATTAGTGGTTAATTTTGTTTTAATAATAATACTCTAAAATTTAAATAGTTGTAGAAAAAATATTGTGCACCTTGTGCCCGAAATATGTTTAGTGCTCTCGAGTGGTTTTCAATAAAATTTCGAGTCGTAACCATGGATATGACAAATCCAATGTTTCACGTTAAAAAATCTGTTGTGGCCAGCACAAGACCTCTCGCCATTTCTATATTAGGCTATATAAGTATTGTATTGCACTTCCTTTGGCTCTACCTCGCATACCATTGGTTGGGAATCATTGTTAGAGCTATCTCAATAATCTTAAATTTTTACAATGACATAAATGATATTTAAAAGAATTTTTCCTAGTAAAACTATTTAGAGCTTTAAGTACATAGTGCCATATACGGTTTTCCAATTGATACTAAAATCTAATGACCCACTTCTATTTTAGTAGTAAGTAGAAATATAAGTTTTCAAACTTTTCCTGTAAGTGGAAATTGAGATAGCGGGTATAATAGATACACGCATATACATACCTATACATACATCATCGTGAAAATTTATTTATTTTTATTTATTTAGAAAGAAAGGCCGTACAACAGGCCAAGGCTCAATAAAAGTACAGCACAGTTAACAATATACATAAAGAATAAAAGTTTTTAGCTAGACAATATAATAATAGATAATGAGAAGTACAAACTAAGGATCAGACAAAGAATGCGAGAAAACATATTTTAGAAATGATTTAAACTTAAATAGTGAACAATTAAAAATATCTGGAACATTATAGCTAAGAATCATGTTATTGAAAGAACACATTAATCGATTTACTGTAGAAAACATAGCAGCATTGGTTTCATATTTTTTAGAAGAGAACGTTTCAAGAGAACGAGTAGAATAGGAAGGCACACGCAGAGATATTTTACTTAAAAGGACGGGACTATCTATATAATTATTTATGATTTTGTATAAAAATGTCAAATCCAACACTTCTCTACGTTTTTGTAAAGTGACGAAACTGACAGAATTATAAGGAAATTTCCAATTTAAAGCTGAAATAAATTTCCGTTGGATACCTTCAATGAGGTCATGCACGACTTTTTTTATAATTTTAATCGATAGAGTAGTGAAAAATAATAGACCCGTATTTTTTATTTTTCCTCAAATCGATCTTTAATCATGAAAAAATTGTAATTGAAAATGACATTCTTTAAAATGCAGCTGAAGACCCCCGCTTCGTCCCTTGTCCAATGACGTCACAGAGTGAGAAGCACGACCATTTTGATTTTCACAATGTCTTAAACGTCAAAGTGACATTTAAAGATAACCTAAAATTTATGAAAGTAAACATGTCGATGGAACGTTGTTTCGTGCCAAAATAAAGAATAAAATAATATTCTGGAATATATTCAATGTCTCATATGCGTTTATAACCTCCTACCGTCTAATTCAAAGATTCAAAAGTGAAAGAAACATCTGATGTAACGTAGATAATTTCATGCCAAATGAAAATTATATTTATAAAAATAAATAGAACGATATTATATTAATATAAAATAGCATATTTAGATATGTAATCCTCAATTTATAGTTTATATATATTTTTCTTTTAGAAATTATGTATCCATATAAAATGTCTGTTTGAAATGAGTCTGAACTTCGTTCGTAACGTTGTGACGACAAAACATGGCTGGTTTTTGCAACTTTTTAAAAATACCATACTTTAAAACGATTTTATACAACAAAAAATATAAATAAAAAATAATTTAATCATACTGATCGATGAATTAGACTATCCTTTTTCGATTTAAACAGAAAAAAGGTACAATTATTTTTTTTTGCATGACCTCATTCTCTTAATATATATTTGGTAATGAGGAGACCAACAAACGACACCAAATTCTAATTGTGAACGCACAAGTGAATAAGTGAATAATATAGTTGTAAAATGTAAAAATTAAATTTTAAAAGAAAACCTCATTATGTAATTTTTACACAATCTCTAAGTCTCTTTCACCTACGGCAGCAGAAGTGCGGAAACGACTCTGAATTTGAATTTTAATCGCAAACAAATTTACCGACGTGCTCTTTCAGATTGTGAAATAAAAAATTCCCGTCTCCACTTAGGATGCTGACAAAAATGGATAGAGTTGTCAAAAATTGTGAAGGCGTTAGTGGAATTGAAAAGTCTCGTCGAAAAATCAATCGTGAAGTCGTCATATTTACGAGCAAACAATTGTCTCGAGTTTAAAATTCGGTGCACGATGAGTGTGACTTCTTGTCGCACACGATCCCGTCATGTCAGCAGAACTCACCGACTGGAAATCACTGATGATGGATTGATTCACAATCAGGGGCGGACCGTGAACTTTGGGGGTCCGGGGCTAACTAACTAACCATCTAACCGCCAGTTTGGCAAGAAATTGTTATGTTTTTCATTGCAGCATTATGTTTTGGGAGTGTTTAGGTCCGATATTTCTAGAGATGCACTCGATTTCGAGCTTTGGCCGAAGCCCTCCTCGATTTCGAGTCGACCATCGAGCCGGGCCGAAGATATTTTTTGTCGAGCCGAATCGGGCTGATCATTTTCAAAAATCGAGGCGAGTCGGACTTTTGATTTTGGCCCGGCCCGAAAATTCGAGCTTTTCGGACCGGCTCGAAAATTGTTATAGTTCAGTCAAATGCACAGTTTCCTTAATATTTTAATGAAAATGGATGAAGTTAAAAAGGATCAAAATGATTTAATAACAACACACTTCACATATTAATAAATAAAAATGTATTATTTTACTTCAAGAATTTAAGGTTATTCATTAAAGCATAATAAATATATTGTGATGTTGCTATTATTATTGTTATTACTCGTATACTTAAATAAAAGTGATTTTTGTTCCCACCATAATGATTTATTGTTCTATTTCTGAGATAGATAAAAAAATCCTTAATTAAATTAATAAATTATATTTTTTTTATACAAGATTTGTTAAAAAGTTGTTTAAATTCTTTGGTAAACAAAGTGTTAAATACTCGTAGGTCTGTAATTTTTATAACAAACTTACACTAGAAGGGTCCCTTTTTCAAATACTTATGTTAACTAATGTTGAAAGTTATAAGAATGTAGAGGTTTTTTATAAGTTTGACACGAAAAAAGTTAAACATTTCGCCTTAACATAAAAATCAACGTTAGGAATGCCGGATGCACCCAATTTCGAGCTTTGGCCCGGCCCGGCCCGAAGCCCAACCCGATTTCGAGTCAATTTTAGAGCCGGGCTAGCTATTTTTTTTGTCGAGTCGATCTTCGAGTCGGGCCGATAATTTTTATTTTCGGGCCGAGTCGATCCAAACCTCAAAGCCCGGCCCGGCCCGGCCCGGCCCGAATGTATCTCTAGATATTTCATTCTCGTGGTAACGTGTCAAGTAAATTTAATCCGTCAGTTATAGTTATGAACGTTATTAGGCCGATATGAGGCAAAAAACGGGCGCTTCTGAGGTTTATAATCAGCCGAGTTCGTTATTTGCATATTGGCCGTGTGGCGTTCAAAATTTTTCGTAATATCATAAACTTTAAACATTTAGGAATAATAAAATACTTCTCTTTCTGTCATACTGAACAACTTTTAAGTTGATTTATAAATAGGGATGTTGCAAGAATTTTTATATGACTTCTAAGTATTAAATTTGAAAAGATATTGTTCTTTAAAGAGCCTCAAATTTGAAAATATCACGAAATATCCTTTAGATATTTTACAATTTTTGAAATTTGGATAAAATTTTGAATAAGTCACGTGATCTAGAACAGAATGTGACGTCAGAGTACATACATCTTCAGAGGTTCTAAGGTGTCAAGTGTATTGTCAAAGTTGTCAAACAAGTGTCAAATAAGAATCACGACCAGAACTTTAAAGTAAAATATATAAATAAATAAATAAATATATCACCACGGCATATTACCCATTTCTAGGTGTGCCAGTATCTACAACACATGTAGACATCGGTAATGATGACGATATATTTTACCGTGTGGGCGCTTACCAGGCGTCACCGCACGGGCACTCATAGCTGGCGTGGAGAGTGCACCACAGGGGTCACTTTTGTGCCATTTAAAATTGGAAATATTTGGCGTCAGTCGGGATCGAACCCGGTTCCCCCAGGTTCGCGACCAGACACTCAGGCACGCGGCCACGGGACCCCATGTAAAATATATTATCAATTTATATAATAATGGGGTCCCGTGGCCGCGTGCCTGTGTGCCTGTTCGCGAACCTGGTGAACTGGGTTCGATCCCAACAGACGCCAAATATTTCCACTTTTAAATGGTACAAAAATGACCCCTGTGGTGCACTCTCCACACCAGCTATGAGTGCCCGTGAGGTGACGCCTGGTAAGCGCCAACACGGTAAAATATATCTTCATCATTACCGATGTCTACATGTGTTGTAGATACTGGCACACCCAGAAATGGGTAATATGCCGTGATGATATATTTATATTTATTTATTTTTTATACTAAATTCAGTTTTTATATTTTATTTTACCTCAACTCTTTAACACCCCTTATTTCGGTAGCAGTAAAACAATCGTTCTGATATAAATTCAGCCATCATCCAGCTATCGACCTTCGGTAAATTGTCCGACTTAGCTTGTAATTTGAATTAGAAATTATTACTTTATTATTCATTTACAATGAGCAATGTCAGCCTCAAATGTCAAATTAAAAGATTTTGTTATAACATGTGACAAACTTTAGCCTACGTTTATTTATAGAAATAATATGAATAAACGTGGATGATGGAAAAACTATTTTCCTATTGGCTATTAATGATGTAATGTGTGTACTTCTACGTCACAGGAGTGGGGGGTAGTTTTTCAGGACGCCAATCTTTTTATTTAATTATTTCCACAAATAACAACAAATTATTAAAATAAAAATTATTACTAAGAAAATCATTCCATAAACTTTCATTTAAAATAGTTTTTGAAAAATGTGAAACAGGCTCATTCTTCGTGACAATGGTCCATCAATATGCTGTTATTTTTCTATGAACATTTGATTTTTAATTGCAGGCCACATAACGGCCGGCGTCCGTTATTTTTATCTTTTCTCGTAATAATAAATAATACTCCTATATCATCCAATCAAATAATAAAGTGCACCCATCTTTCCATTACTATTTTCTTACGTGAAATGAAGTATAGTGCGTCGTATTGTCGCTGACTGTTGGACGTTATCTGGGTTATATCGATTGCCAGTAGCAATGGACCCTTAGAATCTGCGGGGCCCTGGGCTGCACCCCATAAACCCATACCTAAATCCGCCCCTGTTCACAATTCGTGCCTAGCCTGTTAATTGCCGTACGAAATCATTACAATTTTCACATTAAAATGCATCGCTGGGCCGATCGTAAATACAAAAAGATTCAATGAGTGTACGATTTGTTTGTTCAATGTAATTTATCAAATTTTTATACGCTTTGCTTGTAACGTAATAAATATTTTTTTTTTCAACATTTGCATACATGTAAATAAATATATCAACTCTTTTATCTTTGTAATGTTTTTACCTCTCGCTAAGAGAGGTATTGAATTCATGCTAAAAATCGCATATCCAGATTTTAGTGAATAAGCACGATTTAAGGTCCCAACAAACCGATTTTAACATTTTTACGATGATGTCTGTGTATGTGGCTGTGTATGTATGTGTGTGTGTGTGTGTCCGTGTGTGTGCGTGTGTGTGTATGTGTGTCCGTGTGTGACAAATTTTTCTCCGACGATAACTTCAATACTACAATTCTAAAAATTATAATTCTTTCGTATTCCTCTTCTGTACATCCCTATGAAGAGTTGATTAGATTTTGGTTATAACTGATCCACCGAAAGTACCCTTATTTGAAGTTTTTAACAGTTTTTCTTAAAAAAACGAAATTAAATATTATTTTTTGACATTTTGTTATTATATTTATTAAAGAAAATACTCTTCTCTATATGGTTTGATTATACATTTTCCTTCATATTCTATAGATGTAGAGTTAAAGCATTATAAAGAAATTAATTTTCAAAAATTAGTCAGCTTTTGCTATTAATCATGGAAACAGCTGCTCATTCAAAAAATTCTAATTGACAGATGTCTGTTGCAAGTGCAAAACCAAATATGGAAAGTATGGGATCAAAAATTAGTATGTCATAGTGTTCCTCGCAAGTGACAGGCTAAAGAGAAGATGGAAGGACTGTATCGCAGAAGACTTGAGAAAGGAAGGACTGTGTGAAGAAGATGCGTTGAACAGGAATGAGTGGAAGAGAAGAGGAAACAGCGACCCCTAATAAAATAGGGGAAAGCTGAAGCAGAAAGAAATGTGTCAAGTGCATTTTACGTAGTGTTTGTTTATGTCATAATTTTATTGGATTTATAGAACCTTTTCAAATGAACTTTTGGTATGGAATTTGTAAAAAATAGTATGTGTTCGTGTTCGATTTTACATCATATTGTATAGAAACTGTTCCACGGTCCTTTTGGTATGGGATTTGTACAAAATACATCGAATTGACGGAAGGTCTTGTGCTGGCCACAACAGATTTTTTGTTTGTTAATACGAGGTGTGGCAATTAAATAACAAGATTGATCAATGTATAAAATTACACAAAACAAATATTGTCACCTTCAATGTACTCTCCTCCCCGAACCCTACACCGCCCGATGCGAAAAAAAGCCGGAAAAAATAAATCTCGTTATTTAATAGGCTCCACGATATTTTTTAAAAAACTTTTTCTTGAAGTACATAAAAATGTAAGACCACATGTGAAAGTCCGAGTTAAAAATTCCTCCAAATAAGCGAGATATTAAGGTCCGAATTTTATAATAGCTTTGTGACGTAGGTAATGTGCATATACCAGAAGTAAACAAACAGTGGTTCACAAGCCATGAAAAAATGTTAAACAAATTACAAAATAATGTATATTTAAATTGTAATATTATAATTCATTATTAGAGACATAAAATATGTTATTATACTTAATTTATTTCACTTCTTTTTTCTCATTTTATAAAAACAAAGAAATTAGAACGTCACCCGAATAGCAACCGAACAGATCCGACACACCCGAAGAACTATATTCTTAGTTAGGGCGGGGCCTCTCAAAATCGGAGGTCATACTTGGATCCTATTTGCTCAAACACTCGTGCACATGTCCTACATCATCAAAAGCAAAACTCCCCATGTCTTCTAGAAGGAATAATTTATAATAAAAGAAATATGGTTTTCCTTATCCTTTAACTATTATCGTTCATATTTTCAATAAACGTTTACTATTTTTGATAACTGTGGAATAGCCTATTACCACACCTCGTAGACGCAATTTTGACATTTGTCATCAGTCTCAGCTTCACGTACGTATATGATCATAAATTTTTGTAGTGTGTCTCGGGTATTACTGTTTTCAATTAAAAACAAAAAAGCTTTGCCATTAAGTTGCGAATTTGGAATTTAAATTCGTGTTAACAAACCAGACGGCAGTTTTGCTAAAATTCTGAAATTATTCCCCAATAAAACACATGAGTGTTGGTGGAGTTTCGTTATTTATGTGGTGCACGAGTGAGTTTTCGTTCCCTTCCTGTTCCACACATTTAATACGTTAGTTGCGGATGTGCACTGGTGTACAATTATTTGCATCTGGGATCGATCCGAGTACTCGTATCAGGCTGCTATGCATGTGACCGCATTGTACGCGTTTACCAAATACATCACATACATACTCCAAGCGCGGAAACTAGGAATTTTCGTTCTATAACTACGTAATTCGCGATGAATTACATTCACTCATTCATCCACTCTGATTCATAATAATACACATACTAGAATTTTCGAATTACTGAATCTATGATTAAATGCTTTACGATGCCAGATATTGCGGAATCAAATTCCGCATCCAATATGCGGATTCCTATAAAATGGCCAAGTTCATATTGTATTTATTAACATTTCTAATACACACACTAAAATTCTAATTACATATGTTCTTAATATGTTTTTATAATTTTTAATTCATTCTATGAATAAATTTCCTCCTACTCTTCTAAATGTTCGAGATTCTTCAAATTCATATGCGTATATGTAATACTCGTATACGTACCTATAAATTTAAATGAAGGAAAGAAAAATTACTGGATTTCAGTCAATATAAAATATATTTTCCGCCTCTACCGGTTTCGACACCTCATGTGTCTTCTTCAGGAGCTACAATAATATTACAGATTTTGAAAAAAATATTTTTAAAAAAACAAACATGTGTAACTTACGTGAAAATTTGTAGATTGTAAAGCATTGATACATATATAAGACAATAATAAATAACATATAGAAACATACAATAGTCGTCAAAAGTTAAATAAATAAATAAATACATTAAAAAACTCATGTAGTCGTCAATAAAATAAGATATAAAACTTGATTTAACAATGGCACCCATTTAACTGAAATTAAGTTATAACTTGTTCCGAAGGTCGTTTCTCGAATTGCCGCTAGATTTTAAGTCATTTCTCTTCTTAGTATTTTTACAAAATTATAGTTTAAATTTACTGAAATCCAGTAATTTTTCTTTCCTTCATCACCTTTCCAGTCAAGAAGTTCTTGCAACTATAAATTTAAATATTTAATTAATAATAAAATAAGAAATATTACATGTACTTCCCAGAAAAAGCCTTCAGAAATATATCTGGATTTTTTTTTTGTCAATTACAAACACACACACACACACACACACACACACACATATATATATATATATATATATCATTGTAAAAATTAGTGTCGCCGCGAGACGAGACTTGGTGTTGATTTCGTCTCGGTCTCGACTTGGCCTCGAGTGCCATGGTCCCGTCTCGATATCGAACTGGTCTCGACGAGAGTCTCGCCTTTTCAAGGTCAAATAATTATATCCATATTTAAAGTTATTTAGAGTTATTTACTAAATGTTAGTATTGTAGAATCGAAGATTGTACCATTATATTCAATTTTAATTAGTAAAAGTTGCTAAAAAATTATATTAAATGAATTTTTTACAAGAATAAATGTTAAAAGCTTGTATAAGTGATACTTTCGGTTATCCGATATACACTAGAAACTAATGAGCTCTTCCCGTATTAAATGGGTATACAAAATTTCAAAATTTTCTGATTGATAGTATTTGAGTAATCGTGTCCACACGCACACACACACACACACACACACACACACACACACACACACACACACACATCATTGTAAAAATTAGTGTCGCCGCGAGACGAGACGAGACGAAACTTGGGGTCGATCTCGTCTCGATCTCGACTTGGTCTCGAGTGCTATATTCCCGTCTTGGTCTCGAACTGGTCTCGACGAGAATGTCACAGTTTCAAGGTCAAATAATTGTAAAAAATTCTATTAAGAAATAGGTAGGTTGCTTATTCACTAAAATCTGGATATGCGATTTTTAGCATGATTCCAATACCTCTCTTAGCGAGAGGAAAAAAAATACTGTGGCAGAATAATGTCATTTTACTAGATTGTAATTGTGATATAGGTACGTATGTTACCTTATATTAGTGCTATTATAAAATGATAATGAATAACATAAAAATGCGAATATAATTAACAGTTAAACATAGGAGAAAAAAAATTGTCACATAACGCTAACAATATGAGAACTAATCGTTTTCGTTTTTGCATGAGAAAAAACCGAAATAAATTTGCACAATGTATGCAAAATAAATCCACACAAAAACAGAAAAAAGAGTTTAGTTATTTCAGCGGTACTGAATAAAAATATATTAGTAAAACTGCGTTACATTCTACAATAATGAAAAGCATATTCACCGCAAAAAATCCGTTGGTTGTCTGACATTCTCTTGCATAGAGTACGAGTACATGTGTGTTTTGACATTACCATTGTCTGTTCGCTCTTAATCAAAATACAAACGTAATAATATTCCACACATATTGCTGATGAACACTGCTTGATAATTAGAAAACGAAATATCACCTGTGCATTATTATTTCTATTCTACGTCGAAATTCATTTGCATTTTTAACGAAAAAAATTTGACAAGGCCAGCGCATGACTTCCCTCCAATGGGGTCATATCAAAAAAAATAATTGTCGATTTTTTTTATAAAATCATGAAATCCATCTCATTTAATAAATATAGTAATAGAAAATAATTTGAAATATGCTACTTTTCATTCATAAATTTGCTAATAAACTTTCGCGGTTTTAAACACGGACTAAATTTGTGACGACACAAATTCATACTCACACAAAGACAATTCACTCTCACACACACACGCTTCACAACATGAAACAGTAACCTAACCTAAAAGTGTGACAGCTAACAGCGAAATATACAAGAGAGAAGATTATTAATACTTTCTATTTCTTTAAAAGTACTAGTGCAGTATAAATTATGTAAATAAACCATTTATTTAAATAAATACCAAACCAAATAGTCACAGTTCTAAATTAAACCGGTAGAGCTCGACTGTTGTATCCGTGAATATGTGTCGTCAGCCGTTGAAATATTTGAAATTAAACGCAACATTTAAAAAATCATATCTCTGATTCTAAAGACTTATAAGATGAAAAACATACACATACATGTTTAATTTGACCTATTTTTTCAAAAAAAAAATAAATCAGAAAATGTAAAATGACCCCATTCCATGTTTAAAATAGCAATGAGCTTTAAGTAAAATATCACTTCCGGTTGATCGTTTGTAAACAAAATCTAATTTGTTCTTTCAATAAATAGAAATATCTGTAATATGAAATTTTGGATTTTATTTTATTGTTTACCTCAGAAATCTGATAGAGCTCCAAATTAAGTACTACATCCGGTTTATCATATATAGTCAAAATCTAACATGTTGTTTCAAGTTATATACTAGTTTTAAATACCAAATTTGAGAAGTTTTGGAACATATTTTAATAGATTTTAAGAAAAAATCGTCACACATAAATTATTGTAAAAATCAGCATTAACTTCCTGGTGCTCTACAACGCAACCTGTGTAAATTCTTCGCCGTACAATTCGTAAATGTGTAGTTGTAAAGTAATATTGATTTATACACAGAAAACTTAAATCGGATCAGCCTGTACATCTAATATTTATGTATGGTGGAAAATATATTATTTTTACAAACCTTAATTTCATTAGAATCAAATATTTTACCACTACATTCTCCTTAACGCGGTTTCATTATTAATTTTAATGTAATTGCTTCCTGACAGTGACATTTGTTTAAATATGCCAAAATTATTATTAAATTATTGTCTTTGTCTGACGTATAGGCAAAATGCTGTATAAAAATAAATTATTTTATAAATTTATATTTAAAATTATTTATGAAATGCTATTATCGTACAATTGAAGCTACTGAAAAAGTATATTCGATGTATTTTTTTCAAGAATAACTGTTAAAAGCTTGTATAAGTGATACTTCCGATTATCCGATATACACTAAAAACTAACTCTTCTCACATTATTATAGAATGAGTATACAAAATTTCAAAATTTTCTTATTGATAGTATTTGAGTAATCGTGTCCACACGATCCACATAGGCACACAGACGTACCCACAGACATCATTGTAAAAATCTGATGTGGCCAGCACATGACCTCCCGCCAAGTCCTTGTTTAAAATAGCAGTGAGCTTTAAGTAAAGTATCACTTCCGGTTAATTTATTAATTTTAATGTAATTGCTTCCTGACAGTAACATTTGTTTAAATATGTCAAAATTGTTATTAAAATTATGTTTTTGTTAGGCAAGATGATATGTGAAAATAAATTATATTATATATTCATATTTAAAGTTATTTAGAGTTATTTACTAAATGTTATTATCGTGGAATTGAAGATTGGACCATTATATTCAATTTTAATTAATAAAAGTTGCTAAAAAATTATATTCAATACATTTTTTACAAGAAAAACTGTTAAAAGCTTGTATACATGATACTTCCGGTTATCCGATATGCACTAAAATCTAATAAGCTCTTCCCACATTAGTATAGAATGGGTATACAAAATTTCAAAATTTTCTGATTGATAGTATTTGAGTGTGTTAAAATTGGACATCAAAACGTGCTTATTCACTAAAATCTCTACATTCGATTTTTAGCATGATCCCTATACCTCCCTTACCTTTACCTAGAGTAGCGGGAGGTAAAAGAGAATAAATTTTTGTATGCAGAAGTGTGAAGCGAATAACTGAAGTTAATTTGGCGTAATCCTTACGTTTGACATGGAGTATAGAGTGACACGGGCCGTGAATAAAGCCCTCAACTGAACTGCTATCGCCGAATGAAATGCTTCACTACGCGTATGGAGTATAATCCGCGTGTGTTTGGCATTCGATGTAATCTACCACAACTGATATGTGGATGTTTTTCACTTGCCCGATGCCCGTAAGTAACCTGAGCATAATACAATCACTAATTTATGACAATGTTCATACAACGTATAATTACAGTGCGGGACGCCAATCTTGAGCTGCGGGGCGAGGGAAAGAAATGCTCATATCGTGATATTCCATAGACGCCGTCAAATAATAATTATTACAATAAATTTGTGCTTCTAACTTATTTGTGTATGGTTATGATCCGAGTACAGACCAAAATCAGCTTTCACGAACAGTTCGCGAGCTGTTCGCGAGCTGCTCGCGAACTGTTCGAGAGCTCAATGTCCACACCACTGTTTTCGAATCGAGACTCGAGTTCGTCATTTAGTTTGAAGGCAGTTCGTCAGAAGTTCGCTATAAAGCTACGCGTCCTGCATTTTCATTATTTTAAAATATATAGAAACAATGTCCACGTCGTCAAGCGAGGAAAAAAATATTGTTGCTTCTGCAAGTTTCTTAATTATAACAGCATTGAAAAAGAAGAAAGTAGAAAGAACCCGTAAAAGAAGGTGGTGGAGACAAAATTTATTTGCAAACTGTGGCATATTTAGACCTGCACTAATTTCTTGAAGCGAGTCTTTCTTTATATTCCGCTTTTTGTGATGAGGATTTTTTGGATTCCATAAAATAGGATGCACTTCATATTGTTCGATTAAATTAATAATTTTCTCTTCACTCCATTCCATTGTTAAAAGAGCTAACTACACTTTTAAGATCGATCATCACCCATGAACGTCCACACTAGAATTGCGGTTCGCTAACACTTTCTTTGAAGTTACCGCTCATGTAGCGAACTTTGGCCGAACTCGAACCCGAACACGAACTGCTCGCGATCTCTGGTACACACCGACTTCTGCAGAGGTTCGCGAGGTGCTCGTGAGCTGTTCGCGAGCTATTCGCGAACTTGGTCTGTACGCGGCTTAAGAAATTCTGTATAAAATAAATATTAAAATTCGTCGGTTCCGGTGGCTCCATGGTTAGAGTAACGCCTCTTAGTCATGAGTGCGCTCGGGGTTCTGGGTTCGAATCCCACTAAGGCATGGATGTTTGTGTATGTGAACCTACTCAGTAATTGGGATTTAATCCTGTTGGGAGGTTTTTAAGAAAAAAAATAATGGTTTATGGGTTCATATGAGGCTCTACACCAAATTGTGTAAATTTAGTCAATTACAAATTTGTTATATGAGTACACGTTGCATTGGATCAAAATTGAATACGTATATATCATAATATAGCACCAACTAATGTATTTCAACTATGCAATGATGTTATTATATACATATACCGTGAGTATTTTTTAACGTGAAACATTGGGTTTGTCATGTCCATGGTTACGATTTGACGTTTGATTGACAGCAATGTATTTCCGTGTCCCATTTAAAATGAAACATAGGGAACGAATTTGACAGATGTATTATATTATGTAAGAAATTTAGCTAAGTCAGAAAACCACTCGAGAGCACTAAACATATTTCAGGCACACAATATTTTTTTTGCAACTAAATTTAATTTTTAGAAAACAGGTATTATTATTTAAACAAAATTAACCTCTAATGACGTCTTGTCAATATGACAGATAACCGTTGAATTTTCCTATAAGTTACGACTTGACATTTGATTGACAGTAATATATTTGCCTGTCTCATTGAAAACATAGGGAATGAATTTGACAGAGTATTATATTTAACTATTGTAAGAAATTTGGCCAAGTTAGAAGCACAAGTTACACTAAATTTAATTTAGAAAGCAGGTATAATTATTTAAAGAAAATTAACCTCTACTGACGTCTTATCAAATGTCAAATTCGTTCCCTATGTTACATTTTAAATGGGACACGCAAATACATTGCTGTCAATCAAATGTCGAATCGTAACCATAGATATGACAAACCCAATGTTTCACGTTAAAAAATACTCACGGTACGTATATATTATACTTGTAAATATAGAAGTGTAAATATAGAAGAATAATATGTTCAAAGATCTTATATCGCTAAGAGAGATATTGGAATCATGCTAAAATTCGCATATCCAAATTTTGGTGGATAAGCACGTTTTAAGGTCCCTTTGTTCCAATCATAACATTTTTACGATGATGTCCGTGTGCGTGTGTGTGTGTGTGTGTGTGTGTGTGTGTGTGTGTGTGTGTATGGGTGTGTGGATGTTGGAACCACGGTTTCTCAAAGACTTAAAAAATATTTAACTGCAGTTTCCTCAATCTGACATTCCTGGGAAGAGCTGATTAAATTTTGGTAACAATTGGACAACCGGAAGTAGTAGTTTCCTTAAAAAAATCTTCTAATATTATTTTTTGAAAATTTCTGATTACCTTTAGGTAAGGAAGTTATTGTCTTTGGTCAAACAAATCGGTGGTGAGTTTTTAATGAATAACCATGTTTTAGGGTCCCTAAAATAAGATTTTACTAATTTTACGATGATGTCTGTTTGTGTGTTTGTGTGTGTGCAACAAATTTTTCTCCGACGATAACTCCAATAGGTACTACAATTCTAAAAATTATAATCCTTTCGTATTCATCTTCTTTACATCCATATGAAGAGCTGACTGGATTTTAGTTATAATTGGTCAACCACAAGTTCCCTTCTTTGAAATTCTTAACAGTTTTTCTTGAAAAAATGTAATTAAATATCAATTTTTGACATTTTATGTGATTATCAATATGAAAGAATATCTTATTTTCTATACGGTTTGATTGTATATTTTCCTTCATATTCAATAGATATAGAGTTGAATAATTATATAATTATTTATAAATATGCCAGCTTTGCTATAATCTTAGAAACAGCGGATATATTCAAATAATTATAAATAAATATATCATCACGGCATATTACCTATTTCTAGGTGTGCCAATCTGCTTTGTCGCAGATATCGGTAATGATGATGACATATTTGTACCGTGCGGGCGTTTACCAGGCGTTACCTCACGGGCATTCATTGCTGGCGTGGAGAGTGCACCACAGGGGTCACTTTTGTGCCATTTAAAATTTGAAATATTTGGCGTCGGTCAGGATCGAACCCGGTTCCCCCAGGTTCGCGTCCAGACATTCAGGCACGCGGCCACGGGACCCCATTCAAATAATTATAATTAACAGATGTCAGTTGCAAGTGCAATTTACATAGTGTGTGTTCGTGTTATAATTTTATTGGATTACTTTTTCAAGGAACTTTCGATTTACAGTTCATTGGTAACAACATGAATAATAAAAATTTAAACAGAACTATACCCAAATATTATTTTGTTTACATGAGTTCTGAAAGCTTCTTTCAATATTTGATTCTTCTTTCTCCTATTTTTCTTTGCGGCGTAAATTATTAACTGAATCATAAGACAAGGAATATTATCATCCATCAATCAAAGGACTCTACACCAAAATGATTCTTTAAAAATATTAAACGTCATGAAATGACTTTCCATACAACGTCGTTGAAATATTGATGAAAATATCAATATTCAATGTCGTACTTTTGATTTATTACATGACACGTTTTTGTGTTGTGAGCAATCTGTTTTTAGTTAGCCATAATAAGGAAAAAAGACACATCACCATTCACGCGAAAATCACTTGTGCTACACTATCAAACTCCCTATTGTCTGATTTCTCAAAGGAATGTTAACGTATTTCGGTATTTCTAGTTAATGATGCCACTCCACAAGCTATTATACCTATTTAGAAATTACAGGTACCTTGCTACACGCTACATAGATTTACATGATCAAATATTCACATTGTACTGTGGAATATCGATAAGCGTTCAAAAAAATAATTAAACAAAAGTTGTTCCACTTGTTCATGATCTAAATTTCAAGGTGATTTATTTAACTATATTGTTATACGTACAGTTGGCATTATTTCAAAAATACTTGAAATTGGTAATACTGATATAAAAATCTGTTGTGGCCAGCACAAGACCTCTCGCCTTTTCCATATTAGGCTATATAAGTATTGTATTGCATTTCGCTTTCGAACCGTCGTTTTATAACAAAATATTACAGAACTCTACCCAAATATTGTTTTTTATTGTATTTGACATGTCTTCTGCACACATATAATTCTAATTATATCTATTTTTCATTATATAAGGAAGTTTCTAAATGTGAGAGATTGTTCCAATTTATTAACCAGATTGGCGGTATTTCTGATGGATATATGCATTTTACCACAATTTTACCTATAATTTCAAATATTTAATTAATAAAACAATAAGAAAAATGAAATATACTTCCCAGAAAAAGCTATCAGAATGTTACTAAAACTGTTGATATTTGACAATGACATGTGTCATTTACAAATTATGTTATAAACTTTGGAAATTGTCAACTGGTTTCCTTAGTGCCTTAGCCTCTGCGATTAGTTTACTCTAAAATTATAGTGTCTTTATCTCTAAATCTATACAAGATATAATAATAATTTTAAGTGTGTTAAATGGAGAATTTTATATTCTTCAATATTTAATAAAAAAAAACTCCCAAAAAATTATATTTAGAAGAATTTTTCTAAGAAACTACTACTTTCGGTTGTTCAATTGTTACCAAAACCTTTTCAGCTCTTCCCAGAAATGTCAGATTAAGGAAACTGCAGTTAAATATTTTTTAAGTCTTATAGTTTTTGAGGAATCGTGTCTACAACATCCAGACATACATACACACACATACTCAAATCCACACACACACACACACACACACACACACACACACACACACACACACACACACACACACACACACACACACACAGACACACACAGACATCATTTTAAAAATGTTATAAACGGATTCTAGGGACTTTAAATCGTACTTATTCAATAAAATCTGGATATGCGAATTTTAGCATGAATGAGGTAAAAATTTATTTTCTGTCGTTGACAGTGACATTCAAGAATTTAAATTAGGGTATACATATTTACAATTTTTTATTAAAATAGTTCTTGTTTCCCTTGCCCGCGTACTTTTATTCCTTACATTACCCATAAGCAATAATCTAAAGCAATTCAATCACTCAATTAGCTGTCAGGCCCTACCTCTGTCATAACCTATTTGTATTTATTGTCAAAATGACGCTAAATAGTATTTCCTCCTTCACCTGGTGTTGTGTAAACTGTGAAATAAAAAGATCCCCAGAATTGTATTACCAACTGCAACATTTCTTTTTGATCACTCTGTATAACAAATGATATGATTACCATCGATTATATTTTCCAGTGGAACCTAGTTGCAGATTTCACGAGCAATATCGTCGATTATTAATCATATCGCAAGCTTATATTATATGAGAGAATACTTATAATGATTTTTTGTCAAAATTAACTGTCAATATTGTAAAAACCCTTAGTAACGTAACGAATATAAATAAGGTAATAATTTCTTTGTTTATTATCATCATCGATGTGATAGACATGTAACTAGGGAGATTCTGAATGCTGATTGGCGGAATACATAACTAATGAATTATATTCTCAGATTTATTTATTTATTCCCTTTACAGGTTGCGTCTGTGTATTTGTTTTTATTGACAACAATAAAAATAAAGACACAGGCGAACCTGTAAAGGGAATCTACAAATCTGACAATATAGTTAAGATAACAGATTATATATACGTCATTTATTTACTTCAAATTTCATAGTTGGAATAAGAATCACGTTACAAATTATTTAACGACATGTTTTCTAGATTTTCTACTTTTACTAAATTTTATTGAAAATAGGTAGGTAGTAAAAGTTTTGTTGTCGTTTTCATGTTTCATTTTATTTCAAATTAATGCGATTTTTATTATTTGTAGAGTTAAAACGCGAATCAACAACATAAAACTTTGATCAACCTAAACATAAAAATAAATTAAATATCCGGATTAATGTCCAGTTACACCGCTTATAGATTGAACATCGACTATGATTACGGAGATTGGTGTTATTATATTTGCAACTACAAGTAATAGTGGGGTCCCGTGGCCTCGTGCCTGAGTGTCTGGTCGCGAACCTGGGGGTACCGGGTTCGATCCCGACCGACGCTAAATATTTCGAATTTTAATGGTGCTATTCTGTAACGTTCTATAAGCTCTATAGGCTCTATAAACAACCGACGTTATAGTATGTAAGAAAATAGCTATTCTGTAACTAGGTTACAGTACTATAAGGGCTATAGTCTTACAAAAATTTCTATAAATCTTACAGCGCCAAATTCTTGACTGTAACGTATTTATAAAGCATAGTGAAACGTCAAAAATATTTATATTAAAAAAATATTGTCAAATGTTACGAAATATTGAAATGGAAAATGAAAGAATTTGTTGTCATTTCATTTAAAAAAAATTCGTTTCGTGTTAGATTTACATAAAAAATTAATTAAAACGATTTTAAAACATATTCTATGACATAAAATTGAATCATTGTACGTAGGTATATTTGTCACAAAATATATTACCTATATTAGAAAGGTCAAGACAAAGGGAGGAAACAACATTGGTGTTCATAGCTTCATAGAATATTTAAAATAAAAATTAAATGATGTCTTAATAAATAATAATAACTGGGGTCTCGTAGCGCCTTCGCGAATCTGGGGAACCGGGTTCGATCCCGACCGAAGCCAAAATTATATCGAATCTTAAACGACCGCACGGTACGAATATGTCATCATCATTACCGATATCTGTATTTAAAGCAGTTTGGCCCACCCAGCAATATGCCGTGATGGTATATTTATTTTATTTATTTATATCACAACAGCAACAAGAATTACAATTACAATAATCAAAATGTATATGACAATAAACATTAATTCAATAATATAATTAAATATATACTTACATTTGTTATACATGATTCCTTAACGTCTTGTCCTAAATATGGTTATAGAATATTTGACAGTTTGACATGAATAACAACCAAAACAACTCTATAGCCAGACTTGATACAGAGAGAGTTACAGAATAGGTAATTTTACTGTTCTATAAGATGTGATCTTATAGAACTCTATAGCTTACAAAGCGTATGTGTTATAGAGCAAAGTTATAGAATAGCACCATAAATGGCACAAAAGTGACCCCTATGGTGCACTCTCCACGCCAGAAATGAGTGCCCGTGAGGTGACGCCTGGTAAGCGCCCACACGGTACAATGTCAGCATCATAACCGATATCTGCGATAAAGCAGATTGGCACACCCAGAAATGGGTAATATGCCGTGATGATATATTTATTTATTTAAGTAATAGTGAACACGGAATTTCATCTATGCCGGATGAATGTTTCTTTGAGATCTTCCGCCATCTTTACTTTATTCTCTATTATGCATCGACCTTTAAAGTAATGGACCAAATGTCTCCTATTCATTTATTGTTTGAATATTGCTCCAACATAAAAGGATAGAGAAATATATTCTGTCCTTCAACAGTACGGAAGTTCTCAGTTAAAGTATACTGCGCATGCGTTCGTATTCATTGTACATCTTTTTCAGCCACATGTAAACCTCTATACATCGCTCTCTATCACTGATCACTAATTAGTTGTCAAAAGCTATATTTGACGTTTCGTGACTGTTTGTGTATTATTTACTTTTTTTGGAGAACATTTACAATTATTTATGACAATATATACGTATATGTATTGTGAGGTGTGTATGCGACAAAATAATGGGGAGACGGTGTATTTTGTACAGTGAGCAGTACGTACGCGGTTCAGCTGTGTCATTTCATATGTAAGTTCTTATTAATTATTACTTGTCCCCTATAATATAATATGTATATAATATTTTGTATTAAAAATATATAATAAAACTAATTATGCATAAAAAAATTAAATCTATACTCTAGCGATTATGCACAAAGTATAACAAGTTAGGGACAAATCATTTTTTTTATTTTGCCGCGTTTTCTTAACTTCCGTACTGTTGAAGGATAGAGATACTGTGTCTGCACCGTTATGGCGGGACAAGTGTTTTGCTCGTACGCTGCATCTATTAGTTTAAAGATCGATGCTATTATGTAAAGATAATTTTTTTCTATTCCATAATCACTGTTTCTTTTTTAAAGTTCCTTATTTGTTGTATTTTCTTGTTATGATTTATTATGTAGAGTGTTTAGGTAACTTCCTGGATGAATGGTTATGATGCGAGAGGTAGATATGTTGACATTTAAGTGTTGATTGATGCCAGTGTCCTCCACCAAGCCTGACTGATGTCTCCTCGTCCATTTCTCTGTTTATTTATGTTCGTTGAGCCGCTGTATAGTACGTTTTCGGGTGTGATTGGCGCAGTCGTTCGTTTGTCGGTGTTATGTCGTGCCAGGTGCCATGCTCACTTCGATCTCAGGAAATTAGCCCGCGACTAATGCGATTTGTTTATCTTGTCAGCTTGTTCTCGGAAGAATCAATACAAGAGACACAGGCAGGGCGGATTTGCTCATTACAGGCAACACGACAAACATAGGAAATAATATCATAATGAAAAAATACCGCCAATTCTATGTATTTTGTACTAATACCACATCAAATGTTTCTTGGAAAAGATTCTACAGATCCAATAAAATTTTAACATGAATATGTAAATTGCAATTGACACTGATATCTGTCAATTAGAATTATTTGAATGTATCAGCTGTTTCCATGATTATAGTAAAGCGGGCTGATTTATTAGTTAGAGTTAATTTCTTTATAACTCTATATATCTATTGAATATGAAGGAAAATGTATAATCAAACCGTATAGATAATAAGATATTCTTTCATATTGACAATCACATAATAGTTATTTACATTCGAGTGCGTGTAAGTTGTATTTTACAGCGCGACAGCTTTGTTTAAGGCACGAGCCCTTAAGGCGAGTGCCTTATTAGCTGGAGCGCTGTAAAATACTTCACGCACGAGAATTGTATCAAATTTTTTGGCCGACGATAATGAAAATCACTTTTTTTTTGATGAGATAGGTTATACTTCTGAAAAGGGTTAGTTTAAAATACTGGGGTTAAGTCAATTTCCAAATTTGATTTTACTTACCTTCATTAGAGTACTTCTTCTAGCGAAAATTTATTTGTAATAATAGACGTTGTTTATGACTGATAATATATTTATTTGCTCATCTTTTCTTCGTAATAAATAATAGGTAGGTGTCGATATTTGACATTTTAGCAATGTTCGCCTCGCGTATTTGACAGATATATCGATCGGTGACTATGTCGGTAACGGCGGATTTTTACAATAATGACAGATGTCGCTGCCGTAATTTTGGTTTATATAAATTAATTTTAAATATAGGAAATGTTAAAGTAAAAAAATTATTTATGTAGGTAGTACTTTTTTACATGAACTTTATTATGGTAAAGATGATTTCTTTTCTAAATGCCCATAAACGTCCAGTGTATTTTGATTATTTTACCGCATAGTTAGACAAGTTACAACACAGTAAGCGTAAAATGTAGGTTACACTTGCTGTATATACAATTGTAAAGTTCCCATTACACTTCAGGAGGGCAAAAAACATATTTAACTGCGTTTTTTTCAAGAAAAACTGTTAAGAACTTCAAATAAGGGAACTTTCGATTGACCAATTATAACTAAAATCTAATCAGCTCTTTCTATGGGTGTAAATAAATAATATTTTGAAGATTCAATTTTAAATACCGGTAAAGAATAGAATTCATTATTCCAAAAATGAAGATTAACTTAAACTTTTTTGAGAATCGGACTGTTAATGTTCATTAAAATAAAGTTTTTATTAATAATGTTAAACACATTTACATAGAGTGTATAAAGAAACATTATAAAAATATAATTGTTTACTCAGATAAAAAATTCATATGGCAATAAACATACTTTGTAACTAGCAGAAATGTATACCCTTGAGTATGTTAAATAATACCACATATTTTCCATTTAAATTTGCATATATTATTGTTGAAATTGTCCACACATGTGGCAACGTCAACCGTACCGTTAGCGCAATAAAACATAAAATATTTCAGTAGCTCTCAGTATTCTTGATGGTAGGTACTTTTGGTAAATTTGCTTTTTCGGAACAAACATTGTGTCCATTTATTAATTTAAACAGGATTGTTGTTGTCTCCTCTTTGTCAAGAGTTTTGTGATTTGAGTATTTAAAGTATGTCATATAGTAGCAGTAGCAGCATGCAATGGATTCCAATTTAGATCATTGAAAACAAGGTACCGGGCAACTATTTGAATGTACCTCAAAATTATCATAGTTCCAAGAAGTAATTAATGACGCTCTTGTTTTAAAACATTTTGCAATACCATAAGCCCTCGCCTTACTTCGTTACCCCGTTCCAAAACTTGTGAAGTAGGTAAGTTGAAAATCAGCGTAACTCGGAACGCTATTTTGTACATACGTACGTAATTATTAGATTTTCAAGTTATAACTCGTTTCACATTTTTTTAACATTTGTAAGTAATATTGCACAATTTATTGGCTTTATTTTAGAAAACTCGCCAGAGCCCGTTTCTAAATTTGGACACATCCTAAAAAAACTTTTGTTATAAAATTCATTCTTTAATATACTCTTATTTACATTGAAATCTCATCTTATCTTTACACCTCCCGCTACTCTAGGCGATATAGGGATCGTGCTAAAAATCGCATATATAGATTTTAGTGAATAAGTACGTTTTGATGTCCCCAGAATCCGATTTTAACAATTTTACAATGATGTCTGTGACTATGTATGTGTGAGTGTGGATCATATGGAGACGTTACTCAAATACTATCAGAAAATTTTGAAATTTTGTATACCCATTTTATACTAATGTGGGAAAAGCTCATTAGTTTTTAGTGTATATCGGATAACCGGAAGTATCACTTATACAAGCTTTTAACAATTTATCTTGAAAAAAATACATTGAATATAATTTTTGTGAAACTTTTACTAATAAAAATTGAATATAATGATACAACTTCAATTTTATGGTAATAGTAAATAACTTTAAATATAAATGAATAAAATAATTTATTTTAATACAACATCATATTTGCCTATTCGTCAAAAAATAACAATACTTTAATAACAATTTTGATATATTTAAACAAATGTCACTGTCAGGTAGCAATTGTATTAAAATTAATAATGAAACCGTGTTAAGGAGTAGTGTTTCACAAGACAAGATTTCTTTTCTTGCTAGGCTATTTCTTGTCTTGTCTTGCAAAACAAGACAAGAAATTTAAATAACTCTTGTCTTGTGTTACTCTTGCAAGCAAAAATCTTGTCTTGCTTGCAAGACTCTTGCATATTTATTGTCTTGCAATTTCATATCAATAGGAACAACATATTTAAATCGGAAGTGATATTTTACTTGAAACTGTGAAGATATTTTCGTGAAAAAATGTATTATGCTATAATTGAAAACTTTTCAAATCTTCTATTTAACACTTTTATATTAATGAAACCGACATATTAGATTCTTGTTAATATTAGTAAGCCTAAAGTGGTACTTTACTTGAAGCTCTGAACTGATTTCCTTGAAAAAATATATTAAAATATGATAAAAAAAAATTCTCAAATTTTTAAAACTCGTATATGATTGAAAACAACATTAGATTTTGAGTATATATGATAAGTCGGTAAAACCTACAATAAAATGATATATTGAATTATAATATAATATTGCAAGATTGCAAGAATGCAAGAAAATACTAAAAAATCTTGCTATTCTTGCACTTTTCTTGCAACGCAGATTCTTGTCTTGTCTTGCAACGAACTATATAACTCTTGTCTTGTTCTTGTCTTGCATTTTATGCAAGAACAAGACAAGAACAAGAAAAATTCAAGACTCTTGTGAAACACTATTAAGGAGAATGTTGTAGTTATATATTTCATACTAATGACATTAAGGTTTGTAAAAATAATGAATTTTCCATTATATATGAATGTTATATGTACTTTTGATTTGCTTCATTGGCTTCCAGGGTACGGCTCTCAAAAGACTTTGTTTAAAGATACGAGCACTATTTTGAATTTTTGTTAAGTTTTTCTATTAGTTTTGTCAA
Organism: Ophonus ardosiacus; assembly: GCA_943142095.1. Taxonomy (NCBI): domain Eukaryota; kingdom Metazoa; phylum Arthropoda; class Insecta; order Coleoptera; family Carabidae; genus Ophonus; species Ophonus ardosiacus. The sequence goes on from OW964824.1 coordinate 60,212,053, forward strand.
TATTTGTGAAATTTATTTTATGGATGATATATTTTTTAAATGTAAAATGAAGTTTGTTATGAGTGAATATAAAAATATTTGAACATAATGATTGCTTTATTTATAATGTGTGGTTAATACCAGTGATCTCTATAACATTTGGTATAGAGATCACTGTTAAATACCCAGCGGGAGGTTATGGGCTGGCCACATCAGATTTTTTGTTCATACTCCTAATTAGGATTTTTTTGAAAATACTGTATGTTAGTGTAGTTATTTTTATTTATTTATTTATTTTATTTATTTTTCTGTACAAGGAGAACTAACAGTCAGTTGACCAATAACAGGTTCTCACGAACAATACAAATAGTTTTGCAAATAAATACATATATACATATAAATATCAATTGCACGGAAAATAAGGTGATACAACATAAGACATAAAAAAAGTAATAAAAAAAGGAAATATTGTGCGTGTGCTTGTGATATCTATGAGATTTCAAGAAATATAATGGCAGTTCTAAATTGCGGAAAAGAAAGGTGAAATATATCTATATGATTGAACAATGAATTATATGAATTAATAATTCTGTTGATTCCAGAGTGCTTTGAACTGTTTGTGTTAGACTGTTGTATATGAAATAAAGATTGTTGTCTAGTATTTCTACTCGGAATATGGAAGTTAATCAGGCATAGTATATTTAATGTATCATACTTGTTATTTATAGTTTTGTATAAAAAGACCATATCATTTACTAATCTTCTGTTTCTAAGTGATACTATACCGAAATATTGCAATCTCTCAGAATAACCTGGAATGTTGACATTAAATTTAATACACAACAGTCTAACAAATTTTTTTTGAATATTTTCTAATAAGTTAATGGTATTATTGTAATTCGGATTCCATACAATGGAAGCATATTCTAACTTAGATCTTACTATACTATTAAATAAGTAAATTAGAGACTTTGGATTCTCAAAATATTTGCTGTGACGGAAGATGAATCCAAGAACTTTATAGGAATCTTTTACTATTTTGTTGCAGTGATATCCGAAAGCCATTGTAGGTTCAAAGTTAATTCCAAGATCTCTAATTACTGATTTATTTTCCAATGCGACATTATCAATTGCATAATTATAATATATTTTATGACGATTTCTCGTAAAATTCATGATGTAGCATTTGGTTATATTAAGTAATAAATAATTATCTATACAATATTCATGCAAACGGTTTAAGTCCTCTTCAAATTTCTTGCAGTCTTCAATATTTCTTATAGACATAAATTATTAAATCATCAATATAGAAGGAAATGACAATATTTGAAACATTTGTATATATCATTAATAAATAAAAGAAACATTAAAGGACCAAGATGCGAGCCTTGGGGCACACCAGATAGAACAGAAAATAGAGTAGACTTAAAACCGTTGCAGTATACGAATTGGGATCTGTTAGAAACGTACGATTCTATCCATTGAAGTAAGGAACCATGAAAACCTAATAATTTTAATTTACGTATTAAAGTAGGGAGATGCACCCGATCAAATGCTTTGCAGAAATCAGTATAAATATCCATGTTGGAGACGTATTTTGGTTAGACGACCCTGGAAAACATTACATACATACTCCACGAAAACGTAAACCTGAATCACCGTCATAATTTACCGCACTAATCTCTGCTTAGAGACCAAGCAAACATGTAACACGGCCGCCTTATAATTATATTAATTTAGGGAGGTAACCTCCACGCTATGGCCACTTGTTGTCGCCTTATAATTTCCCGACTATCGATTGGGGTCGTTGGCTGAGATTACAATGGGAGAGTGCTGTAGCGAATGGAGAAGTCGCGTGAGCGATGGCGTGTAGGTGAGCCTCAAATCCTGCCAGATACACCACAACGCTGAATCCTGCTGATGACTTTCATATTTCTTTCATTTCGGGAGAGACCTATACAACTGGGATTTCGTATCGGCGTCCAAGGAACTCATCTGTATTAGTGATGTTTTATTTTGTATATCAAGCCTCTGATACAAGGTATCAGTGGCGGCTCGTCAGTAAAGGATATTTTGTTTCGGATCAGACTGGATCATATTATATGTTTACATAGGAACTTTATTTTTGTTCTCTGATTGATTAAAATACAAATAGAGTATTGAAAAATTGTAAAAAAAAATAAATAAATACCGATAATGATGATGACATATTTGTACCGTACGGGCGTTTACCAGGCGCCACCTCGCGGGCATTCATTGCTGGCGTGGAGTGTGCACCACAGGAGTTAGGGTTACTTTTGTGCTATTTAAAATTCGAAATATTTGGTATCGGTCGGGATCGAACCCGGTTCTCTAGGTACACGACCAGACACTCTGTAAAAAAAATGATAAGTATATTTGTTAATTTTAAATTAATGTATTATTCAATGGTTTACGTTTTAAGTCAAGTCTAAAATTTTGTTTTGTGCATATTCGTATACATAGAGGAAAATGATAAAACTTTGAGAATAGCATTATTTAAAAAGAACCATACTTTTTAAATAAGTAAACCGCATATCCTGATTTTAGTGAAGGTCACTAGACTCCGATTTTAACATTTTTACAATGATGTTTATATATATATATATGTGTGTGTGTGCGCGCGTGTGTGTGTGTGTGTGTGTGTGTGTGTGTGTGGATGTGTGTATGTGTGGATTATGTAGACACGATTCCTCAAAAACTATAATACTTAAGACTTATTTAACTACATATTTCTTAATCTGACAGTAATTATAAGAGCTGAAAAGGTTTTGGTAACAATTGGACAACCAGAAATAGTGGCTTCTTAAAAAAATCTTCTAAATACTATTTTTTGGAAATTTATGTTATTACAACTATTAAAGAATATAAAATTCTCTAACCAATATATTGAACATTTTTATTATAATATATATAAATCTATAGATAGAAAATTATAAATGTATAAAATAATCCATTGTATAATGAATCAAACACCCCATGTAAACAAGTTAAAAAATTAAAATGTTTGTAATTGACATAAATGTCAGTGTAAAAAAACAAGGAAAAGACTACGTCAACAGCTAAAATTTGTATGAAATGAGAAGGGATTCATTTATAATCCAAAGTATGTACAGTGTCAGTGTCAACTAAACACGCGCTTGCCAGACATATATTTCATCATATAACCTGCAGAAATACCGCCAATTTGGTTAATGAATTGGAAGAATCTCGAACATTTAGAAGAGTAGGAGGAAATTTGTTCATAGAATGAATGGAAAAGTAAAGAATAGATGTAATTAGCATTTTGTGTGTCTCAGAAATGTTAAATACAGTACTTATATAGCCTGATACGAAAATGGCGAGAGGTATTGTGCTGGACGCAGTAGATTTTTTTCAGTTAAACTGTACCCATGGATATTATACATATCTAATCTAATTATTAAAAAATCTTTCAGACCACATTACATTAGAAATAATACAACTTTTTTAGTGTTCGTTCCCTTTATTTTATTATATCCAACGTTTCGGCACCATTAACTGATGCCTTCTTCAGGAAAAATGACAAATACTATTTTATTAATTCCTAAAGTGGAACAAAGTGTAATCACGATAATTTGCAAAAGAAAAATAAAGTACCACTTTAAAATGTAATTTCTTAGGAGTAATTTGTTATGTAATTAGCTAGTATGCTAGTGTGCATATTATCGTTAATATAACAAATAAGTTTCGCACTATTTTATAATTTTCTAAGTATATTGGGTGGTAGTATGAAGAAGTGATTAAGGGTGATTAGCTAGGAGATGACTAACAGTGTTTTAGTGCTTCAAATAGCAGTTATAGAAAAATTAATTGTACGCACTTTTATTTGAAGTATTTTTTTTTTTCGTAACTGTGAAAATGTTTTATCATTTTATTAGATAATAGTATAAATTTAATTTAATATCTGAATCTGATGAAAAAATTCAATAAAATAACGTATATAAACTACCAGCTACAACGTCGCGCAATATTTATGGACACGAACAATTTTAAAATATGTTAAGCATGTACTATATAAATAAATAAATAAATAAATAAATATATAAATATATTATCACGGCATATTATCCATTACTGGGTGTGCCAGTGTCTACAACACATGTAGACATCAGTAATGATGACGATATATTTTCAGGGCATCGAACCCGAACCGAACCAAAACTGGAACCAAACCGTAACATTTTAGGGAACCCAAACCGAGAACCGAACCTCAGATATATTTTTAATTAAATCTTTGTCGAAACCGAACCAAGTATTAAAATTCAGGTTCGGGGTTCAACTCCGGTTCAGGTTAATTTTTAGTTCGAAAAATAAATACAGGCTATAATCGACGTCTTAGGCGTTTGCATTGCTGTCTGGGCTGACGTTTCGTGAAAATTGTGTTCGTTTCTTGTTGCGTTTTACGTAAATTCCAGCTCTCATTTTAAATTATTTCGAACCTGGGGTGGGATTCTATAACTCGACCGTTATCAAACGGTACCGTTATCACTATGGTTACATGAACGATCACATTTCATTTGACAAGTATGACGTTAACATACCAATCAACTTGTAAAAAATACGTTTCTATGGTGATAACGGTACATTTTGATAACGGACGAGTTATAGAATCCCACCCCTGAACCGCAAACAAAACCGCAAATTTTACTAATGCTTGAACCAGAACCGCACCCGAACCCATCTTTCAAAAAACAAATTAACCTGAACCTAAACCGAACCCAGTTTTTGTCGGGTTCAATGCCCTGTATATTTTACATTGCGGGCTTTTACCAGGCGCCACCTCACGGGCACTCATTGCTGGCGTCGAGAGTGCACCACAGGGGTCACTTTTGTGTCATTTAAAATTCGAAATATTTGGCGTAGGATTTTGCTATATAAATGTTTTATAAAAATAAATATTCTTTTAAAAGAAATAAAATATGTGTGGGTCAAAACTTTTGCACACAACTGTAGGTCTTACAAAAATTAAATAACCTCTTTGAAATAAGCACGAGTCGCCTCTGTAAAGTATTCTATTTACGAAAGACACGGAAAGTTTTAACCCGAGAAAGACCTCGGTGCAAAATATTTATGTATCCTTTCGTTCTAGCTGCAAAAGATCATCTCCGATATTATCTGTTTATATTAGCAAAGAAAGACGCTCGCCTGAACGCTGAAAAAGCCTTGTTGCTGCATCGGGATAAATAGGTCAAGTGTATTTTGATATTTGTAGTGAAACCCATATAAAAAGCTGTTATTGATAAAGTCAATGATGTGTTAAACTAGTTTGGAAAACTAAACAGAATAAAGCGAAGTGTTTGTGGAAACTATTACAATATGTACAAGGCTGGAACAATATTTGCTCTAAGTGCAAACAAGTACTTTTATTGGCAGCTGTTTATTTGGAAAGAAAAATAATTAGTAAAGTAAATTTAATAATGCTCGCGGAAATGAAACAGCATTTTAATAAGATGTTTTAGTTAATTTATAAGCTGTTTCTCATCTTGGAAGATCATTGCTATTTTCCTTTTTACCTTCCGTCGCCTTTAGGTAAGGAAGGTAATAGTAGGTATTTATAAAAAGAAATATTACGCTTTTGCTTGCAAAAGTGAAGCGATCGCTTCAGATTTTATTTATAAAAAATCTGCTGTGGCCAGCACAAGACCTTCCGTCAATTCGATATATTTTGTACAAATCCTATACCAAAAGTTTATTTGAAAAGATTCTATACAGGATGTCTCTTAAATAGGGGGACATGGCTTAACCACAGATTCCTGAGGCTAAAATAAGACGATTTAACTAAACTTGCTTCTACCGAAAAGTGTACCATTTAGCCAGAATTCTGCTTCAAAGTTCTTCGAAAAAAAAATTAATTTTGCTTATAATAACTGGACGCTATATTCGATTTGGATGAAATTTGGTATGACAGTTTATATGGATATGTAATCTTTTAAGATGATACTTGTTATTATTAGTGAACCACTAGTGTATGAAATGTAGGTGTCCCAACAATGATTAAACCATAACTTTTTAATGGCCACGCCGATAACCTGAAATTATTTTTTTTTTCAGAAAGATACATTCAATAGTAAACTTTTCTCTCTCTGTGTAATTTGTGATATCTGTTACGGTTCAGACAGAAAAAAATAAAACCTGAGTAACTGCATCGTGAATTTTTTTAAAATAAATTTAATCTAGCAGTCCATCCAAATATCAAACAATTAATTTTTAATGACAGTAACGAGTTTTCAATCTTCTCAACTTGTTTAGGAGTAAGCTAACATATTTATTCGTGTTATTTATAATAATGGTAGTAAAATACTATTAGGCCGAACAAACAGATGTTACTAGTTTCTGAATATTGCGAAGGAATTTTTTGACAACCCATAAACAATTGTTACTGTCATTAGAAATTCGTTGTTTGACATTTGGATAGATTGCTAGAATAAATTTATTTAAAAAAACTCAGGTTTTATTTTTTTCTGTCTGAACCGTAACAGATATCACAAAATAAACAGAGAGAGAAAAGTATAGGTACTATTGAATGTATCTTTCCGAAAAAAAATAATTTCACGTTATCTATCAATGTTGGGACACCTAAGTTTCATACACTAGTGGTTCACTAATAATAACAAGTTTCACCTTAAAAGATGACATAACCATATGAAGTGTCATACCAAATTTCATCCAAATCGTATAAAGCGTTCTGTTATTATAAGCAAAATTAATTTTTTTTCGAAGAACTTTGAAGCAGAATTCTGGCTAAATGGTACACTTTCCGGTAGAAGCAAGTTTAGTAAAACCGTTTTATTTTAGCCTCAGGAATCTGTGGTTAAGCCATGTCCCCGATTTAAGAGACACCTGTATATCCAGTAAAATTGTAACACGAACACGTACTATTTTTTAGAAATTCCATACCAAAAGTTCTTTTGAAAAGATTCTATAAATCCAATAAATTTATAACAAGAACATACACCATGTAAATTGTACTTGACACTTCCTTCTTTCTTCTTCAGCTTTTCCTTATTCTATTAGGGGGTCGCTGTTTCTTACTCATACTTCCATTCATTCTTGTAAAACGCATCTTCTTCCCACTATTCTTACTCTCTCAAGTCTTCTGCGATACAGTCCTTTCATCTTCTCTTTAGCCTTCCTCGTACTACCTGCATTGAAAGTTTCAATCCTGAGGCGAGGCTGCAACTGCATGTCACTTGCAAGGATCTTATACCATTTTCTGTTCCTATACTTTCCTTCTTTGGTTTTGCACTTGACACTGACATCTGTCAATTAGAATTTTTTGAATATGTCAGCTGTTTCCATCATAAATAGCATAGCTGACTGATTTTTGTTAAAGTTAAAATCTTTATAATTATTCAACTGTATATCTTTTGAATATGAAGGAAAATGTATAATCAAATCGTAAAGAGAAGAGCATTTTCTTTAATATTTATATCATAAAATGTCAAAAAATAATATTTAATTGCGTTTTTTTAAGAAAGGCTGTTAAAAACTTCAAGTAAGGGTACTTCCGGTGGATCATTTATAACCAAAATCTAATTACCTCTTCATATGGATGTAAAGAAGACGAATACGAAAGAATTATAATTTTTACCTCTTGCTAAGAGAGGTATTGGAATCATGCTAAAATTCGCTTATCCAGATTTTAGTGGATAAGCACGTTTTGACGTCCCTATAATCCGATTATAAAAAATATTCTAAATATTATTTTTTTAAAATTTCTGTTACTACTATTATTGAAGAACATAAAATTCTACATATGATACATTTAAAAATTTTATTATATCTTGCATAGATTTAGAGATAAAGTCACTGTAATATATAGACTAATCTAATCGCAGAGGCTAAGGCACTAAGGAAACAAGTTGACAAATTCAAATGTCAATAACATAGTTTGTAAATGGTAGATGTCAGTGTCAAAAATCAACAGTTTTAGTGACATGTTGAAAGCTTTTTCTGGGAAGTACATTTAATCTTTCTTATTGTTTTATTAATTAAATATTTAAAATTGTAGATAAAATGGATATATCCATCAGAAATACAGCCAATCTGGCTAATGAATTAGAAGAATCTCTGACAATTAGGAACTTCCTCATACAATGAAAAATAGATATAATTAGAATTGTATGTGTGCAGAGGACATGTTAAATACAATAAAAAACAATATTTGGGTAAAGTTCTGTATTTTTTTGTTATAAAACGACGGTTTAATAGCGAAGTGCAATACAATACTTATATAGCCTAATATGGAAATGGCGAGAGGTCTTGTGCTGGCAACAACAGATTTTTAGAATTGTAGTATTGGAGTTATCGCCGGAGAAAAATTTGTCACACACCGACACACATACAGACATCATCTTAGAAATAGTAAATTCGTATAGTAGGGACCCTACAACGTGCTTATTCATTAAAAACTCACCACCGATTTTTTTGACCAAAGATAATACCTTCTTTATCTAAAGCTGACGGAAGGTAATAATTAGTGGTGCGATCCGGATCCGGATAGTTTCGGTTTCGGATCCAAAAATATCCGGATATCCAGATAATTGAATGTTGAACTATCCGGATCTCGGATCCAAATCTCAGTATCGGATTTTGGATCCGGATCTGAGTATCGGATTTTGGATCCGGATCTGAGTATCGGGTTTTGGATCCGAATCTGAGTATTGGATTTTGGATTCGGATCCGAATATGAGTATGACTATCGGATTTTAGATATGGAATTTCAGTTCTCGGATTCGAGTAACTATTCTCAGTATTGAACCATATGATAATATTTGAATGTATATTATCATGGAGCCACAAAACCAAATAAATTTGATTGTGAAATAATCCACTATACATTTTTGTTTGATGTAGTTAATAGTCGGTATATCCGCTAAGAAGGAAATTCCTCGATTCCACAGAACTATAAGTAGATAACAAAAACAATCCCTTTTATGCGAAACACATGCACGATATATATAAATAGGTATTTCGACACCTGCAATGAACCTGTAACCATTATTTCTCAAATTTAATCTTAATTTCGTTTTCTTTGAAGTATTTGTTATATTGAATGTTAAAATTTTAGAACTATAGAATTTTCAATAATCTAAGAAAAATTTGCACCAACTACCTAGCTATTTTAGAGGGGTATTATAAAATTTATTGCTGATTACAGACCGCTGTCTCTACAACCGTCTACATTCAAATGTTTGCCTTTACATTCAAAATGATGAAACGGATCCAGAATTAAAATTCGGATCCGGATCCGAATGGGATATGGTACCCAAACCAGGATCCGGATCCAAATCCGAATTAAATTTACGGATATCCGCTTCAATATCCGAACATCGGATATCCGAGATATTTTAAAATCCGGGTACTCGGATCCATGTTTTGTCGGATCTTCACAGCACTAGTAATAATCACTAAATTAATATTAATTCTAAAATCGGGACCAAAAATAGATTTACAGCACTGGCAATGAAATTTCAGCCTCTGCTGTAAATCTGGTGTTGTAGTGCATAGTAAAACAAATAACTATTTACTAACAATGGAAAAAGTTATTGTTTTGTACTGAGATACTTCACTAAAAGCAGATTTAAAAATGCATACAGAAATGAAACAGCGTTTTAATAAGATGTTTTATATATTTATGAGCTGCTTGTCATCTTGTGTGACGATTGCTGTTTTCCTTGCTCTCAGGATTTTGCATTATGGATTATATCTTTGTCTTAGAGAAATTTTATTTCCCGAAGGCAGTCTTTATTGAATAAATCAGTAGATAAAACAAGGAAAATATGTGCAGCAAGTTGCTCTGGCTCAGACGGCAAGATATAATTTCAAGACCGTTAAAAATGTATGCGATCTTATGCGAAATTACATCTTGTATTATTCCCGAGAACTGCACTCTACTCTGTTTCGCCTTCGCCGGCTCGAATGTTTGTCAAAATTTATAACGCAAACCAGTGGCGTGTTATAACTTCATGGGGCCCCAGGCAAATTTGAATTTAGGGGCCCCAGTATAGCGTTCAATTTAGACATTTTTCGTTGGGCGTAATTTAGGACCGAAGAACACCCCTCTCCCTCTATTGAATAACTACTTATATTCAACACTGACCATGTAAAAAAAAAATACTAAAAAATCCATACTAATATAATAAATGCGAAAGTAACTCTATCTGTCTGTCTTTCTGTCTGTCTGTCTGTCTGTCTGTTACGTTTTCACGCCTAAACCGCTTAAGCAATTTTGATGAATTTTGGTACAGAGATAGACTGGACCTTGGAAAAGGACATAGGCTACCTTTTGTCACGAAAGTAAAACTTGAAGGGGTGAAATAGGGGATGAAAGTTTGTATGGAGAACCCATCATTTCTTCCGCTGAACCAATTTTGTTGAATTTTAGTATAGAGATAGATTAGACTTGGAGAAGAACGTAGACTACGATTTGTCGCGAAAATATAACTTGAAGGGGGTGAAATAGGGGATGAAAGTTTGTATGGAGAACCCATCATTTCTCAAGTTAGGGATATAAAAATTCTTATTTATGGTTTTGGGAAGTTTTTATTTTTTATCTTTGTTTCTACAGTTGAGTTTTAAGCATTAGCAGATTTTTGATATTTGCTTGCATCATGTAAATAAAAATGCCCGAGATATGTTTAGAGGCAGGTTGCCGGCTCCCTACGCAGCGCATGTCTCCGAAGTAAGCGTATTTAAGCGTTATTCTAGCTTTACCCGTGCGAAGCCCGGGCGGGTCAGCTAGTTTTACATAAAATTTTATTAGCAAAACAAAATTAGATATATGATGATATTTATGAACAATGATACAATCAACAAGAAAAATTAAAGAACATATACATAATTGAATAGTATACATTTATTAAAGTAAATAATAAATTAAAGCAACATACGTGATTTGTTTAATTATTGCGCGTCAACTTCAAGGCATAGTGTGCTCCTGCAAAACCCTAAAATCTAATTCCTAAAATCATAAATAATCACTAGATTTAGGGCATATAATACTAAATAATTTCATGTACTTATTTTCTCCTATTTATATTTTATAATACAAAGATATTTTAAGATATTTAATTCACTTAAAAAAAATATTATATCTTATGTAGATTTAGAGATAAAAACAGTATAATATATAAAATAATCGGATGTAATACATCCCAGAGGCTCAACTACACTAAGGGAGCCAGTTGACAAATTCAAATGTTTATAATATAGTTCTGTTTATAACTTAGTTTGTAAATGACAGATCTCAGTGTCAAAAATCAACAGTTTTAGTGACATTCTGAAAGCTTTCTTATTGTTTTATTAATTAAATATTTAAATATATAGGTAAAATTCATATATCCATCAGAAATACCGCCAATCTTGCTAATGAACTGGAAGAATCTCTGATATTTAAGAACTTCCTCATACAATGAAAAATAGATATAATTAGAATTGTATGTGTGCAGAAGACATGTAAAATACAAAAAAAAACAATATTTGGGTAAAGTTCTGTAATTTTTTTGTTATAAAACGATGGTTCGATAGCGAAGTGCAATACAATACTTATAGAACATAAAATGGAAATGGCGAGAGGTATTGCGCTGGCCACAACAGATTTTTATTTGGATCAAGAATTGAAAGACAGAGAATACATACTTTTTAAACACAAAGCTTGTTCTATTGCACTTTAAATCTGAACTTTTTTAATATCGAGGTGCATTGCGTATTTTGAGTGGACATAAAAAAATAGCTAGGTCTAGGGGGGCAATCGCCCTCACCGCCCCCCCCCCCCCCCCCCCCGGGTACGCCGCTGCCTCTGGATATGAAAAATTTAATTACATCTCGAAGGCCATTGTCTGTCCCGTGTGATTAGTTTGATTAGGAGCGTGGAAATCGCCGAGTAAACACAAGTATGTGAAGTGTACATGTGAAATTGTCGCGCGGGGGAGGCAAAAACCATCTTTGCTCTTGGGTCACGTTTGCGGTTACGGAACACGCGGCCGCTCTAATTGATCAAGAGCCCTTTGCTGCGCTAGAAGCTCGCAGCGACCGAATCCACTACGCAAGCTGACAAACCCGCCCTGACCGCAGACACCCAGCGCTAATCATAAAAATTTTACACTATATTATACAATAAATTCATCCCTATGCTGCTGTACTTGTTTTTAATTCTCCTATTAACAAAATATAGAAGCCTAAAAATAGCGCTCACGACAGTGGGGATTTACAAGGCAGCGCCTTTTTTGAAATATATATTGCGTAACAATTTTACCCTTAAGTATGATGTAATTAAATTAAAATTAAAAGGGGATATTAAAAATTATTTAATAATACCTTGTTGCCACGGCAATCTTGAAAACTTATACAAGATGTCTTCACGCAAGTGGTTTGTACAATATTTTTTGTACGAAATGTTCAAAAATAATATTTAGGAGAATTTTTTAAGAAACTACTATTTCCGGTTGTCCAATGAGGTCATGCAAAAAAAAATAATTGTACCTTTTTTCTGTTTAAATCGAAAAAGGATAGTCTAATTCATCGATCAGTATGATTAAATTATTTTTTATTTATATTTTTTGTTGTATAAAATCGTTTTAAAGTATGGTATTTTTAAAAAGTTGCAAAAACCAGCCATGTTTTGTCGTCACAACGTTACGAACGAAGTTCAGACTCATTTCAAACAGACATTTTATATGGACACATAATTTCTAAAAGAAAAATATATATATTAACTATAAATTGAGGATTACATATCTAAATATGCTATTTTATATTAATATAATATCGTTCTATTTATTTTTATAAATATAATTTTCATTTGGCGTGAAATTATCTACGTTACATCAGATGTTTCTTTCACTTTTGAATCTTTGAATTAGACGGTAGGAGGTTATAAACGCATATGAAACATTGAATATATTCCAGAATATTATTTTATTCTTTATTTTGGCACAAAACAACGTTCCATCGACATGTTTACTTTCATAAATTTTAGGTTATCTTTAAATGTCACTTTGACGTTTAAGACAATGTGAAAATCAAAATGGCCGTGCTTCTCACTCTGTGACGTCATTGGACAAGGGACGAAGCGGGGGTCTTAAGCCGCATTTTAAAGAATGTCATTTTCAATTACAATTTTTTCATGATTAAAGATCGATTTGAGGGAAAATAAAAAATACGGGTCTATTATTTTTCACTACTCTATCGATTAAAATTATATAAAAAAAGTCGTGCATGACCTCATTGTATCAAAATCTTTTCAGCTCTTCCCATTAATGTCAGATTGAGAATACTTAGTTAATTATTATAGTTTTTGAGGAATCGTCTTTCCAACATCCGGACACACACACACACACACACACACACACACATTGCATCGTAAAAATGTTATAATCAAATTCTAAGGACCTTAAAAATCTGGATATGCGATTTTTAGCATGAATCCAATATCTCTCTTAGCGAGAGAAAAATAGTAGCCGAGGACTTATGTATATGAGATAAAACGCGAGGCTGTGATGAAACTCCCACCGAAGTTATATGTATATACTATTATATGCACATTCATACTCATTTTAAATCAATAATTTTCCAAATAAATCAATGAGTTATAACCTACAATTTTATTAATATTTTTGACAGCTCTCTTAAAATTTGTTTAGCTTACTTAATTATAGGGATCTATGGCACGAGTCCTTAAGGGAGCTGGAGCGCTGTAAAATACTTCACGCACGAGAATTGTATCAAAATTTTTGGCCGACGATAATGAAAATCACTTTTTTGTCCTCCTGAAGTGTAATGGGAATTTTACAATTGTATACACAGCAAGTGTAACCTGCATTTTACGCTTACTGTGTTGTAACTTGTCTAACTATGCGGTAAAATAATCAAAATACACTGGACGTTTATGGGCATTTAGAAAAGAAATCATCTTTACTATAATAAAGTTCATGTAAAAAAGTACTACCTACATAAGTTATTTTTTTATTTTAACATTTCCTATATATAAAATTAATTTATATAAACCAAAATCACTGCAGCGACATCTGTCATTATTGTAAAAATCCGCCGTTACCGACATAGTCACCGATCGATATATCTGTCAAATACGCGAGGCGAAAATTGCTGAAATGTCAAATATCGATACCTACCTATTATTTATTACGAAGAAAACATGAGCAAATAAATACATTATTAGTCATAAACAACGTCTATTATTACAAATAAATTATCGCTAGAAAAAGTACTCTAATGAAGGTAAGTAAAATCAAATTTGGAAATTGACTTAACCCCAATATTTTAAACTAACCCTTTTCAGAAGTACAACCTATCTCATTAACTTATACAAGATGTCTTCACGCAAGTGGTTTGTACAATATTTTTTGTACGAGCACTGGTATTTAAAAGAAATCCATCATTAATTCAAAATCTTTATTTTAAAGCGAACACGAAAAAAAGTAGGCAATGACCATTTCGTTGTCCTATTATTGGAATGTACTATATACAGGGTGTCTCTTAAATAGGGGGACATGGCTTAACCACAGATTCCTAAGGCTAAAATAAGACGATTTAACTAAACTTGCTTCTACCGGAAAGTGTACCATTTAGCCAGAATTCTGCTTCAAAGTTCTTCGAAAAAAAATTAATTTTGCTTGTAATAACAGAACGCTTTATACGATGTGGATAAAATTTGGTATGACACTTCATATGGTTATGTCATCTTTTAAGGTGATACTTGTTATTATTAGTGAACCACTAGTGTATGAAACTTAGGTCTCCCAACATTAATTAGACCATAACTTTTTAATGGCAATGCCGAAAACGTGAAATTATTTTTCTTCAGAAAGATACATTCAATAGTAAACTTTTGTCTCTCTGTGTAATTTGTGATATCTGTTACGGTTCATACAGAAAAAAAATAAAATCTGAGTGTTTTCACTGTTAAATTTTTAAAATAAATTTAATCTAGCAGTCTATCCAAATGTCAAACAAGTAATTTTTAATGACAGTAACGAGTTGTCAATCTTCACAACTTGTTTAGGAGTTAGCTGAGATATGTAATCGTCTTATTTATAATAATGGCCACGTCGATACCGTGAAATTTTTTTTTTTTCAGAAAGATACATTCAATAGTAAACTTTTCTCTCTCTGCGTAATTTGTGATATCTGTTACGGTTCAGACAGAAAAAAATAAAACCTGAGTGACTGTATCGTGAATTTTTTTAAAATAAATTTAATCTAGCAGTCTGTCCATATGCCAAACATCTAGGATGGTAGTATGACCACGGTTTTAACTAAAACGCTGTTTTAAGAAATGTTAAATTTCATTATTTAATAACAATAATAAATACTATCAAATTTATCAAAATATGATTTTAAAGCAGAACATAGTTTGTATTCCAACACAACATACGGGTGAAATTAAATATTTAAATTTGAATTTGACATTTCTAAAAACCGTGTTTTAGTTAAAACCGTGATCATACTATGAGCGCTAATGTTTAATGACAGTAACGAGTTGTCAATCTTCTCAACTTATTTAGGAGTAAGCTAACATATTTATTCATCTTATTTATAATAATGATCTCATAAACCAGGGCGGCAATCAACGTGTTAAAGAGATTTAGGTTAACATGCATTACGAATGATACCTACATACCTCGTCCGTATGCAACTCAATATATCACAAGTGTACATATACTACGAGATGTTTAATAACTTGTTATTTACAATGTTGGCTTTTGGCATTCTCCGGATGTCTATGTTTGCAACGTTAGTTATTTTACGGTATATAGCTGTCATATTCTGAATTAGTTATTTTAATAGTCCATTTGGAAAAACAAACAAAACACATTGCTTTGAGAACAGTTAACTAAAAGCTCCCTACTGGTCGAAATAAAGTGAAGGGTAAAATTTTGGATGTACACTGCATCATTTATTTTTAGTGTGGGCTGTTCATTCTATTTTTATGTTTTTCACCGCGTGTGTGTAGGTTATATTTTGATGTTTTTCAATTACTTGATTTTGTTACGTTTTGGCTTTGTATTTATTTTGGTTTGCGATTTGAATATTTCATTTTTACGTTTAGCTACTTAAAAACATAACTAATGGCCGTTTGCACCGATTCTACTTAAATATTAAGTACACCTTAAAAATAAAAATACATTGCACCAATTATTAAGGGCCCCTTAGATGGTAGGTCATCTGTTACTTAAGCCTCCCTTACGTATTTCAATAAAATACTATACAGGTACCCATTTTATTTGTTCCCGCCTGAAATTTTAGAAATAGGCAAAACAATACATTTCATAAGTCACTTGGTAAATATTAGTACTTTAAATCGAATAATCACAGTAGGTATAAGAGCAAAACAAAATTTTAAACACCAAGTCTCTTGTGAAATGTAACATTGATTCCTTATTTTTACCTCCTGCTACACTTGGTAAGGGAGGTATAGGGATCGTGCTAATAATCACATATCAAGATTTTAGTAAATGATCACGTTTTAAGGTCCATGGAATCCAATTTTAACATTTTCGCGATGATGTCTGTATGTGTGTACGTGTGTATGTATGTATGTATGTGTGTGTGTGTGTGTGTGTGTGTGTGTGTGTGTATGTTTGTGTATGGATTTTGTCTTCGCTGTAACTCAAATACTATCATTCAGAAAATTCTAAAACCTCGTATTTCTATCCTATTCTAATATGAAAAGAATCCATTAGATTTTGGTGTAAATCGGATAACCGGAAATGGCACTTTAGAAATATGTCAAATTTTATGTGTCAAATATTTCATACCTGAATATTAATGAATTTTAAAATATCTCAACCCTCGTTTTGATCAGTTTTGACATTTGTTCTTTTTTTCTTACTTCTGTTAATAATATTTTTTTCTTTATTTGATCCTTTGGTCTCTCACTTTTTTCTGACAGGTATTACAAAGTTGCCAAAATATTTTTGACAAAGGACTGTTTTAGCTTAAAACACGCTAATACAACCCACTGAATCTCACCCAATTTTTTTTTATTAGTCGCGAAGCCTAAGATAAACACAATTCCTTTGTTACACAGTTCATATTTCAAATGAATGTAACTGGCAGTAAATGTCACTGTCAAAAAACTAATCACTTCAAATTAATAATAGTGACATATTAAAAAGAAAATAGTAAATAAAGCAATAGTTTTCTGCAATGGAACAGTTTGCAGCGTTAGTAAATACGTAGGTATGTATTTAAATTAATAAAAATTAAATAGCAGGAGGTTTTGTGTTCGCTACATCAGATTTTTAAACTTTAAGGCGGGAACTTATAAAATGGGCACTCTGTACAAAAGCAAAACGATTATCACTTGTCAGCTGTCAATTATCAAATAAAATCGACAGAATTAAGTGCTATTTAATCTTGTTTTGATGTAATTTTTAATATCCAGAACTCGTACATTTTACAGATAAAAACATTTTTATTGTTCGCAATGTTTGATTTCACGAATTTAAATTATTTATTTAATGCGTGTAAAAAGGTCGTCTCTGATAAGCCATCTGCTATTTTCTTACGTGAAATGAAGTATACTTATAAAAAGCTGTCTTAAGAGACAGGTTCGCATATATGTTGCGTACAGTGCTTTAAAAGGTACGAAGTTATTATTGCTTGTTAATTATAAATATAGTTTTGTAGTTGTTGAAATACCTAGCTGTATAATTATTTTAATATCTCGAACGCTTACCGCTTTCTCGAGGTGGGGAAAATGAAGAACAGGTTTAATTTTCATAAAATCATGTTCAATATTTGGAAACTTCCATCATCAGCCAGAGATTTTTAAACACAAGTATGACATCAGAACATTCCAAGATAAACCACAACAGGCATGGTCATTAATAATACGTCGAAAACGAAAAGGAAACAAATGACAGGGCTGATTCCAGCCCCAAAGCCTCCCAATATTGAAATAATTTATAATTAAGTAAAAATGGATGCGAACAGTCCTTTCTCCAAACATGTTACTGCGGAAATCTCGCAAGCATCCGAAAAGAACCACGTACACAATTCAAAACACAAACATTACAAACTACAGTAAAATTTGTAAAGTTTATGTCTATGTTAATACATAAATTAAACGGAAAAATTTTCGTGCCGTGACTTAATATAATTTTAAAAATTGTCTGTCTCCGCATTGAAAGACTTCGAATTGCATTTGGGGACGGAGCTTCGAGTTTGAGGAGTGCGTACAAATGGTATAATGAATTCAAGTTGGAACGCGTTTCCCTGAGTGACAAATTCCGTAAGGGACGGCCGATTTCGACCGTTACCGGAAAAAATTTTGCTTTTGTTCAACAGATCATTGAAGACGATAATTGAATGACATATAAAGTTATTCGGAGTGCTTTAAGGATTGGATTAACTGAAATCTGCAATTTGCTAGAACTTATATTATGAATTAGGACCAATATTTATAATGTATTACCTTTTGCCTAAATTGTTATTACTTACAATTTAATAATAATTTTTATATCCAGATACTGGGCTGTCCGATGAGCAGTTCCTTATGCGCGATTTTGGCAGCATGTTATCTATAATATCACTAGCTTTATTTCAACTAAAACACTGTTTTAAAAAATGTCAAATTCAAATTTCATTATTTAATTTCACCCTTATGTTTAAAGAATATTTATTTGTATCATTAAATAATGAAAAGGTTCAGAAAATAAATGTTTTTGGCCGACGATAATGAAAATCACTTTTTTGCCCTCCTGAAGTGTAATGGGAACTTTACAATTGTATACACAGCAAGTGTAACCTAAATTTTACGCTTACTGTATTGTAACTTGTCTAACTATGCGGAAAAATAATCAGAATACACTGGATGTTTATGGACATTTAGAAAAGAAATCATCTTTACTATAATAAAGTTCATGTAAAAGAGTATTACCTACATAAGTTATTTCTTTACTTTAACATTTCCTATATTTAAAATTAATTTATATAAACCAAACTCACGGTAGCGACTTCTGTCATTATTGTAAAAATCCGCCGTTACCGACATAGTCACCGATCGATATACCTGTCAAATACGCGAGCATTGCTGAAATGTCAAATATCGACACCTACCTATTATTTATTACGAAGAAAACATGAGCAAATAAATATATTATCAGTCATAAACAACGTCTATTATTACAAATAAATTTTCGCTAGAAGAAGTACTCTAATGAAGGTAAGTAAAATCAAATTTGGAAATTGACTTAACCCCAGTATTATAACTAACCTTTTTTTTAAATATAGGAAATGTTAAAGTAAAAAAATAACTTAAGTAAGTAGTACTTTTTTACATGAACTTTATTATAGTAAAGATGATTTCTTTTCTAAATGCCCATAAACGTCCAGTGTATTTTGATTATTTTACCGCATAGTTAGACAAGTTACAACACAGTAAGCGTAAAATGTAGGTTACACTTGTTGTGTATACAATTGCAAATTTCCCATTACATTTCAGGAGGGCAAAAAGTAGGTTACTACGTATTACTATTACATTTTAAATGTAATTCTAATTCCAAAACGGAGAAATGAAAACAATTACAACAGTACTTGAAGGTATACAAAAATATATCAACTGGATGATAAAAAGTAATGTAAATGTATCCTGCGATTTATCCTGACCGTGTTTTCTTTGGCTTTTGAAATTATCTTCGTTGTACTTTTCGAGCATGTAGTGAACAAGTCTTGTTGAATGGATTTAGACGGAATTGCATGTGATTATATTAAAGAGTGTTCCTCTACTTGTATGGCAGTAGAATAGAGTGAGCTTCGAAGCTTTGCGGCCGGGGAGAGTGGTGTGTAAACAGCTCGTGCACGTCTCTCCTGCTCGTCCGGCCGTACGTGTCTGATTGCCTCGGATGCCCCGTCCGAGGCACAATAAATACCCATTGACGAATGTCCAACCCAATTAAATGACCGATTCTCTTTCTTGCACATTCATTCCTACATCTCTGATCTCTAATCAAATTCTACTTCGACCGTATACGTGATACTACATTACGGAAACGCCGATAATATAAATTCCCAATGGACGGTTCTTTTTATTAGGTATTTCTTAAACTGAGGAAATGTAACTGTGTTACAATTTCAAATTAACGATATTCTCACTAATGTTTTTGAAATCATTTATGCATAATTATTCGCATGAATTAATGTTAATTTAAATTTATTTAATGTATGAAAAATAAAACAAAATCGACAATTTTAATTTGCAGTTAATTCAAATACGCACGAATGCGCACCCGTATATTTTATGCAGACATGATAATTTATGCCTGTATTCTGTATACTTCTAAAAGCTCTGTAAGCACTGTAACCTTGCTCTAAATGTAAGACTGTAATAAAAATGCTATTCTGTACATTCTTAAATTCGCTGTAGTTGCTACAGTGGTGTACGAAATTTTGGTAACTTTACAGCGAAAAAAAAAAAAAGCTGTTGTGGCCAGCACAATACCTCTCGCCAAATTCCTATTGGGCTACATAAGTATTGTATTTAACATTTCTGGTACACACAAAAAAATCTTTATTTTTCAATTCATTCTATGAACAAGTTTCCTCCTACTCTTCTAAATGTTAGATATTCTTCAAATTCATTGACGAGATTGGCGGTATTTTTGAAAGGTATATAATGAAATATATATATATATATATATATATATATATATATATATATATATATATATATAGCAAGCGAGTGTATAGTTGTCACTGATATTGTACATATTTTGGCTTTTAAATAAATACCATTTCTTTTTATATCAATAACATATTATAATTACTATTACATCTCGACTTGCTCATGTACAAATTTTAGGTTTTCCGCGTTCAAGAACTGTATCAATTTTACATGCGGCAGCTATATCTATAATTCTAAATATATAATTAATGAGTAAATAAGAAATATGAAATGTACTTCCCAGAAAAGCCTTCAGTAATATCTCTGGATTTTTGACACTGACATTTATGTCAAATACAAACATTTTAATTTTTCAACTGGTTTCCATGGGCTATTTGATGGATACAATGGATTATTTTATATATTTATAACTCCCTACCTCTAAATCTTTAGAAGATATAATAAAAATATTCATTGTATTGGATAGTGAATTTCATATTCTTTAATAATTGTAATAACATAAATTTCCAAAGAAATAATATTAAGAATATTTTTTTAAGAAACTGCTACTTCCGGTTGTCTAATTGCTACCAAAACCTTTTCAGCTCTTCCTATTAATGTCAAATTAAGGAATATGTAGATAAATTGGTCTTTAATCTTATAGTTTTTGAGGAATCGTCCCTTCAACATCCACATATACACACACATCCACACATAGACGCACACATACCCACATACACACACACACACACACTAAAATGTCAAAATCGGTTCGTAGGCACCTTAAATCGTGCTTATTCACTAATATTTGGATATGTGAGTTTTAGCATGAATCCAATAGCTCTCTTAGTGAGAGGTAAAAATAATAATAATAATAATAATAATAATAATAATAATAATTGTATTTATTTCCAACAGACATAAGCCCAATTACAGGAAAACAATGACAAGCAATTACAAAAATATTATAAAAATATAACATTATAAGTACCAACGTAAATGAATTCAATACAAAAAATAATATGAATTATAGTATAAATAATGTTTTACAAATAGAATACAGGTATCATTCATTTGAAAAAGAATCTAACAATATTTTAAGAGAACAGAAAAATATGTCGGTGTTAGCGGAAATCAAATTATAATTATTGCACATTATGTGTATAGGTGATTTTGACAAAGCGTTTGTACGTGCACAGGGCAAATAGAAAATAAAATTGAATCTGGAGTTGATCCGAGGGGTGTAAAAGTTTAACTTAGAGAGGAGATATGAGCAATCAATTTTATTGTGAATAATTTTATAAAGAAAAGTAATAGATATACTTTGTCGTCTATTTTTAAGAGAAGTAAATCGAACAGTGTCTAGTAGTTCGACGTAATCAGTAATCACTACCTTGTGGAGGATAGTGATTCGTGGTTTTGTATATTAAGTACTTCACAAATCTTTTTTGAATTTTTTCGAGTGAGGAACTTTGATATTCAGATTGTGGAAACCAGGAAAGTATACAGTATTCCAGTTTAGCACGCACAAAAGAGAAATAAAGTGATGTAAGAGCAAGTACATTGGTGAATGTTTTACTATTCCTAATAATAAACCCTAAATTTCGCCTAAATATCGCCATAACTTCCAACAGTTTCATGTACGCGTGTTAATTCTGTTGTCAGTTTCATGTGTAGCCGTTGTACATAGGAAGAAATTCTAGTGAAAGTGGAACCTATTTGGGTAGTAGTTTGTGTAGTTAGGTAGGCCGCATGTATCCAATTAGAGAGGTTGAATTTTTAAAACGGTCGACACAAGACGTCAACAGCTAACGGAACCCTGGCCATACAACATTCAACAGGACATCCTGAGTCCTCATTCCTAATTCCCTTTGCTCTTGATCCTTTTTTATGTAATTGTCGAAATTACGCTGTGCATATTTGATGCCGGGAGAGAGTATCCGATCCGTAGAGAATTTTAAGAAAATAAAACTTGTCGTAATGACATTTAAGATTGAATATTAGAGGGATTTTTACTTTAAGAGGGGTTTACACGATTAAAGATTTATTTCAATTTTTACAACTTTACATTGTACAATTTGCATGTCAAATTATTTTATAATTTATAAACATGAGCCAGTTTCATATTTTTTTAAAAGTATTTTAATTGAAATTTTATGCAATAATTTTCACAGTAATAAAAAACTAATCATAATTTATTTTTATTTTCGGAAATAATTAAATAAAAAATCTGATGTGGCCAACACAAAACCTCCCGCTATTTAATTTTTATTAATTTAAATACATACTTACGTATTTACTAACGCTGCAAACTGTTCCATTGCATAAAACTATTGCTTTATCATTACCGATGTCTACATCTGTTGTAGATACTGGCACACCTAGAAATGGGTAATATGCCGTGATGATATATTTATTTGTTTATTTTATTTACTTACTATTTTCTTTTTAAAATGTTTATATTACTAATTTGAAGTGATTAGTTTTTTGACAGTGACATTTACTGTCAGTTACATTCATTTGAAATATGCACTGTGTAACAAAGAAATTTTGTTTATCTTAGGCTTCGGGATTTATAAAAAAAATGATTTTTAAATTTATCTGTAAAATATATAGAAAAAGTATTAATGTATTCCTGTAGAAAATTCAATAATCTAAATTTTAATAATGACATAAAATGGCATTTAATGGTATTTTTTGAAGAAAAACAATTATGAGCTTCAGGTAAAGTGCCATTTCCGGTTATCCGATATACACCAAAATCTAATGGCTTCTTTTCATATTAGAATAGGGTAAAAATACAAGGTTTCAGAATTTTCTGAATAATGGTATTTGAGTTAGAGCGAAGACAAAATCCCTATACATACACACACATTCACACACACATTCACACACACACACATACATACATACACACACATACACACATCATCGTGAAAATGATAAAATTGGATTCTAGGGACCTTAAAACGTGGTCATTTACTAAAATCTCGATATGTGATTTTTAGCACAATCCCTATACCTCCCTTACCAAGGGTAGCGGGAGGTAAAAAGTCATGAAAAACAACTTACCATTCCCGTGACGTCGGAGTACATACATAACGTCATTCATAGCCAATAGGAAAACAGTTTACGTTATTTATATTGAAAAAATAGGCGACAATTTGCACATGTTAAACTGTATGTACTTTGACGTCACATTCTATTTCGGATCACGTGACTTTTTAAAAATATTACACAAATTTCAATATTTAATTAAAATATCTAATGAAAATTTCGTGATATTTTCAAATTTGATGGTCTTTAAAGAACAATATCTTTTATAATTTAGTACTTAGTCAGATAAAAATCTTGCAACAGCCCTATTTTTTGATCATGTAAATCCACCTTTACGCAGTGTAATATATTTATTAAGAAAGCAAAGCCTCTACTTTTTAGTTATTCCTGGAACGGTGAAGTTAAATTGAAATAAATGCAGCTACATTTATACAGAGCTAGAAATTGTACGTCTCATAATAATTCTTTATTTTTTTCTATTCGTTATAAGCGGCATATGAAAAGTCCGTGAAATATTGTTTATGAGAATTGCATTGGAACTGATTATTTTTGTTATTTACCGCCGTCGTTTAACTGCACACCGAGTAATGGATATGAATGATAATAATTTGTTTAAATGCGAGTGGCGTATATATTGAAACTGGAGATTCATTTGTAGCTAGCCTTCAGCTGCAATATTTATGCAACTAGTTCTGCGGGAGAATAATGGGACGTAATATAATCATCCAACTTCTCAAATCATAATCATAAACACTTTATTATTATTTGAAATTAGAGTAACTTTAATCTAGAGTTGAGTCCAGCCGACATCAACAACTAATTTGAGTTGCGCGTAACTACCGCCCTAGCGTTCACGTAGTTTCAATCCAATTTCATACGTTTTGTACTGGGGCTCTTTGTGCATCGTAAATTCCATTCACTTTCAAATTTATCCTGTAATTTTCTCATTTATCCACGCAGTACATTAGAACATTCGGACATGCAGGTTCTTTGTACTTACACTACAGTACGTACTTGGGAAATCAATACAACCTAGAACGCTACAATTGCCGCAAAACACTTCGATCCGGCTTTTTGCTTGCTTGCGTCTTCTTTACATAACACTCAACACTTTTTCATCATTCATATTTCATATATAAATAAATAAATATATCATCACGGCATATTACCCATTACTGGGTGTGCCAGTATCTACAACACATGTAGACATTGGAAAATCGGATTCTGGGGACATCAAAACGTGCTTATTCACTAAAATCTCTATATCCGATTTTTAGCACGATCCCTATACCTCTCTTACCTAGGGTAGCGGGAGGTAAAAAATCCGGGAATTTGCCCGTAACTTTAAATTTCGGGAATTGACCCATCTCTACTCATAGCTGGTGTGGAGAGTGCACCACAGGGGTCACTTTTATGCCATTTAAATTGGAAATATTTGGCGTCTGTCGGGAGCGAACCTGGTTCCCCAGGATCGCGACCAGACACTCAGGTACGCGGCTACGGGACCCCACATATATTTCATATATGTGGCGTGTTTTCCCTAACTAGTAGGCCGTGATTTTTTTATATAAATTTGTACCTTCCGTCACCTTTAGGTAAGGAAGGTATTGTCTTTGGTCAAAATTTAGGTAATGATTTTTTAAGGAATTAGCACGTTTTATGGACCCTAGAATACAATTTTATTAGTCTTACGATGATGTCTGTATGTGCCTCTCTCTCTCTCTCTGTGTGTGTGTGTATGTGTGTGTGTATGTATGTGTGCTAAAAATAACATATAGATATTTTAATGAATTAGCACGTTTTGATGTGCCCAGAATCCGATTTTAACATTTTTACAATGATGTCTGTAGGTATGTATGTGTGTGTGTGTGTGTGTGTGTGTGTGTGTGTGTGTGAATCGTGTGGACACGATTACTCAAATACTATCAATCGGAAAATTTTGAAATTTGGTATACCCATTCTATACTAATGTGGGAAGAGCTCATTAGTTTTTAGTGGATATCGGATAACAGGGAGCATCATTTATACAAGCTTTTAACAGTTTTTCTTGTAAAAAATTCATTAAATATAATTTTTAAGCAACTTTTACTGATAAAAACTGGATCTAATGGTACAATCTTCAATTCTACGATAATAACATTTAGTAAATAACTTGAAATAACTTTAAATATTAAATTATAAAATAATTTATTTTTGTATATCATCTTGCCTATGCGTCAAACAAAAACATAATATTTTAATAACAATTTTGGCATATTTAAACAAATGTCACTGTCAGGAAGCAATTCTGGTTCTTGAATATTTAATAATATAAATGTTGTAATTGCGACTTAAAAGTAAATGATTTTTCCTAACTATACTTGCTACGAGCTAAAAATTGCATATTACCCCCATAAATTTTTATTTTAATGCTGATTGATAAAAAATGCAAGCTTTCGTCATGTAACATCAAAGTTATTTAATTTCTAGAACCGTTTTACATCATTTTGATGTGAATATAATAAAAATCTCATAACTTCGTAATCCGCATACGTTATTCCTGTGTCGAGCTTTTAATATTGCATTTCATAATTTTAAATGCAAATAAAAATACACGTAACACGTAACCAGATTTGAAACATTAAATACAAAACAGATGAAATCCCTTGCGCAGGTAACTAGATAACATCTGCGCTGAAAGTTGAGCGGCGGTTTTGTCACGAAACAAACAGTTGAGCTTTGGTTTACGTGCACGGCCGACTGTGTTCTTGTTAATTGCACTCTGAACACTCGGCTTTCTTCAAGATAAATACATACAACGTAACACTCACATGCCCCGAGCAATTTTAATTATACAAATATCAGAACATATCAATTTCACATAAAACATATTTTTTTCTGAAGCTTTTACAAAACAAAGAAATATAATTAAATTAAAATAAACAAATTAATTTTAATAAGATGGGCCTTGTGTGCGCGCAGTGCTGAAACAAGGCATATGTTGATGTAAATAACGAAGGTTGTTTTTCGTTGTTTTGCTTGCTTTTGCTTGTTAAGTAAATGTTAGAATATGCATTAAGTTTATCTCCAAGTGAATATGCATACACACACGACTTACGTAATGGATGTGTCTTTGAACATGCCGAGTGCACAGAATTTTTACCTACTTTGTGCTAAAATGTGTTCAGAAAAAATCCTAACTCGCAGTAAGCTATGAACAGAGAAACGTACGTCTGATCATTATTCAATTCAAAAGATAAGTTGACAAAATAGAAATTTAATTTTATGTAGAAAAGATAAAGAAGGATACAGTATATCGCCATTCGCAATGTTCTAATTTATTTCCACTTTTACCTCCCGCTACCCTTGGTAAGGGAGGTATAGGGATCGTGCTAAAAATCTCATATCGAGATTTTAGTAAATGACCACGTTTTAAGGTCCCTAGAATAGAATCCATTTTTAACATTTTCACGATGATGTCTGTATGTGTATATGTGTGTATGTATGTGTATGGATTTTGTCTTCGCCCTAACTCAAATACTGTCAAATTATTAAAATATCTTTCAGAACTCAAATTATTAATTGGAATACAGAACTTAAACTAAAAAAATCTGATGTGGCCAACACCAAACCTCCCGCTATTGAATTTTTAAAATTTAAATACATACTTACGTATTTACTAACGCTGCAAACTGTTCCATTGCAGAAAACTATCGCTTTATTTACTATTTTCTTTTTAAAATGTCAATATTATTAATTTGAAGTGATTAGTTTTTTGACAGTGACATTTACTGTCAGTTACATTCTTTGAAATATGAACTGTGTAACAAAGGAATTATTGTGTTTATCTTAGGCTTCGCGACTAATAAAAAAAATTATTTTTAAATTTATCTGTAAAATATATAGAAAAAGTATTAATGTATTCCTGTAGAAAATTCAATAATCTTTAACTTTCATAAGACATAAAATGCGAAAAAAATGGCATTTAATGGTATTTTTTGAAGAAAAACCATTATGAGCTTCAGGTAAAGTGCCATTTCCGATTATCCGAATTAAACCAAAATCTAATAGCTTCTTTTCATATTAGAATGGGATGGAAATACAAGGTTTCAGAATTTTCTGAATGATAGTATTTGAGTTAGAGTGAAGACAAAATTCCTACACATACACACACATACACACATACACACATACACACATACACACATACACACATACAGACATCATCGTGAAAATGTTAAAATTGGATTCTAGGGACCTTAAATCGTGGTCATTTACTAAAATCTCGATATGTGATTTTTAGCACGATCCCTATACCTCCCTTACCAAGGGTAGCGGGAGGTAAAAAAGGTAGTATTATTCAAATACTATCATTCAGATAATTCTGAAACCTTGTATTTCTCCTATTCTAATATAAAAAGAAGCCATTAGATTTTGCTGTAAATTGGATAACCGGAAATGGCACTTTACCTGAAGCTCATAGTGGTTTTTCTTTAAAAAATACCATTAAATGCCATTTTTCGCATTTTTGTCTTTAAGAAAATTAAAGATTATTGAATTTTCTACAGGAATACATTAACATTTTTTCTATATATTTTATAGATAAATTTAAAAATATTTTTTTTTTATTAGTCGCGAAGCCTAAGATAAAAACTATTCCTTTGTTACACAGTTCATTTAAAGAAAGCTTTGGCTTCCTAAGTATATATATTTAAAAAATAACAAAATGTTTCAAATGTATCCTACAAATAAAAGTATAAATAAATCCAATTTTAAATGGCACAAAAGTAACCCGTGTGGTGCACTCTACACATCAGCATGAGTGCCCGTGAGGTGACGCCTGGTAAGCGCCCACACAGTAAAATATATCATCATTACCGATGTCTACATGTGTTGTAGATTCTGGCACACCCAGAAATGGGTAATATGCCGTGATGATATATCAAATAACCATACCATAGTAACAAGTATATTATGAGTTTGTGTTGGGTACATACTTTTAAATTAAGACCTTGCGTTTCTTTGTTCATAGCCTACTCCGAATTAGGTTTTTTTAAAACACTATAAAATTAAACGTGACCCGTCATGCCGGCATGTCGATGCCGGTTCCAAGTCAAACCAAAGCTCAAAAGACGAAAAGAAAAAAGTGTTAGAGTTTTTGTTGAATACATTGTGGCCAATTTAAATAGAAATTGAGAGGTTCGTAAACTCGATTTGGTGAAATTTTAAAGTTCACTTAACTAAAGCAAAGCGTGCATAAGAAAACACAATTTCACTGAATTACAAAGAACGGGAGTTTGAGGCAAGTTTTACTTTTAATGAAAGAATTATTCGGTTTACTTTGAAATCACCAGTAGAGCGGTCTTTTTACTGCCGTCATCATTAGCCTAGAAAGAGTAAATTGTATATACTGTACCAGCACGAGCACGAGCACAAGCGCATGCCTGCATTGTTCGTTTAGATATAAGAACAAGTGTAATATATTTACTATACTGTAATATGTTCCAAGCTAATCCTACAGATTTATTATGTAAGCTTACAAGCGACTTTTCTATTCAGTTCCGAAATGAAACTTTTCATTGCGTTAATAGAGACATTCCATATAAAATTTCCATAAAAATAGCATTATGTTCACGAGACTGTGAGTCTGAATACGTTCGTATTCGCTTGTACCGAATCACACCTCCCTGCTTATAATATTTTCATGCGTTCATATTTTATGAAAACATTTCCATTCTCGTTGCGAATAAAAGTTTTTTGAATGCGAGTGTTATTAAAGAACAGGCAGCAGGCAGCAGGAGGAAAGGAATCGAGTGCATGTCAGAGTATACACGAATAGCATTCATTGCAACGCTGACGCTGTGCTGCAGCTGACGGTCGCCTGCTTTTCACTTGTCGCCAGACAAATATGCTCCCGAGGAATTAATAATTCATCTAATCCTCCCATCTACAAATCCATTTACTTCTGTTTCGCTGATGAGGTTATGTCGTTAACGTGTTTTTCTTTCTTCTCTGCTGTCTGCCATGCTAACATACACAGGCTCGGCTCAACCCGGAAGCAAAGGATATGCGCATCAGGGCACCGGGCGGCGCCGCAGAGACGTAGCTAGAAATTTTGGGCCTTTGCAAAACTTAATATAATATAATATTTATAAATTAACAACCATATTTTCTTTTTCACGATTCTTAACCAAAGAAATTAAATTTTAAATTTTATAAATATTCTTTATAGTGTGGCCGGTTGCACCAACGTAACTTATACCCCGATTATGGTCTTCTCTTTAAGAATTATAGAATTTAAGCTTAAAGAGTAGCCTTAAAGAGATTTTTAAATAATTTAACGAATTCTGATTACGGTCATTTAAATTTAATTTCTTAAATTCGAAATGTCATTTTATAGAGCAGCTAACTTCATTTATAGCTGTCATAGTGACATACAGAAAATAAAACATATTTATCACATCGAAATATGGAAAATTTTCACCGTAGTTCATTGAAAATAAAACGTATTCACGTTAATATAGTAGTTAATAAATAATAAAAAACGTGTAAGGCATGTTAATACCATACTGAACAATA
Source organism: Ophonus ardosiacus (assembly GCA_943142095.1). Lineage (NCBI taxonomy): Eukaryota > Metazoa > Arthropoda > Insecta > Coleoptera > Carabidae > Ophonus > Ophonus ardosiacus. The sequence goes on from OW964824.1 coordinate 60,242,312, forward strand.
TGAAGTGTTATAAGAGTTATGGAAAGTGATACTGGGTGGTAGCATGAAGCATGACAAGAACAATGATTAAAGGTGATTAGCTAGGAAATGACTAACAGTGTTTTAGCGCTATAAATCTTTATGGATTATTTTAGAAAAAAATACTTCAAATAGCAGGTATAGAAAAATTAATTATCCGTAACTTTTATTTGAAGTATTTTTCTTTAAAATAATCCATAAACGATTGACAGCGCTAAAACACTGCTAGTCATCTCCTAATCACCATTCGTGCTACCACACTCTGTGTTTAGAACGGGAATAATAAACTCAATATTATCTCCCGATTACATTGAAAAGAAATGGAAAGAATTAGCTATGAAATTAAATTATAATTTTGTTTAAACGAAAGTCTTTAATAAATTTATTTTCGAGAAATTCGATAGGATTCGTAGTATCCCTTAAGATTCTTCTTTCAATTCTCATTTCATTCCTACATAAGAAAAAAATTTAATCCAACTTTCATCATCTTCATTTAAAAATAAAACCACAAAAATTGTCCATATTTCGCTTGGTTTTGATTAAAAAAAAATTAAAATGAATTTTATAGCGAGGTTTTTCTCACTGTAAAATTTATAGAAATATTTAGTAACTAAATATTTAAAGCAATGACCATAATTGTTTTCAAACTTTAACTCTTAAATTCTAAAGAGTTAAATCGTAAATATTTAAAGTTATGTCCATAATTGTTTTCAACTTTAATTCTTAAATTTTAAAGTGTTAAAGCGCTATAGTGCTATAATGCATGACCATAATCGAGGCATTAGATATTAAACTTTGCTTAAATTGACAAAATTACATCGAAATTAAATGCCAAATGAATTATAATGTATTGCTGTCAAAATTTTGATTTGCATTTTTTTTGTTTAAACCGGGCTTAAAATTTAAGCCTTGTTGGTGCAAATGGGCATTATTATTATTATCGGGAAGTGGTTCATTCTTGCCTTTGTACTGCGACCTTTCTGGTCTATTGTACCCTCCGTGTTTTCCTCCTATTCTAGGAGCCCTGTATGTTTTGTGAACTCCAAGATTTTCTTTAGACTGATGTCCTTTAGTGTCTCAGTGTGCAATTTCTTTGCTCCTAAAAGACTATGTCTGCTTGCCATAAATGCTTCGCAGTGACATATTAAAGTGTTCAGGAGTTTCATCCTCTTCTCCACATCCTCTGCATGTTGGTTCTTGTTTGAGGCCCAACCTATGCAAATGTTTATTTAATTGAGTGTCCTGTTACCAGTCCTGTTATTAGTCTAACATCTTGCTTGGTCATTACAAGTTGTCTGTTCTTTTCTTCGATGGCTCATTCAGGAAGAGCTTGGAATGTCTTTGGCCTGATATGGCTGTCGAACGCCGTTTCTGCCATTTCCAAAGCAAAGTATTAAGTTCTTGCTTAACTGTTTGCGCAGTTATTCCGCAGACAGGTTCTGATCCTATAAAAGGTATATTTGTCCTATCTTTTGCAAGATGGTCGGCTGCCCGATTTCCTTCAATTTCTGAATGTCCGGGTACCCATATTAATCTTAATTTATTCCTCGCTCCTACGGCATTCAATCTGTGGATGCAGTCCAGAATCAGTCCTGAGCCTACCTCACACGAGTTTAGTGCCTTAAGTGCGGCTTGGCTGTCTGTTACTATGGAGATTCTTGTATTGTGGTAGTTTTTCTCCAATAGTAATTGCACGCTGGTTAATATTGCGTGTACTTCTGCTTGGAATACTGTTGCATTTGTTCCAAGTCCAACCGATTGGTTGTGTCTTAGTCCCTTTGCCCCATGTATTCCAGCTCCGGTTCCATTGGTTGTTTTGGAGCCGTCTGTATAGATGACTATGTCATCTTTTTCCACTGGACTTTGAGAGTGTTCCCATGCATCCCTTTCAGGAATTATTATCCTGTAAGTTTTGTCAATGGTGTACATTTTATTGATTCTATCAGGCACCATTTGTAAAATGGAGTGCTTGTTCATCTCTGTGTAAATTTCAGAGTGTCCATTTCCGCATTTATCCTCTTTTGAGAAAACTTTTATCCTATATGCTCCGCTTATTGCCCTTATTGCCCTACACTAAGTGTAGTGGGGGCAAGCTTAACAGACTTTCCATTGCCGATGTTGGTGTGGTTGACATAGCTCCTGTAATCCCTAAGCAGGCTAACAAATGGGCATAAGGAGCACCAAAAATTTAAGCGTCAACGGTGCAACCGGGCTTAGTTAAATAATTGAGTTTTATTTAATGTTTTTAAGCGATTCAAGACTATTTTAACAATAAACAAAAATTATTAACAACAAAACTACATAGAAACAATCTTAATAAACAAAGCTAACTAAAAAGAAGACAAAAATTGTGTTAATTGGTCTACACAGGCAACAGAACAAACATAAAACTAAAACATTGTTTGGATTAAGAGCTGCAAATGGTCCAATAACTTCATTATGGATATTTTTAACAATTCTAGTGTCATTAACAAGTAGCAAAACATCATTTTCAACATTATTTCTCAAGAGAGATTAGTTTGGCTATTAATAATAGCTGCTGAAATGATGTTTTTACTGTACACCATTTCTCCACTTATCCAATTCTACAGTATGATGAATCCCTTCATTAATCAAAGTTTTTAATTATTTATTTATATTATAATTTCTCCTACAAACATCATTTGTTATATATAAGGAAATTCTAGTGATTTAAACAGTGGCATCCCAGGCGGTATATAGTAATGTTGAAGAAGATATCAAGTTAATTAACTTTCTTATTCTAGATTTCACAAACATCTGTCGTGATGTTTAAATCGCAGTTGAAACGCTGCGAACAATCTTATCCAGTCTAACTACTTAAAATGATAAGTGAACAAAATGATGGAGTAATGAACGCGGTCGTAGAATCAAAAACCAATTTCACTCACGTGTTAATTGAGTTGGTGAGTTAGTGACGACGCGGTTATCGCTCAATTGTGCCAATTTTACACTACAATCTAGTTGCAAGTTCCTCCTTGTTGCACAATGCGCAAACTTTCATAATACGCGCATCCAACAAGCAAGCAAAGTAAAGCAACCAACTATCTCATCTCATCTCCGCTAAGCTAAAAGTAAAAACTCATATCGGAAATCGATGGGCGCGTTGATTAATTGCGAAAAATAATTATTCATGAAGTTCTTTCCTCGTGAGAGATTTTATTCATTACTGCCGCATTAAAAACTTTTCAGATGCAAGCTGCTTTCAAAATATGATACTTTGTTTTTGCCGCTTATATAACGAGTTAAAGGCGACAACTCTATATCGGAATAACACAGATCCTTAATTCTAAAACTATTCTCCACAAACTTTTCTGCAAAATGCTCTAGTTTCCAGCTCGAATTTCGCGCTCCAATTTACAAAATACCACTCTAATTGTCATTCCTTCGTACTTTCTTCTTATTGTCTAATCATATATTGTTCCCGTGGCCGCGTGCCAGAGTGTCTGGTCGCGAACCTGGGGAACCGGGTTCGATCCCGACCGACGCTAAATATTTCAAATTTTAAATGGCACAAAAGTGACGCCTGTGGTGCAATAACAAACAATATTTGGGTAAAGTTCTGTAATATTTTGTTTTAAAACGACGGTTCGACAGCAAAGTGCAATACAATACTTATATAGCCTAATATGGAAATGGCGAGAGGTCTTGTGCTGGCCACAACAGATTTTTTTTTGTTTAAATGTATAAAAACTACCAGCCCGATTCACTAAAAGGTTTAAGCTCATTTTTGGATTAGCGAATTCTACTCTAAGTTTGACAGTTTATATCTTAAAATATAGTCTAATCTATTCTTAGTATCTTTATTAATAATATCATGAAAATTAAATTTTAAATACCGGAATAGAATAGAATTCACTAATCCAAAAATGAGGATTAGCTTAAACTTTTTTGTGAATCGGGCTGTAAATGATTTAAGGTAAGATGCTAGCTACAATTTGTAAATAGGTGATGCCATGGAAACCCATATTGTGGTATCACTCCCACAGGGTTCTTGAAGATCAGGACTTCTGTAGTGGTAGCACGCACTTTAGAATTATATCATAGAAAGCAGGCGAATGCGATTTTACTTTTACGAATCTTGGGAGCATGCACTTTAGAATTCTATATTCACTTTTGATTTCGGGAATTATCGGATTTTATGCTATTAAAATAAAAAATATGACATTTGTATATAATAAATGTATAAATTATATAAAAATAGGCTTTGAATGGAATTTTGGCAAAATAATGACATTACTTTGACACTTTCGCCTTGAGTCGTACGCTTGCAGGCGAATATGCATGCTACCAAATTTTCGCTTCGTGGCGAAAAGCGAAAACAAATGCCTCATTTGATAGAATTCTAAAGTGCGTGCTACCACTACTGGCGTGGATAACAGTAATCCTGCTCTCCAAACTAAAACATTTGGGAAATTAATATTCTGAAATAGAAACAAATACCTATAAGTAGGTAAGAATATTGAGGAGCATTGGAAAATGTTTCAGAATAACTGGTTTGGAGCGATACATATAGGTTTTAAATTTACACGTGAAATAATAAAAGTGTTGTGCGCTGTGGTTTGGTCGAATGTAGCATGTGTGCATGTATATGTGGCTCCTACTGGGAAAACAAATGACATAAATTTGGTAACACCGTGGTAATTGTTTTGAGGTCAATAATATAAAATCAATAAATTTATTGCTTCTACTACATTAAATATATTGATGCAGATAACAAACAAAGTCACATTATCCGAGCATTTTATTATATTTATTCACCAAAAACTGTTTACTTTATCGAACTATTATTGCACCTTTTGGTGGCAGCGTCGGTTTTACGATATCCGCTGAACAAATCAAAGTTGCTGTGTTTGTGTTATTATCAATCGGTACGGTGCAAACACAATTCATTTGTATCTGTCCACACGTCGGCACTTAATCAGCATAACTGCGTACGGATGTCCACGCGGCACAAGTGATAACAATAGATTCCGGGAACATCGATCATTATTTTTCAGATAGCTCGCTTTATCTACCTCTGTTTGGCGTTGCACACTCATCATACAAAGACACCACAACAGAGATACAAGTAACGATACTGCCATATGTGACACAATACGAGGGATTTCAATGGTACTTATCCTGGAATAATCAAACCTATAATTCATATGAAAATCCATAATTACTATAGTTCAAAGAAAGGCAAAGCGTCATGTAGTGGTAGTAAGTAGTACTAATTTCAAAATAAGTCATTTTTCGGAGAGTAAGATCATCCTACATTTTCTGATTTATTTTTTTCCTGAAAGACTACTAGTTACGGTATAAATGTAAATAATGTTTTTACGCTACTTTTTTGCAATAAAATTAAGCACAAGTTTTGCGACTATTTTTCCAAATATTAGTTTATTCGGGTTTATTTTAATTGCTTATGACAAACACCTTACTTGATCGTTATGAAATTGGTAAATAAATAGAAAAACTTACTTAGCACCTAGCGTAAAAATATCATTTTTGCCCTCCTGAAGTGTAATGGGAACTTTACAATTGTATACACAGCAAGTGTAAGCTACAAATAAATACAAATAAAATAATCAAAATACACTGGACGTTTATGGGCATTTATAAAAGAAATCATCTTTACTATAATAAAGTTCATGTAAAAAAGTACTACCTACATAAGTTATTTTTTTACTTTAACATTTCCTATATTTAAAATTAATTTATATAAACCAAAATCACGGCAGCGACATCTGTCATTATTGTAAAAATCTGCCAATCTGTCACCAATCGATATACCTGTCAAATACGCGAGGCGAACATTACTGAAATGTCAAATATCGACACCTACCTATTATTTATTACGAAGAAAACATGAGCAAATAAATATATTATCAGAAGTAATATCACAAGACCTCCTGATTTTATCGATAAATTTTTATTTTGTACGAATTTTTTTTGCTTAGCAACAAATACGAAAGCAAACTGCATGGTAAATCCCGACTCCGAAGGAGAAGGGGTTTTACCTAATGTCAGTTTGCTTGAGTGATTTTGCTTAAAAGCAAAAAAAATGAGTGCTTAAAAATAAAAGTTTATCTGAGAAAATCTGAGCGGTCGTATGGTATTTGGTGAGATAAATTCCAAAGACAACGCAAAATGAAACTTGACACATTAATTGTCACACTGACAGTTATAAACAATAACAACTGTTTATTTACTTGGTAGCGGAAAATTATCGGGATAACGGGGTTTTATCAGGGTAACGTGGTTTTATCAGTATAATACTGTTCCCATTGGCTGAATTTTCAAGTGTTTTGCATCATGATTGGTTAAAAACTAGTCGTTGGAATTTATCAGTCATAAACAACGCCTATTATTACAAATTCATTTTCGCTAGAAGAAGTACTCTAATGAAGGTAAGTAAAATCAAATTTGGAAATTGACTTAACCCCAGTATTTTAAACTAACCCCTTTCAGAAGTACAACCTATCTCATTAAAAAAAGTGATTTTAATTATCGTCGGCCAAAAAATTTGATACAATTCTCGTGCGTGAAGTATTTTACAGCACTCCAGCTAATAAAGCATTCGCCTTAAGGGCTCGTGCCTCAAACAAAGCGCTGTAAAATACAACTTACACGCACTCGAATATAAATAACTATTACTTTTTTTACAAAACTAAAATTTAGGTTCAAACGTACGGACAGCTGACAAATGAATAATGTATACATATAGCCAGAAAATAATGACATAGTAACCTAGCAACCTTGTCAACTAATACGATATGAAATATATCGTAACACTAATGTCATAAGTTCAACTTTCAGTGTTAGGATATTACGTTGATATGTCATACTTATCACAATGGTCGTCTAAAAAATAAATATTCGAATTTACCCCTCCTAGTTTATAAACAGTGTATAGAATTATTGCTCTTATGTTCGGAACATATATTCAGTCCTTTTAGTGAAATAAATGGGATTTTCTTCCTACCTGAAATCTATTATATTTTATTTATTCCTGTGTCATTATTATCATCAGAAAAAGATATCGAAGAAACTTTGTTTTAGGCTCGTGAATAAGATGAGGTTATGCAGTTTCTGAATGTGTTTGCCTGGTTGATATATTAGCATATTTACAAATAATACTAAAGGTATCAGACATATTTGAATCTTGGAGCTTTTCACATATGCAATACTAACGTACAACAGGTATGGAGTAGGTATGTATATCGAAAATAGAGTCTCGGTATGCATCAGCATTCGCGACGGCGTTGAATGTACGATTTGCTTCCATACTTGGCTTCCATCAAAGTGTCTGGCGCACTCGGAGTAATTCAAATTACGCGACACCTCGAGCGACGGCCATATCTAATTTAAAGTTTTCCTCCCAAACTTTCATACGTCTTATTTCGCGTTTTAAAACGGTGTACGTCGCACGCCCATCGCAGTCGGATTTACAAATATTAGTTCAATTTTCAAACACGTTAAAATTACTTTTATATCTGTCAACAAACTTGCATCTTCTCAGGCCGGAAAGTTTGGAACTTGGGAGCTTGGGATATGATTACATTTCTAACTGACACTCGCTAAATTGATTGCGATAAACTGTTTTATTTATACGAGCAGACACAGCGGAAGAGAATATTTTGTAGTTTTTGTAACAATGGGAAATCACGGAAAAGTAAAAAAGTAGTCATCTATCATGAGAAAACACGGAGTTCCTGAATAACTTGACGTTTATAAGTAGCAGATGATATATATACAGGGTGTTAATACTAAGTCGTTATACCCGAAAATGGTAGTTAGAACTCATTAAAACAAACAACTTTTCTTAGTTTTTAATTTGGTTCCCCGGTTCGTAGTTATTGGACTTTTTTTGTTTTTCGAAAAAACGTCATATCTCCCTTATTTTAAAGGCTACTGGAAAATTTTTTTCTTCCAAATTTACGTTTTGGCTCTCTAAAACATTTGACATTTACAATTATTTTTTATTTTTTCTAATGACAAAATGGCGATCGATCAAAAATTTCAAATCATGATTTCTTGATAACCACTCCATCGATATTGGAAAGTAAAACATTTATAAAATCCTTAAACTATCTACTACAATATTTGTCCTAAACATTTTTTTCAACCTATCCAAAAAAGGCTTTATTCATTTACACACTTACATAAGTGCAGTGTGTTCAGACAAAAATCTAATTAGAAGTAGGCTATGAACAAAAAAATGTATATCAATTTGACAGTATTTAATTAAATATCAATCTGACATGAGGTATTGTCAAAAATGTTATCTAAAGAAATATTCTTGAATCCATATTTTAGATAAAGAAATAAATTAGGAAACAGTGAATGGAATAATGTGCAGCCTCCTTTATTATCTTTTCTCCTTAAAATTATATTTCACGAACCATTGTGATAACTAGACTTTTGAATTGAATAATAATCAGACATGCGTTTCTGTTTTCATAGCATACTCCGAATTAGATTTCTTCTTAACACACTACACACTTAGTAAGTCAAGTAAATATGAATAAAAGCTTTTTTTGGATAGATTGAAAAAAATGTTTAGGACAAATATTGCAGTAGATAGTTTAAAGATTTTATAAATATTTTATTTTCGAAAATCGATTGAGTGGTTATCAAAAAATCATGTTATGAAATATTTGATCGATCGCCATTTTGTCATTAGAAAAAATAAAAAATAATTGTAAATGTCAAATGTTTTAGAGAGCCTAGACGTAAATTTGGAAGAAAAATTTTTTCCAGTAGCCTTTAAAATAAGGGAGATATGACGTTTTTTCGAAAAACAAAAGAAGTCCAATAACTACGAACCGGGGAACCAAATTAAAAATTGGAACTAAGAAAAGTTGTTTGTTTTAATGAGTTCTAACTACCATTTTCGGGTGTAACGACTTAGTATTAACACCCTGTATATATATATACAGGGTGTCTCTTAAATAGGAGGACATGGCTTAACCACAGATTCCTGAGGCTAAAATAAGACGATTTAACCAAACTTGCTTCTACCGGAAAGTGTACCATTTAGCCAGAATTCTGCTTCAAAGTTTTTCGAAAAAAAATTAATTTTGTTTATAATAATCGGACGCTTTATTCGATTTGGATGAAATTTGGTATGACAGTTTATATGGTTATAAGTCATCTTTTAAGGTGATACTTGTTATTATTAGTGAACCACTAGTGTATGAAACTTAGGTGTCCCAACATTAATTAGACCGTAACTTTTTAATGTCAATGCCAAAAACGTGAAATTATTTTTCTACAGAAAGATACATTCAATAGTAAACTTTTCTCTCTCTGTTTAATTTGTGATATCTGTTACGGTTCAGACAGAAAAAAATAAAACTTGAGTGACTGCATCGTGAATTTTTTTTAAATAAATTTAATCTAGCAGTCTATCCAAATGTCAAACAAGTAATTTTTAATGACAGTAACGAGTTGTCAATCTTCACAACTTGTTTAGGAGTAAGCTGAGATATGTAATCGTCTTATTTATAATAATGGTAGTAAAATATTATTAGGATGTTACTAATTTTAGAATATTGCAAAGAAAATTTTTGACAACCCGTAAAACAATTGTTACTGTCATTAAAAATTACTTGTTTGACATTTGGATAGACTGCTAGATTAAATTTATTTAAAAAATTTAGCAGTGCAGACACCCAGATTTTATTTTTTTCTGTATGAACCGTAACAGATATCACAAATTACACACAGAGAGAAAAGTTTACTATTGAATGAATCTTTCTGTAGAAAAATAATTTCACGTTTTCGGCATTGCCATTAAAAAGTTACGGTCTAATTAATGTTGGGACACCTAAGTTTCATACACTAGTGGTTCACTAATAATAACAAGTATCACCTTAAAAGATGACTTATAACCATATAAACTGTCATACCAAATTTCATCCAAATCGAATAAAGCGTGCGATTATTATAAGCAAAATTAATTTTTTTTCGAAAAACTTTGAAGCAGAATTCTGGCTAAATGGTACACTTTCCAGTAGAAGCAAGTTTGGTTAAATCGTCTTATTTTAGCCTCAGAAATCTGTGGTTAAGCCATGTCCCCCTATTTAAGAGACAGCCTGTATATATATATATTCGTATGAAATAATACAGTACAATATAAAATTCAGATGATGATTATGATTTACCTGCCTGAGATCCGAAACTAGGGGATAAAAACCATGTTAGGATTTAGCGAGGGTGTGTAATTACAGGAGCTGTAACAAATGGTTGCTTGTCAGGCATATTGCGGATATATTAATTTTGTGCATAATCATGGCATGGCATCAATCAATATCATGCATCAAGAATTTGGTGTTAATTATTTCGACGCTCTGTTCGATTAACGTTCAACATAATTAATCATGGCATAATATTTACATTTTAACAGCTTTATAATTAACTCATTTCACGTCAGTGCTCAAATCAAAGGCAATCCTGGCTATTGCTATTTGCTCTAGTGGAGAAAATTCCATCTAGAGACAATGCATATATCAACTGGACACTTGAGTTAATAATCCAATATGGTCCGCACTAAAAGCATAGTTGGTTGAATAGTAGGAATTTACATTTCAACTTGATGGGTGGCTAAGGGAATTCAAAAGGGATTCGGGGCCATTAACAAATTAACCTTTACAATGACAACTTCCATTTAATATGTATGACTCTACACGGTACATTACATGCGCCCAAGAATACGTGCGCACTATTCTTTTCACCTCCATGCTTCAGATTATAATGCGAGATATTTTAAAGGATTTATGCGATCGCATCGAGCGATACCTTTTTGTTGAAGAATTATTGTTAGAATTACAAGCAGTTTAAAATTGTTTTTCCACCTTAATAAGTTTTTATATCGACTGCAACACGGAACAATTTTTACTGTATTAAGTAATAATAACGGTGTCAACTAAAAATCCACACAAAATAAAATATATCCACGCAGCCCATGAAATAAATGTTTTTGTTTTGTGATAGATGTTTATCTGCACTTGGAAATTGATCAGTTGAGGTCATTGAAATACGTAATTCTTTTAGAATAATTGCAAAAAACTGGCGAATTTTATAAAAAAAAATCTGTTGTAGCCAGCACAAAACCTTCCGTCAATTCGATGTATTTTGTACATATCCTATACCAATAGTTCCTTGAAAAAGATTCTGTATATTCTATAAAATTGTAACACGAACACACTATTTTTTACAAATTCTATACCGAAAGTTCCTTTGCCTATTTTATTAGGGGTCGCTGTTTCTTACTCTTCTCTTTTACTCATTCCTGTCCAACGCATCTTCTTCACACAAATCTTCTGCTACACACTCCTTCAATTTTCTCTTTGGCCTTTCTCGTACTTCCGGAATTGAAAATTCCAATCTTGAGGCGAGGCTGCAACTGCAAGTCACTTGCGAGAGACACTCTATCACATTCACATATAACTTTCTGACCCTATACTTTCAACTTAGGTTTTGCCGCGGATTTTGCATTTGACACTGACATCTGTCAGTTAATTTTTTTTTAATATATCTGCTGTTTCCATAATTTTAGCAAAGCTGACTAATTTTTGAAAGTTAATCTCTCTTAATGTCTCTATAACTCTATATCTATTGAATATGAAGGAAAATGTATAATCAAACCGTATAGAGAATAAGATATTCTTTCATATTGATAATGACAAAATGTCGAAAAATGATATTTAACTGCGTTTTTTCAAGAAAAACTGTTAAAAACTTCAAATAAGCGTACTTTCGGTGGATCAATTATAACTAAAATCTAATCAGCTCTTCATATGGATGTACAGAAGAGGAATACGAAAGAATTATAATTTTTAGAATTGTAGTATTGGAGTTACCGTCGGAGAAAAAATTGTCACACACACACTCACACACACACACACACACACACACACACACACACACATACATACATACAGACATCATTTTAAAAATAGTAAATTCGTATTCTAGGGACCCTAAAACGTGCTTATTCATTATTCATTAAAAAGACAATACCTTCCTTACCTAAAGGTGACGGAAGGTAAAAACCATTTCGAGAATGATAAAACTTATACTGTGAAACATTTTGAATCTATTTTATTTCACGTTGGATGGAACTAATTGAACGCGCAACAATACTTACTACCATAAAGATGAAGCAGAAATTAACTCGGAAGTAAAATTTGAAAGACATGCCAACTTTCAGAAAAAAGCTCCAATATGGAAAGTACAAGTGAGTTGATTAGTTTCAATTCTACTTCTGTTGAAAGAATGTGGCGGAATTGATACAAATGACGTTGTTTTATTTTTGCTGACTTTATTTCATAAGGTGTATTCTAAGGCTGTGTCCGATGTCGCATTTTGGCATTTAGTATTTAGGATTTTGTTTTGTAGTTTTGAAATACCTACCTCGTTATACAATTATTTTAATATCTCGAATATTTATTTCCTTCTCGAAATGGGGAAAATGAAGAACATTTTAAATATTCATAAAATCATATTCAATGTTTGGAACGTTTCGGATGTTGGAAAAACTTCCATCATCAGCCAGAGATCATTTTAAAATTACATCATATCTATAATGCAATAAGGTCTTTTTTAAAATTTAATAACATTTCATAATTGTCACGTGCTACTTACCAGAGCATTCCAAGATACGCGACAACAGGCACGGCCATTAATAAAGCGTCGAAAACGTAAAAATCATTAAACAGAAACAAATTGGTAGGGCTAATTCCAGCCCCAAAACCTCCCAACATTGAAACAAATGAATAAATGATAAAAGTGGATGCGAAGAGTCCTCCGTCCAAACTGAATATTTAGGATTTAGGTCTTCTTCACATAAATACAACTCCGAATGGCACACTACACTAGTGATATCCATTGATTTGTATGGCAACACTTTTTAGAACAACGAAATGAGTTATACAATTCGATTCAATTGATGCTTGAGAGTAAATGTTAATATCATATTTCATAAAATAGGGGCAAAGGCTTAAATTTATATGCCCTAAATCTAGTGATTATTTAGGATTTTAGGAATTAGATTTTAGGGTTTTGCAGGAGAACACTATGCCTTGAAGTTGACGCGTACTAATTAAACAAATCATATTCGTTGCTATAATTTGTACAAAACGTCAGATATACTGTCAAAGAATAGCTTCTTAGCTTGTATTTTATGAAATATAATATTAACATTTACTCCCAAGCATCAAATTGAATCGAATTGTATAATTCATTTTTGTTGTTCTAAAGTGTTGCCATACAAACCAATGGAATATTACTAGCGTTAGTGTATCATTCGGAGTTGTATTTTTGTGAATAATAATAAATGCGAAAATGCGTCATCGGACACAGCCTAAGAAGTTATTATTTGACAGTAAATGTGACGTTTTGTACAAATTATAGCAACGAACATGATTTGTTTAATTAGTACACGTCAATTTCAATGCATAAGTGCTCCTGCAAAACCCTAAAATCTAATTCCTAAAATCCTGAATAATCACTAGATTTAGGGTATATAAATTTAAGATTTAGATTTTAGGGTGATAAAAGTGCAACATCGGACACAGCCTAAACTTCAGAAACCCGTCAATATGAACACCTACAATCTTTGTAGCACTGGTACGTTCTAAAACTGTACCACATATTTATACTCGAGAAAGAATTACTAGAATTACAATCAGTTTAAAATTGTTTTTCCACGTTAATAAGTTTTTATATCGACTGCAACACGGAACAATTTTCACTGTATTAAGTAATCTTTCTTCATGAGCTTTCCACGTATATTTGAGGACGTAATGAAATTGAAGTGCCAAGTAAATATTAGTCTTCTACTATTAGGGATTATCTGTTGGGTATTGAATCTGGCTGGGCTGAAGAGAGTATGTAATTCGAAGAAGGACGTGTTGCTAATTTCAAGTAGTCGGCCCTAATAAAATAAATCACCAAAAACAGCCACGTTTCAATCTAAAAGAGAAAAAACAGAAGCGAGGCATCTTGAGACGCTGCTTGCGTTTAAATCACACGGGGCCGGGAGCTGTAGGGCATTACGACATGCATGTACCGCCAACCTTTCCCCGGCAACACAATGCCCCGAAGAAGGAACACGCCTTTCATTTGTACCTACCCGAAAACACCCCACACTGCGACAAAGAAAACTAACACACGCCGAAATTCCACTTAGAAAAGAAATTCATAGAAAGAGGACTACTAATGGTTTTGTCACAATGGACACGAAGAAGTTACTACCTTGATGGATGGCCAAGAATACAAAAAACTAACAGAATTCAAATTTCTATTTACGAAAATCGGAGACTTACAATGGTCTTGCCAATGTAAACACGTATGCTCCGTTTTTACACTAAAAGAGGTAAATTCAATTTCATCCCTAGTACGATCTAAGCTCTAAGCATAGGATTGGTTGTTTACACTGAAAAACAAATAATTTTTCCATTTTGACGTTCAGCCGTTCTGACTTAACCTACTTTAACAGATTAGATATATGTAACTTTATTTCTCTTGTATGAGTGCTTTCAAGTTAAATATATAAATTTCTTACATAAGCAAACTGTACCGTTTCGTATTATTAAATATATATGTTTTGTAATTTAAATTTGTAGCAGTCGCTAAGAGAGGTATTGGATTCATGCTAAAATTCGCATATCCAGATTTTGTTGAATAACGTCTGATACCCCAGACGTACGCAGTATCTGCAACTGATGTAAAGCAACTTTTCAAAATACCTAACTCTTGTTATCACACATACACAGAGTTACATATATTTTAGGTTATTTGCGTACTTAATGTTGGTAACATTATTCTACACGTCTCATATCCCATAACTCGGTAACATCTCTAATTACATTTATCAATGTTTCGAAATATGTATCCAAATGATTGACTGTAGAACACATTTTTAAACTTCACATCAAAACATAAACACGTGTGTTTAGGGAAAATCTATGACAAGTTGCGCGTATATGCTTGCGTGTGATACCCCCTTAAGCACGATTTAAGGTCCCTAGAATCCGATTATAACATTTTTAAAACGATGTCTGTATGTGTGTGTGTGTGTGTGTGTGTGTGTGTGTGTATGTGAGGATGTGCGTATGTGTGTGTGTGTGTGTGTATGTATGTCTGGATGTTGTAGACACGATTCCTCAAAAACTATAAGACATAAAAAATATTTACATAACCTCAATCTGAAATTCCAATGTTTATACCATAGTTTGTAAATGACACATGTCAGTGTCAAAAATCAACAGTTTTAGTGACATTCTGATAGCTTTTTTTGGGAAGTATATTTAATCTTTCTTATTGTTTTATTAATTAAATATTTGAAATTATAGGTAAAATTGTGGTAAAATGCGTATATCCATCAGAAATACCGCCAATGTGGTTAATGAATTGGAAGAATCTCTGACATTTAGAAACATTCTCATACAATGAAAAATAGATATAATTAGAATTATATGTGTGCAGAAGACATGTTAAATACAATAAAAAACAATATTTAGGTAAAGTTCTGTAATATTTTGTTATAAAACGACGGTTCGAAAGCGAAGTGTAATACAATACTTATATAGCCTAATATGGAAATGGCGAGAGGTCTTGTGCTGGCCACAACAGATTTTTCTTCATGAGACAAATTTATCAATGATTTCTTCTTAATAAAACTAAAATAATAATTTAACAAATAATGTGAAAAAATGTTTATTAATGTTTTATTTTTGTCAGTTTCACGGCTAATGATATTTTTTCTTAATTGAGCAAATTTTTAAATTTATTTTCTGGCTTTATATGAAACAGAAATGTAATATGTAATTTTTTATTTACAATATGCACTAATTCTTTTTTCAATAAATTAATATAGAAACTTTTGGCGTCTAATAAACTGTTTTTCTATGTTACAGCCCTATAACCCGTTTTAAAATTTACACCCTGTATATATATATATATATATATATATATATATATATATATACAGAGTGTCTCTAAAATAGGGGGACATGGGTTAAACAACAGATTCCTGAGGCTAAAATAGACGATTTAACTAAACCTGCTTCTACCGGAAAGTGTACCATCTAGCCAGAATTCTGCTTCAAAGTTCTTCGAAAAAAAATAATTTTGCTTATAATAACAGAACGTTTTATTCGTTTCTTTTGAGGAAAATATTAATATGTTGAAGTAAATTGTATCTAAAACAAATGGAATTTCTAACGTAGTAATAAAAATGACTGTAAAAGAAAAATATACATTTTTCTAATAACGCACAACAACGTTGTTCTACCTTAAGAAAGCCACAAAGAAACATTCCACAACATAATAATATTCCTGCATGTATGTATATCGCAGAAATAAAAACAATATACGGTACCTTTACAGAACGTAGTGCGTTTAGCATAAAATAAAGCCCATTGTGGTTGGTGGACAAAACAGCAGGGTTCGCAGCGTAGCAGGAATGATTTAGCAGTGCGGGCAGCGATTCCGGCCAGCAGGACACTCCTGACCTCAGCCGCAGGAATCTGTCTCGGAGTCATTTATTAAGTCCCCGACATTATTGGCTCCCCGGCAATCGATAGCCGATGAAAGCGGAACAGGCAAGTCATATTCACTCACAACTACCAGTGGATCTATCCACTTCCACTAGGAGCTGGAGGTGGTGCCTTTGTGAGTTAACCGCACTTGGAACGTTACAGACAAAACAACTCCCGCTCTCAGGAGATGAATTTTACATAACTGTCAAAGTTTGTCGCGGTTTTGTTCGCATTAATCTCATGTTAAGTTTAACTACAACCTGGTTATCTTGGATTTAATTCTTCCACACCACTTGCCACCATTTTATTGTTCGTTGCATCGCTTTTAGAATTCGTGCAGCATAGTTTTGTGGGTACACTATTCGTAAGTGTACCGCAGACATATTGTTCAGTTGATTCTATAGTGACTTTATATACATACTGTGGCCAAACGCCGCCATATTCTGCCGATTATGGCGCGCGAAATTTGAATTTTTTAAAAAATTCGATAAACCATTAATATATTATTTATTTATAAACACACCACTGAATTACAAATAAAGGTATAAAAATATTTACATGCAAATAATAAATATGTACATACGCCCCCCCTCCCCATAATATTTAATTTGCAAATTAACACACGCTTTAAAGTTTAAACTAACTATACTTTTGATTTGCTAGTTTTAAAACATTGATGAAATTTCCTTTTTACCCTCCTGAATTGTAATGGGAACTTTACAATTGTATACACAGCAAGTGTAACTTACATTTTACGCTTACTGTGTTGTAACTTTTCTAACTATGTGCTATGGACGTTTATGGGCATTTAGAAAAGAAATCATTTTTACCATAATAAATTTCATGTAAAAAAGTACTACCTACATAAGTTATTTTTTTACTTTAACATTTCGTATATTTAAAATTAATTTATATAAACCAAAATCACGGCAGCGACATCTGTCATTATTGTAAAAATCCGCCGTTACCGACATAGTCACCGATCAATATACCTGTCAAATACGCGAGGCGAAAATTGCTGAAATGTCAAATATCGACACCTACCTATTATTTATTACGAAGAAAACATGAGCAAATAAATATATTATCAGTCATAAACAACGTCTATTATTACAAATAAATTTTCGCTAGAAGAAGTACTCTAATGAAGGTAAGTAAAATCAAATTTGGAAATTGACTTAACCCCAGTATTTTAAACTAACCATTTTCAGAAGTATAACCTATCTCATTAAAAAAAGTGATTTTCATTATCGTCGGCCAAAAAATTTGATATAATTCTCGTGCGTGAAGTATTTTACAGCGCTCCAGCTAATAAGGCACTCGCCTTAAGGGCTTGTGCCTTAAACAAAGCTG
This sequence comes from Ophonus ardosiacus, assembly GCA_943142095.1. NCBI lineage: Eukaryota > Metazoa > Arthropoda > Insecta > Coleoptera > Carabidae > Ophonus > Ophonus ardosiacus. Next base: position 60,260,236 of record OW964824.1, read on the forward strand.
TCGCGCTGTAAAATACAACTTACACGCACTCGAATGTAAATAACTATTGTTAGATTTATTCTTGTAATCAATATTATTAGGTTATAATCAAAATCCTTTGTTGTAATCAACATTTTTACAGTTTTAATTTGCAAGATAACAATGGCAGAAAATTTTCCGTTTGGCAGGATATTTCTTTTACTTTTTTATACTAAATTTTAATAGTAAACAGGGAAATGCAATATCGGCAAAAAAATTATCTTACTTTCACAATTATTATTTCAAGATAACGGGACTAAAAAATATCCATTCTACTTATAATTACTATACAGGGAATTTATTTTAACATGCAACATATGGCGAATCACTTCCATGGTTACTCACTATTGTCAAAAAATGACAGCAACGTAATATTTGTCCATTTTAAAATGCAACATACAAAATTTGTAGTTTTGTATTATCAAAACTAATTTCCAATAAATTAGCCTACAGACGATTAACAAATAATCAAAACATGAATGTTGTACATCTTAAAACTTTTGCTTACAAAAATTCATAAATTTCATGTAATAAATGTTAAAAAATACCCCCAATCAGTCTGAGGCAATATTCTAGTCGGTTGTAATAAGAATTGACACCATTTGTGATGTGTTTTGGAGGTGGTGCTGCAATACTATTTATAATGTTGCATTTTAAAATGGACAAATATTACATTACTGTCATTTTTTGACAATAGTGAGTAACCATGGAAGTGATGAACTATAATGTTGCATTTTAAAATAAATTCTCTGCAATTAACTGTGCGTTGTTTAATATAGAGAAACATGTTAATACACATCATTTTAATAACAACTTTGTATTACAGCATTTAACCTAACCAATCACTTTGGAGTTACAAATTTACAAATACACAATATAATTTAATTATTTACACTATTGGAAATATAAATATGGTATAATTACTTTAAATTTATATATATATATATATATATATATATATATATATATATATATATATAAATAAATAATTTACAAACAATATCATAAAATGCCACTTTTCTGATCTTAATGCATGTAAACAACATTCAAGATTGACATAATATCCGCCATATTCTGCCAGTTTCGCGCCGATCAAACAAAATCGATCCTCTTACTGCCCACACTATTTATATACAGTCACTAAAGTTGAAACTAATTGAAACCAGCAGCATTGATTATTTCCCGTAGGCGTAATGTCATAAATAAATTAATGAAACACTATTAGCTCCTGTAGCGTGCCCATAAAATAACATATTAAATCCCGCGGCAAATATAATTTCTTGTATAATTAAAGCGTTATGAGATTTATCGCAGGGTTTCAATTATACTCCCTATAAGGACCAGTGAATTATCACACAACAAAATATCAATTACCTTAACTCTTATTTACAACACCTAAAACTTTATCTCTCTACAAATTATTAAAGATTCAACAACAATAACATCTGTAACACTGAAGATATGGATGACCACTTCTTTGAGGATGAACACATGCACTAACACTTAAAGGGGTGATTGATGAACACTGTTATGGAGATGGACACACTTAATAATTTTTACTACTTTTTTATTATTTACACATATTTAAATTTAAACTAACTTATTAATAACGACTACACTAAACAATATGGGCTAAAATAAGAACCCGGAATAATATCATTCAAAAACTCTGCGGGACAATATGGGGCTCATCGGCTACTACTTTAAGGATATCTGCTTTGATTATAACATTTTTAAAATGATGTCTGTGTGTGTATGTGTGTGTGTGTGGAAGTGTGTATGTGTGTGTGTGTGTATGTCTGGATGTTGTAGTCACGATTCCTCAAAAACTATAAGACATAAAAAATATTTACATAACTGCAGTTTCCTCAATCTGACATTTCTGGGAAGAGCTAAAAAGGTTTTGGTAACAATTGAACAACCAGAAGTAGTAGTTTCTTAGAAAAATTCTTCTAAATATAATTTTTTGGGAGGTTTTTTTCTATTAAATATTGAAGAACATAAAATTCTCCATCTAATAAACTTAAAATTTTTATTATATCTTGTATAGATTTAGAGATAAAGACATTATAATTTATAGAGTGAACTAATCGCAGAGGCTACGGCACTAAGGAAACCAGTTGACAAATTCCAATGCTTTTACTGGGAAGTATATTTAATTTTTCTTATTGTTTTATTAATTAAATATTTAAAATTATAGGTAAAATTGTGGTAAAATGCATATATCCATCAGAAATACCGCCAATCTGGTTAATGAATTGGAACAATCTCTGACATTTAGAAACTTCCTCATACAATGAAAAATAGATATAATTAGAATTATATGTGTGCAGAAGACATGTTAAATATAATAAAAAACAATATTTGGGTAATGTTCTATAATATTTTGTTATAAAACGACGGTTCGAAAGCGAAGTGCAATACAATACTTATGTAGCCTAATATGGAAATGGCGAGAGGTCTTGTGCTGGCCACAACAGATTTTTATGAGATGTTTCCACATTTATTCGTAGAAATAGCAGGTATACGAACTTCAATACATATGAAAAATGTAATTTTCACGTGTAATGTTGAAAAAAATAGTAAGTAATACACGTGGAAAAGGGTCATTGCAAAACTCGTACGATTAAAACACTCGCTATCGCTTGTGTTCCAAATTTCATACTCATTTTATAATGATGCCCTTTCCTCACTTGTATTACAATATACTATAATTCATTTACTACAACTTTGTTGCTGTATGTTAGGATCTGTCTCGTAAGGACGAAAAGTTTCTCGCTTAGTGTTTTTTGTGTTGCAAAATCCAAAACAAACATGTTCGAATGCTAGTTTTTATTACTTTTATTATTATTTTAGAAACAAATATGATATTTTTATTACATAAGCACATTCTTAAAACATAAATAAATAATAATCTGAAAAAATCAGAACGATATCTTGAATAACTACAAAGATATAACCAGTTAAAGATAAAAATTGTGAGGACATTTAATTGAGATGATATTTTCGAGAAGTGAATTTTCAAATGTTCGCAATGAGATAGAACATTCCGAATAACACCATCAAATTTGTCGGAAAATGTCCTTGGAAGGTTTCAATCTCCAGCTAAAATTGTATCGAAATCCTTCAACATGGCGGCGTTCAATTAGTCACAAAAGTTTAACATTGCGTCCGCCATCCACATATATAGAGATTTTATTTTTACTTACCTTAGTTGAAACTTAGGTGCACTAGTGACAAAATAATAAATTCTGTAACTGTAATGACAATTATGTTTGTGATAACTTTTAAATTACAATTAAAGTTTACGTCGTTTTGAAACGGTCTGTGTAATAGCACCGCAGAATGACAATACTACGTTGGAATGCTGTTAGATGACAAAAGCAATAGCAGGTACGTAAACCCATATAGGGTTCTCTACTATTTTATTTTTATGAAACTTCGTTTAAACTGCAAGCGATCTGTAATTCTAGAAAGTCTTAATCGTTATTCGTTAAACTGTAACTTTGATTCTTTATGTGACCTTTTGGAAATAAGCTCTGCTTGGTTTGAAACTTATGTATAGTTTACTTTCGATTTTTTAAAATCAAGTAAGCTTTGACAGTTGAGCAAAAACTATTTTCGTTTCACTGACGTTTTACAAAGAAAAGTTGTTGAAAATGAAAAGGTATGGCCCTATGCAAAATTTCAGGATGATCTACCTACTTTGATTAAACCGGTTTAAATGATTAAATGACGGTTTAATCGAAGTAGGAAGATCAACATTGGAATCTCGCAAGCTATAAGAAATACGAAGTCGGTTAAATTAGGGCAGAGTTGCTCCATTAGTAACCCATTTTAAAGATGTATTTTTTTTCCCAAAAAATCCATAGATCACTAGATAAATGCAAAAATTTAAATTTTCCGTTTTTTTACTTCCTTGTACGAAGTAAAGGAAGTATTTTAATCGCGAAAAATTTCGGTTTCCAGATTTCAACGGAAATATCCATTTTGACCATCCCTAAATCCATTTTGACTAATTTCGTCGTGACGTCTGTACGTACGTACGTATCTCGTATAACTGAAAACGGGAAGCCGTAAAAAGTTAAAATTTTGTATTTAGGACTGTTATAACATCTAGTTGTGTACCTCTCTTTTTGGTCATTATATAACTTTCGGAAGTGGTACTTTTAGAGATGCATTTGGTCCGGGCCGGGCCGGGCTTTGAGGTTTGGATCGATTCGGCCCGAAAATAAAAATTACCGGCCCGACTTGAAGATCGACTCAACAAAAAAATTAGCTAGCCCGGTTCGAAAATTGACTCGAAATCGGGCCGGGCCAAAGCTCGAAATTGGGTACATCCGGTATTCCTAATGTTGATTTTTATGTTAAGGCGAAATGTTTAACTTTTTTCGTGTCAAACCTCTACATTCTTATAACTTTCAACATTAGTTAACATAAGTAGTTAAAAAAGAGACCCTTCTAGTGTAAGTTTGTTATAAAAATTACAGACCTACGAGTATTTAACACTTTATTTACCACAGAATTTAAACAACTTTTTCACAAATCTTATATAAAAAATATAATTTTTTACATAAGGATTTTTTATCTAACTTTGTTTCTGCTCAAAAATAGGACAAGAAATCATTACGGTACGAACAAAAATCACTTTTATTTAAGTATACGAGTAATAACAATAATAATAGCAACATCACAATATAATTATTATGCTTTAATGAATAACCTTGAATTCTTGAAGTAAAATAATACATTTTTATTTATTAATATGTGAAGTGCGTTGTTATTAAATCATTTTGATCCTTTTTAACTTCATCCATTTTCATTAAAATATTAAGGAAACTGTGCATTTGATTGACTATAAGATTTTTCGCGCCGGCCCGAAAAGCTCGAATTTTCGGGCCGGACCAAAATCAAAAGTCCGACTCGCCTCGATTTTTGAAAATGATTAGCCCGATGCGACCCGATAAAAAATATCTTCAAGCCGGGCTTCGGGCCGGGCCGGGTCAAAGCTCGAAATCGAGTGCATCTCTAGGTACTTTACTTGAAGCCTATAACAGATTTTAATGAAAAACTATATTAAAATAAAATCCAAAACTTTTCAAATTTGGTATACTGTATAAAACTTTGATGTCAAAGGGAATAATATAATAGATTTTGGTTAAAATAGTCTAACCGGAAGTGATACTTTACTTGAAGCTGTTATCAGCTTTTCTTGAAAAAAATGGTGTTATTTTGATTTTAGAAATAAATGCTTCAAATAAAAGATTTAGACAAATTTCAATATTTAATTATAAAATATCTAATGGATGTTTCGTGATATTTTTAATTTTAAGGCTCGTTAAAGAACAATCTTTTACAATTTAGTACTTAGAAATCGTATAAAAATTCTTACAACCATATTATGAATAATTTTTCTTGGAAACATTTTTAATACAACGCCCTCTTTTTTTCTTTCTTTTAATTTAATATGTAATTAATTGATCAAAGTAAATTCCTGCCATTGAATAGAACAGTGTCGCTTGACACAATGTGAACTATGCGGAAGTGATTTCGTCGTTTAAGTTTGAGTAGCCGTATAGAACATCACACATTTTAGTAGTGGTGGATCGTATGTAGGTAGTTTACGGCCGACACCGACCACAGTTCATGTGTAACAATGTTCAGTACACACACAACCACTAACACCTACAGTTTATTATTCATGCTCCTCAGCCCCTACGGCTATTGATAATATTTTTTATTCTTCCTTCTGTTTTTGCAGTCTGCGAGAATATGTGCTAAATAAACTTTATTGTTATTTGCTGTCGAGCGCAAATATAAAAATTTTAAGTCGCGAATTATAGCCTGCCAGCCAGCGTTTTATAACTTCAGAGAGAGTAACAGCTATTTTATTTCATGTTAACATTTAAACAATGTACGCTGGAACCAATGATCTTTATACATAACTGGATACCGGACGCAATGTTAAATCTTTGTGTCTAATTGAACACCGCCATGTTGGGAGGATTTCATAATTTTAGTTGGAGATTGAAATCCTCCTAGCTACACACCGATTTTTCACACATAGGGGTCTATTCAGAACTCAATATTTGTGCTGTCGTTATGGTCTTTATGGTTGTTATGTACTGTAAAGATTGTTAAAATCAAATTACGTATTCTCAGTACTGAAGGTGGTTACCGTCAACAATTGTTACGTGTTTTGACAGTCTTTATCATAACGACTGATAAAACTATGTATTTATGGTTGTTATCTCGTTGTTATTTCTAATATTTGATATGTGACAGATTATTACATCAATCAAATATTATTAATAATGGCCTTTCTGCTAAATATTAGCAGGATGCAGTTGATTATTCTCATGGATCCTGCTTCGACTTAAATAATGATAATAAGAACGATAAAAACCGTCGTGGACGAAAGTTACTTTTGACGTAAATACATATTTCTTTGAAAATATTATATTCTGTGGTAGGTATTCGTGAAAACCTTGTTATTTATTCTGGTGCTAATGTGTGCTTTTTCTTCAATCAAAATTTAAAAAATCTTTCCATAACTTTTCAGTCACGTTGGGATCAGTGGTAGGAATTAACATACCCGTTCTAAATAATTTAGAAGTTTTCAAATATGACACAAATGTCATATTCTTCTTTAGTTGTTTTGGCAGAATGTTTGCATTTTAAATATAACTGGCAACACATTATTAAAAGAATAAAGCGTTGACATATAAGGTTAGGTTAAGTTCATATATGCATAATGAAGTTAGCTATTGTCAAATAATCTGGTTCATTCACAAGTATTATTTTCTAAAGATTGTCAATAATACCGACGTAGGTTCTGAATTGACAAATTCATAAAGATTGTTACAAATGTCTTTATGATAACAATCTTTATATCCGTAACAACCTTTATGACTGTGTTTCTCTGAATAGGCCACATTGTTTGATGTTCATATATTAGATATACGTATCGTATGTTTATCTCTGTCTTACTTATGGTTTCCTACATTCTGTCTTCGATACGTATATCTAATGTACGAACATCAAACTATGACGTAACGGACAAGTGTGAAAAATCGGCGTGTACTTTAAAGTTGCAAGTTACGTGATCTTATTGGAAATTATCCGACAAACTTGTTGGTGTTATTCGGAATGTTCTATCTTATTGCGAACATTTGAAAATTCACATTTCTCGAAAAAATGATAAGAAAAATAATTAACACTAACATTCGAACACGTTTGTTTTGGATTTTGCAGCACAAGAAACACTAAGCGAGAAACTTTTCGTCCTTACGAGATAAACCCTAATTTATAGTGACAAAGATGTAGTAAACGAATTCAAGAAATTTTTTTATTTGAATTTTTTTTCCAAAATTCACCGTTTTCGAAAAGAAAAAATCTGCTGTAGCAAACACAAAACCTCCCGGTATTTAATGTTTATTCATTTAAATACACACCTACGTTTTTACTAATGCTGCAAACTATATTATGTTCCATTGCATATAACTATTGCTTTATTTACTAATTCCTTTTTAAAATGTCACTATTATTAATTTGAAGTGATTATTTTTTTTTAACAGTAATATTTACCTGTCAGTTACATTCTTTTGAAATATGAACTGTGTAACAAAAGGATGGGTTTATCTTAGGCTTCGGGATATATATAAAAAATGATTTTTAAATTTACCTGTAAAATATATAGAAACAGTATATTATGTAGCAAGTGTGTGAAGCTGAAATTTTTACATGAGGGTTACCCGAATGTAAAATAGGCTTTACACACGTGTTACATACTATACTTTTTCTATGACGTTGCAATAAAATATATTTTTTCTTTACATTGTGATTCTTTTAAAGTAAAGCCTCTGTATTATCAACTTGTGTAACCATGGTTACCAACGTTACGGGTGTTTAACAACTTTGTTTTATTAAAATACAATTCATTTTGTAATATTTAAAATAATGAACGGTGCGTGAAGTGTGCAAAAAATCAAACTTCACACATAAAAATTGATACGTGAAGTACTCACTTCGCGCATGGGAGTAGAAAAAAGTATTAATGTATTCCTGTAGAAAATTCAATAATCTTTAATTTTCATAACATAAAATGCGAAAAATGGCATTTAATGGTATTTTTTGAAGAAAAACCATTATGAGCTTTAGGTAAGATGCCATTTCTGGTTATCCGATTTACACCAAAATCTAATGGTTTCTTTCTAATAGTTATAAATGAAAGAATTAGGCCTTAAGGATCACGGAGAATATTAAATAAACGACGAAAGAAATTATGAAATATTCAATGCTCTGCAGGGATTTGAACCCCGGACCTTCTCATTTCTAGCGAGACGCTCTACCAACTGAGCCACAGAGTCCGTGTTCAAGCAGAAACATTGAATCTTCCACAATTTCTTTTTACAAGTGTCGTATCCTAATTTATAACTTCTGGTAGGATCAAAAATAATTTATTCTCATATTAGAATAGGGTAGAAAATACAAGGTTTCAGAATTTTCTGAATGATAGTATTTGAGTTAGAGCGACAAAATTGGATTCTAGGGAATCTCGAAACAGTTTTCGAGAATCGAGATCTCGGCAAATATATCTCGTCTCGTAACATATTTTTTACATTTCTCGACTACGAGACGAGGCGAGAATCGAGAAATATCTCGTCTCGACAGAATCACTAGTTTCGTAGCAAAGTCGTTAACCTGTCTATAAGACAGTTTTCCTTTGTAAACGTATGAAAACCAAGTTACGCATGCGCGTTCTCCTTGTTATTAATGCCAGGTTGTTGAATTGAAATGATAGGTTATGTGAATTATGAATTGCCTGTTGATAAAAACGTAGATAGAGTAAGTTATTTACCATTAAAGTAATTTGTATGATTGATTTTTGTAATTATTTCACATTATTAAATAAGTTATGTTAATTTAACAGTTCAAGTTTAATAATGACGATATGTTTTACTAAATAATAACTAAATAAAACTTTACCTTGGAGAAAAAATTACGGTGTAAACATACAATAACTAATAGTTTGATATAGTTAACATTTGGTTGTTGCAATATAGTGTCACGGTGTAAACCAGAAACCAGGCCACTATCCAGATATGTTTAGAGATCAGTGGCTGGAACATATAATTTAAAATTGTTATATTTTCTGTAAGTAGTTGATATAATCGACGTGATGTCACAGAATAATAAATAACGTATTCTCTTTTAAAGAAAAGTATCTCTTCTCTCTGGATCTCATATTTCATAGAGTACAGTTTTGTGACATGTTGATATCTTGATACTATAATGCCCTAATCTGGAACACCATTATTCATAAAACAAATTTTATATAAGACAGAAAGTTTTGTATGATAAATTAATTTAGCTGGGGGATTATGTATGGTCACGTGTGACTTTTATTCAGTGTGTTTGGCAGGGAATGAGTTAGTTTTATTATGTCGGTGTACATTTTATAAGACAGTGGTCGTTGTATAAAACGGTCGGTTTTACAACTTCCCGACGTCGTAACACATACGACATACGACACGAAGCTCAGGCTCTGCATTTTACTAAACAGTTCATATTATTTTTATACACTCAGGCAGGATATTCTCCACTTTTATACTTGGCGAACAAAAAGAATTCAAAACATACACTGTGGTATTATATTGTTATTAGCAACCGTATTTGACCACAGCAATACTGCTGTTTAAAGACAGACACAAGTGTTCTTCTAGAAGGAAAGTTTATGTTTACACAACATAAGTTAAACATAAAATACCCATAGTACGAAAACAATCCGGTTAACCAGAAATCTGGAACCGGTCGGGTAACGAAATTAATATTCGAAACTGGATAGTGAAACCGATCTTTGAAACCGGGTAGTGAATCCGATCATCGAATGCGAGTGACGGGCCGATGTTTAGGTTCCTGTCCTACACGGTAAATAAAAACTTTGTTGTGATTACCAAAAATGAGTTCCAGCAGCAATTTTTTTTGTCCATATAGGACCAGCAAATATATTTGTTACAGTTACCTAGGTAAATTTGCTCGTAAAAAATTGTTGTGGCAACAAATAGAGTTTTGTTATATATAACAAAAGATATTTGTTATGCGAACAAATAAAATAAGTTACCATTAATAACTATGAATTTGTTTTGGAAACTAATAAATTTTGATAGATATACAAATGCATTAATGAGGTAGTAAGGTAAAAATTAAATACATGCGTATTATAATAATTTTATTTATTTATAATTATAATCTATATACATGTAACAAATATTATATAAAAAAATAACATATGAAACAATAGTCACTTAAATTATACAGATTTATCAGTAATCGATACATACCTTCAAATTTCTCAATAAGACACTAATTGCCATTGTTTTAAAATATCTTTTACAAAATCATCCATTTTTATTGACGGCCCAAGAAACAAGCACTTTTAAAACACAATTTTCGACAGGCTAAAACTTAACAGCGCAAGCAAATGCGACACGACGTAGTATAGTATAACATGAACAGTGAATTATGCTGTATTCTAGGGAATACCATGTCTACACAAAAGTTTTAGTTACCTGTACAAAGTATATGGCGGAAAGAAGAATTTGTAATATTTACAAAATATAATGTCACAGGATACAAAAAAAAAAATGTCCCAGTAACAGATTAAATATTTTTAATTGTTGCAAAATGATTTTGTAATCTGAACAAAGTAACAAAATGACTGCTTAGTACTACTAATAATAATTGCTACCATGACTAATATTTTACAGCAAATAATACTTTTTATACACAACAAAAATTGTTTAGTTTTGGAAACTTAAAAAACAAAGTTCTTCGTATACAAAAAAAAATACGGCTAACTAAATTTTGTCCGGAATATTAATGTAATTTTTTACAGTGTATTTAAAAAGAAAATTTAAGCGGTATTTTTACCTCTCGCTAAGAGAGGTATTGTATTTATGCTAAAATTCGCATATCCAGATTTTAGTGCATAAGCACGATTTAAGGTCCCTAGAATCCGATTATAACATTTTTAAAATGTCTGTGTGTATGTGCGTGTGTGTGGTGTGTGTATATGTGTATGTGTGTGTGTATGTCTGGATGTTGTAGGGACGATTCCTCAAAAACTATAAGCCTTCAGAACTGTTTAACTATGGATTCCTTAATCTGACATTCCTGGGAAGAGCTGAAAAGGTTTTGGTAACAATTGAACAACCGGAAGTAGTAGTTTCTTGAAAAATTCTTCTAAATATAATATTTTAGAATTTTTTTTATTAAATATTGAAGAACATAAAATTCTCCATCTAATACACTTAAAAATTTTATTATATCTTGCATAGATTTAGAGATAAAGACACTATAATATGTAAAGTAATCTAATCGCAGAGGCTAAGGCACTAAGGAAACCAGTTTACAAATTCCAATATTTATAACATAGTTTGTAAATGACACATGTCAGTGTCAAAAATCAACAGTTTTAGTGACATTCTGATAGCTTTTTCTGGGAAGTATATTTAATTTTCTTATTGTTTTATTAATTAAATATTTGAAATTATAGGTAAAATGCATATATCCATCAAAAATACCGCCAATCTGGTTAAAGAATTGGAAGAATCTCTCTCATTTAGAAACTTCCTCATACAATGAAAAATAGATATAATTAGAATTATATGTGTACAGAAGACATGTTAAATACAATAAAAAACAATATTTGGGTAAAGTTCTGTAATTTTTCGTTTTAAAACGACGGTTCGAAAGCGAAGTGCAGTACAATACTTACATAGTCTAATATGGCAATGGCGAGAGGTCTTGTGCCACATCAGATTTTTCTAGAATATGTAAACTAACTGAAATAGTATATTACGTTCCAAGTTGGTTTTATTCCCAAATTTTAATTCTGCGTTAAAAGGCACTAAATTCGGGCCCGAGATTTAGTTACAGAAAAAGCGCCGGAGCTTATGAACAACAAAAAAACAAAAAAGGCCTGCAGGGCATTGCTTCCAACAATGGAATATTCGCATCGGGCGGTGAAGGGTTCCGAGAGGAAAGTACATTGAAGGTGACAATATTTGTTTTGTGTAATTTTGTACATTGTCAATGTTCTAAGATCAATCTTGTTATTTAATTGCCACACCTCGTATATTAGTTTAAAACCAAAAACTAAATTTTGTAAAATTTGCAATTGTACATAATAAAATGTAGAAAAAATTGTAGTGTTAAATAATTTATAAAAATTGTACACTATTTATAGTAATAATTTAAAGAAATTTCATTCTACACTCTGATCTGTGGTATCGTGTTCCTAACAAAACAAGTTAATAATCGCACGGCAGTTAGTATGTTGTGAAATTTTGAAGTGTTCGGATGTGTATTTCTGTGTTATGTTATGTGTATTAAATAATAATGTACAATCTATCATTTAAAGTGAAATACAAACATTTGCGTAAATGTGTTTTCTCGAACGAAGGCATCAGATATGAAGATTTCCCATTACTTGGTAAGTTCTATATCATCATTTAATCCATGTGTATGTATCTTGTAATATCATTGCATAGTTGAAATACATTAGTTGATGATATGTTACGAAATATTCGTATTCAATTTTGAACCACTGCAACGTATACTTTTATACAAAATTTTAAGTGGTTAAATTTACACAACTTAGTGTGGATATAAACCAAATTTAATGTTTATTTTCAATAGAATTTCTTGGAGTGTAGGTGAGTTCTTTGAAAATGAACTATTAATATTAACGTATATATTGTTATTATTACTATATACTATTAACTTATATATTGTTTAATAAATACATTGTATAAAATTGTTAGATTTGCGCTGAAGATGAGGGCTTTGAACCTTAGAAACGTCCGAAAGTGATAATTGTATAAAGTCTTCATTCCAAACTTTTCAAGGATGGAAATAAAAGTTAATAAATCAAATATTTTGAACTAACGGATTTAAAATATCATTCAATACTTATAAATACTCGTACTTTTGTTGTAATCAAAACTACAAAAAATGATATTTTTACCTCCCGCTACCCTAGGTAAGGGAGGTATAGGGATTGTGCTAAAAATCGCATATAGAGATTTTAGTGAATAAGCACATTTTGATGTCACAGAATCTGATTTTAAATTTTTTCAATTATGTCTGTAGGTATGTATGTGTATGTGTTGTGTGTGTGTGTGTGTGTGTGTGTGTGTGTGTGTGTGTGTGTGTGTGTGCGTGTGGATCTGGTGGACACGATTACTCAAATACTATATCAATCAGAAATTTTTGAAATTTTGTATGCCCGTTCTATACTAATATGGGAAGAGCTCATTAGTTTTTAGTGGATATCAGATAACCGAAAGTATCATTTATACAAGCTTTTAACAGTTTTTCTTGTAAAAAATTCATTGAATATAATTTTTCAGCAACTTTTACTAATAAAAATTGAATATAATTGTACAATCTTCAATTCTACGATAATAACATTTAGTAAATCACTTGAAATAACTTGAAATATTAAATTATAAAATAATTTATTTTTGTATATCTTGCCTACGCGTTAAACAAAAACATAATATTTTAATAACAATTTTGACATATTTAAACAAAAGTCACTGTCAGGAAGCAATTACTTTAAAATTAATAATGAAACCGTGTTAAGAAGATTGTATTGATTCTAATGAAATTAAGGTTTGTAAAACTAATATACTTTCCATCACACATAAATATTATATGTACAGGACTATCCGATATAAATTTGCTATATTTTCAACACTAAAAATCAAACAGCTGTCAATAAGGACAATAAGTGTCAAATATTAGTTTACATCTATATATTAACGAAACGGATCATGTAGCAATAGATGGATATATGCAAAGGAACGTAATATAGTTTGCAGGATTAGTAAATATGTAGGTATGTATTTAAATTAATAAAAATTAAATAGCGGGAGATATTGTGTTGACCACATCAGATTTTTTTAATAGAGCTCTTGATGGAACTATAAATTACTATTTCAATAACCCGCCACTAATTGTTTAAAAAGGAAAATGAAAAAATCAATTTAGTATCATTATTAAAACACATTATCATTTACCAATACAGCAATTTGTATAAAATTTAACAAGTTCTATAAATCTTGTCTTTAGATTTCTTTCTTTTTGCTTAGTAAGCGAATGTTGTATGTAGGAAAAAGAAGTACATATTATGTGCTAGCTTATCTTCGAATAAGTACCTACTCGGTCATTTCCACACGCTGTATGCGGAGGTATTGATTGACAATAAACCATGTCCGGCGTGGAAGTTGCCTGGAATTTCACGCTCCAATATCCTGCCAAACATCACTGCACAATCAACCCAGTAAGTCATTTCACGCCTATTTATACAACTATTTGACTAGGCTTCTCATTAATGCTAACATACGTCAAACACAATATACGATACGTTATCCACAAAGCAATCGTCTTTGTTAAAAGAGGTCAGTTTGGCAAGAGCTTTACAGTTATTATGTTGCCAAAGATAAAAAAATCTGTGGCATTTTAAGAAAAGGAGACCATAAAAATAAACTACGAAAGAGAGATTAAATAAATTCCTTCATATACTACAGTCCTAGTGTTTTTATTTTTACAGTAAAAAAGAAGAAAAAAATCTGTTGTGGCCAGCAAAAGACCTCTCGCCATTTTCATATTAGGCTATACATATATAAGTAATGCCTACACTTCACAGTAGAAGGGAAAAAATTACAGAACTTTACTCAAATATTGTTTTTATTATATTTAATTTGTCTTCTGCACATATATAGTTCTAATGGGGAAGTTTAGAATGGTAAAAATTCTACATAACATACTATTTTCTCACAAATATAACACAAATGACTGCTGAAATTCAATTAATATTTTTTGGGTAAACTCTAAGTACGTCACAAGTCAGTTATGTGCAAACTCAGACAGAACGGTGAAAGCGAACCACTTGAACGTAGGTCGAACAACACCTCAGTCTCAATTGACTGGTAACCGCAACCTCGTGCGTCAGTGTATAAGAGACATACGTTGTACCAAGCCTCTACCGACGTCATCACAGCTAAAAATCGGCTTCTCCGGAAAATCTGGGCATTTATGAAAAAAATAAAACATGTTACATCATTTTTCAAGTCATTTCCCATGGAGTAAAAGAATAAAAAAAAAATCGCTAAACTTCCCCATTATATCAATTTTTCATTATATGAGGAAGTTTCTAAATGTCAGAGATTCTTCCAATTCATTAACAAGATTGGCGGTATTTCTGATGGATATATGCATTTTACCTACAATTTTAAATATTTAATTAATAAAACAATAAGAATGATTAATTATACTTCCCAGAAAAACTTGCAGAATGTCACTAAAACTGTTGATTTTTGACACTGACATCTATCATTTACAAACTATGTTATAAACATTTGAATTTGTCAATTGGTTTCCTTAGTGCCTTGGCCTCTGCGATTAGATTATTCTATATATTACAGTGCCTTTATCTCTATATCTATACAATTTTATGTTCTTCAATAATAGTAGTAATAGATATTTTCAAAAAATAATATTTAGAAGATTTTTTTTAAAGAAACTATTACTTTCGGTTGATCGTTTGTAAAAAATATAATTTGTTGTTCCAACAAATAGAAAAGTCTGTAATACAAAATTTTGGATTATATTTTATTATGTTTTTCCTCAAAATCTATTAGGGCTTCAAATTAACTACTTCATCCGGCTTATCAAATCTAATATGTTGTTTCAAATTATATATGAGTTTTATATACCAAATTTGAAAAGTTTTGGAACATTTTAATAGATTTTAAGAAAAAATCGTCACACACACACACACATTATTGTAAAAATCAACATCAACTTCCTGATGCTCTAAAACTCAATCTGTGTAAATTCTTCGCTGTACATAATCCATTACTCGCCGTCAAATAAATATGAACTGATGCTCAATTTTTTCCCTCTCCCCATTCTTTCCCTTGCCCTGCGGTGTTACCGCTTCTTCATAACTTAGCATTTTCAACATGACCAATGAAATTGGCAACAGTACTGAAATCTGCTGTCCATATTTATTTGATATAGTATAGTTGTAAACTAATATTTGGCACTTTGAAAACACGTACTTATTGACAGCTGTTTGACTTATAATGCTGTAAATATAGCAAACTTGAATCGGATCATCCTGTACATCTAATATTTATATATGATGGAAAAATGTATTACCTATTATTACAAACCTTAATTTCATTAGAATTAAATATATTACTACTGCACTCTCCGTATCACGATTTCATTATTAATTTTAGTGTATTGCTTCCTGACCGTGACATTTGTTTAAATATGTTAAAAATTTTATTAAAGTATGTTTTTGTTTGACGCGTAGGCAAGATGACGTATAAAAATATATTATTTTATAAATTTATATTTAAAGTTATTTACTAAATGTTATTATCGTAGAATTGAAAACTGTACCATTATATTCAATTTTTATTTTAAAAGTTACTGAAAAATTATATACAATGTATTTTTTTCAAGAAAAACTGTTAAAAGCTTGTATAAGTGATACTTTTGGTTATCCGATATGTACTAAAAACTAATGAGCTCTTCTCCCAT
Source organism: Ophonus ardosiacus (assembly GCA_943142095.1). NCBI lineage: Eukaryota > Metazoa > Arthropoda > Insecta > Coleoptera > Carabidae > Ophonus > Ophonus ardosiacus. The sequence goes on from OW964824.1 coordinate 60,276,877, forward strand.
TAGTATAGAATGGGTATTCAAAATTTCAAAATTTTCTGATTGATAGTATTTGAGTAGTCGTGTCCACAGGATCCACACTTACACACACACACACACACACACACACACACACACACACACATACATGCACACACATACCACACACACATATACTTACCCACAGATATCATTGTAAAAATATTAAAATCTGATTCTGGGAACATCAAAATGTGCTTATTCACTAAAATCTCTATATGCGATTTTTGGCACGATCCCTATTCTTATGTAGGGTAGCGGGAGGTAAAAAAATCTGTAGCATTTTAAGAAAAGAAGACCATAAAAATAAACTACACAATAGTAAATTAAATAAATTTCCCTCATATATTACGGTCCTAGTGTTTTTTTCCATGACAGTAAAAAAGGAGAAAAAATTAGGAAACTATTGCCGCTGTATTCTTTTGCCTCGCAATATCCTAGCGACATGTTAAGTGAATCCCCTTAAAACCACAGTTGAGTTGGAGCTACGTTTCTCAAACCAAAACATTCGTTTTGCATCCACAATAAAACAAAAGACTTCTACATTATCCTTTCAAATTGATGTTATACTTGCAGACAAACGCCTTCTTCCTTTGTTGGTCTACCTTATTAATTCAATATTATTTGCTGTTGATGTGTTTAGTAATGCATACAAAATCATTTATTAATGACTCCTATTAATGCATTATTTATATTAAAATAATTTCAGTATAAACACATTACTAATTCAACCAAACTTGTCATAAAATAAATTATATTTTCTCCAATTTAATAAGATACGATCAACGGAAAGATATTGGCCGTTAGTATAAAGAATTGATTGAGGATGATGACGAGTTGTTGACTACTATCCATTTCAGAATTATAGTCAGTTGAGTTTGAAGCTTAATAACTTGCTTTAAAAAATTCAAAAATTATTAAACACACTTTAAATTATGGACTACAGGGTGTATCAAGATAATGGAACAGTGCATTTTATTCGTGTATGTGAAAATATACAGAAAAAATCTGTTGTGGCCAGCACAAGACCTTCCGTCAATTCGATGTATTTTGTACAAATCCCATACCAAAAAGTCCTTGGAACAGATTCTATATAATATCATGTAAAATCGAAAACGAACACATACTATTTTTTACAAATTCTATACCAAAAGTTGATTCGAAAAGTTTCTATAAATCCAATAAAATTATAACATAAATATACACTAAGTAAAATGCACTAGACACTTCCTTCATTTCTTCTTTCCCCTATTTTATTAGGGGTCGCTGTTTCCTCTTCTCTTCCACTCATTCTTTCTCAAGTCTTTTGCGATACAGTCCTTCCGTCTTCTCTTTGGCCTTTCTCTGCGTGTCACTTGCGAGAAACACTATGCCATATCAATTTTAGATCCTATGCGCTCCATATTTTTTGACCAAAGACAATACCTTCCTTACCTAAAGGTGACGGAAGGTAAAAAGTGCTTAAGATATTTTGTAAGGCATAGAGAGGGACACATTTTAGCATAAACTTTATTATCTAAAATCCAGTGGTACTCAAACTACGGGGCAATATTATATTTTTTTAAATGGCTTTATATATATTTTATACTAATTTATAAATTAAATAGAGAATTTTGTTCTGAATTCAACGATATAATAATATCATACCCTTACATTGCGAAAAATTTGATAAAAATTAATTCAAAGTTAATATTTCATTTCTACTTTATCTAAGTTATCTGAGTAAACATTCAATCAATAAAACAAAATAAAATTTATTTTAGTTTTATTACATTAAAGTAAGCTACGATTTTGGCAACAAATTCAACTTTTAAAATAAATTTTTTGTTTTGTTGATTGAATGTTTGCTCAGATTGCTTAGATACAATAGAAATGAAATACTAACTTTGAATTAATTTTTATAATTTTTTTCGCAAATGTAAGGGTATGATATTATTATATCGTTGAATTCAGAACAAAATTCTCTATTTAATGAGTTAATAAAATATATATAATGCCATTTAAAAATATATAATGTTGCCCTATAGTTTGAGTACCACTGGATTTATGATAATAAAGTTTGTGCGAAAATGTGTCTCCCTCTATCCCTTACAAAATATCTTAATCACTTTTTTCTGTATCTTTTCACATACACGAATAAACGGCACTGTTCCATTATCTTGATACACCCTGTATACTACTACACTCTACGTGTACGTTAATCCGATTTTGTTTCAGCTTTCTTACATAATATTAGTAATATTACTACATTACCAACTGAGTTATAGGTGTCGCTAGTAATCAATACCAAAATATTATCAAATTTATATATGTATTTTTAAAATATAATAAAACTCCAGAAGGAAACAAAATTTATAACTGTAAGTCATAATTATCAATTTGATACTTATTTTAATATGTATGACAGTAACAAAACACAATTTTCATACGTCAAAAACGTTACTAACGTGTACAGTAAAGATTAATTTTCAAAAGTAGTATGCGGTATCAATAAATGAAGTTTACAAGGGAGTAACAGATAATAGTATATTGCATAGCTAGTGCTGAAAGTTGAATATTTCACACGAGTGTGAAATACCCTTTCAGCACGTGTTGTACACGATATTTTTCCGATGACCACAAAAAAACAATTTAAAATTTACATAAAAATATTAAAACAGATTATGTTAACATCATTGCTATCAGAATTCACTAAAAATTATGTTAAAATCTGATAAATCAGGGTCCAACTTTCTTAATCCGTGTAAATTCAGCAAATTATCTGCAACTGTCAAATTTTTAAATACAAATTTTTAGGTTAGTTCGCTCAGTTATAGCAGCGTGTGATAAAATCATACCACACAGTTGCGGACGTATCTGATTGGCTAACGAGCTTTCATTTCACACAGCATTGCTAGTGACGTGCAATGACTAACTTTCAGTAATAGTTTAGCGCGTGAATTTATGTACTTTTCGTAGTGGTCGTCGGAAAAATATTTAAAAGTGATGTTTTGCTTATTTCTAAACGTAATGGGTGGTAGCAAGACCAAGGGTGATTAGCTAGGAGATGACTAGCAGCGTTTTAGCGCTGTGAATCGTTATAGGATTATTTTAGAGAAAAATACTTCAAATAGCAGTTATAGAAAAATTAATTGTACGCAACTTTTATTTGAAGTATTTTTCTCTAAAATAATCCATAAACGATTGACAATGCTAAAACATTGCTAGTCATCTCCTAATCACCATTCATGCTACCACCCAATAACTCTACGACTAGATATTCCAATGATTCTATTGCTTCGGGAGTTACATGAAGGAAGTCTTCCATACTTCCCGAGAATGTTTTAATTCAACATACCTGTTCGTTTGACCTCCAACGCTGCGGCCACATTTTGGATCGGACCGCAAAACCCATTTGTAAAATGGAAATCTACACTAGGCATGCCCAGTTGTAAAACGATTTAATGAAACCCAAATTTTGTGCGGTGGATCAATGCTATCGTGTGTTTAATATTGAATGCGGTGTAGGATTTGCCAGGATCTGCCATTCAATACACCATGAATCTAAACCTTTATAGTTCTCATTTACCAGTTGTTGAATTGTTTTTATGGAATTTCTAGATTTTGATCTATTAAAGTCTAAGTTTGTCATAGGGTGTACATATAGATTTAATTTTCAAATTATTACAAACAAATAGAACAAAGTATTACTTCAATAATACAATTCAGTGTAAATAAGAGCCCACCATTCAATTTGTCTTTTTCAAAATAAGACAATAAATTAACTACAAGCTCTTGAATTTGACATGACAGAGCATTTGATATTTTATCAATAAACAACGAAACAAAAAACAAAATGAAATCACAATACAGGTTGAAAAGTGTAATATATACATGTTCAGAATTACCAATAATAATAGATATTTAACCAGATTGGCGGTATTTCTGATGGATATATGGATTTTACTCATAATTTCAAATATTTAATTAATAAAACAATAAAAAAAAACTAAATGTACTTCTCAGAAAAAGCTATCAAAATGTCATTAAAACTGTTGAATTTTGACACTAACATTGATATCTGTCATTTACAAACTATGTTATAGACATTTGAATTTGTCAACTGGTTTCCTTAGCGTAGTTTCGCCTACTCGAATTTATAGAAAATATAATAAAAAATTTAAATGTATCAGATGTAGTATTTTGTTCTTCAAAATTAGTAATATCAAAAATTTTATAAAAATAATATTTTGAAGACTTTTTTAAAAAACTACTACTTCCGGTTGTTCAATTGTTACCAAAACCTTTTCAGCTCTTCCCAGGAATATCAGATTGAGGAATTCATAGTTAAACAGGTTTTATGTCTTATAGTTTTTGAGGAATCGTCCCTCCAACATCCACTCATACACACACACATACACACATACACACACACACACACACACACACACACACACACACACACACACACACACACACACACACAGAGAGAGAGAGAGAGAGAGACAGAGAGAGAGAGAGAGACAGAGACATCATTGTAAAAATGTTAAAACCAGATTCTAGTGACCTTGAAACGTGCTTATTCATTAAAATCTGGATATGTGATTTTTAGCATGATTCCAATACCTCTCTAAGCGAGAGGTAAAAAGTTTAGCTCACGAGCACGTAAGAGCAAGTAAGTTAATTTCTTCGAGTGAATAAACATTCTTAGCTTACGTGGTATGGATAATATTTTATTCAATTTTGACGAAATACTAATAAAAACCATTATAATATTTAATTTTGACAAAATTAAAAACTGATCAGTTAGTAGGCTGAGCATGACAATCGTCGCTGATAGATAGTCTGGTAAATATTATGGTGAGTGTTATTTTCGTACCTGATGTTATTTTAAATGCATTATTTGTTGCAGAGTGAGTTAAAATTTTGTGAGAGTGTTACTTATAGTTGTTGCTATGGAGTTAATAATGGCAGTTTAAAACTTCAAAATTGAATTTAAAAAAATTAATCAAATGTCATTTTGCAAAAATTAACAAAATTTTACTTAATAATATTTCCAAATATATATAACAAGGTTTCCAGTACATAATAATAATAATAATTTAAAAACCAATAATATACCGTTAATAAAATATATTTAAAAATATATAGAAAATTTCAAAAATCCCTAAACGATGACGTAAACCGCTTGATTCGCTGGATAGCCCATACAAAAAATATTACGATAATACGCAAACCTCCCCACGTGCATATCTTCCGATCACAACAAACATCGTAAGGCGGCCTCTAGCGAGTATATGCTCAAAGGCCAGTGCTGTAACGTACATTTTTATGATTCTACATATCTATTATTTTATCGCTGTCGTCATTTTTCCCTTGTCTACTTTTTGTACCCCCGTTAGGAGCAGCCCTGGCAGAATAGAAATGCAACACGTCTTGTTCTGGTTTTTATATAATTACAATGAAATCTTTGATATATAAGAACAAAGTTTATAAAGTTCTGTATGACGTCCAAACAAGTAGAAATAAATGAAGTAGCATCTGAAAGATTTATGACTTTTGAAGTATTTGCTGAAGTTGTAAAGTTTGGGGCTTGCAATCCGACCTAATTCTACATGATTGTAGTTCAGGAGGTACATAGACTATAAAGACGACGATGGCGATAGTGCCATATTTCAAGACTAGCATAACCACGCGAAGACAAACTCCAAGACGGGTTTGCAGATTGTGCAGCGGCTTAGCGTTGCACGAGTTTCAATTAACAGTATAAATAGCAGAGCTGGGCAAGTTACTTTTAAAATGTAACTAGTTACAGTTACAGTTACCTCCAAAAAAAAGTAACTAAGTTACTTAAGTTTCAGTTACTTTGGTGAAAGAACTAAATTATTTACTAGTTACTCATTAAAAGTAACTTAGTTACCTTGAGTTACTTTCTAACTACTTTTAGTGGCGTGAAGTGTAGACTTTGACTGTTGACTTAGTTATTGTGTAATATACATATCAGGGAGTTTTTGCACTAACTACGTTAACCTAAATTTTAACGTTATGGCTTGGCAACACCCAATCAGATTATTATTGTTAATATTAACGGACCTACAGGGCCTTATTACCGCCTAGGCCCACGAGGCCACGGCCTAGGGCCCGCTTTGGCAAGGGGCCATCAGGGCCCGGTTGCTGTGATAAAAAATCTGATAAAAAGGCCCAGCGGACCACCATTATAATATAATATAAAAATTAAAAGTAACATTTTATCTTGTGAGAAGGGAATTTGCAAAAATGAGACGAATTCAAGTCTTGCAACCCTTGGAACAACGAACAAAATACACTATTTTTTGTATAACCTGAAAATTGGAAAAATTTTGATGATTTAGTGGCAGTTTAATTATAATTTATTAAAACGTATCATTTGTAAGCGAGGAAAACATTTGAAAATAATATATTTTATAAGTCAAATTTAACATTTAGTGACTTTTTTTCTAGAATTCAAAGATATAATAATGTGTTATTTTTCGTTTTTCTGTTTACCGTACAAAAACTCTATTATTAATGAATATAATTACTTATTTTATTATCTATTATGGCTTGAAATCAATCAACAATAATATTGAATTTAATTATGTATTAAAATAAAAGTTACACATTACAGAGGGCATGCGCGATGCTGCGCTCCCACTCTGGACAGACATTTATTTAAAACAAAACAGTAGTAGTTAGTGTTTCTAAAAAAGGCATCAGCCTCAACAAAATATTTCTTTGAAATTTTAATCGCCCCCCCCCCCCCGTTTACTTTTTTATGACTAAGTTACGTTCCACTTTTTAAGTTACTTTGATTAACTTAAGTTACATTCTAATTTCTGAGTTACTTTAAGTAACTTAAGTTACTCAAGTAACTAGTAACTTAAAACCGTAAAGTTACCAACTACTTTTCCGCAGCAAGTTAAGTTACAGTTACAGTTACCATATTTTAAAAAGTAACTAAGTTACGTTACAAGTTACGTAAAAGTAACTAGTTAGTAACTAAGTTCCTAAAGTAACTAGTTACTGCCCAGCTCTGATAAATAGTAATGAATTTAGGGAGCGCAGCGTTGGATCACGGTAAATAATGCATGGATCCATGTCCAACTCTCGAATTAGGATCATTATGGTCCAGTAATGTCACATGTCAGCCGCCCCACTAGAAAATCAAATTGTGTTTGTCCACGCTCGCTGATTTTTGGTTTTGTAGCCGTCACCACTCGAATTAAACCGATCATTATCCGGCCATCCAATTCTGTTATATATTTCACACTATACAACACAAGGTAAATACGTAGCATTTAGATGAATGTGTTCATTTTAAAATATCTTCTCCGTAACAAAATTGAGATTAATTAATTTGTTTCCATGGGCTGTTTGATTCATTATACAATGGATTATTTTATATATATTTTTAATTCTTTACTCTAAATCTATAAAAGATATAGTGGCCTATTCAGAGAAACACAGTCATAAAGGTTGTTACGGATATAAAGATTGTTATCATAAAGACATTTGTAACAATCTTTATGAATTTGTCAATTCAGAACCTAGGTCGGTATTATTGACAATCTTTACAAAATAATACTTGTGAATGAACCAGATTATTTGACAATAGCTAACTTCATTATGCATATATGAACTTAACCTAACCTTATATGTCAACGCTTTATTCTTTTAATAATGTGTTGCCAATTATATTTAAAATGCAAACATTCTGCCAAAACAACTTAAGAAGAATATGACATTTGTACCATATTTGAAAACTTCTAAATGATTTAGAACGGGTATGTTAATTCCTACCACTGATCCCAACGTGACTGAAAAGTTATGGAAAGATTTTTTTTTTTATTTTGATTGAAGAAAAAGCACACATTAGCACCAGAATAAATAACAAGGTTTTCACGAATACCTACCACAGAATTTTCAAAGAAATATGTATTTACGACAAAAGTAACTTTCGTTCACGACGGTTTTCATCGTTCTTATTATCATTATTCAAGTCGAAGCAAGATCCATGCGAATAATCAACTGCATCCTGCTAATATTTAGCAGAAAGGCCATTATTAATAATATTTGATTGATGTAATAATCTATCACATGTCAAATATTAGAAATAACAACGTGATAACAACCTAAATACATAGTTTTAGCAGTCGTTATGATAAAGACTGTCAAAACACGTAACAATTGTTGATGGTAACCACCTTCAGTACTGAGAATACCAAATTTGATTTTAACAATCTTTACAGTACATAACAACCATAAAGACCATAACGACAACACAAATATTGAGTTCTGAATAGACCCCATAATAAATATATGTTGTGGCCAGCACAAGACCTCTCGCCATTTCCATATTAGGCTATATAAGTATTGTATTACACTTCCCTTTCGAACCATCGTTTTATATCAAAAAATTACAGAACTTTACCCAAATATTGTTTTTTATTGTAATTAACATGTCTTCTGCACACATATAATTCTAATTATATCTATTTTTCATTGTATGAGGAAGTTCCTAAATATGAGAGATTCTTCCATTTCATTAATCAGATTGGCGGTATTTCTGATGGACATATGCATTTTACCTATAATTTCAAATATTTAATTAATAAAACAATAAGAAAGATTAAATATACCTCCCAGAAAAAGCTATCAAAATGTCACTAAAACTGTTGATTTTTGACACTCACATATGTCATTTACAAACTATATTATAAACATTGGAATTTGTCAACTGGTTTCCTTAGTGCCTTAGCCTCTGCGATTAGATTACTCTATATAATTATAGCGTCTTTATCTCTAAATATATACAAGATATAGTAAAAATTTTAAGTGTATTAGATGGAGAATTTTATGTTCTTCAATATTTAATAACAAAAATTTCCAAAAAATTATACGTAGAAGAATTTTTCTAAGAAACTACTACTTCCGATTGTTCAATTTTCAGCTCTTCCCAGGAATGTCAGATTGAGGAATCCATACTTAAACAGTTCTTAAGTCTTATAGTTTTTGAGGAATCGTCCCTATAACATCCAGACATACACACACATACACACACACACATCATTTTAAAATGTTATAATCTGGATATGCGAATTTTAGCATGAATCCAATACCTCTCTTTGCGAGGGGTAAAAATGTTCAATGTATTGGATATGGGGTCGCATGGCCGTATAGTAGTATGATAACGGTTTTTAAGAAACGTCAAATTTCATTATTTAATAATAAATAAAATAAATAATAACAATAAATAATATCAAAAACATACGGGTGAAATTAAATATTTAAATTTGAATTTGTCATTTCTGAATACAGTGTTTTAGTTAAAACCGTGATCATACTTGGCCATAGTGTCTGGTTGCCAATTTGGTGACCCGAGTTCGATCCCGGCCAGTGCAGACTTTTAATCGCACAAAAGTGACCCCTGTGGTGCATTCTCCACACCAGCTATAAATGATCGTGAGGTGACGCCTGGTAAGCGCGCACAAGATACATTTATTTTCGTAACAAGTTATAAAAAATACCAAATATCATGCGAGTGTAAATTGAAGCACGACGGGTAGCGGAGTGCAAGTCAATACGCACGAGCTAAGATATTTGAATTTCATACAAGTTACGAACATTATTTTTTAGACGAGCATAAATAAATTTTACTTTTTTTTACAAAACTGAAATTTAGGTTCAATCGTACGGACAGCTGACAAATGAATAATGTATACATATAGCCAGAAAATAATGACATAGTAACCTAGCAACCCTGTCAACTATTACGATATGAAATATATCGTAACACTAATGTCATAAGTTCAACTTACAGTGTTAGGATACTACGCTGATATGTCATACTTATCACAATGGTCGTCTAAAAAAATATATCGTCATCATTACCGATGTCTACATGTAATGTAGATACTGGCATACCCCGTAATGGGTAATATGTATTGGATAGAGAATTTTATATTCTTTAATTTTTGTAATAACACAAATTTCCAAAAAATAATAATTAGAAGATTTTTTTAAGAAACTACTACTTCCGATTGTCCAATTGTTACCAAAACCTTTTCAGCTCTTCCCATTAATGTCAAGTTAAGGAATACATAGTTAAATTGGTCTTTAGCCTTGCAGAATTTGAAATACCGTCCCTCCAACATCCACACACACACATACACACATATACACACACACATAAACACACACATACACACACACATAAACACACACATACACACACATGGACACATGTATGCACACATATACACACATAGAGAGAAACATCATTGTAAATGATGTTAAAATCAGAATCTAGTGACCTTAAAACGTGCAGCGAGAGGTAAAAATTGGTAGAATACTCCATGTTGAAGAATCTAAGATAAATAAAGAAGCATTCTAAAAAAAAACTTTTTGATGACGTACGACTACGAGTTCCTAGCAGCCTAGCATATCATATGCCTGCAATGTATGCTGTCCCCTTTTATGTCTCCATTTTTCTTCACCGCATACTATGATATTACATTAGCCGTTACGTTACGACACCGTTTTATATGGCGCGTAAAATTTACAGTTTTTAGAAAGTAATTAAAAATATTGTCGGTTCAGATAATCATGCACATTAAAGCGCTATGACTCTGCATATTCTGATAAGATCTAAGCATCTCGGTGTGAATCTACGGATATTATGGTCATAAAAATACCAATATGCATTAGTTGCAGGTGAGTGCAGCATCGAACTAATTTTAAAAATATGTATTGCTAGTTGCATGATTATCTATGTATGTCGGCACCTTACATTAGCAATCAATGACAAATTACTTTTATATTTCAAGTCAACTGATCACGAAATACTTTTCAAATTTACAAGAATGTCTGTACAGCATTTTAAAATATTTTTTAGTTTTCTTGCTCATGGAGACAGCATTATTTCTACAACTTAATTCGCATTCTATATCTATGCTAATGTTTATATATTAATGGAAATTTATCTCTAAATATCTTCTTCTCTTTTTGTATCTTTGTATATTTTGTATCTTTTCTCATATAAACTACTATTGTATTGTACATATGGCGTCCCGTGGTCGCGTGCCTGAGTGTCTGGTCGCGAATCTGGGGAACCGGGTTCGATCCCGACCGACGCCAAATATTTCGAATTTTAAATGGCACACAAGTGATCCTTGTGGTGCACGCTCCATGCCAGCAATGAGTGCCCGTGAGGTGACGCCTGGTAAGCGCCCGCACAGTAAAAATATGTCATCATCATTACCGAAATCTGTATAGAAAGCAGATTGGCACACTCAGAAATGAGTAATATGCCGTGATGATATATCTATTTATTTATTTAATTATTTCGTCTAATGTCATTTTGTCCATTTTACGGTATTGTCGTCGTGTCGTTCAGTGTCATTGTCGTAAAAAGATGGAAAATGACGAACCTACGATCCGACACCGACTGCCGACATCCGACAACTCCTACAGTCAAATTTCAGCGTATTGCGCACGCGTACGACATCCGACAGCGCCAAACGACCTAGGTTGTGTCCGATGTCACATTTTGGCTTTTAAATATTAGGTTTCTTCACATAAATACAACTCCGAATGGCACAGTAATGACATCCAATGATTTGCATGGCGACACAAAAACAAAAATAAATTATTCAATTGGATTTAATTTGATGCTTAATATTAAATGATAATATTATATTTCATAAAATAGAAGCTAAGAAGCTATTCTTTGACAGTAATTTGACATTTTGCACGAATTATAGCAACGAACATAATTTGTTTAATTAGGGCACGTTAACTTCAAGGCGTAGTGTGCTCCTGCAAAACCCTAAAATCTAATTTCTAAAATCCTAAATAATCACTAGATTTAGGGCATATAAATTTAGGATTTAGATATTAGGGTGATAAAAGTGCAACATCGGACACAGCCTAATAGCCGAGACAGACGACAAAAATTAATGATCATTAACAGTTAGATATAATATGCGCACTTGAACTTGAGACTATTGACAGATGTCAAAATTGCGTCTATTAACAAACCAGAAAATATTGAATGTAGTAAGCTCGTGCTACTTATTTTATTGTACTCATATAGTACAAAACAATAAGTAACACGTATTTACTACAGTCAATATTTTCTGGTTTGTTAATAGACGCAATTTTGACATTTTTCAATAGTCCCAGGTTCACGTGCGTGAACTATATCTAACCATTAATGATCATTAATTTTTGTCGTCTGTCTCGGGTATATGAATGATACATTTCAATTTAATTTGATGCTTGAAAGTAAATGTAAATATTATATTTCATAAAACAGAAGCTATAAAGCTATTCTTTGATAATAAATTTGACATTTTCTATAAATTATAGCAACGAACATGATTTGTTTAATTAGTGCGCGTCAACTTCAAGGCATAGTATGCTCCTGCAAAACGCTAAAATCTAATTCCTAAAATCTTAAATAATCACTAGATTTAGGGCATATAAATTTAGGATTTAGATATTAGTGTGATAAAAGTGCAACAACGGACACAGCTTTATTGTAGAACACCCCAAATCTCTTCTAATTTTTAAAATTAAAAATATTTTATTGGATTTTAAATGTTAACTGCAAAATTCACCACAGAAACAATAAATATTTTAGAGGTTAATGCCCCAATTGGTAAAACGTATGGAATTGGTGGCGCGTGAAGTAGCTAAAGAAGCCATATATTAAGAGAGGGTTCTGTACTCCAGCTAATGGGGCGATAATGAAATGAAAATGAATGTATAGAGGTGTGTGGTTAAAGGCGCATCGATGGCCGGCCAGGCAAGTGAATCAGATCGTTTATGATAAACGGGCAGCGGCAGAGGCAGAGGCAGCTAGCGGTAATTTCTCCGAGTGCTCACAAGCAGCGTCGGCGCGGAAATCCGGAACACAGCGAGCCCAACTCCAGATTACATGTTGATATTCCCAGATTTATATCTCCTGTGCGTATATTCTCGTTTTATTGTGAGATAAAATCGTTTACGAAATAAATGCAGCACTAACTCTAACCCAACACCAGCTTTTTATCGCATGTTTCATCATCTAAATCTAAAACGAAAACAAAAGTGGACATTACGAGGAAATACTCAACAACGGAGTGTCATCGAACAACCTAGCGAAATATTTGACCTGATTCATACTAGCGATACATTATCAATACAATACATTTACTTTCATTTCATCATACGATACCAGGACGATATGATAACGAAAAAATTTGATGTGGCCAGCACAAGACCTTCCGTTAATTTGATATATTTTGTACAAATCCCATACCAAAAGTTCATTGGAAAAGATTCTATATATCCAGTAAAATTGTAACTCGAACATAATACAATTTTTTACAAATTCCATGCAGAAAGTTCTTTGGAAAATATTCTATAAATCCAATAAAATTATAACATGAATATTCATTTTTATGTATAGTCATATATAAATACTCTAAAAATGCGTACACTTACGTAACATTCTCTTTACAATCAAGTAATGTTACTACCAAGTTTATATCTCTACCCATTTTTGAGTTATTGCCCCAAAAGTCAATATACCCCACATTTAGATAAAAACTTCAAAATTTTCAAAAATCTAATTTTTATGTATCTAGATACTTCTTAATACGCTGATTCTAAATTTTGAAACAGCAGGTCGATATCTCTTTTCGTTCTCGAGATATTTAGGTTCAAAGTTTAACTCAAAACTGCCCATTTTTGGGTAGTAACCCAAAAATGGGTGGAGATATGAATTTGGCGATGCGACCAATCGATTCTATGGGCAAAATTACATAAGTATACCAATTTTCAGAATTTTTGAACACCGCATACAATCTTTAAAGCAAAATAACTGAAAATAGCTAAAAATCCCAAAATTTCTAAGGGGTACCCCTTACGATTTTTTCAGATTTTGGCCATTTTCAGGGGTTTTCAAGCTTTTATTCATAAAAAATTAACCGGTTGGACAAAAATTATGAAAATTGGTACACTTATGTATTTTTGTCCGTAGAATCGAATGGTGATGTCGCCAAATGCATATCTCGACCCATTTTTGGGTTATTACCCAAAAATGGGCAGTTTTGAGCAAAACTTTGAATCTAAATATCTCGAGAATAAAAAGAGATATCGACCTGCGGTTTCAAAATTTGGAATTAGCGCATTGAGTAGTATCTAGACACATAAAAATTAGATTTTTGAAAATTTTGAAGTTTTTATCTAAATGGGGGGTATATTTACTTTTGGGGCAATAATTCAAAAACGGATAGAGATATAAACTTGGTAGTAATATTATTTGATTGTAAAGAGAATGTTACGTAAGTGTACGCATTTTTAGAGTATTTGGACAACTGTGTGAATTTTTGGAAGTAAATGTATTGAAATAAAAATTGATAAATGCTATAAAAAAGTTCCTTTGAAAAGATTCTGTAAATCCAATAAAATTATAACAAGAACATACACTATGTAAATTGCACTTGATATTATTTTTTCTTTAGCTTTTCCGTATTTTATTAGGGGTCGCTGTTTTTTTACTATTCTCTTCCACTCATCGTAAATCTAGCAAAATCGTATTCTAGGGACCCTAAAATGTGCTTATTCATTAAAAACTCACCACCAAATTTTTTGACTAAAGACAATACCTTCCTTACCTAAAGGTGACTGAGGTTAAAAATGTTATATCATAGGTAGGTCTTGCAAAATATTTTTTTCGCGATCGCCCAGAAAATGAGCTTTTTCTGATCACTATTTAGACCGGAAAGTCCTTCTTTGCTGAGCTAGCTCGGAAAGTTGTCTACAAGAGATCGGAAAGTACTTTACCGATCCCGGGACCGGTAAAGCTAAATGTTTCCATGGAGATCAGTTGTTTATTTATTTCTTATTTACTCGCAGTAAAAAATAAAATAATACTTTTTTATTCTTTTTTCAGGATCGCAAAAAAATATTGTACCCAACATGACCTGAAAGTGTCTATACTGGGCTCACAAGCTTCCAAAGCTCGCCTACGGCTCGCTCTGGAATATGCTTGCTCACCCAGTAAAGTATCACTTTGAGGTCTTGTTACGTAAATTACTGATTCCATAATATCAATTTTCATTTTAAAAATATTTTACGTAAATAACGCACATCAATTATCTTGAAGATATTTGATTATTATTCCATTTTATTTTTCATGTTTAGTTAAATTATATCAAATCGAATTCTGAACGTAGATTATTAAATAAAAAACATTGAAGCAAAAAGTGTCTTATCATGATCGGATCGTTATCGTACTGTGATCGTAACTCTCAATCAAGCCGTAGTGTTATCGCTTCGCATTCAGAAAGTCCCGGGATGTTTGTGTGCGTCTTTATTGTCTTATCTCCACCAACAAAAATTGAGAAAAACAAGTTATAAGAAAAACAGTCTCATTTGCATCTTCCATCTTTTCCGAGAAGGAGAGATAGAGAGAGAGAGAGAGAGAGAGAGAGAGAGAGAGAGAGATCATCGTAAAAATAGTAAAAACATGTGAGGACCCTAATTCGTGCTTATTCACTGAAAACTCACTATTAAATTTTTGGACCGAAATCTTTACCTCCCTCTGTCAAAAAAATCGTACTTTTAATATCTATCGGCAAAAAATATTTGTGTTAACTTACGAGCAAATATTATTGAATAAGTTATACATTACATATAGAGATATGTACAGAATAATAGCGTTTTAAGATGGTAAATAAAATGTTTCAATGGGGGATTACGGCTCAATCGAATTAAAGGAAAATAGTAAAAAAATACGAATGTATATGCTGAACAACGAATATTAATAAAAAAATGAAATGGTATCATTGAGATATTTCGGAAATAAAGGGTTTTTTGTTATAACGCTTCGACACTAATATGAAAATATTTTGATTGGCGACCGAGAAACCGCCTATACATGCATTACAAATAGCGTGTTAGGAGGTGGGATTACTACCAATGGAAGTTAAGAAATTCAAATTCGAAAGGAGGGGCTAACATTCCTGTACTACAGTTTCCAAACATTTTAACATAAATTTCTTGCATTAAACTTAATAATTTAAATACACCTGTAATTATAAAGTATGTATACTTATACAGTGTTATAATATTCATTTATTTTTATGTAAATATAACTTAAAATAGCATATATTTCAAGAACATTTAGGTCCATGATGAAAACAGTTTGATATAAAAACCAGGGCTGTATTTACTTTTCGAACTAAAAATTAACCTGAACCGGAGTTAAACCCCGAACCTGAATTTTAATACTCGGTTCGGTTTCGATTCAGGTTCAATTAAAAATATATCTGAGGTTCGGTTCTCGGTTTGGGTTCTCTAAAATGTTGCGGTTTGGTTCCGGTTTTGGTTCGGTTCAGGTTCGGGTTCGATGCCCTGATAAAAACACATAAATGTGACGTCACGTCAATCTTTTCAAAATTCGGGAGACCATAACTCGCTTATTAATAGGATTTTTTTCACCGGATTTTCATCAATAGTCTTAGTTTTCCTAATATTTTCAGATGAAATTATAAAAAAAATGGTGTAATCCCCCATTGAGAAAGGTTTTGACTAACAAAACTGCAGTTTAGTAAGCATATATCCCCTATCTACATTGTATTGTTATTAATGATTTTAGATATGGTATCTAATGCAATATCTGTGAAACAATGCTTTGTACTATCTTCATTAAATAGTTAGAAAGTAGGTATTTGAGAATCAATAGTGGACACACAATACTGTGTAGTGTGTCTAGGGAAGGTTGTTAAACTAATATTACTAATAATTAGTGATGAGAACCGGGAGACTCCAGGTAAACTATCTGAACTTAATTTTAGAACCGAAACTATCCCGTTTCAATCCTGGAACCGAAATAAACGGAATCTTGATTTTGGAACCGACAATATATTATGAATTTCAGATATAATGGATTATGATGCGCCGTATTTATAAAGAAGAATAAAATTATTAACTAATAAAAGCAAAATTCATACGGAAAATTGATAAAATGATATATTAAGATAAACAGGCATTACTACATATTATCACTACTATCCATTTCAGAATTATAATCAGTTGAGTTTGAAGCTTAATAACTTGCTTTAAAAAAAATCAAAAATACTTCTTGAGCTATTGCTTCAATCTAATGTAAGCATTTTTTACTTTCGTTTTTATATTTTATTTCTGTATTCCTTTACACAGCAGTACGATATTTTGTTTGGTTATGTAATATACTGATAGAGCAGTCATATGTCAGATTGACTTGTGGAGGTGGTAGATGTGTAAGTAACTACAGCGCCATTAGTTCCTGACTAAAAGTACCCATTAAGAATGTAGACAAGTGACTTTTTTCAACATTTTATAGTTAGAAATTAGGACAGCGAACAGCTAGTGTTTTTTCTACTTTGTCGAGCATGAACGGCAAAGTGACATTTTGCGTTGACAAAAGCGCGCGCAAATGCCTACTTTGTATATAGACTGCAGAAATATTTTTTTCCACAATCATTAGAAAAATTCATTATTACTCAACTTAAAATAGTGAGCAAAGTAGCATGTTGAGTCACAAGAGAGCAAAGTAAATAACTTTCTTCACAAGTGAGCAAAATACACAATAGTGAGCAAAGTAGCATATTGAGTCACAAGGGAGCAAAGTAAATAACTTTCTTCACAAGTGAGCAAAATACACAAGCCTATATATTAATCTACGTCAGGAATCATAAATTTTCATGGAGTTACAAATTGTGCAATAAATATCTACCATTCTACATGAAGGAACAATAATTTGTTTTAGTTAACTTTACATTAAATTCAGTTATAAACATATGTACTGTTGAGTCTTTCATTAATAAAAATATCTGATGTGGACACCACATGACTTCCTTGTACGCCTGTTACTTTGACATTGACATTAAATTCTTCATTTTTTTTTTTTTTGTTATTTTTTGTCCTAATTCATAGCAAACTTAATTACAGAAACCGAAAAGTACATGATTTTTAATTTACATATCTCGCTTATACAAAGAGCTAATTTAATCATAAAGTCTTATATACCAAATTTGAAGAGTTTTGAATTATATTTTAACATAGTTTTTCATTAAAATCTATTATAGGCTTCTAGTGAAGTACCACTTCCGAAAGTTATGTAATGACCAAAAAGGGAGGTGCACAACTAGATGTTATAACAGTCCTAAATACAAAATTATAACTTTCTACGGCTTACCGTTTTTCAGTTATGCGAGATACGTACGTCCTTACGCGTACAAACGTCACGAGTCACGACGAAATTAGCCAAAATGGATTCAGGGATGGTCAAAATGGATATTTCCGTTGAAATCTGGGAACCGAAAATTTTCGCGATTACAATACTTCTTTTACTTCGTACAAGGAAGTAAAAAGTAAAATGTTTCGTTTTTTAGCTTGTCCAGTTGGCGCACTCGTTCCCGGACGTGTGAGAAAAAGACATACTTTGCTCACTTGTACTAAAAATAGCTATTAATGTAATGTAGTTAAATATACAATATAATAAAAGAGAAAATGGAAGTAGAAGATTTCTTATTATCGACAATCAGAATGAAAATAATAGTATCGAAAGTGCACTAAGGAACCACACTTTATTTGACATTTGTCAATGATAACAAGTTTTTCATTCAAAATGTATAAGTCAAAGACGGAAGAATCCCCTGTCATGCTTTTTTGTCTCACAATATGAATATGAGGACGCTTTCCAGTTGTATATATTGACTTCAGTCGTTCAATGTCTATATCAAACGGCTTATAAATGACGTTGAATAGTCATCATCCGTGAACCAAACTATATTCGAGCAGTCTTGGAATTGAGTGCTGATACTGGCTTCCAATTACTTTTTCGGTTATTGACAGTTCTGATAATAATAAATGTGTACAAAACGCGTGACAGAATTCAGGTTGTGTGTTTTCCTTGATAAAAAACATATGTTGTATAGTGTCTGTCGGGGCCAGGACACGTTTGAGTTTCCCTGTCCACAATAGAGAGGAAATGAATGTGTGTTTGGAAGATTAATGAAGTTGCGTACAAGTTCATGTTGCCAGGCCCGATGAGAGGGGGCAAAATCCCCGGGGCCCCGTAATATTAAGGGGCCCCGGAACTAGACTTATTTTTTCTCAAATGTCTATTGTTGCAACTTAGAACGATGCCTTATGATGCAATTACGGATATTGAGACGGTACCCAAATATTAATAATACAGATTTATAAAACAAATGCAACATATTTATTAAAAATCTGTTGTGGCCAGCACAATACCTCTCGCCATTTCCATTTTATGTTATATAATTATTGTATTCCACTTCGCTATCGAATCGTCGTTTTATAACAAAAAAATTACAGAACTTTACCCAAATATGGTTTTTATTATATTTAATATGTCTTCTGCACACGTACAATTCTAATTATATCTATTTTTCATTATATGAGGAAGTTCCTAATTGTCAGAGATTCTTCCAATTCATTAACTAGATTGGCGGTATTTCTGATATATATGCATTTACCTACAATTTTAAATATTTAATTAATAAAACAATAAGAAAGATTAAATGTACTTCTCAGAAAAAGCTTTCAGAATGTCACTAAAACTGTTGATTTTGGACACTGATATTTGTCTTTTACAAACTATGTTATAAACATTACTATGTTATAAACATTTAATTTGTCAACTGGTTTCCTTAGTGCCTTAGTCTCTGCGATGTACTACATTAAATTATTCTATATATTACAGTGCCTTTATCTATAAATCTACCGTGAGTATTTTTTAACGTGAAACATTGGGTTTGTCGTATCCATGGGAACAACTTGACATTTGATTGACAGCAATGTATTTGCTTGTCCCATTTATAATGAAACATAGGGAACAAATTTGACATTTGAAAAGACGTCATTAGAGGTTAATTTTGTTTAAATAATTGTACCTGCTTTCCAAATTAAATTTAGTTATAGAAAAAATATTGTGTGCATCTTGTGCACTAGTGATTTTCTGACTTGGCTAAATTTCTTACAATATTTAAATATCATACTTCTGTCAAAGTGTATTAGATGGAGAATATTTTATGTTCTTCAATATTTGTAATAACAAAAATTTCTAAAAAAATATATTTAGAAGATTTTTTAAAGAAACTATTACTTCCGGTTGTCCAATACACACACACACATACACACACACATACACACACATACACACACACAACACACACACACACACACTACTTTTAGTTTTCAGAATGTTATATTTAATTTTTGTTTTATATTATGTAATATTTGAGTGGACATTTAAATATATTTAATCCTATAATTATTCTTTATTTTGTCTTCATATCTGCCTATAAATAGAAGGGGCCCCATAAAATGTTATGCCCCGGGCCCCGGTCTGTTTCTCGGCGCCCCTTCATGTTGCGATTCACACGCGTGTTCACCGACACCAGCCAAACGTCTTCTCACTTCTTAATTTCCCGCCCTGAATGAATAAAACATGGACACACTTTGTTTTATTTCTAAGTAAAATCGCAGTTCGTATGCACGCTTCGTAATCAGCTTAGTATGACAAACGCCGCTGAAAATATAATGAATAAAAATGTGGATTCTTTTGTTCTTTTATAGACTAGTTGGTGCTGCTGCACGTAGTTTGATTCGTTACATCCATATCGGAGTTCGTTACTGAACGTTTTTATACAACATTATTACCGTCGATGATGTATGGTGCGCATATAAAGATATAAAGTTTCTTGTGAAACCGCGGAGATATTGTAAGGAATCGTATTGGTATTGGAAAGTTCTGGCGTCGTTAGTGACAAAGTAAAACTTGTAGTTTCCACTGTTATTTCTTCATGATCGATGGCTTGTTACCAATAAGTACAGTTCACATTTCAATCTTTTGCAGCTTAACATATTGTTTCTTTTTCTATCTACAACCGTATTTCATTGTGAAATATTTGTTCCAAATTCATGCCTCTTTGATCAATTCAACAACTTTTGATTACCGCTGTAACTACTCCGAGTGTGATCAAATTATTGTCTTTTTAGACCTGTTCTAGTGTTGGAAATATTAGGACATTTAAAGTCAAATTTTATCTAAATATGGGCGAAAATAAAAGAAATACATATCCAATAAAGTATAAAATCTGTTGTGACTAGCACAAAACCTCTCGTCATTTCCATATTAGACTATACCGTGAGTATTTTTACCTCTCGCTAAGAGAGGTATTGGATTCATGCTAAAATTCGCATGTTCAGATTTTATTGAATAAGCACGATTTAAGGTTCCTAGAATCCGATTATAACATTTTTAAAATGATGTCTGTGTGTGTGTGTGGATGTGTGTATGTGTGTATGTATGTCTGGATGTTGTAGACACAATTCCTCAAAAACTATAAAACTTAAAAAATATTTATCTGCAGTTTCCTCAATCTGATATTCCTGGGAAGAGCTGAAAAGGTTTCGGTAACAATTGAACAACCGGAAGTAGTAGTTTCTTAGAAAATTTCTTCTAAATATAATTTTTTGGAAATTTTTGTTATTACAAATATTGAAGAACAAAATTCTCCATCTAATACAATTAATATTTTTATTATATCTTGTATAGATTTAGAGATAAAGACACTATAATATATAGCAGATTCTAATCGCAGAGGCTAAGGCACTAAGGAAACGACTTGACAAATTCAAATGTTTATAACATAGTTTGAAAATGACATATGTCAGTGTTAAAAATCAAGAGTTTTAGTGGCTTTCTGATAGCTTTTTCTGGGAAGTATATTAAATCTTTCTTATTATTTTATTAATGAAATATTTGAAATTATAGGTAAAATGCATATATCCATCAGAAATACCGCCAATCTGGCTAATGAATTGGAAGACATATAGGAACTTCCTCATACAATGAAAAATAGATATAATTAGAATTATATGTGTGCAGAAGACATGTTAAATATAATAAAAAACAATATTTGGTTAAAGTTCTGTAATTTTTTGTTATAAATCGACGGTTCGATAGAGAAGTACAATACAATACTTATATAACCTTGTATGGTAATGGCGAGAGGTCTTGTGCTGGCCACAACAGATTTTTTTAACGTGAAACAAAGGGTTTACGACTTGATATTTGATTGACAGCAATGTATTTGCCCGTTTCATTTAAAATTAAACATAGGGAACGAATCTGATAGAAGTATTCTATTTAAATATTGTAAGAAATTTAGCGGAGTCAGAAAACCACTCGAGAGCACTAAACATATTTCGGGCACAAGGTGAACGCAGTATTTTTTTCTACATCTAAATTTAATTTTTAGGAAACAGGTGTAATTATTTAAACAAAATTAACCTCTAATGACATCTTGTCAATATGACAGATAACCGTTGAATTTTCCTAAAGGTTATGATTTGACATTTGATTGACACCAATGTATTTGTCTGTCTCATTTAAAATGACATATGAAGAATGAATTTGACAGAAGTATTATATTTAAATATTGAAAGAAATTTAGCCGAGTCAGAAAACCACTCGGGCACAAGGTACACACTATATTTTTCAACAATTTTAATTTAGAATGCAGGTATAATTATTTAAACAAAATTAACCTCTATTGACGTCTTATCAAATGTCAAATTCGTTCCCTATGTTTCATTTTAAATGGAACGGGCAAATATATTGCTGTCAATCAAATATCAAGTTGTAACCATGGATATGACAAACTCAATGTTTCTCGCTAAAAAATACTCACGGTAACATTTCTGGTACAGACACAAAAATTCTAATTCTATAACTATGTTTTCTCCTACTCTTCTAAATTTCTGATAAGTTTATGTAATATATGTATCTATAAAATACTTCACGCACGAGAATTGTATCAAATTTTTTGGCCGACGATAATGAAAATCACTTTTTTTAATGAGGTAGGTTGTACTTCTGAAAAGGGTTAGTTTAAAATACTGGTGTTAAGTCAATTTCCAAATTTGATTTTACTTACCTTCATTAGAGTAGTTCTCCTAGCGAAAGTTTATTTGTAATAATAGACGTTGTTTATGACTGATAATATATTTATTTGCTCATCTTTTCTTCGTAATAAATAATAGGTAGGTGTCGATATTTGACATTTTAGCAATGTTCGCCTCGCGAATTTGACAGGTGTATCGATCGGTGACTATGTCGGTAACGGCGGATTTTTACAATAATGACAGATGTCGCTGCCGTGATTTTGGTTTATATAAATTAATTTTAAATATAGGAAATGTTAAAGTAAAAAAATAACTTAAGTAGGTAGTACTTTTTTACATGAACTTTATTATAGTAAAGATGATTTCTTTTCTAAATGCCCATAAATGTCCAGTGTATTTTGATTATTTTACCGCATAGTTAGACAAGTTACAACACTGTAAGCGTAAAATGTAGGTTACACTTGCTATGTATACAATTGTAAAGTTCCCATTACACTTCAGGAGGGCAAAAAAAATTCTCATTAATGTTTTAACAGACTGCGAATTTGAAAAACAAAGAAATTGTTTTAATAGTGCTGCCCTCTTTTGTTAGCCTCACTACTTCTTGATCCGCCCTTGTACTTTTTGATGGAAAATTTTAGTTCCATAAATTTGTTTCTCGCGGCAACACTGTTTCTAATCACGTGAAAATTTGGGCAATAATTTCGCTGAACAAAGTCCAGTATACTGAGTTTTTTAAGACAACACATTGATCTGTCTCGAATCCAATCGGAGCATGCAGAACGACACAATTTCAATGCGTTCAACTATCCGCTCCTATCTATATAACTTACATACTTACTTGTATTACAAATATTTGTTGTTTACTGTAAGCAAGCGCTACGCGGGTGTGCTTTTTAACACTCGGGTTCCATCGTGCCGCGGAAATAACGAGTGCAGCAGTGCATCAAGTTTTGCATTTTGCATTTGAGACTTGCATTATGTATCGGGAATGGAGGAAACGTTCGCTCTCCGCTTGCTGCAGACGTTTCAATCAGTAAATCGATACATGTTTTGTTCTTGTACTATAAGAACGTTTTAATGGAACAAAGACGACGACTTGAATACTTGCTTTGCTTCGCTTTGCTTTCTTTATGTTTTTACATTACGATTATACAGAGCAAAACAGAGAGAAGAGTGTGTAAGATGAGTTAGGAGGTATGTAAGTGACTTACTCTCCACCAGACTGCGCTGGTGTGGTCGGTGTAAATCAGCCACGTGCCAGCAGACAACCCTCTCTCTCCCTCTTAATTAATTGTTATTTTAATTGCCCGGGGGTGGAATTCATTATTGCCTGTTTACTTTCCTTAAGTTTTTAATATGCCCTTACTCTTAAACACTCCCTTAAACTTTAAATGTATTGTACAATAATATCGTTGAATCTTGGGAACCTTGTAAATTATGTTTTGGATTTTAATAACTTTGGGCCTTATAGTTCCGTAGGTATATTGTTGTATAACATTAATTACATACAACACCAACAATAAATACAAAATTAGCGCCATCAACGCCCTAATTGACAGAGGTATTCTTTTATCACACAATAACTTTCACAAACAGAATATCAGACATACTCGTATATTTAAAATGTTACAAGATCATGAATATCCTATCAATTTTTTAAATAAATTTAGTAATAAAAGATTACATGTTGGTTATTCAAGAATGGAAAAATAAAACTACCACAGATATGGAAGAAGGATAGAGGAAAAGAATTACATATATTCCAAAATACCCTTTGACTGTAAACTTAATACCGTTGTGAATAAAGTTATTAAAGATTCTGATTTTAAAATAACTAACTACAATTTAAGAGCATTGCCGGTCGCTCAGCGAAATCAGTTTTGTAGCTAGTATGACACTAGTGCAGACAAACTACTTACGTTCCCCCACTACTTTTAAGATTGCTAAGTTTATTTCTCTCTATCTGCTTTTATATGTGTTTGTCCTTGTTTAAAGCATAAGGGGAAAACTCAGCCCGTGTTGTGAAGCAAATTGTTGGAGTGAGAGACGAGATGTGTGTAGTAGAGGAGGAATATATTCTCCTAACACTTTCTCCTCCATAGTCTATCGTTCCGATTTCTGAAATAAGTGGCAAAAAGGGTTTAGTAGAAATCAAATCACAGCTAAACTAAAAGAGATAATTTAGATTTTTTCACAGACTTACTACTAAAGGTGGGCGCTATGGGGGTGACCCAAACATTTTTTGTATAAAGTACAGTTATCGTGTTAAAAATAAATATTAAAATAGCCATTTTTATGATGTTTTTCAAACTAAATTTAAATGCAATAGAAATTAATAATTATGCAAAATAATTGGTCAGCCCCATGCATTGATCTGTCTACTATACAATGATATCAATTTTGAAGTTATAACTTAATATTTACGAGTGTAGTTTGATATCTACTAAAGTGCTGTTTAGCGTAGCACCGGCAATTAGAGATGCATTCGGGTCGGGCCGGGCCGGGCTTTGAGGTTTGGATCGACTCGGCCCGAAAATAAAAATTACCGGCCCGACTCGAAGATCGACTCGGCAAAAAAATTAGCTAGCCCGGCTCGAAAATTGACTCGAAATCGGACCGGGCCGGGCCAAGGCTCGAAATTGGGTGTATCCGGCATTTCTAATGTTGATTTTTATGTTAAGGCGAAATGTTTAACTTTTTTCGTGTCAAACTTATAAAAAAAACCCTCTACATTCTTATAACTTTCAACATTAGTTAACATAAGTAGTTAAACAAGAGACCTTTCTAGTGTAAGTTTGTTATAAAAATTACAGACCTACGAGTATTTAAAACTTTGTTTACCAAAGAATTTAAACAATTTTTTCACAAATCTTATATAAAAAAATATAATTTACATAATGATTTTTTATCTAACTGCTCAAAAATAGGACAAGAAATCATTGGTAGGAACAAAAATCACTTTTATTTAAGTATACGAGTAATAACAATAATAATAGCAACATCACAATATAATTATTATACTTTAATGAATAACCTTGAATTCTTGAAGTAAAATAATACATTTTTATTTATTAATATGTGAAGTGTGTTATTAAATCATTTTGATCCTTTTTAACTTCATCCATTTTCATTAAAATAAGGAAACTGTGCATTTGATTGAATTATAAGATTTTTCGGGCCGGCCCGAAAAGATCGAATTTTCGAGCCGGGCCAAAATCAAAAGTCCGACTCGCCTCGATTTTTGAAAATGATTAGCCCGATTCGGCCCGATAAAAATTATCTTCGGCCCGGCTTGATGATCGACTCGAAATCAAGGCGGGCTTCGGGCCGGGCCGGGCCAAAGCTCGAGATCGAGTGCATCTCTACCGGCAATCGCCTTAATCAACACCGGAAATTTATTTACAAAACTGAAAGTTAAATAGTGTAACAAGATGATGGCAGAACAGTAACAAGTAAAGAACTTTACTATAAACTCTTCCAAATTATAGTTTCAATAATAATATTTCAACTTTGTTATCTCTGCAAGTCAATATTCTGTTTAGAAATAATTATCATATTTCCCACATAGTTTAGTCTTGATCTCAGCTCAACATTTTAAGCAGATAATTAAGGATATAAGTTATTGCTAGGCTACATGCAGGGTCGTTATTTAGCGTTCTGCGTGACGCGAGTATTTTGGTCTAGAGATGCGTCAGCATCTTTAGGATTTAGTTATTAGTAATATTTAGTTTGTTTAATTACGTTTAGTTTTACCGGAATAATAAGTGTAGTGGTAATTGTAAATAAATATGTAAAAATATGAATTGTGTTCGTGTCCATAAAAATATATTCATTAATCATCCCTTTCAGTGTTAAGTGTTAGTGAGTGTAAGGGTGTTCCTCCTTAGTAAAGTGGTAGTCAAACCAGCAAATGCCCACCAGTCAATTAAAATGTCATCGTTGGGTAAGAAGAAAAATAGGAAGCTTCGGAGAGATGTAATTCTTAATATGTTATACAACAATAAACCTATGGAACTTCGAGGCCTAAAGCTATTAAAACCCAAAACGTATTGTATAATACTAGTTAACAAGCAAAACAAACAAATGACCTATTGATTTTGCCTTGGGGAAGAAGAGTTCATTAGGTAAAGCTTTGTTGTTATAATATTATAAAAGTACACCAGCGTGCAAAAAAGTAATGAATAAAAATGATGTAACACAAGCATTGTTATAAAAATGTATAAAGCAGAATTTATTACTTCCTTTTGGATATACATTATAAATATGAATATTCATGAAACTACAACACTTGGGCTTATTATTTGAAGTAAACGAAGTGAGTATATTCACTTAGCCATCGGTTGGTGAAAAATACATAGATAATTATACTGCAAAATCTCGTCTCAAGTCGATCTCGTGTCGAGAATTATATATTTTATATTAGAAAATTGGTCATGTAGACAAAATATAATTTGTGTCAGCGGTTCTCAAAATTTGGGACAATATATATATTTTTTAAATGGAACCATATATTTTTTTATTATCTTATTGGAAAGAGTATTTTTTTCTCTTTCTAATAAGGTAATGTTGTTTATGTACAATTTTTTCAAATAAACGAGTTATTTACGGTTAAAAATTTAAATTTTGTAAACTATTTTATTAGTTTTTTAGTCAAGTAAGCCATGGAAACAATTGATTCTTTGTTTGTTTGACGTTTAATAATTTCTCCCGTAAAGTTCTCTGTGTTTAATAATGTTTAATAACTTTACAAATTACGTAGTTCGGTCGGCTCTCTTTCCAAAAGAGTTTAAATGTGCGAAAGAAATAATGGCTTTCAATTTGAATATTTTCTTTGTTTTGTTATTACTGTAAAATAAATTAATAAAATAATAATTTTATAAAATACAATTGTTTCCATAGTTTACTTGACCTAAACTAATAAAAGATAATTTTTATCTTTAAACGTAAATAACTCGTTTATTTGAAAAAATTGTACTTGAACAACATTACCTTATTGGAAAGAGAAAAAAATACTCTTTCCAATAAGATAATAAAAAATATATAGTTCCATTTAAAAAATATATATTCTGTCCCAAATTTTGGGAACCGCTGACACAATTTTTATTTTGTCTACATGATCAATTTTCTAATATAAAATGGCAGAATTTAACCAACCTCGTATCTCTTCAAATAAAAAAGTTACCAATAGTGAGCAAGCTTATTGAGACACCCTGTATTCCCATTTAAGATTTAAAAGTTGAGTGGTGGGGGTGAGATTAGTGAATAAATAAAAACAAAAATATTAATAAAATGTGGCCCCCTAAATGTTAAAACATTTAGCGTAAACCGGATAGGTCTATCACAATTCGTTTTAAAGTTATTAATGGTGGATCGTCTTAAGCGAGCCACTCTATTTATATATATATATATATATATATATATATATATATATATAAGCGCCATTCTGTATATATATATATATATATATATATATATATATATATATATATATATATCTGGTCGCGAACCGAGAGGAATATTTTGACAAATTATGAAATATCGAAACGAGATTCAGTATAATCTCGTGTAACGGAAACACTATGAGTAAAAATAGGTTAAGTGCATCTAGTGTGCTTTGGTAGTCGGTCTCGCAGGAGACGCGCTGCTGTTAGCGAATGAACAGTTTCGTTTGATTTAATTAGCCGCTGTGTTCTCAGGCTCTTAGTTTCGCGATTGCATTCAGGAAATTATTGAGATTAATTACCTTTCACAAACGATTCAAGTGCTTCAAAAATGTTTTCACGGTTCGCAGAACAAATCTTTTCCACGAAACTGACCTGAACTTTCAACCTATGATGGGTTTAGAGATTTGCGTCGCTTGGGATCGCCGCGAAAACTTGACAAACAACACTTGTCACCAAACAACACAGAAAGTAGATTCATTGCTACTTTTATATGACCCAACACATAAACTCTCACAACGCTTTAATTCATTATGAAAAAGGACAGCGCGTCTGCTTTGTGAATGGGGTTAATGAAATAAGTGGAATTATATCTATGGCTCGGTATCTAAATGTACGAAGGAAAATGATAACATCTAAATGATATACATTTCATGGTTTATTAACCGAATATAAACGCTAATGTTAGATATAATGATTGTAAATAATTAGAGCCTTAATTGTATCTTGTACTAATTAATAACAAATGTAATTATCATAGGTTGTGCGACGATTATCCTATGAGTACACTGACGTAGCGCAGCATGTACTATAGTCCATTCGCTGAGACGAGAGAATGTGGGACTAATTCTTGAACACAGGCAAGTCATTCCAATGGGTGATCCAATTTGAACAATATAGTGTTATGGAGTCTAATGCTGGGTTTATGCAGCATGTAAATTATGAAATTAAATTAAGCCACTAAATTATAAATCTAAACTAAAGTAACGTCGTTTATACAGTAAATTAAAATTCAGAATTTTATATTTGACATTGCGATACATTATATTTATAGGTATAGGGTAAAAAAATAAAGGTAAACAATCTGTTGAATAAGTCCAATTACTATTTCGTCGCTCTTTTCTGCAGAAACTTTGTTATCATCGTACATTTTTATAGGTTATGTGTCAGAATCTGTCATAAGTGCGCGAATGGCACAGGCGCAAAACTAAGAAATTATAAAATTAAACTAAAAGTTGAAAATAGCGAACTTCTTAATTTAGTTTTATTAGTGTAATTTTTCAGTTCAGTTGCATAAAACGTTGTCATTGATAACAATGGTTTCTACTTATTTGGTTTAGTTTTACAATTTAATCTTTTAATTTAGTTGCCTGCATAAACCCAACATAAGGCTTATTATAATTAATAATAAAATAAGCTAGATACATATTTCGAGAACAAAGTTGTCATCTTAGAGATCCTAAGAACTCTGAGAGTTCTTGCGAGGGACACTCTGTCACTTATACTACTTTCTGATCTATATTTCCATCTTTGGATTTGCACGTGACACTAACATCTGTCATTTAGAATTTTTTTAATATATTAGCTGTTTCCATGATTTTAGCAAAGGTGACTCATTTTTGAAAGTTAATCTCTTTATAATTCTATAACTCTATATCTATTGAATATGAAGGAAAATGCATAATAAAACCATATAGAGATATCCTTTCATATTGATAATCACATAAAATGTCAAAAAATGATATTTAACTGCGTTTTTTCAAGAAAAACTGTTAAGAGTTTCAAATAAGGGAACTTCCGGTTGACCAATTATTACCAGAATTTAATCAGCTCTTCATATGGATGTAAAGAAGAGGAATACGAAAGAATCATAATTTTTAGAATTGTAGTTTTGGAGTTATCGTCGGAGAAAAATTTGTCACACATACACACACGGACACACATACACACACACACACATATATATATATATATATATATATATATATATATATATATATATATATATATATATATATGTACAGTGTGTTAATTAAAAACTTGTCCATCGGCGTTTAACATAGGAAAACAGTTTTTCTTTGCGCAAAAGTCCCCAATTAATTTTAGACAAAAATGATTCAAATAGAAGTTGTAGATAATTATATTCTACGCCTGAGTTAGTAACCAGATTTAATTTTGCACGTTTGATAACTTGTAAAATCTTATTTGAAATTGTACAAATATTGCTCATTTGTATAGCGATACCCATGAAATTGAAACAAAATTACAAACAAATTCACATCGTTTGAACTGTCAGAAATTTAATTTTATAGGTTACAAAATGTGAAGAAATAATGTGTAGTGATTTAGGTGCAGAATTGAATTATCTGTAACTTTTAATTGAAAACCGAGTGTCTGACAGTTCAAACGATACGCATGTCTTTGTAACTTTGTTTCAATTCCATGGGTATCGCTACAAATATGAGCAATATTTATACAATTTCAAATTAGATTACAAGTTATCAAACATGCAAAATTAAAACTGTTTACTGATTTAAGCGTACAATATAATTATCTACAACATTTTTTTGAAACATTTTTGACTAAAATTAATTGGGGACTTTTGCACAAAGAAAAAAAATATATATAGACATCATCGTAAAACTAGTAAAATCGTATTCTATGGACCCTAAAACGTGCTAATTCATTAAAAACTCAGCATCGAATTTTTTGACCAAAGACAAATATAAAAATGCTTGTTTCGATTTGGGGTTACCTACGTAAATATTTCATGTTTTATTACATAGTTTAAGCGCACATAAACGTTCATGTTATAAATAATGATAGTAAGTAATTAGAGCATTAGTCCTACCTGGTCCTAATTAATAACAAACGTAATTATTATGGCAGACTTTACGACGACTATGCTATGAGTACTCGTACATAGCATGTAGAATGAAATATGATAATATTGTTTGTACGTTGAACATAGGTAGCAGGTATAGGGTTGGGGTTCGCGCCCGCACTCATATCAAAGTAAACTCGTGTACAAAGCCCGGAATAACTCGCAGTCTTTACTGGTTGAATGTTTACATCCCGGCAAAGCCTAAGTGATACGAATGCCATCGCAAATTACACATGTGCCGTGGATTA
This sequence comes from Ophonus ardosiacus, assembly GCA_943142095.1. Classification (NCBI taxonomy): domain Eukaryota; kingdom Metazoa; phylum Arthropoda; class Insecta; order Coleoptera; family Carabidae; genus Ophonus; species Ophonus ardosiacus. The sequence goes on from OW964824.1 coordinate 60,308,436, forward strand.
CACACGATACAATCACCCGAAGTTTGTTTTTGCCCTGGCTACATTTTAGCGTAATCTCGGCCGGCAAGGCAGAGCAAAGCAAACCAGGGTAAACCTGTAAATTACACCTACGACCTCAACACTTATCAATTCATTCGAGTCGAGTCTTTTTCTTCCTGCGAAAATGCGACATCGGGGTAAATTAATTTTAGTTATTGCTTCTCAAGATTAATGAAACTTCCACGGGAAATAAAGAAGCATAGGTGTTTATGGTACGACTATGAATGAAAGTTGACGTTTAAATTATTTTGCCTACAGTCGTTAGCAAAATTCATTATTATTCAACTTAAAATAGTGAGCAAAGTAGCATGTTGAATCACAAGTGAGCAAAGTAAATAACTTTTTTAGTCGACCTTAACAAAAAAATAAATTTTTAGTACTCAAAAGCGGACGAAAACATGAAAAGTAATTGTTTTTCCGTAATTACCATATTTGTACGGAAAAATGATTGCAAATACGGTATACGGTCCTAAACGTATTACCGTACTCATTTGTACGGTAATTTTGTAATAATATATTAGCAGCAGAGCTGGGCAGTAACTAGTTACTTTAGGAACTTAGTTACTAACTAGTTACTTTTACGTAACTTGTAACGTAACTTAGTTACTTTTTAAAATATGGTAACTGTAACTGTAACTTAACTTGCTGCGGAAAAGTAGTTGGTAACTTTACGGTTTTTAGTTACTAGTTACTTGAGTAACTTAAGTTACTTAAAATAACTCAGAAATTAGAATGTAACTTAAGTTAATCAAAGTAACTTAAAAAGTGGAACGTAACTTAGTCATAAAAAGTAACGGGGGGGATTAAAATTTCAAAGAAATATTTTGTTGAGGCTGATGCCTTTTTTAGAAACACTAACTAAAACTGTTTTGTTTTAAATAAATGTCTGTCCAGAGTGGGAGTGTTGAGCGCAGCATCGCGCATGCCCTCTGTAATGTGTAACTTTTATTTTAATACATAATTAAATTCAATATTATTGTTGATTGATTTCAAGCCATAATAGATAATAAAATAAGTAATTATATTCATTAATAATAGAGTTTTTGTACGGTAAACAGAAAAACTAAAAGTAACACATTATTTTAACTTTTAATTCTAGAAAAAAAGTCACTAAATGTTAAATTTGACTTATAAAATATATTATTTTCAAATGTTTTCCTTGCTTACAAATGATACGTTTTAATAAATTATAATTAAACTGCCACTAAATCATCAAAATTATTCCAATTTTCAGGTTATACAAAAAATAGTGTATTTTGTTCGTTGTTCCAAGGGTTGCAAGACTTGAATTCGTCTCATTTTTGCAAATTCCCTTCTCACAAGATAAAATGTTACTTTTAATTTTTATATTATATTATAATGGTGGTCCGCAGGGCCTTTTTATCAGATTTTTTATCACAGCAACCGGGCCCTGATGGCCCCTTGTCAAAGCGGGCCCTAGGCCGTGGCCTCGTGGGCCTAGGCGGTAATAAGGCCCTGTAGGTCCGTTAACATTAACAATAATAATCTGATTGGGTGTTGCCAAGCAATAACGTTAAAATTTAGGTTAACGTAGTTAGTGCAAAAACTCCCTGATATGTATATTACACAATAACTAAGTCAACAGTCAAAGTTTACACTTCACGCCACTAAAAGTAGTTAGAAAGTAACTCAAGGTAACTAAGTTATTTTTAATGAGTAACTAGTAAATAACTTAGTTCTTTCACCAAAGTAACTGAAACTTAAGTAACTTAGTTACTTTTTTTTGGAGGTGACTGTAACTGAAACTAGTTACATTTTAAAAGTAACTTGCCCAGCTCTGATTAGCAGTACTACAGACCGATATCACACTATAAAGAAAAAGAAATAACCCTAAATTTTGTTGTTTTGAAATGTAATTTTTGATTACGATAGCAAAGTTGATTATCCTGTAAATAAATAATATACATTTTTGATGATTTTGACGGTAACATCAACATGACAGGCATTTATATTTTGTTCACAAATTTACATTATTTAATGCGTATGAAATCAGTTGGCTCTCAAGCGCCATATGCTATTTTCTTACGTGAATCGGACTATAGCTTTTAAATGCTATTATATAATTATAACATGTTTGTGTTCACAAGAATTATTTTTTTATGTTTATGTATCGTTACATATTGAAATTATGTATGAAATAATACAAATAATTCAAAATACGGTAATTTTTATCTCGAAAGTACGGAAATTTGTATTCAGTAGGTTGGCAACACTGTTCCGACATTACCGTACCGACAATGTCAGAATATCTGTGAATAAAACAGAGAGTGTAAATGGTGTGTGAGTTAAACAAACTATCAGTTTTGGTGTAAACTGTAATAAATACGTATTGGTAGTGGAATTTTCTATTAATTATTGTTGATAAACATGTTCATCAGTGACGAAAGTGATGTGGAAGGATTCAACACCCCTCACCCCTCCCGAAGTAATAAACGAAGCCAAAGCTGCAAGGTTAGATTTGCTACCTAGAAAATAATAAATAAAAAACAAAGAAATTTGTAAATTTTATAAAGAAGGTCGACTATACTTAATTAGGAACTTAATTCGCAATCAGATATTGATGACAGGTTGTATAAGGTTGCGTGTCAGTTTGTGTGTCGTAGAAATCCATTTGGACGTTGGGGTGTTTTACAAGTCATTTGCAGACGTTCCATTACTGCGATGTTTTTTCCTTATCTCTACAGTGAATGGCGATTCTTACTTAGAATGGAATGAAGCTCGGATAAGCCCGAACACTTCCTGCCATTTTAAATATTTGTTTTCCATTTCATCCGCGACTACAACATCCCGCAGAATTACAAGTATCTCCGCTGACATCCGAGCAAATTTGTTTCCAGTGATTGTGGAACAATTGGAGCACGTGAATCATACGACCCGATTAAAAATTCATGATGGTTCAGTATTTCCGGAGAGGGGGTTTCACATTTTATCGGATAAGAGTGTAAATCTGTTTAGGCCACTTTCAAAAAAGTCATAGGAGAAAAAAAATCTGTGACCAGCACAAGACCTTCCGTTAATTTGATGTATTCTATACAAGTCCCACACCAAAAGTTCATTAGAAAAGTTTCTTTTTATCTAGTAAAATTGTAAATTCCATACAGAAAGTTCCGTGGAAAATATTCTATAAATCCAATAAAAATATCACATGAATATACTTTATGTGTAGTCATATATAAATACTGTAAAAATGCGTACACTTACGTAACATTCTCTTTACAATCAAATAATATTACTACCAAGTTTATATCTCTACCCATTTTTGAATTATTGCCCCAAAAGTCAATATACCCCATATTTAGATAAAAACTTCAAAATTTTCAAAAATCTAATTTTTATGTATCTAGATACTTCTCAAAGCGCTGATTACAAATTTTGAAACCGCATGTCGATATCTCGTTTCGTTCTCGAGATATTTAGATTCAAATTTTTGCTCAAAACTACCCATTTTTGGGTAATAACCAAAAAATGGGTCGAGATATGAATTTGGCGACAACACCATTCGATTCTACGGGCAAAATTACATAAATACACCAGTTTTCAGAATTTTTGAACACCGCATACAATGTCTAAAGCAAAATAACTGAAAATGGCCAAAAATCAGAAAAATCGTAAGGGGTACCCCTTACGATTTTTTCAAATTTTGGCCATTTTCAGGGGTTTTCAAGTTTTTATTCATAAAAAATTAACCGGTTAAACAAAAATTATGAAAATTGGTATACTTATGTATTTTTGTCCGTAGAATCGAATGTTGATGTCGCCAAATTCATATCTCGACCCATTTTTGGGTTAATACCCAAAAATGGGCAGCTTTGAGCAAAACTTTGAATCTAAATATCTCGAGAACGAAACGAGATATCGACATGCGGTTTCAAAATTTGGAATCTTCGCTTTGAGAAGTAGATACATAAAAATTAGATTTTTGAAAATTTTGAAGGTTTTATCTAAATATGGGGTATATTGACTTTTGGGGCAATAATTCAAAAATGGGTAGAGATATAAACTTCACCTCGCGGGCGCTCATAGCTGGTGTGGAGAGGGCACCACAGGGGTCACTTTTGTGCTATTTAAAATTGGAAAATATTTGGCGTCTATCGGGATCGAACCCGGTTCCCCCAGGTTCGCGACCAGACACTCAGGCACGGGCACGCGGCCACGGGATCCCATAGAAATATGAAAATAACTTTCTGTGAGCATCAACATTTTGTCTAACATCAACGGTTATATGAGGTTTTTGTCAAAAAATGACAGCAATGTAAAATTTGTCCATTTTAAAATGCAACATTATACATAGTATTGCAGCACAGGAGATACCTCCGAAACACATCACAAATGGTGTCAATTCTTATTACGACTAACTAGAATATTGCCTCAGAGTGATTGGGGGTATTTTTAAAAATTTATTACATGAAAGTTATGAATTTTTGTAAGCTAAAGTTTGTTAAGATGTACAACATTCATGTTTTGATTATTTGTTAATCATATGTAGGCTAATTTATTGGAAATTAGTTTTGATAATACAAAACTACAAATTTTGTATGTTGCATTTTAAAATGGACAAATATTACATTGCTGTCGTTTTTTGACAATAGTGAGTAACCATGGCAGTGATTCGTCATATGTTGCATGTTAAAATAAATTCCCTGTAGTATTATTACTTGAAGCCATAATATTTCAATTAAAATAAAATGGAAGAGATACAATGGGGTATTCCACCATAACAAAAAAATGTAAAAAAAATCAATTTAACATAAAGTATGCCTCAATAAATAATAGTTAAAACAATGAAAACATTTTTTAAATAATTGCTTTACGAGATATTTCACATTTTCTAAAAGGGAAAATTGACGTCATACAATTGTTATCTTACTCAGAGCAGTGTGTGTGAGAAAGACAAGTATAGGGGAAATGTGACGTTACACTGATTTCTCGAAAATAAAATACTGTTAAACTAGGAACAATTAAGATTTTTTAATACTATGAATTGCTCCAAAACTGAATGAAGTTTTATTTAAAATAATAAAAAAAATTGAGTGGAATACCCCATATCCTCACTTAAAAGTAACAGTTCGCTACGACACCTTACGATTGCGACTATTGTAATGTCGTGTGCTGCTAACGTCCAACGAGTTACGACAAGCGACAGCCGACATACGACTCAATTGTAGAACAGGCCTTATCCGTCGATTTGTTATTGATCGGCTGGCTAGTACGTAGCTTTGCTGCTGCTTTCATTCAATCAGCCAGAGTTTTAAATGAATTTGAAATGAGTCTCTTGGTGGAAATGATACTTGGACGCGTGATTCTAGTACAAACATTGCGGCGAAGAGATTGCGGGTAAAAATGGCTGCGTTGATTGTTAGAGAAGTTTGAGTTCGGTTCGTTAGTCGTCTCTGCGATGACGCGATTAGTATTTTAATTCTCGTTGATAACTGAGTTAGCTCCGCCATTGACGTATATAATTCCTGCAGTGAAACCAAAGTTGAAACGTGTTCCACTTAGCGTTATTAAAACGACGACGCTGTATCCGAGATCTTTAATAAAAAACTTCCAGTCACTGAACGCAAACAAAGAAATAATTAAACGCGTAAAAAGAAGCTCTCACTCAATAAACCTACAGCTAAAGCGTTTATCTCATTATAGAGGGCCTGATTAACTACCAGCAATCCTCTGAACGTCTAAACCGAATAAGAGTAATTAACTAATGGGCACAGCAGCAACAGCAAGAGCGGCAGTGGAGCGATTATCGCTGCCTTGCTCATTACCACGCGGATCAACTACCTGTTTACTGTCACTTCAACTCTATGCCTGCAAAAACCAAGTGTGATGCTAAATGAATGCACATGTCTGCCAGAACATGGCGGCAGGCGCTGCTCTGGCACCAAGCCAATGCATGATAGCGCACTACATTGCACTGCCTTATCACACACGCCCAAAAACACTACATTCTGTTATTAAACACACATACATTACCTACTATCGTTCTATATTCCCTTTTTATTATTCCAATTGATTTTCAACAGAATCGTTTACTATAATGAACATTCCCGAGTCACGAGCAAATATAAATCTTATATTGCGGGTCACGTATTATTAACATAAAATTTAATTTACTACTAGCAATCACAACATATTGTTTATTTTATATATTATTACGAATTTCTATTACCCCTTTACCCGATTAAATTTTTATTTTATTTCCTCACATTTCTTTATTACTTTGTTTTCCCTCGTAATGTATATTAATTTTTATTTTAACAGCACTTTATATGTTTGTAGCTAATTTATCTTAGTTTACATGTCCTTAGCTTCATGTTAAAAACAAATATTTATTTTTTCTATTTTGCATCTGTAACATTACTCTATAAAATATTTAACAAAAAAATTAATTGCAGTACTATTTTACAATAGGCTATTCCACAGTAATCAAAAATACTAAAAGTTTATTGAAAATAAGAATGATAATAGTGAAAGGATAAGGAAAACCATATTTCTTTTATTATAAATTATTCCTTCTAGAAGACACGGGGAGTTTTGCTTTTGATCCAAGTATGACCTCCGATTTTGAGAAGCCCCGCCCTAATTATGAATATACTTCTTCGGGTGTGTCGGATTTGTTTGGCTGCTGTTCCGGTGAAGTTCTAATTTCTTTATTTTTATAAAATGAGAAAAAAAAAGTGAAATAAATTAAGTGAAATAATTTATTTTATGTCTCTGATAATGAATTATAATATTACAATTTAAATATACATTATTTTGTAATTTGTTTAACAACTTTTCGTGGTTTGTGAACCACTGTTTGTTTACTTCTGGTATATCCACATTACCTACGTCACAAAGCAGATTTAAAATTCGGACCTTAATATCTCGCTTATTTGGAGGAATTTTTAACTCGGACTTTCACATGTGGTCTTATATTTTTATGTATTTCAAAAAAAAAAAAATTTTAGAAATGTCGTGGAATAGCCTATTATTTAATTGTAACTCGTTCTAGCACACTTTTTCATTTACCTAAAACCTCAACTAATAACTACGAAAATTTTCCTATCAATAGAATGATGTCAAAATATAATGCCAGTTTCACCCATATTCATATTATATATTATTTATAAATAAATAAACAAAGCTGTTATTTATTTTTATAAGGATGGTTGTTAAGAATTTCAAAAATATCAGATATCAAATCTTGTTAAATAAACGAACACAAATTATTAAAAATTTTATTTTTATGTAATTTTGAATTGAATACTAAGGATAAGAAGAAGAGAAGAAATATAGTAGTAAAGTTGGAAAAAATAGAAAATATCATACGGTGTTAAAAAAATAAGGTTAGAGTTGTCAAATGAATTTTCCAACGTCACATTAATACTACTAACTGACAAAATTCCCTAAATTTTGACACTACTATTTTCTATTTAAGAAAGACATAGAAAGCGCAAAATAGAAAAAATAGTATAAAAAACTCAAATCATAATTGTCGATTGTTTTGTTCGAAGGGTTCCAATTTTCCTTTAAATTGTTAAAATATCATGTTTGTTTTATACATTTATCTGCATGTTCCCTAAATGTAAATATTTTATTATCATGAATAATTAATTACAAATAATATATGGAAATAAAGAATAAGATATTGATTTTATTCATCTATTGCTCTTTATAAATTGATTTTTTTTTTGTTTTTTTGTTGTAGTCTTAGTTAAAAGTTTTCATAGAGATTCAGTTATTTGCAGTTGTTCTTCTTACTTGAAGTTACTTAAGTAACTATTGGGCGGGCATCATATTCTACTCAACAAAGTACAGCGTGTGTCGAATTTTGTAGGGAATCATATAATAGTTATTTATTTATACAGGGCTGAAAGTTTATGCCTGCGAACGATGTTGAGACCCCGACGCGAAGGGCATAATTTTCATTCGTACTGAGGTACATACAATATTGTAGGCACAACTGAAAGAGGGCCAGTTGTATAAAACGTTGTTAGCTGATCATGTATTTAACTGCACATTATTACCATGGATACGTATCAAATGTACATTAGAAAATAAGTTAACATCGTAATTAAAGTTAACATTGTTTTATGCAGCCAGGCCTGAGACAATGTGAACTAGTAGAATTTATGAAATTATTGGTTTTTGAACACTCGAAGAAACACTTTATGTAGTCGATATTATAGAAATGTAGATGAAGCAACGCATGCGTCGCTATAAATGTTTATAGTTACGATAGTAGTGTGTACACATTAACCTTATTTTAACGTTATATAGTAAATACAAATAAAAATACTTCTAAAATTCACATAATTAAATAAAGGCAAATGATTATGATTTTATCTTTTTGTTTACAAATACTGGTGTATAAATTTCCATCGTACAAATATTGGTGTACAAAATTCCTAGAATCAGTGTTAATTTTTTTTTACCTCTCGCTAAGAGAGATATTGGAATCATGCTAAACTTCGCATATGCAAATTTTAGTGGATAAGCACGTTTTAAGGTCCCTATAATCCGATTAAAACATTTTTACGATGTGTGTGTGTGTATGTTGTATATGTGTGTATGTGTATGGATTTTGTCTTCGCTCAAACTCAAATACTATCATTCAGAAAATTCTGAAACCTTGTATTTCTATCCTATTCAAATACTATAAGATTTAAAAAATATTTAACTGCAGTTTCCTCAATCTGACATTCCTGGTAAGAGCTGATTAGATTTTGGTAACAATTGGACAACCGGAAGTAATAGTTTCTTTAAAAAAATCTTCTAAATATTATTTTTTGAAAATTTCTGTTATTACTATTATTGAAGAACATAAAATTTTACATCTGATACATTTAAAAATTTTATTATATCTTATATAGATTTAGAGATAAGGGCACTGTAATATATAGAATAATCTAATCGCAGAGGCTAAGGCACTAAGGAAACCAGTTGACAAATTCAAATGTCTGTATATATGTTTGTATATGATAGATGTCAGTGTCAAAAACCAACAGTTTTAGTGACATTCTGAAAGCTTTTTCCGGGTAGTGCATTTAATCTTATTGTTTTAATAATTAAATATCTGAAATTATAGATATAATTAGAATTATATGTGTGCAGAAGACATATTATATACAATTAAAACAATATTTGGGTAAAGTTTTGTAATTTTTTTTTATAAAACGACGGTTCGATAGCGATGTGCAACACAATATTTACCGGGAGTATTTTTTGTCATATTCATAGTTACGACTTGACATTTGATTGACAGCAATGTATTTGCCCGTTCCATTTAAAATGAAACATAGGGAACGAATTTGACATTTGATAAGACGTCAATAGAAGTTAATTTTGTTTAAATAATTATACCTGCATTTTAAATTAAAATTAGTTGTAGAAAAAATATAGTGTGTACCTTGTGCCCGAGTGGTTTTCTGTCTCGGCTAAATTTCTTACAATATTTAAATATCATACTTCTGTCAAATTCATTCCCCATGTGTCATTTTAAATGAGACAAATACATTGCTGTCAATCAAATGTGAAATCATAACTTATAGGAAAATTCAACGGTTATCTGTCATATTACCAAGATGTCATTAGAGGTTAATTTTGTTTAAATAATTATACCTGTTTTCTAATTTTATTTAAATGTAGAAAAAATACTGTGTGCACCTTGTACCCGAAATATGTTTAGTTCTTATGAGTGGTTTTCTGACTCCGCTAAATTTCTTAGAATATTTAAATATAATTGAAGTAACAATGATCGACTGGAGATTGTTGTGTGGAGAAAAAAATAAAGTACTCGGAAACTGCAGTCAGTAAGGTTTTATTTGATTAAAACCTATGTTTCGACCATTACAATGGTCTTCCTGAATAAATACTTCTGTCAGATTCGTTCCCTATGTTTCATTTTAAATGGAACGGGCAAATGCATTGCTGTCAATCAAATATCAAATCGTAACCATGGATATGACAAACCCAATGTTTCACGTTAAAAAATACTCACGGTATATAGCCTAATATGCAAATGGCGAGAGGTCTTGTGCTGGACACAACAGATTTTTTGGTTATAGCATATCTCCTTGTACTAGTAAGAGACTACTCCGCTCTAAAAATATGGGTACGCATTAAATAAGCAAGAAATGATTAGTCTTTTCTACGTGACCTGAACTATAGTAGAAATTTGGTGGAAGTGCCGAGTTCCATTAATTTTCTAGGAAAATAACTCATGATTATAAAATGTGTGTGATGAAATATTAGCAACATTTCCTATGGCCGTAATGAAGGCATTAGTGTGTGAGGGCAATGAAGTTGCGGAGTGCGTGACAGGCACAAATCTCACGATTACCGGTGCACTGAACACTGATAGCATGGCGCTGTACGAGTGCGACTGCGAGGCCGCGCCACTAGCTAGCTAGACGGAGACTCCCAGGGCCCCAGGTGTAATTGAATGCTCGTATATTTCACAACTTTGAGCAGGGGACACATGTTATGGATGCTGCATATGTCCATGTACTCATTCAACATATGTGGCCCGCCGGGTTGTTGGCTGGGTTACATTGTTTTACTACCGACAAGGAATTGGGGAATGTTTTGTCTTGTTGTGCTATACTCGCCGTCAAATAAATATGGACTGATGCTCAATTTTTCCCTTCTCCCCGCCCTGTCCCTGCCATCCCAAGGAACACAGACTTTTTGTTAAGACATTATAACTAATAATATAGTTACTTACAGTTAGCGGAATTATAACACTTTTAAGTTATTTTGCCTTGTACAACTTTATTCTAGTCTTTTAAACTACAATGTGAAGTTATGATATGTGGTACTTATTATTTGGCCACATAATAGTTACTAAAACGTTTTATAATTCAGTTTTTATGTAAATTAGTTGAATAGATCCCCACCCGCCTGACATAAACGTCAGAATCAATAAATTATCGTTGGATAACAAGTATAATGTAAGTTAAAAAGTTTTAAGAATTTTTTTTAAAAATAAATAGAACTAATAACAAACTGATTTGTGCTTCTTGAGATGCGGGGTTGCCGCATATTCACCATGATAATGGAATTGACAACAGTGTAGAAATCGCCAGTTCATATTTATTTGACGGCAAGTATAGTAATACACGAGTCTCGTCTCGTAACATTATGCGAACTAAAATTTGACACTTAGAAGACACGTGCTTATTGATACATACATACATACATACATACATACATACATACATACATACATACATACATACACATACATACATACACATACATACATACATACATACATAAAATCACGCATGTCCCACTAACTCCCGGTTTTATAAAGGGCAGAATAAATTGACTTCCATAGTAAATTTATTCAAACTAACAAATTCGAATCATTTTTATTCATTTTATGACATTTATAACATTACTGTCAAAAATTCGACTCGACGTCATTTGAAAGAATAAATTTTATTTACTTTGGAAGTAAATTTATCTGCCATTTATAAAACCGGGCAAAAACCCAAAAACAATAAAAAAAATCTGTTGTGGCCAGCACAAGACCTTCCGTCAATTCGATGTATTTTGTACAAATCCCATAACAAAAGTACCGTGGAACAGTTTCTATATAATATCATGTAAAATCCAACACGGACACATACTATTTTTTACAAATTCCATACCAAAAGTTCATTTGAAAAGGTTCTATAAATCCAATAAAATTAAGACATAAACAAACACTACGTAAAATGCACTTGACATATTTCTTTCTGCTTCAGCTTTCCCCTATTTTATTAGGGGTCGCTGTTTCCTCTTCTCTTCCACTCATTCCTATCCAACGCATCTTCTTCACACAGTCCTTCCTTTCTCAAGTCTTCTGCGATACAGTCCTTCCATCTTCTCTTTAGCCTTTCACTGCATGTCACTTGCGAGGAATACTATGACACTTTTGCACTTGCAACAGACATCTGTCAATTAGAATTTTTTGAATGAGCAGCTGTTTCCATGATAAATAGCAAAGCTGACTAATTTTTGAAAATTAATTTCTTTATAATGCTTTAACTCTACATCTATTGAATATGAAGGAAAATGTATAATCAAACCATATAGAGAAGAGTATTTTCTTTAATAAACATAATAACAAAATGCCCAAAAATAATATTTAACTTCGTTTTTCTAAGAAAAACTATTAAAAACTTCGCATAAGGGTACTTCCGGTGGATCAATTATAACCAAAATCTAATCAACTCTTCATATGGATGTACAGAAGAGGAATACGAAAGAATTATAATTTTTAGAATTGTAGTATTGAAGTTATCGTCGGAGAAAAATTTGTCACACACGGACACACATACACAACACACACATACACACACACACACACACACACACACACACACACACACACACACACACACACACACACACGCGCAGATATCATCTTAAAAATAGTAAATTCGTATTGTAGGGACCCTAAAACGTGCTTATTCATTAAAAACTCACCACCGATTTTTTTGACCAAAGACAATACCTTCCTTACCTAAAGGTGACGGAAGGTAAAAAGGGATAAGAGTAAGAGCTTTAACTCTTTAATAACATTCTTCTTTCACCTTGTCCACAATTATCATAGCATTCATACATAAGAACATATTAAAGTGACCGATTTTCGGTAGAGAATAACCGCATAACAATAATAGTTACGCAATAATCATCCTTCGCCACACATTCCTATCCATGCACACTTTTTTCACCTCAGCAACATTCATAAACGTATTCATACATAAGAACATACTAAATTGATAACTGTTTGATTTACAGTGCTGCGAACGTAGGAACCTCAAATTGGATCACCCATTGTATCTGTGACATCATCGAACAAATCCGTCGGATAGCTTCGACTGACTTTACAAAAACGCCTACTGTCTTGTGCTTGTATGTTGGATAGTTGGATGCAGATGCAGCGTGGCGGCGCCACTGTACCGTAATGAAATAGCCGCTACGGTTGCCGTGCCCGTGCCGGTAATCGCTTTATATCCGTGCTAAAAGCCTACTGATTTACATTTGCATATATTAATGTGAAAGCCGCCACGCGCTCCAAATATTTTACATTTTCTGACACTCTGTTCCGTGTCATTATTACTCCTTTTTTCATTTTGCTGGTTTACCCAAATTGTAAAATATGGCGCCACGGTTTATGCTTTATTATGCGTGTAGCGAGACTTCCCAAATACATATTTCATCTTCAAACAGTGCAATCAATTACAACAAATCAAAAATCACTTTAACCATCACAAACCAATAGGGTTTACTATTTTTAAAAATGCTCGTTCAATTACTGCGAAACCTAAAAAACTATTGCTCACGCACGCACCAACAAGAGCACAAATGTTAGGTAGGTAGGTAGATATTGTATTTGTTCCGCATTGAAATTTATAGTTCATGTGATGAAATAATACGGTTCATTCCCTTGTTAATTAGCTGTACTAAACTTCATGAAAATTAATTTTCGTAGCGCCATGTTCGATATTGACGTATTATTACTCAATTCCCTATAGTTTCACCACAAATAACATTATATGTTTAATGTGAACAATCCCCTAAATTCCTACACACTGTATTGTAATATTTATTATGTGCTGTTGATATAATTTCATTTGTTAATAATGCTAATAATATATTCTTTTGTTCCAGGTACGTTCAGAAGAGATTAAAATACATTTCCAACCATTGATGCAGCTCATTAATTAATGAAATATTCAGTAGAGGATATATTGGAGTTAAGTATATAATATATAATTTTTTTTCATTCATATTTATACAGATGTCTCATTTCTAACACTCATTTACATATACAGTAGGTCGACGGATCGAGTTCCAAAGAGGAAAAACTTTTTTATTTTACAAAAAAAAATGTATTCTTGATAAAAGTTTTTGCATGTCCCGAAACGGCCATTTCAGTTTTAACATTTTCAAATTTTCTTTTAGTTTCAGATAAAAATTCAAAATTGATCGTTTTAGTTGAAAATTATTCCAAATCCCAAAAATAAATTTGCGTTGTCATAGTACTATCTTGTTTTTTTTTACAACCAGTATGGAACCAGTTGATAGGAATTTTTTGACCAATTTTCGTGCACCTCTATTTGAGATGTAAATATCCGGAAACTTTTGATTAAATTCTTCGACAACTCGACGGATCGCTTTATTACTTTTGCCATAACATTAAATTAGGTAAACTCGTTCGTCTTTTGACAACGATTATGGTTGATTTTACTAACTGATAGTTAATAAAAATAAATAAATAACGGCTATTACCATGAAAACGCGTACTTATTTTTTGGGACTGAGAATAATTTTCAACTAAAACGACCAATTTTCGATTTTTACCTGAAACTAAAAGAATACATAAATAAATAAATAAATAAATATATCATCACGGCATATTATCCATTTCTGGGTGTGCCAGTCTGTTTTCACAGATATCGGTAATTATGATGACACATTTGTACCGTGCGGGCGCTTACCAGGCGTCACCTCACGGGCACTTATTGCTGGCGTGGAGAGTACATCACAGGGGTCACTTTTGTGCCATTTAAAATCCGAAATATTTGGCGTCAGTCGGGATCGAAAGAAAAGAAAACTAACAGAAAAACTTTTATCAAGAATACATTTTTGGTAGTTAGAAACTCATTAAAACAAAAATCTTTTCTTAGTTCCAATTTTTGATTTGGTGCCCCGGTTCGTAGTTATTGGAGTTCTTTCGTTTTTCAAAAATCGTCATAACTCCCTTAATTTAAAGGCTATTGAAAAAAAATCTTTCAAATTACCTTTAGGCTCCGTAAAACATTTAGCATTTACAATTATTTTTTATTTTTTCAAATAACAAAATTGCGATCGATCAAAAATTTCAAAACATGATTTTTTATGAACCATTCCATCGATTTTCGAAAGTAAAAAATTTATAAAATCCTTAAACTATCTACTACATTTGTCTTAAACATTTTTTCAATCAATATTTTTAAATATTTTCGAAATATAAAAGAACCTAGTTGGACATGATTCAAAATAACATAGTAAATTTATAAAAAAAAATCCAATAAAGAGACTTTTTGTACCAGTCCACACTTTTTATTATTATTATTACTGTACTATCTCCAGAAGTACGTGACAGAATTATGAAATCTGACTGGCTCTGGACTTGATTCAAAACAATTTTTAGTGTATGTCATTTTAAGGGACATGGTACAAAACTGTAAGTCTCTTTAAGGTACAAGGAACATTGAATTTGATGTTCTTTCTTCTGGCTATAGTACAAAAAAATGCCGGGATTCCGAATTTGACTATATCCACTTTTTTCTTTCAAAAAGTGGACTTCGTACATTCCAATAATCAGCGGACGATATGTGTGCTAAGAATTGAAACTTACACAATTGTAATTTGCACGAGCGCCTCTAACGGCAAAGCATAGAACTTAAGGTTGCTATGGTTACCACGTCCAAACAAAGACTTGTCATCAGCCGTAGACTCTACACTCTAGCCATCGTTTTAGTTGAATAATCGAATGATCTTCAATATTATCAAACAAAAAAGTTGCCCCAGACACATCTTCTGGTTTTATACTCATTTTTATTAAACACAACGTACAAATCACAATAAAGAATTAGGTTTAACATTGAATAACAGATGCGAACACAATGACAGATAGGAACAGTCTATTGTTTTTCTTCAAATAGTGTTCCACGAGCCACGATAATGAAACGATTGAGACACACTGGCCCTTCTAGATAAAATATTATATAACACTCATGTGTGAAGATCCTACTTCACATACTTGTATCATAAATAATTGTTTAGAAACTTTTCACATAAACATAAGAGTATTGAATTTAAATAGATTAAAATCGGTTATAGTTTGTAAGTTTATGAAGTTGGTGTCGTAAGTTTGTACGATAGTAGAGTGATGTAAGGGAGATAATTTAACAATGACATGGGCAGGCAGAGTTGTAGTTATGAATTGCGGGGCATAATAGGAGTTGAACGGCTCCTGCAAGACGTATGGGGTGAAATTATTAGCGTGTAAACTTGGCGCGTACGCGGGGCTTTTAATCTCGGTGTTGTTGACTCGCACTGCGTGAATACATTAATAAGTTTATGTTGGAGACGCTGCTTATTTATGAACTCCACACCAGCGGTAATTATGTTTTTAAGGAGGAGAGTCATTGTCATTGTCCTGCTTTGCTCTGCAGTACCTGAATAAATGCCTTAATAACTAAATCGGATTTCAGAAGATTAAAAGTTTGTAGGTAATGTAAAACAATGGATGACGAACTTGTACAAACTTTCAGGAGATCCACTTAGCACCGGACTTTTTTTCCACTCCATTCATCCGCAACTTAAGTATAATTAATTTATTTGTACGAGTGGTAATTAATAGAATTTTATAAATGCGCCTACGCAACTTGTATAAGATTTATGCTTGATGTATTTTATTTCACAAGAGATTATTTTGTCGTTAGAAGTTGGATTTCTATAAAATGGAGGATGGAAATAGCACATTACATCCGAGGTGAGAGATGTTTCATTATAGCCGAGAGCTTATGCATATTAAATAAAGCGCGAGACTGTGATGAAACTCCTACCGAGGTTATGTATACTATTTTATTCACAATCATCCTCATTTTAAATCAATAATTTTCAAAATAAATCAATGAGTTATAACCTTTAATTTTATTAATATTTTTGACAACTCTCTTAAAATTTGTTTTAGCCTACTTTATTATAAGGATCTAAGATAATATTGCTAGGTAACCTCTACATAAACATTTCCAACCCAAGCGATGGAAGTAAAGGCTCATTCACAGCTACGAAAATAAGAAATATAAATAAATTATAAATAAGCATTAACATCAATTGTCATTTAATACATTCATGATTAAAAAGCAATAATAACAGCTTCATACCTTTTAAAGCACTGTACGCAATCATATATGCGAACCTTTGTCTTAAGACAGCTTTTTAAAATAATATTTAAACTGAAATCCTTTTGCCAGAACGTACATTGACAGCTCAAATGACAGTTGCTTATTTTTGTGTAAAATATTTAACATTTGCAAATCCTTGTGTTTATGTCTTATGTTAAATTTTATTTTCGAGAGCTGTGAACACTTTCATAAGAATCTATTGTTTATATCGTTATTTTTATGTATAATTTTATTTTTATTTTCGAAGCTGTGAATGAGGCTTAAATTCTGTTATTTCCAACCCAAGAGATTGTCAATAAAGTTAGGAATGAACCTAATGTACAGGGTGGATCAAATTCGACTTCCTTAAATAAAAAACTTTGTTATGCACGCTGCAAAAAATTAATATAGGTTTTTTCATCGTCTCTTGTATTTGAGATACAGGCTAAAACTTGTTTTTCGCTTATTTTGAAAATACCTCATATCTCACTTATTATGAGAGATAAAAAAGAACAGGTTTAGTTACTTTTTATACTGTTTTTTGTGTACAATAATGTGGTGTAATTAATTTTTTTGAAAACTTAATAAATCTTGAGATATAACACGAACATAATATTTTTTAAATGGGAACATATATTGAAAATATTCTCGTCTTTTTCCTTATTTTATAAGCTTTTCAATGATGTATAACAAGACTTCATTTTTTGTTGATGGATTAACTGAAATTATTAATTTTTACCTCTCGCTAAGAGAGGTATTGGATTCATGCTAAAAATCACATATCGAGATTTAAGTGAATAAGTACGATTTAAGGTCCATATAAACCGATTTTAACATTTTAACGATGATGTCTGTCTGTGTGTGTGTGGATGTGTGTATGTTGGAGGGACGATTACTCAAAAACTATAAGATATAAGACCAGTTTAACTATGAATTCCTCAATCTGACATTCCTGGGAAGAGCTGAAAAGGTTTTGGTAATAATTGGACAACCGGAAGTAGTAGTTTCTAAAAAAAATCTTCTAAGTATTATTTTTTGAATTTTTTTATTACTAATATTGAAGAACAAAATTCTACATCTGATACATTTAAATTTTTTATTATATCTTCTGTAAATTTAGAGATAAAGACGCTATAATATATAGAATATCGGGATGTATAAAGTCGAGTAGGCTAAAATACGCTAAGGAAATCAGTTGACAAATTCAAATATTTATAACAATTTGTAAATGACAAATGTCAGTGTCAAAAATCAAAAGTTTTAGTTACATTCTGAAAGCTTTTTCTGGGAAGTATATTTAATCTTTCTTATTGTTTTATTAATTAAATATTTAAAATTATAGGTAACATGCATATATCCATTAGAAATACCGCCAATCTTGTTAATGAATTGGAAGAATCTCTGACATTTAGAAACTTCCTCATACAGTGAAAAATAGATATAATTAGAATTGTATGTGTGCAGAAGACATGTTAAATACAACAAAAAACAGTATTTGGGTAAAGTTCTGTAATTCTTTTGTTAAAAAACGACGGTTCGACAGCGAAATGCAATACAATACTTTTATAACATAAAATGGAAATGGCGAGAGGTCTTGTGCTGGCCACAACAGATTTTTTGGAGTTATGTTTATGATATATTTCGAGAATTACCTATTGTTTTCACAAAAAATACCCCACGTTATTCCACGTAAAAACAGTATATAAAGTATTTAAACATTTTTATTTCTCAAAATATTCACGATATTTTTCAAAATAAACGAAAAATAAGTTTTAGCCTGTAGCTCAAAAACAAAAGACGTAAAAAATTCCTATGGTGCCTATTAAAGTTGTTTGAAAAAGTTGGCCCGTAAAGACCTACATCAATTTTTTTGTAGCGTGAATAATAAGAATATTTTTATATGGAATTTGAATTTGTACATCTCATTTCTCTAAAGTTGTTGTTTCGTTGTTTCCGTCATAAACATATTTCCTATTACATATACATATACTCTTTGTAATTTATATAAATATTCATTTAATTTTCTTGTACTCTCGCTAGTTCGAATTATCGAATTGTCTCTAATCAAACAAATTTAATATCGCTTGCGAATTCGATATGTGTAAGTTGTAAATTTTACACGTGTGTCCATTTTTCGATGCGACATTTTTATTTTAACTTACACGGTAACAGATAGTTCAACCAAAGATGAAAATACAGGACTTATTTGTAGGAGTAATTAATAGAATTTTATAGCAGCGCGTAGCGCACCTTGTGCAAGATTTATAGCGGATATATTTTACGTCTCAAGCGTTTATTTCATCGTTAAAAGTTGGATTTCTAAAAAATTCTGACCGTTGACTTTAATAACGTAATTTTTATTTTATTTCCGCAGAACGGGAACATAGAAATGCTCTTAAAACGCTAAATCTACTATAACTCGACTCTTTTTCCATTTAACTTGAATTACTGTATCCGTACAACGCATACATGTGATGAATATCATATGCATGATATGTATAAACATGATAAATGCATTTCACCGGATCCGATATATATCACATATTAAATTTTTATGTTCGCATTTCACTACATTCCCCGTTTATCTAGAGAGCGACTGAGTTTTAAGAAGTTGTTTTATTACATTACGGATTCTCGTATCAATCAACCCGGTTCCTACACAAACTTTCCTCTAAGCGATTAATCCAGTAATTTATTCTTATTTATGTTGGACTAGATGAAAATAAAAATCCATTTAGAAAGAAGTAACATAAAGAAGAAAGTTCAGTTTACTTAATGAATTGTTATGTTTAGGCTGGTGACATTAACTGTTCTGTTTAGTTTGATTGTTGAATTTGGCAGAGGGAAAGTTTTAAAGTTTAAATAAGCTCGGAATTAAGTGTTGCGCGTAGGCGACGGAGCTAGATGAACGAGATACGCCTCATTATTCTTACAAGTTTAAATCTCTCAGGTATACAGCCTACCGCGTTCCCCATTTGCAACTTGAATTGCCTTCCACACATCAATAACTAACTTACATTATTCAAACAGCAATTCAAACTTCAGTGCATCGCTACTACTCGTATACAACTTCTACTAGATAATAACCAAATGCTGATTGTTTACAAACTATTTTCTGATATGCAGGGCCGGATCTAGGGTGTGGCGAGAGAAGGACTTGCATCAGGTTAAAATTTTTAAAGCACAATATCTATTTTTCTACAGTCACTTTACAAAGTAGCCATTTGTGCTCTTTTGTTAACGCAAAATGTCAATTTGCCGCTCATGCGCGACAAAGTAGGAAACGACGCTCGCTGTCCAAATTTCTAAAGTATTTTTTCTACATTCGCCACAATGGGGTCTTGCACCATAACAAAATATCTGTTGTGGCCATCACAAAACCTTCCGTCAATTCGATGTATTTTGTACATATCCCATACTAAAAATTTCCTTGAAAAAGTTCTGTATATCCTGTTTTTTACACTGACATCTGTCAATTAATTTTTTTTCAATATATCTGCTGTTTCTATAATTTTAGCAAAGCTGACTGATTTTTGAAAGTTAATCTGTCTAAAGTCTCTATAACTCTATATCTATTGAATATGAAGGATAATGTATAATCAAACCGTATAGAGAATAAGATATTCTTTCATACTGATAATCACAAAATGTCGAAAAATGACATTTAACTGCGTTTTTTCAAGAAAAACTGTTAAAAACTTCAAATAAGGATACTTCCGGTTAATCAATTATAACCAAAATCTACACAGCTCGAATACGAAAGAATGATAATTTTTAGAATTGTAATATTGGAGTTATCGTCGGAGAAAAATTTATCACATGCACACACACACACATGGACACACACACACACACACACACACACACACACACACACGGACACACACACACACACACACACACAGACACACACACACACATACAGGCATCATCTTAAAAATAGTAAATTCGTATTCTAGGGACCCTAAAACTTGCTTATTCATTAAAAACTCATCAACGATTTTTTTTACCAAAGACAATACCTTCCTTACCTAAATGTGACGGAAGGTAAAAATAATAATTATTAACACTAGAATAATCAAATTTGGCACTTCATTTGACAGATAAACAATAAACAATTCCTGTTGCTACGAAGACAATATTTCAAAGCCTACTATGTTAGGGACAATAAATATTGTACAACCCCCGTTGCTAATAGTCAGTTACCAATTCAGACTACAAAAAAAAGTCTCCTTTTCATTGTATAACACGACCCGCCTCTGCAATACAATAAATAATAAATAAATCTAAGAGTTCCAGAAACCTATCATTCTTTATTATAGCTCTTCAGAACCACAGTAATTTAACGTTACCAAGTAACAAACGTCAATAAAAAGCTAATGTGGGAAATATAAAACATACGAGTCTAGACCACAACCGATCATTATTGGCGCTTGCCCACGCACCTCATTAAATATAAATTATATAAAATGCGGAGTTTAAAGTGCGGTATAAAATTTAAATATTATATAAGGCAGTTAAGAAGTTTTCATTAATTATTCCCTGGTAGTGAAAGTTTGTAGAAAGAAAACAAAACCTTTACATAAAATAATGGAAGATATTAATCCACTTATTGTCTGCAGCAGCCGAGAACTTAATATTCCAAGTTCGTTATGAAAAAACTGCCACTTTACACGCGCTATAAAAGTTTTTTCCCAGCAATTATTTTCTCACATAATCCATAAATAGAGGAATAACTTTGTATAGATGCAGATAAACTCTCCCTATATTCGACAATCAATTTACGTGGAAATGTAATTGCAATTTGGTTGGTTAATAAAATATGAGACATAAAGCAAATACGAGTACCCGCTGTACGACAGTCGTAGCAATCGTAAAACTCATGTAATATTCACGTAATCATAATATTTACTTAAATGTTACATTCTACCCGCTATTACAAACTAGAACAAGAACGGGAACGACAACGAGAATTCCATCTTGAAGTTATATCCCGGTTACAGAAACGTTCATCATTTCCTTGATCAATCAACGGTTCTACAAAATGAACAAATGCAACTCGATTTTTTGACAGCAATGATTTAAATGTCATAAAGAACAAAGAATCTAATAAAAATAATATATTATAAAATAGCAGACTTACATATTGGCAACGACGGTAAGAATACTTAGAATTAAAGTGATAACAAAAGTTCATATTGTTTTCCAGCGATTCCTCGACATATCATATCCTTCAGCAATATTATTGAACTTTCATCCATTTGAACAACTTCAAGGGCCGTACATGGCAATATTTCAAATTCTGATATAATTGCACATAAGGAGAATATAAAATAGGGCTGTTGCAAGAATTTTTATATGACTTTTAAGTATTATATTTTAAAAGATATTGTTCTTTAAAGAGCTTCAAATTTGAAAATATCACGAAATACCCTTTGGAAATTTTACAATTAATTTTTGAAATTTGGAAAAATTTTTGAATAAGTCACTTGATGTGAAACAGAATGTGACGTCAGAGTACATACATCTTCAGCGGTTCTAAGGTGTCAAGTGTATTGTCAAAGTTGTCAAACAAGTGTCAAATTTTTAGATTAGTTCAAGTTGTATAATATGTAGGTAATAAAAAGTTCAAAATGAAATGAGTAATTTACGATATTGTATTGTGCCTTCTTACAAAAATACTGTTAGGAACAAACCTACTACAGAGTTTATAAATTTTACAAAAGATGCGAAGAAAAGAAAATTGTGGCTAGAAGCAGTAGGTCGAAGAGCTGATAATTTGTCAGAAAAATCGTGTCTTCATGTTTGTGAAGATCATTTCAACTTTCATCCACCTTCACGATAACAGTGTATTATTGTAGCTTCACTTTATGTTCAGAGCAATCTTTACATCTGACCATACAGATATTTTTTTCTCGACATAGATCTATGTACATGTCCTGTAGCAGATTCAATGTGAGAATCACGACCAGAACTTTGAAGTAAAATATATTATCAATTTATATAGTAAATTCAGTTTTTATATTTTATTTTACCTCAACTCTTTAACACCCCTTATTTCGGTAGCAGTAAAACAATCGTTCTGATATAAATTCAACCATCATCCAGCTATTGACCTTCGACTTAGCTTGAGTGTAATTTGAATTAGCCATTATTACTTTATTATTCATTTACAATGAGCAATGTCAGCGTCAAATGTCAAATTAAAAGATTTTGTTATTAACATGTGACAAACTTTAGCCTACGTTTATTTATACAGAGAATTTATTTTAAAATGTAACATTATGGTTCATCACTTCCATGGTTACTCACTATTGTCAAAAATGACAGCAATGTAATATTTGTCCATTTTAAAATGCAACATTATAAATAGTATTGCAGCACAGGAGATACCTCCAGAACACATCACAAATGGTGTTAATTTTTGTTACGACCGACAATGCATATTGCCTCAGTGTGAATAGGGGTATTTTTAACACGTATTACATGAAAATTATGAATTTTTGTAAGTTAAAGTTTGTTAAGATGTGCAACATTCAAGTTTTGATTTTTGTTAATCGTATGTAGGTTAATTTATTGGAAATTAGTTTTGATAATACAAAACTACAAATTTTGTATGTTGCATTTTAAAATGGACAAATATTGCTGTCATTTTTTGACAGTATTGTGTAACCATGGAAATGATTGACCATATGTTGCATGTTAAAATAAATTCCCTGTATAAATAATATGAATAAACGTAGTTGATGGAAAAACTATTTTCCTATTGGCTATTAATGATGTAATGTATGTGCTTCTAAGTCACAGGAGTTGGGGGGTAGTTTTGCAGGACGCCAATCTTTTTATTTAATTATTTCTACAAAAACCAACAAATTATTAAAATAAAAATTATTACTAAGAAAATCATTCCATAAACTTTAATTTAAAATAGTTTTTGAAAAATGTGAAACAGGCTCATTGCATAGTTTTTATTTATACGTCAAAACATGAAATTTTTCACTTGAATGTTTATAACAAAACAAAAAGTGAACAAATACGAAAGTATTCATAGCAACAGAGCAATTGAAATCATCAAACGTCCTTCACGTAAAATATTTATAATTATTATAACGTGAAGTTGTAATTATTTTATTTAAATACTTACATTTGAAGAAAAAATATAATGTGTCATTCGGACTAAAAGTGTTATTATATTTAACCATGTTTTGACGTAATTTTCATTATTTAGTGCCCGTACATTTTACAGATAAAAATATTTTTATTATTGAGAAAGTTTGGTTTCACGAATTTAAATTATTTGTTTAATACATGTAAAAACGGTCGACTCACAACTTTTATTAGTATTCGTATATGAAGAAGAAATAACAAATTATATTCAATTTTCAAATGGCATAAAAATTACATGTGTGCTGCATTCTCCACGGTAACAATGATTAATCGGTTTTATTTATTAAATGATAGAAGCAGAAACGAGAGTCTCGTCGAGACGCAGGACAAGCTCTCGTCTCGACAAGACCAAGACAAGACAAATCTAGGCTAGACCAAGTTAAGACCAAAACAAGACCGAACTGAAGTCTCGTCTCGTCTTGACGCAACAGTGTTGAAGTACAGGTTGAAGAGTTGGTGTTTATTAATTGTAGCATATGCGAGACAATTAACATATCGCAATGAACAATATGACGGCTCTGATCGCGTACTGTACGTTGTGTATATTGTTCTGGAACAATTAGTTGAGCGTGCTGGGATAATCCGTGTGTACTCAGCGTAATGGACAGATTCCGCATGATTGTAGGAATGTGTATTCAGACCGCATTGCTGAAAGCTCGAAGCTCCACTGAAAGCTGAAAGCTACACCGTGCTGGCCACGTCAGAACAGAACGCAGCTTATGATATGCCTTGCAGGCCTGCCCTGCAACACACACAAACAATACATCACTCCTTTTTACAAACACAACTGACCTACTTTATAATAACCGCATAAGGCGCAAGCAATCGGACAACATAGATACATGTCATACATCAAATCCTACATACAGCAAAGAATACTAACTTCCAATTACCATGTTAAAGTGATATGGGTAAGTAAAATATGGAACGCCGTTTTACTATTTATTCTACATTTAAAGACATCTTCAATTATTTAAAGACGTCAAAAATTTAATTTCAGATATCCTTAATTATTAAAAGACATCAAAAATTGAATTATGGATATCTTTAAATAATTAAGGACGTCTAAAATTAATTTCAGACATCCTTAAATAATTTAGGATGTCAAAAATTGAATATTAGATATCCAGAATTGAATAAAGGATATCAAAAATACATTTATAGATATCAAAAATTAAATTTTAGACATTTTAAAACGGTACTGAATTTTCGACATCAAAAAGTAAATTTAACATGTCCAGAAATCAATTTTGAATATCTGTATTTGAATTTTTGATATCTTTAATTCCATTTTTGATATCCTTAATTCAATTCTTGATATCTTTAAATGAATTCTTGATATCAAGAATTTGAATTTTTGACATCTTAAATTAATTTTGGATATCAAGAATTGAATTATGGATATCACATCTCCATAAATAACATGTCCAGAATTCGAATTTTTGATGTCTTAAATTAATTTTGGATATCAAGAATTAATTGAATCAAAAATTAATTTAGGACGTCAAAAATTCGAATTCTGGACATGTTATTTACGGAGATGTGATATCCATAATTCAATTCTTAATATCAAAAATTAATTTAGAACGTCAAAAATTCGAATTTTGGACATGTTATTTATGGAGATGTGATATCCAGAATTGAATTTTTGATATCGAAACTTCAATTTTTGATATCTTTAATTCAATTTTTGATATCCTTAATTTAATTCTTGATATCCTTAATTCAATTCTTGATATCTAAAATAGAATTTTTGATATCTATAAATATTTGAATTTAAGACGTCTTTAAAACAATTTTGGATATCAAAAAATATTATAAGAACATCCAAAAAGGAATTAAAGACGTCTTTATTTCATTTAATGACGTCTTTATATAATTTAACATATCTTTAAATATAGAATAAATATTAAAACGGCGTTCCATAGTAAAACATGTGCTTGCTCTACATAGGAGTTAACATATATGGGTTAAATAAAATGCTGTATACGATTTACGGTACGCGCGTAGTATCTAAGAACTTTGATTGAAATACGATACACGCACAAGTGCTAAGTGTCGTTCCTCATTCAAGCGCTATCATTTATATTTACTTTAAAGATGTGGTATTTCGTCATATGATCAGACAAGAACTATTAAACTACATTTACAATGCAGTATTGCAGAAAAAATAACGTAAATTTTTACCTTCCGTCACCTCTTTAGGTAAGGAATATTGTCTGGTCAAAAATTTCGATGGTGAGTTTTTAATGAAAAAGCACGTTTTAAGGTCTCTAGAATACGATTTTATTATATTTACGATGTCTGTATGTGTGTCTGTATGTGTCTGTATGGGACTAGTTTTTCTCCGATGATAACTCCAATACTACAATTGTAAAAAGTATAATTCTTTCATATTCCTCTTCTTTACATTCATTTGAAGAGCTGATTAGATTTTGGTTATAATTGGTCAACCGGAAGTTCCCTTATTAGAATTTTTTCTTAAAAAAAAAATCCGTTGTGGCCAGCACAAGATCTTCCGTCAATTCGATGTATTTTGTACAAATCCCATACCAAAAGATCCTTGGAACAGATTCTATATAATCAAGGTATCGAACCCAAACCTGAACCGAACCAAAACCGGAACCAAACCGTAACATTTTAGGGAACCTGAGTCGAAACCGAACCTAGTATTCAAATTCAGGTTCGGGGTTCATTTCCGGTTCAGGTTAATTTTTAGTTCGAAAAGTAAATTCAGCCGATAATCGACGTCTTAGGCGTCTGCGTAGGTGTCTGGGCTGACTTTTCGTGAAAATTGTGTTCGTTTCTTGTTGCGTTTTGCGTAAATTCCGGCTCTCATTTTACATTATTTCGAACCTGAACCGCGAACAAAACCGGAAATTTGATTAATGCTTGAACCACAACCGCACCCGAACCCATCTTTCAAAAAACAAATTAACCTGAACCTAAACCGAACCCAGTTTTTGGCGGGTTCGATGCTCTGTATATAATATGTAAAATCGAACACGAACACATACTATTTTTTACAAATTCCATACTAAAAGTTCATTTGAAAAGGTTCTTTAAATCCAATAAAATTATAACATAAACTACACTAAGTAATGTCCTTCCATCTTCTTTTTAGCCTTTCTCTGCATGTCACTTGCGAGTAACAATATGACATACCAATTTTAAATCCTATACTTTCCATATTTGGTTTTGCACTTGCAACTGACGTCTGTCAATTAATTTTTTTTGAATAATTATGTCAGCTGTTTCCATGATAAATTGCAAAGCTGGCTAATTTTTGAAAATTAATTTCTTTATAATGCTTTAACTCTACATCTATTGAATATGAAGGAAAATGTATAATCAAACTGTATAGAGAAGAGTATTTTCTTTAATATATATAACAAAATGTCAAAAAATAATATTTAACTGCGTTTTTTTAAGAAAAACTGTTAAAAACTTCAAATAAGGGTATTTTCTATAATAGTATTATTAAATATGATGTCTTCTGTATTTTAAACTCGTTGAGAAACACAAAACAACTAATAAACCAAGAAACAATCTCATTACAAGGGTATTCCGGCTATAAAAACTGAATAGGTAGAAAATCGAATAATAGCAACGGAATATTCAACAAAGAAAATAAACTCAGCACCAGGTTACCTTAATTACCCAGCACAATAGGTATATTTTTATTTTAAATATTTAAAAAAATACTCTATAGGATTAAATACAGAGTACAGAGTAGGTTCACATAGATAAACATCCATGCCTTAGTGATTCGAACCCAGAACCCCGAGCGCACTCAGGACTAAGAGGCGTTGCTCTAACCATTGTGTGAAATGCTAGATAAAATTTAATTAAATAAATAAATATATCATCACGGCATATTACCCATTTCTGGGTGTGCCAGTATCTACAACACATGTAGACATCGGTAATGATGACGATATATTTTACCGTGTGGGCGCTTACCAGGCGTCACCTAACGGGCACTTCTAGCTGGCGTGGAGAATGCACCACAGGGGTCACTTTTGTGCCATTTAAAATTGGAAATATTTGTCGGGATCGAACCCGGTTCCCCCAGGTTCGCGACCAGGCACGCGGCCACGGGTTTGTCAAATGCAAAGTTTAGGTTATGTTAGGGAAAAGCCGCGTACAGACCAAAATCAGCTTTCACGAACAGTTCGCGAGCTGTTCGCGAGCTGCTCGCGAACTGTTCGAGAGCTCAACGTCCACACCACTGTTTTCGAATCGAAACTCGAGTTCGTCATTTAGTTTGAAGGCAGTTCGTCAGAAGTTCGCTATAAAGCTACGCGTCCTGCATTTTCATTATTTTAAAATATATATAAACAATGCCCACGTCGTCAAGCGAGGAAGAAAATATTGTTGCTTGTGCAAGTTTCTTAATTATAACAGCATTGAAAAAGAAGAAAGTAGAAAGAACCCGTAAAAGAAGGTAGTGGAAAAAAAATTTGCAAACTGTGGCATATTTAGAGCCGCACTAATTTCTTGAAGCGAATCTTTCTTCATATTCCGCTTTTTGTGATGGGGATTTTTTGGATTCCATAAATTAGGATGCACTTCATATTGTTCGATTAAATTAATAATTTTCTCTTCAATCCCCTCTATTGTTAAAAGAGCTAACTACACTTTTAAGATCGATCATTACCCATGAACGTCCACACTAGAACTGCTGTTTGCTAACACTTTTTTTGAAGTTACCGCTCATGTAGCGAACTTTGGCCGAACTCGAACCCGAACACGAACTGCTTGCGATCTCTGGTACACACCGACTTCTGCAGAGGTTCGCGAGCTGCTCGCGAACTGTTCGCGAACTTTTCGCGAACTTGGTCTGTACGCTGCTTTAATCTAATTTAATTGGTGCATTCAACACCTCGTAGCGTTTGCATGGAGCAGTATCGCTGTGTTCCTGGATTAAAATTGCTGAATGCATCGCTACGCACATTTTTTCAACGGAGTTGAAAACAATAAAAGTGCTGCTTCCTCACAGCGAATTAACAGTGGTGTCATTAACAATTTTTATTTATTTTTTATGAAAGTTCTGGTTATTATACTACATATTTAGTCTTTGTCCGAGTTAAAATTATTTGAAGTAATGAAGATATACTTTTTTTAAAACTATTTCCATATTTGAATAATTACATTGGCTTGGTCGCTAGGTGACGTTTTCCTTGAAATCGTGACGAAATAGAACCTCAAGGGTATTGTCAGAAGATACAAAACAACGATGTGTGATATTACAGACGTAATAAACCATTACTGAATTTAACATCACAAAGCTAACCTCTGTCTGTAATAGTTGGTGAGCTGACTTGCTGATCATATTACTCAAAACAGATGCTATCTCTCTCGTTCTCTCTCTCTCTCTACCTTGCCTCCATCATCTAGCCTGGAAATCCTGGTATATAGGTAGATACCAACGTCTTTGGTAGAAGAGTCACAGCTTTCAAGGATTGTATGGCGAAATGACAGTTTTTAATAATTAGCTAATTAAAAATATTAACAAAATAGTTATTTATGTATTAAGAGCGTAAGGATGCTTTTATGGCCTGCGGCGGGATTTTGAGCCCGAGGCGTAAGCCGAGGGATAAAAATACGTCAAAGGCCATAAAAGCAAGTTACGCTCGTGGTACATACAAAACTTTATGCACGGACGAAAATTTTCTAATTATGAGTGTTAGAAAAAATGTAGCGAAATAATTTGTCCTCGTACATCCAGTATCTAGTGTTGCTATGAAAGCGGAGAACAACAGTTTATTGTTTGTTTATTAGTTATGTCATTTGAGTTTTATTTTGTGTATCTCCGTGCTTTCCATATAAATATCACAAAATTAATTTTCATTTTTCATTAAAGAATATAAAAAAAAATTCGATTTGTAATAAAAACTTTTCATGTTGCCAGTTTAAATTGTTTATATTGTAGGTTATAATTTGGTTTGACGTTTCCCGCAGGCTATAAAATGACGTTTATGTCAAAGAAATTCGTGTATAATTGTCAAATTAGGACACGTCCTTGCATAAATATTTTAATGCATTTTTGGTATTTTCGATTATTATGTGAAAAAATTCATTAAAGTTTATTATCATTCTGTCTCAATATGGCGGTGTCAGATTACTTGTATGTGACTTTAAACTTTACAGAATAAAATTAGATAATGAGATCATGCACGACTTTTTTATAACTTTAATCGATAGAGTAATGAAAAATAATAGACCCGTATTTTTTATTTTTCCTTAAATCGATCTTTAATCATTCAAAAATTGTAATTGAAAATGACACGTCTCTTGCCACTTGACTGATACTTATCATTTTACGGCAGGGCTTTATTATCACCTAGGACGACGATGTGACGACCTATAGTCAGAAAAATGGGGTCATTTCACATTTTCTGATTTATTTTTTTCTTGAAAAAATAGGTCAAATTAAACATATATGTGTATGTTTTACATCTTACAAGTCTTTAGAATCAGAGATATGATTTTTTAAAAGTTGCGTTTAATTTCAAATATTTCAACGGCTGACGACATATATTCATGGATACGACAGTCGAGCTCTACCGGTTTAATTTAGAACTATGATTATTTGGTTTGGTATTTATTTAAATAAATGGTTTATTTACATACCTTATACTGCACTAGTACTTTTAAAGAAATAGAAAGTAATAATAATCTTCTGTCTTGTATATTTTGCTATCAGCTGTCAAACTTTTAGGTTAGGTAACTGTTTAATGTTGTGAAGTGTGTGTGTGTGTGAGAGAGAATTGTCTTTGTGTGAGTATGAATTTGTGTCGTCACAAATTTAGTCCGTGTTTAAAAGCGCGAAAGTTTATTAGCAAATTTATGAATGAAAAGTCGCATATTTCAAATTATTTTCTATTACTATATTTATTAAATGAGATGGATTTCATGATTTTATAAAAAAAATCGACAATTATTTTTTTTGAAATGACCCCATTGACTGTCGGGTCCAGCAATAAAACTATAAATATCGTAATTATGACAAAGCGGTATATCGCTTCATGTTTGCGCAATTTATCTTTTAGGTAACCGCTAAGAATAAAAAAAAGTCTCTTATTTCAATTTATTTGTGTTGTCTTCTGCTACCATGCTAAAGCTAATCATCAAAGAGAATATGCATCGCTGATTAACATCAATTTTGATCGCAACGAGATGGAACGCAGCTAATCTTATCTAGCTGAGACGTTGGTTCCTATTGTCGTTTTGCCTGATAGAGGTATAGAATTATATAGCGCAGAGTTATGCAGCATTCAGGTCTTGTATTCGGAAAGCATATTAACCTTTAATTCTATCAATTTACACGAGAAATTTTAATAAGAAAACCAACTTTTTCAAATGTAATCATGGAATATTCTGCCATTGCTATACTTAAATAATTACACTGTAGCACTAGCACATGTTAAAAATCTGTTGTGGCCAGCACAAGACCTCTCGCCATTTCCATATTAGGCTATATAAAGAGAGTTTATTTTAAAATGCAACATTATAGTTCATCATTTCCATGGTTACTCACTATTGTCAAAAATGACAACAATGTAATATTTGTCCATTTTAAAATGCAACATTATAAATAGTATTGCAGCACAGGAGATACCTCCAAAACACATCACAAATGGTATCAATTCTTATTACGACCGACTAGAATATTTCGTGATTGGGGGTATTTTTTAACATTTATTACATGAAAATTATGAATTTTTGTAAGCTAAAGTTTGTTAAGATGTACAACATTCATGTTTTGATTATTTTTTAATCGTATGTAGGCTAATTTATTGGAAATTAGTTTTGATAATACAAAACTACAAATTTTGTATGTTGCATTTTAAAATGGACAAAAATTACATTGCTGTCATTTTTTGATAATAGCGAGTAACCATGGAAGTGATTCGCCATATGTTGCATGTTAAAATAAATTCCCTGTATGTATTGTATTGCACTTCGCTTTCGAACCGTCGTTTTATAACAAAATATTACAGAACTTTACCCAAATATTATTTTTTATTGTATTTAACATGTCTTCTGCACACATATAATTCTAATTATATCTATTTTATATCATTTTCATGTCAGAGATTGTTCCAATTCATTAACCAGATTGGCGGTATTTCTGATGGATATATACATTTTACCACAATTTTACCTATAATTTCAAATATTTAATTAATAAAACAATAAAAAAAATTAAATATACTTCCCAGAAAAAGCTAATGTCACTAAAAATGTTGATATTTGACAATGACATGTGTCATGTTATAAACATTGGAATTTATCAACTGGTTTCCTTAGTGCCTTAGCCTCTGCGATTAGTTTACTCTATAAATTATAGTGTCTTTATCTCTAAACCTATTCAAGATATAATAAAAATTTTAAGTGTATTAGATGGAGAATTTTATGTCCTTCAATATTTAATAAAAAAACTCCCAAAAAATTATATTTAGAAGAATTTTTCTAAGAATCTACTATTTCCGGTTGTTCAATTGTTACCAAAACCTTTTCAGCTCTTCCCAGGAATGTCAGATTGAGGAAACTGCAGTTAAATATTTTTTAAGTCTTATAGTTTTTGAGGAATCGTGTCTACAACATTCATACATACATACATACATACATACACACACACACACACACACACACACACACACACACACACACACACACACAGACATCATTTTAAATATGTTATAATCGGTTTCTAGGGACCTTAAATCGTACTTATACAATAAAATCTGGATATGCGAATTTTAGCATGAATCCAATACCTCTCTTAGCGAGAGGTAAAAAGTTTTGTATTGACCGTTGGTTTAAAACGTTTGTGTGAAAAATATGTATTTATATTATTAACAAACATTTTAATTCAACAATCAGTTGAAATCTTTCTTTTTAATGAGAGCTTATTTTTGCGATACATTAATTTGTACGAGTGTTTTAAAATGTTGAGAATAAATGTTAAAACGGCATTCCATATAAATACCTCATTTCCACGGTAGTATAGGCTATTCCACATTTTTTAAAAAAAAAATTCTTGAGATACATAAAAATATAAGACCACATGTGAAAGTCCGAATTAAAAATTCCTCCAAATAAGCGAGATATTAAGCTCCGAATTTTAAATCTGCTTTGTGACGTAGGTAATGTGGATATACCAGAAGTAAACAAATAGTGGTTCACAAACCACGAAAAGTTGTTAAACTAATTAGAAAATAATGTATATATAAATTGTAACATTATAATTCATTATTGAGACATGAAATAAATTATTTCACTTAATTTATTTCACTTTTTTTCTCATTTTATAAAAATAAAGAAATTAAAATGTCACACGAACAGCAACCGAACAAATCCAACACACCCGAAGAAGTGTATTCTTAGTTAGGGCGGGGCTTCTCAAAATCAGAAGTCATACTTGGATCCTATTTGCTCAAACACTCGTGCACATGTCCTGCATCATCAAAAGCAAAACTCCCCGTGTCTTCTAGAAGGAATAATTTATAATAAAAGAAATATGGTTTTCCTTATCCTTTAACTATTATCATTCTTATTTTCAATAAACTTTTACTATTTTGATTACCGTGGAATAGCCTATTTGTAAGACTGTTTTAAAATGTTGAGAATAAATGTTAAAACGGCATTCCATATAAATACCTCATTTCCACGGTAGTATTAGAAACATTGTATGATAAAATGATTAAACTTGAACGTAGGTAATTGAAGAGGTATATGAGTTAAACAAACGTAACGTAACCATTATTGAAGTCTGTCGCGAAATTGGCGTTAAGAAGATGTATGCTATGCTTCTGTCGCTGTTAGCACATGTTTCCTTTCTCGATGTAATTCGATTAGCATTTGGCGCGAACCCTTTAACTTGGTCAATTAGCACGTCTGCCGTATACATATGCATCGCACACCCTGCGACGACTACCGGTGCGTCCGAGTACGTCAACTTATATAACACAATAACCCGACGCAGAATGCCAGAATGGAATCCTCTCAAACTTAGTAATTGAGTTGCGGATTACACGCCAGAGTTTAAACTTTACAAATAGATAGCGGTTGGACGGCCCACGCCCACGCCGACAATCTTACATACCTTACAATGCAAAAGGACACAGCGAACCTTTATGTCGATACCAAAAGGTTTCGAGTCCCTGTGACAATATTTCATTTCTGCAGATAAACCCCCGGAGGCGGACATAATACTATCCCGCGGCCATGTTTTATAATACAGGGTGGTTTAGTTTATTATGGTTCTAATAAGAGTGCCATATAAAAAAATCTATTGGGGTTAGCACAAGACCTCTCGCCATTTCCATGTTAGGCTATATAAATATTGTATTGCACTTCGCTTTCGAACCGTCGTTTTATAACAAAAAATTACAGAACTTTACCCAAATATTGTTTTTTATTGTATTTAACATATCTTCTGCACCCTAATTATATCTATTTTTCATTGTATGAGGAAGTTCCTAACTATGTGAGATTCTTCCAATTCATTAACCAGATTGGCGGTATTTCTGATGGATATATGCATTTTACCTATAATTTCAAATATTTAATTAATAAAACATGAAGAAAGATTAAATATACTTCCCAGAAAAAGCTATCAAAATGTCACTAAAACTGTTGATTTTTAACACTAACATGTATCATTTACAAACTATATGTTATAAACATTGGAATTAGATTATTCTATAAATTATAGTGTCTTTATCTCTAAATCTATACAAGATATAATAAAAATTTTAAGTGTAGATGGAGAATTTTATGTTCTTCAATATTTAATAACAAAAATTTTCAAAAAATTATATTTAGAAGAATTTTTCTAAGAAACTACTACTTCCGGTTGTTCACTTGTTACCAAAACCTTTTCAGCTCTTCCCAGGAATATCAGTTTGAGGAATCCATAGTTAAACAGTTCTTAAGTCTTATAGTTTTTGAGGAATCGTCCCTGTAACACACACACACACACACGCACGCACACACACACACACATACAAACATCCACACACACACACACACACACACACATACAAACATCCACACACACACACACACACACACACACACATCCACACGCACACACACATCCACATACACACACATCCACTTACACACACACAAATCCACATACACACACACACACACACACACACACACACACACACACACACACACACACACAGAGAGAGAGAGAGAGAGAGAGAGAGAGAGAGAGAGAGAGACATCATTTTAAAAATGTTGTAATCGGATTATAGGGACCGTAAATCGTGCTTATTCACTAAAATCTGTATATGCGAATTTTAGAATGAATCCAACACCTCTTTCAGCGAGAGGTAAAAATCTGTTGTGGTCAACACAATACCTCCCGCTTTTTAATTTTATTAATTTAAATACACATCTACATATTCTGCAAACTATATTAAGTTCCTTTGCATATATATACATATATATATATATATATATATATATATATATATATATATATATATATATATATATATGTATATATATATCTATTGCTTTACATGATCCATTTCGTTAATGTGTACATGTAAACTAATATTTAACACTTTGATAACACGTATTTTTTCACAGTTGTTTGATTTTTAGTACTGCAAACATATCAAATTTATATCGGACCATTCTGTACATCTAATATCTATGGAAAATATATTTACTAACCTTAATATCATTAGACGCATTACAATCTTCTTAACACAGTTTCATTATTAATTTTAATGTAACTGCTTCCTGACAGCGACATTTGTTTAAATATGCCAAAATTGTTATTCAAATATTTTGTTTTTGTTTGACGCATAGTCAAGATGATGTCCAAAAATAAATTATTTTATAATTTAATATTTAAAGTTATTTCAAGTTATTTACAAACGTAGAATTCAAGATTGTACCATTATATCCAATTTTTATTAGTAAAAGTTGCTAAAAAATTATATTTAATTATTTTTTTACAAGAAAATCTGTTAAAAGCTTGTATAAATGATACTTTCGGTTGTATGATATACACTAAAAACTAATGAGCTCTTCCCACATTAGTATAGAATGGGTGTACAAAATTTCAAATTTTTTTGCCTGATAGTAGTAGCTCACTGCTATTTTAAACATGGAATTAACGGCAGCTCATGTACTGGCCACATTAGATGTTTTATAAATATTTTCACAAACATTAAATAAAGCAGTAAACTGTTACATTAACATTTTAACTGCTTGTTTGCGAAAATAAATCCTTTTAAGATACCCAGAAATAGGTTTGACGTTTGAAACAGCTACATAACTCACTTATATAAAAGGAAGAGCTTCTTTCTCATTCAATTAAAATATAAGCGGACTGGCGGGAGTCCAAATTCTTGAAACGTCTGTTTTTGGAAATCCAGAAAGAAATTCAGTGCGTTTATGGCAACATATATCTCGCTCGTGGGCTATGTTACGTTTTCAATTCACAACGGGCGCCGTATGAGATGAGATGTTCGTTTTATAGCGCCGAGCGAACGCAACCAATCTTACGCGAAACTGAATCTGTTGGTCCGCATTCTATAAAACGTACCAGCGTATGTAGGTACCCAGTTCTTGATAATGGGGTCCTATACCATAGTCATATTTCAACTATCTTAAATAAGAAGACGAAAATATACATAAATTAATGAGTATTAGTGAAAAAATTTTCTTTAAATATTGACTAGGTCACAAACTATAAGCGATTGAAGCTGATTACTAATTGGGTATAACGTGTTAGGTACTAAGAATTTGATTGGTCGCCTGATTTTCAAAAGAAAATTCGCGCGTCTGTAGCGGTCACCTTTGAAAGAATATGAAATGTCATGATGTTCTATAACCTAACAAAACATTTAACAATTTTGTGTTTGATGAATTTGTTTAAATATAACATCTAGTAATATTAACAATAATCATGTATTTATAAATAAATCAATTTGTAATATGAATTAAATTAATAATAATATTAATTAAATTAATATTGAAACTTCAAAACAGGCAAACATTAGCCCCATCCGTCGTCATACTTTGTGTAATAATATTGTCAAACTGTTTCAATGTTCTGTAATTTATTAGGAAGAAATCCTTGTTAAACGCTTATTATTTATGTTATTTATACTTAATAATAATTTCTTCGTAAATATAACGTATAAGTTTTTATATAAAAACATTTCAGCTATGCAAACATGAAAAAAATTGTTTCTAGTATAACTAACAGTTTGTCCCATTGTTTGTCGATCACTCGTTAGTACCCGCTACGTCACGCACAAATTCTTAAACTTTAAAAATTCATATCTCGCTTATTAGGTAAAATTTTTAAGTCGCGTTTGCACTGAAGTTCTTATTTTATCCTGTTCTTACAGGAAAAAAAATAAAAGAAAAATGGTATAGGACCCCATTGGGCGATACTCATACATAAACATGCACAGTTCAATTCAGCAGCCGATTAATATTGTAGATAGCACATTATTTATTTACATGTTATTAATTTCGCAATTTTAGTACTAAGCGAGGTATTAAAATTGCTGCAATGACTGAATTAATAATTCAATTCTGTTATGCACAATTATATGAAGGGACCAGAGCATATTGCACATGATTAAATTACGAGTATATTCGAGTCTTCTACAAATTTGTTTTTCTACAGTCACTATAGAAAGTAGCCATTTGCGCTCTCTTTTGTCAACGCAAAATGTCACTTTGCCGCTCATGCGCGACAAAGTAGAAAAAACGCTCGCTGTCCAAATTTCTAAGTATACAATGTTGAGAAATGTTACTTGTCTACATTCTTAATGAAAATGTTTAGTTAGGAACTAATGGCACTGTAATTACACATTTATCACGTTCACAAGTCAATTTGACATATGTTCTGTCGGTATTTAACATAACCTAACAAAATGCCACACTGCTGTGAAAATGAAATAGGGCATTCATTTACAAAAACGAAAGTATAAAATGCTTAGATTAGATTGAATAAAAACTCAAGAAGAATAGAAAATAACGATAAAATAAAATTAAATATAAAATAAATTATGTTGTGTAAAATGTTTAGTAATAAGAATGATTGTACACAGATGGCGGTAGGATAGTTGCGAGTCGTACTGACATCTGATCTCTAGTTAACTATTTATTTTGATTACAATAAAGTTATTAGTTATTTCGTTATTTAAATAATTGCGAGAAGTCAGTCAATGCACATACATGTCTATATAATGACAAATTCCTTGAAATATTTGTTAATTTTTTCAGTGTGACAGGCGTGACAACTAACCACACATTTTACTACAAAAACTCATCAAATCATCACAAATCCTTGCTTCCACGCTCTAATTTTGGTTTTTTTTTATGGAATAGATGGCTAATGTAACGATATAGTCATTTAAAAAAGCCTTTTTAAGTTAAAACCGTATCTTTTGTATTAGCCAATCGTTATTTATTGAGCAGTAAGTATAAAGTGTACATTTTATTATTTTTTGTTATGGTGGAGGACCTCATTGTGGCGACTGTAGAAAAAATCTTGTGTGTGTTTCGAGCGCAAATGGACATTGTCGATTTCGAGAGAATGCCACAACCTCTCAATCGACAATGTCGCATTTTGCGCTCTTAATACACAAATAGCTATTAAAGCCTCATGTATTCTACTTCCCACGAGCTAAAGCTAATATAAATGACTTGTGATTTACATGTAAGTTTAAACTTTAATAACGTGTAGATGCAAATGAATATTTATTATATCTACTTTGATCTTTTTATGAATATTTTTACCCGTTCGGAAATTCGATACTTAATGAAAAAATTTAAGCTTGTTTTACGTAATACCTTTCTTAGATAAAGTTGAAACTAGTCCATAGAAACGTTTTATCTAGAAAACATAAATACTATTTTGTCAATTAAATTAGACAAAAGTTTTCCCATTAGGAGACCATTTTAATGATGTTTTGTTATTTGAAAAAAATATATACGTAGTTCACTAGATACTGGGGGAAATGTAAATTTGGAGTTATTTACCTCTCGCTAAGAGAGGTATTGGAATCATGCTAAAAATTGCATATCCAGAATTTAGTGGATAAATAAGTTTTAAGGTCTATAAATCCAATAAAATTATCAGAAGTAATATCACAAGACCTCCTGATTTTATCGATAAATTTTTATTTTGCACGAAATTTTTTGCCAGTTTGCTTGAGTGATTTTGCTTTCAAGCAAAAAAAAATGAGTGCTTAAAAATAAAAGTTTATCTGAGAGATCTGGTATTTGGTGAAATAAATTCCAAAGACAACGCAAAATGAAACTTGACACATTAATTGTCACACTGACAGTTATAAACAACAACAATTATTTATTTACTTGGTAGCGGAAAATTATCGGGATAACGTGGTTTTATCAGTATAATACTGTTCCCATTGGTTGAATTTTCATGTGTTTTGCATCATGATTGGTTAAAAACTAGTCGTTGCAATTTATCACATATACATTATGTATACTCATATATAAATACTCTAAAAATGCGTACACTTACGTAACATTCTCTTTACAATCAAATAATATTACTACCAAGTTTATGTCTCTACCCATTTTTGAATTATTGCCCCAAAAGTCAATATACCCCACATTTAGATAAAAACTTCAAAATTTTCAAAAATCTAATACTAATACTTCTCAATGCGCTGATTCCAAATTTTAAAACCGCAGGTCGATATCTCATTTCGTTCTCGAGATATTTAGATTCAAAGTTTTGCTCAAAACTGCCCATTTTTGGGTAATAACCCAAAAATGGGTGGAGATATGAATTTGGCGACAACACCATTCGATTCTACGGCCAAAAATACATAAGTATAGCAATTTTCATAATTTTTGTCCAACCGGTTAATTTTTTATGAATAAAAACTTGAAAACCCCTGAAAATGGCCAAAATTTGAAAAAATCGTAAGGGGTACCCTACGATTTTTCCGATTTTTGACCATTTTCAGTTATTTTGCTTTAGACATTGTATGCGGTGTTCAAAAATTCTGAAAACTGGTGTACTTATGTAATTTTGCCCGTAGAATCAAATGGTGTTGTCGCCAAATGCATATCTCGGCCCATTTTTGGGTTAATACCCAAAAATGGGCAGTTTTGAGCAAAACTTTAAATCTAAATATCTCGAGAACAAAAAGAGATATCGACCTGCGGTTTCAAAATTTGGAATCAGCTCATTGAAAAGAATCTAGATACATAAAAATTAGATTTTTGATAATTTTGAAGTTTTTATCTAAATGTGGGGTATATTGACTTTTGGGGCAATAATTCAAAAATGGGTAGAGAT
Organism: Ophonus ardosiacus; assembly: GCA_943142095.1. Lineage (NCBI taxonomy): Eukaryota > Metazoa > Arthropoda > Insecta > Coleoptera > Carabidae > Ophonus > Ophonus ardosiacus. The sequence goes on from OW964824.1 coordinate 60,348,909, forward strand.
ATAAACTTGGTAGTAATATTATGTGATTGTAAAGAGTAAGTGTACGCATTTTTAAAGTATTTGAATAACTGTGTGAATTTTTAGAAATAAAAGTATTCAAATAAAAATGGATAAAAGCTGAAAAAGTTCCTTGGAAAAGATTCTATATATCCATCAAAATTATAACACGAACACATACTATTTTTCCATACCAAAACTTGAATGTTTTCAGTTTTTACATTATACCTACATTTTTCTACGTAAATATAATTTCATTAGTACAATGAATGTTAAACAGACCTTACACTCCATCTAATTTCAAGATTGCAATTTCTATAGTAGGGTAATTTTGTATAGTATTTTTACTACGTAATTGAACCATGTAATGCAACAGAAAATAAAATAATAAACATCTCTCGGTATTGTGAAATATCAGATTAACTCCTCTGCGAAATTAAATGAAATTTAATTAAATGGAAAAGTTTATTTCTGGAGCTGTAGATAAAAAACCGGTGCAAAAACAAATAGTTTCAAACCTCATTGTAATTAAATTATCTCAACTTAACGATTTATATCATTGTTAGTCTGAATGTCAAATTGTTTACGAACGTTTCACCTTAATTACTTCCATCCAATTCGCCCAATTTGTTTAGCTCTGATGTCTAAGATAAGATAATCAATATGAGAATAAATAATGCGTGTATCCACTATCTAAAATCAAATTAAATAATGGAGAAAATCAATGGACTTCGACTTTGAAAGATAATATGTTCCTAGAATCTATAAAGCATTAAAATCTTTTTGGAATCCATTATAGATGTAGGTGGCCCATTATTTTCAACTGATATCATTGTGTAGGTTGTTTGTCTACTGAATCTATTTGAAAGTTAGAACGCTGGTATGAATGAGACTCGAGCTTTAACATGGCTAAGTATTCAAGGGAAATCTTTAAACAAATATTTGTTTAGCTTGTCATTCATTCAAGAAAGGACTTTTCGAATTTTGTAACAGTTATTCTATTTTAGCTCAACACTGGTTAAAGCACTCTTATAGAAGGGAAAGATCGGGGTTCGATTCCTGAATCTGATAACTATTAACTAAAAATCTGTTGTGGCCAGCACAAAACCTTCCGTCAATTCGATGTATTTTGTACAAATCCCATACCAAAAGCTCCTAGGAACAGATTATGTAATATCATGTAAAATCAAACACGAACACATACTATCTTTATTCTATAAATCCAATAAAATTATAACATAAACATACACTAAGTAAAATGCACTTGACACTTCTTCTTATTCTTCAGCTTGCCCTATTTTATTAAAGGTAGCTGTTTCCTCTTTTCTTCCACTCATTCCTGTCCAACACATCTTCTTGACACAGGCATTCCTTTCAATCTTCTACGATACAGTCCTTCCATCTTCTCTTTGGCCTTTCTCTGCGTGTCACTTGCGAGGAGCACTATGACATACCATTTTTGTGATCCTACACTTTCCATATTTGGTTTTGCACTTGCAACTGACATCTGTCAATTAGAATTTTTTTAATATATTATCAGCTGTTTCCATGATAAATAGCAAAGCTGACTAATTTTTGAAAATTAATTTCTTTATAATATATATACGAAGGGCCGTACAATTTTTTGCATTAGGATATCGACTCAGAATTAATCAAAGAATTGTTCTACCTGAAGCTTTTCACCCATTTTCAGAACACCCTGTATAGCCTAATATGAAAGTGGTGGCCACAACAGATTTTTAGAATTGTAGTATTGGACATCATTGTAAAACTAGTAAAATCGTATTGTATGGACACTAAAACACTCACGGCCGAATATTCTGACAATACCTACCTTATCTAAAAGTGATGGAAGGTAAAAAAAAAACTATGGATGTAACCATGACTATTGCCATTATCATCAAATTAATAGTTTATATGTCTTTCAATTAAAAAGATCTGGAGGTAATTTGCACTAAAATTAAATGAGTAGCCGTACAATTAAAATCTGTTTTCCTGTATAAAACGCCTATGCTAGAGATACAGATTCTCGTATTCAGTCTGTATAGTTTATTTTATAGGTTGTATTGAATGCGAACGCGCGTGTTAAATGCGGACGTAGCAATTGGCAAGTGTTGATCTAAATGCAAATCTGGCGTTAATACAAAGGTCTGTTAATCGAACATAAAAACGAAAAGTGTTGTAGACTAGGATGAAAACATCGTTAGCGGGCCGCGGGCCGGGTAAGCTGTAGCTGTAGCATCCACGGCCTGCCATGAATTATGCAAAGGAGTTTTATTTCTCACAGTGCAGTCCCTCTCTGACAAATGTATCGATCGCGCGCGGCCAAGTGCACATTTATCAACCTTCGCAGAATCCATCACACACGATGACTGTCGATCGCTTTCTCTACATCCTATCCCCATGCTTTTATTTCTAATGCACGCACAAGCATAAGCTTGTTTATTATGGATGTAAAGTTATTCTGTTAACTTGGGTTGTAGGCCGTATGTCGTATGATGCTATTCAACTGCTTGGTTCGTATTCAACTTCAAAATCGAGCGACATAACCCTACTATCGACGAAATAATTATAGTCAGTTGAGTTTGAAACTTAATAACTTGTTTAAAAAAAATTCAAAAATTATGAAACAAACTTTCTTTTGTAGACTACACATTTCTACATACTTATACCAATTTTCATATTTTTAAATTAATTAATATTAAAACAATAACAATATATAGGTACATGAAAAATAACCCCATTTTTGCGTGTTTTTAGAAATGATGTCTAATATCAGTATCCATAAATGGAAAAAAAATAAAGTTTAATATGTTATAACCATAGTCTTTATAAATAATTTAAACGCCCTTGTTTTTCGATTTGTTTATATTTTGTTTATAACAATTAAAGATGTAAAAGTGTTAGATCTCAGCTTCTATTATTAATTAAGAATTGAAATTGATTAGTTTAATTTTAATATTTTTTACCTCCTGCTACCCTTGGTAAGGGAGGTATAGGGATCGTGTTAAAAACTAGGAATGACGATGGGTATCCGGGTACTCGGAATCTACCCGATAATAATGTACCCGAGTATAAAATTTCTTACCCGATTACCCGAAATATACCCGATGCCCGTTAATTACCCGATATCCTTTAATTACCCGAACAATTTTCAGCTGCCGGAAAAATTGTATCTAAAAGATGAGTTTTTTATTACCATGCCATAATTAATATAATTTATGTTAAGTTTTTTTGGAGATACAGTAGGTATATTATTTATTTGTATTACTTTTTATTTAATAAATATATGTAAACAATAATAATGAATTTCATTTAAAAGTAAACCGCTAATATAAGGGTACCTGGTAATTAACAAATTAAAAAAATTGTATATGTACTTAAAGGATACCGGGTAATTAAAGGGTATCGAGTAATTAACGAGTAAAGAGTACTATCCGGGTAATTGTTTCGGGTACTCGGGTACCAAAATTATCGGAATTCGTCATTCCTACTAAAAACCACATATCGAGATGTTAGTAAATGACCACGTTTTAAGGTCCCTAGAATCCAATTTTAACATTTTCACGATGATGTCTGTATGTGTGTATGTCTGTCTATGTGTATGGATTTTGTCTTCGCTCTAACTCAAATACTATCATTCAGAAAATTCTGAAGCCATTAGATTTTGGTGTAAATCGGATAACAGGAAATGGCACTTTACCTGAAGCTCATAATGGTTTTTCTTCAAAAAATACCATTAAATGCCATTTTTTCGCATTTTGTCATTATGAAAATTAAAGACTATTGAATTTTCTACAGGAATACATTAATACTTTTTCTGTACATTTTACAGATAAATTTAAAAATATTTTTTTTATAAGTTCCGAAGCCTAAGATAAACACAATTCTTTTGTTACACAGTTCATATTTCAAATGAATGTAACTGACAGTAAATGTCACTGTCAAAAAACTAATCACTTCAAATTAAAAATAGTAAATAAAGCAATAGTTTTATGCAATGGAACAGTTTGCAGGGTTAGTAAATACATAGGTATGTATTTAAATTAATAAAAATTAAATAGCGGGACGTTTTGTGTTGGCCACATTAGATTTTTTATTGTTAAAGCGCACCATGCGTTCACGCGCACACACTGAAAAAAATATGACTTCATCTGCAATGTTTATTTTTATGAATAAAATTCTTGCTGCAAATATTCTAAACCAAAAAAAAACTGTTGTGGCCTGCACAAGACCTCTCGCCATTTCCATATTAGGCTATGTAAGTATTGTATTGCACAATGCTATCGAAACGTCGTTTTATAACAAAATATTACAGAACTTTACCCAAATACTGTTTTTTGTTGTATTTAACATGTCTTCTGCACACATATAATTCTAATTACATCTATTTTTCATTGTATGAGGAAGTTCCTGATTATCAGAGATTCTTCCAATTCATTAACCAGATTGGCGGTATTTCTGATGGATATATGCATTTTACCTATAATTTCAAATATTTCATTAATAAAACAATAAGAAAGATTAAATATACTTCCCAGAAAAAGCTATCAGAATGTCACTAATACTGACTTTACTATAATAATACTGATTTTTGACACTGACATGTGTCATTTACAAACTATGTTATAAACATTGGAATTTGTCAACTGGTTTCCTTAGTGCCTCAGCCTCTGCGATTAAATTACTCTATATATTATAATGTCTTTATCTCTAAATCTATACAAGATATAGTAAATTTTTTAAGTGTATTAGATGGAGAATTTTATGTTTTTCAATATTAATAACAAAAATCTCCAAAAAATTATATGCAGAAGAATTTTTCTAAGAAACTACTACTTCCGGTTGTTTAATTGTTACCAAAACCTTTTCAGCTCTTCCCAGGAATGTCAGATTGAGGAATCCATACTTTAACAGTTCTTGAGTTTTTGAGGAATCGTCCCTACAACATCCAGACATACACACACATACACACACACACATCCACACACATACACACACACATATCCACACACACACACACACATATCCACACACACACACACATCCACACACACACACGCACACACACACACACATACATACACACACACACACACACACATCATTTTAAAAATGTTATAATCGGATTATAGGGACCTTAAATCGTACTTATTCACTTAAATCTGGATATGCGAATTTTAGCATGAATCCAGTACCTCTTTTAGCGAGAGGTAAAAAACATACCTACCTATTGAAACACCCACCATGCCATCAATAACTTCCAAACAATATTTCCAAATCTCATAAAGTCAAAGTTAGCATAAAAAGAAGAAGTTTGTTACCGGTCAGTTAGCAATATCAAGTGTATGCGCTGCCAGTGAAATCGGACGGAAATTCATAATACTTCCGGCTTGAATCCGGCTCAAGTTGTGCCTGTTGCCGCTAGGAGCGCTGCTGTTGCTGCCGATGTAGAGCGTCACGTGTTGCCCATCTGCCGTCCCGTATGTCGTATGCCATGCCGCTCCCCACTTGATTAGCCTGACCAGATTCTCTCGAGCAAAAAGACCCTTCGTTCTCAACCAGTTAAAACTTCATTTTTACATCCCGCTACCCTTGCTAACGGAGGTATAGGGTTCGTGCTAAAAATCGCATAACGAGATTTTAGTAAATGACTACGTTGTAAGATCCCTAGAATCCAATTTTAACATTTTCACGATGATGTCTGTACGTTTGTATGTGTGTGTATTAGGAATGACGAATTCCGATAATTTTGGTACCCGAGTACCCAAACAACTACCCGAATAGTACCCTTTACCCGTTAATTACCTTTAATTACCCTTTATCTTTTAAGTACATATACACAATTAGTTAATTTGTTAATTACCCTTATATTAGCAGTTTACTTTTTAATAAAATTCATAATTATTGTTTACATATATTTATTAAATAAAAAGTAATACAAATAAATAATATACTGTATCTCTATAAAAAAACTTAACATAAATTATATTAATTACCTATGGTATGGTAATAAAAAGCTCTTCTTTTAGATACAATCTTTCCGGCAACTGAAAACTGTTCGGGTTTTTAAGGGGTATTGGGTAATTAACGGGCAACGGGTATATTTCGGGTAATCGGGTAAGAAATTTTATTCCCGGGTACATTATTATCGGGTAGGTTTCGAGTACCCGGGTACTACAGGAATGGCTTCACAACAAACCATTGCGCAGTATAGGGAATGCTGCGTCTAATTTATGTTTGGTCTGAGTGGCTAATAGTTACCGTGTGCGAAAATTGTAACATATCTACCAGATCCATCTACCGGATCCATGATTTGTGGATCGAGTAATTCAGCCGGTAAATGCGGTAAATGAAGAATCTAACCTCAAAAAAGGTAGAGATGCCAATGAAGTTGGAATCGGAAGTAGGTTCCAGATGTTAATTATGAAAATACAGAAGACGGAACAAAATAACGGTTTTGCCCTTCTGAAGTGTAATGGGAACTTTACAATTGTATACACAGCAAGTGTAACCTACATTTTACGCTTACTGTGTTGTAACTTGTCTAACTATTCGGTAAAATAATCAAAATACACTGGACGTTTATGGGCATTTAGAAAAAAAATCATCTTTACTATAATAAAGTTCATGTAAAAAAGTACTACCTACTTAAGTTATTTTTTACCTCCCGCTACCCTTGGTAAGGGAGGTATAGAGATCGTGCTAAAAATCTCATATCGAGATTTTAGTAAATGACCACGTTTTAAGGTCCTTAGAATCCATTTTTAACATTTTCACGATGATGTCTGTATGTGTGTGTGTGTGTGTGTGTGTGTGTGTGTGTGTGTGTGTGTGTGTGTATGTGTGTATGTGTGTATGTGTACGAATTTTGTTTGCACTCTAACTCAAATACTATCATTCAGAAAATTCTGAAACCTTGTATTTTTATCCTATTCTAATAGGAATAGAAGCCATTAGATTTTGGTGTAAATCGGATAAACGGAAATCGTACTTTACTTGAAGCTCATAATGGTTTTTCTTCAAAAAATACCATTAAATGTCATTTTTTCGAATTTTATGTCTTATGAAAATTAAAGATTATTGAATTTTCTACAGGAATACATTAATACTTTTTCTATATATTTTACAGATAAAATTTCTTTGTTACACAGTTCATTTTTTAAATGAATGTAACTGACAGTAAATGTCACTGTCAGAAAACTTATCACTTCAAATTAATAATAGTGACATTTTAAAAAGAAAATAGTAAATAAAGCAATAGTTTTCTGCAATGGAACAGTTTGCAGCGTTAGTCAATACGTAGGTACGTATGTATTTAAATTAATAAAAATTAAATAGCGGGAGGTTTTGTGTTGGCCACATCAAATTTTTTACTTTAACATTTCCTATATTTAAAATTAATTTATATAAACCAAACGAGCGACATCTGTCATTATTGTAGAAATCCGCCGTTACCGACATAGGCACCGATCGATATACCTGTCAAATACGCGAGGCGAACATTGCTGAAATGTCAAATATCGACATCTACCTATTATTTATTACCAAGAAAACATTAGCAAATAAATATATTATCAGTCATAAACAACGTCTATTATTACAAATAAATTTTTGCTAGAAGAAGTACTCTAATGAAGGTAAGTAAAATCAAATTTGGAAATTGACTTAACGCCAGTATTTTAAACTAATCCTTTTCAGAAGTACAACCTATCTCATTGAAAAAAGTGATTTTCATTATCGTCGGCCAAAAAGTTTGATACAATTCTCGTGCGTGAAGTATTTTACAGCGCTCCAGCTATTAAGGCACTCGCCTTAAGGGCTCGTTCCTTAAACAAAGCTGTCGCGCTGTAAAATACAACTTACACGCACTCGAATGTAAATAACTATTAACTTACGTCAAATTTCAACTGATTTTCATAGGTAATAAATCTACCCTATTTACCACTTGCGTTCTTAAAATATCTATCCCGGTAGCTGTAACCTGATGAACAGCTGTTTACCGATATATACCGGTAACAATTCACCGGTAGAATTTTCGTAAATGCCTATTCTAAATGGCTCCTTTGTTAAACCCACCTATTACAAAATGGTATCATAAAAGCTCTTCGTAGTTCTGCTACATAACTCACTAATTTGTAACTTCATTTTATCATTCGTTGCTCCATAGATAAATTTTATTTAATCTCGAAGGCGTATCTGGAAAATGTCTTTTTATGAGAGTTGATTTCTGCTTGAGAAGTGTGAAATGAGCGAAACTAAATGCATCTCTCTACAATTTTTCCGGATTTTAAATCCTAATTCGGTAGTTCTTTCAAATCGTCAAACTTTACTAGCTGGAGCTTTTAGCCAACGGAGATTCCATCAATACTGCGAGAACGAACGAGTACGGTGCGCTCTAAATAACATGATATATTTGGTGAAATATGAACCGTTCTCATGACAATGTTCAGTTCGCGCGGTCGTTAAAAATCTGGCGGTGTTTCATTGCCCAGACCGTGATGAGCAGTTTCCGTGGGACAGCCTATCATTCCCATAGATAAAATAACTCTATCGGCACAGATATTGTCTGCTTGTTCACGGAACGGGTTATCCGTATGACAACTTTGATTAGCATTAAAATCAATACGCAATACGCCTACAGGAATAATCAAATCCAACCTCCGCCATAGTAATAAAGTAGACCTTAAAACTATATAATAAGGTCTATCGAAATTTAAATAAGTTATTAGTTTTTGAAATATTCGATTTTATAATGTCTTTAAGATGATCCTGTAGCGACGAGGCAATTGCTTCGCTCAAAAATATGCAGATGATTCAACTACAGCGCAGAAGACACAGTATTGATGCGTCCCCTACTGTATATCTGAGGTAGAGAAGCATAACGAAGTGAAGGTAGCGCTTAGCTAAGACTGTACTACAGAACTATGAGCGCAAATTAATAAGAATTTTAGAAAATAGTGTTTATCGTGCGAAACTCCTCAGCCTCTATTTCTAGGAATTTTAGTATAAATTTTTAGTATGTTAGTAATGTAAAACCAATGAACAATATGTTCAAAAATAGCTGATTTTCAAGTAGTCATAACTTGGCCCCTAAAAAATATTTTCAAAAAGTGTACGGTTAATTTGTAGATCATACTTTCTTCTTTCAAAATATGTATGGTTTGTAATGAATAGTTCAATAGTGCGAGCTGTAGCGTTTCGCGAATCTCATGTTTTGAGGACTGCTATAGGATCGTCTTAACCCAAAGATTTCAGGACATCGAACCTGCCAAAAACTGGGTTTGGTTCAAGTTCAGGTTAATTTGTTTTTACCTCTCGCTAAGAAAGTTTTTGGAATCGCATATCCAGATTTTAGTGGATAAGCACGTTTTAAAGTCCCCAGAATCCGATTATAACATTTTTACGATGATGTCTGAATATGTGAAGATGTATATACAGGGTGGAAACGAATTTAATGTCATAAATTTAAGGGTGAGTAGTATGACAAGTGTAGATTACGAAACTGAAAGAATTTTTTTAAAATTCGAAAAACGAAAATTCGACTTTTCTTAGGGAAACTTTTTTTTACTGCTGTTTTAATTCATATTTCATTAAAAATATGTTTATCAAAAATACATTCAAAATTAGTTGTATTATTAATAATTAAATTAAATTATTCTTAATAATTAAATTAAATACCATTTGCATCGAAAATAATTTTGCAATAGGTACATAAAATATTTCATTATTCTCGGAAGTGTTAGTGACAAGTGATTTTTCCTGTGCTCTTGTTAAAAAAATGTATTCTAATTCTGAATTAGTGGATATGTTGTTGATTTATGGTGAAGTGGGACAAAACGCAGTTTTAGCAGTAGGTCTGTGTGCCGAACGGTATCTTGGATTATTAAACAAGAAAATCATATGAACGATGTAGTGTCTCATTAATTCAACGTAGTGCATTGTGTGTTGCTGTGGTGACAATTTTGAGCAATATTTATGACTTTTGTGTTTATTCTTCAATTGATTTTTAAGGTAAGTTTTTTTCATATTAATATTGTTACATGAAAAGTTTCTAGTATTGTTGCTATTTATCAGTTAATCCATTCTGTTTTTTTTTTTCTTTAATAAAAATAATTCTGCGAAGTATTAATATTAATCTTTGATATGGTTAATTGAACTTTCAAAATAAATTACATTAGAAATAATTAAGATTTGATTATACAGAAACATTACGTAAATTAATTTCAAGTATTAAAGTTGTCAGTGGTCCAGTGGTACCAAAAATGTTAGTTTCATGAGAACTGCCCTTAAATATGAGAATTTTAAAAAAATTCTTTCTGTTTCGTACTACTCACCCTTAAATTTATGACATTAAGTTCGTTTCCACCCTGTATATATATATATATATATATATATATATATATATATGTGTGAGTGTGTGTGTGTGTGTGTCTGATAGATGTTGTAGACACGGTTTCTCAAATTCTATAAGAGTAAAGACGAATTTAACTACGTATTCTTTAATTTGACATTAATGGGAAGAGCTGAAAAGGTTTTGGTAAAAATTAGACAGACCCCAGTCTTGAAAAACCTTTATGAAATGTAATTAATTTTTGACTTTATCGACACACTAATTTTTGTTACTATACTCGCCGTCAAATGATTATGGACTGATGTTCAACTGTTATCCCTTTCCGCACCCTGTCCCTTGCTCAGCGGTGTTGCCGTTTGTAACTTGACATAATATAAAATATAAAAATTGTCTCTGGAAAATTTATATTTATATTTACACCAAAGTTTCCACACATAAAACTAAGGTCGCGTTTGCGTTAAAAAAAAGATATCCGGTGAAATATAAATAAAAGGTAAGAATAAATGATTATTAGGTGAACAGTAGATCTGCCAACACAACATGCTTCTGCAGTCAAATCCAAAGTTTTCTTGTTATTTAATAAATTATAATTTTTTTTAGGATGTAACGCCAATTTTTTGAAAAAACTGTGTACATTGGCAATAACTGTTTTTGCCTGTTCATTTAAATCTTGTTTTCCTAAACGTTTTTTATAAGAACCAAGACTATTTAATTCATGATTTTCACTCATTTTATTTTCAAAATTCTAAATATAATTTATAGGATTGGGAATAAAAAGGGCACGCAAGTATTAACGAAAATGTCAGAATATGAAATGACATTGACAGATTACAGATATTTGTACAGGTAGACACTTAAAATATTTGGCATCGGTGTAGAAATCTCCAGTCCATAATTATTTGACGGCAAGTATAATAATTAAATTTGTCTTACTTGATGGGAACCCCAAAATGAATCACACTTCGAAGGCCCAGAAACCTATACAAAACCTGGACTGTACGTATTTCTAAACTTTATTTAGATTAAATAGTGTTGGTTGCGCAAATGGCTTACATAAATCCTCTCAAGTATTGTTTAGAAGAGCGCACAAAGTTTGGTAAACTAACAACCACTTCAGAACATATCTGAGTGTTAACGTCGAACTATTATATTTTCTTAACTACCTTTAAACACTAACTTCTCTCTTTTATGGCATCATTCACATCTTAAATTAATTCCTTTCCAGCTATATATCATTATAAACTAAGCAAATTACGCCGTTATCCAACTCTGTACATTCCAAGTGAATTATATTTATGTTTGTGCCCTAAATTAAACACATCTTCATTCATTATTCATCGAGAACTTTCTACCTTAAATATCAACAAAATTACAATTCGAGCAAACGCTTTTAAAACGAATATTACTGAAATAAAGTATTTATTCTCAGTATTACGATATTACGTTGAAAGACAATGTAAAACAGAATTATAAACAGGAGTTATTTAAACTCTATAGCCAGTAAGAGAGGTATATGAATCATGCTACAAATTTCATATCGAAATTTTAGTGAATAAGCACACGTTTCAATTATTTTTAACAATTTTTATTATTGCTATTCGATCCCGACCGACGCCAAATATTTCGAATTTTAAATGGCACGAAAGTGACCCCTGTGGTGCACTCTTCACGCCAGCAATGAGTGCCCGTGAGATGACGCCTGGTAAACGCCCGCACGGTACAAAAATGTCATCATCATTGGCACGCCCAAAAATGGGTAATATGCCGTAATGATATATATATATATATAAGGCAGTGAAAAATGAGTTTTTACGGGGTTTACCGCTGCTATCTCCAAAAATATAAAAAATACGACTTTGATCAAATAAGTATTTTTGTTTACCTATCAGAGATCAGCTTAGATATGCAAACACATTTTGTAGACAAATTTATCTACTTTATTTTCAATAACTTAATATTTTTTTGATCCAACCGAGATATTCATGAAAATCAATAAAAAAAATTTATTACCTTCCGTCAATTTTAATAATTAAAGGAAGGTATTGTCTTTGTTCAAAAATTTGGTGATGAGTTTTTAATGAATAAGCACGTTTTAGAGTCCTTAGAATAGAATACTATTTTACTAGTTTTACGGTGATTCTTGTTTGGGTGTGTGTGTGCCCATGTGTCAGTTTGTGTGTGTGACAAAATTGTCTCCGACGATAACTCCAATACTACAATTCTAAAAATTATAATTCTTCCTATTCCTCTTCTTTACATCCATATGAAGAACTGATTAGATTTTGGTTATAATTGGTCAATCGGAAGTTCCCTTATTTGAAGTTCTTACCAGTTTTTCTTGAAAAAACGCAGTTAAATATAATTTTTTAACATTTTATGTAATTATTAATATGAAAGAATATCTTATTCTCTATACGGATTGATTATACATTTTCCTTCATATTCAATAGATATAGAGTATAGAGTTAAAGAATTATAAAGAGATTAACTTTCAAAAATCAACCAGGTTTACTATAATTATGAAAACAGCTGATATATTCAAAAAATTCTAATTGACAGATGTCAGTGTCAAGTGCAATTTACATAATACATTATATGTTAAAATTTTATTTGATTTATAGAATAGGAACTCTCGGTATGGAATTTGTAAATAATAGTATATGTTCGTATTACAATTTTATTGGATATATAGAATCTTTTCCAAGGAACTTTTGGTATGGGATTTGCACAAAATTTGACGGAAGGTCTTACGCGGGCCACAACATATTTTTTATCAGTAACTTGATAACCAAGAACAATCAGAAAATTTTCCATTCTTATCAAATTTCAAAAACATGGGCGTTAATTTTGAGGCAACCTGAATACTAGGCTTGTGTAAAATAAAATGAAATTAATGAGAGATATTGTACTAGCCTAAAAAAAAAAGCTACTAAAAAATAAAACGCGGAGCGCTAATATGCATATATTATGTGTTTATAAAAGCATTACAAGTTTATCCTGCGTGTTTATTCATTATTTATTCATAATAACCATATGTTTACGTACACACATGTGCAAATACTCATATATTAACATTTTACTCACGAATAAATAATTATCAGCCCACAATAAACAAATATACAGTCATACAAAAAAAGTCTCCGTACCACAATAATTTCAATCTATTTTAGGAAAAATAGGTATCTAAAACCCAATATATTTAATATTTTTTTAATAAAAAAAAAGCATTATGTTACGTTATTATACAGGGTATTATGTAAGTAAGTGTACAACGCTTAATCCATAGAAGAACTGACCCCATAGATAGTAAATCTGGCAATAATTTTTGTTTAACATGCTTTCTACAAGAACTAAAATTCTTTAAAACTGACCAATCACATCATAATACAAAATTTTGTAAAAAAGTAAAAGACACTGTTTTAACTAAAACTCTGTTTTAAGAAATGTCAAATTTCATTGTTTAATAACAATAATAAATAATATCAAATTTATCAAAATATGAAAAATTTAAGCTAATCCTCATTTTTGGATTAGCGAATTCTACTCTAATTTTGACATTTTATATCTTAAAATATAATCTAATCTATTCCTAGTATATACCTTTATTGATAATATCATGAAAATTAAATTTTAAATACCGGAATAGAATAGAATTCACTAATCCAAAAATGAGGATTAGCTTAAACTTTTTTGTAAATCGGGCTGTTAAATTTTTATTTTTATTTCTAAAAACAGTGTTTTAGCGTAGCCTACGCTATTAAATACAAGGACGGGAAACAACTCAAATTTTGTTTAAAAATCTGGCCAAAAACTCTAGTTCCAAAACCGCTGATGAGGACGCGACTTATTCCCGTTGTTATTCAAATGTCATTTTTAGACTGTCAAAAAAATATATTGATATTATCAATTTAGCGGTTATAACCATAAAACACGTACGTCAAAAAAGACAACCATATGACAGCGAGAAAAGTCGCGCCAAAACGGCGAGTTTGGAACTAGGCTACGGTTTTAGTTAAAATCGTGATCATACAATGAGCCAATGAGTTCTCTGGAAAAAATATTGAGTGGCAAAACTGACATTATTTGTTTATTTTTTATATATACAATAACTTAACATAATGCTTTTCATTTTGGATTTAAAAAATATTAAACATATTGGATTTTAGATAGCTATTTTTACCTCCCACTACTCTTGGTACAAGAGGTATAGGGATCGTGCTAAAAATCACATATCGAGATTTTAGTAAATAACCACATTTTAAGTTCCCTAGAATCCAATTTTATCATTTCACGATGTCTGTATGTGTGTATGTGTATGTGTATGGGTTTTGTCTTCGCTCTAACTCAAATAATATCATTCAGAAAATTCTGAAACTTTTTATTTCCACTCTATTCTAGTATGAAAAGAAGGCATTAGATTTTGGTGTAAATCGGATAACCGGATATGACACTTTACCTGAAGCTCATAATGGTTTTTCTTCAAAAATAGTAATTAAGGTACCAAGGGCTGTTATAAGGACAATAATGCCTGAGGTCAACAGTGTACTGTCGAGGGCCTCTGGCCTGAGGCGAGTACGTTGACCGAAGGCATTATTGTCGTTTAACACCCGTGGTGCCTTCAACGTTTTATGTCTTACTAGAAATTCTTAATAAACATTTTGTCTGACTAGAATTTATCAAACAAAAATAATAAATCACAAAATTTTAATACAACTTACAAAGTAGACTGTGAATGCGGTATCTACGTAATATTTTGTTTCTGTAAACAAAGCATTTTTTCAAACAAAAAATATATTTCTTGTGGTATTTTTCTGTCAATATGGACGAGCAATGTTATTGCTAAGAATAAGAAATATGCTGGTTTGTATTTGTGATGAAACAAATTTATTACAAACGACTACAATTCACAATGTTTCTTAACCTTAACTGCACTTTATGTTAGTATCAGTATTATTAACCTCAGCTTGTTGTCAACATTACCATAGCAACTTAATACGCCCTAGGGTATTATTTACTCAATAACGGACCTAATGTTGAGGTTGTTATAAAACAATAACATACTAGTAAGACATAAAACCATTAAATGCCATTTTTTCGCATTTTATGTTATGTTCGATCCCGACCGGCGCCAAATATTTCCAATTTTAAATGGCACAAAAGTGATCCCTGTGGTGCACTCTCCACACCAGCTATGAGTGCCCGTGAGGTGACGCCTGGTAAGCGCCCACACGGTAAAATATATCGTCATCATTACCGATGTCTACATGTGTTGTAGATACTGGCACACCCAGAAATGGGTAATATGCCGTGATGATATATTTATTTTTATTTATGAAAATAAAGATTACCTATTGAATTTTCTACAGGAATACATTAATACTTTTTCTATATATTTTACAGATAAATATAATTTTTTTTTTTTTTACAAGTCCCGAAACTCCTTTGTTACACAGTTCATATTTCAAATGTAACTGACAGTAAAAGTCACTGTCAAAAAAACTAATCACTTCAAATTAATAATAGTGACATTTTAAAAAGAAAATAGTAAATAAAGCAATAGTTTTATGCAATGGAACAGTTTGCAGCGTTAGTAAATACGTAGGTATGTATTTAAATTAATAAAAATTAAATAGCGGGAGGTTTTGTGTTGGCTACACCAGATTTTTTATAATAGATTGAAATTATTGTCGTACGGAGACTTTTTTGTATGACTGTACACTAATCCCGCATATATCTGCCACATACAGTACATTAGGGAGTGTAGTATTGCCTGAGTTACATCAAGATCAAGGAAATGATAAAATATTTAGCAAAGAAAGGAGTGGTATACGTATATATACAAGCCACCTGAGTATATGCATCTCCGTGCAAAGAGTTCTCTCTAGGCCCAAAATAACAATTTGAAGCCCGTTGGGCCGCCTGAGCAAGGCTCTATTACTTATTTATTTTTGGGGATTTCATTTAGCGAGGTAGTAAAAAAAGCGCGACGCGCCGGAGAATAGGACGCCGGAGAGACGAGACCGAAGAAAGAGATTTCCCTGGGTGATACGGGCTCTAGTCACTATTAAGCAATTATTAATGGCAGACATGGCATCGCTTTGATTCGTTCCCCTCGTCCCCGTGAATATTTTAATGGTCGCGTACGTGACAAGTCGCCGAATCATTCCGCAACGTATACAAAGAGTTTGTGTTTGCTTTGTGTGTTCCCGTAGGAAATTGAAAACAAACAAATTTCATCTTCCGTGGAAATGCGGTATGAACAAAGCCTCAACGCCTGCAACACTTGTCCAGATCTGCTATTCATTCCTTCATTAATGAACTACATTTATACACAAATACAGCTCACTCTTCTTTACAATTATTTATCTCTCAGTCTGCGTATTCGTATTTTAATGTTATTTTAAAGAACGGTGGGTATTATTGTTAAAAGGTAGCGTCCCGAAAAAAGAAATAAAAGCACCAGTGAGCAAAGCTAAGTGCAATCAACTGCGTCTTTACAGTTAATTGCACAAGAATAACATGCTAAAAAAAGACCAAATCGCAAAGTGCTCCTTGCTCCACCTTTTTATTCTTCGCCACTCTAAACACAAAGTGAACAATTAATAACTACATAAATCGTTTATATTATTCATCCAGTAGCATCACTAGGGGGGTTACAAGATTGCATGACACCTATTTCCATTCACTCACACACACACACACACACACATATATATATATATATATATATATATATATATATATATACATCCTAACCTTCATTATGTAGACATCAATTCCAAATACTCTGTTTTTAATCGTTTATATACACACACACACATATACACACACGCGCATAACGCGCCCAAAATTTGTATACAGTGTTAGAGAAAAAAAACAGTATTTATAAAAAAAAATCTGTTGTGGCGAGCACAAAACCTTCCGTCAATTCGATGTATTTTGTACAAATCCCATACCAAAAGGACTTTGGAACAGTTTCTATATAATATAAAATCGAACACGAACACATACTATTTTTTTACAAATTCCATACCAAAAGTTGATTTGAAAAGGTTCTATAAATCCAATAAAATTATCACATAAACATACACTAAGTAAAATGCATTTGACACTTCATTCTTTTTGCTTCAGCTTTCCCCTATTTTATTAGGGGTCGCTGTTTCCTCTTCTCTTCCACTCATTCCTGTCCAACGCATCTTCTTCACACAGTCCTTTTTTTCTCAAGTCTTCTGCGATACAGTCCTTCCATCTTCTCTTTGGCCTTTCACTGCATGTCACTTGCGAAGAACACAATGACATACCAATGTTTGATCTTATACTTTCCATATTTGGTTTTGCCCTTGCAGCAAACATCTGTCAATTAGAATTTTTTGTATGTATCAGCTGTTACCATGATAAATAGCAAAGCTGACTAATTTTTGAAAATTAATTTCTTTATAATGCTTTAACTCTACATCTATTGAATATGAAGGAAAATGTATAATCAAACCGTATAGAGAAGAGTATTTTCTTTAATATATATACTACCAAAATGTCAAAAAATAATATTTAACTGCGTTTTTTTAAGAAAAACTGTTAAAAACTTCAAATAAGGGTACTTCCGGTGGATCAATTATAACCAAAATCTAATTAACTCTTCATATGGATGTACAGAAGAGGAATACGAAAGAATTATAATTTTTAGAATTGTAGTATTGGAGTTATCGTCGGAGAAAAATTTGTCACGCACGGACACACACACACACACGGACACACACATACATACAGACATCATCTTAAAAATAGTAAATTCGTATTGTAGGGACCCTAAAACGTGCTTATTCATAAAACTCACCATCAAATTTTTCGACCAAAGAGAATACCTTCCTTACCTAAAGGTGACGGAAGATAATAACAGTAAAGCCTTGTGACAATCATAATTTTGATAACAAATTTATCACATTTATTAACAAAATTTTGTGATCGTGTCAAACATATTTGTAATGAAATTTGAGATGGAAAAATAATCTGATCATCCTATTTGTCATAACATTCGTTTCCAATGAAATCAATTTACTAGGTACTAAAATTATTACCAAATTTATTAATAATTTATGTTTGCGCTAAACAGGCTTCGTATTCTGTTCAAAACTGTAAGTCGTACAGATCTGTAAATCTGTAAAAAAAAAAAAAAAAAAACTAACTTGCTTTTGTTACTGTTTTGTTCATTATTTTCAGATTTATAGATCTGTAAGACTTAAGTTTTGTAAAGAATACGGTCATTAATATATTTCATACGCCTTCTGTTACTGTTAATCAATATACGAGTACCTACAAGTTCAGCATTGCGGCATTTGATATATCTACGAGTGCTACGAGTATATACATACTAGTAAGTTACAAATTTTAATTTTATAATCAAATTCATATAATTACATAAATTAAATTTTACAGTTTAAAAAACAGAAAAAATCCCTCATTTTTCTTTTCTAATGTTTTTTGACAAAAATTTCCACGAAAAGAGAAATTTACAAGTTGGCCACACTGCCTACAAAGTTAAAGCAAATTACTAATTTCCTTTATGAACCATTTAATTATTGTTAACCCTTCAGAAGTGGCGCTTTTTTCTGTGATTTGTTACCTTTCATTTTTTAAATTTACTGCAGTTACTGACCTATTAATTTTAGAGAAAAGTTGTAAATAAAAATGTTGTTCGGAATTAAAAGCTATGAGACTAAAATTATTCACAATATTTTTTTTTATTTTACGAAAAAACGCAAATTAAAATTTCAAATTTACAGCATATTACGAGTACAGATGTTTTATTTGTTTTTATTTCACAGATCTCATAATTTTACTCTTGTCAGAAAATAATATCACAAGTATTGCACTCTCCACACCAGCTATGAGTACCCGTGAAGTGTCGCCTAGTAAACGCCCACACGTTAAAAATATATCATCCTCATTACCAATATCCATTTATATTGTGGATGTGGATACTGGCACACCGAGTAATGGGTAATATGCCATGATGATATATTTATTTATATTTTATTTATCTATTTACAGCTAAAGTACTTTAATGGGTACTTTATTCACATAATTCCTAACAGCATTTCACCTTGCTTGATAATATGTAATTATACTACTTATTTTTATTTCGAACATAAAATATGGATGGATTATAATACATTATTGTATATGAAGAATGTTTACAATAAGCTATAATCTATTACGAATTACGATCCACTTTACAAAATATATTATTCAGTAACATGCAATAGTAAAATTCTTGCGATGGATAAAAGATAAACTTATGTGAATTTTGCTTGAATATATTTATCACATCTGACATGTATTTTAATATGTGTAAAGACGAAGGTCAGTATAAAGAAGAATGTGTGAAAACATAAATCTCGTATGTTTAATAAATAGAAAGAGGCGGTATTTTTATATTAGCGTCGTTTTAGTTGTAGCAGTCGGGAAGTTGTGGATTACTTTAATATTCAAAATATGCAGCAGCACTCTAGAACGTGAAGCATCATAATCATAAACTCGGCTTCATAAACACACACATAGAAAAATGGAGCCGACGTCGATACTTTATAGCGCTTTTTATAATTTTATACTATTATACTTGTTGAATATACCAGAATATAACATGTTGGCGGTCTCGTATAAAATATCAAAGATCAGGAGTGCAATTTCCGTACTAACTGAGCAATAACAAAAACCTACAATCTAAAATAAATTAGGTATGAGTGCTTCGGAAATCAATAAAGTTATTTATATTTTTCCCAAAAAAAAATAATTTATCCAACAGTGACTCATAATAAACTTGTTACTATAGTTATTTAAAATAACTAATATACATTACTCACTCCGTGAGAGAATATTTAGGAAGTCGCACAGGGATTATTACTGATATTTGCACTTTTACCTCTCTTAGCGAGAGGTAAATATGATTTAAGAAGTGTTCAAAAAAGTGTTGGATAAAATGTTGCATTACGCTCGTGTGAAATACATATTAGTTACTAAAGAAAATTTTCTTTCGTGATTAATACGTTACATTCCACACTCATATAATAAATAACTATATCGTACAGAGATTTTTTTGTCTTGAAATTATAAATACTTTCAATGTTTACCCCATAAAATAAATAAAGTAACTATATTATTTGTTTATTATTATTATTATTATTATTATTATTATTATTATTATTATTATTATTATATATATATACATATATACAGTGTGTTAATTAAAAAACTGGCCATAGGCGTTTAACATAGAAAAACAGTTTTTCTTTGCGCAAAAGTCCCCAATTAATTTTAGACAAAATGTTTCAAATAAGTGTTACAAATAATACTAATAATATTCTACGCCTAAATCAGTAAACAGTTGTAATTTTGCACGTTTTGGTAACTTCTAAAAACTAATTTGAAATTGTATAAAAATATTGCTCATTTCTAGCGAAAAGAAAAACTGTTTTCCCATGTTAAACGCCTATGGCCAGATTTTTAATTAAAATACTATATATATACAGGTGTCTCTTAAATAGGGGGACAAGGCTTAACCACAGATTCCTGAGGCTAAAATAAGACGATTTAACCAAACTTGCTTCTACCGGAAAGTGTACCATTCTTCAAAATAAAATTAATTTTGCTTATAATAATCGGACGCTTTATTCGATTTGGATGAAATTTGGTTTGACAGTTTATATGGTTATAAGTCATCTTTTAAGGTGATACTTGTTATTATTAGTGAACCACTAGTGTATGAAACTTAGGCTACATTAATTAGACTGTAACTTTTTAATGGCAATGCCGAAAACGTGAAATTATTTTTCTTCAGAAAGATACATTCAATAGTAAACTTTTGTCTCTCTTGTAATTTGTGATATCTGTTACGGTTCACACAGAAAAAATAAAATTTGTGTGTCTGCACTGCTAAATTTTTAAAATAAATTTAATCTAGCAGTCTATCCAAATGTCAAACAAGTAATTTTTAATGACAGTAACGAATTGTCAATCTTCACAACTTGTTTAGGAGTAAGCTGAGATATGTAATCGTCTTATTTATAATAATGGTGGTAAAATACTATTAAGCCGAACAAACGGATGTTACTAATTTTAGAATATTGCGAAGAAAATTTTTGACAACTCGTAAAACAATTGTTACTGTCATTAAAAATTACTTTTTTGACATTTGGATAGACTGCTAGATTAAATTTATTTTAAAAATTTAGCATTGCAGACACTCAGATTTTATTTTTTTCTGTGTGAACCGTAACAGATATCACAAATTACACAAAGAGACAAAAGTTTACTATTGAATGCATCTTTCTGAAGAAAAATAATTTCACGTTTTCGGCATTGCCATTAAAAAGTTACGGTCTAATTAATGTTGGGAGACCTAAGTTTTATTCACTAGTGGTTCACTAATAATAACAAGTATCACCTTAAAAGATGACCTATAACCATATAAACTGTCATACCAAATTTCATCCAAATCGTATAAAGCGTTCAGTTATTAAAAGCAAAACTAATATTTTTTCGAAGATTTATTGCTAAATGGTACACTTTCCGGTAGAAGCAAGTTTGGTTAAATCGTCTTATTTTAGCCTCAGGAATCTGTGGTTAAGCCATGTCCCCCTATTTAAGAGACATATATATATATATATATATATATATATATATATATATATATATATATATATATATATATATATATATATATATAAATAACGTAACAATGCGTTTCATTTTGGATTAAAAAAATATTATAGATATTGGGTTGTAGCTAGATATTTTTCCTGAAATAGATTGAAATTATTGTCGTACGGAGACTTTTTTGTTTGACTGCATGTATTTCTATTTATGTACGTAATCCATCAAATTATAACAAGAAACAACTGATGATAGATGAAGAATCTAGTTTACATGCATAAAGTAGCTTTATTTTTACATTCAAAACTTCTGTACAGTTTGGTATTCATGAACTCTGAGTCAATTTATCATTTCTTGATGATATGTTAGGGTTTCTGCGGGTTCGTATCGAAGTTATATTTGAAATAAATAAGGGTAGGCTGTAATGTAATTCGCTGTTGTAGGTTGAAATATGTCCAGGTAGTTGGGCCCTTCATCACAGCCACTGCCAAGTTTCAGACTCCGCGTCGAGACGGCCCAAAGTTTTATAAAACATTTACATTCATAATTACTTTCGAACATCATTAAACAAAGTTTTGACGAGATATCTCACCGCTGCGGTTTAATCTGCGTCGGCATGACAGTTCCGGCCGACGTATTTAAATACGGGGGTGTGTAGGTCTCGGCTTTACACCCCACATCCCTTACACACTAGGTGCGCGATGACAGTTCCCAACTCAAGATTATTCATTGCTTTACACACATCATATCCCAACGGTTCTCTTTTCGCAAATACCATGGCAAGGATGGACTGGCCATAAGGTTTAATGGGCGAAGCTTTATATGGACGAACGATTTGTTACAAGTAATGATATACACAGTATTCAGTATTTTGTAAACAAAAACAAATGTATAGGAATGACTAACTTATGCATTTACCTTAGCATTAACATTATGACTTTGCATTAAACTTTACATTACGCTGTCCGGTTCATGTACTTCTTAGGGCAAACCAATAAGAGCAGGCCGGTAATGTCACTTTTTGTAAAATCGACACGTCTTTTTTAACATAAATATATCTACATTGGCCATTTAACTGTATTAGTTGGATATATTTTTCAATGACACTAATTTTTAGTCAAGACAATGTGACAGAAATATTTAAAAATAACAAAATGATGACATATGTCAATTGACTGTCGTAAATATCGTCAGAATCAAGCTGTCGTCCACGAATATATAGTCTTCTGAGTGGTCGGCATTACCATTATGACTTAAAATTTAGAAACTGTCATATTTTAGGGTTACGGCATAATGCTAAGGTTAAGGTTATAGCATCGACCTTTAAACTAATGGACCAAGTGTATCCTATTGTTTTATTGAATAATGCTCCAACATAAAAGGATAGAAATATACATTCTGTCTTTCAACAGTACGGAAGTTAAAGTATACTGCGCATACGTTCGTACTCATTGTACATCTTTTTCAGACATATGTAAATCTCTATACTTCGCTCTCTATCACTAAATAGTTGTCAAAATCTACATTTGACGTTTCGTGACTGCGTATTATTTACTTTTTTGGAGAACATTTACAATTATTTCTGTCAATATATACGTAAAAATATGTGTTGTGAGGTGTGTGTGCGACAAAATAATGGGGAAACGGTGTATTTCGTGCAATCAGCAGTACGTACGCGGTTCAGCTGT
This sequence comes from Ophonus ardosiacus, assembly GCA_943142095.1. Classification (NCBI taxonomy): domain Eukaryota; kingdom Metazoa; phylum Arthropoda; class Insecta; order Coleoptera; family Carabidae; genus Ophonus; species Ophonus ardosiacus. The sequence continues at coordinate 60,372,597 of OW964824.1, forward strand.
CTCATTTCATATGTAAGTTCTTATTAATTATTACTTGTCCCCAATAATATACATATGTATATAAAGATTATATTAAAAATATATGATAAAACGAATTATGCAATAACAAGTAGGGACAAATCAAATTTTTTATTTTGCCGCGTTTTCTTAACTTCCGTATTATTGAAGGATAGAGATACATGTACCGCAGCACGCATTTGTCTATACTTAAAAAATTAATGCAAAGTCATAATGCTAATGATAAGGTAAATTCTTAAGTTTCCAGCTTACATAAACCAGTGATAAGACCAGCCGAACACATTAGGCTACTCAGACATTACCTAATTTTTGAACTAATACGCAAGAAGAACCAAGTCATTCTATTGAATCGGTCCGAAAATTATCTCTATTCGACTAATAAAACTTATTTCTGTTCATAGTGGCACATTGACGTAGTTTGCGACCAAAAGCCCTTGAATTTTTGTACCTGTCGGTTCTTGGTCAACTTAAATGAAAAGAAAAAAATCTGATGTGGCCAGCACATTACCTTCCGTCAATTCTATGTATTTTGCACAAATCACATACCAAAAATTCCTTGGAAAAGATTCTGTATATCCAGTGAAATTGTAACACGAACATATACTATTTTTTACAAATTCCATACAGAAAGTACCCTGAAAAAGATTCTATAAATTCAATAAATTTGTAACGCAATTAGAATTATTTCAAAATATCAGCTGTTTCCATGATTATAGTAAAGCTGACTGATTTATGAAAGTTAATTTTTTTATTATTCTTTAACTCCATACCTATTGAATATGAAGGAAAATGTATAATTAAACCGTATAGACAATAAGATATTTGTAATTCTTTCATATTGATAATCACATAAAATGTCAAAAAAAGTTATATTTAACTCCGTTTTTTCAAGAAAAACTGTTAAGAACTTCAAATAAGGGAACTTCCGGTTGACCAATTATAACCAAAATCTAATCAGCTCGTCATATGGATGTAAAGAAGAGGAATATGAAAGAATTATAATTTTTAGAATTGTAGTATTGGAGTTATCGTCGGAGAATTTTTTTGTCGTATAAACACACCCACACACACACACACACACACACACACATAAAAATACACACATACAGACAGATATCGTAAAACTAGGAAAAACATATTCTATATATATATATATATATATATATATATATATATATATCATCACGGCATATTACCCATTTCTGGGTGTGCCAGTATCTACAACACATGTAGACATCGGTAATGATGACGATATATTTTACCGTGTGGGCGCTTACCAGGCGTCACCTCACGGGCACTCATAGCTGGCGTGGAGAGTGCACCTCAGGGATCACTTTTGTGCCATTTAAAATTGGAAATATTTGGCGTCGGTCAGGATCGAACCCGGTTCCCCCAGGTTCGCGACCAGACACTCAGGCACGCGGCCACGGAACCCCATAAACCGCCGACTACATATCTGTCCTGTCTGAGTCTTTAATCTCGACTGCCTTAAAACAAAAGGGTTATCTCTTCAACAGGCATATCTGATGAAGGGTGCGAGGGTGTAGCATCCATAGCTAAATAACAAGACTGCACGTATGATAGGCAATAACTTATATGGTTAATTGTCAAAACAATAAATGTCTACGCGGTTGACATCTAGACTAATCAGATATATGAGAGAATAATGATTATTATTTCTAAACAGAATTACAAAGATAACAGAATTAAAATGTAGTTATTGAAACTGTAATTTAGAAGTTTCTAATAAAGTTCATTACTTGTTATTTCACCATGCTTACCTTGCTACAGGCGCTAACGTATGCGGCTTCCAGAAAAACGCTACGCAGAATCTCTCTCCCAGTCTGGTTAAAGTAAAAATCCCAGTCCACCCCTGGATCATGGTACCTAGCTGCACTATTAACATTAATTTCGAGATGTACTCGTGGTGTAACCAAGTATTTAGATGTAGAGAATGTATGTGGAGTATAGAGCTGGAACATATTGTCAGGTTGAGAGTTGGAGGTAGTTGAGCGGTAGATATCGGGAACGCATCGGTGTCACGTAGTGCAGAGGCAAATGTAACAGAATTAACTTTAACTATTCATAGTGTAATCTCGTTTACGTACATGTAACAAGGTAGGCGTTTAGGTAATTATAACCCACGGCATTCAGCTCGCAATTGTGTGTGATGGGCGGGATAATAGATCAACTGCAACATACATGACGGGCCCTTGTTCTGTAACGCAACGCAAACTGCAACATCAACGGCAACTCATGCAACCTGCCACCCCAGATAGCTTTTAATAGTTATTTACATAATTTGTTATGAAAAGAGTGATATTGTTTGACGAATACAATATTTGCTAAAACGAGAGAAAAACCTATTTTAAAATCAAATTACCAAATCGTTGCCGAAAAAATAAATGAATTTAATTTTTATCATATATAGAGATTTTGGTGAATAAGCACGTTTTGATGTCCCCAGAATCCGATTTTATCATTATTACAATGATGTCTGTAGGTATGTGTATGTGTGTGTGTGTGTGTGTGCCTGTGTGTGTGTCAATCAGAAAATTTTGAAATTTTGTATACTCATTCTATACTAATGTGGGAAGAGGTCATTAGTTTTTAGTGTATATCGGATAACCGGAAGTATCATTTATACAAGCTTTTCAGTTTTTCTTGTAAAAAAAATCATTGAATATAATTTTTTTAGCAACTTTTACCAATACAAATTAAATATAATGGCACAATGTTCAATTCTACGATAAGCATTTGGTAAATAACTTGAAATCACTTTAAATATTGAATTATAAAATAATTTGTTTTTGTACATCACTTTGCCTCTGCGTCAAACAAAAACAGTACCTACTTTAATAACAAATTTGATATATTTAAACAAATGTCACTGTCACGATGCAATTACATCAAAATTAATAAAGAAACCGTGTTAAGAAGAATTGTAATGAAATTGAGGTTTGAAAATATAATATATTTTCCATCATACATAAATATTAGATATACAGGATAATTCGATTTAAGTTTGATGTTTGCAGCATTATATATCAAACAGCTCTGAATAAGAACGTGATTTCAAAGTGTCATATAATAGTTTGCAACTACACATTTACGAAATGGATCATGTACGGCGAAGAATTTACACAGATTGCTTTTTAGAGCACAAGGAAGTTGGTGCTGACATTGACATAATGTGTGTGTGATGATTTTTCCTTAAAATATATTAATGATCCAAAACTTCGCAAAGTTGGTATTTGCTCACAGATTTTTCAGGAAAAACATAATAAAATATAATCCAACATTTCGTATTACAAACTTTTCTATTTATTGGAATAACAAAGTAGATTTTGTTTACAAACGATCAATCGGAAGTGATACTTTACTTACAGCTCATTGCTATTTTAAACATGGAATTGGCGGGAGGTCATGTGCTGGCCACATCAGATTTTTTAATTTAATGTTTATGTCAGGTCATGCGTATCATCACCGTATTATCATTGAAAATGATTTCTGAATTTGTTCTAAAACCAATGTAGATCTTCCTTCTGATGTAGAGGAATTGGGTGTGGTGTAAGTCAATGGGCGCATTCAGCAGACATGTAGTCGCTGAACATGTTCACCACTGTTCTGCTGAATGCACTTTTCACTAAAGACCGTTCACTGACCGGTCACCTACCAGCTGACCGTAAAAAAAGTACGGTCGGATGTTCCTAGTCACTTAGTTACTTGTTTCGCGCGCAATATTTAAATTCACTGGATTTTCTTCTGCTAGTAGAAATATCTGAGGTCATCCATTGACTGTGTAGTAAAACAATATAACATTTATTTACATGTAAAGCACCGAAAATAAATTATTTGTTGTCATAAATTATACATACCGAGAGTTTATTTCATCAGTAAACATAGGGTATATCATTGCCATAGTTACGGTATGAATGTTTTACAGCAATGTATTGAAGCGTTTATTTTATGAGTAATCATAGGCGTTTAACATGGGAAGCAGTTTTTGGTAAATACAAAGGTCTGGCAATAAATCAAGCCATGCTATTGAACATGATAATAGTACATTACATCTTGTACATTATTTAATATTAATTACTTTAATAATATTGCAAAAATTGCAATAAATTACAAAAATTGTCAAATAAATAATTGTTTCACATTTTTATTATGCAATATCGAAAGATTTGTAAATGTCTCGGTGGTGCGTCTAAAATTTTTGGTCGGGGTTCGATTCCCCGTTGGGAAATTTTGACATTATTATTTTTCATTTAAAAAGGCATAGAAAGTGCAAAATAGAAAAAAAGTATAAATAACTCATGTCATACCTAATTGTTGATTATTTTGTTCGAAGGGTTGGACGACTCCGCTGCGCGTCGTGTCCCAAACTTCCTTCTCACAAAAATTAATGGCAATTATGACATTCGTCCTTTAATATACTATTACAAAACTCATTTTGTATCAATTATGGTTCAAAACGTGATAAGGTCAACTTTTTAAAACGGAATTAGATAAAATCACATTTTCACTTTAATAAAAATGTATGAAATACCTTCGCTCTAAAATTGTATCAAAACTAAATCAAGAGAAACTTCGCACCGAAAGAAATAGACTCGGACAAAAATCAAGTTTTATTTTCAAAAAATCACAATCTAATATAGAAGGAAGCGACGTCGAGCGTCCGGGCGATTCAGCGGTTCACATAAAAAGTTGGAGAAAATGGCGGGCGTGCGTACATGTCCATGTGGCTCGGTACAAGGTGAACAGACGGCCTGCTCGCTTGATGACCGCCGCGCGTCGTAAAACTTTGACCCTAAGAAGTGCTACTGCTGCCGCAATATAAACTTTCCTACTTTCCCACACACGAGCACGACCAGCCCAATTGAAAAGGCCCTGCCCGACAAATGCCCGAATTTGTAATCGCTTAACAAAATGTCCAACACACATTCAGCTAAACGCAAAACCATTCTTTCCCATTTGCCTTTAATACTTGACATCTATACGACAAATCTTCCATCACGACATCTATACAAAATTTCTTTCAAAAGAATTTTAACGTTTCAAACTTTCCACCCTTAAATATTACTGTTTGCAAATACTATAGCTATTTGCGCTCGAAACACACACAAGATTTTTTCTATAGTCGCCACAATGGGGTCCTCCACCATAACAAAAAATAATAAAATGTACACTTTATACTTACAGTACTGCTCAATAAATAATGATTGGCTAATACAAAAGATACGGTTTAAACTTAAAAAGGCTTTTAAATGATTATATCGTTACATTAGCCATCTATTCCATAAAAAAAAAAACCAAAATTAGAGCGTGGAATCAAGGATTTGTGATGATTTGATGAGTTTTTGTAGCAAAATGTGTGGTTAGTTGTCACGCCTGTCACACTGAAAAAATTAACAAATATTTCAAGGAATTTGTGATTATATAGACATGTATGTGCATTGACTGACTTCTCGCAATTATTTAAGTAACGAAATAACTAATAACTTTATTGTAATCAAAATAAATAGTTAACTAGAGATCACATGTCAGTACGACTCGCAACTATCCTACCGCCATCTGTGTACTAAACATAACTGTTCACACAATTTATTTTATATTTAATTTTATTTTATCGTTATTTTCCATTCTTTTTGAGTTTTTATTCAATCTAATCTAAGCATTTTATACTTTCGTTTTTGTAAATGAATGCCCTATTTCATTTTCACAACAGTGTGGCATTTTGTTAGGTTATGTTAAATACCGACAGAACATATGTCAAATTGACTTGTGAATGTGATAAATGTGTAACTACAGTGCCATTAGTTCCTAGCTAAACATTTTCATTAAGAATGTAGACAAGTGACATTTCTCAACATTGTATACTTAGAAATTTGAACAGCGAGCGTTTTTTCTACTTTGTCGCGCATGAGCGGCAAAGTGACATTTTGCGTTGACAAAAGAGAGCGCAAATGGCTACTTTCTATAGTGACTGTAGAAAAAATTATAAATATCAGTACAAAAGTGAATGCAATGTACTGCATGTTTTTAATCTACTGCTGCCAAAACTTCGTTCGTTCGGTTATTTTTCAACAACATTTAATTCTTAAAATTTACTTATGTCTTCAAATTTACATATAAATAAATAAATAAATATATCATCACGGCATAGTACCCATTTCTGGGTGTGCCAGTATCTACAACACATGTAGATATCGGTAATGATATTTCCAATTTTTAAATGGCACAAAAGTGACCCCTGTGGTGCACTCTCCACGCCAGCAATGAGTGCCCGTGAGGTGACGCCTGGTAAGTGCCCACACGCATTAAATTTAAATGTCACCTGTAAACTACTCAACAACTAAACGGTTGTCCTTCAACAATTTTGGAACAAATTTACGGAAATTTAATTTTTGGTTAAATTTTAACTTTATAAAAAACTCCTATTTAAAACATGTAGAATGTTTATATTAAATTAGGATCTTGTTTAAACTTTTAAAAAAATTAGAAGTTTAGTTGTATGTGTGTATATGGCTCTCTGTGCAACTAATTATAATAAAACTTTCATGCAAGTTAAACTGTGTTGTAGAGAGCATCTATACGAGAAAAATAATAAAATCTCATGGGGGAACTTATACAACACACTTAGCTCACGGAAAAAATGTAACACTATGGGGGGCTTGCTGGTTTTATCTGACGGTGCTAGTGGACTTTTTCATCGAACGATGACACTTTAATTACATAAATGGTGGAACCTTGGATAATTTGACGACCACTTCATTGGGATGAACACACACACACACACACACACACATTATGAACACATTTACAAGGTAACTTGTTGAAAGTCGAAATATTGTTATGGATACCACAAAGGGTGGAAAATAGTTGATATCTTTATTACTTTTAATATTTTACGCACATCTGCTTTAATATTGTTTGTTTACATCGTAGTTAACATGGCGGAAATTGAATGATTACAACCTGCAGGCGGTAAAGTAGCATATGCGGGCGGTAAAATACTGAAAGAGCCCGCTTACTGGTAAACAAAACATCAAAAATACAATTGGAAATATAATCAAGACTCTTATTTTTAAAAAATGATATTAGTTCCGCTAAATTTTCACTAGATTTTATTAGAACTGCTTAAGGAATTACTTCAAAAATTGTCTCAAATCTCTAAGTTTGACATTTAAAAAAATATTCATATAACCAAATAGTTACGAGGGGAGTTTTTTATGTTATCTACCTAGCTATGAAAACAACGAGATAGAGAACAAATAAAATTTTATTTTTCAACGTAAGAACCGTTAACACTAACACACTTATTCAAACGTTTTTCTAATAAAGCTACGCCTGCAAAAAAAAATCTTTTGGTAATTATGCAAAATACGACTCCACTGCGTTTTCCAAGTCATCATTCGATAAAAAGCGACTCTCTCTCAAATGTTTTTTGAGTTTTGGAAAGAAATAATAGTCGGACGTGGTCAGGACTGTAAGGTGGATATTGTAATTCATCAAAGCTGCATTCATTGACTACTGATTGAACAATTCGTGCTTTATGCACCATGCAGTTGTTGTGCAGAAACAGCATTTTCTGAGCATAATTGTGGGGTCTTTTTTTTCGCGTATAGCTGCTTTCAAGTTCTTAATTGTGTCTTTGTAGACATGAAAATGTCACAGTAACTTGACATAAGAAAATTGTCGCGATAGCATATTGTTTTCATAGCTAGGTAGATAACATAAAAAAACTCGCCTCGTAGCAATGCAACGCATCGCCTTATTGTTTTGTGACATGGGCACCTGGCCACGTAATATTTTTATATAGCAACAAGTTTTAAATGTATTTAAAAAATAATTTTAAAACATTTCATTTGATTGCAGTTGTGCGTAAAACGTTGTACATACCTTGGGGCGAAAGAAATTTACACCATTGGACGAATAAAAGCTGGTGCTGTGAAGATCCGACAAAACATGGATCCGAGTACCCGGATTTTAAAATATCCGGTTCCTCGGATATCCGATGTTCGGATATTGAAGCGGATATCCGTAAATTTAATTCGGATTTGGATCCGGATCCTGGTTTGGGTACCATATCCCATTCGGGTCCGGATTCGATGTGTTGTTCACGGATCCGGATCCGAATTTTAATTCTGGATCCGTTTCATCATTTTGAATGTAGACGGTTGTAGAGACAGCGGTCTGTAATCAGCAATAAATTTTATAATACCCCTCTAAAATAGCCAGGTAGTTGGTGCAAATTTTTCTTAGAATATTGAAAATTCTGTAGTTCTAAAATTTTAACATTCAATATAATAAATACTTCAAAGAAAACGAAATTAAGATTAAATTTGAGAAATAATGGTTACAGGTTCATTGCAGGTGTCGAAATACCTATTTATTTATGTGTGTTTCACATAAAAGGGATTGTTTTTGTTACCTACTTATAATTTTGTGGAATCGAGGAATTTCCTTCTTAGCGGATGCTAAAAGTTTAACATCGAAAATATACCGACTATTAACTACATCAAACAAAAATGTATAGTGGATTATTTCATAATCAAATTTATTTGGTTTTGTGACTCCATGATAATAATTATTCAAATATTATCATCTGGTTCAATACTGAAAATAGGTACTCGAATCCGAGAACCGATGCGCATACTGAAATTCCATATCTAAAATCCGATACTCATACTCATATTCGGATCCGAATCCAAAATCCAATACTCAGATTAGGATCCAAAACCCGATACTCAGATCCGGATCCATAATCCGATACTCAGATCCGGATCCAAAATCCGATACTGAGATTTGGATCCGAGATCCGGATAGTTCAACTTTCAATTATCTGGATATCCGGATATTTTTGGATCCGAAACCGAAACTATCCGGATCCGGATCCCACTTAAATAGTCTTCCGCTGTTCGCAGGCGTAAACCTTTTCTTTCGACCCTCTATATGTAAATAACTATATCGTCACACGCTACGATAATGTAATCCTTATTCTGTAAGTCTTAATGTTTTCCAAAATCGACAATTCTTTACTTTGATGTCGAGTTACATTGTATAAAATATTTACGCGACATTTGAACTAACACTAATGGACTAACTGATGTTTCGTATTCAAATGTCAAATACAAAATATCGATCTTGCTATACACACACTTCCGCTAAATTATGTATACACAAAAGATTTATTTTATCCTCGTGTACAGTTTACTAGTCGAAAAATCATAAAAAATTATATGTGAAAAAGCCAGTGCGGTATTATAAATGTAAGCAGTGAATCAAGCACGAATACGAAATGAGAGTAAAGATAAACGCTGCACAAGAGCAAAAAGGCGGCATTAATTCAAGGCTTCGCACTTGGAGTAAGTCTTATTGCTAAATCGCAAACTGAAGAATGGAATACCATTTGCGAAAATGGAAGAGTTTTAGAGGATTTGATCCAAAACCTATTCGTTAAGTTTGATTTACATTATACATTTTTGACTAACCCGTTTTTTTTCCATAGTTCCAATAATGAAACATTCGGGTATTGACCTGTTTGTTACTAATTGGTTAAAAAACGATGATGTTTTTAAATTGTAATAGCGTGAGAAGAGTTTGAGCACTATATATTTAGGCTATTCCTTTCAAAAGTCTGTTATCTTTTACATGATAATTTCTTTCTGGTTTTGTAATAGTGAAACAGCTTTCTAAAAGAAAATATATTTTTTATAATATATATAAAATTCGTATTTGTTTGTATGGATATAAATTTAAAATAGTTGCATAAATAAAGAAAAAATATTTTATTATAAATTATTCTTTTCAATAATAGTTATTTATGTATTAAGAGCGTAAGGAGGCTTTTATGGCCTGCGGCGGGATTTTGAGCCCGAGGCGTAAGCCGAGGGATAAAAACACGTCAAAGGCCATAAAAGCAAGTTACGCTTGTGGTACATACAAAACTTTATGCACGGACGAACATTTTCAAAACTAAAAATTGTAGCGAAAAGAATTTGTCCTCGAACATCCAGTATCTAGTGTTGCTATGAAAGCAGAAAACAACTGTTTATTGTTTGTTTATTAGTTCTGTCATTTGAATTTTATTTTGTGTATCTCCGTGCTTTCCATATAAATATCACAAAATTAATTTTCATTTTTCATTAAAGAATATAAAAATTTTCGATTTGTAATAAAAACTTTTCATGTTGCCTGTTTAAATTGTTTATATTGTAGGTTATAATTTGGTTTGACGTTTCATTATAGCCTGGCGGGCTATAATGAGGCCCGCGGACTATAAAATAACGTTTATGTCAAAGAAATTCGTGTATAATTGTCAAATTATGATACGTCCGTGCATAAAGTTATTAACAAACTTTATTTAACCTAGATGACACGGGCCTATTCTGTAACACAGTGGTTAATTTTTAACAACTCGTTAAAAATTTTAAGCAATCAAATATGTTCATACATAACAAAAAATCTGTTGTGGGCAGCACAAGACCTCTCGCCATTTCCATTTTATGTTATATATATTATATTGCACTTCGCTATCGAACCGTCGTTTCATAACAAAAAATATTACCCAACTTTACCCAAATACTGTTTTTTTGTTGTATTTAACATGTCTTCTGCACACATACAATTCTAATCATATATATTTTTCACTATATGAGGAAGTTTCTAAATGTCAGAGATTCTTCCAATTCATTAACAAGATTAATAATTAATAAAACAATAAGAAAGATTAAATGTACCTCCCAGAAAAAGCTTTCAGAACGTAACTAAAACTTTTGATTTTTGACACTGATATTTGTCATTTACAAATTATGTTATAAACATTTAAATTTGTCAACTGATTTCCTTAGTGTATTTTAGCCTACTCGACTTAATACATCCTGATATTCTATATATTATAGCGTCTTTATCTCTAAATTTATAGAAGATATAATAAAAATTTGAAATGTATCAGATGTAGAATTTTATATTCTTCAATATTACTAATAAAAAAAAATTCAAAAAATAATATTTAGAAGAATTTTTTTAGAAACTACTACTTCCGGTTGTCCAATTTGTACCAAAACCTTTTCAGCTCTTCCCATGAATGTCAGATTGAGGAATTCATAGTTAAACTGGTCTTATGTCTTATAGTTTTTGAGTAATTGTCCCTCCAACATCCACACATCCACACACACACATACACACATCATCGTAAAAATGTTAAAATCGGTTTATATGGACCTTAAATCGTGCTTATTCACTTAAATCTCGATATGTGATTTTTAGCATGAATCCAATACCTCTCTTAGCGAAAGGTAAAAATTGAATTTTTAGTTGTCAAATCAATATCAATAGGTAAAAAATTTTAACCACTGATTTACAGAATACACCTGAATATCGGGCCTTAGTCTATTCTATTATCTAGGGAGATACGTTTATTTTTTTTTTAATTACTTGTTTAGAATGTTTAAAATTGTGAAATAAAAATTGCATATTTTTGCTTATTTATTAATTAATTATTTAATTAAGTTAATGTGTTAATGTATTCTGTCTAATATGTTAACGTACCACCCTATAAATATGAGAGAAAAATCAGTTGACGCCGGGATTTGAACCCGGGACCACCACATCTCTAGTCTGGTGCTCTCCCATCTGAGCTACATCAACCCTACATATACATATACATACATATATATTTATTTACTAAGTTTGATATACTTTAAAAATATCAAAATAGTTATTTACATTCGAGTGCTGTAAAATACTTCACGCACGAGAATTGTATCAAATTTTTTGGCCGACGATAATGAAAATCAATTTTTTTAATGAGATCGGTTGTACTTCTGAAAAGGGTTAGTTTAAAATACTGGGGTTAAGTCATTTTCGAAATTTGATTTTACTTACCTTCATTAGAGTACTTCTTCTAGCGAAAATTTATTTATAATAATAAACGTTGTTTATGACTGATAATATATTTATTTGCTCATCTTTTCTTCATAATAAATAATAGGTAGGTGTCGATATTTGACATTTCAGCAATGTTCGCCTCGCGTATTTGACAGGTATATCGATCGGTGACTATGTCGATAACGGCGGATTTTTACAATAATGACAGATGTCACTGCCGTGATTTTGGTTTATATAAATTAGTTTTAAATATAGGAAATGTTAAAGTAAAAAAATAACTTACGTAGGTAGTACTTTCTTACATGAACTTTATTATAGTAAAGATGATTTCCTTTCTAAATGCCCATAAACGTCCAGTGTATTTTGATTATTTTACCGCATAGTTAGACAAGTTACAACACAGTAAGCGTAAAATGTAGGTTACACTTGCTGTGTATACAATTGTAAAGTTCCCATTACACTTCAGGAGGACAAAAAAATATTAATTTAATATTTATCGGTATTGTCAATAACTCTTAAAGAGAAGTCTTTGGAACGATGTCACATTAGACATGCTTGAGAGATGGTTGGTTATCGCCAGGGTTGATGTAGCTCAGAAGGGAGAGCACCAGACTAGAGATATGGTGGTCCCGGGTTCAAATTCCGGCGTCAACTGATTTTTCTCTCATATTTATAATTTATCTGGTTAGTATTCATATAAATACTAAGTTTGATATACTTTAAAAATATCAAAAAAATATTAATTCAGTACCACCCTAGTCATATTTCTATTCTTCGAAATAAAAAAGTTTCAGATGTAAATTCCAGATAGGTCAGATGCTACAGGAATAATTGTTAAGCAGTATTTTTAATGTGCCACATTAGCAAGTCAAGCCCCTTAACACCATGTGACATCTAACTTGAGGGATGGGCACCAGTGTTGGCGAAAAGCTAAAGGAAAAAACTCACGTTGTGAAATACTGTGGCCTCCCCAAATTCTTGGTGTATTTGTGCAGCTCTAAAAATTCTTTGAAATAACCCCTGTTGCCCTGTTACGTTATTAATAATATTGTTTATTACTTTCTATGATCGATATCAGATATTGGTAGCTGTGCTGAAGGCCTGTTAACCCCGAAAGGATTCTTATTAAAAATATAAGAGTAGGGCTGCGGACGCTAGGGAAGAGTCACAGCTCTGTCTCGTAAAAAAGAAAAATAAACAAGCGGTGGAAATCATAAAACGAGCTTTACGGCCTGTCGTTACCGCCGGCTCCCGCTGATGCCCTGATGGACATAAAACACATTTCCAATGGAATTGAAATACGTAAATCTTATTATGTCTCTTCTACTCCGGTCATCTGTTATGCTGACGACGAAGGATGTCCACTATTATGGCCTGCCCGCGTGAAAATTTCATACCGTTTTTGCCCTTCCAGGCCCTACCTACATTATTCAACACAAGTCACTCACAAATATACTACACAACTATCAATAAATCAAAAACACCTACCAAATGAATACGAAGCGAAACTCTTTTTGTCGTTATCTATCCATGTATAGGCTATCCAGCCAATGGGGTCATTTCAAAAAAAAAATAATTGTCGATTTTTTTTATAAAATCATGAAAACCATCTCATTTAATAAATATAGTAATAGAAAATAATTTGAAATGTGCGACTTTTCATTCATAAATTTGCTAATAAACTTTCGCGCTTTTAAACACGGACTAAATTTGTTACGACACAAATTCATACTCACACAAAGACAATTCTCTCTCACACACACACGCTTCACAACATGGAACAGTAAGCTAACCTAAAAGTGTGACAGCTGACAGCAAAATATACAAGAGAGACGATTATTATTACTTTCTATTTCTTTAAAAGTACTAGTGCAGTATAAGATATGTAAGTAAACCAATTTTATTTAAAATATTCTGAAAGATACTGCTTACTCTGTTATAAATACTTCATTCTCATATGATGTGCAACAAACTATCTAGTATTTACTAACGCTGCAAACTGTTCCATTGCATAAAACTATTGATTTATTTACTATTTTCTTTTTAAAATGTCACTATTATTAATTTGAAGTGATTAGTTTTTTGACAGTGACATTTAATGTCAGTTACATTCATTTGAAATATGAACTGTGTAACAAAGGAATTGTGTTTATCTTAGGCTTCGGGACTAATAAAAAAAATTATTTTTAAATTTGTCTGCAAAATATATAGAAAAAGTATTAATGTATTCCTGTAGAAAATTCATTAATCTTTAATTTTCATAAGACATAAAATGCGAAAAAATGGCATTTAATGATATTTGTTGAAGAAAAACCATTATGAGCTTCAGGTAAAGTGCCATTTCCGGTTATCCGATTTACACCAAAATCTAATGGCTTCTTTTCATATTAGAATAGGATAGCAATACAAGGTTTCAGAATTTTCTGAATGATAGTATTTCAGTTAGAGCGAAGACAAAATCCCTACACGTACACACACACACACACACATACAGACATCATCGTGAAAATATTAATATTGGATTCTACGGACCTTAAAACGTGGTCATATACTAAAATCTCGATATGTGATTTTTAGCACGATTCCTATACCTCCCTTACCAAGGGTAGCGGGAGGTAAAAATATATAATCAAACGTCATTTTGCAAAAATTAACAAAATTTTACTTAATAATAATATTTCCAAATATAAATATTTCCATTAAAGGTTTCAAATACATAATAATAATAATAATAATAATAATAATAATAATAATAATAATAATAATAAAATCTGTTATGGCCAGCACAAGACCTTCCGTCAATTCGATGTATTTTGTACAAATCCCATACCAAAAGGTCCTTGGAACAGATTCTATATAATATCATGTAAAATCGAACACGAACACATACTATTTTTGACAAATTCCATACCAAAAGTTCATTTGAAAAGGTTATATAAATCCCTTATTTTATTAGAGGTCCCTGTTTCCTCTTCTCTTCCACTCATTCCTGTCCAACGCATCTTCTTCACACAGTCCTTCCATCTTCTCTTTGGCCTTTCTCTGCAAGTCACTTGCGAGGAACACTATGACATACCAATTTTAGATCCTATACTTTCCATATTTGGTTTTGCACTTGCAACTGATATGTCAATTATTTTTTTTTGAATATCTCAGCTGTTTTCATGATAAATAGCAAAGCTGACTAACTTTTGAAAATTAATTTCTTTTTATATTATAGAAAATTTCAAAAATCCCTAAACGATGACATAAACCGCTTAATTGGCTGGATAGCCCATACTTAAAAATCTGATGTGGCCAACTCAATACCTCCCGCTATTTAACTTTTATTAATTTAAATACATACCCACATAATTACTAATACTACAAAGTATATTAAGTTCCGTTTTCATTGGCTTGTACCCGGATACGTTACAATTTCGGCAACGTTTTGAATGCATAATACTTTAATTTTTTTTTTTTTTTTTAATTCAAACAAACACACGTTTATATAAACTGTTATATTAAATAAAACTATGAAGTTTAAAGATTCGTATAAACGAATAAAATAGACATGTTAATATGTTTTGCAATACCTCAAAAAAGAAAGAAAGTTCGAACGGAAATATATCAAATGTACACAACCCAACATATTCAAAATTATATTCTTCTCTAATCGTGTATAATATTGGAAGTTGTTACGTCATCAACGTGGCTCTAGTCTGCAGACAACGCCGCTAATCTGAAATTTTAATACACAAACTTTTTCAATCCCTGGTGAAGTTTGCGCAAAGTGGCAGCCGAGCACATCGTAACGCATGTAACGTCAAATAACATCATAATCATTTTATATTAGAATGGAAGACTTCCATCAACTTTATAAATAAATATATCATCGCGCCTTTCTTTCTTCGCGTATGAGAAAACTGAGTTGCTTGTTGCACTACGCTGTTTCTCTTGCCGTTTCATTCTATTAGAGCAACTTTCCCATAATAATTCCCAATTCGGGAGAAAGCAAAAAAATTTTCGCGGTGAAACAGTTTCGAAATTGTTTGGTTGGTTTACGATACGGTGAATAAATACTACGTGCAACGCCACCGCAATATGCTCTACCACATAACTAACTACTAACTAACTAACTAACAAGTTAAATATTATTGTATAATCTGAGCCTATATCTTTGTACAGGGTGTATATTGAAAAGTGGGCCATAGGTGTTTAACACAGGAAATAGTATATTAAAGAACGAATGTCATAATGGGGAAGTTTAGCATGGTTAAAATTCTACATAACATACTATTTTCTCACAAATATAACACAAATGACTGCCGAAATTGAAATTAAAAATTAAAATTATTGCTCCATTTATTTATAATTAATATTTTTTGAGTAAACTCTAAGTACGTCACAAGTCAGTTATGCGCAAATTCAGACAAAACGGTGAAAGCGAACCACTTGAACATAGGTCGAACAACACCTCCGTCTCAAGTAACTGGTGACCGCAACCGCGTGCGTCAGTGTATAAGAGACATTCGTTGTACCAGGGCATCAAAACCGAACCTGAACCGAACCAAAACCGGAACCAAACCGTAACATTTTAGGGAACCCAAACCGAGAACCGAACCTCAGATATATTTTTAATTGAACCTGAGTCGAAACCGAACCGAGTATTAAAATTCAGGTTCGGGGTTCAACTCCGGTTCAGGTTAATTTTTAGTTCGAAAAGTAAATACAGCCGATAATCGACATCTTAGGCGTTTGCGTTGCTGTCTGGGCTGACTTTTCGTGAAAATTGTGTGCATGATGTAACAACAGATTTTTTAAATAGAAAATAGTAGTGTCAAAATTTAGGGAATATTGTCAGTTGGTGGTATTAATTTGACGTTTGATAATTCATTTGAGAACTCTAACCTTATTTTTGTAACACCGTACGATATTTTCTATTTCATGCTAAATTTACTACTTGTCTTCTCTTCTTCTTATTCTTAGTTTTAAATTCAAAATTACATAAAAATAAAAATTTTAACAATCGTTTTTGTTCGTTTATTTAACGAGATTTGACATTTTTTAAATTCTTAGCATCCAGCCTTATAAAAATAAATTATACTAGTCTACAACATTTTTTTTTTTTAAATATTGTGTCCTGTTTATAGAATAAAAACCCTGAATTTTTAAGTACCACAATTTTTAAATTTAAACGTTTGGTGCTTGAGTAAACTTAATTCAAAGAGACTGTAAAATCATTTTTATCACATCTTTACATTTAGTTTATTCAAGCATCAAAAGCGTAAATTTAAAAATTATGAATTCTCTAAATTTCGATGTATAAAGCATCGCTTAAAGTTTTACGAGACAGATACTACTGGAATAAAACTGTTTTCTTATGTTAAACGCCTGGGTTGGTTTATGATGAATGTAGGACCGATATTTTCATCTCTGGTTAAACTGCCGGTTACGTAACTGTCGGTTATAAGAACAATGTGGCATCGAAAAATTGACACGTGTAATTTTTACAATTTAGGCTATGATATCGATGCTGTGTTTTTCTTTTAACTGACAGTTAAATTAACAGGCTATTTAACCGGAGATGAAAATACCGGGCCTTAATTTATTAATTTACATTTAAAAATTTTGATCTAAATATATCTCTGCAGTTTTTGTTTTAAAATAAACAGGAGACCAGGAAGTTACTTAAAACTATTACCCCATGTTAAATATCTATCCAAATATCCAATTATGCCATTTCCGTTTTGTTACGTTAATATCGAATTTAACATTTCTTGTACAGACAAATAACTCTATCTATCCTTTTATCCTATAAGAAATCTTGTCCTATTCTTCTAAAATATTCATAATGGTTTCAATTTAATGACGGGTGTTTTTTAAGGATATAACCTACCAACAATTTTAAATATTTAGTTAATAATTCAATAAGAAATATTAAATGTACTTCTCAGAAAAATCTTTCAGTAATGTCAATAACACTGTTGATTTTTTTGACACTGACATTCATCTGTCAATTACAAACATTTGAATTTTACAACTGGTTTTCTTGGTGTAAACTGGGCTATGCGATTTATGCAACAGATTTTTCTATATATTATATTTGTTTTATCTCTGAACATATAGAAGATATAGGTAATAAAAATGTTAAAAGTGTTAGATGGAGAATTTTATGTTCTTCAATATTTGTAATAAAAATTTTCAGAAGATTTTTTAAAAAACTGTCCAATTGTTATCAAAACGTTGTCAGCTATTTTTTGTAATATCAGATTGAGAAATATGTATCTAGTTATAATTTTTGAGGAATCGTCCTTCCAACATCCAAACGCACACACACACACACACACACACACACACACACACACACACACACACATCCGCACACACATCCATATACACAGAGACATCATCATAAAAATGTTATAATAGGATTGTAGGCACCTTAAAACGTGCTTATTCATTAAAATCTGCTATTTTTAGCATGAATCCAATACCTCTCTTAGCGAGAGGTAAAAATGTGCTGCTCCATAGCTAATTCGGCCCTGATAATTCCTAATTAAGGAGAAAGCAATTTTTTTCACGGTGGTGAAAGAGTTTCCAAGTAGTTTGGTTGGTTTACGAGTAGGTATTGTTTTAAACCTTGCTTGAAAAGCAAAAGCTATAGCGGATCGAACAACTTGGACGTTTAGCTTAATTAATTCCTCTCGGTTCTAAGCTGATTCCACTCGGTGTAAAACCTTAGGGCAGCTTTTATTAATTTCAATTATGGAAATGATTTAGGACGTGCACTGTGTAGCGGAAATCACGCTGTACGAACTCAGATTCACCCACTCTACCAAATTTCATTTTACACAAATTTCAATTTTTACTCGGGCGTGCGTACACGGAGAATAATAATTTGCTAAATGCCAGCATGTATTGTTTATTTACATTTTGTAATTTGAATCTGCATACAAACAGATTAGTGTAAGTGACTCTCGGTGGGCACAAAGAGAACAGGGGCTGCGCTGATTTCATATCCAACATCAAACAATGTGTCAGGAGTGTTATTTAAGTCTGTCTATATTGAAACTGTGAATGTGGAGCGGTTATATAAATGATATGTAAATATTAATTATAACCGTTCGAAATTGAAATTTATCATCTCTAACATTCAAGAGCAAGCGGATGGAAATTTAAGTGAAGTTTGATGATATCCAGCCAGCACATTGTTATAAATAAGAATAGATTTAATGAATATTGACTTTTGCAAACGAGTTGTACTAGTTATAATCAGGGCCGGTTTCAGGATTCGCGGGTCTCTGTGTCACTTACCTCACCGATAGCTTGCGGACACTCACGTGACGAAGCGAATTAGCCAATCAAAACTGGAGAGAAACTGTCAGAGAGCTGGACAGCTTTCCAAATTCAAGAGTACCGTAATTTAAGAGTAGTGTGTTTTGGAAGAATGAGTTTTCTTGGAGTAAAAAATTGAAATTAAATTTTAAAAAATTAACAAAACTACTTATAATTACAACATTAATGTCAAGCCCCCTCTGAGAGTAAGGTTATTAGTTTTGAATGATTTTGAGTAATTTCGTACTCTGGAGTAGGGTTTTGGAACGCAACCCTGAATTTTGTTTTGGTAGCGTAGTTCAGAAGTTATGCGTTTTGTTTTTATTAGTGTTTCACAAGAGTCTTGCGTTTTTCTTGTTCTTGTCTTGTTCTTACATAAAATACAAGGCATGAACAAGACAAGAGTTATATAGTTCGTTCCAAGACAAGACAAGAATCTGCCCTGCAAGAAAAGTGCAAGAATAGCAAGATTTTTTAGTATTTTCTTGCATTCTTGCAATATTATATTATAATTCAATATATCAACATTTTATTATAGGTTTGTAATAAGAAATTTTGTATTATATTTTATCAAGTTTTTTTTTTTTTGAAAATCTGTCAAGATCTCTTAGTTAAGAACCACATCCGACTTATCATATATACTCAAAATTTAATGTTGTTTTCAATCATATACGATTTTAAAACCAAATTTGAGAAGTTTTTTTTATAATATTTTAATATATTTTTTCAAGGAAACCTGTTCAGAGCTTCAAGTAAAGTACCACTTTAGGTTTACTAATATTAACAAGAATCTAATATGTCGGTCTCATTAATATAAAAGTGTTAAATACAAGATTTGAAAAGTTTTCAATTATAGCATAATACATTTTTTCACGAAAATCTCTTCACAGCTTCAAGTAAAATATCACTTCCGATTAAAATATGTTGTTCCTATTGATATGAAATTGCAAGACAAGAAATATGCAAGAGTCTTGCAAGCAAGACAAGATTTTTGCTTGCAAGAGTAACACAAGACAAGAAATCTTGTCTTGTGAAACACGGGTTTTCATAGTTTGGCAGTTTTCATATTGAAGTTTTTAGTGCGTATTGAGTTATTTTATAATTTTTTGCCAAACTATAAAAACAAAACGCATAATACGCTATAAACCAAAACAAACTTCAGCTCCCCGTCCTTCAATCTGACAGTTTCTCCCCAGTTTTTGATTGACTAATTTGCTTCGTCACGTAAGTGTCCGCCATGACATCTAGCGGCTTAATTTGTAACTTTTTGATTTAGTACTCCAGCTGATTTAACATTAGAACTCCTATAGTAGAAACTGTCATGGCTAGCACAAGACCTCTCGCCATTTCCATATTAGGCTATATAAGTATTGTATTTAACATTTCTGGTACACACACAAAATTCTAATTACATCTATTCTTTATTTTTAAATTCATTCTATGAACAAGTTTCCTCCTACTATTCTAAATGTTCTAGATTCTTCCAATTCATTGACGAAATTGGCGGTATTTCTGAAGGATATATGTATGATGAAATATATGTATAGCAAGCGCGTGTTTAGTTGACACTGATACTCGAGATACTTTGGCTTATAAATGAATCCCCTTTCTTTTTATATCAATTTTAGATGATAACGGAGTATTTTCCTCGTTATAACAATAGCATATTATAATTACTATTACATCTCGACTTGTCCAAGTACGAATAAGAAATCTACAAATGATTAAATTTTTTGAATATTTATTTCAGATATTACATATAACATGTTAGTAAAGTAAACGTATTGACAAATATTTATATTTTGTAGCTAGTAGTAAACTTGTAATGTACATTATAATATAAGCTAAAATCTGCTCGTAATTATAATCTAAACCTAAAGACTAAGATTTAAACACATATTACAAGAAAAACCCTTATATAAATTATGCAATGTGATTATTATACGAATAATATCAATACATATTATGTATTTTATTTTATTTATTTTTTATTTGCATTTCGTACTTGACATTGATGTATTGTTATTATTATTTTTTAATGTAATAAATAAATTACTATTTTCTGTACTGTTTGTACATTTATTAAATTGATTTTTTTCCGGTGCGCCTATGGTTTTTATACCTTTACCGTAACCACAGAGAAATCCTTACTTCAGCTCGCCAAGTAATGTCGTGCAGACTTTACTATAATGATTTTGAATAAAAAATATTGTATTACCATATTAGAGGTTAGCTGTCACTTTTCATTAATGCGAAAAAGTAACAGATAAACGTACTAACGTGAAAATGAAATCAAAAAGTAAACATCATGAAACTGAATTAGAAAATATTATATACAAAATGGTACGTGACATCCACATGTGCCACTAGGATAAACCAACAAACCGGCCTTGGCTATAGCTGTAATGACTGTTAGCTTGTCACGTGTATTGTGTAGAGAGAAAAGAGTTGATACTGTCGCCTTGGAAAGAATGTGAAACAATACACAGTAGTTTAAATAAATCGGGAATTCAGCTTGGGAATTAATAACGGACGAGGAAGCTAAGAAAATGCGAGGAAATTCTCTTTCGCTCGCCTCGCACGATTTGTAAATAAGAGCAAATGAATTTCTTTCTGGTGTGTACGCGATCGGAATCGAATATGGCGAAGTTAGAATCACCTCACTGTAATGTCGTGTGATTTGTTTCAACCAGCAGAGATGCTCCCATGTTCTCGCGGGATGTTTTATGGCTTTGTCCAATTTGCCTGGCGCTGGCGCCTGTGCCTGTGATTCAATAACAAACCGTCCCAGAGGTTTGCACAACTAAACCCGAATTCTTTCTGCTCTGCACGTGTTTGAATAAACACTGAAACAAACAGCGCAAGTTTACCGTCCTACTTTGTAGTCAAGGACTGGAAAATCTTACACATATTGTGCATGCCATGTGGCTTATTCTTCTACGACTAGGAGGATATACGCCCACCGATCGAGCGGTAGCAGTAGCCGTGTATTTTACAATCAACACAATCTAGTCAAAGTATAGGCAGGGCCGTATTTACACCTTCAGACACTTGAGGCACAATGTTCTACTGAGGTATAGATAACCCTTTTCTAACTTTCGGTAAGAGGGTATTGGATTCATGATAAAATTCGCATATCCAGATTTTAATGGATAAGCACGTTTTAAGGTCCCTATAATCCGATCTTTACGATGATGTCCGTGTGTGTATGTATGTATGTATATATATATATATATATATATATATATATATATATATATATATATATATGTGTGTGTGTGTGTGTGAATGTGTGTATGTGTGGATGTGTGGATGTTGGAACCACGGTTTCTCAAATACAAGACTTAAAAAATATTTAAATGCTGTTTCCTCAATCTGACATTCCTGTGAAGAGCTGATTAGATTTTGGTAACAATTGGACAACCGGAAGTAATAGTTTCTTTAAAAAAATCTTCTAAATATTATTTTTTGAAAATTTCTATTATTACTATTATTGAAAAAAAATGGGGTCCCATGACCGCGTGCCTGAGTGTCTGGTCGCGAACCTGGGGGAACCGGGTTCGATCCCGACTGACGCCAACTATTTCCAATTTTAAATGGCACAAAAGTGGCCCCTGTGGTGCACTCTCCACGGTAGCTATGAGTGCCCGTGAGGTGACGCCTGGTAAGCGTGCACACGGTAAAATATATCGTCATCATTACCGATGTATGTCTACATGTGTTGTAGATACTGGCACACCCAGAAATGGGTAATATGCCGTGATGATATATTTATTTATTTATTTATTTTACTATTATTGAAGAACATAAAATTCTGCATCTAATAAATTTAAAAAAATTATTATATTTTGTATAGATTTAGAGATAAAGGCACTAAAATCAACAGTTTTAGTGACATTCTGAAAGCTTTTTCTGGGAAGTACATTTAATCTTTCTTATTGTTTTATTAATTAAATATTTAAAATTAAAGGTAAAATGCATATATCCATCAGAAATACCGCCAATCTTGTTAATGAATTGGAAGAATCTCTGATATTTAGGAACTTCCTCATACAATGAAAAGTAGATATAATTAGAATTGTATGTGTGCAGAAGACATGCTAAATACAACAAAAAAACTATATTTGGGTAAAGTTCTGTATTTTTTTTTTTGTTCTAAAACGACGATTCGATAGCGAAGTGCAATATAATACTTATATAACATAAAATGGAAATGACGAGAGGTACTGTGCTGGCCACAGCAGATTTTCTTAATTTTAATTTATCGTTACTTTCCATTCGTCTTGAGCTATTGCTTCAATCTAATCTAAGTATTTTTTTTCTTTCGTTTTTGCCCTATTTTATTTATGTATTCCTTTACATAGCAGTACGGCATTTTGTTTGGTTATGTAATATACCGACAGAGTAGTGATATGTCAGATTGACTTGTGGAGGTAGTAAATGTGTTAGGAACTACAACGCCATTAGTTCCTGACTAAACGTTTTTATTAAGAATGTAGACAAGTGACTTTTCTCAACATTTTATAGTTAGAAATTTGAACAGCGAGCGTTTTTTCTACATTATCGCGCATAAGCGGCAAAGTGACATTTCGCGTTAACAAAAGCGAGCGCAAATGCCTACTGTAGTAAAATATGTTTTTGAAAAATATATCATCACGACATATCTACTTTATCGCAGATATCGGTAATGATGACATTTTTGTACCGTGCGGGCGCTTACCAGTCAAAATTAAAATGTATGAACTGATCCTTTCTGGGGCCAAAATACGCCCAAAGGTTGCGGTCCCGAACATGCGCCTAGCCGCAAATGCGGCCCTGGGTATAGGAGATCTGGTTAATAAATGATAGTATGCACATGAAGGAAAGCAATCTCACAATCTGAGCCCTGCTCTTGCTCGTACTCGTACTCGTGCTGTGTGCTGTGTGCAGGAATAATCTATCAATCGATCAATCAGCAGCACGCGCGCTCTAATGCCGGGATTTATTCCAGTGCCAAAGGAAAATTGATTGACGCCGCAACTGCTGGTTTGTTTTAATTAACATTTGCACTGAATGATCCGCGGCTACAACAATACACCGTCTACCGTCTTACCCAACTCCGTCTTCATCAATATTTAAACCCTCTACACGTCTTTGTATTAAATCAAACAAGTACATAATTATTTATCTCTACCATCTAAAACTCTGCGTCTACGTATAAGACAATAATGGATGTATAATAATTATACTTCAAACATTTATTATTCAAATTTATTTATATTTTTTTACCTCCCGCTACCCTTGGCAAGGGAGGTATAGGGATCGTGCTAAAAATCACTAGAGATGCACACGATTTCGAGGTTTGGCCCGGCCCGGCCCGAAACCCGCCTCGATTTCGAGCCGGGCCGAAGATATTTTTTATCGGGCCGAATCGAGCTGATCATTTTCAAAAATCGAGGCGAGTCAGACTTTTGATTTTGGCCCGGCCCGAAAAGAATTCAAGGTTATTCATTAAAGCATAATAATTATATTGTGATGTTGCTATTATTATTATCATTACTCATACTTAAATAAAAGTGATTTTTGTTCCTGCTATAATGATTTCTTGTCCTATTTTTGAGCAGAAACAAAGTTAGATAAAAAATCCTTATGTAAGTTATATTTTTCTATATAAGATTTATGAAAAAGTTGTTTAAATTCTTTGGTAAACAAAGTGTTAAATACTCGTAGGTCTCTAATTTTTATAACAAACTTACACTAGAAGGGTCTCTTTTTTAACTAATATTGAAAGTTATAAGAATGTAGAGGTTTTTTATAAGTTTGACACGAAAAAAGTTAAACATTTCGCCTTAACATAAAAATCAACATTAGCCGGACTAGCTAATTTTTTTGTCGATTCGATCTTCGAGTCGGGCCGGTAATTTTTATTTTCGGACCGAGTCGATCCAAATCTCAAAGCCCGACCCAGCCCGGCCGAATGCATCTCTAAAAATCACATATCGAGATTTTAGTAAATGACCACGTTTTAAGGTCCGTAGAATCCAATTTTAACATTTTCACGATGATGTCTGTATGTATGTATGTGTGTGTGTGTGTGTGTGTGTTTGTGCGTGTTTGTGTTTGTGTGTCTGTGTATATGTGTACGGATTTTGTTAGCGCTCTAACTCAAATACTATCATTCAGAAAATTCTGCAAACTTGTATTTCTACCCTATTCTAATATGGAAAGACACCATTAGATTTTGGTGTAAATCGGATGACCGGAAATGGCACTTTACCTGAAGCTCATAGTGATTTCTCTTCAAAAAATACCATTAAATGCCATTTTTCGCATTAGATTATTGAATTTTCTACAGGAATACATTAATACTTTTTCTATATATTTTACAGATAAATTTAAAAATCATTTTTTTAAAAAGTCCCGAAGCCTAAGATAAACACAATTTCTTTGTTATACAGTTCATATTTCAAATGAATTTAACTACAGGTGAATGTCACTGTCAAAAAACTAATCATTTAAAATTAATAATAGTGTCATTTTAAAAAGAAAATAGTAATATGCAATGGAACAGTTTGCAGCATTAGTAAATACGGAGGTATGTATTTAAATTAATAAAAATTAAATACCGGAAGGTTTTGTGTTGGCCACATCAGATTTTTACCTCTCGCTAAGAGAGGTTTTGGATTCATGCTAAAATTCGCATATCCAGATTTTATTGAATAAGCACGATTTAAGGTCCCTAGAATCCGATTATAACATTTTTAAAATGATGTCTGTGTGTGTGTGTGTGTGGGATGTGTGTGTGTGTGTGTGTGTGTATGTGAGTATGTGTATGTATGTCTGGATGTTGTAGACACGATTCCTCAAAAACCATAAGACTTAAAAAATATTTAACTGCAGTTTCCTCAATCTGACATTCCTGGGAAGAGCTGAAAAGGTTTTAGTAACAATTGAACAACCGGAAGTAGTAGTTTCTTAGAAAAATTATATTTATGAATATAATTTTTTTATTAAATATTGAAGAACATAAAATTCTCCATCTAATACACTTAAAATTTTTATTATATCTTGTATAGATTTAGAGATAAAGACACTATAATTTATAGAGCAAACTAATCGCAGAGGCTAAGGCACTAAGGAAACCAGTTGACAAATTACAATGGTTATAAAAAGTTTGTAAATGACACATGTCATTGTCAATATCAACAGTTTTAGTAACATTCTGATAGCTTTTTCTGGGAAGTATATTTAATCTTTCTTATTGTTTTATTAATTAAATATTTGAAATTATAAGTAAAATTGTGGTAAAATGCATATATCCATCAGAAATACCGCCAATCTAGTTAATGAATTGGAACAATCTCTGACATTTAGAAACTTCCTCATACAATGAAAAATAGATATAATTAGAATCCTATGTGTGCAGAAGACACGTTAAATACAATAAAAAACAATATTTGAGTAAAGTTCTGTAATTTTTTGTTATAAAACGACGGTTCGAAAGTGAAGTGCAATACAATACTTATACAGGATGTATCAAGATAATGGAACAGTGCATTTTATTCGTGTATGTGAAAAGATACAGAAAAAAGTGATTAAGATATTTTGTAAGGCATAGAGGAGGACACATTTTAGAATAAACCTTATTATCTTTAATCCAGTGGTACTCAAACTACAGGGCAATATTTTATTTTTTTAAATGGCATTATATATATTTTATTAACTCATTAAATAGAGAATTTTGTTCTGAATTCAACGATATAATAATATCATACCCTTACATTGCGAAAAATTTGATAAAAATTAATTCAAAGTTAATATTTCATTTGTACTTTATCTAAGTAATCTGAGCAAACATTGAATCAATAAAACAAAATAAAATTTATTTTAGTTTTATTACATTCAAGTAAGCTACGATTTTGGCAATAAATTCAACTTTTAAAATAAATTTTTTGTTTTATTGATAGAATGTTTGCTCAGATTACTTAGATACAGTAGAAATGAAATACTAACTTTGAATTAATTTTTATCAAATTTTTCGCAATGTAAGGGTATGATATTATTATATCGTTGAATTCAGAACAAAATTCTCTATTTAATGAGTTAATATAATGTATATAATGCCATTTAAAAAAATATAATATTGCCCTGTAGTTTGAGTACCAGTGGATTTATGATAATAAAGTTTATGCTAAAATGTGTCCCCCTCTATCCATTACAAAATATCCTAATCACTTTTTTCTGTATCTTTTCACATACACGAATAAACGGCACTGTTCCATTATCTTGATACATCCTGTATAGCCTAATATGGAAATGGCAAGAGGTCTTGTGCCGGCCACAACAGATTTTTTTCTAAAGTAACGTTTTACGTAACTTAGGTTCGCAAACTGCCTATTGTAGGTACACGGTATATAATAATTTTTGTATATTTGATAGTATCTATTGTTATCGTAATGCTAGAGAGTTTCCGAAAGAAAATTAAAGAATAGACCCCTGCGAATTTCAATGATTAATAATTCAGTGTTAATACCGAATTCAACGTTCTGTTTATATAAACTGTATATTTATATTCCTTTGCACGTTGTCAGAACTGAATTTTCAATGAGCTAAAATTAATTATTTCCTAAAGTATTTCAATATTAAGTTGCGAGCTTGTGCTCATTTATAATTCTACAACAAGTCTGGAATAATATATTTCGTTGTGTTTAATCACATTTCCGCAGATTTCACGCAGTAAAAGAAGTCATCGCGCAGAGTAGCGGAGCACGTTTGCAATGTGACCGCTATACCAGCAGAATAAACTTGGAAAATTATTTCATTTTTATCTTCGATGTGCACACATCACTCGACTCTACTCTACTTTACTTGGATTACATATTTTTTGTCATAAAGTTTTCTTCTTATTCATTTGAGACAGCATAGTGGGAAGGTTTTACGCGATTACATACGTAACTAAGGGGTTGTAAACATTTTATACTTGGGATTAAAGTGGAGTAAAGTGAGTAACGCAGAAAAAGGGCGGATATGTGAGTTTAATAGTAGCGGTTTAGAACACATACTACAGATTTGAAAAGCAAATGGGGTTGGTGACGTCACTCCTGTTGAAATTTCCTTTTAATTTGTATTCTGTGTAGGACGTGTCTGCGCGTCGTGTTTTGCATTTTCTGCTTTTTAAACCATTCAATGATCGGTTGATTGATTGCATAATCAATTCTTTTTGCATTTTCTGAAAAACAATCTTCGTTAAGCAAAATTTGAAAAGGCAATTGAATTTAAATTAAAAGCTCTACACGCACACGCTACGCTACACATTGGAAAAGATCCGATTCATTTGACAAATAACATTATCTCCATTGTTGACTGGCTAATCACCCAATTCTTTTTATTTCATTTTACAAAACACTGCTTGACATAATAATTACAAAACGTTTAAAATGTATTAAAAAATAAGCAGAACATTTTATTAAACGAACATAATAGGGTCCTCCACCGTAGTAACAAATTGGAACAAGGGTCAGTTATATTAAAACTAGACCTTAAAACTGAATATTAATGACTATCAAAGTTTATGAATACGTTTATGAATGTGGCTGTGGTGAAAGAAGTATGCATGGATAGGAATGTGTTGCGAAGGATGATTGTTTCGTAATTATTGTGGTGTAAAGATAAATGGTTAGTAAGAATGTTTAGTGAGAATGGAGAGACAGCTGAACTTTTATGTGGACGAGAAGAATGAAGTATGTTTGTACAGGAGTGTGTAGCGAAAGATGATTTTTGTGTAACTATTATTGTGGTCCGGATGCGGTTATTCGCTACCGAAAATCGGTCACTTTAATATGTTATTATGTATGAATACGTTTATGAATGTGGCTGTGGTAAAAGAAGTATGCATGGATAGGAATGTGTAGCGCAAGATGATTGTTGCGTAACTATTATTGTGGTCCGGATGCGGTTATTCGCTACCGAAAATCGGTCACTTTAATATGTTCTTGAATGAATGTTATGATGATTTTGGGCAAGGCGGAAGAAGAATGTTTTTAAAGAGTTAAGTAATTCTGTGGAGCTCTTGCTTTCATCCCTTTTCTTATTATTTTCGGGTTTTTGCTAACCCACTAAGTGGGAAACGCGTGATTTTATGTATGTATGTATCAAAGTTTAAATATAATTATTAGTTTCTAAAATAATCGAGTTTTTATTAGTGCTGTGAGGATCCGACAAAACATGGATCCTAGGTCCCGGATTTCAAAATATCCGGTTCCTCGGATATCCGATGTTCGGATATTGAAGCGGATATCCGTAAATTTAACTCGGAATTGGATTCGGATCCTGATTTGGGTCCGGATCCTATTCGGATCCTGATCCGGATTCGGATTCGGTGTGTTGTTTACGGATCCGGATCCGAATTTTAATTCTGGATCCGATTCATCATTTTAAATGTAAAGGCAAACATCTGGAAGTGATTTCATATTCAAACCGTTACAGTGGGTCTGTTTATGTCTACAGCGGTCTGTAAACAGCAATAAATTTTATAATACCCCTCTAAAATAGACAGGTAGCTGGTGCAAATA
Organism: Ophonus ardosiacus; assembly: GCA_943142095.1. Taxonomy (NCBI): domain Eukaryota; kingdom Metazoa; phylum Arthropoda; class Insecta; order Coleoptera; family Carabidae; genus Ophonus; species Ophonus ardosiacus. Next base: position 60,402,377 of record OW964824.1, read on the forward strand.
CGAGAAGGATATTTCTTAGAATATTGAATTCCGTAGTTCTAAAATTTTAATATTCATTACAACAAATACTACAAAAAAAAACGAGATTAAGATTAAATTTGAGAAATAATGGTTACAGGTTCATTGCAAGTGTCGAAATACCTATTTATTTATATCGTGCACGTGTTTCACATAAAAGGGATTGTTGTTCCACGTCTAAAATCCGATACTCATACTCATATTCGGATCCGGATCCAAAATCCAATACACAGATTCGGATCCAAAATCCGATACTCAGATCCGGATCCAAAATCCAAAACTCAGATCCGGATCCAAAATCCGATACTGAGAATTGGATCCAAGATCCGGATAGTTCAACATTCAATTATCCGGATATCCGGTTATTTTTGGATCCGAAACCAAAACTATCCGGATCCGGATCCCACCACTAGTTTTTATTACCATTTCTTCATTTCTATATCTACGTCACACATTTATTCTATTCCAAATTCTTACTACTTTCAAACCTTCTGCTATCGCCTTTTTGAAATACGGTATCCATTTGTAAGTATATAAATGCAGAAAATAGCAACAATAAAATAATAGAAATAAACCAAATAATACTAGTTTAAATTTATAATGCCATGACAGATTACAAGCATTGGTATGAAAGTAAAAGATATGTTGAATGACATAGGCTACCAGTGGTAATCAAATCTTGGACTATAATATACACATCAGTTTAGATGAAGTTTTGTAAAAAAAAATATGTAAAAATATAGCGGAGGACCCTATTGTTAATATCACATCACAGATAATTATTACGAATTGGTTCCTTCAATTTTTAATTTAATACCGTCGAACTCACTAAATAATAATAATAATATAATATATTTTGGAAGTGTCTACTGCACTGTCCAGACAGAACCGCAAGAAAAATAGTTAACTGTCGCACCTAGACCAGACGGAATCTTGCGTAGAATTCTAGCGGCCACTTCTCGAATCTACCTAAAAACCGCTGTCTACCAATTAGGAATTGTCAGATAGGTAATGTTTTGGTTGGGTTCTTTTTTAAAAAGATAAACTATAACAATACCTAACTGACTATTTAAAGAAGTTTGTACGTCAAAGACTAACACGAATATATTCGTGTTTGTAAAAATATTCTTTATTTTATGCAAATAACCAGGTAAAAAAGCCCCGGCGAGAGGTTATGAACTGTCCACATCAGATTTTTAAAATTCATCTAGTGTACATTTTTAAAATTGGGTCACGAATATTTTTTGTTTAATACATGTAAAAACGGTTAGTTCTCAAGCGTTATGTGCTATTTTCTTATCTGAAACGACTTAGTTTCCTTTTTACAACAAAGTACATTCGTTATTTTTGAGGTTATTTTACTCTGTTGGTCATCTTACCCGAACTTTCCCTTACTACATCAATATCAATTAAAAGTGTAGGCAACACATTGTTAAATATGAAGACATTTGTCCTCACGATGAAAATAATTAGTTTGGGCGCGTGATGAAGAAAGGAACCATTTATAAAAATGCAGTGTAACAAAAGTATCAAAGTTATCAGTAATTAATATCAGATGATATCAGCGGGTAGGCATGCTCGCTGAAGGAGGGGAAGTAATCTACAACCCCTGATTGCGTGTTTAGATACAGACTAATGGATGTTTTAATTTCGATTTTCTCGGCGCTTTCATTCGTATGAGATTTGATTATATCTTTGTTTGAATATGTAAGAACCAAAGTATTTTCTCGATCGCGATGTGACCAATGACTTTCGATATCGATTATATTTTTCCAGGGGCGGACTTAAGTAATAAGGAGAACAGTGCTATGCTGAGAGGTCTTGTGTCTTTTATGTGAACGAGGTGAACGAATTATGTTTGTACAGGAATGTGTGGCGAAAGATGATTTTTTGTGTAACTATTATTGTGGTCCGGATGCGGTTATTCGCTACCGAAAATCGGTCACTTTAATATGTTCCTCTGCTCTTATGGATGAATACGTTTGTGAATGTGGCTGAGGTGAAAGAAGTGTGCATGGATAGGAATGTGTGGCGAAGGATGATTGTTGCGTAACTATTATTGTGGTCCGGATGCGGTTATTCACTACCGAAAATCGGTCACTTGTTAAAGAGTGAAGTGAGTCAGCTGAGCTCTTACTCTTATCCCTTTTCTTATTGTTACTATTGTTTTCGGGTTTTTGCTAACCCACTAAGTAGGGCATGCGTGATTTTATGTACGTATGTCTTGTGCTGGCCATAACAGATATTCTTTTAAGACTTTAATTTCTAAAAATTCACTCAGTTGTTCAAATGCTCTAAATATGCGGACACTTACGTAACATTGTCTTTACAATCAAATAATATTACTAGAAAGTTTATATCTATATCCATTTTTGAATTAATGTCCCAAAAATCAATATACCCCATATTCCGATAAAAACTTCAAAATTTTCAAAAATCAAATTTTCATGTATCTAGATACTTCTCAGTGCACTGATTCCAAATTTTGAAAACGCAGGTCGATATCTCTTCTTCTTCTCGAGATATTTAGATTCAAAGTTTTGCTTAAAAATATGCCGAGATATGAATTTGGAGATATCATCATTCGATTCTACGGGCAAAATTACATAAGTATACCAGTTTTCATAATTTTTGAACACCGCATACAATCTCTAAAGCAAAATAACAGAAAATGGCCAAAAATCGCAAAAATCTAAGGTGTACCCCTTGCGATTTTTTCAGATTTTGGACGTTTTCAGCGGTTTTCAAACTTTTATTTATAAAAAATTAACCGGTTAGTCAAAAACTATGAAAATTGGTATATTTATATATTTTTATCCGTAGAATCGAATGGTGGTGTCGCTAAATTCGTATCTTGGCCCATTTTTGGGTTATTACCCAAAAATGGGCAGTTTTATCCAAAATTTTGAATCTAAATATCACGAGAACGAAAAGAGATATCGACCTGCGGTTTCAAAATTTAGAATCAGCGCATTGAGAAGTATCTAGCTACATAAAAATTAGATTTTTGAAAATTTTAAAGTTTTTATCTGAATATGGGGTATATTGACTTTTGGGGCAATAATTCCGAACCAGGTAGAGATCTAGCCCAGAAATGGGTAATTTTAAAAAAATATTTGAGGTTGAATATCTCCAAAACTAAAAGAGTTTTCTTAAACATTTTTAAAGAGCAATGACAAGTTAATTTGACATTGACAACTTTGACAACCCATGATGCATTTTATCTGGAACAATTCAGTACATATAATAACTAGTATTCATAGTAATACATTAATAACAGTATGGTAAAGGACTATTTATAATAAAGTAACGTTAAACACAATGCAACGGCGCCACGTGACCGCTAACACAAACACAAAAATCTGTTGTGGCCAGCACAAGACCTCTCGCCATTTCCATATTAGGCTATGTATTGTATTGCACTTCGCTTTCGAACCGTCGTTTTATAACAAAAAAATTACAGAACTTTACTCAAATATTGTTTTTTATTGTATTTAAAATGTCTTCTGCACACATTTAATTCCAATTATATTTACTTTTCATTGTATGAGGAAGTTTCTAAATGTCATGGATTCTTCCAATTCATTGACCAGATTAGCGGTATTTCTGATGGATATATGCATTTTACATATAATTTCAAATATTTAATTAATAAAACAATAAGAAAGATTAAATATACTTCCCAGTAAAAGCTATCAGAATGTCACTAAAACTGTTGATTTTTGACACTGACATGTGTCATTTAAAATCTATGTTACAAACATTGGAATTTGTCAACTGGTTTCCTTAGTGCCTTAGCCTCTGCGATTAAATTACTCTATATATTATAGTGTCTTTATCTCTAAATCTATACAAGATATAATAAAATTTTTAATTGTATTAGATGGAGAATTTTATGTTCTTCAATATTTAATTAAAAAAAACTCCCAAAAAATTATATTTAGAAGAATTTTTTTAAGAACTACTACTACTACTACTACTTCCGGTTGTTCAATTGTTACCAAAACCTTTTCAGCTCTTCCCAGGAATGTCGGATTGAAGAAACTGCAGTTAAATATTTTTTAAGTCTTATAGTTTTTGAGGAATCGTTCCTCCAACATCCATACATACACACACACACACACACACACACACACACACACACATACACACACACAGACATCATTTTGTTATAATCGGATTCTAGGGACCTTAAATCGTGCTTATTCAATAAAATCTGGATATGCGAATTTTAGCATGAATCCAATACCTCTCTTAGCGAGAGGTAAAAAAGAAAGCACTTTTAACCAATAAGAAGAATTCGGTATATTTCTTTGCAATTCGGCTCACTTTTATTTATTGTCTTTATATGACCTACATAAATATAATAAGGTTAGTATATAAAATAATTTAAATAGAAATAGACAGTGACGAAAATATAGGAAAACTGAAACACTGAATTCTGATTGGCTAGCGGTACAGCAGTAAGGTAGAAAGATGAAAGTTTGTCATCTTCTGCGTTGCGTTTATTGCGTTGTTGATTGTGGCGCTGCGTTACTTTTCATTATAAATCAGCACGTAGGATTACCACGTGTTCATTTTTTGCGTTACTTCACTGCAACTGTGTTTCCGCTTACATTACTTCATTATAATTATAAATAAGCCTTTTATGTTACATCTTTGATGAAACTCGCGGTTCACGTTAAATGAATATTTGGTGCCCTCTTGGTTGCAGGAGAACCACTCACACCACCCTAAATCCACCGCTGTCTTCCTGTAGATTGTAGAAGCAAAGAGAATGCAAGCCAAGCGTTAGTAAATAGACGATTATGTCCATATTTCCATCCGATATCTTGGTGGTAGGTTTACAGCAGTTCGACTTAATCCATTTGCTGATTACTCAGCACCACACAAACCTTTCCAAAATGCTTACGCGAAATACAATCGCCAGTTAGTTATGTAAATATATATCGTATTCCGTTCGCTGGACTGCTGCCAGATACACCACCAAACACCAGATTAGTTACCTCCAGTCATCATTATACAGATACTATAGTCTATTTGAGAATGACTGGCAGTAATAAATCATTATTTGCAAGAGTAGAATTGGATTTTTGCCAGCAATGCTGCAAATAAAACTACCAGAAAAATCAGTTGCAACTACACTAGGATGGTCAAAATAAGCCGCACGCTTTGTACCTGGAACGAAACTTACTTGTCGAACAATAGAAATGCTGTCCGATAATCCCCGTCGGACTGTGTCATAGACGTAGATAGGATTTGTAGAGTGATCTGTTACATACATACATTTAACATTAACTTTCTCAGTCATTATTATTATATTGCATACATTTAATATTTACATACATACATTCAATATTTACATTTTTATTTGTTACATACTAAAATTTATACTTATTTCATGTGTGTTGTCAAGATATTGGTACCTGTCATATTTCTATTAAATATACATATTACATTACATATACTTATATATTTATACATAAATTATTAAAAATCAGAATCTGATTCTGAATCTTGTCCTACTGAAATTATAAATGGCTCGATCGTTTCGTCTATCAGATGGTCAAGTTTGCACATTTGGTCTTCTTCCTTTATGACATGTTGAATACAGTTTTTCCAATTATCGGCAGTCACTTGTTTTAATGCATCCATAAAAAGTTTTTTCACTTTGTCCAATTTAAAAGTGGTGTTGTTTCGCGCTACTTCACCTTTAACTTGAGCCCAAACTAATTCAATTGGATTGAGCTCGCAGTGATAGGGCGGTAAACGAAGGACAGTAATACCGCGATTCGCTGCCATATCATCAATAACATGATGATGAATAAATTTATGTCTATGTAATTTAGCTATAGCCAAAAGCTCAGTTTTGACAATTCCCATCTCAAAATCAATATTTTTTGACGATAGCCACTGTTCTATGTCATGTTTTCTCCACGCACCTAAAACTATAGTTCTCTACCGAATTTAGTCATTTCGACTATCCCTGTGCAAACAATTATTGGCGCGCCACTGGAATGTCTTTGACAGAATGATTTATTACTGCCAGTCATTCTCAAATAGACTATAACCTTCTCTATAATTCGTGTCTGTAGTCAAATAAACTGCAGTAGGAGACCGTGTCTATCCCAACAACAACGAGTGGTGTATCAGTGAAAAAAAATCGATGTGTGTATTTTACGTTATGTAAATCCCGGTGTAGGACAATCATCCTGATACCGAATCGAATCGTGTAACTCTATCAGACCTGAGCCGATTCCATTCGCCCGATTAAATCCAACAAATTTCTGGATCCAATTCGCTATAAGCATCAACACACATATAAATCCACAAACGCATATATTCATATACCAACCAGAATTGCAATTACTTATACATAACTCTATTCTGCCCAGCAATATCATATCAAATATTTCAGTCGATCGATTAAATCTCCAAATAATGTAACAACTCAAGCATTTAAATTGAAATAAATGTAAAAAAATATTATACATGGTGTAACAGAAATATGTACATTAAATTTAAGTGATAGAACTCGGCATGGGGTCGCGTGGCCGCGTGCCTGAGAGTTTGGTCTCGAATCTGGGGAACTGGGTTCGATCCCGACCGACGCCATATATTTCGAATTTTAAATGGCACAAAAGTGACCCTTGTGCACTCTCCACGCCAGCAATGAGTGCCCGTGAGGTGACGCCTGGTAAGCGCCCGCACGGTACAATATTACCGATATCTGTGATAAAACAGATTGGCACACTCAAATGGGTAATATGCCGCGATGATATATTTATTTATTTCATTTTTATAGAAAAATTATTTGTATTTTAGTAAATTAAGAAAGAAAATTTTCGGTGACGGCATTATATTAAACTGGAGAAGGGAACCATAATTAAGAATGTAACCTACAGATGGCATGGCGTACGAGAAAGTTTTAATTTGAATTTGAAATTAGTTCATTTTTCTCTCCTTCTGGTCTCTCTAATACATTAATTACTTTACAAATAAACACATAGGTAGTTACATGTAATTTAAAAAAAAGACAAACTAAAGTACTAACCTCCAAACTATTGTTGAAACGTCAAACAGGAGATCTACTTTACCCTGACAAATATTCATTGGTGCGGCGTAATTCTACGTCACACATGGCGGTAATTTAAATAATCAAATTTCATTATTTTTTTCTGGCTAATTAATAAAAATTTTGTCAGAAGAAAAAAATATTAAATAAAAAAAATCTGTTGTGGCCAGCACAAGACCTCTCGCTATTTCCATATTAGGCTATATATGTATTGTATTGCACTTCGCTTTCGAACCGTCGTTTTATAACAAAATATTACAGAACTTTACCCAAATATTGTTTTTTATTGTATTTAACATGTCTTCTGCACACATATAATTCTAATTATATCTATTTTATATCATTTTCATGTCAGAGATTGTTCCAATTCATTAACCAGATTGGCGGTATTTCTGATGAATATATGCATTTTACCACAATTTTACCTATAATTTCAAATATTTAATTAATAAAACAATAAGAAAAATTAAATATACTTCCCAGAAAAAGCTATCAGAATGTCACTAAAAATGTTGATATTTGACAATGACATGTGTCATGTTATAAACTTTGGAATTTGTCAACTGGTTTCCTTAGTGCCTTGGCCTCTGCGATTAGTTTACTCTATAAATTATAGTGTCTTTATCTCTAAATCTATACAAGATATAATAAAAATTTTAAGTGTATTAGATGGAGAATTTTATGTTCTTCAATATTTAATAAAAAAAAACTCCCAAAAAATTATATTTAGAAGAATTTTTCTATGAAACTACTACTTCCGGTTGTTCAATTGTTACCAAAACCTTTTCAGCTCTTCCCAGGAATGTCAGATTGAGGAAACTGCAGTTAAATATTTTTTAAGTCTTATAGTTTTTGAGGAATCGTGTCTACAACATCCAGACATACACACATACACACATCCACACATCTACACACACACACACACACACACACACACACACACACACACACACACACACACACACACACACACACACAGAGAGAGAGAGAGAGAGAGAGACATCATTTTAAAAATGTTATAATCGGATTCTAGGGACCTTAAATCGTGCTTATCCAATAAAATCTGGATATGCGAATTTTAGCATGAATCCAATACCTCTCTTAGCGAGAGGTAAAAATTAAATAGAGGGAGGTATTTTGTTGGCCACATCAGATTTTTTTTTATTAAAAACTGACTCCTGCGGGATTCGAACGCTGTCCCATACGAGCAGCCTTATATTGCCAGGCGATCACTATAACCGCACAACTACAGATGACCGTAAGGCTGTTCTATAGGCGCACATAACACAAAATGTAATTTATTACTAAATTATATAAATGGAAACATTTCTGACAAGTTCTAGTTTCAATTAAAATAAGGTTGTACATAATTAGTTTTAGACGGAAGGATGAATACGTTTTAAATGTAGGGTAGTATCGTCTAACTGGTGATCAGTTTAGTGTATAAATGTATATAGGAAACGCATGAGAGAGAGACTATTAATCTACGTCCAGTTTAATGGTGGATTGAGCCCTTGTTACGTTAAAGATTATGACACATGTCAAGTTTAATTATAATTACAAGTCATGTTCATTTGCACAATATTAATTAGCTATGCGGCACAAAAAGAAATGTAGCGAGGCAAATCGCCGCCTGCGATAACATAACCCTTGTCGCATTTGTCTCCCGGATAATATTTTGAAATAATAAAGAAGTCATCGTGGTAACTCAGCAGGCATTATATTTTATAAAACTGGAATTTTCCTTTCTTTAGCGAGCGTTTTAATATTCAAATAAGGTTGATATTACATTTTTACGGGTAACATGATATTCTAAGGCACATCAGATATCAAATATTATTTATTACTTTTCGTTTTTTCCCAGTAGATTGTATTTCGTCTCGTCCATAAACAAAAAATAGTATAGGCATTTTCACTTAAATATTAATAAAATTAAATCTATACTTAGAATATTTTTATGTATAATTTGTGGCTATACTTCATTTCACGTAAGAAAATAGTGTTGGATCTTCGAGCATATACAGTGAAAGCTCTCATAAGCGGACACCGCTGGTTCCAACTTTTTTGTCCCCTTATGGGAGGTGTCCGTTTATAAGAAAGCTTTATTTAAAGATATGAAAAAATTAATAAATAAAGTACAAATTTACTAGGATTCTTTTATTGAAAAATATGCACTTAAAGAATATGTATATATACATACTTCAAAATAGTTAAAATATATCTAAAAATAATAATAATAATAATAATAATATGTACGTACATAAAACTCTAGATTGAACACAAAGCAAAACAACATATTTGAATATATCGAAAAAAGATTATTTTTTATTTTTCTTTGCAAAAAATAATATTGATAATGCAACTCAATATTTTTTAGATGTTCAAACACAATAAAATCTTCTTTTGAAAACTTTTTTAGGTTTTCAACAACCTTCAAGGCATCGGCGTAGGAATTTATGGATACAATATCTTCTTCTTCTCCATCATCACTCTCCCGAACAACTCTTATTTCTTGAACTATGTCATTTTCGTTTTTCTTTCCATTTTCTTCTCTATTTTCGTCAAATTTTTCTTCAGTTAACAATCTTTCATCTAAATTAATGAAGTCATAATGTTTAATTTTGCCAAGGGTTGCCAAGGGCAGAACATCTTCTGCGTTTCTTGAGAGGAAATACTGAGGCTGTTTATGTCCGGTTTCGAAGTTTCGCGTCCGCTCATGAGAGCGTGTCAGGCCTGCCGGGAAAAACTGTGTTGTCCGTGTCCGTCCGGTAGAGAGTACGCTTATGAGAGAGTGTTTTATATAGGAATTGATACCAAAAAATATGGTTCCAGAAAAACTGTCCTGTTATGAGAGATGTCCGCTTGTGGGAGCTGTCCGCAAAGGGAACTTTCACTGAACTGAGTAGAGGCCGCCTTACGGAGTTTGTTGTGATCGGAGGATATGCGCGAGGGGAGATTTACGGAGATGGAAGCCATGGTCTATTGCGGGTTACCTATTATCGTAATATATACTACCTTTTTACGAAGTAATGCCTTGTTGTTGCTTTTGAAATACATGTAAATTATCTTTATTTTCAAAAATTTCAGTCTCTTTTCTTTTACCTCATTATTAGCTGGAAACCTGAAAGTGACACTTTATTTATTATATTAATGTAAATAATCCCAATTACTTACACACGGAACGAAATATCCATACTTTCTTTGTATTCTTCATTGAAATTTGACACAACACAGTATAAAACCATATTGCAGTATGAAAAAATCTGATGTGGCCAGCACATAACCTCCCGCCAATTCCATGTTTAAAATAGCAGTAAGCTTTAAGTAAAGTATCACTTCTGGTTGATGGTTTGTAATTAAAATCTAATTTGTTGTCCAATAAATAGAAAAGTCCGTAATACGAAATTTTGGATTGTTTTATTGTTTTTCCTCAAAAATCTGTTAGAGCTCCAAATTATGTACTACATGCGATTTATCATATATGGTTAAAATCTAATATGTTGTTTCAAATTATATGAGTTTTAAATACCAAATTTGAGAAGTTTTGGATCATATTTTAATAGACTTTAAGGAAAAATCGTCACACACACTTTCTTATAAAACAGCATCAACTTCTAGGTGCTCTAAAACGCAGTCTTTGTAAATTCTTCGCCGTACATAATATATTTCTTAAATATGTAGTTGTAAATTAATATTAATTTATAGTGCTGCAAAAATAGAAAAAAATTAAATCAGATAATCCTGTACATGTAATATTTATATATGATGGAAAATATATTATTTTTACAAACCTTAATTTCATTAGAATTAAATATTTTATTCTTATATTCTCCTTAACACGGTTTCATTATTAATTTTAATGTAATTTCTTCCTGTCAGTGACATTTGTTTAAATTTAAATATGTCAAAATTGTTATTCCAACCGAAATCTGCGAAAAGAATTAGATTAGGTCAACTTGAAAAATACATCCAATCTTTAAATCGCATAAAAGTTACTTCTGTGGTGTGCTCTCTAACGTGTACATATCTGTGAACAGAAGCAGATTGATACAAAGTGGTTCCAAGACTTTAAAAAAAATATGTGTTATATATTAATTTTAACCTTAAACATGTTGTAATTAAACTAAGATGTTTCATTATAAAATATTTTATTAAAAAGTGAAATTAAAAATTAATTAAAGATTAATTAATTGGGGGACTTATGAAATTGATGTCACGCAGCACACATCCTCCCCTCTAACTCGAATACTTCATGTCTTTAAAAGAAGAAGAAGACAACAAGCTCGAAGAGAGAGGCAGCTTTATATTGCCTCTGTTCTCAACGTGAACGTATTATCCTAAATTAAAAATTAGATGTTTGGCATTTGGACAGACTGCTAGATAAAATTTATTTTAAAAATTTCACGGTGCAGACACTAACTTTTTCTCTTTTTCTGTGTGAACCGTAACATATCACAAATAAAAGTATCACAAATTAAACACAGAGAGAAAAGTTTACTATTGAATGTATCTTTCTGAAAAAAAATTTTTATGTCCATTAAAAAGTTACGGTCTAATCAATGTTAAAATGCAAAATTATTTATTTTTTTTTTCGAAGAACTTTGAAGCAGAATTGTAGCTAAATGGTACACTTTCCGGTAGAAGCAGGTTTAGTTAAATCGTTTTATTTTAGCCTCAGGAATCTGTGGTTAAGCCTATTTGAGAGACACCATGTTTTACATAATTTTGAGGACTTCAGTAGGATCGTTTTTACGTATGTTACCGAAACACAAAATTATACGACACATTTCAAATTTTAATTTAACTATCCCTCTTTTCGAGCTAGTCGTTTTTATCTCAAATTTGGTGACCCACAGAATATCAAAAATTATAGACCTATTGCAATCTTATCAAATTTTGCCAAGCTATTAGAAATTTGTATTTACAATCATTTATATTATCAAATAAAACATTTAATTTCGCCATACCAGCACGGATTTAATGAAAATAGATCAACTCATACTAATTTATGTTGTTTTTCTCAATTCGTACTAGAATCTTTGGATAAACAAGGTCAGGTCGATGTGATTTTTACTGATTTTGCTAAAGCTTTCGACCGTATTAGCCATTCTATACTAATTGAGAAACTTCATAATTTGGGATTTAGCAAGTCTCTTTGTAACTTTTTTTCATCATATTTAAGTAATCGTGCACAGTATGTCTCATACAATAACTTCAACTCAAACTGTTGTACAGTAAAGTCTGGAGTTCCACAGGGATCGAACCTGGGCCCGCTTTTATTTCTAATTTTTATTGATAATATAAGCTCCATAATTTCTACTAACATACTCATGTTTGCCGATGACACCTAAATTTTTTGTACAATTTCCTCTAGCGATGACTGTAAAATTCTACAAGCCGATTTAAATAATATACACTCCTGGTGCAATAATAATAAATTGTATTTAAACTCTGACAAATGTAAGGTAATGTCTTTCACTCGGAAAAAGAATCCCATACAATTTAATTATAATATAAATTCCACAACACTACAACGCTCTGGCGTTGTAAAAGATTTAGGAGTGGTTTTCGACCCCGAGTTCTATTTTTCCGAACATGTTAAAAATGTTTGTAAGTCTGCTAATCAAAGATTAGGGTTTATTATTAGGAATAGTAAAACATTCACCAATGTACTTGCTCTTACATCACTTTATTTCTCTTTTGTGCGTGCTAAACTGGAATACTGTATACTTTCCTGGTTTCCACAATCTGAATATCAAAGTTCCTCACTCGAAAAAATTCAAAAAAGATTTGTGAAGTACTTAATATACAAAACCACGAATCACTATCCTCCACAAGGTAGTGATTACGTCGAATTACTAGACACTGTTCGATTTACTTCTCTTAAAAATAGACTACAAAGTATATCTATTACTTTTCTTTATAAAATTATTCACAATAAAATTGATTGCTCATATCTCCTCTCTAAGTTAAACTTTTACACCCCTCGGATCAACTCCAGATTCAATTTTATTTTCTATTTGCCCTGTGCACGTACAAACGCTTTGTCAAAATCACCTATACACATAATGTGCAATAATTATAATTTGATTTCCGCTAACACCGACATATTTTTCTGTTCTCTTAAAATATTGTTAGATTCTTTATCAAATGAATGATGCCTGTATTCTATTTGTAAAACATTATTTATACTATAATTCATATTATTTTTTGTATTGAATTCATTTACGTTGGTACTTATAATGTTATATTTTTGTAATATTTTTGTAATTGCTTGTCATTGTTTTCCTGTAATTGGGCTTATGTCTGTTGGAAATAAATAGTATTATTATTATTATTATTATTATTATTATTAAAGAGGTTACTTCAGACCGTAACGCGTGTTTCAACTTCCGTAACGCGATTTTTTTAGTTTTCACCCTCTGTAAAAAGTTTCACTTCAAAAATATAGGGAACAAAAAATGAGTATTTGTTTGTTGACGTGGGGATATTTGTTGCAGGGCGAACTACTTATGCTGGGGCCTGCAGCCGACTTGGTTCCACGCCACGAACGTAGCCCTGCACGCCTTAGCCTGCGTTCTATTTACGCGGGTGTGCAGCAGCGTCGCAGCCTTGCGACCTCCTTTCGCTGCTGCTGCCGGCCTACTCTTTGCAGCACACCCGGTCCACACTGAAGCTGTAAGTACATCATAGCATCAAAATCCCTTTTCCACTATCGGTGATTGCCGGCTCAAGCTGTTGCTTGAGACTAGGCGATCACCGTTTGTGCCCAAACTGTGTTTCATACAATTACCAAGTAATAACTAGGAGGAATTCTTCAATGAATGGTTCCTGTGATTGCATGAATTATGAGAAGACGGCGTCCCGAGGGATATCACCGTAATGGATGGAGCTTACAACGTCAATAGGGAATAATGCAATTAGCCGGGAATCTAAGACCCTTTCATCATACCAAATGCATACAAGTTTTGTAATTTTAATCTAGTTAGATTGAAACACTGCATCGCTTACAAACAATTAGAGTTTGGATAAACATAAAGCCACATACCGCACCACACAGAGTGGTACTCGTTTTATGTTGAATTTAATTGTGACTTCACCCGCTGAGCAGTTACAAACGTTACCTCGTTAAGCCGGCTGCGTTTGTCACAAAGAATTTCTTTCTTGTTACTGTATAATGTTGTAAAGAACATGATTGCAACGCATGATGTCATCCAAATTGAAAGCTCACACCACGAATTTTATAATTAGCATAACATACTGGGTCGAGTGTTTATTCTACGTGCCCTAGCTCAATTTAATGCAATTTCCCTCTAATTTTGCCATTACCGGTAGCCGTGTTTTTATTTTCTAATCTGCGTATCTTTCTCATGTTAACACCTACTTCGTTATATTATTATCCTCTCGCGTTCTAATTAAATTTAAATATATAAATTTCATAAATTAAATATTTTAATCAGAGTACGGTACAGCGTGGAAGTGATTACGAAAGCCCAGTTTTTCAATCACGTGTTTAATTTATAGTTCAATAACTAATAGTTATATTTTAATGCTGGTTAACTATTAGTTAAATTGTAAGGTGTTTATCAGTAACTTTTCAAGTGTTGGTTACGTGATCACAACTTTTATCTTAAATTTGTCATGTTGGTACTAATTTTAAGAGTGTCCCACTTAGTGGGTTAGCAAAAACCCGAAAACAATAAAAAAAGGGATAAGAGTAAGAGCTCAGCTGTCTCACTTAACTCTTTAATAACATTCTTCTTTCGCCTTGTCCACAATCATCATAGCATTCATACATAAGAACATATTAAAGTGACCGATTTTCGGTAGCGAATAACCGCATTCGGACCACAATAACAGTTACACAAAAATCATCTTTCGCCACACATTCCTGTACAAACATACTTCGTTCACCTCGTCCACATAAAAGTTCAGCTGTCTCTCCATTCTCATAAAACACAATAGTTACGAAACAATCATCCTTCGCCACACATTCCTATCCAGGCATACTTCTTTCGCCTCAGCCACATTCATAATCGTATTCATACATGCTCTTCTTCTCTTTCCACTCGGAAACTTACGCTCCTTCAAAACACTACCAATCACATCCATCCACTTGCACACTGGACGGCCACTCAATCGAACACCCTCAACTTTACTAACATATATGCGTTTTACAAGTCGTTCACTCATCATTCTCTCCACATGACCAAACCATCTCAACTGACTTACACCAACTCTCTTAACTACATTCTTCCTAACCATACATTCTTCATACACCAAATTATTCCTCACGCGATCCCGTCTTGTATACCCACAAACACCACGTAAATACCTCATTTCCACGGCAGTCACTCTCCTTTTATGCTTTTTCGTCCATGCCCAACATTCACTTCCATACATAGAAGCAGGCACGAGCACTCTATTATATACACTTAACCGAGCCTCTCTAGATATGTTTACGTTACGAGCAAACGTACCCAGAGCACCCATTACCTTACATCCCGCACTCACCCTCCTATTAATTTCTCGGTCAATTCGTCCATCCCTCGACATCATGCTACCCAAATATACAAACTCATTCACCTGCTCCAATTTTACTCTATTCTTTCTATGAAATGTTCATTTTTTCAAATTCAAATTACATTTTTGTTGTGCTTTTTGACTTTTTGCTGTGTACAGGAGAGGAGCATTAATAAAAAATCACGGAGACATTAGAGAAAATGAAAAGATTGTCCAAACGAACTGGGATATGAAAAAAAATCGAAAAAGAATTTTATAGCCAGAATAAAATGGGCGGCTTTATAGATGCAGATGCACTAAAAACTAAATTCAGAAATATGAAGAAGTGTAAGCAAAAATTTTCTGCCAATAAAAACTTTATGCTACGAACTAGTGGAGGATCCCCAGATTTTGTATAAATAACCGATCGTCAAATGCATCAAAATCCCAAATAAACATTTTTGTAACCTGTCACTTGTCATCTCTCTGTCACTTCACGAAAACAATAATAACCGAGAATCCCTTGATAACTGCAACTTACCTAACAGAGTAGGTATCAGTTACCGAAATTCACAGATAATTAGCACTTTTGTGGTTCACTCCTATTTGTAAAACAGATAAAATATGTAACTCTTAGTTAACTATTACTTATATTTTAAATTGCAATGATAAAACTGGGCCTAAGAATTTGGATAAACATGAAGCCACATACCACACCACACAGAATGGTACTCGTTTTATGTTAAATTTAATTGTGACTCTCGCAGCAGTTACAAACGTTACCTCGTTAAGCCGGCTACGTTTGTCACAAAGAATTTCTTTCTTGTTACTATATAATGTTGTAAAGAACATGATTTCAACGCATGATGTCATCCAAATTGAAAGCTCACACCACGAATTTTATGATTAGCATAACATACTGGGTCGAGTGTTTGTTCTACGTGCCCTAGCTCAATTTCATGTTATTTCGCTCTAATTTTGCCATTACCGGTAGCCGTGTTTTTATTTTCTAATCTGCGGCTCTTCTCATGTAACACCTACTTCGTTATATTATTATCCTCTCAGCGTTCTAATTAAATTTTAAAAAAACTTCATAAAATTTTATCCATGCGGGTATAATATGGGGAGCTATAAATTTCATAAATTAAATATTTTAATCAGAGTACGGTACAGCGTGTAAGTGATTATTTAAAGATTAATATAGCTAATAGTGAAATTATAATGCTGTAAATTTTAATTAGCAAAATGATAATGAGTACCAGTGAAACTATTGAATCGGGATTACATTTTACAGACGAATCAGGCAATGCTACGGATTTGTTATTTCAGTCGTCAGTCAAATCAATACAGATTTTACTGATTTCGATTCAACCTCATCAAATTACTGCCATTTAATCAATTAACAAATTTCACACTTTATGTGAGATCGGAAATTATTCAAATTAATCATTAATATCTATCATTTCTACATTGTAAAATCGTTGATTGCTTGTTCAAACGAAAATGGACTCTTCCAGCGTAGCAAATTAGAATATGGGTCATTTGCATATATCAAAATATCATAGTTTAGTTTAATAGTCTAAGCTTTGTTCATAAAACGGTTGCAAACGATTGGAGTTTGAAATTGAATGCGCATGGCCGGTTTCAAATTAGTTGCAAATCAAACTGTTTGAATTTTTCTGTGAACACATAATGAAAACTAATTTATAAACATCTAGCGTGCCGTTTTCTTCAGCTTGATAATAGAAATACTGTGAAACTGTAAATCTTACTGCAATATCATATGTAATTTGTTTGAAAGTGTTCAAAAAAATCTGAATACTGGAGTATTGTCATTTTAACATAATAGGGGATTCCACTCATATCGAATTATACCGTGAGTATTTTTTAACGTGAAACATTGGGTTTGTCATATCTATGGTTACGATTATTTGATTGACAGCAATGTATTTACGTGTCCCATTTGACATTTGTCAAGACGTCAGTAGAGGTTAATTTTGTTTAAATAATTATACCTGCTTTCTAAATTAAATTTAGTTGTAGAAAAAATATTATGTGCCCGAGTGATTTTCTGACTTGGGTAAATTTCTTACAATATTTAAATATAAATCTTCTGTCAAATTCATTCCCTATGTTTTTATTGAGACAGGCAATTACATTGCTGTCAATCAAATGTCAAGAATAACTTATAGGAAAATTTAGCGGTTATCTGTCATATTGACAAGATGTCATTAGAGGTTAATTTTGTTTAAATAATTGTACCTGTTTCCAAAAAAAATAAATTTAGTTGTAGAAAAATTTTTGTGTGCACCTTGTGCCCGAAATATGTTTAGTGCTCTCGAGTGGTTTTCTGACTTGGTTAAATTTCTTACAATATTTAAATATAATACATCTGTCAAATTCGTTCCCTATGTTTCATTTCAAATGGGACACGCAAATACATTGCTGTCAATCAAATGTCGAATCGTAACCATGGATATGACAAATCTAATGTTTCACGTTAAAAAATACTCACAGTATACATAATTATTTCTTCCCTTATAACTGTGTTATTGACACCAATTTATTTTGTATATGTTTTATCACTTTTTTATAAATGCTAAAATATATTGCACACTTTAAAACACGCGGGTTTTCCGGGCCTGATGACGCTACCGAATCCGGCTCTCTTTTATTGGCCGCCACTGTAATTAGGCGTTCCCATCGTCAAACCAGTGACTGCTAGACTGTTCCATTGGAGTATTTGATTATGTGGTTATGCAGCTACACGCTATTATTTTTACAAATTCTTAAAAACTAATAAACTATAACTACAATATATTAAATTTAAGATAAGTAAAGGAAAAGAAAATAAGAACAAAATGAAATTTTCATGTTTAATAGCTGCACAACATGGACAAATGGTTTAGAACCTCTGATAACAGCAGTTGCTGAGAGAGAAAGCACAATATAATGCTTTTACTTTCCACCACTAGGTTCGCCTATGTCGTAAAGCGGGAAACGCTGGATACCAATTTTTTTTTCTTACATAAGAAGCCGAATTTTCGAAAAAGAAAATTTAGGGAATTTCTGAATTTAAAAATACTATAACATAAAAAAATCAAAAAATCGTGGAATCCCCCCATTCTCATTTTTGGGTACATTCATTCAATATCAGTGTTATAGTAATTATTAATCATAAAAATTTATTGTGACGAGCTCAAGACCTCTCGCCATTTCAATATTACATATTGTATTTAACATTTGTGGTACACTCACAAAAATTCTAGTAATATCTATTATTATTGTTATATTTTTATATTATTTAATTCATTCTATAAATAAGTTTCCTCCTACTCTTCTAAAGGATCGAGATTCTTCAAATTCATTGACGAGATTGGCGGTATTTCTGATGCGTATATCTAATACATATATGTATCTATAACTTTAGATATTTAATTAATAATAAAATAAGAAATATTAAATGTACTTCCCAGAAAAAGCCTTCAGTAATGTATCTCAATTTTTGACACTGACATTTTTCTGTCAATTAAAAACATTTTAATAGGCTATTCCACAGTAATGAAAAATAGTAAAAGTTTATTGAAAATATGAATGATAATAGTTAAAGGATAAGGAAAACCATATTTCTTTTATTATAAATAATTCCCTCTAGAAGACACGGGGAGTTTTGCTTTTGATGATGCAGGACATGTGCACGAATGTTTGAGCAAATAGGATCCAAGTATGACCTTCGATTTTGAGAGGCCCCGCCCTAACTAAGAATATACTTCTTCGGGTGTGTCGGATCTATTCGGTTGCTGTTCGGGTGATGTTCTAATTTCTTTTTTTTTATAAAATGAGAAAAAAAAATGAAATAAATTAAGTATAATAATTTATTTTGTCTCTAGTAATGAATTATAATATTACAATTTAAATATACATTATTTTGTAATTTGTATAACATTTTTTCGTGGCTTGTGAACCACTGTTTGTTTACTCCTCTTGTATCCACATTACCTACGTCACAAAGCTAATATAAAATTCAGATCTTAATATCTCGCTTATTTGGAGGAATTTTTAACTCGGACTTTCACACGTGGTCTTATATTTTTATGTACTTCAAGAAAAAAAAATTTTAAAAATATCGTGGAATAGCCTATTGTTCAACTGATTTCTGTGGAGTTATTTGGGATGCGAGATTTATTACACCGGATTATTTTATATATTTATAATTCTCTGTCGCTAAATCTATAGAAGATATAATAAAAATGTTCAATGTATCAGCCAAAGATAAATTTTATATACTTTAATATTATTTGTAATAACATAAATTTCCAAAAAATAATATTTAGAATATTTTTTTAAGAAACTGCTACTTCCGGGTCTCCAATTGTTACCAAAACCTTTTCAGCTCTTCCCATTAATGTCTGATTAAGGAATACTTAGTTAAATTGGTGTTTAGTAAACACACACACACACACATACACATACACACGCACACATACACATCCCTTAAAACGTGTAGCAAGAGGTAATAGAGGAGGACCCCATTGCAGTTCAAATGCCCTAATTCATAATCTTTACTTATTTATAACGTATTGTAATATGATTCAAGTCAAGAATATAGAATCATTTAAGCAATTAATAAGTTCCCCAGTGTGTTCATGTAAATAATTGCGTTATGATTTGATTACGTTGGCAGCGTTGAAAGAAGGGAATTTTCTCATTTTATAGCGTCGTGTTTACCGGGAGTATTTCCATAGCAAAATGAAATTCACAGGGCGAATTTAATCGGCTTGTTTTGTATTTTTTAATTTAAACGGTGGCTTGGGGAAAAGGCATGGGTCTCTCTCTCTCTCTCTTTACCATACTTATTCTAGGATATTTATGGAGAACGTCTCGTGGAGAAACGATAACCATATCTGATCGGGAGTCGGCACTTAGGCCACAGAGAGGGTGATAAAGGAACATCCACGCATTCTCTATAAATCCGATATTCGATAATCATGCGAGATGGGACCATGCCATCGATTGGCGGCAGATCGTCTCTCAAACAAATGGTTAGATAAATTTTTAAAAATGTTCCTTTCGCTCGTAAAATGTCACCTCGTAGTCGTTTTTATGAAGACGTTGACAGCGAAGATATTTTTAAACCTGATGCTTGTCACGACGGTTTCTTTCCAACTTCCAGCCTTTTATAAATGATGGCCATTGACAAGTGATGAATATTTGTTTGACACTTCACGATATGACTAATCTTTGCATCGATAAAACTTTCAGACCTTGTTTTAATAATCACAGCAGCAAAATGGCTGATGAGCCCCGCCATTTTATGATTTACCGTGAGTATTTTTTAACGTGAAACATCGGGTTTGTCATATCCATGGTTACGACTCGACATTTGATTGACAGCAATGTATTTGCCTGTCCCATTCGGGCTTATTCACGTGTACCTTGTTATGCGATCTATATTGCTACGTAACGACTTATTGCTATTTTAAAAATAATTGTTAAAATTCGTATTCACGTGTTAACAAGCTATCGTTATTTTAACAATAATTGTTATCAGTCAGGCAAGAGCTGCTGACCACTTGCCGAGGTGTCAACAATTATTGTTAAGAGTAAATTAAAATGGCAAATGCTCATAAATATTCATCAAAGGTAAATTTCGTGTATTTAAACTAAAATTCGTGCACAAATATATAATTCGTATCGTTTCTTTATTTGATATTAGTGCGTAGTCGTGTCTTTAAAGGGCAGACTGACTTGTCGATTAACTTCTGTTTCAAATAAGTGATATACATAATATGTAAATTAGGTAGATAATTTTTAGCTCATTTATTGTCTACCCCATTAGGCATGAATTAAGAATAAATATGCCGCAATTAAAGGATATGGAAGTGAACCGCTTTTTTTATCTGAAAAGAAAATATATTTTTCGGAATATTTCGTATGTCATGACAGAGTACAATTGCTGAAGTAACACCATTCCTTTAGGATTAGACAACACGCAGATGGTATTTCCTATTAACTGAAGATATAAATCTCTAAACGAAGTAATAAACAATAAAAAGTACTTGTCATGGAAAATACTTTTAGATTCAAGCTGCAATTTTTTTTTCATATTTCTGGCAGGTATTTGCTGTTCTTTTCGCCACATTTACTGTGAATTTGAAGTAAATTAGACGTAAATGATGAAACAACTCTACTTGTCACACTTGTCATTCATAAACAAAGTAAAGAAATCTTAAGACACTTCTACCACCCTTACAATACCAATGCGACCATTAATAGTTTTTATAATTAGAGATTTATTAGTTAAAAATGTTTTCGTCAGTTTTAAATATTATACTATAATAAACGTATCTTTAATAACCCAAATGAATTTAAAAAATCATTATTTTAAATAAGAAATGTTTTAATTTTAATATCCTAATGGTTGCAACACTGCAATTTTAAATAATGGTCGCGTTCAGCACCTCTCATCGCTGGCATCGCTGACCTCCGAAGTTTGACGAACACAATGAATGGACGAATGTAATTGGTCCAGCAATTGCATTCGGCAATCATCGGCACGCAGCGGTGCTCATCGCTGCCGGGGTGCTGAACGCGCCCATTGACAGCTGTACTGAATACAACGAGACACGTGAATACGAAATTTTAACAATATTGTTATCTATTCTTGTTAAGTAACAATTTCTTGTTTAATAACAATGTACACGTGAATAAGCCCAATTGTATCCATTAGAATACTGGTATTGTTTGTGTGTAATACTGGTTGCATTGGAATATTTCCGTTGCCATCTTCACGCTGTAAGTAATGCTTGCATCGATTTGGTAAGATTATAACCTCTGTTTTAATAATCATCAACATAAAAAGAAGTAGAGGGATTACAATGACCATTTGTCGTGCACATAAATTCTTCTTCGCAAACAATTCAATTGGCGGGCTGCCAGATACCGACGTATTGTGTATCTATATAAATTGTTGCTTTCTTTCAAGACATGGATCCGGGATATTACAGTCGTCCTCATTATTTCCCCAAGAAAGAAGAATTGCATGAATAAAAAATCAGCTTCATCTTGAGCCGTGTCAACAGGTACTTTTCATTTCCTGATCCTGACTGAGGACTGACCCGGACCGTTGTGATAAAGATAAGCTCTGGTTTACTCTGTCTGATTAAAACACAGGTGGGGTTTATTTTTTAATCAGAATAATGCACATAAATTTGCCGGTTTCAATATCTGATCCCAAACGGAGGTTTTTTCCTTGCGACGCTCCCTGCCCTATTCAAATTCATTTAAGCTCCGTTTCACATTTGCATACTGCAGATAATAAGCATTGTGTTCTCAGCCAAGAGGGCCATTTTTCAACGCTTTATGATATCACTAGCTTGGGATAATGAAATTTAATCATTTTTAAATTTATAATTCAGACAGATGTTATCTTATACACTGCTGCTAGCAGGAGTTTGAGACCGGTGTATTATTTGTTGTGAATAGTAGTGCCGCAAAATCTCGCACTTTCGAGATCTCGTCTCGAATTTTCGAGACGAGATTAGCCTTACTCTCGTCTCGATATTTTGAGTAATGCCTTCGAGATTTGCTCGAGTCGAGAGTAGAAATTCGAGATCTCGATTGTATGATATTTTTAAATATTTCTAATTAAAATATACAAAATAACAAAATATTTGTCGGTATAAATTTGTAATTTACGTAACAAGACCTGAAAGTGATACTTTACTGGGTGAGCAAGCATATTCCAGAGCGAGCCGTAGGCGAGCTTTGGAAGCTTGTGAGCCCAGTATAGACACTTTCAGGTCATGTTGGGTACAATATTTTTTTTGCGATCCTGAAAAAAGAATAAAAAAATATTATTTTATTTTTTACTGCGAGCAAATAAGAAATAAATAAACAACTGATCTCCATGGAAACATTTAGCTTTACCGGTCCCGGGATCGGTAAAGTACTTTCCGATCCCTTATAAACAACTTTCCGAGCTAGCTCAGCAAAGAAGGACTTTCCGGTCTAAATAGTGATCAGAAAGAGCTCATTTTCTGGGCGATCGCGAAAAAAAATATTTAATTGCTTCTTCATTTACTTTCATATTTATTTATTAATTTTAGATTTATTGGGTTTTAGTAAAATCAAAATGCACAAAAGTGACATCTATGGTATATTCTTCACGGCAGCTTTAATATATAATCGTAATTACCAATATTAGCGTATAAAGCAGATTGCTACACAACCCAACATTGGGTAATAAAGCCATGATATTGTAGAGTACCTATTTTTACCTCTCGCTAAGAAAGGTATTGTATTCATACTAAAAATCACATATCCAGATTTTAGTGAAATAGCACGATTTAAGGACCCTATAAACCGATTTTAACATTTTTACGATGATGTCTGTGTGTGTGTGTGTGTGTGTGTGACTGTGTGTGTGTGTGTGTGTGTGTATGTGTATGTATGTGTGGATGTTGGAGGGACGATTACTCAAAAACTGTAAGACTTAAGACCAATTTAACTATGAATTCCTCAATCTGACATTCATGGGAAGAGCTGAATAGGTTTTGGTAACAATTGGACACCCGGAAGTTTTTTTAAAAAATTCTTCTATATATAATTGTTTTGAAATTTTTGTTATTACATATTGAAGAACATAAAATTCTCCATCTAATAGGGCAATTCTGAACAAATCTGTAAGTCCTACAAATTTGTAAATCTGTAAAAACCTGACAAAAACGCATCTATTTTTGTTTATTAATATAAAATTATACATTAGGGTGGCAACTTTCGTAGCGATTTTGTTCATTTATTTACAGATTTACAGATCTGTTAAGACTTACAGATTTGTTCAGAATTGACCCATAAGACACTTAAAATTTTTATTATATCTTATATAGATTTAGAGATAAAGCCACTATAATATATAGAATAATCGCATGTAATACATCGCAATGTTTATAACATAATAATAAACATAGTTTATAAATGACAGAGGTCAGTGTCAAAAATCAGCAGTTTTAGTGACATTCTGAAAGCTTTTTTTGGGAAGTTCATTTAATGTTTCTTATTGTTTTATTAATTAAATATTTAAAATTATAGGTAAAATGCATATATATATATATATATATATATATATATATATATATATATCCATTAGATAAAATTGTGGTAAAATGCATATATCCATCAGAAATACCGCCAACCTGGTTAATGAATTGGAAGAATCTCTGACATTTAGGAACCTCCTCATACAATGAAAAATAGATATAATTAGAATTATATGTGTGCAAAAGACATGTTAAATACAATAAAAAACAATATTTGGGTAAAGTTCTGATTTTTTTTGTTATAAAACGACGTTTCAATAGCAAAGTGCAATATAATACTTATGTAGCATAAAATGGAAATGGCGAGAGGTATTGTGCTGGCCACAACAGATTTTTTTTTTTTTACCTAGCATTCAAACACCAAACTTGGTAAAATAACGTTTTAATCAGAGGTACTCTTTTATTATATTCATGTTTCTATATGACAAGACGAGATGCAGAGAAATCTCGTCTCGGAGTGGATTGTTTCTCGCCATATCTCATCTCGCGCCATCACTAGTTGGTGACATATAATAAACTCTCTATACACCTGAGTGTGGCGCTTTGCCTACATTCTTTATTAGATCCGGAAAGTGTAAAGAGGTTAGCGTAGCCCGCTTGATAGGATTGGTTGCATTATCGATTATGCGCGCTTGAAATCGTATAATTTTCCGGTGGTATATTTAAATGAGGTATGGGTGAGTTAGTGGAGACCAGCACGATATAAGTTCTCGGGGATCTCGTGCGCTTAAAGCTCTTCGATGTATGTTCGCTGGCTTACACAGATTATCGGGGTTAATTTGTCTCGTAGCCTTGAACATTCAGCGCTCTAGATGCTCGAATAACTTATACTTTGCCAAACTTATTAACTAAGCTACGAGTACCTAACCAATACGACCAATAAAGAAAACTAACACCAGGTAATTGGGTCACGTAGTACATAGTTGTACCTACTATTTTATTTATTATGATTAATCAACAGGGCATTAGTCCCATTTACAGAGTAATATAAAAAGTACACATAAATATGGTATGGCCATTACAATACCTCTCGCCATTTCCATTTTATATTATACAAAGAATTTATTTTAAAATGCTGCATTATTGTTCATCACTTCCATGGTTACTCACTATTGTCAAAAAATTACAGCAATGTAATATTTGTCCATTTTAAAATGCAACATTATAAAGAGTATTGCAGCACAGAAGATACCTCCTGTACACATCACAAATGGTGTCAATTCTTATTACAACCAACTAGAATATTGCCTCAGTGTGAATGGGGATATTTTTTAACAATTATTACATGAAAGGTGAATTTTTGCAAGCTAAAGTTTAAGATGTGCAACATTCTTATTTTAATTTTTTTGTTAATCGTATGTAGGCTAATTTAATGGAAATTAGTTTTGATGTTTTGATAATACATAACTACAAAAACAAATTTTGTATATTGCATTTTAAAATGGACAAATGTTACATTGCTGTCATTTTTTGACAATAGTGAGTAACCATGGAAGTGATTGACCATATGTTGCATGATAAAATAAATTCTCTGTATAGGTAAGTATTGTATTGCACATTGCACTTCGCTGTCGAACTGTCGTTTTATAACAAAAAATGAAGAATTTTACCCAAATATTGTTTTTTATTGTGTTTAACATGTCTCCTACACACATACAATTCTAATTATACCTATTTTTCATTGTACGAGGAAGTTCCTAAATATCAGAAATTTTTCCAGTTCATTAACAAGATTGGCGGTATTTCTGATGGATTTATGCATTTTAATAATAATAAATAAAAATAATAAAATAATAAGAAGGATTAAATGTGCTTCCCAGAAAAAGCTTTCAGAATGTCACTAAAACTGTTGATTTCTGACACTGACATCCTTCATTTACAAACTATGTTATAAACATAT
Organism: Ophonus ardosiacus; assembly: GCA_943142095.1. Lineage (NCBI taxonomy): Eukaryota > Metazoa > Arthropoda > Insecta > Coleoptera > Carabidae > Ophonus > Ophonus ardosiacus. The sequence continues at coordinate 60,428,970 of OW964824.1, forward strand.
GAATTTGTCACTGTACATCTAATATTTATGAATGATGGAGAATATATTCTCCTTAACACGGTTTCATTATTAATTTTAAAGTACTTGCTTCCTGACAGTGACATTTGTTTAAATATATCAAAATTGTTATTAAAGTATTAAGTTTTTGTTTGACGCATAGGCAAGATGATGTATAAAAATAAATTATTTTATAAATTTATATTTAAAGTTATTTACTAAATGCTATTCTCGTAGAATTGAAGATTGTACCATTATATTCAATTTTTATTAGTAAAGGTTACTGAAAAATTATATTCAAAGTATTTTTTCAAGAAAAACTGTTAAAAGCTTGTATAAGTGATATTTCCGGTTATGCACTAAAAACTAATGAGCTCTTCCCAATAGGTATACAAAATTTCAGAATTTTCTGATTCATAGTATTTGACTAATCATGTCTACAGGATTCACACACACACACACACACACACACACACACACACACACACACACGCATATATATATATATATATATATATATATATATATATATATATATATATATATATATATACCCTTATCCTGGGGAGCAGGAGGAAAAAAGCAGAATAGAGTGAAAGATGGTATCAACAGTTTTTCTAAAGTTTTTACTTTGATAAAAACATATATGTAATTTTAGTTGCTGGGGCTTTATATGACTGCGAGTTGACAGGGCATTTGTAACATCACAAAGGTACGCGCATTGTGTGTGGCCAATGGAAATCTGCGGCATTCGCGAAAGACGGCACGTTATCTTCGCGAGATTCGTTTTGACGTCACTTTGCGCTACCAGAGAACAAAGAAAATTACGCTATATCTAATTACACACTTGACAGTTGTTCCTTTAAGATCAGTAGGAGTACACCTCTGGTTCTGGTTCTGAGCTTGACGACGTGCGCATTGTTTTTAATGAGAATGCCCGTAGAATAGAAAAGCTCTTTTCTTAATCACTCTTCAGTTGTCACTGTAAACAAACCCCTACATGCTTACAGGTTATTTGCATTCCTTTATACAACTAATGACGCCCAAGTTAAGGCGGTATTAAAAAAACACAAAACGACCAAGTATATACCGAGAGTTTTTTTTATCAGTGAACATGGGCGTATGCCATTACCATAGTTACATTTAAAATTATTGACAGCAATGCATTATCGCGTTTTTTTTAAAACTGGACATAGGACGTGACATTTAGTATATCTGTCAATGTCATCAAATTGTCATACTTCAAAATGTATACAGTTAAAGAAAAGTTCAAATTGTAAATTGGAGTAATTATAACGAGTCTACAACAAGATTCTGACTTATGTGCATTAACTTTTAATAAGCGACCCAATCCAACAACTATAAGAAAAATTTACAATGACTACAGAACTAAAGATGCGTCAATAAACAGCACAAGAAGAAAATCAGACCAAGTACTGTAGTTAATAGTAAGAAACAAGAAATTATGCAATTAATTGAAAGTGACAACACCCTGTCAACAATTTTTTTTCTGAAATTAAGAATACTAGTATACAAGGTTTTAAGACAAGAACATTTTAAGAGTTTTAAATATCAAAATCACCAAGAGTTATTACACAACGATATAGAACGAAGAAATATCTTTTGCGAAGATATGATGAAGAAAATTAATAGTGGGGAAATATTACTGGATCGAATTTTATTTACGGATGAAGCGACATTTTTATTAATCGGGAAGTAAATTCACAAAATTGCAGGTATTGGAGTCGTCAAAATTTTCACTTATATCTGCACCAGGTATTCCCCCAACGCTGGATAGGACGTGGTGGAGAAGTGGAGTGGCCTGCAATGCCACCAGATCTTGCACCAAACGATTTTTTTTTTCTTTGGGGCCATTTAAAAAATTGTATTTACAATGGTGACAAAATAAATATTGATCAATTAAAAAATAGGGATAAAATATAATTTATATTAATTATTTCTTGCTTTAGGCTTATGTCAGAGTATAGAATTATACCATACAATTTGAACTTTTTCTTCAACTGTATACATTTTGAAATATGGCAATTTGATGACATTGACAGATATACTAAATGTCACGTCCTATGTCCAGTTTTAAAAAAAAACGCGATAATACATTGCTGTCAATCATTTTAAATGTAACTATGGTAATGACACGCCCATTTTCACTGATAAAAAAAAATCTCGGTATATGATACGTATGCGAGGACGGATCAAGAAGTAGTGAGCCTAACAAAAGAGGGCAGCACTAATATAACAATTTTTTTTTTTCAAATTCGAACATTACTATGAAAATTTTTTGATTAAAAAATTATCCAATTGAATCTCTGTATTTCTGATAACGTGTACGAAAGTAACCAATAAAAACAAACTTATACTGATAAATTCCAACAACTAGTTTTTAACCAATTATGATGCAAAACACTTGAAAATTCAACCAATGGGAACAGTATTATACTGATAAAACCCCGTTACCCCGATAATTTTCCGCTACCAAGTAAATAAACAGTTGTTATTGTTTATAACTGTCAGTGTGACAAGTAGTGTGACAAGTTTCATTTTGCGTTGTCTTGGGAATTTATCTCACCAAATACCACAAGACCTCTCTGATTTTCTCAGATAAACTTTTATTTTTAAGCACTCATTTTTTTGCTTTTAAGAAAAATCACTCAAGCAAACTGACATTAGGTAAGACCCCTCCTCCTTCGGAGTCGGGATTTCCTTTCGTGTTTGTTGCTAAGCAAAAAAATCTGTTGTGGCCAGCACAAGACCTCTCGCCATTTTCATATTAGGCTTTATAAGTATTGTATTGCACTTCGTTTTCGAACCGTCGTTTTATAACAAAATATTACAGAACTTTACCCAAATATTGTTTTTTATTGTATTTAACATGTCTTCTGCACACATATAATTTTAATTATATATGTTTTTCATTGTATGAGGAAGTTTCTAAATGCCAGAGATTCTTCCAATTCATTAACCAGATTGGCGGTATTTCTGATGGATATATGCATTTTACCACAATGGGGTATTCCACTCAATTTTTTTTATTATTTTAAATAAAACTTCATTCAGTTTTGAAGCAATTCATAGTATTAAAAAATCTTAATTGTACCCAGTTTAACAGTATTTTATTTTCGAGAAATCAGTGTAACGTCACATTTCCCCTATACTTGTCTTTCTCACACACACTGCTCTGAGTACGCTGCGAGAGAAAGTTAACAATTGTATGACGTCAATTTTCCCTTTTAGCAAATGTGAAATATCTCGTAAAGTAATTATTTAAAAAATGTTTTCATTATTTTAACTATTATTTATTGAGCCATACTTTATGTTAAATTGAATTTTTTGAAAATTTTTTGTTATGATAACCCATTTTACCTATAATTTCAAATATTTAATTAATAAAACAATAAGAAAGATTAAATATACTTCCCAGAAAAAGTTATCAGAATGTCACTAAAACTGTTAATTTTTGACACTGACATGTGTCATTTACAAAGTATATTATAAACATTGGAATTTGTCAACTGGTTTCCTTAGTGCCTTAGCCTCTGCGATTAGATTACTCTATAAATTTATAGTGTCTTTATCTCTAAATGTATGTTCTTCAATATTTAATAAAAAAAAAACTCCCAAAAAATTACTTCCGGTTGTTCAATTGTTACCAAAACCTTTTCAGCTCTTCCCAGGAATGTCAGAATGAGAAAACTGCAGTTAAATATTTTTTAAGTCTTATAGTTTTTAAGGAATCGTGTCTACAACATCCAGACATACACACATCCACACACACACAGACATTTTAAAAATGTTATAATCGGATTCTAGGGACCTTAAATCGTGCTTATTCAATAAAATCTGGATATGCGAATTTTAGCATGAATCCAATACCTCTCTTAGCGAAAGGTAAAAAATTCGTGCAAAATAAAAATTTATAAATAAAATCAGGAGGTCTTATGATGATATTACTTCTGAACAAATAAAATATTATTTTGCCGATAAGTTTTTGTTTTCTTGTCAAGGCTCACTACTTATTGATCCATCCTCGTATTTACATAATATCCAATCCGTGGTATAATTGACTGTGGATAAAAGTAAAAGGACGAGATGAACCGACATTAAAACAGGTCGTGTAGTGCAGTCAGCAAAGCCCTGAAAGCCCCGGCTTTATGCGCTATAAATCCAGGCCGAGTGGCTATATTGAATGTGGTCTCTCTCGATACCTGCAGCAGCCACTCACTGCATAAGATCCTATACGTATACGACGCCGTACGCTCAGCCAACGTACACGGCATAAATGCTTTCTTTGTCAAGAAGACCACTATAACAGTTTAGATAATGCCTTGCCCAAACCCTTACACATCCTTTCATAAATTACATTTACCACCAACCCAACACTCACGTCATTTTTATACGGATGTTATTTATCCGATCAGTATCTTTAAACAATTTGGTCAGTATTTTAAATAAATAATTGTAATATTTTTAATGGGAGATTACGGCTCAATCGAATTAAAGGTAAAGGTAAAATAGTAAAAAAATACGAATGTATATGCTGAATAACGAATATTAATAAAAAAAAATGAAATGGTATAATTGAGATATTTCGGAAATAAAGGGTTTTTTGTTAGAGCGCTTCGACACTAATATGAAAATATTTTGATTGTCGACCGAGAGACCACCTATACATGCATTACAAATAGCGTGTTAGGAGGTGGGGATTACTACCAATGGAAGTTAAGAAATTCAAATTCGAAAGGAGGGGCTAACATTCCTTTACAGCAGTTTTTAAACAGTTTTTATTTTAACATAAATTTCTTGCATTAAACTTAATAATTTAAATATACCTGTAATTATAAAGTATGTAGACTTATACAGTGTTATAATATTCATTTATTTTTATGTAAATATATCTTAAAATAGCATATATTTCAAGAACATTTAGGTCCATGATGAAAACAGTTTGATATAAAAACACATAAATGTGACGTCACGTCAATCTTTTCAAAATTCGGGAGACCATAACTCGCTTATTAATAGGAATATTTTCACCGGATTTTCATCAATAGTCTTAGTTTTCCTAATATTTTCAGATGAAATTATAAAAAAAAAATGGTGTAATCCCCCTTTAAACTTATTTCATTTAAAATCTCAGAAAATATAATAATTTGTCAGCATTTTAAATAAATGATCAGTATTTATAATGAAATGTCAGTATAATTTATAATGGGATCTATGTGATTTATGTGTAACGTTTCAAGATAAGTGTCTTTTGTGCAAATTTCAGCGTCTACTATTTTAGTATTTTCGAAATCGAGTTTATTATTATGAGTTTCTTTAGGCTGGTACACACATGTACAAAATACCGTAACAGAACACCGTCGCGTAACTTAAACGCGTAACAGTGTGGACGGTACATTGTAACACCGTATCGTAACAGAACAACGTTCCACCCGCTGTCGGTTTTCTAGCGTCGCATCAAAGAAATGTTAAGCCGGGTCCAGACTAGTAACAGAACATTGTAACGTAACATGTTACAGTAACATGTGTAGTAGTCCGATGTACGGCAAGCATCCAGACTTAACAGCGAATGTTCGTTAGTTCCCATAAATGTTCAATTGTTCGCATCAGTATTAATTTGACAGCCATGAGTTCGCGTAGATGGTGGATGCTAAAATTATATGAAAGTCGAAATGTTTATGGTGGATCCAAACTATTGACAGATTTAAAATTTCAGCAAATCAGTGGATTATATAAAAATTTCACAAGAATGCATCCGTCTGATTTTGAGTTTTTGCTAAATTAGAAATCTTCGTCACTACTAATGCAGATGCTAACTTGAACTGTTCTCAACTACTAGAATACTAGAAACGCGTCCGCACTTTCCCGAACATCGTAACGTAACATCCTTTGATGTGACGGCAAAGACCGACAAATGATGGAACAAGCCCGAACAGAAAATTGTAACACGATTTGTTACAGGAACATGTTACAAAATCCCGTCCACATTGTTACTGTAACTTGTTACGTTACAATGCTCTGTTACTAGTCTGGACCCGGCTTTACGCGCCCAAGTTACATTTCTTGTTTGCGAGTGTCGACAAGTCAGAAATAAATTATTGACATGGAACGGAAGAATATTCGAGTATCTGATTAGACGTGATGTCGATGCGTAGCAAAAAATTGTTACGAGACGGTGTTCTGTTACGATAATTTGTGCATGTGTGTACCCCGCCTTATATAAAACTTTCTTATTATGCACGCTACAGAAAATTGACGTAGGTTTTTATGCGCTAACTTTTTGAGGCAACTTTAAAACAGGAATAAAATAATCTAATTTATAAGTCCAGGAGTCTATGTATCAAAGATAAACACTATTTCTTTGTTACACAGTTCTTCATATGTCAGAGGGGCCGGTACCATCCGGGGCCGGTAAACGCCAGAGTCCAGAGTTGGTGATATAAAAAAATGGACGTTCTATTACTTTACAAATTCATTGCGCATTTTAAATGATTTTTTTTAACAATGTTAATTCGAAACATTTTTTTACACCAAACCAGCGTTTAAACAAAATAATAACAGGTATATTTCCGTGCATTATTCAAAACTTTATTTCTCTATTGCTCAGTTTTCTGAATAGAGACTTCATTACCGCAGATGTGTAGGATAAATAATATTTATGCACGGACGTATCATAATTTGACACACGAATTTCTTTGACATAAACGTCATTTTATAGACCGCGGGCTTCATTATAGCCCGCCGGGCTATAATGAAACGTCAAACCAAATTGTAACCTACAATATAAACAATTTAAACAGGCAACATGAAAAGTTTTTATTACAAAGCGGAATTTTTTATATTCTTTAATGAAAAATGAAAATTAATTTTGTGAAATTTATATGGAAAGCACGGAGATACACAAAATAAAACTCAAATGACATAACTAATAAACAAACAATAAACTGTTGTTCTCCGCTTTCATAGCAACACTAGATACTGGATGTTTGAGGACAAATTCTTTTCGATACAATTTTTCTAACACTATGATTTGAAAATTTTCGTCCGTGCATAAAGTTTTGCATGTACCACGAGCGTAACTTGCTTTTATGGCCTTTGACGTATTTTTATCCCTCGGCTTACGCCTCGGGCTCAAAATCCCGCCGCAGGCCATAAAAGCCTCCTTACGCTCTTAATACATAAATAACTATTATAGAAGTATAGTTATAGAGTTATCTTAATTTATATACATCGTCAAGCGTAATTTTAAAGATTCGCGGGACCTGGGGCCTGATATTAATTTCTTATAAACAATTATAAGTCTGTATTGGACTTCATTGAGCAGAAAGAGCTAGCTTGGTGGGGCCACATGATCAGAGTGAACGAAGCTAGACCAGTGAGATAAATATGGATGACGAAAGCGGTGAAAAAAAGAGACCGAGGAAGATCTAAAGACAACTAGGTTAAGGTAATATTAAGGATCTTGGAGAAGAAAAATACGATGATTCAAAACGTTACGAAGTTGGCAAGGAATAAGAAGCAATGGGCGAAATTCGTACACAACTAAATGTATTTGTATACCCTACACCTTATGGTTAAAGGATATCTGACTATATTTTTATATTTTCCTTATGTAATTTTAAGAAATAAATACGCGTTCTATTTCTTGTTAAATATATATTTTGTTATTTTCTGTTTATTACTATATAAAAGAATAAATATATTCTCAATAGTAATGCGGGATGCAGACTATCTCCGATACTACCCGCCATACTTATTTTAGTTATGTCTTACAACACCGAGCGCTAGTGTTGTAGGGCATGAATGCCTACTACTTTATCATTGCAGTTGACTATCTTAATAGTATCTGTTGTCTGTTGATAAATGTTACTGTCAAAAAGCTAAACATTTCGTATTAATAATGGTAACATTTTAAAAAGAAAATAGTAAATAAAGCAACAGTTATATGCAAATGAACTTAATACAGTTTGCAGGATCGATTAGTAAATATGTAGGTATGTATTTATATTTATAAAAATTAAATAGCTGCAGGTATTGTGTTGGCCACGTTAGATTTGTATGCCTACCTTCCTATTTATTTAGTCAAAGAGTTTTATTTGCAAATGAAATATTTTAACAAGAGAATTTTGTTTTTTTGCATTCTAAATATATTTGGTTTTGAAAGCACGCCATGTTGATTTTATATATTGCGTGTGTAACTGTTTGAACACTAAACAAAGAATTTCTTTTTTACTCGGAAACCGATATATTAAACTGGAATTACAAATCAATCACGTTGGTCAATATCACGATTGTTCTTTTAAAAATGTACTGTAGTATTGAGCAAAGCCAACAGCGCCGGTCTGTTGGGGATAGCACTACGGAAGTTTATAATGAAATGTATAAGTTGGAGACAGATGCGATGCAGTTTGGTGGTGTGTTTTTGCATGCAGCGTGTGTTTTGCAGTGGTGGCAGTACACGTCGTTACCTCAGGCAATATCCTTGGACCCAGGATGCGCTCATCCAAACGCCAACACATATAAATAAGGGAAAGTCAACAAATATCAGCAGATGAAACATCCCTATACAAACAAACAGCGCCAAATGAGAAGAGGGTCAAGTGTATTTAACCAAGTATTTATTTATAAAAATATACACCGTGCTACTATACGCCAGGCAATGGGCCCATAAACCAATTTATTAAAATATTTTTTTCTACGACCACCATGAAAAGTAGACATTTGTGCTCTATTTTGTCATCGTAAAGTTGATGGTTACTAAGGAACGAGCAAAAAAATACTTTACCGCGCGTCTCCCATAGCAACGCGCGGTAAAGTGCTCAATTTGCTCGCTTATATAAATACATATTTTTGCTGAAATCTTAATTTATTAAAATAATACTTACAAAATCTAAAATATAGGTTAGGTTCATTTTTACACTAGAAACGTGCTACAAACAATATACCTGAAGTTAGCTACATTACCAATTTAGTTAGGTTAGGTATTTAATTATATTATAATAACAACTCTACTGGTGAATGTACATTTTATTACAACTTTAAATATTTAATAACACACATTTCATAATTAACAAACTTATTGGATTTAATTATTGGCGGATAATGTTAAAATTGAATGTGCACTTTTGGCAGTTTTGTATATTCATTCCAGAACTTGAAAACAGCTGACGAAGATAAATTAGACTCTGTGACTGTGACACTCACTAGAGTTTTCAGTTCTTAACTGCTAGTGTTGATTTTAGCATGGAATAAATGGACCTAAGAGAAGACGGTTTCATTAGATTTTTACAAAAAGTAAGCTAGTAAGACATTTTCACTGTAATTCTTGATTTTTTTAACTTACACCATTCAATGGAGAGGTTATAATTCTTTTCGTATAATGCTTTTGATTTTGCAGATAATAAATTCAAGGAAGTATTTTGCGCTGTTTCAAATATATCTGGAGGAGTGCAGGAAAAATCACTATCTTTTACTGACAGAATTTTGTATTTATTTACTTGGATACTCACGCATCTTCATGGTTACACACAACACAAAACAGAAATTGGTTGAGGTTGAATTGAACTTACTAAATAGGTATTATTATTTTTTTCTATTTTGGTTAGTAAAGTCGTAGAAAAAATTATGTGTGCATCTCTAGCGTAAAGTATCTTTATTGCTCTCGCTCGATTGTAGCGCGAGCGTGCGAGCAATAAAGATCCACTTTACGCTCTTGATACACAAATAACTATTAAATGAAAATTCGTTTAATTTTGAAGCAATTCGTGGTATGAAAAAGTCATAATTGTTTTTTGTATAGCTGTATTTGATTTTTAAAGAAAGCTATAGATATCTTTCTCATACCAGTTTCTGTAGTAGGCTGCGCGAGAAAGATACCAATAGTGTGACGTCATTTCTGGCCTGGAAATAAATTCAAATATCTCGCAAAGTAATTATTAAAAAAATGTTTTTTTTATCTTAATCGTAATTTATTGACTAGTACTTTAAGGATAAAGTGTACATTTTATTATTTTTTGTTATGGTTTATGGGCCTATAGGCCAATAAGGAGTAAAAGCCGTACTTATACGAAAAAATTCATAAGTTTTGCGACTTTGCTGCTCGCTCCGCCATATTGGAAAAATGGCGGTCAATATCAATTTTTTGACAAAACTGTTGTGTATTAACTCCTAGAGAAAAAGTATAAAAGAACGAAGTTGAAGCTCGCCCTTTTATACAAAAAATCTGTTAGGCTATTGGGTGGAAAAATATCGAGTTCCTTATATGAAAAACTTTCTTATTAAGTACGCTACAGAAAATTGATCTATAGGTCTTTATGGGCCAACTTTTTGAGACAACTTTATTAGGCACCACAAGAATTTTCGATCGTCTTTTGTTTATGAGCTACAGGCTAAAACTTGATTTTCGGTTATTTTGAAAATACCTCATAACTCATTTACACTGCTCAACATTTAAACTGGTACACTTACAAGAACATATATAAATAACAATTTACTACTTTTTGAGCAACACCTTCTTACTTAATTGATAGTATATGGTTCTGCAACACTTTTAGGGCGAAGAATTAAAAAAATAAAACTTAAATAACGAATTTCAAATGATTTAATAGAAAAATAACAAAATCTTTATTTTAGCTTGGCGTATCTCTTCAATACTTAAACGCCTTAATGGCATCTTTAAAATGCAGTCAACCACTCTGAATTAAAACTTGCTCGAGAAATTTGCAAAAATTCTCTTAAAACTAAAAAGTATAAGCGTCCGCGAACTCATTAACTGCACTTATGACAGATAAAAAACAATTGAATCGCAAATGTTATTCGATAGGCATTTGTTTGCATTCCGAAACACAGCCCGGATCATGTAAGAAGTCATGCCAACGCCTAAGAAGGGTTGTTTACTTTTTACTGCATGTTATATTGTGTACCAGTTCAAATGTTGAGCAGTGTATTATAGAAGATAAAGAAAAAATGTTTATTTAGATAATTTTTATACTGTCTTTTACGTAGAATAACGTGATGTAATTAATTTTTTTTTTAACTTTTATAAGGTTTTCAACGATGTATAACAAGTCTACATTCTTTTGTTTTAACATGAACAATTTTTTTGGCGTGAAAAAAAAAGAATTTTCTTAAGATGCAATTGAAAAAATCTATTCATTTTTCTAATATATAAACTTCAGAAAGAATATTATTCCACATATTTCAAATTGTGTCAAAGCCAACCACAACGCCGATAAAAAATTAATAATTAATGTTTTATTCATGTTTAAAACAAAAGAATGCAAACTTGTTAAACGTCGTTGAAAAGCTTATAAAATAAGGAACAAAACGAGACCATTTTCAACATATGCTCCCATTTAAAAAATATCCGGGAGAGTCACATCTTAGAGATGGCAGCACTAATGACCGACTTATAGGGAAAACATTATATTTTACTTTTGTGCTAGTTGTATTTTGATACTTTGTTTTGAGGATATTTTGCTATTTTTAATTGAAATCAAATATGTTTATCACAATGTCAAATATATACATTTATTTAAATGATGTAGTGCGGCCTATGGTCGAAGGAGAAGTAGCATATAAAGGTAAAATAAGATTCAAAATTGAGGTTATCTGCATGTTAACTACTTATTTAATTATTTTTAGCTGGATATATTATCTTGTGCGGATATAAGACAGATAAACAGAATAATATAGTAATAAATGAACCGTGTGTTCACATATCTAATTTTAAAGGGACTCCTCACTCAATCGTAATAACTTAAATACAAATGCACATCAAGTTCTTTGTTTTGCACGTCTTCCTCTTGCTCAATTTCTCGTATTTTTATAGTTTCTTCTCTGTCTTTCCTATAAACAATTTAAAATAAATATATAATATTAAGGAATAATAGTTACTACATACAGGTAAGGTCTCTCTATTTTTTTCTCTGTACAGGGCTTTTGTCGAATTTTCTTTACGGTAATTTTTGGTTTGGTATATCATTTTTTTTAATGACTACAAAAACAATCTAATAATGTTTTGAAGCATAATTTTTTATAAATACTTACATGGGATAAAATCGCTTAGGTAAAAAACGTTGTGAACAAACGTTCATGAACGGTGATATGTCCTTTTCGATTTTTAACGTGATTTTCCACTTATTTTTTAATATTTCTCTTTTTGGGAAATAATGAACGTATATGTCAGCACTTGCATAATTATTGCACTGCGGTACAGAACAATATCTCTTCGATTTGTTGATCATTTTTTGTTGTTGTTTACTTATAACCCTATATGACAGCACAACGTTTTCTCTACTACTATATGTTTGATTTTGCCACCAGATGTCAGACACTTTGTTGGCTCTTGCCAATATTAAGTTTTAAAAAAATCTGATTACATCACTTTATTCTACGTATAACACAGTAAAAAAATTATCTAAACATTTTTTCTTTATTTCATAATAAATGAGATAAGGTATTTTCAAAATAACCGAAAATCAAGTTTTAGCCTGTAGCTCAAAAACAAAAGACGACAAAATTCCTGTGGTGCATATTAAAGTTAATAAAAAAGTTTTTCATATAAAGAACTCAAATTTGTTCCAACCTGTACATACATACCAATGAACAAAAAGAAAATGAAGAATTGCAAATATATTTCAAAACTGTTTTCAAAGGCAACAAGATTAAATGAATTGAAAACGAATTTATTTTTTATTTGGTCAGTATTATTTATATACGTTGACAAGGGAGTGCTTGTGCATATGCTACCGTGCTGTGGTGATTGCGCACCTGGTATGTTGGCTTCGGTCCATCGCCCCTCCCACCTTCAATATCCCTCGGTCAGCAAAGCAAAGCACTTCATTTCCTCCTACATAAAAACATTCCCAAATACGAGTGCATCTCATCTTCTCATCTCAATCTCAAGCAATTAACCACAGACTTGTAAATGGCCTGTGAGTTCCAATGAGGAGTGTAGGATTGCCAAGTTCCGTGCTTCACGCTTCTGCTCTCCTCTCGACTACTGGGACTGGGACAATCGATACCCGGACCCCGACCCGGACAAACTCACACCTAACAAATCACAACAACACATGTATAATTTAATAGAATTACACTACAATGTATATTGTATCGGGAGCTAAAATAAATTTCCCCTTGCAGGTGACTGGAATCGTGGGACGAGCTGATGTGCTGGCGTGTGTGTTCTTTCTTGTGTCGCTGCTGGCGTACCACGGGTAAGAAAATACATTTTGTTTGTTTCCACCCAAACGCTCAAGAAAAAATCGCGTTTGCTGTAATAGAATAAAAGATAAAAGAAGGGCGGAAAATGTCAAGAATACCGTAAATTGTTTGAACTGATGTTAACAGAATTCCGTTAGATTTAAACTCGCGCGAATGTTTTCCCTTAGGAGTACGTGGTAGGTAACACCTAAAATTGAATCCCCGAACAACTGAGGGACAAAAAGCAAAATTAACTCTACACATCATCAAAACGTAACTGTGTCATCCTCTTTATTACAACCTACCGCAACTTTTTACTACACCTTTTCAACTTCAAATTGAGAGTAAACAACTTCAAATTGGAACTAAATATTTTCAAATTGAGAATAAACATTTTCAAATTCAGACTAAACAATTTCAAATTCAGACTAAACAAATTCAAATAGAGAATAAACAATTGCATATTGAGAATAAACAAATTCAAATTGAGGATAAACATTTTCAAAAAGTTTTGAGAACTGATATGTCCGATGGCGGCAGCACCATCGGACCGATCAGCTGTTTCTGAATTGGTACTCGCAATGTTGTGACATGAATGCAAATAGCAAGAACAATTTTTTCATCTAAAATGAGGCTAGGTATCATGGAACATTTTAGATATCTGGAAGCAATAGCTAATTCTATATGTTTATAGAAGGTATTTATAATTTTATATATATTTTATCAATCAAAACTGATGATTGCAGGTGAGTGAATTATAAACGCTAACCACATACTATTTATAACCAGAGCAATTACTGCGAAGCCACATGAAATCAAAATACAATTCTTCAGACAATTTAGATGCTGGTGCTGATGTATTATTATTTAATATTATCCTATACTTATTTACTGCATTGCAATGTCACTGGCGTTAAATTATTAATTAATCAATTTAAAATAAAAAAAAATTATTATGAGTCAACATACCAAATTTCAATGTAAGTTATTAATAGAAACTGAGATCTAATACTTCTACTTTTTTAATTATAAACAAAATGTAGACAATTCGAAAAAATAACGTTTAAATTATTCACAAAGCTCATGCACATGGTTACAAAATATTAAAATTTAATTTTTTCTATTCATATTGGTATTAGACATTAATGAAGTTGAGCATTTCTTCAAACGCGCTAAATATAGGGGTCATTTTTCATACACCTTTATATCCCTCGAAAAAATGTAACTTTCAATTATAAGGTATTTGACCTTGAATGAAGGGGGGTGGGGCGGCAAATTTGGCGTCTGCCCCGGGCGGCAAAACCCTACGCTACGCCACTGACGTCACGCACCAAATTCTTAAACTTAAAAATTCATATCTCGCTTATTACGTCTAAGTCTCGTTTCTCGTTTGCACTAAAATTCTTATTTCAAATAAAAAAAAAATGGTACAGGACCCTATTCAAAATTAAGAACCCTCTGAAAAAAAAATAAAATAAAAGCAGGTCACTTCTCTGTCAGTTTTTGGGACGGTTTTTCCTCTGGCAAAAGGGGAGTTTTCCTGAGAAGATGCATGTTCGCCGTCCAAGTTATTGCCGGACATGTATACAGGCTGGTTGATTTTTCATTGTCCAGCTTATATCTTCTGAAATATTAAAGATACAAAAAAAAGTTAAATACAAAAGTTGTTTAATACAACCTAATCTATAATTTAGCATAAACCATTTTTTCCAAGGCCTACCAATTTTTTGGAAAAATGTGTAACTTTAATTTTTTAAATGGAACACCCTGTACATTTTGACAGAATAAGATTCTTCATAAATTTCCCTGTATATTATCTAGTAAATTGTATACATAAAAAAGGTAACATTTACGTACTTTACATGTTACCTTGGTTACTTATTGTTTTTTACTTTTTTTCACATTTTTATGTCAATTAAGTCAATTTCCCCTGAAGAAGGCACCAGTTTATGGTGCCGAAACGTTGAGTTTTAATAAAAAAAATACAGAACATAAACTAAAAAGGTAGTATTTTTCCCATAAACCAATTTTTTTTAAATATTTTGAAATGAAAGTTCGTTTAATTTTGAAGCAATTCGTGGTATCAAAAAGTCGTAATTGTCTTTTGTATAGCTGCATTTGATTTTTAAAGAAACCTATAGCTATCTTTCTCACACCAGTTTCTGTAGTAGGCTACGTGAGAAAGATACCAATAGTGTGACGTTATAGTGACTGTATATACATAATGTGGCCAACCGCCGCCATATTTAGGCAAAATGCGCGGGAAATTTGAATTCATATGATGTGATAACTAAACAAAATTCGATAAACAATTAATGAAAGAGTATATGAAATGGAAACAAAATATTTATTTTCATTTTAAATCCTTTTGAAGAACTGTTTTCACAACCAACCGCCACGCAACCAGGCATCTAAAATATATACCTTGATATTAGACATTTTTAGTAATTTTGACAGTTAACCTAAAAAAGATGTGATGTTAAAAAATATGTATATATTACTTTGTTATAAATATACAAATACACGTGTAATTTAATTATTTGCACTATCTAAAATATAAATATAATATAATTTCCTTCAATTCACGTATAATTCACGTAACAAATCTGAAAATGTCACTTTGTCGGCATAATATCCGCCATATTTAGGCAAATTCGCGCCGACCAATCAAAATCGATCCCCCTATTGGCCACACTATGTATATACAGTCACTATAGTGCGACGTCATCTGTACTCTGCAAATAAATTCAAATATCTCGCAAGGTAATTATTAAATTAATGTTTTTTTATCTTAATCGTTATTTATTGAGTAGTACTTTAAGGATAAAGTGTACATTTTATTATTTTTTGTTATGGTTTATGGGCCTATTGTTTATTCTCATTGTGAAATTGTTTATTCTCAATTTGAAATTGTTTAGTATCAATATGAAGTTGTTTAGACTCAATTTGAGTTGTTTAGTCTCAATATGAAGTTGAAAATGTATAGAATAATCAAATTTGGCACTTCGTTTGGCAGATAAACAATAAACATTTGGTCTTATTATAAAAACAATATTTCAAAGCCTACTATGTTAGGAAAAATAAATAGTGTACTACATGCCGTGCCCGGCGTTTAGGGTATATTCCAAAAAAAAAAAACAAATTTTTAACCGTGGTTAACCAAAAGTGTTCCAATAATATCAATTGGTAAAAATTGTACATTTATGAAACATGGTTCCGGTTAAAATGGTTGCTGTCGAAGCGCACCAACGCAGCCATGATTTTTCCTCGGTTTTGCCGGTTAACATCTTCTGTCCTTTTTCATAAGATGTCAGATTTTATAGGTTAGTGTGGTTAGATACTATTTATTGACTCTGATGTTTGCATATATTTTCTACGGTTTACATTGTACGTATTTTAATTTTCCACTCCATAATTTAGGATTATGAAAGACGATAGACGTAATGTTTTGAAAGAAAATTTTATAATTTCCGCGAATTACCCGCGAATGAAACCGAACTGTTTCAATAATAATAGTCACGTGACTAGAACCAGTCGGTAACCGAAACCATGGTTTTGGTTATTATATTTTATTTTTGGAATATACCCTTTTAATTCTTCTCTGTCCCTAGGCATTCGGACGGGCGTTGCCAAGTGTGGACCAGCGTGGTCTTAGGCGGATTAAGCATGTTGGCCAAGGAGACAGGAATCACAGTGTTTCTCTTAAACCTGGTGTATGATGTCTACCGTTGTTGGCCGCACCTGCGTCGTGCCATAACCGATGTCCGCTGGAACGACGAGACCGCAAAATTCGTTCGCCGAGCTGCCAAAGTTCTCGTTTCGGTAAAATTTATAAAAAGTATTAAATGTAGCGATTAATCAAAAGGCATTAGGGCGAGGTAATTAATTGAAAATATTAATAAATGATTTTTATGATGAGTAATCGCCGCATTTAATATTATTAATGAAAGGAATATGTAAATGAATGTTATTTATTTTAAATTTGACTGGTTTTATTGCAGCTGGGCGTGTTGCTGGCAGTTCGTTTAGCAATGTTGCAAGGATCTCTACCCAAGTTCTCGCAACAAGACAATCCGACGGCTTTTCATCCCTCTCTCTACGTCAGGTACTTCACCTGCATGCATTGCATTTTTATTCTTCATTACATCAGCCCCTCTATGTAATATGGATTTTTCACATTCCACTCAAATTGCATTCCTGGAGAATTAGCGACATTTCAGAACTCTCGTTTCCAATATTTTTAATTATTATAATTTTAAAAATCTCGTAGAGCAGTTTATTAATTGATCTTGATGGGGTATAGGGTAGTTGCGAAAAAAATAAATGTTATTTTTTTCCTATTAATTATGAAATATAAACTAATTCTGAACATATTAATGTAAAAATTATTAGAAAATATAATACTTTTCATTCATAATTTCCATAAACAAAGTTCGCGGTGGAATTCTTGTGACGTAGACTTTTAATAATTATATAGTTCGACCAAGTCTGTATGACTCTTACAAGCTTGTTAGAATGCCACGACAAAGCGAAGATGTTGAATTATATTTAATTGTATCATACAAATATTTACAGTATAATTCTAAAAGAAAAATAACAGATATAAAAGTATTATTTAATAGTACGTATATTTTATAATTATTTACTTAAATACCAAATATTTTCAAGATATTTAATTCTTATATAGACTTCATAATTTTGCCACCAGGTGGCTGCACACTCCAGTGAATGTACATGTCATTTTTAGTAACATAACCTATGTTTTACGTGTTAAAATCATATTTTATTTTTCTTTTCTATATTAGCAGATTTAAAACAAGGTAATGAAACTAATGAATTTGTGTGAAAATGAATAATTTCTTTTGAAATAGAGCTTCTCTCAAATATATAAATCGTTTCAGTATTGTGTACAGAGTGTACAACCGAGAGTGTAACGCCAGGGCAAGAAAGACTGTGATTGGTATTAATAAAAAACGTCACCACGGGAAAATTTGAAATAAGAATTTTTTTTTAAAAAATTATATTTTGAAAAATATACAGTTACCAGACATAACATATGTATTAAAGTGAATAACTTGAACATTTCTTTCAGAAAAAAAATAAATTGGAAAATGCGCAACTACCCTATTGCACGATAACAAAAAAAATTTCTGTAAGCTACAAATATTATCAGAATGGGCTACTTGCGTACCTTTTTTATTTAATATTTTTGAAGAGAAGGTAAAAACTTGCTACCCATATTTTTTCTTTTGACAAAATTTTTATTAATTAGCCAGAAAAAAAATAATGAAATTTGATTATTTGAATTCCCGCCATGTATGACGTAGAATTACGCCGCACCAATGAATAGTCGCAAAGCCAAGCGTGGTACCGTCCCATAGTAATGGTATGTTTGTGCGGGTAATGTAGATCACCTGTTTGACGTTTCAACAATAGTTTGGAGGTTAGTATTTTAGTTTATCTTTTTGGTATCGATATTTTAAATTACAAGTAATTACCTATGTGTTTATTTATAAAATAATTAATGTATTTGAGAGACCAAAGAGAGAGAAAAATGAACTAATGTCAAATTCAAATTAAAACTTTCTCGCACGCCATGCCATCTATTGATAACATTCTTAAACATGCTTCCATTCCCCAGTACAATATAAAGACGTCACAGAAAAATTTCTTTCTTAATTTAGTAAAAAATAAATAATTATTTTAAAATAAAATTTATATTTTTATATATGTTTTCAATATAACATTACGTATATAGTGACAGAATTCGGATTTTCAGTACCACGCAAGTAGCCCATTGCAATTTTGATCGTAGGCTGTTACAGGCCTTACTGATTTGCTTACAGAATGGGGGATTACGGCTCAATCGAATTAAAGGAAAATAGCAAAAAATTACGAATGTATATGCTGAATAACGAATATTAATAAAAAAAAATGAAATGGTATAATTGAGATATTTCGGAAATAAAGGGTTTTTTGTTATAGCGCTTCGACACTAATATGAAAATATTTTGATTGGCGACCGAGAGACCACCTATACATGCATTACAAATAGCGTGTTAGGAGGTGGGGATTACTACCAATGGAAGTTAAGAAATTCAAATTCGAAAGGAGGGGCTAACATTTCTGTACTGCAGTTTCCAAACAGTTTTTATTTTAACATAAATTTCTTGCATTAAACTTAATAATTTAAATACACCTGTAATTATAAAGTATGTAGACTTATACAGTGTTATAATATTCATTTATTTTTATGTAAATATAACTTAAAATAGCATATATTTCAAGAACATTTAGGTCCATGATGAAAACAGTTTGATATAAAAACACATAAATGTGACGTCACGTCAATCTTTTCAAAATTCGGGAGACCATAACTCGCTTATTAATAGGAATTTTTTCACCGGATTTTCATCAATAGTCTTAGTTTTCCTAATATTTTCAGATGAAGTTATAAAAAAAATGGTGTAATCCCCCATTGACCTATCTAAGAAAGGTAGAGAATTATTGGTTTCTAGTTCATGAGTAAACATAATAGATGGATACCGAGAGTTTAAAATTTCTAAAAAATTATCTACATATATTGAAACTAGAATGTACATTTTACAATAAAATTAATTTGTGAAGAAAAGGTACAATTTGTTTTAACTTTTCATTATGATATGATTGTTGAATTTAATTTAAAGTGTATTACCTTATATAAAAACTTGATAAAGTTTAAGAACAAATTTCACTAACATTGTTAGCAAATATTAAACAATATTACGGAGTGAAATTAGATTTGTCGCTTTGGAAACTCCGTGAAAGAGAAGTTCTGTTGGCTTTTAGATAAATGTTAGATGGAAAAGGAACAATTATTTATCGTTTTTGGAGGCGGGTGCACCTTGTTTCTTAAGTGAATCTGCAGCAATGCACTTTGTACAAGTTGTAACGCAGCCATTAGTCCAACCGCTGTAAAGTTCACTGCCAAAGTTCATCTATCGGGAAATGTTATCGTTTCCAGCCCTGCAGTAATTGAAAAAGTTCCCGCCAATAAACAACCCCCATCATGCTGCAACAATAACAACACTAGTGTACAGAGTGTCTCATTTTCGATGTTTATTTTGGGCATCTGTGGTAACATTAATGCACGACGTAAAATGTCGTTTGCACATTCCATACTGAAAATAAGGGAGTGTTAACAAAAAAATCTGCACAAAATTTAATTCATTAATACTATTTAAAACGTAATAATATGTGACGCATCAAACATTTTGTATTGAAGTGTAGTCTAATACCAAACAAAATATAATTTTCCTACGAGTTGTTTATAAAAATATTATTTAAAACAAAGAATATAGGAAAAATTGTTCACCGTCAATCATTTTGTTTTAATGGGAATGCCACGGTCTACGGTAGACTAAATATGATTTATAATTAAGAGTTCACACCGAAAAATCACTACAAAGAACCAAAGATAGTTGTAAAAAATCTGTTATGGCCAGCACAAGACCTTCCGTTAATTCGATGTATTTTGTACAAATCCCATACCAAAAGTTCATTGGAAAAGATTCTATATATCCAGTAAAATTGTAACACGAACATAATACAATTTCCATACAGAAAGTTTCTTGGAAATATTCTATAAATCCAATAAGATTATCACATGAATATATATTATGTATACTCATATTTATAAATACTCTAAAAATGCGTACACTTACGTAACATTCTCTTTACAATCAAATAATATTACTTCCAAGTTTATATCTGTACCCGTTTTGGAATTATTGCCCCAAAAGTCAATATACCCCACATTTAGATAAAAACTTCAAAAATTTTCGAAAATCTAATTTTTATGAATCTCGATACTTTTCAATACGCTGATTCCAAATTTTGAAACCGCAGGTCGATATCTCTTTTCGTTCCCGAGATATTTAGATTCAAAGTTTTCCTCAAAACTGCCCATTTTTGGGTAATAACCCAAAAATGGGTCGAGATATGAGTTTGGCGACAACACCATTCGATTCTACGGATAAAAATACATAAGTATAGCAATTTTCATAATTTTTGTCCAACCGGTTCATTTTTTATGAATAAAAGCTTGAAAATGTCCAAAATCTGAAAAAATCCTAAGGGGTACCCCTTACGATTTTTGCGATTTTTGGCCATTTTCAGTTATTTTGCTTTAGAGATTGTATGCGGTGTTCAAAAATTCTGAAAATTGGTGTACTTATGTAATTTTGCCCGTAGAATCGAATGGTGTTGTCGCCAAACTCATATCTCGACCCATTTTTGGGTTATTACCCAAAAATGGGCAGTTTTGAGCAAAACTTTGAATCTAAATATCTCGAGAACGAAAAGAGATATCGACCTGCGGTTTCAAAATTTGGAATCAGCGTATTGAGAAGTATCTAGATTCATAAAAATTAGATTTTTGAAAATTTTGAAGTTTTTATCTAAATGTGGGGTATATTGACTTTTGGGGCAATAATTCAAAAATGGATAGAGATATGAACTTGGTAGTAATATTATTTGATTGTAAAGAGAATGTTACGTAAGTGTACGCATTTTTAGAGTATATATGAACAACTGTGTGAATTTTTAGAAATAAAAGTATTGAAATAAAAATAGATAAATGCTATAAAAAAATCCTTTGAAAGATTCTATATATCCAATAAAATTATAACACGAACACATACTATTTTTTACAAATTCCATACCAAAAGTTCCTTTAAAAGACAATACCTGCCTTAGCTAAAGGTGACGGAAGGTAAAAAGCTAGAAAAATGATGAAAACAAGAAAAAGTAGCTTCAGACAGAATCTATTGCGAAAGGTAGACAATATTAAGAAAATTTGATAGAATCCAAAATTTCACATATATACGTAAACATGTACATTACAAGAAAGAAATATAATAATAGGAAACAGAAATTCTGTACCAAAATATAGAAAAATGTAAGCGTTAATAAATAATGATAAAAGTTATATTTATAAACAAGTCATTCGTGGTCATACAGTATATAAATTTAATCGACATACCAAATTTCATACAAAGAATTAAAAATAAACTTCGCCACTTCAAAAATGTTGATGTGGTTGATGACAATATTAGCTGGAATTTCAAAAATAAATGAGATTGCGCAGATTTTTTATTTACACAACCGTAGCATCATCTTTTAACTAATTTTATACGTTTTTCAATTATTTATTAATTTATTGAGATGAAAAAATTGTAATTATTACTAAATAAACGAAAAAAGAAATCAATTATACATAGAACATCATTAATGAATTCCTAATGTTATTCTCTTTATTTTTGTTAATTTCTTGAATTTTATTCTTCAAAAAGCTTATTAAACCATATTATTCAAACTGTGTCAAAGCCAACTACAACGTCGATAAAATATCATTTAACTAATCATTAAATATTTTATGAGAATTTAACTACAGAGATATAATCAAAATAAACAACTGTAATGTATTTTTTCATTTGTTTTATAATAATTTTAATTTTTTTCACCGTAATAAATGTATAATTCTTGTTTTTTTCATTTTTAAAAATAACAGAATGTCGACATAAGCCGGTTTTACATTTGTCAAAAAGTATTTTAAACAAAATTATATGCAATATTTTTCATAGTAATAAAAATAATAATTTGTTTTCGTAAATAATTAAATAAAATGATTGCTGCCACAAATATTCATGAAAAACAACGCCTACTCCTGTGACGTCAAAGTATATACAGGGTGGTTGATTTTTCATTGTCCAGCTTATATCTTCTGAAATATTAAAGATACAAGAAAAAGATATATAGAAAAGTTATTTGATACAACCTGGTCTATAATTTAGAATAAACAATTTTTTTCCAATGCCTACCAATTTTCCAGAAAAATATTTAACTTTGATTTTTTAAATGGAACACTCTGTATGTTTTTACGGAATAAAATTCTAAATAAATTTCTCTTTACAATGATGTATAACAAGTACGGGTTTACCTTTAAATTATGTCTAATAAAGCAAATAGAAATACGATAAAAGTAGGCTGCGATATTCTATTGTTTATACCAGTAACATCTGTCATAAATAAAAGTATTAATAATTTTGTACATCATCAATGCTAGTAATTCTATTACTTGCTTTATTAGACATAATTTTATTCAAAGGAAAACCCCTACGTAGCCAATGTTCATGTGTGACAGAATTCAAATTTTAAAACCGCGTCATCATATCTTTAACAAGATCAGAGTGGTGGATGAAAAACTAAAAAATTGCAGGAAAACATTAACAATTTTTATAAAACAGTTACCGACAACTTACTTCTTTCGATGCCACGTCGAATGTAAACTGTTGTAAATAGTGAAACCTATTAGACTAAGTATCAAGTACTTAATATTCTTTGTTTTTTTGAATAATTTAAATATTTTCATAATTGTTTTAAGCAAATGGCCATAAACCTGAATATGCCGCCATTTGTCCAAATTGGCGGGAGATTCCCATGCTCCGATTTCGGGAAAATATTAATATGTTATTCAGCGCACTTTTCTGGGACTGGATTCCGTTAAAAAGCTTTTGTTGTAATTACTTTAAGGTAAAATCATAAATTTGCTGGACTATAAAAAATCTTTAGAATGAAAAAAAAACTATAAACAATAATTAATATTTATATATTTATTAGTTAAATAATAATAATTAATGATTGTCAAAAAGTAATTTGTAAAAAAACGTAAAAAATATATAATAAAATATTATTTAAATGAAGTATTCATGTAATTTTCAAAAAATTTGCTCTGTTTGAAGCACTTTAGCTCGCTATCTATTAATTATAGAAAAAAATGTTGTAGAGAATTTTATAGTCAACAAATTAGATAATAACAATTTTTGCCTAATGCAAATAAGTGAAGAGATATTTAGAAAAAACCGCTTTTTTGCGCCTTTTTTCTCAAGTTGGCGGTGCTTCCCGAAGACCCCCGAGGGGGAAAACTTGCATTTTTTGTTAAGACCTCTAAATATATAACATATCCAAAAATCAAAAATACCCGACCTTTTGCAGGGTAAATCTACCTAATGACTGGACTAATAGTTAATTGCTGAAACCCGATCATATTCTATAGTTTGCATTTCTCTGTATAGATTATTGACGTTCTCGTACTTGGCGGCGTTCAACTGGTGGCTCCTGCTGTGCCCCGCCACTCTATCTCACGACTGGCAGATGGGTTCCGTACCTCTACTGACTTCAGCAGCAGACAGCCGCAACCTGGTGACATGCCTGTTCCTCGGCACCGCCCTGCTCATGGCCTGGCGAACTCTGCAAGACTTTGAACAGCAACGCCATGTCCCTCTAGTGTTGGGGTTGCTACTTCTGGTCCTACCCTTCCTTCCAGCTGCTAATCTGCTAGTGACCGTGGGATTTGTAGTAGCGGAAAGGGTGTTGTATATACCCAGTTTAGGGTGTGTGATGTTGGTGGCATATGGAGCGCAGTTGATGTGGACAGCGGCTGCGAAACATAGGCAAACTTTATTGGCGGCGGCTGCTCTACTTTTAGTGGCGTCTTGTTGTAGAGTTCTGCACAGGAATCGAGACTGGCATTCCAGGGAGACTCTACTAAGGTGAATATAAATATAAATTATGAGGTTTGATCAAAAGTAAGGAGAATGCGTTATTCATTTTTAATAGAACTCATTTTTTATCACGTTTGTGTCACTGGCCCTATCAAAATGACAACTAGTGAACATAACTTACAAATGTCATGTGATGTAGGCACGGTATTTACTAAACATGACTCTTGTGATTTTTTCTTCTTGAAGACGTTGAAAGGATTATTTTTTGACATTTCTTAAAACCATTGACATGTTTCATTACCTGTCACATGTCAGCGTTTTAAACAATCCTGCCATTATTAAAGTGAGAATAAAACTCTACAGCCCGATTCACAAAAAAGTTTAAGCTAATCCTCATTTTTTGATTAGCGAATTCTACTCTAATTTTGAGAGTTTATATCTTAAAATATAGTCTTATGTATTCCTAGTATCTACCTGTATTGTTAATATCATGAAAATTATATTTTAAATACCGGAATAGAATAGAATTCACTAATCCAAAAGTGAGGATTAGCTTAAACTTTTTTGTGAATCGGGCCGTTAGAGATTATTCCCGGGAATAATCTCTGTAGCTTTTGTTCTGTCAGATAGTTATCAAAACATAAATAAAATGAACAAAAAACACCTATTTAGTGATGTTTCTGATCATGAAATAAATCAAAAAATTATAGAAACCACTTCTGGAAACACCGTAATTAATAATCACTCGGTATGAAGGCGATTATTTATATTTATTTTGCCCTGTCAAAGTTATGTTCTAGTTGTCAAAACAGACTTGCCAACTGCACCATGTAAATGAATGAAGCTAGTTAACTACGATAGTAGATGGCGTCACAAGACAGTGGCTTTTAAAGTCACTAGATATATAAAGTACCGCAATTGGCCGCCATATTATGTCTCAGATTAAGCTCCAAATTTAAAATGGATTATCTTGAAAAATAATAGGCAGTGAAATAAATCCATAATGTATTTAATTAATATTGGTTTTATGTTAATAATTTTTATAATATGCATACATATAAATACAAAACATAACTGATCAAAATTATAAAGAAAATAATAAGAAATTCAGGTCGTTTGACACGATGACAGCATTAACGCTAAAGTCACCAGATATAGTGACTTTTATAGGCACAGTCAACTACAAATAGACCCTGTTTCCGCCATATGGCTGGTAGTGCGAGCTCGGTTTTAACTAAAACGCTGTTTTAAGAAATGTCAAATTCAAATTTCAATATTTAATTTAATCCTTATGTTTAAAGAATGATTTTTTAAAAAATATTTGTTTGAATACAAACTATGTTCTGCTTAAAATTCATATTTTGATAAATTTGATATTATTTATTTTTATTATTAAATAATGAAATTTGAAATTTCTTAAAACAGGGTTTTAGTTAAAACCGAGCTCGCACTACCAGCCAATGTGTCTAAAGAACGTTCTTCTCTCTCTAACACACTAGTACAATGAATTGCGGTACTTTATATATCTAGTGACTTTAGTGGCTTTCCGTTGTTTGAAACAAATTTGTAGATAAAAAAATGATCTAATTAAATACAATTCGAGAGTTCGATAAATAAGAAAATAAGCCCCTACGGGCTTTCGTGACTATTGCCTGGCTACAAGTTTTCAAAAAATCTGTCAAATTATTTTCAATTTATTCTCACACTCGTCTTATATTACTACTGACAGTATATTACAATCGGCCCATAAACAATTTTTAGTAGCTTTTTATGAAATTTTGTACAAAAATATAACAATTGATGAAAACCCAATGTGAAAATTCCTGAGTGATGAGTTCATGACTTCACCGGTGACGGTCCAGAGGTATAGGTACCTCGTGTAGGGAGCATCGTTCCTCCGAATTATTCGGGAATTCAACCACGCCTCTGCAAGAAAAAAGTTATCATTTAAAGCCTTTTAAGATCATCAAGTGAGACCCGCCACGTGCTTTTACCTACCTACATCTGGGTGCGTTGCCTCCTAGACTAAATTAGGTTCTCCTGTTCCGGCTTTTTACCGTACAGTTATATTTTTATCGTACCGCACTATTTTTCCGTTACGATCTGTTTTACCGTAACCTCTCTGAATCGTTTCACGTATTACTAATATCGTATACGTGTTGTCGAATACGTTCTACGTATCACGCTTATCGTTTTATTGTGAGTTCTACAGAACCGCTGGGTTACCGCTGTCAATAACCGCTTGCACTGGCCTATACATTTGCGCGTTGCAACAGCGGAATTCTCAGCTTTCATATTACATTCTATAAAATGTTTCATTCACTATTGGGCTTCCAAATTATCAAGAGATGGCGCTGACGTCAAATGTGAAAATTCAAACTAATGGTACATTTTTCGCGGGCTTCCATAAGAGAACAATGGGGGATTACGCCATTTTTTTTTATAATTTCATCTGAAAATATTAGGAAAACTAAGACTATTGATGAAAATCCGGTGAAAAAATTTCTATTAATAAGCGAGTTATGGTCTCCCGAATTTTGAAAAGATTGACGTGACGTCACATTTATGTGTTTTTATATCAAACTGTTTTTATCATGGACCTAAATGTTTTTGAAATATATGCTATTTTAAGTTATATTTACATAAAAATAAATGAATATTATAAGACTGTATAAGTATACATACTTTATAATCACAGGTGTATTCAAATTATTAAGTTTAATGCGAGAAATATATGTTAAAATAAAAACTGTTTGAAAACTGTAGTACAGTACAGTTAGCCCCTCCTTTCGAATTTGAATTTCTTAACTTCCATTGGTAGGAACCCCCACCTCCTAACACGCTATTTGTAATGCATTTATAGGCGGTTTCTCGGTCGCCAATCAAAATATTTTCATATTAGTGTCGAAGCGTTATAACAAAAAACCCTTTATTTCCAATATATCTCAATTATACCATTTCATTTTTTTATTAATATTCGTATTTTTTTACTATTTTCCTTTAATTCGATTGAGCCGTAATCCCCCATTCTCAGCTTTCATATTACATTCTATAAAATGTTTCATTCATTATAGCTTTATATTGGAAAATGTTTTATTTTTCTAAATTTTATATAAATTTATTGTATTTCGATTATTGTTTATGGGCCCAACATAGAGGAGATAAAGGTAAAATCGCTGATGCTCAAAACTATATCGCAAAGTGCATTCCACAAGTGTTTTGCAGATTGAAAACAACGTTGGCTTAAGTGCATTATGTCTAATGGTAGATAGTTTGAAAGGGATTATTAATATTGATGAATACATTATGTATTACTTTTTAAACAAATGAAAATTCTCATTATTTTTTTATCAAACCTCTTACATTTTTAAGAACATTTATATTTTAAGTACTTCTGTAAACCGATAAAAGAAACAGTGAAAAGATAAATTTTGCCAGGAAATAGTGCTTTTTAATGGTTTTGTATTCGGTAGCAAATGTAAAGTATATTCTGTGTCTGTTTAATGCGGTTTAATTGAATGTAAGCGTCTTCCATGTGAGTATCAAGTTTACGGTTAAATAATTTCTTGTCGGATAATGAATGTAATGTAGAGGAAGGAGCGGGATAATAGTTTATGGCGTCCGGCGTAAATTTCTATTAGAATCGGAAAAGAAGGCGATGAAATATTGAAGCTGCTGGTTGTTCTGTTCCAGAGCGGGCCTAATGGCACTGCCGCACAACGCCAAAATGCATTATAACTTTGCCAATTTCCTGCGAGACACCGATCGCCCGGAACTCGCCATCTCGCACTACCACAAGGCCCTGCAGTAAGTTTCACACGTTGCGCGATGCGCGATGTTCTCGGTGACACACTGATCTCTGTACATATCTGGATAGTGTATAGCGTTTTGTTACTATTTGAACGCCGCCATGTTGGAGGATTTCGGCACAATTTTAGTTGAAGATTGAAGTCTTCCTACCTTTAAAGATAAAAGTTTACGTGATCTTATAAGAAATTTTTCACTAAGCGAGAAGCTTTTCGTCCTTACGAAATAGACCCGTACATATAGCCACAAAGTTGTATTAAATGAATTAAAGAAGTTTTATATTTGAATTTTTTTCCAAAATTTTCACCGGTTTTGAATAAAATGTACACAAAAAGCAAGTACATCGTAATGCACGCGATTTTTGTACTCACCCATACATGGAAATTGACTAACACGTCTAGAGTTATCGCCTAGTTGCGCGTATGTTCATTTTTTTCGAAACCGGTGAAAATTTTGGATAGAATTTTCATATAAAAGAATTTCTTTAATTCATTTACTACAACTTTGTCGCTGTATATTAGGGTCTATCTCGTAAGGACGAAAAGTTTCTCGCTTAGTGTTTCTTGTGCTGCAAAATCCAAAACAAGCGTGTTCGAATGTTAGTTTTTATTATTTTTCTTATCACTTTAGAAACAAATATGATATTACATAAGCATATTCTTAAAACATAAATAAATAATAATCTGAAAAAATTCAGAACGATATTTTCAATTAACTACAAAGATATGAGCAGTTAAAGTTAAAAATTGTGAAGACTTTGAGATGATTTTTTCGAGAAATGTGAATTTTCAAATATTGGCAATGATATAGAACATTCCGAATAAGACCATCATATATGTCGGAAAATTTCCTATAAGATCACGTAACTTTTATCTTTAAATTTTAAATTAGCTAGGAAGGTTTCAATCTCAAACTAAAATTGTGCCGAAATCCTCCAACATGGCGGCGTTCAATTAGTCACAAAGAAAAAGTAAAAGAAGAAATACCTGTCATTTTCAAATACTAATAAGGAGAAGAAAAACATATGTTTATATTTAACTGTGAATTTTTTTTATAAATTTTGTCAAATTTCATTTCGAGTTCGTTTAATTATTTATAATTAAATTTAAACAAATAAGTTTGATATCGTCCATTTTAACCAACAAATGACTGACACGTGTTTCACCCTCGTAGCGGTATTTACAAATATTTATTCGAACTACCACGAAATGTTACGAAGATGCAAAAAAAAGACGCACAGCACAAACAGAAAATTGAACATTAGTCAAGTCCTATGCAGTGCTAAATTATGTTCTGTGCGCTGTGTCTTATATAGTGCGACCAAGCTATATGTGCCCCTGGCCTCGACTTGGGAGGCGTGGTCTGCGGTGGCTCTATCATTAACAATACATTCCGAGACATCAGTTTTCTATGGTTCATGTATGAAATGGATTTAATTAGAACACAAATGAAATACATAAACATTTCTTTAAATGTCATTTATTATATACATATTATACCTTCTTCATAATTCATTTATTAGTACGTCTGCCGCCATTACACTTCTACTTTTATTCAGTATGTACTTACGCGTTCGCGGAAAAATTTTCAAATGTTATTGGTTGAGAATTTACGCCAGCGTGTGCCTTCTGCGTCAAGGCCAGAGGCACGTATCGCTTGGTTGCACAATAAATAGATACCAAATTGTATGTTTTCTATGCAAAATTATGTTTTGTCAGCTATAAATCCACCTTTACCCTATTGTAGGCTGTGGCCGGCGTACGCCAGCGCACACAACAACCTCGGCACCCTTATGAACAGCGATGAACTCGCGGAGCATCATTTCCTCGCCGCCATTCGCTACTCAGTCGATCACGTTAACGCTCATTATAACTTGGGACAATTGTATCGGTAAGATGAACTACAATAACCTGTCGGGGTGGTATCAATACCAAGGGGTTGTGCTTACAGCAAATCGAACCGGACGGCAGAGTCGGCTCGGATGTTGGAGCGCTGTATCCGGCTCGAGCCGGCTTTCACCCCTGCCTACCTGGAACTGGTAAAGCTGCGCGGAAGACAGGACTTCACAGTGGGTGCTCTACTTAAAAAAGTTGTACAGCTCAATGCTAAAGATCCGCATCACATCACTAACTACGCAGATTGGTTAAGGGAACAAGGTATTTATTTATTATGGAAAATACGGGGTGTATTCTGTATCTTGTCATGCTAATTTTAAATTTTTCACCAATAACAGTAGCAGACTCTTAATGGGGGATTCCACGATTTTTTTTTTTTTTTTTTTTGTATGTTATAGTATTTTTAAATTCAGAAATTCCCTAATTTTCCTTTTCTTTAAATTCGGCTTCTTAAGAAAAAAAAGTGGCACATATTTGATATCCAGCGTTTCCCGCCTTACGACGTAAGCGAACCCACTAGTGGAGAGCAATGGCATTATTGAGAACTGACATGTCCGATGGCGGCAGCACCATCGGACCGATCAGCTGTTTCTGAATTAGTACTCGCAATGTTGTGACATATGAATGCAAACAACAAGAACAATTTTTTCATTTAAAATGAGGCTAGGTATCATGGAAAATTTTAGATATCTGGAAGCAACAGCTAATTCTATATGTTAATAGAAGGTATTTATAATTTAATCAATCGAAATTGATGATTGCAGATGAGCGAATTATAAACGCTAACCACATACTATTTATAACTAGAGTAATTACTGCGAAGCCACATGAAATCAAAATACATTTAGCGAGTTCTTCAGACAATTTAGATGCTGGTGCTGATGTATTATTAATATTATCCTCTACTACTTCATTTACTGCATTGCAATGTCACTGGCGTTTACTGCTTTTGGCTTTACACGTTTGGTTTGTCGCAGCAAACGTTTATTATCAGGAACTTTTACTTGAAATACGAGAAGACAAAGTGATGGTACTGCAGTTCTTTTTAAAGTTTTACGCTTAATTGTATAGAAAAATACATAAATAATTAGAACGAACACGACATGAACTTTTTATTCTGAGACAAAATCTGAACATTGAATTTTTTACTCACTAGGAAATATGTAATCATCCGATTTAAAATGACGAGAACAAACTTTCATATGTTTCGTTATTTGTTTTGCACTAGGAATTGCATATTCCCATGCTTTTCGTCAATCCATATCCATTTCAACACCTACACTTCTCGTAATTTTAACTTTATTTTAGTCATGTTTCGGAATATTATAAAACCCAATGCCTGTGTCTCGACCAGATCTTGAGTTGCATCCGAATACACAACAATTAGTACGACTTTTTCCCATTTCAATTCATATCAAATAATTAAACCACATGTAACTCAAGCATACAGTCACAATACAGTACTAAACTGGAAAGTTCATATTTTTCCCAGCAGATGGCATATCACAGCTTATCAGTTGTCAATATCATAATGGACCATTTTCATTATTGATGTGCGCATGCTTGCGTAGTTAGAGTGAGAGATCCGATGTTCCTTGTGAAGTGCGAGGTATGCTATTATTTCAACTTCACACTAGTTTGTGACAGCTGACATTTGTCAGAAAACCTAGTAAAAATGTTGTCCAGCTGTTGTTATTATCCTGATTAATATTAATTTGTGTAAAGCAAAGAATAACCATATAATACGTCCCCATTCTTTTGCGTCGCCACTTGTAAACAGTTGACAGTTGTAACCTTGAACTTTATATCACGAATACAATTTTTAGTTCACAAAAATGTAGATAGAGGTCTCATTGTATCCTTGAACTTCATATCAGGAATATAATTTTTCGTTCACAAAAATATTAATAGATGTCTCATTTTCAATGAAAATGGCCATTACTCCCTCAACAGCTACTGTCTTGGCTGCTGTTACCAGAGGTTCTAAACCATTTGTCAATGTTGTGTGGCTAAGGTTTTATCGCTTTATATTTCAAAATTTCATGTTGTTCTTATTTTCTTTTTTTTACTTACGAGTTTCTTAAATTTATATTGTAGTTATAGTTTATTAATATTTAAATATTAGTAAAAATAATAGCTTGCAGCTTGCAATTCCCTATTAAAAATTAAAATGACAGGTAATTAATTTGTTGCTATTGGTTGTAAATTTTGACTGTTAAAATTAACATGGTTGAATACAGAACACTCATCAATATCGTACAAAATTATTTAACATTTTGCAAAGTTTAATTTTGTTAATAACTTTATACTTAATACCAAAAGTTTTCTTTTTTCTTTTATTTTTTATTTGCATTTTCCACTTGTTCGCCTTTTTATCCTAGTAGTTTTCGGTGAACAGTTAAAGTTTTGCGTCGAAGCATCTTTAGTTGATTAATAATTAATTGGCAAATCTCTCAATATGTTATCTCCGTTTGCTCTTCGGAATTTTAGTAATCCGATTTATTAGTTCTTACTTCATAGTCCTTTTTCTTTTTCTCTACCAGTACCGTATTTAAAAAATTAAGTTATCTATTATGTATTTACAGTTAACACATAATTAAATTCATAAA
Organism: Ophonus ardosiacus; assembly: GCA_943142095.1. NCBI lineage: Eukaryota > Metazoa > Arthropoda > Insecta > Coleoptera > Carabidae > Ophonus > Ophonus ardosiacus. Next base: position 60,462,045 of record OW964824.1, read on the forward strand.
AGAAAATCTTTTCGCAGTAACACAATTTAAAAAATTCATCTTTCAGTAAATAAAATAAATTCATAATAAATATATATAAATACGCCTCGGCAAACAATCTCCATATTCGTCATGAAAAGGCGAACTCCCCTGCCTCGATAAGTAAATAACTATTAAAATTTATAAAAAAAAAAGGGATAAAACATATAGAAAAGAAATTTGCGTCAATAACATAGTTATGAGGAAAGAAAGGGGAGTTATATAAGTACTCTATTAAAAAACATAAAAGTAATATTAATTTTGTTTTAATATTTAAAATTTTAAATTAAAATTGTAACATAATTCAAAAGAAGCGGTTGTTCGCCATTTATAATCCGGTTATGACATCAGACTTTCGACAGCGCAAAGTGGCTGATTATATGTGCGCAGTGGGATGTATTTCGTAGTGCAGATATAAAACATATTTTCTTCATTTTGCTATAAAATATATATGTATTTTAAATTTAATCTATTTAAATTTCACAAAAGAATACTTACCGCTTCATGATTTCTGGCTACAAACACACAATATAATAATATAATAACACGATTGAGGTTATACTCGCTGCGGTTACACTGAACGGCTGAACGTTACAGATATCTTTTGTCTTTTTCTACACCATGGTAAACAATATATATCTATCTTCGTTCAACAAAAAACAAATTTCTGGACTTCCTATTTTCTTTTATCTCTTACTATGCACTAGTAGTATGGTATAAGACTATCTTTCTTTTACAGCGAACGATTGTTATGTCGAAAGTCTGACGTATTTCCTCAGCTATTAGAGCGATATTCAAAGTTTTAAAGCTTTATTTTTTTTCAGCAGTATGGAGTACTTTACGAAAAAAATAAAAAATACGTATCACGTATTTTTCCATGTAGATTAATATATGTATATAATTTTCAAAAATTGTGAAACTCCCCCCATTGAGTGGAATCCCCTCATTCGGAATTCAAATTTAACTGGTCGTTTATAATACCGGCATTTATTCTATTAAACTTAATTTGGAAAAAAATGAACTGTTTACTAATCAAAAGCAAAACAGTGTATCTACTTGTAATTTTTGTTTCTCTATCTACTCTGTGCATTCCCACCAAATTTAATTCACATATTTATTGCTAGGGTCGTACATAGCGGCGTCTCGTTATTATTGGAAAGCGCTGGAAATTTCTCCATCATATCAACCCGCTGTGTTAGGCGCTTGCCAAATATTAAGACTCCAAGGGAGGCATTCACAATTACTGCAGTTAATAACGAGGTTAGTAAGAATTTATTTTGTAAGAATTGAAAATAATGTGATATAATTTGTAGATGGCATTCAGTTTTGCGGTTACAAAGAGGCAGTTTGCCTTTAAGTCCGCATGTTTACCTACATGGCTGGCAGTTGAAAACTGAGCTAAACAGTAAAGCCAGAGCGTATGATCCATGTCCCACGTTATTATGTGTAAGTTGAGATTTATGAAGGCAATTTATATTATTATGTGTGAGGTGTTTAAATTTAATAAATTAAGTTTAAATGAAAACATAGTAACTTTGTTTATATCAATTTAATTTAACACAATTTTTGTGACTAGTTTCAATCATTTTGGTCATCATCAGACAATAAATTTTTCTTTTTTTACTGTTTTTGCGAGTGAACGCATGCTGCGCTTTTATAATAAAACAATTATTAAAATTAAACTAATGAATTTCAAATAAAAATTTACACATTCTAAATCAGCATGCCAAATATCTATTTTTAATTATAATAGAAGCTGAGATCTAACAATTTTATTTTTTTAATGGTTATAAATACATCGAAAATTAATTAACGTTCAATTATTCACAAAGCCTGTAGTGGGCATTATAAAACTAATCTCACTATCAAATAACTAACGGGGGATTTAATTAAATTTTAGTAGTGTGTTTGTGGTTTTGTGAAAAGTTTCTATATTCACATTCGTTATAAACGTAAATCAGTTTATTTGACAGTTGGAAAAGAAACGTGATCGTGGGAAAAATCATATTGATATTGAAAAATATAACCTATTAGATATTGTTGAAGATTATTTTCATATAATTTGCAACGACCCGGTTGCGTAAAATCGTAAGGTTATTACTAGCTGATTCATTGCGGAAATTGACATATTTCTTAATGTTAGTAGTCTTATATTTCCTTTAATCTGTCCCAATATATGTAACACACATTGTTTTGACAATCGAAATCTCTTTTTAAACTCATGGCTCGTACCACGATCATGGTTTTAACAAAAACGCTGTTTTAAGAAATGTCAAATTCAAATTTCAAAATGTAATTTCACCCTTATGTTAGAAGAACAATTTATTTAAAAATATTTGTTTGAATACAAACTATGTTCTGCTTTAAAATCATATTTTGATAAATTTCATAGTATTTATTATCATCATTAAATAATGAAATTTGACATTTCTTAAAACAGTGTTTTAGTTAAAACCGTGATCGTGGTATGAGCCATTGTCATCATATATTTCATATGGATTTGTCCTGTTTCGGAACAATTTTGGTGGCCTACCTCGTGCAAATATAAATGCATCATCATTATCTGTTTATGAATCCGAGGACACTGATGATACAGACTCTAAAGATGACATACTCGACACATACATTTCTTAAAAAAATATTTAAAAAGTAAATAGTTCCCTATTTCAATTGTTTTAAAATAAACATAACAAAAAAAAAATACAGTTTGACGTTTCTTTAACAACTGATTTAAATCTAGTACATAGACAAATAATACTCTTTAGACCGGAAACTTATGTGTACTTGCACTGAACATTACACCTGGTGGTTGGAATAGAACTAAAATGTAAATTAGGCAACCCGTTTTTGAATTTTATACAAAATATTGTAGTTTTGTTTGTTGATATAAATTTATTTTGATATTAAAATGCTTGTGCACAAATTTAATGTTTAATTATTCTTTTTCATTTATACATAATAAAATTTTATTTTCAAAATAGATTTATGTCATCTTCATTGAAATAATTGTTACGGTTTAACAAAACACGAATTTAATTACTTATATGAACTTCTCAACACATAAAATTAAACAACGTTACATTAAAAACTTGCCTAATAGATACACAGATGTTACAATGAATAATCAAAGTGAATTATATAGAACCGTGATAGAATCGTAAACACAATTCAAAATATGTCAAATTAATAAAATTACGTCAAATTCAAATGTTTCCCACGCATCCTTATTTTACACCTCAGAAAAAATACGTGAACCAATAGTTGCTTAGTAATAAAAAATGCAAGTTCTTAAAGCGACGTTCGCGACATCTATTGACTGGAATTGAGTACTAGTGGCAAAGGCCCGGCACTCGCCATATATAAGTTTCCAAAGGTTGATCTAGTAGCATGAAATTCCGCAGTTCCTTTAATAGGTCGATTTACTTGTCATTAAACTTTTATAATACGCAAATCATCAGTTAAATTAGTTTAGTAGCTAACTAAATTTTAACTGTTGATTAAATAGTTTTATAAGACCGGCCCTTAGTGTAGTTATATACCTCGATATTTACGTAGAAATGTATTGTCGATAATTTAAAGTGTGTTTCATAATTATTTAATTTTTTTTTAAAGCCTATGGCACACTTATCGATGAGCATCAATGAGTTCATTGATGAAACAACAGTGCGCATCCGTCATCTATAATTTTGTTTCATCAATGACAAATACATAAATATTTTCTCTGACGAAAAACAGAAAAGTTGGTAATATTACCAGTGAAATGTTCCTACATCGTCGGTTTTTAAATTGATATTTCCTTAGTTTATTGTTGTTTGACACAAGTCAAAGTGACGTGAGGCATAAAAGATACGTGTGAAATGAGATACGTTCGTTTCATTGATGATCTTCGATGAAAATAGCAGCGCCGCTATTTTTCGTCGATGACGGGTGCGTTCTGTTGTTTCATCAATGAGTTCATCGATGCTCTCTGATGCTTATCGATAAGTGTGCCATAGGCTTAAGCAAGTTATTGAGCTTCAATCTCAACTGACTATAATTCTGAAATGGATAGTAGTCACAAAAATTGTGTTAAATAAAAGTAATATAAACAAAGTTACTATGTTTCCATTTAAACTTCATTTTTAAAATGTATCACAAAGTGAAGGCTGAAATAATAAATAATTTTAAATTGAATAGGGTCGACGCTGCATCCCAGCTCATCTGCAGGTGCACCCCGCGTGCAACCGGACGAGCAGGGCGCCTCGTTGCTTCAGCACGGTGCGTCAATGCAGACTCACTCGCAGCCGGCACCACAAGTACCCCAGGCCGCCCGCCCCCTTCATGGTGCCGCATTTGCTCGACACCGTCTAGTGCTGCAATTATAGTGATGAGTCGTGTAATACACCCATACATACAGACCAGTATTAGATAGGCTTGATAGCGAACAGAAGAGACCACAGGACAGGGTTCATTTCATTGTAAGAATCACTCACCAAACCAAACACGGGGTGACATATCACACATGGGGACACGTAAGTTTTGTTTAGTTTGGCTTTTTTCTTTTGGTTGATATCATGAACAACGAAACATTTCGGTTAAATAGTTTAATGCGGTGGTAAAAGTCTGTTCGCTCCTAGCTGAAACAAGCCGATATTTTATTATCCCAATAGATATTACCACAAACAAATAGAAAATCCTCAGGTAGTGTGGAACAGGGACGTATTTGAAATCTGCATAAGTAAGGGAAAATGTCATTATTACAAGTATCAAACCATGTTTCGTCTAGATAAATTATTGTTCTCTGTTCATCTCGAAATTTCTTAATCTGGACTAGATATTCATTTCGTAATGTTTTTATTCTATCAGATTCCATGATATACAGGGTGTCTCAGGACGAGCTTACGCTGTCTATATTTTAAATACTATTTAATATAATTTAACGAAATTTGGTATCTAGGGGTTATCCAACATGCCCGTTTTAACTAAAATATTTTCAAACCAGTAGCACTTCCGGTTTTACCGGAAATTAACCTCAACTTTCTTATTTTAAATGGAATACGCTATATTTTATTTTACCATTGAATGCCGCGGAAAATTTAACATATGAGGCAATAAAAACATTTTACTCATGATCAACTACTTCCGGCGTTATTCAACTTTTTTTGATTTTTTGTCTGAAATCCGGCACATTTTCAAAACTCTGTATATCGGGAACGAGATCGAATTTTTATAATCTGAAAAAAGCCTTTTATAAAGGAGACTTTAAGCTACATTATCCATAGAAGAATCCTCGATTATTTATAAAAATGTGACGGGTACGTTACACCAAAATTACAGTTGACAAACTTCAAAAAAGACAATTTTTTTAAATGAACCCCCCCCCCCTTTTTTTTATTTCATAAATGTGTATTACGATAAAAAATAAGGATACTTTATGTAACATGTCCTATGTTGAAAGTTGATAGTTTTTACATGGCTTACTTATCCGTATTAATAAAATAATTATACCCAGATTACATGTTTTTCTAATTTACTGAAATTCTATCAACTTTCAACATAGGACATATAACATAAAGTACCCTTATTTTTTGTCGTAGTACACATTTATGTAATAAAAAAGGAGAGGTTCCATTTAAAAAAATTGTCTTTTTTGAAGTTTGTCAACTGTAATTTTGGTGTAACGTACCCATCACATTTTTGTAAATAATCGAAGATTCTTCTATGGATAATGTAGCTTAAAGTCTCCTTTATAAAAGGCTTTTTTCAGATTATAAAAATTCGATCGCGTTCCCGATATACAGAGTTTTGAAAATGTGCCGGATTTCAGACAAAAAATCAAAAAAAGTTGAATAACGCCGGAAGTAGTTGATCATGAGTAAAATGTTTTTATTGCTTGATATGTAAAATTTTCCGTTGCATTCAATGGTAAAATAAAATATAGCGTATTCCATTTAAAATAAGAAAGTTGAGGTCAATTTCCGCTCAAACCGGAAGTGCTACTGCTTTGAAAATATTTTAGTTGAAACAGGCATGTTGGATAACCCCTAGATACCAAATTTCGTTAAATTATATTAAATAGTATTTAAAATATAGATAGCGTAAGCTCGTCCTGAGACACCCTGTATAACCTCTTGTCTAACTTCTTATAACAAAATCCCATTGATTTTAAACATAAATACAATGAAGTTCCTCCATAGGGAAAATTTATAGTATCTTTCAATTTGACGAGAAGTTCAGACAGTGTTAGGACTCTATTGTTGGCATATTCTTCATAAATTAGTCTCTCAATGACTTCTTTTTCAAAATTACCAATTTTTGAAAGTACAGAAGTAGTCCTCTTCCTTTTTTTAACTGGAACTCCTCGTTTTACAATGCAACGAACGGATGCGACGTTTTTGTCGTAATCGAAGTTCTTTTCAGAGCATTCGTTTCACCCACTTCTACAAAATGATTATACACATTTAATATAACTTGCTGCGTTTGTTCGTTGATGAAATATTTAAAACAATTTGTGTCTTCATCACTTTGCACAACGTCGGCATCGGTGTCACAGGTATTGACTTCGTCACTAACACTGGCAGAAGCATTGTCGACATCCCAGGGCCTCCACATTTCCATATTTAAAATTTCACTTACAACCGCTGCTAACTAATGTTACATGTAAACTGAGTTAAGACGAAAGAAAACCGGGATTATAAAGGAACGAAATTCAATCAAGGGTGACTTAAATGAATAGTAGATTAAATAATTCCTAGAAATTATGATGATGGCCAAACCCGAAAACAATGTCATTAGCCGAAAACGTCTTTCCAGGTAATTCTTAATGGGGTCCTATACCATTTTTCTTTTATTTTTTTTTTCTGTAAGAACAGAATAAAATAAGAATTTTAGTGCAAACGCGACTTAAAAATTTTACGTAATAAGCGAGATATGAATTTTTAAAGTTTAAGAATTTGTGCGTGACGTAGCAGATACTAACAAGTGATCAACAAACAATGGGACAAACTGTTAGTTATAGAGGGAACAATTTTTTTCATGTTTGCATAGCTGAAATGTTTGTAAATAAAAACTTATACGTTATATTCATGAAGAAATTATTATTAAGTATAAATAACGTAAATAATAACCTTTTTTTCCTAATAAATTATAGAACATTGAAACAGTTTGACAATATTATTACACAAAGCATGACGACGGATGGCGTCAGTGTTGGCCTGTTTTGAAGTTTCAATATTAATTTAACTAATATTATTATTAATTTAATTAATATTACAAATTGATTTAATTATAAATATATTATTATTGTTAATATTACTAGATGTTTTAATTAAACAAATTCATCAAACACAAACTTGTTAAATGTTTTGTTAGGTTATGGAACAACATGACATTTCATATTCCTTTAAAGGTGACCTCAACAGACGCGCGAATCTCCTTTTTAAAATCAGGCGACCAATCAAATTCTTAGTACCTAACGCGTCATACCCAATTAGTAATCATCTTCAATCGCTTATAGTTTGTGACCTAGTCAATATTTAAAGTAAATTTTTTCACTAATACTCATTAATTTATGTATATTTTCGTCTTCTTATTTAAGATAGTTAAAATATGACTATGGTATAGGACCCTATTATACCTATTCAATGATAATACCTAGCTGTAAATACATTTCAAAATAATTTCAAAAAATTCTCTTAAAAATTTACAAACGCATATATCAAAACGAACTGAATGCAATCCTTGTGCAACACTCCATTTACAACTGACCGCCGTTTGATGAACAAAGGCTCAAGAAAATGGTTTATGGTTTGTGGTAATAACTATTGGGGCAATAAATTATCGGCTTGTTTCAGCTAGGAGCGAACAGACTATAATAGCATTTGGAGTACCTGAGTTCTGTTATTGTTACGATTACACATAACGTATTCTAGTTAGACTTGTACATTTGGCAATATGAAATTAGTATGCTCAGCAGAAAATATAAGTGCCATAAAGACATTTTGTATTAACGCAGTATTATTTGGTGAGTAACTTGTACATAACATACAATATAAACATAGTTACATTCTAAGATATTTAAGTAAGTATTGAAATGTAAAACTGACTGATTTCGTATTGCAAGTGATAAACTTTTCTAGTGTGTTTAATGCTAAAGAAATCGTCTATTCTATGCAAACACTTCATTGCGAACCAAAAGCCGGTTTACAGGTTTGATAAATGATAATTATAATAATATACGATATATTTTTTAAAAATACAAATATATTAATGGATTGTATAAAGTAGATAGGTCACATGTAAGTCATTTTTGAAAATCTTAATATAAGTCTATGCATGGTGCCATAAACTGCTGTGACACGCTGATTTGCTAACGGAACTGCAGAAAGTTTATAAAGAAAAGTTACCTAATTTACTTTATACGGAGCAATACATGTGCAATACGTTACTCAACTAGAACAAAAACAATGATATACTTTCCAAGGGTCCACGTCTAGTATACTTAAAGCGCATCTGCTGTCAGATCTGTCTGCCAAATCAGCCTAGTGTTGGTGCACCAGCAGTGTTTTGTGTGCAAAGCTCATAAAATTGTTTCTTGTTTTTACTTAATAAAAAGTAAAAGTATATCTGCCACTTTCATTGTAGATCAGGAAATATTCGCAACATCTGCAAATTCCCACTGAAGTCCTAAACAATATATTTTTGTTTTACTCCCAAAAAACCAATCAATTGCACAACTTAATTTTTACAATTTTTAATATCGCGCCAATCCGATATTTTTGTTGGTATACCGTCAGAGCGTGAAACCGCTAGTTATCAAGTTTTTTGGCATCCGCTTCGCTCTGTTTAATATATAAATGCTGCGGAAAACGCAACAATCAGTTGAGAGTGAGCCATGGTGACATTCAGACTGGTCCTAGTATGCGCCACCTTGGTAGCCGTATGGGGCTACCACGTCTCAGAACATGAATCCGGTGGTGGATCCGAGCACGAAGCGGACCACTACAGCAAACACGGTGACAAGGGAGACAAGGGCTACAAATCAGCCCATCATGTCGACCACAAAAAGTCGGGCCACAGCGGCCAAGAACACCACGCCGGCAAGTACGCCAAGCACGGCGGACATGTCAACAAACACCACGACGAAGGCGACCACTACTCCAAACATCATGCAGCTGGTCACGGCCACAAGGGCGGTAAGTTCGGCGAGAAGAAAGGACACAAGAAGGGCCACAAAACCAAGGGCTACCACAACAAGTTCTTCAAGGACGAGTACCACAAAGAACACAAATTCTACGATGATTTCCACAAGGGTGGACATCACAGCAAGTTCGGGGATCAGCACGGTCACCATGGCAAGAAGCACGGGGGACATAAGAAGGGAGGAAGTCATCATTCTGCTCACCATGATGATCATTTTGGCAAGAAGGGACACCACAACCACGGACACTACGACGATGATCATATAGGACACCATGGAAAATACGGACACGACGCGTACCATCACCACGATTCACACTACGGCAAGCACGGCGACCACTCCGACGGAAAACACTACGGGTTCCACTATGGTCATTAGCCTATCCTAAACGCTGGAGAAATCTAGTGAAAGTATTTCACACTTTAACTTGACAATTGTTTGTTTGTTTGTTATATTTGTTTTTATATTTTTGCAGTTTTTAAAATACATAATAACTAAAAACTTTGACTTATCTATTTACATGTACATACATATTGATTAGAAGTATTTACAGTGAAAAACTACAAGAATCTGATTTGTTGCAACAGTTGTATATTTATATATCTAGATCTTTTAGTGGGAGGAATGAGTTTGTAAATTTAAATTGCATAAATTTATTTAAGTGAAACTGTAACCAAGTATTACAGCATAGTTGGATGATAATTCGATTACTTTTTGCTGACGTGAGGTAGCGCAACATAAACTTGAACACTTTCGTGCGGTGGGGGTGGAAGGAACAAGGGTTTACCATCACAATCCACGTATTTCCTAAACAAATTATTTTTATTTCATACTGTGGCTGTGTCCGATGTCGCATTTTGGCATTTAGTTTTTAGGATTTAGGTCTTCTTCGCATAAATACAATTCCGAATGGCACACTAATCACTAATGACACCCATTGGTTTGTATGGCAACACTTTAGACTAAGACTTTAGATTAAATGTTAATATCATATTTCAAAAAATAGAAGTTAAGAAGCTATTCTTTGACTGTAAATTTGAAATTTTGTACAAATTAGAAACGAACATTTGTTGTGTTTAATTAGTGCGCGTCAACTTCAAGGCAAAGTGTGCTCCTACATAACCGTAAAATCTAGTTCCTAAAATCCTTAATAATGACATTATTTAAGGCATATAAATTTAGGATTTAGATATTAAGGTGATAAAAGTACAACATCGGACACAGCCTGTGTCGTATTTCATTGTTTACTGGAGTGATTTCAGTCCAGTAAATGAGTTTTTACAGTCATTCTTTACGGTACTGTATTGTTACTTAAGACTAAGCAACCTACTTCTTATTGAACTGCCAAATAAATATATCATAACTTTTAAAATGAAATTAATGATGGAATAGAACATTTTATTTGTCATAACATTCATTTCCAATAAAACAATTTATTTCCAAATATGAGAAATATCTACATTTTGTTCTCCAAGAGCATAGGATCCATGGAGTATTTTGACAAAAAGAAGAACTCATTTTCTTCGATCATAAAATTATAAAAATTCTATATAAGACAAAACTACAATATAATAAACACTAATATTCGCCAGATCTAACATATATGCCAAAATTACATCTTCTGTTAAATATTAAAAAAAAATTAAAATGCGACACGGGTGTGAAATAAAATATTGTACATCATGCGTCCGTGAAATGATTTACGGTACTCATTTCGAAATTTCTGAAAACTCATTTACCGGCCTTACGCGTAGATTACACAATGAAGTTTTTCCACTGATAGTTTTTCTTTTCAAGTGACTTGAAAAATTTTCTCTCGCACAATGATGTGAGTGAAAGAGAGACAACTGAATACAGTTTTAAAGAAAAACTTTTCACGAAAAACTGGAACATGCGCTACTTTTTCTTAAAAGTCCCTACAACTTTTGACTGCCAAGCAGCTTTCAAATGTCATTAATGTTTACTTTTTGATTTGCACAAGTGTGGTGTTTTAAACTAAAAAATCTGACGTGGCCAACACTAAACCTCCCGCTATTTAATTTTTATTAATTTAAATACATACCTACCTACGTATTTACTAACGCTGCAAACTGTTCCATTGCAGAAAACTATTGCTTTATTTACTATTTTCTTTTTAAAATGTCACTATTATTAATTTGAAGTGATAAGTTTTCTGACAGTTACATTCATTTGAAAAATGAACTGTGTAACAAAGGAATAGTTTTTATCTTAGGCTTCGCGACTAATAAGAAAAATTATTTTTAAATTTATCTGTAAAATATATAGAAAAAGTATGAATGTATTCCTATAGAAAATTCAATAATCTTTAATTCTCATTAGACATAAAATTCGAAAAAATGGCATTTAATGGTATTTTTTGAAGAAAAACCACTATGAGCTTCAGGTAAAGTGTCATTTACGGTTATCCGATTTACACCAAAATCTGATGGATTCTTTTCATATTAGAATAGGATAGAAATACAAGGTTTTAGAATTTTCTGAATGATAGTATTTGAGTTAGAGCGAAGACAAAATCCATACACATACATACACACATACAGACATCATCGTGAAAATGTTAAAAATGGATTCTAGGGACCTTAAAACGTGGTCATTTACTAAAATCTCGATATGAGATTTTTAGCACGATCCCTATACCTCCCTTACCAAGGGTAGCGGGAGGTAAAAATGGCAAAATGGGGTAGAGAAGTAATTGAAATCTTGAGGGCTATTTACATAAAATTCATGTGATGAAAATGCAGTGAAAATTTAATGTAGGTATAACTTAAATTTTGACACTTGGATATTTTAATTCACGCAGAACTTGATCGTGTAATCCACGTTTTGTAACGTAAATTACTATTTCCTAAAACTTTTCTTTACAAAACTTACTTGTAGGGTAGTTCATGTATCATATTCATTTTCAACTTTTGACATATTTTCTGTGAATAATAACTAGTCGCATCAACCCTTATAACATTATAAGTTAAATCTTTTGCTAAATCTATAGACTTTTTAACAAGATTGTATCCCAATTTCTTGCTTTGATTGTTTATATCAACAGCTATATGCGTTATTTCAAAAACTTTATACTCATTATATTTTTCCCATACGTTCGCCGCTCTAGTTATATGGGCATGTAGTCTTAACAATTCTGCGACTTTGTGACATGTGCAAGTGTTGGCGAAATCATCTTGAGCGTCAGCGTCCCATGGACAGATTCCTGAGTTTACTGCAGCACCACATATAGCGCCCGTGCGCCTGCAAATGGCCATAAGTGACATTCCCTGTTCCAAACTCTTTAAAAGTCGACCTTCCAATACGGGATTGTGTTTATAGGCTAACCCTGCTGCTACCATGGTCGGTTCTTCATTGAAATATGAATAGCGAAAGAGATCTATTACTCGTTCATAGTCTTTGGGACATACGCGGACGATTATGAATGAATTGTCCTATTAATGTAATGGGTTATGTTTTTATATGATTGTTTATTAAAGTACTTACGAATCTTGTTGCTTTGGGATTATATGTTACATGTTTACTAAGCGAGCGGGTAAATCTGATACATTTTAATTGATTTCGTAATGTAGAACTTAAAATTTTATACAAGCCAAGCATTTTATGAAATTTTGAAGTATGACATGAAAACAAAATTTTTCTTTGTGTTTTTCACATAGTCAATGTCAAAAAACATTTCAAAAATCAAAGTCATTAGTGTATAACCGATTTGTATTATCCAAAATTTTATCTTATCGTGGGGTATAAAAATAAGGCTTTGTCCTATAAAAGGTCGGGTATTTTTGATTTTTGGATATTTTATATTTAGAGGTCCTAATAAAAAATAAGTTTTCGACCTTGGTGCATTTCCGGAAACACCGCCATCTTGGAAAAACGATCAAATTATAAATTTTTATTGATATTGTCTTTGGTCATAAAATTCAGTGGTGTTTTTAATGAATAAGCACGTTTTAAGTTCCCTAGAATACCATTTTACTAATTTTACGATGATGTCTGTATATGTATGTATGTGTGTGTGTGTGTGTGTGTGTGTGTGTGTGTGTGTATGAAGAGCTGATTAGATTTTGTTTATAACTGAACAACCGGAAGTACCTTTATTTGAAGTTTTTAACAGTTTTTGACATTTTATGTTATTATAAATATGAAAGAACATTTGATTGTCTATACACATTTTCCTTTATATTTAATAGATATAGAGTTAAAGAATTTTAAAGAAATTAACTTTCATAAATCAACCAGCTGTGCTATAACCATGGAAACTGGTGATATTTTCAAATATTCTAATTGACAGATGTCAGTGTTATGTGCAATTTACATAGTATGTGTTCGTGTTTTAATTTTATTGGATATATAGAATTTTTTCCAAGGAATTCTCGGTATGAAATTTGTAGAAAATAGTTATGTTCGTGTTTCAATTTTACTACTGGAATATAAAATCTTTTCCAAGAACTTTCGGAAAGGGATTTGTGCAAAATACATACATAGAATTACACGGAATGTGTGTGATGGCCACATCTGATTTTTTAAATGTCGCCTCACCTGAAATATTAGAACAAAAAGATTTATTATCAGTTATGTAGAAGACAAAATTTCCTACAATTCTAGAACATTTTTTATTATAGCCAGTATATAGCGAACTACAGCGTATTACGAGTAGTATTATGAGAGTTGTTGATGCTTTGTGATTGAATTTTAGACTACGAATTACTCTTTCTATGTATATGTGAAACTTTGTTCTTTTCATAAACATCTCAGCAAAAATATTCCAAAAAGAATACAGCTATAACAAAAAGCGCTCTTATTTCCGAAGTATTTTAATTATATCATTATTTTTTTCTTTTAATATTCATACACTTTCGCTTGTTTTTACTAATTTATCTGAAATCGATTGAGTTGGAATAGCTTATTATATTTACAGATAGTATGCTTTTTATTGTAATATATAATGAAATACTTTATAATGGCTAACTTTTTTAACACATAATTAAATAATTATGTACAAATAAATGCCGTGTAATATACCTACTACAATGTAGTAATTTTGTTGTGCTAAATAGCGATGTTTTATTTTTTTTTTCGAAGTAATAAGAACTAATAAATTTTTCAATTCAACTCTAATCGTGCAAAGCGTGGACGATAAATTTAGTAGCAGAAAGATTTCTGTTGATAAATAAAATGACACTAATGACAGTAATAGCTTCTATTTACCAAAGTTTCTTCATTTGTCGTCATAATTTTTAATATTCAGTTTGTGTACATACATTTCTACAGAAAAAGTAGTTCTTTTCGTAACAAGTGCTGGAAATTAATAATTTTAAAACGAATATAAATTTCTGAAATGAGCGCAGCTGAAAGGTAATAAAATGAACTAATAATGAAGGATTATAGTTAAGCGGTAGAAATGAGATATGAGGTTTTCATCCGAGTTTTCCAAACATTTGCAGATATGAGTATTTGATATTTGTTGTAATACCATACAGTTTCTATGTTTTAGCAGAACTAAAAACAAAAGTGAAAAGGTGTCAGTTTGGGACTGCAGGTTGACTGTACCTGAATATATATTCCATACCTAGTATAGTTTTGTTAATTGTGTAGTACACTTAATTTGCCTTCTTTATTTTATTTGCTACATCTTACATCTGTATCTATTTTTCCTTTTTATATTACTAATTACTGTACTTCTTAGATCTAGATAGTATAGTTTGCACTCTCTTCATTGTTTTTCCATTTATTTCAACCACTCTTGTAGTGATTATCGTACTGAGATTTATAATTTATGAGCATTATCATCGTTTTACTATTCCCAATGTTGATTTCCATGTTCATCTTCTTTATTTTTTCTGTCCAGATTTGTTCTAGAAATCTAATTTTTGTATGTATATCCCCTATAAATATTATCATCTGCTTATAATAAGTTGCCTATCTTCACATGCATCATTGTATTGTAGCCTACTAGTAGGCGTGTTTCTTCGGACTGTGATTATGATTTTCTAAATAATGATTTGTTCAATAATGATTCCTTTGAATCATGGTTAAATTTAATTCCAAAGAAACAACAAAATTAACTCGATCGACGCGAAACCTACACAACGTCGAACGAACTAGCGGCAAACATCAAATGATAAATCAGCTGTTTTGATTGAAATAGTAGATCGAAAATAGTTTAAAAATGGATTGTGCTGAAGCAGAAGTAATATTTTTGCATTAATCATTATGCATTAAGCAATAAAACATTCGGTGGAATAGAGGCTTTAGGGTATAAAAGTATTATATCACTGAATTTAGAATTAAATTCTCTAACGAATGAGGAAATAGAAATATATGTTCTCACTAAAATGAAAATCTGATGTGGCCAACACAAAACCTCCCGCTATTTAATTTTTTATCAATTTAAATACATACCTACGGATTTACTAACGCTGCAAACTGTTCCATTGCATGAAACATAAAACTATTGCTTTATTTACTATTTTCTTTTTAAAATGTCACTATTATTAATTTGAAGTGATTAGTTTTTTGACAGTGACATTTACTGTCAGTTACATTCATTTGAAATGTGAACTGTGTAACAAAGGAATTGTGTTTTTCTTAGGCTTCGGGACCTGTAAAAAAAAATATTTTTAAATTTTTCTGTAAAATATATAGAAAAAGTATTAATGTATTCCTGTAGAAAATTCAATAATCTTTAATTTTCATAACGACAAAATGCGAAAAAATGGCATTTAATGGTATTTTTTGAAGAAAAACCATTATGAGCTTCAGGTAAAGTGCCATTTCCGGTTATCCGATTTACACCAAAATCTAATGGCTTCTTTTCATATTAGAATAGGGTAGAAATACAAGGTATAAAAATTTTCTGAATGATAGTATTTGAGTTAGAGCGAAGACAACATCCTTACACATACACACATACATACATACACACACACATACACACACACACACACACACACACACACACACACACACACACACACACACACACACACACACACACATACAGACATCATCGTGAAAATGTTAAAATTGGATTCTAGGGACCTTAACACGTGGTCATTTACTAAAATCTCGATATGTGATTTTTAACACGATCCCTATACATCCCTTACCAAGGGTAGCGGGAGGTAAAAAAGTTGGGTTCTTTTTTTTAAATTAATCTTGTGAAATAGAAATCGTTTACCCGTTTAACCGTCTTTGTAGCTCGTATAGTTCTCGAAATAACAATGGTGGCCACTTAAAAATGGACACCCTGTATTTAATAAAATAATAATGATAAGAGGAAATTTTAAATTTAATGTACGTATATGTATCATGCTTATTATTATCCATATATTTATTTTACGTTGTTGACAAAGAAAGATAAATTCACACCTACCTAATATATCTATTAAAATGTAGATTTAATTATAAACAATAGTTATGCAATTCATATTGCGTTTATATGGAATTTATGATATAAAAAACGTGTAAAATTATTGATAATGGATTAAATCCATTATGAAATAATTTATCGGTTAAACTCTAGAAAGGTACCAATATCCGATGACATCATATTGAATTTAGAATAAATCAAGTGAAACAAATACAGCTTTGCTCTAGTGAACAGTAAATAAAAGATTTTAGACAGAAACAAATTATCTCTACTTTTGCAATTTTTACAGACGAATTACATAACCGGTAAAATTCACTTCCTCATTGCACCTACCATCATCTGGATGCATTTCTTGGGTGCATTATCTTCTTGTTATAAATACCACCTGTTTTAATATTAAACCCTTTGCGTTCAGGTATATTGCAATACGCATACGAAATCCGTATCAAAAAACCATAACGAATAATGTCGCAATGAAAAACCGCATGGAAATTTGCGATTGGCTCCCACTACCACATCTAGGTTAAATAGGGAGTCTCTCCGAGGCTGTATTCATTCGAAATCCTAAGTGTTGTACAATGTTCGCCTTGCAAAGTGTTGTGTTAGTGTTGGCAGTCTCTTGGGCTTCTGCGCGACCAGCAGAAGACGTGCAGATTGTAGAATCTACAATTCGTACTGTCAGAGCGGCTGCTCCTGAGGATCTACTTCTAGCAGGTTGGTATAACTTATATACAAAGAACCAGTAAAACAAATTACAAAATACAAAAAAGGATACATTGACTCTTAAATTTGTGCAAAATATTCTCATTCTTTTTATTAATGTTTTCTTTTAGTGCTGTCAATTTGTGTCAAAATTCGTCTGAGGACCGAACTAATTGATTCCCATAGGAATATTTACTAGAGCGAAATTTAGAATAAATGTAGTTTTCAAACAAACAAAAACAATTAATGATTTATATATTACTAGAAAAAGACAAAATGGGGGATTACGGCTCAATCGAATTAAAGGAAAATAGTAAAAAAATACGAATGTATATGCTGAGTAACGAATATTAATAAAAAAATGAAATGGTATAATTGAGATATTTCGGAAATAAAGGGTTTTTGTTATAACGCTTCGACACTAATATGAAAATATTTTGATTGGCGACCGAGAAACCGCCTATACATGCATTACAAATAGCGTGTTAGGAGGTGGGATTACTACCAATGGAAGTTAAGAAATTCAAATTCGAAAGGAGGGGCTAACATTCCTGTATTACAGTTTCCAAACAGTTTTTATTTTAACATAAATTTCTTGCATTAAACTTAATAATTTAAATACACCTGTAATTCTAAAGTACGTAGACTTATACAGTGTTATAATATTCATTTATTTTATGTAAATATAACTTAAAATAGCATATATTTCAAGAACATTTAGGTCCATGATGAAAACAGTTTCATAAAAAAACACATAAGCGTGACGTCACGTCAATCTTTTCAAAATTCGGGAGACCATAACTCGCTTATTAATAGGAATTTTTTAGCCGGATTTTCATCAATAGTTTTCCTAATATTTTCAGATAAAATTATAAAAAAAATGGTGGAATCCCCCATTGACGGTAACTAAGTTTCGAATGTAGTATATTTGATCCCTTTTCAAGGATTGCGAAGCGAAATATACAGGACAGGACAAAAGATATTTAAGGATAAGGCTGGAAGAACACAAAAGAAAGGAAACCAAAAGAATAAATGCGCCTTAACGGAAAATGCAATCAAAACACACTTTTTATTTTTAAAAAACATGTATATTGGAAACAAAAAAAAAATTACAAAAAGACTAGCACTGGAAATGTTACACATAAAAACGGATAATTATTTTAAATTATGAATGCTTTTTATGGCAATAAATGTAAAACAACTGTAATAGTCAAAAATTAATTTATTTTATAAGTAGTATCAATTTGTTTCAAATTCAATGTTTCCAAAAAATGTATTCTTAATATTCTGTAGTTCCCAAGAATGATCCTGCTAGGGTCGAACAGTTAAAAATATTTACATGACTGCATCCCAGAATAAATTACTTTTCTAATATTTTTTTAAGGTCCTTAAGAATCACCACAGAAAGTCCTAATAACCTTTTGTGGGGAACCCCTTTACATGATAAGTCGTCCTAGCCCCGTAATGGGGTATAAAAATGAGACTATTCTACAAAAAGTTTGGGTATTTTTGATTTTCTAATGTTTTATATTTAGGGGTCATAATAAAAAAATCGACCTTAACGCACTTCCGGTAGCTCCGTTATTCTGGAAAAATTACGTGCAAAATCGGATTTTTAAAATATCTACTTATCACTATGTAAAAAATAGTTATTACAAATTTTGTAGAGAACAAAATTCTATATAATTCTTGTCTATTAATTAAATATTTAAAATACATATATTACATATACGCATCGGAAATACCGCCAATCTCGTCAATGAATTTGAAGAATCTCGAACATTTAGAATAGTAGGATGATACTTATTTAAAGAATGAATTAAAAAATATAAAAATATATTAAAAATACTTATAGCCTAATATAAAATAGCAAGAGGCCACAGCAGATTTTTCATTATGACTCCTAGGTGCCCAACATATCTGAAAATCAAAAATACCCGACTTTTAGTAAGATAAAGTCTTTTTTTTAATCCTATTCCTGGGTTAGGACAAGGAAAAATTTTCCCAATTAGGGATTGGCGGAACTATGTTGTTGTGATTCTTAGGTATCTTAAAAAAAATATTTTATTTATTAGCTATCTAACAATTAGTTCTGTTTATAACCGTAATATAACTAAACTATTTTAGCGACCCAATACGGCAGCCATCAGGATTACGGCGCAGACGACGAAGATGCTGTTGGTTACCTAAAACGTTTCGACGATGGAGGCAATGATGGCTACAAACATTTCGACAGCTACCACAAAAAAGACGGAGATAAATATGAATATGAAAAACATACTTCCTTTGGAAAAGGCGATCATGCCAAATACGGTACATATAAATATATATAATTAATTAAATACATTTTTCAGCAGTGAGTTTCTTAACTTAGTTTCCGTGAACTACAGGATGTCAGGATTAGTGTAAAAAAAATATGAGCGTATCCATTTTAAGAAAAAAATTTATGGAGATATGTCCGGAAACTCTGGTACTATGGCTGTGTCCAATGTTGCACTTTTATCACCCTAATATCTAAATCCTAAATTTATATGCCCTAAATAACGTCATTATTTCGGATTTTAGGAATTATATTTTAGGGTTTTGCAGAAGCACACTATGCCCTTAAAGTTGACGCGCTCTAGTTAAAGAAATTGGGTGGAATTCAGTGGGTTGTATTAAAGTCTGTATTAAAACTTGTATTGAGTATTTGGCAACATTGTAATATTTTCCACATGTATCAATGAGATTCAATTGTGATTTAGAAATTTTACCACAGGGGAAAGTAATACAGATATCCTTTAGTCAAATGAAGAAGTATTATTGTAAATGGAAGGTGTAAAAGGAAACTCATTATTGCAAAATTACGTTAGAAATATGTCAAATTTTATGTGTCAAATATTTCATACCTGAATGTTAATGAATTTTAAAATATCTCAACCCCCCGTTTTGATCAGTTTTGACATTTTTTTTCTTACTTCTGTTAATAATATTTTTTTCTTTATTTGATCCTTTGGTCTCTCACTTTTTTCTGACAGGTATTACAAAGTTGCCAAAATATTTTTGACAAAGGACTATTTTAGCTTAAAACAGGCTAATACAACCCACTGAATCTCACCCATTGTCTTTGGTCAAAAAATTCAGTGGACCTTTTTTTTTCTTATTCTGTTAATAATATTTTTTTTCTTTATTTGATCCTTTGGTCTCTCACTTTTTTTCTGACAGGTATTACAAAGTTGCCAAAATATTTTTGACAAAGGACTGTTTTAGCTTAAAACACGCTAATACAACCCACTGAATCTCACCCATTATGTTCGTTGCTATAATTTGTGCAAAACGTCAAATATAATGTTAAAGAATAGCTTCTTAGCTTCTATTTTATGAAATATAATAATATTTGATCTGAAGCATCAAATTAAATCGAAGTGTGTAATACATTTTTGTTATTCTATCTAAAGTGTTGCCATACAAACCAATGGATGTCATTAGTGTGCCATTCAGAGTTGTATTTATGTGAAGACCTAAATCCTAAAATCTAACAGCCCGATTCACAAAAAGGTTTAAGCTAATCCTCATTTTTGGATTAGTGAATTTGATTCTATTCTATTCCGGTATTTAAAATTTAATTTTCATGATATTATCAATAAAGGTAGATACTAGGAATAGATTAGACTATATTTCAAGATATAAACTGTCAAAATTAGATTAAAATTCGCTAATCCAAAAGTGAGGATTAGCTTAAACTATATTGTATTCCCCATAAGAATAAAGTTAGGAGTAAGATATGGTTTTATTTTGGCACACTCTTCATGAATTAAATTATAAATAACGAAGTAAAGTATAAAATTTAGTAGAAAGGTCGTGGGTTCAAATCCCAGTGAGGTCCATTATTTTTTCACAAATCCTTCCTTATTTATACTTTAACATTTACGTAACTGTTATGTAGGTTACATAATTATAAAAATTATATTTTAGATGTCGAGGACGACAAAGCCGGCGCAGGAGATAAAGCCAGTTACAAAGTTTCTGAAGAATTAAACGAGTAAGAAATACAAAATACCATTATGGATAAGAATATGAATAAAATTTTCTTTCAGAGGTAATGATGGAGACCATTATGAAAACATCGGAGAGTCTGAAAAATTATTAGAGGGTGCCGAAGCTGAAAAATCGGGAGAACACGCTGAAGCTGAAGACGATGGTGAAAGCGCCCATAATACAGGTACATGAAATACAATAAAAACATTTTCATTTTGGATAATAAGAAATCTTTTTCATAATTTATTAAGATGGTGAACACTTAGAACAGTTTGACGAAGGAGATTCTGCCAAGTTTGTTGAAGGCGCCGATGAAGAAGATTATTATTAAATGTTTACAAATAAAAACTACGGAGTGCCAGTGAATGAATACAAATTACAATGAATCTGATTTTTGTTGTACTGTGCTTTTGTTACAAAATATATTGTTGTTGTTAATGTGTTTATTAGTGTTCAATAAATTTATAGTCATAAACTTGTTATTTCGTTTTATTTTAAAATGCTCGCGTTACGTAATCAAAATATTTTTGATTTATTCAGTTATTTATGTTTGAAACTTGCCTTATTAAAATTTATTACTGTTTAGTTCGTTAACAGAAATAGCATTATCATGCAATTTTGCATAGTGCATTGTTTTACTTGGAATTAATATTCTTTAAGAAATATTATATTACTGTGTTCATTAAATAGTTAAAACAACTGATAAGGTATGTATACATAAGAAATTTATATTTTCATAATGTAATGAATGTTATCTAATAAAATTCAATGATAATTAAATTATTATCGCGTACTCATTTTCATTAATCATTAATAGTCAGTCCCAGTTGCTTCGCAGTTGAAGTTGCAGTTATAATCATATGATTTTAAAATTTATATTAATTTCTAAATAAACTTTGTAAGTAATTATGCAGTACTTTAGAATAGATAGTAGAAAGTAATGTTGTAAAATTAGATAAGAAATTTTAAGTTCATTTGAAATTGAAGGTTATGTTTTCATTTTTCAAATCTAAAATGGATCATGTCGTCTTTTCAGATGTTACATAGAATTTTATATCGTAATTGTCAGTCAAAGTTGCAATTCATTAGGACAATATCTTCTGTACCATTAGCCAATAATATGAATATGAATAAATTTAAATTACCGGAAAGATATCAGGGCAGCTCGAAAAGTGTTTGGTTAGTATTGCATTTCTTTACTTTAAGTACAATGTTTCATATTTATTTTTAATAGGGTTGAGTATATTCAGCTAGCATTAGAGCATAAACCTTTGAACTTGGGGCAAGGATTTCCCGATTATCCACCGCCAAAGTATGTCACAGACGCTCTAGCAGATATCGCTAAAAGCGATAACTGTCTTCTACAACAATATACGCGCGGCTTTGTAAGTTATACACTAAATTTTAATGATTATTGGAATGATCGTGTCTTTCGTAGGGTCATCCACGTTTAATTACAGCTCTAGCCAAACTCTATTCCCAATTAATAGGGCGAGAACTTAACGCCCAGACTGAAATTTTAGTCACAAGTGGAGCTTACGAAGCTCTGTTTTCAAGTATCATAGGCCATGTGGATACAGGAGATGAAGTTATCATCATAGAACCGTTTTTTGATTGTTATGAACCAATGGTAAAAACTGCAGGTGGTGTACCGAGATTTATACCGCTTAAACCGAACAAAACTAGTGGTGAAATAACCTCCAATGATTGGGTGCTGGACAGAAGTGAATTAGAGAAATTGTTTAATGAGAAAACTAAAATGATTATTTTAAATACACCGCACAATCCGTTAGGTAAAGTTTTTAATATGGCGGAATTAGAAATGATTGCTGAGTTATGCAAGAAATGGAATGTTTTGTGTTTATCTGATGAAGTGTATGAATGGATGGTTTACGCCCCTAATAAACATATACGTATAGCTACTCTCCCAGATATGTGGGAGAGGACTATAACAATTGGTTCTGCTGGAAAAACATTCAGTGTAACTGGATGGAAAACCGGTTGGGCGTACGGCCCAGCGAATCTTATGCACAACTTGCAAATGGTACACCAGAACTGTGTTTACACTTGCTGTACCCCTATACAAGAAGCCGTAGCCAGAGGATTTGAGTTAGAACTCAAACGTCTGGGCCAACCAGAATGTTTCTTCTTTTCTCTACCGCGGGAACTTCAAGAGAAACGAGACTTTATGGCCCAGTTTCTGCGAGATGTAGGAATGAAACCTATAATTCCCGATGGAGGATATTTCATGGTAGCAGACTGGTCTCCATTAGAAGGAAAAGTTGATTTGAATTCAGAGAAAGATAAGTACAAGGATTATCGATTTACGAAATGGATGACCAAGAATGTTGGATTGCAAGGAATTCCACCAACAGCGTTCTACAGCGAAGAACATAAAAATCTCGCTGAAAATTATGTCCGGTATTGCTTCATCAAGGTAGGAAAATATATCAGAATGTATAATAGTCTAGGAAATAGAGACGAAAAAAACCTTACAAAAGATGGGGTAGTTACGATTTTAACATAATCCATAATGTTGTTGAGGTCGGGACAAAGATAAAAAATTAGTTTTATGCCCAGTTTTATAAACATCGAATAACTTGCTGAGTTATTACTTTAAAAGTAAATTAAATCGATGAGTAAATAAAAATGTCTGTTTTATAAAATAAGTTGCAGAGTAAAATAAGTACTTGCAGAGTAAATATTTTATTCTAGTGATTTACCGACAGAGACATCGTTTATTATTATTCATAAGTCAAAATAAAGTGTCATAAAGTGTCAGTTCTCATTAAAAATGGAAAAAATCTGTTGTGGCCAGCACAAAACCTTCCGTCAATTCGATGTATTTTGAACATATCCCATACCAAAAGTTCCTTGAAAAAGATGCTGTATATCCTGTAAAATTTTAACACCAACACACTATTTTTTACAAATTCCATACCGAAAGTTCCTTTCCTTATTTTATTAGGGGTCGCTGTTTCTTACTCTTCTCTTTTACTCATTCCTGTCCAACGCATCTTCTTCACATAATTCTTCTTCTCTCATATCTACACAGTTCTTCCATTTCTCTTTGGCCTTTCTTGTACTTCTGGCATTGAAAATTCCAATCTTGAGGCGAGTCTGCAACTGCAATAAGTCACTTGCGAGGGACACTCTATCACATTCACATATAACTTTCTGACCCTATACTTTCAACTTTGGTTTTGCATTTGACACTGACATCTGTCAATTAAAAATTTTTGAATTATCTGCTGTTTCCATAATTTTAGCAAAGCTGACTAATTTTTGAAAGTTAATATCTCTTAATGTCTCTATAACTCTATATGTATTGAATCTGAAGGAAAATGTATAATCAAACCGTATAGAGAATAAGATATTCTTTCATATTCATAATCACAAAATGTCGAAAAATGATATTTAACTGCGTTTTTTCAAGAAAAACTGTTAAAAACTTTAAATAAGGGTACTTCCGGTAGATCAATTATAACCAAAATCTAATCAGCTCTTCACATGGATGCAAAGAACAGGAATACAAAAGAATTATAATTTTTAGAATTGTAGTATTGGAGTTATCGTCGGAGAAAAAATTGTCACACACGGACACACACACACACATACAGACATCTTAAAAATAGCAAATTCGTATTGTAGGGACCCTAAAACGTGCTTATTCACTAAAAACTCACCAACGACTTTTTTGACCAAAGACAATACCTTCCTTACCTAAAGGTGACGGAAGGTAAAAAAAGAGAGAATGGGGAAAGAATTATACTGTAATAGATAAAGTGAACATGTTAGAGATAACAAAAAAAAAATATATTAGAATTATTGAAAACAAGCAGACAGCCATAGCAAGCGTCAAAAGCAAAAATAGTGCATGGGATGAGATTTGTAAAGAATTTAATGCAGTTTCACAAATAGGTCCCCGGAATAGTGTTCAAATGAAACTGTTATATGACACATTGTATTTATGTTAGCTTGGAGTAGTTGGGTTTTGTACAGGTGTTAATAAGTAATTTTTATAAGGGTATCCACTATCCCCTAACAAGTAGCAATTACCAAATTCTCTGTTTTCAAGCCTAGCTCTTATTAATGAATTATTAAATATGTTGCTGTCGTGTGCGGAACCAGGCCATCTAGTAACAACATCTATTATTTTTAGATTTGCTGAACATACCATTTGGCAACTCACAGAAAACCATCCTTTTCGGTTTCTATAAATTTCTGCGTTCTCTATAAAATAATTAATTTTGACATGTCAAATTTATTCTACAGAATAAAATTTACTTCCTCGAAAATCAGTGGAGTAATTTATTCCTTAGATTTACTTAGCTAGTATTTTTATTCTTGCTTTATAAAACGAAAATCTCTGGAATAAACTATTTTACTTCGAGAATAAATTTTACTTTGCTAGTAATTTACTTATCTATCTTTTATAAAACTGGGCATTAGTAGAATAAAAAATTAAAGCTCGAATTTTTTATATAAGTATAATATTTAACATTTCTGGTACACACAAAAAAAATTAATTACATCCGTTATTTTTCAATTCGTTCTATGAACAAATTTCCCCCTATTCTTCTAATTGTTCGAGATTCTTCCATTCATTGGCGAGATTGACGGTATTTCTGAAGGGTGTATGATGAAATATATGTATTGCAAGCGCGTGTTTAGTTGACACTGATACTGTACATACTTTAGCTTATAAATGAATCTCCTTTCTTTTTATACCTATTTTAGATGTAGACGGAGTCTTTTCCTCGTTATAACAATAGCATATTATAATTATTATTACATTTCGACTTATCCTCGAACGAATTTTAGGTTTTCCGCATTCAAGGACACTGTCAATTTAACGTGCGGCAACTATCTCTATAATTTTAAATATTTAATTAATGATAAAATAAGAAATATTAAATGTACTTCCCAGAAAAAGCCTTGAGTAATTTCTCTAAATCTTTGACGCTGACATTTATGTCAATTACAAATATTTTAATTTTTCAACTGGTTTCTATAGGCTGTTTAATTCATTATACAATGGATTATTTTATATATTTATAATTCTCTATTTCTAAATCTATAGAAGATATAATAAACAGCCCGATTCACAAAAAAGTTTAAGCTAATCCCCTTTTTTGGATTAGCGAATTCTACTCTAATTTTGACAGTTTATAACTTAAAATATAGTCTAATCTATTCCTAGTATCTACCTTTATTGATAATATCATGAAAATTAAATTTTAAATACCGGAATAGAATAGAATTCACTAATCCAAAAATGAGGATTAGCTTAAATTTTTTTGTGAATCGGGCTGTAAATGTTCAGTATATTGGATAGAAATTTTTATATTTATAAGATTTGTAATAACATAAATTTCTAAAAAAAATAATATTTAGAATTTTTTTTAAAGAAACTACTACTTCCGGTTGTTCAATTGTTATCAAAACCTTTTCAGTTCTTCCTAGGAATGTCAGATTGAGGAATTCATAGTTAAACAGATCTAAGTCTTATAATAATAATATTAAAATCGGATTGTAGGGACCTTAAATCGTGCTTATTCACTAATTTCTGGATATTCGATTTTTAGCACGAATCCAACACCTCTCTTAGCGAGAGGTAAAAAGGGTTCTTACATTTTTTTATCTAAGACGAATTTTCAGAGTTGTTAAAAAATAGTTAACCAGAAACCAGAATAACATGTTATGAAAGAAATTTAAATTACTCAAAAAATAAACATTATTTCGTATTTCATTTATTCATCTGAAATTTCGATACGTATTAAATACGCAATAATGTTTATTTTTACTCGTGTCGAAATTTCAGATGAAAAATAAGCCGATTTACAGATATTTAAAATTTTAGAGATAATACATTTTCATGTAGATTTAAGTTAGTTAGTAATTCACTAACCGCTCATTGGGGCACTACCTCACCTTTTGCAAGGAAAAAACCTCTACTGACTGGACAATAATTCATTTAAATTGATTGTATATTTTATTTTCAGAGCGACGAGAACTTGCAGAAAGCTTGCGAAATACTCAATAAATGGAAAAACAAATGTGATTAAGCAACTTATATTATGCCAAATATATTTTTTTACAAAAATATTTAGTCTTATGTTGAGAAATCTCCACGTAGCCATCGTTTTGCGTCGCGCGTGTCGTTGCCGAACGTTTTTCCAAACCGGAAGGTCATGCCGGGGATGTGCCCCGCATAGTTGGGCAGCTGACCAATATGCCGGTGGTAGATTTCTGACGGCTGAATGATGAGCGGCGGGTCGGGGCGGGTGATGGTCACGGGGGCCCACTCTGTGCTCTGCCTCTGCCTGTAGTTCGACGTGAAATTGCACAGCGCTGAATTGCTCATCGGCTCGGCGCCTTTTCCAAATTCCGCATAGCCGAACGGTACGTGGCCCGCATAGCCTAAAGGTAACAATCAATATAATTATGTTTTTTACATTTTTAATTGTTTGTTTACTTCGTCGCTGAGTTTGAACAACGGAATTGTAGAGACGATCGTACATTTTAATAACTCTAGCAATTTTATGACTTACAACTTTGACAGAATTTTACCCGCAAAGAAAAATTGTTTTCGCGAAGCCTACTTTGAAAAATTATCAAAACGTTCGCTTCAAATTCATTACCGATTTTTTTAACGCAGTTTTCGATATATTAATACTGTACTATTGTATTCATTATATTTTTTCGAAGAATGCAATGGGACCTACACCGTAGTAACAAATTAAAACATGAGTCCTTTAAAAACTAGACAAAACTGTATAGTTTAAAAAAAGTTGTTGGTTTTTTAAAATAATCGAGTTTTTAATACCATTAATCTCTATCAGCCCGATTCACAAAAAAGTTTAAGCTAATCCTCATTTTTGGATTAGTGAATTCTATTCTATTCCGGTATTTAAAATTTAATTTTCATGATATTATCAATAAAGGTAGATACTGGGAATAGATTAGACTATATTTTAATATATAAACTGTCAAAATTAGAGTAGAATTCGCTAATCCAAAAATGAGGATTAGCTTAAATTTTTTTGTGAATCGGGCTGTATATCTACGTCACACAATTACTTTATTTCAAATTTTCATTGCCTTAAGAGAAAAGTTGTGACTTCGTCACATGTTATTGCCTTTTTGAAATACGGAATATAAATGCAGAAAATAATGAAACAGCAAAAGTAAACCAAACAACCAAATTACATAAAACTAATGTCACTGCCAGACTAGATAATATTTGTTGCGTTTGTAGTGCTGAAAAAAATCAATTTATATGACTCCAATTATGAGCTAAGTCCACTGAATATTTAAAAAAATTATTGCGGCTTAACACATAACAATAAAGAATTTTTAAAACTACAAATCGCGTTCTGTTTAGATGAAGTTTCATAAAAAACTCCATTGGCAGATTCTTTAATTTGAAAATGAAAGTAAAATAAATAAATATATATCATCACGGCATATTACCCATTTCTGGGTGTGCCAGTATCTACAACACATGTAGCGAAAATTTGGTAGCATGCGTGTCTCAAAATATTCGCCTGCAAGCGTACGACTTCAGGCGAAAGTGTCAAAGTAACGTCATTATTTTGCCATAATTCTATTCAAAGCCAATTTATATCTAATTTATACATTTATTATATACAACTATTTAACAATATAAAATCCAATAATTTCCGAATCAAAAAGTGAATATAGAATTCTAAAGTGCGTGCTACCAAGATTCGTAAAAATAAAATCGTATTCGCCTGCTTTCTATGATAGAATTCTAAAGTGCGTGCTACCACTACAGGGGTCACTTTCGTGACATTTAAAATTGGAAATATTTGGCGAAAGTGGATTTTATTATAAAGAATTTTTATCTTAATAATTTTATTAAATTCAACAACATAAACTAAAATAATAACAAAACAAGTTACAGTAATTATCAGTTGGTTTTGATCACCTATATATAAAATATATAGAATATGTATGAATGCATATTTGTAGGAAATTTAATGATCTTTTATTTCTATAATATTTTGAGCTTTCCGGTTACCTGATTTACATCAAACTCTAATAGTTTCCATATTAGAATAGGGCCGAAATACAAGGTTTCAACATTTTTCGATTAATAGTATTAAAGTTAGAACGTTAAGAGGATCCAAACACACACATACACATGGATATCATCGTGAAAATGTTAAAATTAGATTCTAGGGACCTTAAAACGTGGTCATTTACTAAAACCTCGATATGCAATTTTTAGCACGATCCCTACACCTCCTTAAAGGTCTATTTATAATAAAGTAACGTTAAACGCAACGCAACGTGACAGGTAACACAAACACAAAATTGTGATTTATAATAAACGCCAAAGATCAGAAGAATTCGATATATTTCTTTGAAATTCGTTTCACTTTCATTTATTGTCTTGTATGACATACGTAAGTATAAATAAGGTTAGTATATAAAATAATTTAAATAGAAATCGATAATAACGAAAATATAGTATTTATTTTGTAGTTGTGACAGTTCACGAACATGTCGATAATACAGATTTTTATAGTAAAAGTGAAATGAAATGAAATTTTGGATTTAAACAATTCTCTACTATTAGCTCCTAATATTTTTTCAAAATTTTAGTAATATATTAATAAATTTTCAATTTTGTTAAATAAAAAATAAATAAATAAATATATCATCACGGCATATTACCCATTTCTGGGTGTGCCAGTATCTACAACAAATGTAGACATCGGTAATGATGACGATATATTTTACCGTGTGGGCGCTTACCAGGCGTCACCTCACGGGCACTCATAGCTGGTGTGGAGAGTGCACCACAGGGATCACTTTTGTGCCATTTAAAATTGGAAATATTTGGCGTCTGTCGGGATCGAACCCGGTTCCCCCAGGTTCGCGATCAGGCACACGGCCACGGGACCCCATTCAATTTTGTTATGTTTATTAATTTGTAATTTGTTTCACGCTTTTGTTATTTGTTTATATTTATATAATTTATTTTTGTGTCTGATGATGAGATAATTAGATAATATCTCGAAATGTACATTGTACAATATTTTTTAAATAAAATATTATTTTGAAACTAAGTATAGCTTGCGGACACTCATGTGACGAAGCGAATTAGCCAATCAGAACTTGGGGAGAAACTGTCACTTCGAAGGTCAGAGAGCTGGGCAGCTTTCCAAATTCAAGAGTACCCTAATTTAAGAGTGTAGTGTGTTTTGGAAGAATGAATTTTGTTGGAGTAAAAAATTTAAATTAAATTTTAAAAAATTAACAAAACTACTTATAATTACAACATTAATGTCAATCCCCCTTTGAGAGTAAGGTTATTAGTTTTGGAACGATTTTGAGTAATTTCGTACTCTGTAGTAGAGTTTTGGAACGCAACTCTGAAGTTTGTTTTGGTAGCGTGTTCAGAGGTTATGACTTTTATTTTCATAGTTTGGCAGCTTTCATATTAAAGTTTTTAGTGCGTATTGAGTTATTTTATATTTTTTTGCCAAACTATGAAAACAAAACGCATAATACGCTATAAACTAAAACAAACTTCAAATCTCCGCCCTTCAATCTGACAGTTTCTCCCCAAGTTCGGATTGGCTAATTCGCTTCGTCACGTGAGTGTCCGCATGCTATATAGGTATATTTAATAAATATCAAAATGTTTCAAATGTATCCTACAAATAATAGTATGAAACACTGTATTATGATTGGCTAGCGGTAGAACAGTAAGGTAGAAATATGAGAGTTGGTTATCTTCTGCGTTCGTTTATTTTTTTACTGTTTGTGGCGCTGCACTACTTTTGATTATAAATCAGCATAAAAGAATACCAAGCGCATGTTTTGCGTTACCTTACTGCAACGCTTGTTTTACTTCATTATAAATACGCCTTTACCAAGGGTAACGGGAGGTAAAAACGGACAAAACCCGTAAATGAAGTGAAGATGATAAAAAAGAAATATAGTGACCTTGTTTGAGTTTCTTTTCTGGATCTGTGTTGTCCATAAAGAAAGGACTAGCAGATGCTCTAGGTGGAGTGATAGGCGGTTCATCTACAGGAATATCTCGCATGATTCCAGCACATTCGGGCCTTACTTCCAACAGTGGTAATTTGAATTGACTCTCAGCAAGCTACACAATTATTATGTTACAATAAATAATTTCCTTTATTTTGCAATTTTTCTTACCATTCTATCCTCAACATTTCTTGGTTCCCACTGACTGTTTTGAATATTACAAACTTTAACCAACTGATTAGCAGCTTCTTTAATAGTAAGTTGTTGCTGTTCAAAAGTAGAAATAGCCTCCGTAGCAGCAACATTGTAAGTCTGGCCCATCATGCCATTCAACCGGGGAACAAAACCTATTTAAAAAAATGTAAAATTATTCCGGTACCGGGAATCGAACCCGAGCCTCCTGGGTGAGAGCCAGGTATCCTAGCCACTAGACCATACCGGATTGTATAGAAAGTAAAGAATAATACACAATTACTATTTCACTAATAATAAAATTTGTTTGGGTAGTAAACAAAATTATAAATATTTTAAAAGTAAAAAGAACATTTGGGAAATAAATATTTCAGCAGTAAAATAAATATATCGGCAGTAAAAAAGAATATTTGAACAGTAAACAAATATTTCAGTAGAATTATAAATATTTCGGAAGTAAAAAAAAAAAGCATTTGGGCAGTAAACAAATATGTTAACAGTAAAATAAATATTCAGGCAGTAAACAAATATTTTAGCAGTAAGATAACTATTTCGACTTCACATTATCTGAGAGAGCTGGACTAAAACGAGTAACCAATAAAAAAAATCTGTTGTGACCAGCGCAGTACCTCTCGGGAATTCCAATTACATCTATTCTTTAGATATTTTGTTTTTTTAATTCATTTTAAGAACAATTTTTCTCCGACTCTTCTAAATGTTCGAGATTCTTCCAATTCATTGACGAGATTGGCAGTATT
Source organism: Ophonus ardosiacus (assembly GCA_943142095.1). NCBI lineage: Eukaryota > Metazoa > Arthropoda > Insecta > Coleoptera > Carabidae > Ophonus > Ophonus ardosiacus. The sequence continues at coordinate 60,494,332 of OW964824.1, forward strand.
TCCGAAGGGTATACGTAATATATCTAAAATTTTAAACATTTAATTAATAATAAAATAAGAATTAGTCTGTCTCTGAATTTTTGACACTGACATTTTTCTGTCAATTTCAAACATTTTTATTTTTCAACTAGTTTCCATGAAATTGTTTGGGCTGTGAAATTCATTATAATGGATTATTTTATATATTTATAATTCTCTATCTCTAAATCTATGTATATAAGATATAATAAAAATGTTAAATGTATCGGATAGAGAATTTTATATTCTTTAATAGTATAATATAATTTTAAAAAAATATTTAAAAGATTTCTTTTTAAACCCAATAATATCAGATAGAGGAAATCGTAGTTAAACATGTTTAAAATCTCATAGTATTTGAGAAACCGGATTCCAACATCTACACACACGCGAACATCATCTCAAAATATTAAAACCGGATTGTAGGGACCTTAAAACGTACTTATTTACTAAAATCTGGATATGCCATTTTTACCTCTCTTAGTGAGAGGTACAAATTGCGAAAATCCGTAACTAGTTTTTTTCTGACATTAAAAAACTCACGCCCGCAAAACTCGGTCTGTTTTGAGTGCTGGGATATTATAAAGTTTACAGAAATATCCAAGCTAATTACGTCCAAAACTCATCATTCTGCATTTCGCCTAAGACGGATTTTTTTCATAACTGTATTTAAAAAAATAATACTGCCGTTTTATATTTTTATTCTTCCGTTTATATTTTATTACTGCCCGTTATGTGTACTGCAATATCTTTTCAATAGTGTCGATTGTTTTGAATATTGCCACTTTATCTTTTTCTTACTGCCAGTTTCCCTTATAATACTGCCTGGTTTAGTCTAAAGTTTAGTCGAAGTTTTATATTTTACCGTCATATCCAGCAACCATAGGGTGTTTATAAACAGGGTCTCCATATTTAGTTCTTGCTTCAACAATGTCTATATCAGTTTGTGGGGGGCGTACCACCTATTAACATTATGTGTAAATATTTTTCCAAATTTTAATTAATTTGGAAATACCTGATAATCATCCACAGTTCGATCAGATAACACTAAATGTTCGGCATGGCTTACAGTTGGGTCTAAAAGTAATTTGTGTGTGGTACTTCCATATGTATTTCCAGCTCTGTATTTGTATTGCGGACAAAAGCCTGTATATCTATAAAAATATTTATTATGATTCACATATTATTTGAACAGTTTAAATCATTTTTACAAACATATAAATAACTGATTCATGTATCACACCACAATAATTGTTAATTTATTAATTTATATATCTTAAAAAATATTTTTTAGAACGTGTTGGTAAATAAAATTGATTGTAAGGTCTTTTAATTTCAAGGAAATGTATGTGAGGTTATTCGTCTATAGGAAAAGGTCAGTTACGTTTCCGTTGTATTGTTATGAATAACATCTTATACATGTAAATATTTGGTCAATTTTGTCCAGGTGGTTTAATGCGTAATATTTTTTTGTTATTTGACGCTCGTTAATTACACTGTGATTCAATATCGTGCAGATGGATAGGTTGTGGTTGTAAATAACAACAATTAATCATATTTATTTACCCGGGAATGAACTGAGGTTGTGGTGCTGACAACAATTCCAGGGAAGACATTTTTATAACATACAAGAATTTTGGAACACAACAAATATACAACAACAAATTTCACAAACAAAAATTTGGAAAACCGCAAACTGTCATTCGAAATTTGAGATAAACAAAAATTTTATTGCTATGGTTACATTTGGTGTAATTTTGATTGATTATAATAACAATAGAGGGGTAACAGCTGTTGGCTTCTGTAGCAGCTGATAGGATCTTAAGAATAGGAATATGATATGGCTGGGCGGGTAAGTTACGGATGGAGATGGCACATCTGTCGTATCTTGCTCTCAGCGCGTGCCATAAAGCTAACGGAAATTTCACAATACAAAATGTCTAGCGGGATAAAAATTCAACTATTGTAATAAGTATTGTTTTTACTTTTATTTTATTTAGTTAAAATATGATACAAATAATAACTAATGTAAATTATCAGCAAATTTTATTAATGACACATATCAAGATATGTTTTCTAAAATATTATATTTTTTAAAGTAAAATGGAATAATACTTAGTTTTACTAACAATTTAAGGGCCGGTATTATAAACGTTCAATTAAATTTATTTCCAAAGTAAATTCAATAAAGTGAACAAATTCGAATCAATTTCTATGTTCTTAAGAAATTTAAATCATTGCTGTCAAAAATTCGCATTGCATTTGTTCATTTAATTAAATTTACTATGGAGCTAAATTTAATTGGACGTTTATAATACCGGCCATAAGGTAAACTGAATAAAATTTCAATGAATTTAAGTCGTAAGGTTGTTAAGTTTTATTAAATAAAATGTGTAAAGGCGTTAACATTACAGTAGTAATTTACAATAAAAAAAAAAATCTGTTGTGGCCAGCACAATACCTCTCGCCTTTTTCAAATTAGGCTCTTTAAGTATAATACTTAACATTTCTAGTACACAAAAAAAATTAATTACAATTATTCTGTATTTTTCAATTTATTCTATGAACAAGTTTCCTCCTAGTTTTCTAAATGTGCGAGATTCTTCCAATTCATTGAGGAGATTGGCGGTATTTCTGAAGGGTATATGATGAAATATATGTATAACAAGGGCGTGTTTAGTTGACACTGATACTGTACATACTTTAGCTTATAAATAATAATATTTATACCAATTTTATTTGTTGACGGAGTCTTTTCCTCTTTATAACAATAGCATATTATATTACTATTACATTTTAACTTGTCCCTGTACGATTTTAGGTTTTCCGCATTCAAGGACAGTGTCAATTTAACGTGCGGTAGTATTTAAGTATTTAATTAATGATAAAATAAGAAATATTAAATGTACTTCCCAGAAAAAGCCTTCAGTAATATCTCTGGATTTTTGACACTGATATTTATGTCAATTACAAACATTTTAATGTTTCAACTGGTTTCCATGTGCTATTCGATTCATTATACAATGGATTATTTTATATATTTATAATTCTCTAAATCTATTGAAGATACAATAAAAATATTCATTATATTGGATAGAGGATTTCATATTCTTTAATATTTGTAATATCATAAATTTCCAAAAAATAATATTTAGAAGATTTTCTTAAGAAACTACTACTTCCGGTTGTTCATTTGTTACCAAAACCTTTTCAGCTCTTTCCAGGAATGTCAGATTGAAGAATTCATAGTTAAACAGGTCTTAATTCTTACAGTTTTTGAAGAATCGTCCTTCCAACATAGACACACAGACATCATCGCAAAAATGTAAAAATCAAATTGTAGTGACCTTATATCGTGCTTATTCACTAAAATCTGGATGTGCGATTTTTAGCACGAATCCAATGCCTCTCTTGGCGAGCGTAAAAAGCCATGTTATCCCAAATTGATAGATATGAAATTGATACATACATATATCGATTTGCGTTATTTTTTACTGTTCAATATTTTTATCTTTAGCTAAAAATTTAATTTAAAATTACATTACAATGTTGAAAATGTTCATATTAAATAAAAAATAAAGATTTATTTATTATTACAAATTCTATTAGTTAATTTATGACAATTGAATTTTTAAAAATTGGACCAACTGAAGTTGGACGTATTGATATCTATTTAGCAACATTTTACAAAGGTTGAAGTAGAGATTTGATAAAATTAAAATGTTTTTCCTCTGTGTTTTCATTCCGTATGCGGGTGTTTCGTTCGTTACAAATACAAAATAGGGGCTACAGCTGTTAACAGGTAAACACCACACCTAGTAACGGACAATCACAACATGTTCTTAAATCGATGCAACTCTTAACTCGTTAATTTTAAGTGCAAGTAATGCTATTATTTCATTTACTTTGGATAATACCACTTTCGCTTTTCTTATTATTTTAGCGTATGCATTTTCTAATTTTCGTCATACTCTACTTCCAATATCTTTACTCTCTGTTTTAGTACTTATAAGAAAGTGTATTATCTGATATAAGATCACATTAGAATGAATTACAATTGTAAGAACCCAAATATATTTATCGTGGTAATTCACGCAGTAAACACTTCCGAATGCATTATTAGAAAACTTTCTTCACGGAAAATTGTTACAAAAAATTTCCTTGTACGTAACTTATTACGTTGATTGAATGATTGAAATTTCCAACATTACAGTGTCGATTATTTTAATATGATAATAATAGGTTAGTGCCCTGTACATATTAATATAAACAACAATGCAATATTTTGTTTATTATAGTTAAGATGTATACGTGACTCAAATTGGTATATTTCAAAATCAAAATGTTTAATTTTGTTAGTTCATTGGCACTGTGTTTGCCTTGAATATGTTTATAGTTAAATATTAAATGATTTTCATTTAAATGTGAAAGAAACCTACGACCACCCATCTATATGTAAATGTAAATGAGGTAATATTTTATGCACTTTATTACATTTTCAAAAAAATCAACTGTATTTGTATGTATGATTGATTTTAATTTAAGAAATGTTGATGAAGGAACATGGGCGCTTAGTTAGTTGGAAGGGCCAAGGGGGGTAAAGGTAACCTCGCTCGCGAACGGACATCGTGCTGGTCTTGCGGTCTCGCTCGCAGGTAGGCAGTAGAGGGGACTCTAACCGTCACAAGAATTCAACGCAAGCGACGTTTTTACTTGGCATTTGACTCGGCCAGTGAAACATGAAAAGTTGTGGTGTTAGTCAACGACTTGAAGAAGTCTTCAGGGTGACGTAGTGCTAGTGAAGTGAAGATGAAGTACCATACTCTAAGCACCAGCAGCCTGGCGGCCGAGCGCAAGTCCACGCTAACCATTTATACCTCACCTGACTTCGTACAAGACAAGGCAAGATGACACCTTTCTTAACTTATATCTATACCTCATCCTCCTGTTTTATTTACTACACATTCCATCAATATTTCAGAAATGGATAATAAACTGTGTTAATATTAATATTTCTCATAAATATATGGATAGCTATAGTCAATATTAAACAGGTAAACATTGGGGTTATCAGTTTATCATCTGAATATTTACATATGCATATCAGACAGTTTTCAATTTGTTCTTGAGTTGAGGGTTTTTAGTGATACCTCCTAACTTGTGACCTAATATCGTAAGCTACGTTTACTTGTTATCGCCTCATAATACCGGTTTTCGATAATTTTATGTTTTGTGGTAAATTTTCGTTATCTACATGGTTATTTACATAGATAAACAGTCATTTTTGCAAGTGTCGCTAGTAAATTTCCCATGTAAAATATGTACATTTTTTTAAAATTGTTACAACAAATATAATTACAATTTTTTCATTAAACTTAATAATTTTGTGCTTCCCTGATAACGATAATATATAACATGTGCATTACCCGTTCAATCATCCATAATAACGAGATATAAAATGACGCAAATGAAATAATTAACATTTGTGACCTCATGTGATGTCATATGCTATATTTGTTGACAAGAATATTAATTTTTAACGAAGCTAAATTGTTGAATGAGTTTAACCAACGTATTGTTAATTACTCTTAATTGTTTGCACGCTAACATTTTGGTAACAATTCAGCTCATTAATTGTATCAAGAAGTTGTGCTCACTGCTCAGTATGTTTGTAAACAAAGAAAATGAGTGAACGCGGAAGTGTTCGAATGATGAAATGATCAATAAATCTTGTGAAAATAAATATTATCGGAATGTAATTGATTGGATTTGGTCCATGGCCCAGTGGCACACATGTCATCAGCTGAATTTCTATTCTTTGTGACCCACGCATCTTAACTTTCTAACATAACTCTATATCAAAATTGATTATAAAATATTATTGGCCTTGGCCATAAAATGCATACTAAAATATAAAATATGATATATTTGAGATTACGGAAATTCTTTCCTTTATTGCTAATAAAATAGTTGATAAAGTGTAAATCGTAAAATATAAAATGTATTTTTTATAAATTCATTAAAAAATATTTTTATATTCATAAGAGGAAATGTAATGTTGATAAACGAAGCTTATGATGTCATGTCCGTTAAAAGTCATTGCTTAAATCATGCGGTTTTTTGATAAAAGATGTAAATTATTTAGTCTACCTTGAGATGTCATACGAATTGGAGTGTTTTTATTGCAACAATTATTTACATATATCGTCCCGTATGTAAGTACATTTTTATAAAAAAAAATCTGTTGTGGCCAGCACAAAACCTTCCGTCAATTCAATGTATTTGTACAAATCAGATACCAAAAGTTCCTTGGAAAAGATTTTATATATCCTGTAAAATTGTATCACGAACACACTATTTTTTACAAATTCCATATTGCAAGTTCCTTTGAAAAGGTACTATATATCCAATATAATTATAACACAAATGTACATTCTGTAAATTGTACTTCACACTTCCTCATTCCTATACAACGCAGTTCTTTCTCTCTCAAATATTCTGCTACACAGTTCTTCCATTTTCTCTTTGGCCTTCCTCGTACTCCCGGCATTGAAACTGCAAGTCACTTGCGAAGGACACTCTGTCACTTATGTTACTTTCTGATCCTATACTTTCCACTTTGGTTTTGCACTTGACACTGACATCTGTCAATTAGAATTTTTTGAATATACATATCTGCTGTTTCCATAATTTTTGCAAAGCAGACTGATTTTTGAAAGTTAACCTCTCTTAATCTCTCTATAACTTTATATTTATAGAATATGAAGGAAAATGTATAATCAAATCTTACAGAGAATAAAATTTTCTTTCATATTAATGATCATAAAATGTTGAAAAATGATATTTAACTGGGTTTTTTCCAGAAAAACTGTTAAGATCTTCAAATAAGGGTACTTCCGGTTGACCAATTATAACCAAAATCTAATCAGCTCTTCATATTGTTGTAAAGAAGAGGAATACGAAAGAATCATAATTTTTAGAATTGTTGTTTTGGAGTTATTGTCGGAGAAAAATTTGTCACACACACACACACACACGGACACACACACACATACAGACATCAGTGTAAAATTAGTAAAATCGTATTCCAAGGATCTTAAAACGTGCTTATTCATTGAAAACTCACAACCGAATTTTTTGACCAAAAACAATACCTTCCTTTTGACGGAAGGTAAATATTTGTTATACTGATAACAATTCATACTTGAATTTATAAAATTGTAAGATGGAGAACTGGAGGTAGTAGGGACCTACATGCCTTCTGAAGAATGCGGTCACTGCGACCACCGCCATTCATTCACAATCATATTCTCTATCCATTTTTGCATTCCAAAACAAACAATGAGAATTATGCATTCCTGAAATATTTATTGATGCTTTCAATGTTAAACAATACACATGTTGAATCATAAGTAAAAATAAAAACTCCATAATATAAAGACCCCAACCGCATGGTATGCAAATATTTCGAAACGTAGATGACGTTGACAGTCGCCTGTTGAGGCGCTCAACCGCGAACAATCATCTCAAACTTTCTTTTAATCCGGCCCGCATTCCAATCCCGAGATGATTAAAATTTTTTTCGTTCGTCTTACAGTTGACAGATTGGCCGTGGCCAAGACATCAAGGCCCAATCCATTCCCTTCAATGTTCGTTCACCTTGCTCGACTTTATACCGGAATGCGAGTCTAACTTTCATTAAAACCAGTATTCATAAAGCACTGTTCAAACAATAACATATGTTTATTCTACAGATGGATTCAACGGAAACCGCTATCGTTCGCTGCGAATTGGAAATGGCCCAGCGCGCGCTCAAACTTCAAACTAGGCGTTGCCGACAACTCGTCTCCGAGTTCACCAGGAAGTTACAAGCCAAGGAAGTTGAAATTATTTCCGAACGACGCCTTCGAGACGAACAACTCACCAAGGTTTTGAGATCTCTTCTGGTGTTTGAAGCGAGATTGAAGCAAGAACAGACCTTCATCAGACATCAGTTGGAGGAAAAGGATGATATCATTCAACGTCAGAAGAAAGAACTTCGTGGTTTGCGGCATTTAGTACAATATTGCAACACTTGCAGCCAATATTACACACATACAGCTGCTGATAGTTACGATAGTGGTTCGGAATATTTCAACAACTGGGAAAGTGGTTCTGAATTAGACTTTACCCGCCAAGAACATTCATCTGGTGAAGAATCTCACAAACATCAAGTGTACGAAAAAAATCATTACAATAAATCAAAAGACAATTATAAACGGTGTAAAAAACTAAACAATCATAGAAGAACTACAGGAACTTATTTCGAAGTTTTAAAATCAAGAGAATCAAGTACGGAAAGTTCAACGGAAGAAGCGAGTAGTGAATTAAGTGATTCGTTAAAAACTAAAGAAGAAATCGATAAAGTTTCTAACCGGATAGAAGAACTTTTTGCCGAAAATAGCCATACGTACTCCAATAAAATGAATAATTTACACGGCATCAAATCCGAATCAACAAATGAGGAAGAAAGTTTACAGTCAGCCGATAATTCTACATTATCAACTGATACAAATAGTCAGAACACAGAAGAACTTGAAAAAACCACAGAAATTAATTCTATAAATGACAATTTGACTAATGAGGAAAAAGAAATATCATGTAGTATAACTAAAGTCATATCAGAAACAATTCCTGTGTTTGAGACAGACGGCGAGCAGAACGACAGCTGGTACGTGAGTGGTAGCGACCAAGAAGACGACGAACAGCGAGATGTTTACAGGAACAACCCGGTCCTTGAATGTATGAACCAAATACTGCTACAAAACATCAAAGATCCCATTCCTTCCCCTCCTAAAAGTCCCGAACTGGACAGAAACCCAAAGAATAAAAGTCAGAAACGAGTCAAATTTAGCGACGAAAATAACACGCCAGATGTGAGCCCTATTCAGGAAGAAGTAGAAAACGAAGCTGAAGAACCGTCCAGCCAAGGTGATTATTATGAAACTCCCATTCAAGGAGGGGCAAATTTCTACGAAGTTCCTCAAAGTATTTACAGCAATGACTATGAACAAATTCTGAGTAAATGCGACAGTGTTCATAGCTGGTCCAGTGGAAAATCCACGTCGCCTACGTCAAAAATAGAAAATATTCAAGAAAATAAAATCAATAGAATGTCCACCCAAAAGTTAACTCTTGCCAAATGTAACAACCTTGAAGAACTAGAAAACAAAAGTCATTATTATATAGACATGGATACTTCCTCTATTTCTACACCAATTCAAAAAAATATTCTAAAGAAAAGTAAATTGTCTCGCACGCCGCCAGCTTTGCCGCCTAAACCTGCCAATTTGGTTTCCAAATTTAAAATACAAACATTAAACCGATCTTGTGATAGCTTGGAAAACTTAACTGTCGATTCTGAACCTGATTATTGCTCCATATCTGAATTAAATTTACCAACAGAGAAAATGATTATGTCTAAAACAATTCCCAGTCCAAGAGAAAATAATATAAATAAAAATGTTTCACTCTATGATCCCATATCATTAAACGGATCGCTCACTAGTTTAGTACAACAAAATGTGGAGAAAAATAGTTTTCAAGCCCCTAAACAAATCAAAAATGAAAGAATTGCTACTAACATGGCAAATATTTCACCGATTAATATGTTGAAAAATAAAAATGAACCAGAAATCCCAAAACTGCCACAAGTCTCGGAAATAATCATACCGGAGGAAACAGAGGAGAAAAAGAAAGTGGAACACATCTCTCAGGACAATTATATCAAAAATAATTCCCAACTCTTGAAACAGAAATCGCCTATTAAAAACAAAATAATGATTGGAACTTCTGTTTCAACTCTGGTTTCCACTTTTAATAATCAGCATATTTTGTCTCTTAACAGAAATCCAAATCCTGAACGGTACAAATTAAATGACAAATTGTTTTCCAATTTTGATTCAAATCAAGATTACGAAAAGCAAGAGAAAACTAAACCCGAAACCCCTAGTTTTGAGAAATTTGATTTGAGTCAAAACTTTGAAGAGTTTAATTTAGACGATTGCGAAATTGGAGAAGAATACCAGTCAGAATCTTCGAGTAGTTTAAACTACAGCGTGAACGAAGATGCAACCCAACCTGATGTTATCAAGGAAGCAGCGTCAGTAGACGTTCCAGAAATCAAAGCCAACACATGTGTGGAAATCGTCCGCGCTACGAAAGACATTCGTCCACACAGCTTGCACAGTCTTCAGCAGTTGCAAAGGAGTTTATCTTCGCAGAGGAACAGCAACAACGTGAATATAGTGCGCGATGAAACGACGACGCAAGTGCCGCGACCCGAACCCTCCTATGAACATTTCCTCGAGTGCACGGGATTGAGTTCCAAGTCTATCCTAACCCCGTCGCGAATGTTGAGTAATCACAAGAGCATGCTCAAACCAAAGGACATCAAGTTGCGGTCGAAGGTTAAATCCACCGCTGTCCTCGAACTCGAACACGGAGGGACGGTGAAGTACTGGTCCGAACCGTACTTATGAAATTAACTATTTAAACATGGGAGTGTCTACTGCACTGTCCAGAGCCGAATAAAAATTTAGTGAACTGTTGCACATGCGCACAGCGGCCACTTCTCGAACATAACCTAAAAACCGCTACCAATGGATCATTTGCACTGATGTGCGCATGATTAGAGTGAGAGGTCCGAACTGCCCTGTGAAATTATTTACGGGATAAAAAGTTTTAAAATGAACCACTGAGTTTCAGAATAGGCCCGATGATCACCTAACTTCATAATTGTTTTCTCTCTTTGCCAAATAAGAAGTGCTTTTGTCTTTACTAAAATCATGGTTGGAATACATTTTACGCACATCTGCTTTAAAATTGTTTGTTTACATCGTAGTTACCATGGCGGAAACTGGAAGATTACACCCTGCGGGCGGTAAAGTACAGAAAGAGCCCGCTTACTGGTAAACAAATCAAAAATACAATTAGAAATGTAATCAAGACTCTTAATTTTAAAAAATGATATTACTTCCGCTAAATTTTCACTAGATTTTATTAGAATTGCTTAAGGAATTACTTCAGAAATTGTCTCAAATCTCCAAGTTTGACATTTAGAAAAATATTTATATAATCAAATAGTTAGCAATGCAACGCATCGTCTTATTGTTTTGTGACATGGCCACCTGGCCTCGTAATATTTTTATATAGCAACAAGCTTTAAATGTATTTAGAAACATTTCATTTGATTGCAGTTGTGCGTAAAACGTTGTACATACCTCGGGCCGAAAGAAGTTGACACCCTTGGACGAATAAAAACCCTCCGCTACGCGTCGGGCTTCAAATTTCGTCCGCAGGCGTAAACCTTTTCTTTCAACCCTCTATATGTAAATAACTATTGTATCCCGGGGTTCAAAAACAAATAAAATGAAAACAAAAATGTACCTGACAAATTGCCGGTAACAGCTGTCACTGATGGTAGTTCAGTAGAGGTCGCTTTGTAGAGAATACAATTTGAAGTTTCAAAAATTTGCAATAGATGTCTCATTCTCAATGCAAATGGTCCATTATGAATTGTCAAGTATTGTTATAGTTTGCCTTTTAAAAAAAGAACCCAACCAAAACAATACCTAACTGACAATTCCTAATTGGTAGACAGTGGTTTTTAGATAAATTCGGGAAGTAGCCGCTAGATTTCGTCTGGTCCAGGTGCGACAATTGACTATTATTTTATTCTTTGACTGGACAGTGCAGTAGGGTGCATACTCAACGCCCGAATATTCAAAACTAATATTAAAAACCAGAATTTTCAAAAGCAGAATATGCGTACACAGAATCATTCAAATCCTAAATATTCAAACAAAGAATCGCGCATTGCCCGAAAGCGTATTAGCAGAACCATCGCTAACCAGCCTAAACATAACCTAACGTTTGTTCCTCCTGGCCCCGCCCACATACTCGGTTTATGAATCTTTCTGGCGATGCACGATTCGGTTCTTGAATATTCTTGAATGATTCTGCGCATGCATATTCTGGTTTTGAATATTCGGGTGTTGAAGGCTTTCCCGTGCAGTAGACACTTCCTTTAAATATTATTAAGTTTATCTATGTTCATATTAACATGTAAATCAATATATTATTTATTTCAACATGATTTTTTATCTGAAAATGTGAGATAATAATCTTTATTGTGTTCTTTATTAAAATAATATTTATTCATTACAAATACAAAGCAGTGCTAGTGAAATTATGTGCCTTTAGCAAATCATTAGAATTGATGCAAAATTATTTGCAATAACTTATCAAGGTTCAAAGTCTAAGGTAGGTTGTTTGTTGGTGTTTAAATTGTATGAAAATAAGTAGGAAAACTACAAGTATAATGACCTTCATTCGGGAGAAGAAAGAAAAGTAAAAAATTTCTTATATGAAAGCGTTTCGTGATTCGTGACATTAGTGTTCCGCGCAGACATACCAAACATTCTAAGATGAGTGTGTTGAGTTTTCAGTACCGGTTCTGGTATAAGTTTATGTATTATTTTTCACGAATTGGTTTATTAATTTTAACTCCTATATTTCGGCCAATTTGTTGGATGTTATCATTAGGTAAAAAGAAACCATGTCCACCAATAAAAAATAATTTACTTCTTCAAAGTGCAACACAGTTAGCTCACTTGATTCGAACGAAACAGGTAACAGAAACTTTATTTTAATATATTCAGTGAATGACTTAAATAATTGCAGGTGACTTGTGAAACAGTAATGCGCGCATATATTAACAGAGCTAGAGAAGTAAATGCGATATTAAATGCTATTGTTGAAGACAGATTTGCCCAAGCATTAGAAGATGCTATTGAATTAGATAGAAAACTCATAGATAATGTTAAAACTATAGAAGAAATGAAATTAGAAACTCCTTTGTTTGGAGTACCAATAACAATTAAAGAAAGCATCATGGTACAAGGTATTACATTTTGCATTAAATATAGGTGTCTCTAAAAAGGGGGCATGGCTTAAACACAGTTTCCTGAGGCTAAAATAAGACGATTTAACTAAACTTACTTTTAGCGGAAAGTGTACCATTTAGCCAGTATTCTGCTTCAAAGTTCTTTAAAAAATAATTAATTTTTCTTATAATAACGGAACTCTTTAATCGATTTGGATGAAATTTGGTACGGCACTTTATATGGTTATGTCATCTTTTAAGATGATACTTGTTATTATCAGTGAACCAATAGTGTATGAAACTCAGGTGTCAACATTGATTAGATCGTAACTTTTTAATGGCCACACCGATAACGTAATTTTTTTTTTTTCAGAAGGATACATTCAATAGTTAACTTTTCTCTCTCTCTCTCTCTCTCTCTCTCTGTTGTGATATATGTTTACTGTTCAAACAAAAATATAAAACCTGAGTGACTGCACCTTTAAATTGTTAAAATAAATTTTATCTAGCAGTCTACCAATAACTAGTTTTTATTTTTAATGACTAACAACCTTAACAACTGTTTATGGGTTGTCAAAAATTTCTTTCGCAATATTTTAAAACTAGTAAAATCCGTTTATTTTGCCTATAACAGTATTTTACTACCATTATTATAATAAGACGATTAAATAATGTTAACTTTTTCCTAAACACGTTGAGAAGACTGACAACTCGTTACTGTCATTAAAAATTAGATGTTTGGCATTTGGACAGACTGCTAGATAAAATTTATTTTAAAAATTTAACAATGTAATCAAACAGGTTTTATTTTTTTCTGTGTGAACTGTAACAGATATCACAAATTAAACAGAGAGAGAAAAATTTACTATTGAATGTATCTTTCTGAAAAAAAATAATTTTACGTTTTCGGCGTGGCCATTAAAAAGTTACTCTTTAATCAATGTCGGGACACCCAAGTTTCATACACTAGTGGTTCACTAATAATAACAAGTATCATCTTAAAAGATGACTTAACCATATAAAGTGTCATACCAAATTTCATCCAAATCGAATAAAGTGTTCTGTTATTATAAGAAAAGTTAATATTTTTTTTTTCAAAGAACCTTGAAGCAGAATACTGGCTAAATAGTACAATCTACGGTAAAGTCTTATTTTAGCCTCAGGAATCTGTGGTCAAGCCATGTCCTCCTATTTTAAATTATTATTATAACTTGTTGAAGGTATGAGCAGTAATGTAGGACAATATAAATCTAATTTCCGCTGTGATACTGATAGTTACGTAGTCAAACAAATAAAAAATGCGGGAGCTATAATCATAGCGGTTACTAATACTCCAGAATGTTGTCTATTTTGGGAAACTTTTAACAAAATGACAGGTCTTACTAAAAATCCATACGACACGACCAGGACTGTAGGAGGATCTTCTGGAGGAGAGGTAGGTATTATTTGTATGATTTGTATTGTACCGGATGTTTATTTTCAAGGTATGAAGGATAGAACAAATTCGAGTTCCTTATATGGAAAACTTATTGTGCACCCTACAGTAAATTGATGTAGATCATTATGAGATAACTCTAATAGGCACCACAGGAATTTTCTATCGTCTTTTGTTTTTGAGCTACAGGCTAAAACTTGTTTTTAGCTTATTTTGAAAATTCCTCATATCTCGCTTATTGTGAAAGATACAGAAAAAATGTTTAGATATTTTTTATACAATTTTCTACTTAAAATAACATGATGTAATTAAATTTTTTCAAAACTTAGTAATTCTCGAGATATAATACAAACATCATATTTTTTAAATGGGAACATATGTAGAAAATAGTCTCATCTTCTTCCTAATTTTGTAAGCTTTTCAATGATGTATAACAAGTCCACAATCTTTTGTTTGAATTATTAATTTTTTGGGGTGAAAAAAATTAAATTTAGTAAGAAACAATTGAAAAAATCAATTACAGATTATCCTTTGTTTCTATTGATTATATATCTTTTAATTATATTCTAAAAATTCGTTTTAGTCAGTTATTTTTGGATTAGTTAATTTATTTTTTATCGGCGTTGTAGTTGACTTTGACACGATACTAAAAATGTGAAAAATATGCTCTCTAAAGTATATAAATTAGGAAAATAAATAAAAATAATGAAAATAACATTAAAAATAAACAAATCATTATCTGCAATTGATTTTTCATTTGTTTTTTAATAAATTTCATGTTTTTCACCACCAAAAAAATAATATTTCGAGTTTGAAACAAAAGAATGTAGATTTGACATACAACGTTGAAAAGCTTATAAAATAAGTAAAAAGATATTATTTTCAACATATTATATTCTCATTTAAAAAATATTGTTTCTTTTATATCTCGAAAATTATTAAGTTTTGAAAAAATCTAATTACACCACGTTTTTCTACGTAAAAAACAGTATATAAATTTACCTAAAACATTTTTTTCTGTATCTTTCATAATAAGCGAGATATGAGGTATTTTCAAAATAAGTGAAAATCAAATTTTAGTATATAGCTCAAAAACAAAAGACGATCGGAAATACCGGTGTCGCCTATTAAAGTTAGTCCATAAAGACCTACTTGAATTGTCGGTAGCTTGCATAATATGAAAGTTTTTCGTATAAGGAACTCGAATTTGTTCCACCCTGTACACCTTGAAAAAAAAAGCTCGGTGTTCCTCATTGCATATTAAAAAAATCCTCTTTCCTAGGCTGCTCTTATAAGCAGTGGAGCATCTGTTATTGGATTAGGATCAGATTTAGCTGGATCATTAAGGCTTCCAGCATTTTTCACTGGTATATTTGCTCATAAGCCAACAGCTCATGTTGTTCATACAGATGGATTCAGGCCCAGAATTGAAGATGAACATATACTTGATTATTTAGTCACTGGTCCTTTAACCAGATATGCGGAAGATTTGCCTCTTATGATGTCTATTCTGGCACCTAGCTCTAAAAACTGGGAAAGAAAGGTAAAATAAAATGTAACTTTTATGTAAAAAAAATAATAAAACTTATTTTTAGAGATCTTTAAATAATATTAAAGTTTTTTATATGGTAAAAGAAAATAGTGCACTTTTAGCCAAAAATGTAGATGGTAATATAATTAATGCTATGAAAATATTTGCTGATTATTTGAACCAAAAATACAACGCTACCGTAGAAGAAGTATTACAAACAAACAATTAATAATTCAGAATTATATTAATATAAACTGTTTCAGGTAATGATTCCGCAACTACAATATGCTTTTCCATTTTCACTTGATATATTATTAAGTTTAAAAAAAGTAGAAAGTGTCTTTTCGGATAAAAACTTAAACTTTAAATTTGGACCAGAATTTTTAAAATTTATAACATGTAGATCTCATTCTACTTTGTATATAATATTTTATGGATTGGTAAAATGGATACATGATTTAATTGCAACTTATCCGAGACCATCAGTTCCTAAATTTATAGAAGAAACTCAAAATTATATTGAGGTAAAGTCTGTTTGAATACAAAATGAAAAAGTATGCTAGAATATTTCTTGTAGGATCTTTTGGGTGATAACGGAGTTCTCTTATACCCCACATTTACAACACAAGCACATTATCATTTTTCAATGTATCACAAAGTGATGGATTTTAGTTATGTGTCGATATTTAATATGATAGGTGTACCAGTTACAAATTGTCCAGCGGGTTATATAAATGACTTACCTTTGGGATTTCAAGTTGTTGCTAAAAGAAATAACGATGAACTGACTTTAGCGTTGGCACAAGAAAGTGAATTATTTTTTAAAGGATGGAAAGAGCCTGGGAATATTACTACTTATAACATTTAATATAAATATCTGCCTACATATTTTAGGTCCCAGTTGGTGACAATTTTAAATAAATATTAATTTACAGACAGTATATTTTATAATTATTTATTATATTATTTATAAAAAGATAGAAAGAGTATGGGTCTACAAGTACTTATAATATTTAATATAAACATTTAAATATTTTGTAATAATAAATATTAATGTACAAACAAACAGTGTATTGTATATTTGTTTAAGTAAATGAATAATTGTTGGAGAAACGATGATCGACTGGAAATTGATGAAGGAAAGACAAAATATATTTGATTTTAACCCTTTTTTGGCGTTTCGATTATACAATGATCATCTCCAGGGTTTCTACAATATTATAAGACAAAACATTATGTATAACAAATTAATAAAATATAGTGATAACACAATCAAGTCAGAAAACACAAAATATTTGTAACAAAACGTTAACAAACATGGATAAATTTATGTGAAATACACAACGTTAAAACATTTTTTTTAATAAACGGAGTGAATAAACAATTTTTATAAAACTACCGAAAATTTCGGAAATGTATTTAATATAAGTTAAGGCCAACAACGTCACCACAACCAATTATAGAACGACACATATCATTTTATAAAATAGTGACTTAATAATTAGGCAATAAGTTGTACTTATATGTAATATGTTTTCAAAATTTTTTAAAATATTTTTTTAATTTTTAAGTTCTATTATTTATTTTTACCTCCCGCTACCCTTGGTAAGGGAGGTATAGGAATCGTGTTAAAAATCACATATCGAGATTTTAGTAAATGACCACGTTTTAAGGTCCTTAGAATCCAATTTTAACATTTTCACGATGATGTCTGTATGTGTGTGTGTGTGTGTGTGTGTGTGTGTGTGTGTGTGTGTGTGTGTGTGTGTGTATGTGTAAGAATTTTGTTTGCACTCTAACTCAAATACTATCATTCAGAAAATTCTGAAACCTTGTATTTCTACCCTATTCTAATAGGAATAGAAGCCATTAGATTTTGGTGAAAATCGGATAAACGGAAATGGTACTTTACTTGAGGTCATAATGGTTTTTCTTCAAAAAATACCATTAAATGCCATTTTTCGCATTTTATCATTATGAATATTATAGATTATTGAATTTTGTACAGGTAAACATTAATACTTTTTCTAAATATTTTACAGATAAATTTAAAAATCATTTTTCTTTTTTTAATCCCGAAGCCTACGATAAACACAATTCCTTTGTTACACAGTTTTTTTTTTTTTTCAAATGAATGTAACTGACAGGTAAACGTCATTGTCAAAAAACTAATCACTTCAAATTAATAATAGTGACATATTAAATAATAAAGAAAATCGGAAATAAAGCAATAGTTATATACAATGGAACATGATATAGTTTGAAGCTTTACTAAATACATAGGTATGTATTTAAATTAATAAAAATTAAATAGCGGGAGGTTTTGTGTTGGCCACATCAGATTTTTTAATTAATGATGTTATAGTAAATTGTATTTAGATTGTTAATGTCAGTTTGCGCGTTGATAGTATTTTTGGGGCAAATCTATTTTGCTGACCAGCAAAGAAAATTGCTGACTGGCTATTTAGAATGCACCGATAAGCTTGATAATTGGGACTCTACCTCAGTATAACATATGTCATCCTATAGTAACGAGCCAATCTTGTGCTCTTCTTCAGAGAGGTACTTTACTCTAGTGAATTATCACAAAATTTTGCTGACTGGCTATTTAGAATGAATCGATTTACTTCAAAATTAGTAATTTACCTAACAATCATAATGGGTGTTTCAAAATGAGAGCAAGATTTGAATTGGCTGGCATTTTATTTTAATCAAGGGTGCTGGACTAAAAAGTTGATAACTGTCAAGTAGACGCATCGCGATTATTAATCATGGAACGCTACACAAACGAACAGCGGTTTTTAATATTGAAAACTTATTTAAAATATGTTGAAAGTTTTGCGGAAACAGTTCGTAGAATGCGTGCAAATTTTGGTCGACAAAATGCACCAAATTGTTCGACAGTTAAGAGACTGATCGAGAAATTCGATCGAACTGGCTCGGTTGTGAACCAGAAATCATCAGGTCGTCCTCGGTCAGGCCGGTCCTTTGAAAATATTACCTCAGTTTCTGCAAGTGTTGGTGAAAATCCAAGCACATCGATTCGCCGCCGTTCGCAGCAACTGGCCATTTCGACAAGCAGTTTTCAGAAAATTTTAAAGAAAGATCTCCATCTGCATCCTTATAAAGCAGGACGGGGCAACCTGTCACACTGCGCGAGAGACAATGCAGTTGTTGCATGAGAGATTCCCTGGCCATGTAATCTCACGCACTGGCGATCAGAATTGGCCACCGAGATCATGCGATCTAACGCCGTTCGACTTCTTCCTGTGGGGTTTTGTGAAGTCTTCCGTCTATGTCAACCAACCAACCACAATTCCTGAGCTGAAGGAAGAAATTCGACGTGTCATTGGCGAAATTGGAGGGGCAATGTGCGAAAATGTAATCAACAACTTCTCTAAAAGAGCAAGAGTGTGCCAGCAGAGTCGTGGCAGCCATTTATTGGATGTTCTCTTCCACACATAATCGCCATATGTATACTTCATATTAAAATAAAAATATTTGCAATTTTCGAGTAAATTATGTGTTTTATTGAAAAATTAAATCTTGCGCTCATTTTGAAACACCCTTTATATGTCACCCATTGGTAATGTGTCAATCTCGTGCTGTTCTTCAGAGAGGTACTTTACTCTGGTGAATTATAACAAAATTTTGCTGACTGGCTATTTAGAATGAATCAATTTACTTCAATATTAGTAATTTACCTAATAAATAATATATGTCACCCTTTGGTAACGTGTCAATCTTGTGCTCTCCGTCAGAGAGGTACTTTACTCTAGTGAATTATAACAAAATTTTGCAGACTGGCTATTTAGAATGAATCAATTTACTTCAATATTAGTAATTTACGTAATACATAATATATGTCACCCTTTGGAAACGTGTCAATCTTGTGCTCTCACTTTACTCTAGTGAATTATAACAAAATTTTGCTGATTGGCTATTTAGAATGAATCAATTTACTTCAATATTAGTAATTTGCCTAATAAATAATATATGTCACCCTTTGGTAGTGTATCAATCTCGTGCTCTCCTTCAGAGACGTACTTTACTCTAGTGAATTATCACAAAATTTTGCTGACTGGCTATTTAGAATGAATCAATTTACTTCAATATTAGTAACTTACCTAATAAATAATATATGTCATCCTTTGATAACGTATCAATCTCGTGCTCTCTTTCAGAGACGTACTTTACTCTAGTGAATTATTACAAAATTTTGCTGACTGGCTATTTGGAATTAATCAATTTACTTAATAAATAATATATGCCACCCTTTGGTGACGCGTCAATCTTGTGCTCTCCTTCAGAGAGGTACTTTACTCTAGTGAATTATCACAAAATTTTGCTGACTGGCTATTTAGAATGAATCAATTTACTTCAATATTAGTAATTAAAGTTGTCAGAACCGTGTCGTGTTTGATATCAAATAAGAGGTATCGTCTAGGGCTGCCATGCAGAAATGTCAAAAATGTGACAACTCGATCGTATTTTGATTTTTGCTTAGAGTTGTCAGACCCATGTCGAGTTTGGTATCTAATGAGAGGTATAGTCGAAGGCTACCATGCAGAAGTGTGAAAAATTTGACAGCTCGATATGCTTTTGTTTTTTGCATAAAGATAAGTCGTTTGAGTATCTGAAAGACTGTTAGCGGTAGCACTTTGGGTTTACGGAATGGACGTACGTAAAACTTTTATAAAACACTATCGGCGGAACCCTAGAGAGTTTTCGCTAGTATCATAGTAATTTTGTGATAATTCACTAGAGTAAAGTACCTCTCTGAAGGAGAGCACGAGATTGATACGTTACCGTAGGGTGACATATATTATTTTTAGATAAATTACTAATTTTGAAGCAAATCGATTCATTCGAAATAGCCAGTCAGCAAAATTTTGTTATAATTTACTAGAGTAAAGTACCTCTCTGAAGGAGAGCACAAGATTGACACGTTACCAAAGGGTGGCATATATTATTTTTAGGGAAATTACTAATTTTGAAGCAAATCGATTCATTCGAAATATCCAGTCAGCAAAATTTTGTTATAATTCACTAGAGTAAAGTACCTCTCTGAAGGAGAGCACAAGATTGACACGTTACCAAAGGGTGGCATATATTATTTTTAGGTAAATTACTAATTTTGAAGCAAATCGATTCATTCGAAATAGCCAGTCAGCAAAATTTTGTTATAATTCACTAGAGTAAAGTACCTTTCTGAAGGAGAGCACAAGATTGACACGTTACCAACGGGAGACATATATTATTTTTAGGTAAATTACTAATTTTGAAGCAAATCGATTCATTCGAAATATCCAGTCAGCAAAATTTTGTTATAATTCACTAGAGTAAAGTACCTCTCTGAAGGAGAGCACAAGATTGACACGTTACCAAAGGGTGGCATATATTATTTTTAGGTAATTTACTAATTTTGAAGCAATTCGATTCATTCGAAATAGCCAGTCAGAAAAATTTTGTTATAATTCTCTAGAGTAAAGTACCTCTCTGAAGGAGAGCACAAGATTGACACGTTACCAAAGGGTGACATATATTATTTTTAGGTAAATTACTAATTTTGAAGCAAATCGATTCATTCGAAATAGCCAGTCAGCAAAATTTTGTTATAATTCACTAGAGTAAAGTACCTCTCTGAAGGAGAGCACAAGATTGACACGTTACCAAAGGGTGATATATATTATTTTTAGGTAAATTACTAATTTTGAAGCAAATCGATTCATTCGAAATAGCCAGTCAGCAAAATTTTGTTATAATTCAATAGAGTAAAGTACCTCTCTAAAGGAGAGCACAAGATTGACTCGTTACCAAAGGGTGACATATATTATTTTTAGGTAAATTACTAATTTTGAAGCAAATCGATTCATTCGAAATAGCCAGTCAGCAAAATTTTGTTATAATTCATTAGAGTAAAGTACCTCTCTGAAGGAGAGCACAAGATTGACTCGTTACCAAAGGGTGACATATATTATTTTTAGGTAAATTACTAATTTTGAAGCAAATCGATTCATTCGAAATAGCCAGTCAGCAAAATTTTGTTATAATTCACTAGAGTAAAGTACCTCTCTAAAGGAGAGCACAAGATTGACTCGTTACCAAAGGGTGACATATATTATTTTTAGGTAAATTACTAATTTTGAAGCAAATCGATTCATTCGAAATAGCCAGTCAGCAAAATTTTGTTATAATTCAATAGAGTAAAGTACCTCTCTGAAGGAGAGCACAAGATTGACTCGTTACCAAAGGGTGACATATATTATTTTTAGGTAAATTACTAATTTTGAAGCAAATCGATTCATTCGAAATAGCCAGTCAGCAAAATTTTGTTATAATTCATTAGAGTAAAGTACCTCTCTGAAGGAGAGCACAAGATTGACACGTTACCAAAGGCTGGCATTTATTATTTTTAGGTAAATTACTAATTTTGAAGTAAATCGATTCGTTCTAAATAGCCAGTCAGCAAAATTTTGTTATAATTCACTAGAATAAAGTACCTCTTTGAAGGTGATCTCAAGATTGATACGTTACCAAAGGATGACGTATGTTACTCTGAGTTAGATTACTAAGTATAAATTCAACCAGTAAATCTGAAATAGCCAGTCAGTAACATTTTTTGCTGGTCAGCAAATTAGTCACCACCGTATTTTTGTTTCGTTTAATGTGCAACATTTCTCGTGTGTCTCTTGTAGTATCGGTTTTTGTAAAATTTTGTATTTTCAAAGTCCATTTCATATTGATTTATCTTCATGTGATCTACTAAAGTACATTTTATTGTTTTATTTCAGTTGGTGGAGTTTCTTTTATGAAGTACATATTTTTCCCGCTCATTTGTAAGTTGTTAGTTGGTGTTGGTCGGTGTCGGTGATAGGTTATAGCATCAGCTGTTGTTTATCAAATAGCCGCATATTTTTATTGTTTGAAAAAGTAATGGTGAAAGGTCATATCTAGGGGGCATTTCAATGTAACAAGTAATTATACCATTAGATTATTTTTTAAAAGTCATTCATATTTGATATTTCGCAACTATGGCATCAACTACTGGAAAGGTTAGTTTTCTTCATTATTTATTGGGTTTTTGGGATGTAATAACATTATTTGTAGCCTATAACTTGCAAAGCTGGCATAGCTTGGGAACCAAAAAAACCAATTTCAATTGAAACCATCGAAGTTGCTCCTCCTAAAGCTCATGAAGTTCGTATTAAAATCTTGCATACAGCTGTCTGCCACACTGACGCTTACACTCTCGGAGGATTTGACGCTGAAGGTGTGTTCCCTGTTATTCTAGGCCACGAAGGAGGCGGTATTGTTGAAAGCGTGGGCGAAGGAGTCACTAATGTAGCTCCTGGAGATCACGTCATACCGCTTTACATTCCACAATGTGGAGAATGTAAGTTTTGCAAGTCTCCCAAGACGAATTTGTGCCAAAAGATTCGCGTTACTCAGGGAAAAGGTGTTATGCCGGACGGAACCAGCCGTTTTTCACAAAATGGAAAAGAGATTTATCATTTTATGGGTTGTAGTACGTTCAGCGAGTATACTGTGGTGTGCGATATATCCGTTTGTAAAGTAAATCCGGAAGCTCCTTTGGATAAAGTTTGTTTGTTGGGATGTGGAGTTTCTACCGGATACGGGGCGCCTTTAAACACTGCTAAAGTGGAAACGGGAAGTACTTGCGCCGTTTGGGGTTTAGGAGCAGTTGGACTTGCCGTAGCTATGGGCTGTAGAGCAGCCGGTGCTTCTCGAATCATCGGAATAGACGTCAACCCTGATAAATTCAATACTGCCCGCAATTTCGGATGCACAGAATTTGTAAACCCTAAAGATCATGAACGACCCATTCAGGATGTATTAATAGAACTAACAGATGGAGGTTTGGATTACACTTTTGAGTGTGTAGGAAATGTTCAGACGATGCGAGCTGCTTTGGAGGCTTGCCATAAGGGCTGGGGCGTATCTGTAATAGTAGGCGTCGCTCCAGCAGGCCATGAGATTAGTACTCGGCCCTTCCAGCTTGTAACGGGGCGCGTCTGGAAAGGAACGGCGTTTGGTGGCTGGAAAAGCCGAGATCATGTACCGGAATTAGTAGAGAATTACTTGAAGAAGAAAATTATGTTGGATGAATTTATTTCGCACACTTTACCTTTCGATAAAGTGAACGAAGCTTTTGATTTGATGCACAAAGGGGAGAGGTAAATAATTTATTTCATTCATTCATCAAATAATAATAGTAATAATATTTGTTTCAGTATTCGTGCAGTGCTCAACTTTTAAAATAGGAATAATAACGAATCATTTATGTACAGATTTCAAATGTTTAATGACATTTTTTAATCGAGTAACTTGTCCTTCCAGTCTTCTGTTTCTTTGGGTGATAGTTTTGAGTTTATTCTTTTGTTCTGATATTTGTCTGTACGCGATTTCCCACATTCTCTTCATTTTTTCCGGGTTTTTTAAATCCTCTTCCTTGAAATCACCTACATACCTCGGAACGCAAAACTTCTTCCTAATAAATAAATATATTTGTGATTAATATACAATGAATACATTATTTGTACCTCTTCCTCGTATTTGTTTCTTCATAACTTGAGTCCTCATCGGCAGAAGCTGTCTCTTCTGAAGAAGCATTTTCGCCGTCTGCACTGCATTCTTCACTTTCATATTCTTTATTAATGTTCGCGGTTTTATCTTCACATGAGTTTATATTTGTTTCATCTGTATGTATAGTAGGCACAGCGTATCTAATTAATCTTCTGGGTTCTGAGTGTATAAATTGATCATATGTAAAATGTAGCGAACAAATATAATCATCTGGTTGAGGTTCATAGTTTGGAGGAGCAATGTTTTCTAACCATGACTTTAGTAAATTTTTATCGAACAAGGGATATCTGTAAAATAAATACAATATAATGCCAAATATAAAATATATTATATACATACTTATGAAAAGTGATACTAGAATCTTTATTTTCAGTGGAATTGCAGTTCTCCGCTGTGCATTTTATCATTTTGTTTACCTAAACATAACCTATATTCCAGTGTAACGAAAATTTTAACGAACATAAAATATGATTTATTTTATTACAAATACATAATAATATTCTTTATACTTATATATGAATATTTTACAGTTTAAAATAATATATTTCAATAATCATTTTTATTTTGCTAATTCAGTGTCTTTTCTTTACAGTTAGATGGCAACACTGATAATAATCCGATCGTCAACTCTACATGCAACACGCATGTCGGGTCGACAGTTGAACGAAGCTACATCGTAAAGTCGTGTTCGATGTTTTAAAATATTAATATTTGCGGAAATATTACAAGAACAATATAAAAAATTATGTGAAAATCAAAGATAAAGTGTTAATCTAACGTTTATATTAATATTTTTTTCGGGAATCGCAATTTAAATTAGTAAAAATAATAAATTGTGTGCCGTCTTTGGGAATCTTCGGAGCAACAAATGTAAGTACATATTTATTGTTTATTTATGCTTAAATAATTCTGAATATACTTCAATGTATTAAAAACATTCCTTTCTCATTAATTATCATAATTTAATTATTATTTCTCATAATGTCATACATTTTAAGATATTTTCAGAAACATAAATATGTTTGCTTTTATTTTAAGCATAAATTCGATCACAAAATGGCGAATTTTATGTGTAAAACATACAAAAATGTTTATAATATAGGTATATCGTACGTTTAAATACATAAATTGCTGTTTAGTATTGATTTTTCATATAAAATCCAAGATTTAATTTGTTTTAAACCGTCTCAAACTTGTACGCTCCGTGTATTGTTGTGCGCCCGTAAACTTCGTAAAAGTTATCCAATTTCGCGTAGATCCGAATTAGACTTAGAAAAATTTATTTCTTTATTTGTTATAAATATTATTTAAACATGTGATAGCCATATTAAGAAATAAAATATACATAGTTTTATATTTAATTATTCATTTAATAGCGTAACCAATTATTAATAATTTAATTATCTAATAATCACTGGTCTTCAACAAACACAAGTACCCATCTTTCTCATGTTATTGAAGAATTGTGAACATTATTGTTTTAATAGTGAAATATTGTTGTATATTGTTGCAAGTTAGCAACAATGGTAGGTTTAAACAATAGTTTAACTGTTTTAATGTTTACTTTTGCTAATAATATGTTTTATTATTGAAATATTTGTATTTTAAAATATATTTTTTCCTGTTCCAGTGAATGAAAAAATGTTTCCCGGGGTACCGATTCATATTGGGAGTAGCTGTCCAAGGAGCCGTTTGACCTGGTATTCCGGAGCTGTCTGATTGCTGGTAGCTGAAATGTGTTCATCAATGTAAGTAAGATGTGTCTTCTTCACTATCGCTTTTTTTTTCTATTTTTTCAGCTTAACACAAAAGTAAATTCATTTTTTTTCCTGAAAATATGATTTATGATTATTGAATTTAATTTAAATAATCATATTTTCTTCTTTACTTAATTTCCGAGGCACATTGCGAATATCTGTTATTAACACCGGGCGTCGCAAATCGGCGAAACTTGTAAAAATAGTTTGCTTCCTTAATTTTTGAATTGGTTTAATTAAATATCCGTTCAAATAAAATATTTAAAAAATAACTCTCGACATGTTTCACAAGATTCAGTCTCTGAATCAACCTCTCTGTCATTTATCAGAGACTGGCTCACTAAAAATACAAAATAAAGAGAAAGAGAGAGGAAAAGATGCAAGTTTAAAAATAATGATAAAAATAAAATTTATTTAATTGTCACTTGACTTTTTCTAAATGCTTTTGTTATTTAAGGATATTAAATGATTACATGGCTGAATTCAGAAAATAATTCTTTATTGAATAGGCCAAGAAATGATACATCCCATTAAAAAAAATACAACTTCATGTTAAAGTAAGAACATCTGGTTTAAATAACTTTTATACTCCAGTTTGTCTTCTAATCCAGTTTCTGTGTTTAGTAACTTTAGTGAAGACTCCAGGATTACCATAACTTGCACAAGGTTTATTTGACCAGGACACTATTCCAAATTGTTTTCCTTCAATTGTTAAGGGTCCACCAGAATCAGCCTAAGAAAAATACATATGAATAAATTAAAATATGTACTTTAATACAAAATTTACCACAATAATTTAGTTGTCAGACCTGAGTCCCGAAGATAACAATGTATGTTTCACGCGCCCGAAAAACCTGGGTCGTTTCGTTATATTAGTTTTTAAAATAAGTTTATGGACTTTATTTCAAAAAACCTCATGAGAAATGAGTATAGGAGAAAAATATGAAATGATAAGTTGGACTACGACAAAATGGAGGCTTTTTGTATAAGCAGCATAGTGGTAACATTTGTTGCTTTTACTTCAAAGTGTAAACATCGGAACGATTTAATGCAAAATATCATTTATATTCAACATAAACATTTATTTAACTACACCAATAAATGCTAAAAAGTAATGTTTTCCTTATTTGCTACGTTCACAAATCTCTCACTAGATGTCAATTACTTTGACTTTTTTCTCACTCGGAAGACACCGTGTATCTTCGGGCTCCTCATTGGTCTGACAGTGGAGGAAGGGTGAAAATAAATGTAGAAAGAATTTTTTTTCTCATTGGCGCTGAATGGTCATTCAGTACTATTCAAGGAATATGACATGCGATGATTTTTATAAAACTGTCATTAAAGTAAATAATCTGCTTAATAAAGTGGCTGGATACGAAAAGTATAAAAAATCTAATTTATTAACTGCCAATATTAAAAAATATTGTGTAATTTAAGTGGATTTTGTCTGTTACAAAGAGCTTGTTTTTTGTTTGAGTTATGTACCTACCAAAGAAATTATAGTATTCTTCACGTAAAAATGTCGTTGTTGAAATTGTTGAAGAATACTATAGAAATAAAAAAAAAAAATTGTTTAAGTTGATTATGTATATTCTTGCTAGAGAGATAGTAACGAAGATTATTTTTTATTTGATAGTTTGAGTTCATTATGTACCACAAAAAGTGACAAAGATTATTTTTTCAGTTGATTGATAGCCATAATTTACTTTAGATAATGTTGATAGAGTTTTTTTTTTGTTACCGTAAATAATTAAAAAGTCTGGACAATTTCAAAGTCCGGGCGGAATCCTGCAGGAGCCTAAAAATCCGGATATCCAGACAAATCCGGACGTTTGATAACCCTAGCTATAAGTATACCTATGTGATAATTTAATATAATGCATTTTATTGCAAAATACATAGGCTCTTCTATAGTGCGATTCTGTAATTTTCTATAACGCTATAGAAATGTAAAAGTGAACAAAATCGCAACAATTTTTATTTACTAATACATTTATTATCGTTTGACATTAAAAAATGATGCGCTTTTGTTGAGAGTTATAATTCTATAGTGTTATAGAATCGCACTGCTAATGTTCTGAAAATTTCATATAAACAATTATTTTAATTATACAGGGTGTTAAAAATAAATGTCACAAATTATGAGGGCATATAGTACTTACTAAAATGAGTGAAAAAAGCTTAATCAACATGGGTCCGATCTTTAATAGTTTCCGAGATATAAGGCAATGAAAAATGAGTTTTTTCGGTGTTTATCTCTGCTATCTCGAAAACTGTTAGAGTTACGACTTTGATTAAATGAGACATTATTTTACCTTTCAGAGATCACCTTAAATGTGTCTTTGTTTTTTTAAAAAAATCGAATAATTGTACTAAGACAAAAGTTGTGGCGATCTTGGCAAATATTTAGTTTTCAAATAACTTTGTAACAAAGTGATAAAAATGTGTCATATAAAATGTTATTGTTTTTTTTATAGTTATTTACTAGCATAGATACAATTTTGTTCGACCACTATCTTAGTCAGTTTTTCTTCGATTTTAATACAAAATGGCGTCTTTCTCAAAACAGTCGAAGATCGGACCCATGTTGATTAAACTTTTTTTACTAATTTTGGTCAGTACTATATGCTCCCATAATTTGTGACACTTATTTTTTAACACCCTGTATTGCAAAAATTCTTTTTGATACTAAATTTATTGACTATTCTATACAAATTATTTTTTTTCTTTATCTTATGTATGATCGTCGTAAAACTTTTATGAGTGCGTTTACAAAACAAAGTTAATCAATTTTCAATTAATAATAATAAAAAAAATATGCAATTCATTGAGTACTTACAGTGCATTGTCCTTTACCGCCATTGTAAGAGCCAGCACAGATGTGGAAATCGGAGTCATATCTGTTATCAGCGATTTCGCAATATTCGTCGCTGAATCTCGTCAATGTAACCTTTTGGAGGAACATTTGAATCTTACCTTCACTCTGTAAAGTTCATCAAGAAAATTATTTATTTTTGCTATAACTTGACTAAAAATTCTCTTTTATTTTGACTTGACATTTTCAAGTTACTTTAAATATCGATCGCGGACGTTTATTTCGAATATTGAAAGGGGATTTATTAAATTCAAACGGCTTGAATATCTCAAAAACTATTGGATTTTTATTTACATTATTTTTATAAATTTTTATTTGCCTGAGTGTCTGGTCGCGAATCTGGGAAACCGGCTTCGATCCCAATTGACGCCAAAAAGAAATATTTTCGAATTTTAATTGGAACATAAGCGACCCCTGTGGTGCACTCTCCACTCCAGCAATCAGTGTCCATGATATGCCATTGTCATTACCGAAATTTGTAATATGATATATTTATTTATTAAATTTTGACATTTTAAACTGTCATTATTAATTCCATAGCAACAACTATAAATAACACTTTATTCACAAGTGAATTAAAATTTTTTAAATCACTCTCACAAAATTTTAACTCACTCTGCAACAAATAATGCATTTAAAATAATATCAGGTACGAAAATAACACTTACCATAATATTTATCAGACATTATTAGCCATTTTTATTATTTTTCACGGCACAAATGACAGCGACGATTGTCATGTTCAGCCTACTCACTGATCAGTTTTTTATTTTGTCAAAATTAAATATTATAATAGTTTTTATTATTATTTCATCAAAATTGAATAAAATATTGTACAAACCACGTGAGCTAAGAATGTTTATTCACTCGAAGAAATTAACTCACTCGCCCTTACGGGCTCGTGAGCTAAACTTTCTTCTCATGAATGAACATTACCTTAGCTCACTTGGTGTGTAAATATCTATTATTTAAATTTTTCATTTCAATTTAAATTGTTACTTTCATTATACCTACTCTAATATTACGATTACTGCATGTAAAATTAATTTAAAAAAATTAGTAGTGTAACCTTCAATATTCTTTTTTATATATCATCCAATTTTTCTTTTTCTTTATTATTATTATTGTGAAAGGAAAACTCATATGCTTTGTTTGATATTGTTGGGAAAATATTATGAAATATTACAAAATGAGAGCAAAAATAATCATTGTTTCTCAATATTGATTTATCTATTTGAAATATTTTACCTTATCAAGACCCCAGCCAGCTAAAAATACATCAACATCAAATCCTGGATCTTCAAAAGGAGTTGGTAATTGTACTGGTTGAGCATTAGGGCCGAAATTAAATCTCCCGTCAATCTTTAAAAGATAAACATAATCTTAATGTAAAAAATGAAGGTCATTAATTGAAAAAATCGGTTGAATTATAGGTATATTATTTGACAGTTGTAGATAATAGTTATTTATGTATTAAAAGCGTAAGGAGGCTTTTATGGCCTGCGGCGGGATTTTGAGCCCGAGGCGTAAGCCGAGGGATAAAAACACATCATAGGCCATAAAAGCAAGTTACGCTCGTGGTACATACAAAACTTTATGCACGGACGAAAATTTTCAAATTAAGAGTGTTAGAAAAAATGTAGCGAAAATAATTTGTCCTCGTACATCCAGTATCTAGTGTTGCTATGAAAGAGGAAAACAATAGTTTATTGTTTGTTTATTAGTTATGTAATTTGAGTTTTATTTTGTGTATCTCCGTAGTTTCCATATAAATATCACAAAATTAATTTTCATTTTTCTTTAAAGAATATAAAAATTTTCGATTTGTAATAAAAACTTTTCATGTTGCCTGTTTAAATTGTTTATATTGTAGGCGGGCTATAAAATGACATTTATGTCAAAGAAATTCGTGTATTTATGTAAATTATGATACGTCCGTGGATAAAGTTTATTTATTTTGAAATCATGAACCAAAAAATCGCAACGAACTTACGACCTACCAGATATTTATAACAAAAAAAATCTTACCTCCATAATGGCAATGTCATTGGGATATCCTCCACCATGTACATATTTTTTATGAATTGTAATATTCTTGACAGGCAGAACATTGGGTTTTAATTCAGATATTTCGATCACACCATATTGTATGCTGAAGAGGTCTGGTCGATGTGTCCTTAAAATAAAAAATAAAATACGTACATTATATACCTATGAATTTAAGTGCGTGTACTATGGAAGTTTAGCAAATTATTCTTGCAGTTTCTATAAAGAGAAATTTTATTTTTAAAGTAGAAAATACAAGGATCTCAAAAGTACCTACCTCATTAAAAAAAAAAAACTTTTTGTTCATTTTTATAAATTAGAAATAAATTTTCAGCAATACTTATATCTTTCAATTATTATTGTGCTGTAATCCGATATTAACGGCTATATTCTGAACATGTCTGTAACTTTTACAGATCTGTAAATAACAAAAACATTGCAGAACTTTACCCAAATATTGTTTTTATTGTATTTAACTGTCTTCTGCACACATATAATTCTAATTATATCTATTTTTCATTGTATGAGGAAGTTCCTAAATGTCAGAGATTCTTCCAATTCATTAACAAGATTGGCGGTATTTCTAATAGATATAGATTAAATGTACTTCCCAGAAAAAGCTTTCAGAATGTAACTAAAACTTTTGATTTTTGACACTGACATATGTCATTTACAAATTATGTTATAAACATTTGAATTTGTCAACTGGTTTTCTTAGTGTAATTTAGCCTACTCGACTTATTACATCTCGTTATTCTATATACCGTGAGTATTTTTAACGTGAAACATTGGGTTTGTGATATCCATGGTCAAGACTTGATATTTGATTGACAGCAATGTATATGCCCGTTCCATTTAAAATGAAACATAGAGAACGAATCTAACAGAAGTATTATATTTAAATATTGTAAAAAAATTAAGAGAGTCAGAAAACCACTCGGGAGCACTAAACATATTTCGAGCACAAGTGCACACAGTATTTTTTCTACATCTAAATTTAATTTTTAGAAAACATGTATAATTATTTAAACAAATTTAACCTCTAATGACATCTTGTCAATATGACATAACCGTTGAATTTTCCTATAAGTTATGATTTGACATTTGATTGACAGCAATGTATTTGTCTGTCTCATTTAAAATGACACATGGGGAATGAATTCGACAGAAGTATTATATTGAAATATTGTAAGAAATTTAGCCGAGTCAGAAAACCACTCGGGCACAAGGTGCACACTATATTTTTTCTACAACTAATTTTAATTTAGAATGCAGGTATAATTATTTAAATAAAATTAACCTCCATTGACGTCTTATCAAATGTCAAATTCGTTCCCTATATTTCATTTTAAATGGAACGGTAAATACATTGCTGTCAATCAAATATGAAGTCGTAACCATGGATATGACAAACCCAATGTTTCACGTTAAAAAATACTCACGGTATTATAGCGTCTTTATCTCCAAATTTATAGAAGATATAATAATTTTTTTAAATGTATCACTTAGAATTTTATGTTCTTCAATATTAGTACATAATATCAAAAATTTTCAAAAAATAATATTTAGAAGAATTTTTTTTATAAAAATGTTAAGATCGGGTTCTAGTGTCTTTGAAACGTGCTTATTCATTAAAATCTGGATATGTGATTTTGAGGATGATTCCAATACCTCTCTTAGCGAGAGGTAAAAATTAATATCGTATGACTAGGTATATTTTTACACAGATTCTTCGGGAACGAATGTACCGTGTAAAAACAGGTTTGAGTGACACACATTAAAACGTTTCATTAAATAAAAACATATTTGAAAACACGTCAACAATTAAAAATTACCAATTATAAACGCAGTGAGCTGCCGTGAGAACATATTTCTCATTGAGAATGGAACCGCCACAACCATGTCTGTTCAAACCACGAACCGAAACCTTAAAGAACCATTCAATTAGTTACCGTTCATGTACAAACTTTATTTAACGAACAATATGTGGAACTTCTCCAAGTGCTGCATTTTCGCCTCCCACAATTCTCGAGTCGATGCGGAATGCTGTAATTAATAATAATAACCGTTTTAGTAAAGGCTTAACTCAGTCGTTATTCTTGTTATTGGTTATTACCGAATACTGTGCCGACGATGACTGATAGTAATATCACTGATTTCAATTTCAACATTGTACTGTGTACTGATAATTTAGAAAGATGTTTTCTTTTAAATTCAGTTTTCAGCGATAAGGTATTTTTATGTTCTGAATTTTATATAAGATAAGCGCTGAATATAAATGTAATGTAAGATTGTAATTATAATTTACAATTATTTCCGAAAAGCTGACGATAAAAAATTAAACCATTGTGTAAAATATATCTTCAAATAAACATATTTATTAGCCATTACTGAAAAACAAAGATAAAAATATAAAAGATTATAACTTTACAGCATAGTTTACAATGCTGACTGAAGTTTCCTGTTAAATATTCCAATATGATGACGTCATTCGCAATGTTTGCAATGTAATAAATTTTAAAATACTTGTACAACTATTAAAATCAAGATAAGATATATTTTTGAAAAAGTGGAGTAAAATTACAATTATTATTGTAGTGGTTCAAATATGGAACGTGTGAGGGGGTATTGATAAGTAGTTGGCCTAGATGTAGTTACCATGGCAACTTATTTTCAACATTAGTATACCCAAATCATTCAAGCAGCCAATGCACGTCATCACTTAGTGTAAAAACCTTAATGCATTAAAATCACTAATAGTGAAAAATGAAATAAAATTTCAATCATTTTTAACCGTCAAAAAGTGTATAGCCTTATATAATTATTATTAAGATGAACAGTAGAGTTCATTATTTATCGTATATGACATGAATAATATATAAATAATGTACATCAACGTCATATTATTCATTTATTTGTTGCTATAGTTGGCAACATTGATATTTTGTATGTTCATACTGTCAAAGTTATTATTTGAAAAATATTTGTATCGTGTTTGAAACATTTTTGTGCGTTGTAAAGGCCTGTTTATAATAAAGTAATGTGAAACGCAACGCAACGATGCAACGTGACCGCAACGCAAACACAAAATCTGTGAATCTGCCAAAGATAGCACTTCTAATCAATCAAAAGAATTCGGTATATTTCTTTGAAATTCGGCTCACTTTTATTTATCGCCTTTATATGGCATACATAGGTATAAATAAGGTTAGTATTATAAAATAATTTAAATAGAAATGGACAGTGACGAAAATATAGTATTTATTTTGTAGATGTGACAGTTCATGACCATGTCGATAATACAGATTGCAATCTGTATAACTCTTTTCATAAAGATTCTAAAACCTCTGCAAACGTAGCAGTACATGACGTCACACATCTAGTTACTAAAATTCAATTTTTATTAATGACGTGCATTGGCTGCATGAATGATTTGGGTATAAGTGTACGTGCAAAGTTTGACATGTGTAGCAATGGGCATGTTTTTTTATTGCACATAAAAACTGCAATATTTACGCTGCTTGTCGTCAGAGCTACATAGGATTAATCGCAGAAGTGCAGTGAATAAAAAAAACGCATTTTGAATAACAGCTTAATAATAACATAACCTTTAAAATATATATGTGCGGTTTTTGATCCATTTCTTTTTAAATGCTCAACACATAAACCTCTCAAAGTTGAGAAATTTGCCGCCAATAATACTGAGTAGCTATTTTCGTGTCGGATGCATATCTGCTGAGCAGTAGAGCAGTTGCAGTAGATACTTAAAAAAATCTGATGTGGCCAACACAAAACCTCCCACTATTTAATTTTTATTAATTTAAATACATACCTACGTATTTACTAACGCTGCAAACTGTTCCATTGCATAAAACTATTGCTTTATTTACTATTTTCTTTTTAAAATGTCACTATTATTAATTTGAAGTGATTAGTTTTTTGACAGTGTCATTTACTGTGAACTGTGTAACAAAGGAATTGTGTTTTTCTTAGGCTTCGGGACTTGTAAAAAAATATTTTTAAATTTATCTGTAAAATATATAGAAAAAGTATTAATGTATTCCTGTAGAAAATTCAATAATCTTTAGTGTTCATAACGACAAAATGCGAAAAAATGGCATTTAATGGTATTTTTTGAAGAAAAACCACTATGAGCTTCAGGTAAAGTGCTATTTCCGGTTATCCGATTTGCACCAAAATCTAATGGCTTCTTTTCATATTTAATCCCTACACATACACACACACACACGCACAGACACACACGCACACACACACACGCACACACACACGCACACACACACACACACACACATATACATACATACACACACACACACACATACATACACACACATACATACACACACACACACATATATATATATACACATACAGACATCATCGTGAAAATGGATTCTAGGGACCTTAAAACGTGGTCATTTACTAAAATCTCGATATGTGATTTTTAGCACGATCCCTATACCTCCCTTAGCAAGGGTAGCGGGAGGTAAAAATAGTTATCTGCAGTACATCTAATTTATGCGAAAATAAAAAAAAAACGGTAGTTGCGCAGTATTACATATTGTATGTATATCTGCTGAATAAAAAATCTGTTGTGGCCAGCACAAGACCTCTCGCCATTTCCATATTAGGCTATATAAGTATTGTACATATTTGACATTTTTGATACATACAAAAACTCAAAAACACATGTCTTCTTTATATGCTTATATATATTTTAATTTCTATTCACTCTTATTCTTCTAATGTTCGAGATTCTTCCAATTCATTGATGAGATTGGCGGTATTTCTGAAGGTTTTATGTAATATATGTATCTATAATTATAAATATTTAATTAATAATAAAATAAGAAATATTAAATATACTTTCCAAAAAAAGTCTTCAGTAATGTCTCTGGCTTTTTGGCATTTATCTGTCAATTATAAACATTCTAATTTTTCCACTTGTTTTCCATGGGCTGCGACATCATTTACAATTTATTGTTTTATATATTATATATATTTATCTTTAACTCCATAGAAGATATAATAAAAATTTTAAAAGTATCGAATAGAGATTTTTATATTCTTTAATATTAGTAATATCAGAAATTTTCAAAAAATAATATTTAGAAGATTCTTTTAAAGAAACTATTACTTCCGGTTGTTCAATTATTACCAAAATCCCAGGAATGTCAGATTGAGGAAACTTAAAAGGAGGAAAGTTAAATATTTTTTGTACACATACACACACACACGGCCATCATCGTAAAATGTTATAATCACATTAAAGGGACCTTAAAACGTGCTTATTCACTAAAATCTGGATATGCGATTTTTACCATGATTCCAATACCTCTCTTAGCGAGAGGTAAAAATAAAAACATCGAAAATGAGACATTCTGTACATAAAACTAAACTATAATTATTAATAGGGTTATTAATGAAAATACATATGTACTAACATTGCGCACTTATTAACTAAATTATTATTTTCAGTATCACCTCGTTACAT
Source organism: Ophonus ardosiacus (assembly GCA_943142095.1). Classification (NCBI taxonomy): domain Eukaryota; kingdom Metazoa; phylum Arthropoda; class Insecta; order Coleoptera; family Carabidae; genus Ophonus; species Ophonus ardosiacus. Next base: position 60,531,041 of record OW964824.1, read on the forward strand.
TTTAAATTGCCGTTTTATTTTTAAATTTATTACTATTAACGTATCTTCGTAAATTCATCAAATGTATCTAATTTTTATCATTAACATGACTTTCAAACTCTAACTATTTATTTATGTTTCACATTATTTCTTTAAATGTTAGCTCACTTGTGAAAAAAATTATTCAGTCTTGTTAGAAATTAGAAAATGAAACTAATCTTTTATGCTTTATTACTAAACCCAGTTTTTGGGTACCGTATTCTGGGTGTTTTTCAAGTTCCTACTCTCAGTCATTATATTATAGATGAAGCAGTTTTGAAGGAATTAGCAAATAGGGGGCATGAAGTGACTGTCGTAAGTCCTTTTAAAGCAAAAAATGCTAATTATAGAGAAATATACTTAGATGGACTTACAAAAATACAAGACGGTAAAATTATACAATTAATTTTATATTTTATTAATTTATTATCGTTTAGAGGTTCGGACAGTGCTTTTCGATGTAGCCGTATCAAACAGTTTGTGGGTCATACAAAAATTTAATAATTATACAAACGTATTAACTGACAGAACTTTAAGACATCCAGAACTACAAAAATTAATAAAAAGTGGAGAAACATTCGATCTTGTTCTTGTGGAACCTTTTGGAAATGAAGCCTTGTTTGGCTTGCAACACGTCTTTCGCGCCCATTTAGGAATCATCTGTTCATCTGCATCCAGTTTAGCCAACCCATATGCCGGAAATGTTGCTCCTTATTCATTTGTTCCTCACAATATGGCTTCGTACTCCGATCGAATGAGTTTTATACAAAGATTTTGGAATACATTGCTGTACATATCTATGGGATTTTATAACCAATTTTTAAAAACATCTATGCAGAAAAGTTTATATGAAGAAATGTTTAAAAATGTTCCAAGTTATGAAGAAACTATAAAGAACGTTTCTATAATTTTAGTAAATTCTCATGTAGTATTTGAAACACCGAGGCCGTATTTGCCAAATATGATTCCTATAAGCGGTGCACATTTGAAAGAACCGAAGAAATTACCACAAGTATGAATGTACACATATTAATTTCAATAATTATTAAATTATTTCAATTTTGCAGAAGTTGCAAACTTATTTAGATAAGGCAAAAGACGGAGCTGTCTTTTTCAGTTTAGGTTCAAATTTGTACAGCCGTTTTTTGCCTAAAGAAACACAACAAATTATACTTAAGACTTTTGCCAAGTTTCCTCAAAAATTTATTTGGAAATTTGAAGAAGATCTAGAAAATATTCCATCAAACGTAATGATATCTAAATGGCTACCTCAGACTGATATTTTAGGGCATCCAAATATTAAATTATTCATTACACACGGAGGATTATTAAGCACTACTGAAGCAGTATTTAGGGGAGTTCCCATTTTGGGTATACCAGTATACGGAGATCAGTACTCAAATATTGCTAAAATGGTAGATTCTGGGTATGGCAAATCTATTTATTTAGAAACTCTAAATGAAGAAGAATTTACAAATGTTGTAAAAGAAGTTTTGAATAATCCTATGTAAGTAAAATTTGTTACAAGTTCAATACCTAATCATTTATTTAAAAAAATTGTAGCTATTCTCAAAATGTTAAGAAAACTGCAAATCTTTTAAAAGACCAATTGGAGAAACCACTGGACCGTGCTGTATATTGGTTGGAATATACCATTCGCCACAACGGAGCACGGCATCTAAGATCTGCAAGTCTAGATATACCTTTATATCAATATCTATTATTAGATGTACTTGCTGTAATATTATCTACAATCTTCATATCTACAACTTTGGTGTATATATTTATAAGAATTTTATGTTATTCGAGAAAAAGAGGAAATTGTAAATCAAAAGAAGTTAAACCAAAACGTGAATGAATAGAAAAATTGAGAAAATATCATGAAATTTTAAGCATTATTTGCAAATATGTACTTACCGTTTATTAGATATTATTAGTTAATTATAGTTTATTTAGGATAAGGCATTAACATATTTCCAACTTCTGTTTACTCTTACCCAACGATGACGCTTTAACTAACTGGTGGTCGCTTCACTTATTTACCGCCCGACTACTACTTCATTGAGGAGGAACACCCTTACGCTCATTAACACCACTCGAACTGATAATTGATGAACATATATTTTATGGATGACGGACACTTAATATTTTCATACTACTAACTTTTATTTAAACATGATTTACATTATTACTAACTTAGTATTAATTATTAAACTGAACATAATTAAACAAAACCAAACTGTTACATTATTTAATTGTTACCCTAAATACGCGTACTGGCGTACGCACTCAAACAACAAAGTTGAAATATTCATAATGAAACTATAATTTAGAAGAGTTTATAATAAAATGATTAGCTTGTTATTGTTCCACCCTCATCTTGTTACAATATAATGTAACTATTATTGCAATTTGAATAATAATAACTTTGATGCGCTGCGCAGTATTAGTTTATTAGAAACATAATTTTTTTCACTACTAGCCTAGGAACCCACTATTATTTACCTTTATTTGACATGAGAAATTGTTTTTCACTACCGCTTGCTTGTAACCATGGCAATCTAGATCAATAATAATTTATTATTAACCTAGGTCTATAATGCAAACTGTCACTTTTCACTCAAACTCAAACCTCCAAAGCAAATATTATTTAACTCATTAAACTCAAGAAATCACTTTTTTTTGTATTTGTAGGTAAATACATTTCACATGACTGTAACAGCACAAAGTGTTTTTATTAAATAATTAAATCAAATACAAATCTAGGCCCATAAGTGAGGTTATCAAACCAGCGAAATGAGCAAAACGTCAGATAAAAACAAATGCAGCCTACTTTGTTTTTGTGAATATTAACAAATAAGTAATGGTATTATTCATGTCAAAATTATTGTTATTATCAATAAAAAAAAATTCAAAGAGAATTTATGTGCTAGTAGTGAAAAAAAAATAGTATATAAACCACGGTTGAGAAGATCATTATTGACCAGGCGCCTTATATCCGTCGGGTTTCGCCCTCGGGTTACAATAGGCGCTGGGTCAATAATGATTATCTTCTCAACCTTGGCGTATAATATACTATTATTAGGAACTTTGTTAACAAATTGAAATAGCGGCCCTTAATGTAAATATTAACAATTTAAAAAGAATGGACAAGTCAAGAAACTTTTTATTATTAATTTCAAAGAAAATGATACTATTATTTATTTATTATTTAGATGTCTGCAAACTACTAAATATACACAATTGTAATTTGTGATATATACATACTACGTGATTAAAATGTCAATGTTTCAATTTTCAGATACAAGTAAAATAGGTATTTTTGGAAATACATAAAACGTTACTTGAAAAGTATCTTTAGAATTTATATTTTAGTTCTATTTTAAATTGCACAGATTGCCATTTGTTCATTTTTGGCTAAATTTAAACTTTTAGTAAAAAGTACGTCGGTCGGGATCGAACCCGGTTCCCCAGATTCGCGACGAGACAATCAAGCACGCGGCCACAGGATCCCGACCGGCGCCAAATATTTCGACTTTTAAATAGCACAAAAGTGACCCCTGTGGTGCACTCTCGACGCCAGCAATGAGTGCCCGTGAGATGACGCCTGGTAAACTCGCACGGTACGAATATGTTATCATCATTACCGAAATCTGTGTACAAAGCAGATTGGAACACTCAGAAATGGGTAATATGCCGTGATGATATATTTATTTATTTAGTAAGAAGTACCTCACTTAGAAATTAAAAATACATAAAAATATTGTTATCGAGAATAATCGATAAATATCGGGGAAATAATTCTAGAATTTGGTCAACAGCTCTTTAGAGTCTTTTTATGCTCTTTTAAATGGCGATATTTTTCTTTTATCGCTGTTATTTCGAAATATGTTGACAAAGTTTTAATTTGTATGTGGACACGATACTGGAAAGTTATATCATTGAAAAGAAAATTTATTAGATTTTCAAAGAGCAACGTTGCAACACCCATTGTTTTTAACCCATAAATTTAATAATTGTTGAATGGATTAAAAACAATGGGTGTTGCAACGAAATAGTTGAACAACGCATTTATCTGAATATTTTCATTGCTAATTTCCTAATTTATTTCTAAACATTAATCTTGTGTATTTCAATTATTTTTTATTATTTTATATGGACGTCGTAGTAGGCAATGACATAATGACGAAATTTGAAAAATGTTTCAATGCTAAATGACAAGGACGAAAATAAACTATTTGTGTATTAAGAGCGCAAATTGGCATATTATCGATTGAGAGGTTGTTGCCGCGCTGAGTTGTATTTTAATAAAACAAAGCTGTTAAACACCCGTAACGCTGGTAACCATGGTTACACAAGTCGAAAATACAGAGGCTTTACGTTAAAATAATGACAATTTGAAGAAAAAATATATTTTATTGCAAGGTCGTAGAAAAAGTATAGTATGTAACACGTGTGTGAAGCCTATTTTACATTCGGGTGGTTTGCAACACTCGCCTTCGGTTCGTATCGCAATATCCACCCTCATGTAAAAATTTAAGCTTCACACACTTGCCACATAATATACTATTTCTGTACATTTTACAGATAAATTTAAAAATATTTTTTTTTATAAGTCCCGAAGCCTAATAAGATAAACACAATTCCTTTGTTACACAGTTCATATTTCAAATGAATGTAACTGACAGTAAATGTCACTGTCAAAAAACTAATCACTTCAAATTAATAATAGCGACATTTCAAAAAGAAAATAGTAAATAAAGCAATAGTTTTATGCAATGCCACAGTTAGCAGCGTTAGTAAATACGTAGGTATGTATTTAAATTGATAAAAAATAAATAGCGGGAGGTTTTGTGTTGGCCACATCAGATTTTTTAGTTTAATATGGATCACTTGTGACACTACTTGAATACATCGAAAATATAAACACAAATGACATTTGACAGTTAGTTGACAGACAAACTTATAGGGAATTTTAAGAAAAAGTAGCGTGAAAGTTTTTCGTGAAAAGTCTATTCATTTGTCTCTCTTGCACTCATGTCATTGTGCGAGAGAGAATACGTTTCAAGTCACTTGAAAAGAAAAACTTCATCGTGTAATGCGCGCTTAAGAAATTATATTTATCTTTAGTTATAAAACAAAGATAATTTATACATTAGTGATTAATCCTAACTCCTCCATTCCCAGATGTAATATTACGTATTTATTTTCAACCATGTTATTTTATATTTGTAATTATATATTATCATTTTTCAAATCTTTAACTGTATAACTGTACACTATATATATAAATTTTGTGTTTGTCAATTTTATTCAATTCAGAAATTTGGGACTAGATGTATATAAAATTAAGCTAATAATAACGTAGAGTTATAAAATAAAAAAAAAAACTCTCATTATACGCTTTATTTAAATTATATTTTCAATATCACATCTTCACATTTTAAATTGCCGTTATACTTTTAGATTAACATATCTTTAATAAATAACACTTCAAGTATATTTATTTTTTATAATTAATGACTTTCAAACCTTCAAATTTTTTTATCCATGTTATCTCTTTAATGTTAGCTCACTTGATAATGAAATTATTCAGTCTTGTTTAGAAGTTACAAAATGAAACTAATCTTTTTTGCTCTGTTACTAAGCCCAGTTTTTGGGTACCGTATTCTGGGTATTTTTCACGTTCCCACACCCAGTCATTATATTATAGGTGAAGCAGTTTTGAGGGAATTAGCAAACAGAGGGCATGAAGTGACTGTCGTAAGTCCTTTCAAGGCCAAAAATCCTAATTATAGAGAAATATACTTGGATGGACTTACAAAGTTGGCAGACGGTAAAATTATACAATTACTTTTATATTTTATTAATTTATTATCTTTTAGAGGTACGGTCAATATTTTTCGATGTATCCGGAACAAACAGTTTGTCGGTGCTGCACCAATTTAGTAATTATACTAACATGCTAACTGACATAACTTTGAGAAATGCAGATTTACAAAAATTAATAAAAAGTGGGGAAACATTCGATCTTGTTCTTACTGAACCTTTTGGAAACGAAGCCCTGTTTGGCTTGCAACACGTCTTTCGCGCCCATTTAGGAATCATCTGTACATCTGCATCAAGTTTAGCCAACCCATATGCCGGAAATGTTGCTCCTTATTCATTTGTTCCTCACAATATGGCTTCTTACTCCGATCGAATGAGTTTTATGCAAAGATTTTGGAATACATTACTTTACATAACTATGGGATTTTATAACCAATTATTAATAGCACCTGTGCAGAAAAGTTTATATGAAGACATGTTTAAAAATGTTCCAAGTTATGAAGAAACTGTAAAGAACGTTTCTATAATTTTAGTAAATACTCACGTAGTATTTGAAACACCGAGGCCGTATTTGCCAAATATGATTCCTATAAGCGGTGCGCATTTGAAAGAACCGAAGAAATTACCTCAAGTATGAATGTACACATATTAATTTCAATAATTATTAAATTGTTTCAATTTTTCAGGAGTTGCAAACTTATTTAGATACGGCAAAAGACGGAGCTGTCTTTTTCAGTTTAGGTTCAAATTTGCACAGCCGTTTTTTGCCTAAAGAAACACAACAAATTATACTTAAGACTTTTGCCAAGTTTCCTCAAAAATTTATTTGGAAATTTGAAGAAGACCTAGAAAATATTCCATCAAACGTAATGATATCTAAATGGCTACCTCAGACTGATATTTTAGGGCATCCAAATATTAAATTATTCATTACACACGGAGGATTATTAAGTACTACTGAAGCAGTATTTAGAGGAGTTCCCATTTTGGGTATACCAGTATACGGAGATCAGTACTCAAATATTGCTAAAATGGTAGATTCTGGGTATGGCAAATCTATTTATTTAGAAACTCTAAATGAAGAAGATTTTACAAATGTTCTAAAAGAAGTTTTGAATAATCCTATGTAAGTAAAATTTGTTACAAGTTCAATACCTAATCATTTATTTAAAAAAATTGTAGCTATTCTCAAAATGTTAAGATAACTGCAAATCTTTTAAAAGACCAATTGGAGAAACCACTCGATCGTGCTGTTTATTGGTTGGAATACATCATTCGTCATAACGGAGCACGGCATCTAAGATCTGCAAGTCTAGATATACCTTTATATCAATATTTATTATTAGATGTACTTGCTGTAATATTATCTACAATCTTCATATCTACAACTTTGGTGTATATATTTATAAGAATTTTATGTTGTTCGAGAAAAAGAGAAACTGTTAAACCAAAAAAAGTTAAACCAAAACGAGAATGATATAGAAGAATTGAGAAAGTATGAAAGTATCATGAAATTGTAAGCATGATTTGGCAATCCTTATCGATTATTAGTTAATAATTTGTGTATTCAAGAAAAGACATGTGACAAGTTTCAAGTATTATGTACAAAACAAAGTTTGCATTGAAACTTAAACACTTACCCAGCGTGCAATCATTTGTGCCACTTTGGTGTCCTTCATGACATATAATGAATATTCATTTTAAATATAATCAATTTTTATGCAATCCTCTTTTAATGTAGTTTTTAAGTATTTCCCTTTGAACCTCGTTAGAATAAAAATGGAAGACAGTTTAATGCCCCATCTTACGATGAGTTGTTTTTTAGTGAAATGTAGAGAGGGTGCCTAAAATGTAGATGTTTCTATTTTCAGTTTCAAGTAAAATATCTTTTCGTTGAGAAATATATAAAAAGTTATTTAGAAGTTTCTTTAGTAGTTATTTAAATTTGAGTTCAATTTAAAAAAATGCGTAAATTGTTATTTGTTAATTTTTTGGCTAAATTTTAATAGATATTTAGTTTTTAAAAAGTACTTTAAAATTAAAAATATACAAAAATATTATTTATCGATAAAGTTTTAATTTTGGAATAGTTACGCCATTTAAAAGAGAATTTATTAGCTTTCCAATGATGTGTAATTCAGGGGCTTGTTTTCTGTATGTACACTAAGTTTCAGGAATTCGAATTGCTGAAAAAAAATTTAGTCGTTTATATCTCTTGTTAAGAGAGGTATTGGATCATACTAAAAATCGCATATCTAGATTTTAGTGAATAAGCACGAATTAAAATCCCTACAATTCGATTTTAACATTTTTACGATGATATCTGTGTGTATGTATGTGTGTGTATGGGTGTGTGTGTGTATGTGTGGATGTTGGAAAGACGATTCCTCAAAAACTATAAGCCTTAAGCCTTGTTTAAGTATGAATTTCTCAATCTGTGATTCCTGGGAAGAGCTGAAAAGGTTTTGATAATAATTGGACAACAGGAAGTAGTAGTTTCTTAAAAAAAATCTTCTAAATTTTATTTTTTGGAAATTTATGTTATTACAAATATTAAAGAATATAAAATTCTCTATCCAATACATTGAACATTTTTATTATAATTATCTTCTATAGATTTAGAGATAGAGAATCATAAATATATAAGATAATCCGTTGTATAATGAATCACACAGTCCATGGAAACCATTTGAAAAATTAAAATGTTTTTAATTGACAAATGTCAGTCTCAAAAATCCAAAGACATTACTAAAGGCTTTTTCTGGGAAGTTAATTATTTAATATTTCTTATTTTACCATTAATTAAATATTTAAAATTATAGATATAGCTGTATATAACTTAACACTATCCTTGAATGCGGAAAACTTAAAATTGGTACTTGGACAAGTCGAGAACGACTCCATCAACATCTAAAATTGGTATAAAAAGAAAGGGAATTCATTTATAAGCCAAAGTATGTACAGTATCAGTGTCAACTAAACACGCGCTTGCTATACATATATTTCATCATATACCCTTCAGAAATGCCGCCAATCTCGTCAATGCATTGGAAGAATCTCGAACATTTAGAAAAATAAAAGGAAACTTGTTTATATAATGGATTTAAAAATAAAGAATAGATGTAATTAGAACTTGTATGTACCAGAAATTTTAAATACAATACTTATAGAGCCTAATATGAAAATGGCGAGAGGTATTGTGCTGGCCACAACAGTTTTTACTTCCTTGTACGAAGTAAAGGAAGTATTGTAATCGCGAAAAATTTCGGTTTCCAGATTTCAACGGAAATATCCATTTTGAGCATCCCTGAATCCATTTTGACTAATTTCGTCGTGACGTCTGTACGAACGTACGTACGTACGTATGTACGTACGTACGTACGTATGTACGTATCTCGCATAACTGAAAAACGGGAAGCCGTAGAAAGTTAAAATTTTGTATTTAGAACTGTTATAACATCTAGTTGTGCACCTCCCTTTTTGGTCATTACATAACTTCCGGAAGTGGTACTTTACTTGAAGCCTGTAATAGATTTTAATGAAAAACTATATTAAAATATAATCCAAAACTTTTCAAATTTGGTATATAAGACTTTTATATCAATGGGAATAACATAATAGATTTTAGTTAAAATGGTTTACCCGGAAGTGGTACTTTACTTGAAGCCTATAATAGATTTTAATGAAAAACTATATTAAAATATAATCCAAAACTTTTCAAATTTGATATATAAGACTTTTATGTCAATGGGAATAACATAATAGATTTTAGTTAAATTGGTCTACCCGGAAGTGGTACTTTACTTGAAGCCTATAATAGATTGTAATGAAAACTATATTAAAATATAATCCAAAACTTTTCAAATTTAGTATATAATACTTTTATATCAATGGGAATAACATAATAGATTTTGGTTAAAATGGTTTACACGGAAGTGGTACTTTACTTGAAGCCTATAATAGATTTTAATGAAAAATTATATTAAAATATAATCCAAAACTGTTCAAATTTGATATATAAGACTTCTATATCAATGGGAATAACATAATAGATTTTGGTTAAAATAGTCTAACCGGAAGTGATACTTTACCTGAAGATGTTATCAGTTTTTCTTGAAAAAAATGGTGTTATTTTGATTTTAGTAATAAATGCTTCAAATAAAAGTTTTAGAGAATTGAATTCTGCATCGAAAACATTAATTATGATTAAATTAGCTCTTTGTATTCTCTAATTAAGTTTGCTATGGATTAGGACAAAAAATAACAAAAAAAATAAAATGTTGATGTCAAATTATGTCAAATACGTGCAATTTTATGATTGGGTCTGTTATAATACATATTTTAATTATTAACAAAATATGTATAGTGTAACAGCGTACAAGGAAGTCATGTGCTGTCCACATCAGATATTTTTCAAGATATCTTAATGTCTGTTGAATATGCCATAATACAAATCTGTTGTGGTCAGCACAATACCTCCCGCCATTTTCATATTAGGCTAAGTATTGTATTCATATATACTTATATAAAACGAATTTTCTTAATGTATCATCCGCTCTTATATCATCACTGTAGTATATCATCATCGGCCATTGTCATAGATTAGAGTACGACAATACACCACGTTTTTGCTGATAATTATGCTTATTTTAATAATAGTAAAGACTTTTTTTTAAATATATAGCAACCGTATAATAAACGAACTCACGGCAATAAAAATTTGACTAAGGATTAAATAATAAACACTAACGGGAGGACAGAGTCTTATGCAACATTTTAAATAATATCTAAAGTTATAATAAGCAGAAATACGTTGTATAAGTTAAAAATGAATATTGAATATTTAGATTTTATTTGTAGGTACTATTAATTTATTAAATGTAGATTTCTTTTAAAAAGTTTAAACAAATTGAAAATTATTTAAAATTATTTGAATAATTTTAAAAAAGTTATAGACCAAATCTAACATTTTCAAAATACATAGCGAACTACAAGATGTAATAAAGAACGATTGCAATAAAAATTTCAAAGTTTTTCGTTTGCTATATACATTTATTATATCTTTTGTACTTTGCCGCTCAAAATAAGCAATGTTTATGTTTGTTTACAGGTTCTGCGAAGGGCCTACTACACTCAGCAATAGGATACGGCAACTCCAAGACTGGATGATGATAATATATGACTTTTTATAAGAATAAATAAATAAAAGGGTATTTTTTTACCTTTCCTATGTAATAACAAAAGGGACAGGGAAATATCCTAATATTTAAGGATTTTTCCGAATTTTTCTATGCTATCTTTTAGTATTAAGTTCTCTAGGTACGAAAATAACCATCCGATAGGAGTCCGCCCTTTTATAAAGGGCAAAGGGCTTATTTGAGCCCTTGGGGAAAATTTGACCACGGATTTCATTTATGCAGATCCAAGTAGGTTTAATAACACTTGTCCGGATTTTCTAGGTCTTTTAGTTCAGGAATTAGCGCAGGCCCTTCGCCACAAACTTGAAGGGCAAATATATTGTAAACCAAAGAGTTTTCATCAATTCTGTGCAAGCGAATGGATAGCGCGGGTTCGAGTCCCTCCGATTCGCTATTTTCCGGCCCTTTAGCCGTATAAATTAACGAATTTTAAGTGTTAGTCCCTTTAAAAAACTTTGAGGGCCCATATCTCTGAAACGGCTGGGTTTTCAGCGTTTTCCTTAAAACGCTGTTCCTTAACGGAATTCGAATGAGTAATATAGGGTCAAGTTACATCATACCAAAGTTTGAAGGGCGTAGGGCAAAATTTTTCTAATGAGGGTTTTTGAAACATTTTTTTGATTTTTTTTTTTTTGTGTGCACCATAATTTTATAGTTTGTTTTTTAAACATTATAAACAAAAAATAACCACCCCAAGAACTCTATCTCATTCTTGTTCCCGGAATCTATGAAAAATTTTCGACTCAAAATGCAACACTTTTTAATTAAGGAATACATTATATCTCCTGAACTACAAAAGGTTGAAGGGCCGGACAAGGTTTTTTTAGACTAAATATGACTCGTAGAATACGAATCCGGTCTCACATTTAAAATATGAAAACTCTTCTTATACCTGTTATCCTGATACCATCAAAAATTTTCGACTAAAAACTTGAGTAAAGTTAGGTTTAAAAAAAAATGTTAATTGAAAAATTGTTGCTGTTTTGAAGGATTGGAAAATAACCCTAAACTTCGTATTGTTGATGAGGTCAATGTCCTCAGGAAATGTAGTAATAAAAGCCTGTAGGGTAAATCTGAGGGTTAAACAAAAAGGATATAATAGGATTTAAAAGATAAGCTTAAATTTTGAAATATTCTGTTCTTTTATTATAATATAACATAGTATACATTATTATATCACTATAAATATGTTATACAATACATTTTATTTACAGTTTCTATAGCTATATCCTGGGATGTCCTTAAGGCCCTTTGTTGAACCTGTAATCAAAAGAAAAACATTATTAAACATGGTTCATTGACTTTACAATAATATTATACGCTTCTAACAATTATCTCGAAAAAGAAAAGTCGGAAAGGAAAATGTTTCAAATGTTATTTAGGATTTAATTTGTACCAAAAAATCCTAATAAAACTTTCCCCTGAAGTCTATAATTTTCCCATTATAATAATAATAATAATATAATAATAATGTTTATTTCCAATAACCGACTTTAGACTTGAATATCAACCCCTATGGACGCTATTCATTAGACCTTTGTCTTTAGTATACGTATACCAAATTTGAAACAAATCGGAGTCAAAAAGTTTTTTTTGCCAAAAAAACCCCAAGGCTTTAGTCCATGGTTTTCAATTTCGATCGGGGAAAAAAAATTGAGTTAGACATGGCATCCCCCTAATTCGACCCCAAGAATAATGAATCCGGCGTCCAAACTATGAAATTACGAATAGATCTTACGTAATTCAATAATATCATGAAATGTAACAATGAATCTCATATAACAAACGGCCGTATGGCAAATCTGACATCGGATTCGTGATCTACGGGTCGTAATTAGTTTAATAAAAGTTGTACGGCCTTTCTACCCCTCATAGTTTCAGAGATATTTAACCCCCTAAACTTCGTATAGTTGATAAGGTCAATGACATCTTGAAATATAACAATAAAGCACGTAATAAACGCCCAAAGGGTAAATCTGACATCGAATTCGTGTTCTACGGGTTGTAATTAGTGTAATAAAACTTGTCCGGCCTTTCTACCCCTCATAGTTTAAAAAAGCAACAATTTTTAATTAATTTATTACTGGTAGTCTATATAAATTTTACTTGTATTTGTAATTCACATTGTTGTATTTCATGTAACTACCCTTAGTCTACTTTGTAAATAAATAATATACTTACCCTTGTCCTGAAAAATTTGAAATAGGGATGTTCGAATAATAGTTTGTATAATTTTCGCTTGTATTTATTGTTTATTTGTATTTTACACTGTTGTATTTCATGTAACTACCCTTAATGTATTTTGTAAATAAATAATATACTTACCCTTGTCCTGAAAAATTAGAAATGGGGATGTTTAAATAATAGTTTGTATAAATTTCACTTGTATTTATTGTTTATTTGTATTTTACACTGTTGTATTTCATGTAACTACCCTTAATGTACTTTGTAAATAAATTATATACTTACCCTTGTCCTGAAAAATTAGAAATAGGGATGTTTAAATAATAGTTTGTAAACATTTTACTTGTATTTAGTGTATATTTGTATTTTACATTGTTGTATTGCATGTAACTACCCGTAATGTACAATATAGTACACAATAAAATATAAATTAAGTTGTAAAGTGTTTATTTTTACCCCTTTACTACCCCTACACGTATAGTTCTTAAAACGGCCGCCAGAGGGCAGCACCTATTAAAAAGGGGTTTGCGCCTAAAATATAGGCAACCAGAAATTCTACTCCACCTTGAACAAACATACGTACATACACCTTAATGGGAATATAACCCAGTTAGTGAAAATGGGACGAAAAGGCTCTATAAAAAAGATGTTTAAATTCCCATTAGCTATACGCCTCATTTTAAGGCATTTAAAAATTGATGTACGTTTCATATTTAGGGTGTTAAATTTGCCTTTAGGTATTCCCAAAATGATGTATGTACGTACGTATGTTCACGAATGAAACTTTTTTGGGTTAAATTTACTCTAAGTGGGCACATTTTTCGACAGGCGCTGCCCCCTGGTGGCCGTTTTAAAAACTACATACGTGTAGGGACTCAGAAAAAAAAATCAATTTTTAACTATACAAATATATTTTATATTATTAGAAATTACACAAGACTTTTTCTTAAAAATTAAAATTTATTGCTATTACAAAAGACTAACATTATAATAAATTGTTATTAGATTTGTTGACAAATTTAGTAACAATTGTGAACAGAATTATAACACAAAAGAAACGTAAAAAACATTTGTGTTTAAAAATTCTGTTCATAATTATTTCTCACAAAGTTTGTTAACAATCTTTTAACGTTGCCAAACAGGCTAAGTTGTAAAATTGAAATGATTGTTAGCAAGTAAAATTATTATTATTTTGATTGTAAATATTATAAACTAGTTTGCATCTTTATTTTGTAATAAAAGTAACTTCCATTACAAAAAAAAGATACAAAATTAATAATATTCATAATCAAAAAAAGGATTATTTTACTTAACATTTCACTTTTACAACTAAGGACTGTTTGGCAAAGTTAAAAGATTGTCACCAAATTTGGTAACAAACTTAGTAAGAAATAATTATGAACAGAATTTTTAAACACAAATATCTTTTACATTTCATTTGTGTTATATTTCTGTTCACAATTGTTACTAAATTTGTCAACAAATCTAATAACAATTTATGACAGTGTCAAACATGATGTAGTTATAAAACTAAAACGTTTATTACCGAATATAATTATCATTATTGTAGTTATATTATTTGTTGTTAATTACATTGCATCTTTATTTTGTGACTGAATAAAGATGCAGTAGAATTGAACACAAATAATATAACCATAATTTTATTTGGTAACAAACATTTCAGTTTTATAACTAATACGAAACTCTACATTTATATTATTTAAGTATTGAGGTAAAATAATACTATATTAAGCAGAGTTTCGTTTACAATACCAATTTATTGCTATTACAAAAGACTGTTTAACTAATAAATTTTTATTAGATTTGTTGACAAATTTAGTAACAATTGTGAACAGAATTATAACACAAAAGAAACGTAAAAAACATTTGTGTTTAAAAATTCTGTTCATAATTATTTCTCACATAGTTTGTTAACAAATTTGGTGACAATCTTTTAACGTTGCCAAACAGGCTTAGTTGTAAAATTGAAATGATTGTTACCAAGTAAAATTATCATTATTTTGATTGTAAATATAAACTAGTTTGCATCTTTATTTTGTAATAAAAGTAACTTCCATTACAAAATAAAAATGCAAAATTAATAATATTCACAATCAAATTAAGGATTATTTTACATAACATTTCACTTTTACAACTAAAGCCTGTGTGGCAACGTTACAAGATTGTCACCAAATTTGTTAACAAACTTAGTAAGAAATAATTATGAACAGAATTTTTAAACACAAATATTTTTTACGTTTCATTTGTGTTATAATTCTGTTCACAATTGTTACTAAATTTGTCAACAAATCTAATAACAATTTATGACAGGGTCAAACATGGTTCAGTTATAAAACTAAAACGTTTGTTACCAAATAAAATCGTCATTATTATAGTTGTATTATTTTGTATCTTTATTCTGTGACTGAATAAAGATGCAATAGAATTGAACACAAATAATATAACCGCAATTTTATTTGGTAACAAACATTTCAGTTTTATAACCAATACGAAACTCTACAATTATATTATTAAAGTTTTAAGGTAAAATAATACTATGTTAAGTAGAGTTTCGTTTACAATACTAATTTAACAAATTAAATCTTGGTGGTCCCTAAATAAGATTCCTTGTTCCCATTTTTAAAGGTACGAAGATTTCTTATTCAGTAGAAGACCGTTTCCGAAACTTTATATTATATTATATATTTTGTTACCACCCAAACCTCCCACTTACCAAAATATATAATATTTATTAATACAAAGCTTCGTTTACAATACTTAAAATCTAACTTTGCCCTGACCGCGTCTAAATACTTAATAATAATTACAATTTTTACTAAAACTACCTACTTTAAAACTAAATGAACATGGGTATTAAATTAAAATAAACGCAATAAAAGTTTGTTTTATTGTTGTACATACATTTTAAACAAATGAAGAAAAAGCCATGGCCTGCGTCTCCAATCGGCACTGCAAACTTGACGATAGTGGCGGTGGGGAGTTCTTTTTAACTTTAAAACTATCTTAGAACTAAAAACGAAACCCTTTATTTAATAAATAGTATATATAAGGGAAACACCGCCCTCAAATGCCAAACCCACGTTCCCTTATATATACCATTTATTAAATACAGTTCCGTGTACAATAATACTTATAATCTAACTTAAATTATTGTAGTTCCCCCCTAAATTAAGTTAGTGAAGTGCGTAAAAAAGCCTATCTTACGTTAAGATCTATTTCAAAGAAAAACAAATCTAAAAAAGCCTATTTTACGTTAATAACGATTTCAAAGAAAAGCAAGTCTAAAAATGTGAAGTTACGTTAATTTCTCTCTCTCTCTCTCGAAAAGCAAAAACAACCCTTCCTACTTATATCTAAGCTATCTTATGTCTACGGGAACTATCTTATATCTAGATTAAACTAAGCTAAAGGCGTGTGAGAGAGAAAGAGTACGAGCTAAGCAAATGGTGAGAACGCCGTGGCGTCGAACGCCGTTGTTGGTTCTCACGGAAGTTTACGAGGGGGTTAAGCCGACCCCACGCGATGCAGAGCATTTACGGCCTAATACTCGAACTAGGTAGAGAGCACGGCAGCAGTCACATGTAACTACCTAGGGTGCACGCCAACCTACCTAGCTACTCCCGGAGACATTCGCCCGCGCCTCTCGCGGATACCCTACACCGAACGCGGTTATTAACCCGTGTGCTCAACAAAGTTAATTGAAACAAAAACTTTACCTATTCGTTGCCATTACCATTAAATGATGATTACGTTGCCTCCGGATGAGGAGAGCACATAAGGCCATAAGAAAGCTTTCTGTGCCAACTATATGGATTAATGTCCCTAGAAACATTCACACAAGTGTGAAGCGATCCACCATAACAACAGGATTCACATGACGGTGCGTTGTACATATCAGTCCACTCAATTATGGCTATCGCGCACGAACCCTACCTACCCAGCCCCTCTGACCGTGTGAAGTTAATTGAATAAGGAACCCGAACACCCACATCAAAGTTTCGAATCTGTTACCTCCTTCCTGACTCACTCATCCATCCACCTGCAAGCATCCCCCGATACGTCCGGTATTTTCTTTTCCCAAGCACTCTCCCTAGCTACCGTCTGGGTAAGCCACGCGTACGGTTACCGCTGCAACCGTAGACGCACGATTTTAGGATGATCGCCACGGACTGCACTTCAAATTAATCAATTTATTTTTAATTTTTAAAGAAAACGCGTGTTTGCTCGACGGCGCGATGAGCCAAAGTTTAATTAAAACCTGAAAATACATTTCCAAGAACTTAAAACTATAGTATTCCTCACGTACGAATGGCATTGCACAAGTTCAATTCGCTTCATAATATGTGCTGACATCTAAGAAGTATCTTTTCTCGCATCAAGAAACGCACATGAATTGATAAATCAACACTAAACACAAAAATGTTAAAACACCCGTGAATGTATACGAACTATGTTGACAGTTTCAAATTATTTCTTAAACAGAGTTACGACATATGTTACCCCATGAACAGATTTTATAAGCTATGTGCCAAAAAACTACTTCAATTACGTGTCTTTAACAAGTATACACTTTATTGCGCGCCATTCTTACGTAAATAATACTAAAACTTATAAAACTACTATTATTTTAATCTTCTAGATGTCCGATTCCTGAAAGATAAATGCTAATCATTTGTTCCCAGGTATTGATTTTATAGATAAATAGTCGATATTTAAATTTCAAATTGTTTTGATTTTATAAGGACATTTATGAAAGTTATATTTCGTTTACTACAGTACTCAAAACTGAATTTGAGTTCAAGATAATATTTAGACATATACCGTTGACTATAAGGTCTCATGGTTGAGTATGAGAACAAAATAATAATTATGCATAGTCATATTCCCTAAACTATAAGTTCTCATGGCTGAGTATGAGAACAAGATGATAATTAGGCATGTAGTCATATTCCTTTGACTATAAGTTCTCATGGTTGAGTATGAGAACAAAATAATAATTATGCATAGTCATATTTCCTAGACTATAAGTTCTCAAGGTTGAGTATGAGAACAAGATGATAATTAGGCATATAGTCATATTCCTTTGACTATAAGTTCTCATGGTTGATCATAAGAACAATATAATATTTTATAAACGTTACAATTATGAGAAAAATAAAGTTTCCTACCAGTTCATCCATCGATGGCCGTCTACGTCGAAGATTTGTCTAGTGCTCAGGTATCCTTACAAGATCCCTAAAGTTGGAAACTAAAGCAGCTTTTGTAGTGTTAAAATCCGAAGCTCGAAAGCTGTATCCAAATTCTCCAAGTTTCTTGACGCACCAAAGGTCCACCTATTAAATATTAATTATTAGTTTGTGGTATTCTTGAAACCATTTAAAAAACTGTTGGAAAAAAATTCGTATGGCAACCGTGTGTTCATTACGGAAGACACTTGAGAAAAGTATCGCTTTTTACCTCTCGCTAAGAAAAATATTGGATTTATGGTAAAATGATGTGTATGTGTGTCAGTGTATGTGTCTGTGTGTGTGTGTGTCTATGTGGGTGTGTATGTGTGTATGTATGTGTATGTGTGTGTATGTGAGTGTGTATGTGTGTGTATGTGAGTGTGTATGTGTGTGTATGTATGTGAGTGTGTGTATGTGTGTGTGTATGTGTGTGTGTATGTGTGTGTGTGTATGTATGTGTGTGTGTGTGTATGTGTGTGTGTATGTGTGTGTGTGTGTATGCGTGTGTGTATGTTTGTGTGTATGCGTGTATGTTTGTGTATGTGTGTGTATGTGTGTGTGTATATGTGTGTGTGTATGTGTATATGTGTGTATGTGTGTATATGTGTATATGTGTGTATATGTGTGTGTATATGTGTGTATGTGTATATGTGTGTATGTATGTGTATATGTGTGTATGTATGTGTATATGTGTGTATGTATGTGTATATGTGTGTATGATGTGTATATGTATGTGTATATGTGTGTATGTATGTGTATATGTGTGTATGTATGTATGTAGGTTTATATGTGTGTATGTATGTGTATATGTGTGTATGTATGTGTATATGTGTGTATGTATGTGTATATATGTGTGTGTATGTGCTTTTATGGTGGAGGGACGATTCCTCAAAAACTATAAGACTTAAGGACCTGTTTAACTACGTATTCCTCAATCTGAAATTAATGGGAAGAGCTGAAAAGGTTTTAATAACAATTGGACAACCGGAAGTAGTAGTTTCATACAAAAAATCTCTTAATTATTATTTTTTGAAGATTTTTGTTATTACAAATATAAAGAACATAAAATTCTCCATCTAACACAAAATTTTATTATATCTTCTATATATTTAGAGATAGAGAAAATATAATATATAGAATAATCTGTTGCAATAAATCGCACAGTCCACACTACACCAAGGAAACCAGTTGTCAAATTCAAATGTATGTAATTGACAGATAAATGCCAGTGTCAAAAATCAACACTTTACTGGCATTGCTGAAAGATTTTTCTGAGTACATTTAATATTTCTTATTGAATTATTAAATATTTAAAAACGTAGGTAGGTACGTATATTAATAGTAATAGTATTTATATCCTTAAGAAATACCGCCAATCCAGTCAATGAATTGGAATCATCTTGAACATTTTATAAGAGTGAAACAAGATTCCTTATAGAATTGAAGAATAGATATAACTATTTGTGTGTACAAATGTTAAATTCTACACTTATGTAATAAAATGAAAATTGCTAGAGGTATTGTGCTGGCCACAACATATTTTTTTAAAGTGATTTATGTAATGTGATTTTTGTAATGAATCCACGTGTACAATGCGATATTTGATCCAACAGTTTTTAAATGGTTTCAAGTGTATTTGATATTATCTTTAATTTGATATTTTCGAAAGCACATTTGATAAAAAATAGTGCAAAGAAGACAACCCAGTTACTATGATATTAATATAGATATGAATGTTTATCTCAAGCAACGTAAGATAAACATTCATATATTAACATTACAGTTACTGTGCAAGACTTATTTTACAATATGTTTTATCAAATGTCCTTTTGAAATATCAAATTAAGTACATTTTTAACCCATTTATATAAATCTATTCTATAATAACCGCGTATTTTGTATACAGGTTTAAACAACAGTTTTTAATAGATTTCAAATAATTTTGGTGTAAAAATTATTGACTTAGCCATCTGTCTAAATGTTTTATAATACGACGAATAATTTACGGCCATATTGTAATACGAATATTTGGACATTCTAAATACGAGCCCAAACTCATAATAGTTCGGCCAGTTTAGGTTTTCAACAAACAGGTTATAAAACCTACGCAAATGTTGAGAAATTTCTACAAATTTCTTTCGACTAGTTTAAAATAGATTTTAAACTTATAGAAACTGAATAATGTGTAAAAAATATGGGCTTAATTCTTTCAGATTTGAACTCAGCCATGTTTCTTTGATATGTATACAAAATTTTATTAATTAAAGTTGATTGGTTTAAAAATTATTAACAAATCTGTAAATTTTGAACGATTTTTTTTTATATCTTTGTTAATACCACATAAACCACTAAACAGTTGTAAATGAAACTTGGTATATACATGCACTATACCTCCCTAAATAATAAATTATACACAATATATTTATTCAATTTTGACGTTTTAAACAGTCATTAAATACAAGTAACACTTTATTCACAAGTGAATTAAAATTTTTTTAAGTCACTGTCACAAAATTTTAACTCACTCTGCAACAAATAATTCATTTAAAATAACGTCAGGTACGAAAATAACACTCACCATAATATTTATCAGACATTATCAGCCATTTTCATTATTTTTCACGGCACAAATGACAGGCAATAAAGCATTTTAAATAGATTACTTGACGTCTATCAGCGACGATTGTCATGCTCAGCCTACTAACTGATCAGTTTTTTATTTTGTCAAAATTAAATATTATAATGGTTTTTATTATTATTTCGTCAAAATTGAATACAATATTGTACAAACCATGTGAGCTAAGAATGTTTATTCACTCGAAGAAATTAACTCACTCGCCCTTACGGGCTCGTGAGCTAAGCTTTCTTTTCATGAATAAACATTACCTTAGCTCACTTGATGTGTAAATAAATATTTACACACCAAATGTTTTTTAAATTATTGAATAATTATAGTTGATTATATCAAAACTACTTTCCGCGATGGTCCTGTACCTTTTATTCAATCTCTCGAACCAATCAATAATAATTAATAAAATTTGGTTTATGTATCAAAGAAACATGGCTGAGTTCAAATTTGAAAGAATTTTGGCCGTAACTATTTTAAATACATTTCAACTGTTTAAAATTTATTCAGAAATGCCAGAAACTATTTTGAATTGTTCTCAACTGTCTAAAATTTATTCAGAACTGCCAGAAAATATTTTAAATACTTCTCGACTATTTAAAATTCGTTCGACCTGTCAACATTTTCAACAAATAAATTATAAAACCTATCCAAATTTCTACAAAATTTTTCCGACTAGTTTAGGGCCAATCTTACCTCTGGTTAAAATTTTAACTGCCAATTAAATAAATAACACTGAAACGAAATAACTGCCAAATGGTAAGATTGGGCATTAAAGAAAGATTTTAAACTTACAAAAACTGAATATGTTATTCAAGTATTCTGCCATTTAATATTATTGGGTTACATCACTTTTATTAGTAATACCAGCTTTAATAAAAGTAAAGGGTCTCGGTAGAAGCTAAATCTGGACTAGAAGATGACCCTTAACATACCAGTCGAACTATTATCAACAGTCATTTGTCCCACAGTTTTTTAAAGTATATATTTAAATGTGTATTTAAAGTATCCGAAAGAATTTTAAAATTTCTAATCATTTGTGTAGATTTTATAATTTGTTGAAAATGTTAACCGGTTGAATTATTATGAGTTTGGGCTCGTAAATAGAAACAATTTATTTAGTGCATTATCAAATATTTTACCGCATGATTTTTTGCAAAAATAAACACTTTAGTAACTATTAATATATTTTATTCAATTTTGACGTTTTAAACTTACCATAATATTTATCAGACTTATAGGCCTATTCTGTAATTCAGTGGTTAATGAGGTAATAAAAATTTCTGGATTGCAGTGACAAAATATTATTTAAATTCTCGGATCGACCGGTTTCGAGCTCCACATGAGCCTTCCTCAGGTCGACCGGTCGACCCGAGAATTTAAATAAAATTTTGTGACTGCAATCCAGAAATTTTTATTACCTCATCAATATATCCAGTCAAGGAACTTTTTCTATCAATGGTTAATTTTTAGCAACTAGTTAAATATTTTAACGTATCAAGTATGTTGATATATAACAAAAAAAAATAGTTTTAGTTGTCAAATAATAGCTATTGGATAAAAATTTTAACCAGCAATTTTCATTATTAAAAACGGCAGAAATGACAGACAACGCTTTTTAAATACATGATTTGATCATGCACAGTCTACTAACTGATTAGTTTTTTGTTTTGTCAAAATTAAATATTATACTGGTTTTTATTACTATTTCGTCAAAATTGAATAAAATATTGTACAAATTACGTTAGCTAAGAATGTTTATTCACTCGAAGAAATTAGCTCACTCGCCCTTACGGGCTCGTGAGATAACCTTTCTTCTCATAAATAAACATTACCTTAGCTCACTTGGTGTGTAAATATCTATGAAATATTGTTTACACTTACTATTGTTATTAATTTGGAACAATATAAAACACCAAATATATTTACAGAGTACAGAAAAATACCTAATTCGGAGTAGGTTATGAATACAGAAACATATGTCTGATCATTATTCAATTCAAATGTCAAGTTGTCAAAATTGATTGTGAAATATAATTTTATGGAGAAAAGATAATAAAGAAGGATGCAGAATATTGCCATTCACCGTTTTCTACTTTATTTCTATTTCTAAAATAAAGATTCAGGAATGGGGTATTCCACCATAACAAAAAAAATTAAGAAAATTTCAATTTAACATAAAGTATGGCTCAATAAATAATAGTTAAAACAATGAAAACATTTTTTAAATAATTACTTTACGAGATATTTCACATTTGCTAAAAGGGAAAATTGACGTCATACAATTGTTATCTTTCTCTCGCAGCGTACTCAGAGCAGTGTGTGTGAGAAAGACAAGTATAGAGGAAATGTGAAGTTACACTGATTTCTCGAAAATAAAATACTCTTAAACTAGGAACAATTAAGATTTTTTAATACTATGAATTGCTTCAAAACTGAATGAAGTTTTATTTAAAATAATAAAAAAAATTGAGTGGAATACCCCATTCTTTAGATAACATTTTTGACAATATCTCGTGTCAAATTGATATTTAATTAAAAACTTTCAAATTGACATACGTTTTTTGTTCATAGCCTACTCCGAATTAGGATTATTTTTAAACACACTATTTTAACGTATTGTATCTTTAACTGTGCCGAGCAGCAGATGAAAATATGATATTCACGCACTAGAGAGATAGAACTGTTTGAGGTAGTCATTCAATTTTAATAGTACTGGCTAGTAACTAGATTTGAACTAGTTAATTTCTATTCAACGATTCGACTCGTAGATTATGAAGTATTGTTGTACAGAGTGATCAAAAAGAAATGATGTAGTTGGCAATACAATCCTGTAAAGATCCCCAGAATTTCTGGGGATCTTTTTAATCCACAGTTTACAAAACACCAGGTGAAAGCGGGAATACGAAGTGACTTGTCATTTTGACAATAAATACAAATAGGTTATGTCACACCAGAGACCTGACAACTACGAGTAATAGGATTTTGAGTAATTGAAATGCTTTTGATTATTGCTTATGGGTAATGTAAGAAATAAAAGTACGTAGAAACAACAACCATTTTAATTAAAAATTACAAATATGCCCCAATTTAAATTTTCAAATGTTACTGTCAACAACAGGAAATCAATTTTTGTATCAGTGTTACCAATTTTAAGTCATTTTTCGTTATTGCCAACTGAATCAGTTCTTTTTGATCACTCTGTATTATGATAGAAATGAAAAGGCAGAAGACTTACGTCATCAAAAAATATCCCTAAAGTACTGACGTCATATACCACTACGTTTACATGGGATACAAATATATAAGGCGCGAACAGTCATGTGACTTTGTTGGTCTTTCTTGACAAGCAGATATGGGGGACATCATTTTTCATTCCAAATTTACGGAGTTTCCAATTTCATGTGATTTATTTAACTCGCCAAGTAAAGTCCACAGTCTTGGGGTGGGATAGGGTCCTCCACCGTAGTAACAAATTAGAGCAAGGGTCAGTTATATTAAAACTAGACCTTAAAACTGTATATTAAAGACTCTCAAAGTTTAAAAATAGTTATTAGTTTCTAAAATAATCGAGTTTTTTTTTATTATTCTATTCCAAACTCTTACTACTTTCAAACATTCTGCTATCGCCTTTTTGAAATACGGAATACATTTGCAAGTATATAAATGCAGAAAATAACAACAATAAAACAACAAGAATAAACCAAATAATACTAGTTTAAATTTATGATGCCATGACAGATTACAAGTGTTGGTATGAAAGTAAAAGATATGTTGAATGACATAGGCTATCAGTGGTAATCAAATCTTGGACTATTATATACGTAGTATTTTTATTAATTATGACATTAAATCACTTATTATCTTTCTAAAATTACATATCACTTTCAGTTTAGATGAAGTTTTGTAAAAAAAATATTAAATATAGTGGAGGACCCTATTCTGTAACTCGTCCGTTATCAAGCGGTACCATTATCACTATAGAAAAGTATTTTTTATAAGATGATTGGTATGTTACGTCATACTTACCAAATGAAATGTGATCTTTTAGGTAACCACAGTGATATCGGTTCCGTTTGATAACGGACGAGTTACAGAATCCCACCCCTGGTGACAAAAAAGAAAACAGGTATTTTCTTAAAAAAAGTGCAAAACTAGTGGAATTTTTCCAAATTTTATGAAAATAAAACCAGGTGACCATAAAAAATCTTGAAATTTTTAATTAAAATTTATGACATTTTTAAGTTATGTACATGATTTACTAGCTGTCATTCTGACACGGGCCCCATATCTACTTTTCAAGATTTGCATATTTGCAGAGAACTGTTTGCTCTTTAAAAATACATAATTTAATGGGGTGACTAAATTTTGATTTTTACATATATGATACTAGACCAAAAAATAAAATACCCGTATTTTTTTAAATTGATTAATTATTCGTAGTTTACGAGAAAATAATTATTAAGGGAGAAGGGATCTGTGACGTCAGTAGGGTAGAATGATAGAAGAAGACAGGTAGACTGAGATAGATATATTGTGGTAAGCGAAAGTGACAGCAGCTGTCACGTTCGCCATTCCATAACCTATCACAACATACCTATCTCAGTCTAACTGTCTTCTTCTACCATTCTACGCTACTGACGTCACATATCCCTTCTCCAAAACATTAAATTGCTAGTAACAATATTATTACAAACTAATGTTTAGTTTTTATTATTATAAAGAGAAGCTATAGAGGTTTGTTTTTATATAATATGACATATATTGAAATTCGATTATGGTCACATACCCCATTAAAGATTGATAACAAAAGAAATATTTGAACAAAATACCTTTCGAATGGCTTTCAACAGAATTAATGGCCCACCGTGGTTAGTTTCTGAAATTGTTTTGTTAAAGCTTTGGGCATTATTATGGATGTATTGTATATTACTTATTAAAACAGACATGTAATACTGTAGCACAAGTCACAAATAGTGACAGAATCGATATAAAATTTAATGTAAACATTGTCATGCCAACGTATGGTATAAAAATGAACTACAAATATTTCAAATAACTTTATATTCCGTAAAAGGAATAGAGATTGACTTAGAAATACTTGTAAATTTCATTAGCATATACGTTTCTTAATACTAATATTTTTTTTCTTCTGTATTTAAAAATAAATAATTTGTACACGTTTTTTTTCATTTTATAAGGTTTTTTTCAGGTCGATGACGTGTCTTCTGCCATTTCATTTTCCCTATAGTTAATTTTTATTCTACTATTCGACTCGTAGATTATGAAGTATTGTTGTACAGAGTGATCAAAAAGAAATGATGTAGTTGGCAATACAATTCTGCAAAGATCCCCAGAATTTCTGGGGATCTTTTTGTTCCGCAGTTTACACAACACCAGGTGAAAGCGGAAATACTAAGTGACTTGTCATTTTGACAATAAATACAAATAGGTTGTCAGACCACGGACCTGACAACTAATAGGATTTTGAGTATGGGCTATCCAGCGAATCAAGCTGTTTACGTCATAGTTTAGGGATTTTTGAAATTTTCTTTACTTTTTTAAATATATTTTATTAACGGTATTTTATTGGTTTTTTATTATTATTATGTATTTGAAACCTTTAATACAAATAATTATATTTGGAAATATTACTATTAAGTAGAATTTTGTTATTTTTTGCAAAATGACGTTTGATTATATTTTTTTAATATTGGTAATTCTGAACATGTATATTATTATTTATTATATGTCTACATTATACTCTTCAACCTGTACTGATTTCATTTTTTTTTTTTTGTTTCGTTGTTCATTGACAACATGTCATGACAAATTCAAGAGCTTGTATTTAAATTATTGACTTATTTTGAAAAATAGATTGGTGGGCTCTGACTACCAGTGAATTGTAATATTGAGATATTTTGTTTTATTTGTTCGTAATAACTAGAAAATTAAATCTATTTGTAGATCGTGTGGCAAACGCTATACGCAATGTAGAGAAACAGTGAGAAATTGTGTGGTTTGCAATATTCTGTATTTTTTTTTTTTTTTTTTTTTAATACGAGATAGTTTGTTGCATATACTACAAAAGTGAAGTATTTATAACGGCGCAAGGAGTATTCTTCAGAAAATTTTAAATAAAATTGGATTTCGCTGGAAAAAAATGATACAAGACGTGTTACCTTTTTTAAGATTTGGATTTGCGAAGGCAACCCACAGATCATATTTTAATCTATTTTACATGCTCTTGTAAACTTTTTAACGCATGGCGTCATTGTTTCTAGTAATATCGAATTTATGACGTAAACCGCTTGATTGACTGGATAGCCTATAATTGAAATGCTTTAGATTATTGATTATGGGTAATGTAAGAAATAAAAGTATCAGTGCTACCAATTTCAAGTAATTTTTTGTTATTGCCAATTGAATCAGTTCTTTTTAATCACTCTGTATGGGGTATTCCACCATTTTTTTTTATTTTATATTATGGAAGTATGGAAGAATTATAGTATATAAATCAGTTTCACTCAAAAATAATTTGTAATATATGAGAAATTAATACATAATTAAAGTGTGGCACAAAATTCAAATTTCGTTCAACATCATTCTCCCTGAAACCGTAAAAACAGAAAACTGTTACAGACACTAACGCCTCCAAGCGAGCAGCGACCATGATAATTCTGCAAGTTTAATAAAAGTATATTATGATACACGTGTATAAGCTGGCCTTTAAAGCACGCACGATAAGTTTAAAGCCACAACGCGTAGCGGAGTGCCTTTGATGTCGTAGTGCTTCAAAGGCTAGCTTATACACGTGTATCATACGCTATTTTTTTTATTATAAATGCATCATAACCATTTAAAACTGAAAATTATTGCAAATCATACGGTTTTGATTTTTGATCTAGTGAGTTTGAGCATTTCCAAGGAGACAGTTAGCAACTATTGGTATTGTTTACGTTAAGTCAACAAGTCAATATTTTTTTTTTTTTTTCATTGTTTTAGTTGTTATTCATATATATTGTAATTTTTCGTTACCTAGGTAACTCAAAAATTTAGCGTGTTTTAATGGTCAATTTACGCACGCTTTTGCGTGTTTTAAAGAGCGATTATGATGCATGTATAATAAAAAATATATTGTAAACTTGAGAATATCTTACTACAATACGAACCATACTAACTTATTAAAAGTCAAAAGTAGTTAATATGGGCTGCGTTCCAAAACCAAGAATACCGAGTTTTGGCGTAGGAATGTATGATGTATAGCGTGTTTTGGAACGAGTTTTGTTAAAGTAAAAAATTGAAACCAAATTAAAAAAAAATAACAAAACTACTTATAATTACACATTAATGTCAAGCCCGTATTACAAGCGCACTTTTATTATAAAAGTGCTTTTATGGAGCACTCTCCTCATAATATAATGTGAAAGTACGCTCCATAAAAGCGCTTTTATTATAAAAGTGTGTTCGTAGTACAAACTAACGTGTTTACTTGTTTATTTATAATAAAAATATTACTCGTTATATAGAGCAATAAGGTTATAAGCCACAACAAATTCAAAATGGAGACGAGAGAGCTAAGAGAAAATTTAATTTTTTAAGTAATTAAAGTGACTGTGAAAGTGATATTTATGATTCAGATGATAGTATCAAAGATGAAGATTACAGGGTAAGTAATAATTCGAGTAATTTATCAAAATTATCAAATTTATCGGTGTAAGTTAAATTTTTTTGTGGCATAAATCGTTTTTCACTTAAAAATGTGTTTTCAGCAACAACGGTAAATTTGCTTCGATGTATTCTTTTATTTCAAATTAAAATTGTATAATGTGATGTTAAAACCATTTATTTGTTTACCATAGTCTTTGCTAACTTTTGAAAAAGTTTATTGTTATAGTTTTTAATTTATGGCTTATATCACTATTCTCTCCAATTTTTTGTTGCAAAATTAAAAAGAAACTGTTTCAAACAACATAGCTGTCTCTAAAAATACCAATAAAGTAAAAGAAAATGTCGAGCAACTTGAGTAGGTATTATTCTTATTAGTTTTGTTACAACAATAACAACTTTTGTTGTCATTTTCTTTTAAATAATCTTAAGAATGACACCTATTTTGTAAAATAAATACATGATTTTTTTCAATAAAAACAATATAAGCCACAAATTATGTATTATTTTTTCATGAAAAATGGTATAAGCCTCTTTTTTAAAAAAAAAGTTAATTATATCATAATTAAAATGGTATTTAAAAGATTCATGCTCCAAAATTATTCAATTATACTTACTAGAAACTATCATAATTATTGGATTAAAGAAATAATGGTTACAGCTATTTATGGAAGTTTTTGAAATTTTTAAACAGCAATAACTCGAAAGTAACAATTTGTGGCATATGACCATTTTCTCTCAAGGTCTTCAATTTCTATACCCTCCTAGTTAGTAGGTAAGTAGAACATCACTTCGGAGTAAATTCTGACTGTTTGGAATAGGTTAAGAGTAAACTCTGACAGCCCGATTCACAAAAAAGTTTAAGCTAATCCTCATTTTTGGATTAGCGAATTCTACTCTAATTTTGACAGTTTATATCTTAAAATATAGTCTAATCTATTCCTAGTATCTACCTTTATTGATAATATCATGAAAATTAAATTTTAAATACAGGAATAGAATAGAATTCACTAATCAAAAAAAAACTAATCTAAAAATGAGGATTAGCTTAAACTTTTTTGTGAATCGGGCTGTTCGAGTAAGGTTATTAGTTTTGAAACGGCTTTGAGTAATTTTGTACTCTAAGAGTAGGGTTTTGGAACGCAGCCATGGTGGTATGATTCCACTATATTTTTCTCTATTTCTTAATAGTATATTTGTCTCGCTTTCCTGTTGCAGGGAGCGTGACGTAGTAACTAAAAGCCGGCAAATGAGTGAATTATTTATAAATTAATTATAAGCTAATTCAAATGCGTATAACACTTTATATTTTTTCAGAATTATTTAAGTATTATAAAAAGAAATTTATACCTAAATATTAAAAATCTTACAGTGGTGGAAGACCCCATTATCAACAATATTAGCTGTTCCAACCAAATAAATAAATACATTTAATAACGACCACAGATATATAAAATAAGAGATAAAAGACAAATATCCACTTACATTTGATGATTTCTTGCTGTCTGAACCATTGGAATTCTGTTCTCTGCTCCTTTAGCTTTCTAGCTCAACTCTAGATACCATTTCAAAGGTGCGTTTGGTAAATGACTTCTATTCACTCTTTTCTCTCTGTACTCTCCCAGCACAGTTTGTTAATTTCATGGAATTATACGCGTCTTAAAATTTTGCGAGTGAATATGAGTTTTCGCGCGCAAATATTGTTTACTTTTGACTCAAACCATTGAAAATGTTAGGAAATTTTACGTTTATATTGCAAGATCGCCTATTTGCTATTCGCGTTGCAAGTTTAGACGTCAGCGCCGCTAGTGAACTTTGGTGGGTATTGAAATCTGTCAATATGAGCATCGTTTTCATCTATCTTTCTGATTTCTACTGAAAAGAAATAAATTCATTGTAATATACAATAAAATTATTGTTTCGAATAATATTTGTAAGTATGAGACAAAATATTGTTTGATAACAATTTTTTTAGTTGTAGTTAAAGCTTATTAACCTTGTGAAAAAATTTACCACGTAATTTTTAAAAGAAAAACATATTTCCAACAAAAATAACTATTAATATAGTTGAAACATTGTTTAAACTTACGATTGTTATTAATTTGCAACAATATTTAATTTTTTGCGGAAACTATTTTAAATACATTACAACTGTCTAAAATTTATTCACAATTGCCGGAAACGATTTTCAATACTTCTCAACTGTTTAAAATTAGTTTGGTCGGTTAACATTTTCAACAAAAAAAAATATAAAACCTGTCCAAATTTCTTTCGACTGGTTTAAAACTTACAAAAATTGAATCGGTAGAAGTTTAATCTGAACTAGAAGGTGACCCTTAAAATACCGGTCGAACTATTATCAACAGTCATTTGGCCTACAGGTTATTAAAGTTTTAAGTCCATATTAAAAGTAGCCGCAAGAATTTTGTAGAAATTTCAAATCACTTGTATAGATTTTATAATTTGTTGAAAATGTTAACCGGTAGAATTATTATGAGTTTGGGCTCATAAATAGAAACAATTTATTTAGTACATAAGCAAACATTTTACCGCATGACTTTTTGAAAAAATAAACACTTTAGCAACATTAATAACTATTAATATATTTGAAATAAATTATTTTGAATTCTACCTATAATGCTTAACTATGGCGGCTTTGTTTTAGGATAAACTATACAACACTCCTACGGGATGGCAAACTATATGGCTTTATGGGGGTAATTAGTAGAATCCTTAGCTATGAAATAAATCCGAATTTGGAGTATGCGTATCGTTTGAACTATCAGAAAATCGGTTTCCAAATAAGTTACAGATAATTCAATTCTGCACCTAAATCACTACATTCGTATTATTTTAAAAATCTAACACTTCAATAAGTATTATTTTTGACATTTTGTAACGTATACAATTAAATTTCTGACAGTTCAAACGATATGAATTTCTTTGTAATTTTGTTTCAATTGCATGGCTATCGTGACAATTAAGCAATATTTGTTCAATTTGAAATTTAATTTTACAGGTTATCAAACGTGCAAAATTAAATCTGCTTACGGATTTAGGCGTAGAATATAATTATCAAAAACTTTTATTTGAAACAATTTTGTCTAAAATTAATTGGGGACTTTTGCGAACAGAAAACAGTTTTCGCTTGTTAAACGCCTATGGCCAGATTTTTAATTAACACTATATAATAAAGTAACATAATGCTTTTCATTTTCGATTAAAAAATATTAAATATAATGACCGGTAGTATTTACTCAAAATACTACCGGTCATTGAGTTTTAGACTGCTATTTTTCCTAAAATACGAGGTGTGGCAATTAAATAACGAGATTTATTTTTTCCGTAAATTTGGCAACATTGTAGGCTATATCATATTAATGGGGTATTCTAATGTAGTAAAATTTAAGGTAAAAAATGTTATAACATTGTGAATTATGCTTTAAAATGCCCAAATAATGAAAAAAAAATCAATTTTTTTTTTCCTAACATGAGTTTTCTTGTATTTTATTTTACCGCTGAACACGTATCACGTGGGTTGTGACGTACGAGGGACTCATGACATCTAAAAAAATTTGTGCATGACTATACCCTATACAGGAAACAGCTGTTCCGCCATTGATGCATTGTGAGCTGTCTTGATCGTGTTAGTTGTATGACGTTTATATGTTTACAAGTTTTCAACTTTTCTAATTTGGTTCTTATAATAGTTATTATTGTTAATACAAGTTTTCATTACGGAAAATTCACTTAGATAACGTAAACAAAATTGAAATACATAGAAAACAAGCGACAACTAACCAAACAAACATAAAATGCCGAATGACAGATAGACTGCCGCGCCAAGTGTTGTATTTGTACCTATGTAAACGTGCCCCGCCATTTAAATGTCATGAGTCCCTCATACGTCACATCCAGTAAAATTCAAATTTTCAAAGAATATTTAAAAATTCATATCTCGCTCAAATTAAATAAAAAAGAACTCAAATTTTTTGATTTGTAATACATATACGTGAAAGTTTCAGAAAAAAAAATAAAAAAAAATCATTAGAATACCCCATTTGTCATCTTCCCTCCATCCACTGTTACAATTTCAAGATAATTAGGCAAACCGTTCGGCAGTAACCTTTAATTGAAGTTAACTACTTTGTCGTACTCCGCCGGAATTATGTTAGTGTCAATATGAAGGTCTGTATGAAACTTAAAAATCCGCTACAGAAATGAACGAATTGTTGAAGAATGTTTATGGCGATGAGGGTCTATCTAGTACTCAAGTTTTCGAGCAGGTTAGAAGTTAGAAGATTTAAAGAAGGAAGAAAAGAGATCGGAGACCATTAGAACCTCGGCCGTGCATTGACATTGTGTTTTTTTCGAAATGCGAGTGATTGTTCACATGGATTGGATGCCTGAGAGGCATTTCGTTAACCAAACATATTACAAGAAGGTTCTGATAACCCTTCATGCACGGGTGAGAAGAAAAAGGGCTGAAATGTGATGTATTCTCCATGAAGACAACGCGCCGGAACAAAACGCCCTGTCCGGCAAGACATTTTTGACGAAATACAAAATCACCATGTTGGTACATCACCTGTACTCACTTGACCTAGTGCCATGTGATTTGCTATTATTCCCAAATTGTAACTCTGCGTTAAAAGGCACCAAATTTGGGGCCGAAATGTAGTTATAGAAAAGCGGCAGAGTTTTTGAACAACCTAACAAAAAAGGCCTGCAGACATTGCTTCCAACAATGGAATATTCGCATCGGCTGGTGTAGGGTTCGGGGAGAAGAGTACATTGAAAATGGCAATATTTGTTTTATGTAATATTACACATTGTCAATGTTCTAAGATCAAACTTGTTATTTAATTGTAACACCTCGTAGATTGAAATTATTGTCGTATGGAGACTTTTTTTGTATGATTGTACATATTGCAGTTCCTTACGAAGTTTACAAATTCGACTTACGTAAATTTCATGATACGTTAAAGTTTTCGGAACGCATTATTTACGTAACTCGGGGGAATATTATAATTAATAGTATGAATCAAAGAATTTCATGTAAAAATAATTTCAAAGAACTCGAAATCATGCCTCTTCCCTCAATGTACATATATGAACAAATTACAGAAATTCATAAAATGAAAACGTCCCTTTCCATGAACAAAGACTACCACTCCTACCAAACTCGGTCAGCCTCTCTGTTACGGAAGCCTAAATATAAATTAAGTAAATCAAAAAATAATTCTTTAAATTTTGATAAAGATAAAAAATTCAAGAAGGTTATAAAACATAATTTGATAAAACACTGCTTTTACACAGTAGAAGAATTTTTGAATTCTAATTTTTATATATAACATCTAATATCTATTTTCTTTTATCACTCCTTTATTTGTAAATATATTGCATTATGTTAATGACGTACTATAAACATTTTTATGTAATATAGTCAATAAATAATAATAATAATAATAATAATAATAATAATAGTCAATAATAGAATTTATTATTTAAATACTGTAAAACATAAGTCATCTAATATATACGCCTTTATAATAAAATGTGCAACTGGTCATAAAAAATATAGAGGGCATAAAAACTAAGTGAAGAGCTCTTAGCAAAAATAACCGTAGTCTATTTTATTTTAATTCAGGATCATGTTTACATATAATAAAAGTATTTAATGGATGTTAAGAAATAAAACAATGAACAATGATGAGTAATTATATATAATTAGACATTTTTAAGATGTTTTTGTAGAAACGCTCAAACTTTAAATGTAATAATTTGTAACTAAGATACTTTTTGAAAAAAAAGTTTTACTAAACTCTTTTTGTTTTTGCCAAGAGCTCTTAAATTGATATTGTTAAAATGGCACTTGCGCCTTTGCTATATCATTGCCTTCGATAAATCATTAGAGAAAAATACATGACTTACATTAGAAGATCTCTGCAATCTCGTACTCAACTGCTTAGCATCTCTGCAAACTCGTTATTTACTCAAATGCTCGGGAACTCAGCAATTTCCATTCGCCTGCAAATTGACAAAAATATAAAAATTAAATAACTGTTTGCTAATGAATGCATCTGAATCGATTTCTAATACGATACAAACAAAATATCAACTTATATAACCATTAATAGTGGTGGAATGTTATTTAAACTTACTATTGTTATTAATTTGTAACAACAGTTAACAATATTTCACTATTAAAACAATAATATTTATAATAAATGAATTTTTTCGCAGCAAAATCAAATGCATGTTTGCTTGAAGACGACTGCAAAGCTAACGAGAGAGAGCGAGTCTAATTTGGAATTCCGGCAGGCTGCATTTACGTAATGCTATCACAGTAATTATGCTTGATTTTGTTATTTCAATGCAGATAAAAAATTATTTAAAAAATAAAAATAAAATAAGGAATGAACTTTAAAATGCAATTATATATAAATATTCGAACGCAAAATTTTATACCAATAAAAATGATACCAAATTTAGTTATCGCAATACCTATGAGTTTTTAGTTTATATTACAAATACACAAAATTAAGAATATGTGAATATAGTTTTATTGCAATTTATATTACGTGTTATTAAGAGTAGTTAGTTAATCAGACCACTACACTAGTATGTTACAGAAATATAAAGAGAAAAAGATAAATATCTACTCACATTCTGATTATTTCTTGCCGTCCGAAACCGCTGGGATTTCTGTTCTCTGCTCATTTACATTTCTAACTCCATTCCGGACACTGAAAAAAAAATAATTAATTGTAATACACAATAAAATTACATATTATTCTGAAAGATATTTGTCTGTATGAGACAAAATATTGATAGATAAAATTGCAAAAACTTTGAAATACATAAAATCATGGAAAACAACTCTTTGAAGTAGATATCGCATGATTTAATTGTAGATTAAATAAAATTCAACTCACCACTCAAAAATTTGCGAGTTCAACAAAAAAGTTTTACTTATATTGTCGTAATAAGATCAATTGCGGTAACAATTATTATCTCAAACGTTGGACTAATACTTTGTCTCACGTTTTCTTATAAATTTTCTTAATTTACCGTAATTTTTCCAAGGAAAATAACCGAAAAATCACACCAAATGCAATAGCACAACATGTCCTCCATTTTGTGTGATGATGTGGAAGGAATGCAATGTTACCAAAAGTACTTAACAAAATATACCTAACCAAAAAGCAGGTCACGAAATCAGTAATTATTATTAATATTTGCAAAGCAGAATAATATACGAACAAAAATGCATTGAATAATAAAATTATTAGTCTGAATTTTATTTGTCTGTATGAGACAAAATATGTATGTATATAATTGTACTCACAGTTTGACTTTCGGAATTAGTTTTTTATAAGAATAAACACATATCAATATAAATATCTACTAATATAGTTTGAATATTGTTTGAACTTATTATTGTTATTCATTTGTTCTAATTTTTTATAAGAAAAAAACATATTTCCAACAAAAAGAACCATTAATATAGTTGACACATTGTTTAAACATACGGTTGTTATTAATTTGCAACAACACTTAACAACTATTTCATTATTAAATCAATAAAAACGCAACATCGGTCACAACACAAAATGGCTAAAACAATCACTTGTTGAATAACAGCCTATGAAACAATAACGAATAAATTACATATTCATGTTTTTTACAACTTAAAACTATGACAAATGTATATTAAACTAAAGATAAGTTATCAAAATCAATATTCCAAATACTTTCAAGTAGATATAGATGTAAAAAAAATAAGCAAAATTCCACTTACATAACATGACGCCACAAATATTTGGTTGTTTTCTTGCACTAAACAATCAATTCCCACAAAAATTATTATCTCAAACGTTGAATGAACAAATCATTTCACTTTTCTGCGTAAATTTTCTCCGCTTATCCTAGTTTTTCCAGTAGAAAATCATTTATTTGTAGCATCAACATCAAAAACATGTCTGGCCATTTTCTTGTCGAACACGCAAGCGGTACACGTACGTGGCAGGGCAGGAATGAAGATGCCGGATGATGCCGTGTTGCGATTGGCCGCGGAGTACTACGCTAGACAAAATAGTTCCACAAATTATACATGAAATATGTAGCTCAGTGGTGTACGTATATTTTCTAGACAAATAAAATATTCTAAACATTTTTATTTTACTTCATTTATCTATTTTGCACAATAAAAATATTGGGCCGAAATCAGCACATCCATCATCAACTATGGAAACATCTTGCATCTTTTTCTTATTAAAGCATCATTGTATGTCTCTCTTTGTTTTGTTATTTTTAAATAAGCTTCATTAGTGTTGAATTCGGCCCATTGTATTTATTTTTTGATTAAAAAAAAATCAAAATATCCAAAATTCTTTTTTAAACATAACCAGAAACATTACATACAGTGTATAGTACACTTCACGATCATTTATTTAACTTTTTAATCCGTAGCAGAATATAATAAATATATAATTTTTAGCACGATCCCTATATTTCCTTACCTAACGCTCCTCTACTATTACTATTGTTATTAATTTGTAACAACAGTCAACAATATTTCACTATTAAAACAATAATATTTGTAATAAATGCATTTTTTCGCAGCAAAATCAAATGCATGTTTGCTTGACGACGACTGCAAAGTTAACGAGAGAGAACGAGTTTAATTTGGAATTCAGATAAAAAATTATTTAAAAAATAAAATAAGGAATGAACTTTAAAATGCAATTAGGTATATAGAATATTCGAACACAAAATTTTATACCAAAATGATACCAAATTTACTTATTGCAAAATCTATGAGTTTTTAGTTTATATTACAAATACACAAAGTTCAGAATATGTGAATATAGTTTTATTGCAATTTATATTACGTGTTATTAAGAGTAGTTAGTTAATCAGACCACTGCACTAGTATGTTACAGAAAT
This sequence comes from Ophonus ardosiacus, assembly GCA_943142095.1. NCBI lineage: Eukaryota > Metazoa > Arthropoda > Insecta > Coleoptera > Carabidae > Ophonus > Ophonus ardosiacus. Next base: position 60,568,765 of record OW964824.1, read on the forward strand.
ATAAAGAGAAAAAGATAAATATCTACTCACATTTTGATTATTTCTTGCTGGCCGAAGACGCTGAGATTTCTGTTTTCTGTTCATTTAGATTTCTAATTTTTAACTCCATTCCGGACACTGAAAAGAAAATAATTAATTGTAATACACAATAAAATTACATATTATTCTGAAAGATATTTTTCTCTGAGACAAAATATTGATAGATAAAATTGCAAACACGTTGAAATACATAAAATCATGGAAAATAACTCTTTGAAGTAGATATCGCATGATTTAATTGTAGATTAAATAAAATTCATCTCACGACTCAAAAATGTACGAGTTCGACAGTAGCGTCTAAATGTTTTACTTGTATTGTTGCAATAAGATCAACCGCGGTAATAATTATTATCTTAAACGTTTGACTAATACCTTAAATCACTTTTTCTTATAAATTTTCTTAATTTGCCACAATTTTTTCAAGGAAAATAAGCGATAAATCACACCAAATGTAATAGCACAACATGTCCTCCATTTTGTGTGATGATTTGGAAGGAATGCAGTGTTACCAAAAGTATTGCTAACTAAAAATGTAGGTCATGAAATGTGTAATTATTATTAATATTTGCAAAACAGCATAATATACGAACAAAAATGCAAATTATTATTCCAAATTCTATTTGTCTGTAAGAGACAATGGGTGGTAGTATGAACAAGTGATTAAGGGTGATTAGCCAGGAGATGACTAGCAATGTTTTTGCGCTATCAATCGTTTATGGATTATTTTAGGAAAAATACTTCAAATAGCAGTTATAGGAAAATTAATTGTACACAACTTTTTTTTGAAGTATTTTTCTCTAAAATAATCCATAAACGATTGACATCGCTAAAACACTGCTAGTCATCACCCTTAATCACTTGTTCATAGTACCACCCGTTATGTATACTTCTTTTCAGTGAAGAAAATACTGACGGGAAAATAGGTGCAGTTTGATCTTGTTTTTTGATTGTATTGATACTCCGATATTATCCAATCAAACAACAATTTCAAACTGTACCTTTCTTCCCGTCACTATTTTCTTACGTGAAATGAAGTATAAATTGTACTCACAGCCTGACCTTCGGAATATTTTTGCTTTTTTTCATAATAATACACATTACCAACATATAGAACTATTAATATACTTTGGATATTGTTTAAACTTCTGACCGGTAGTATTTACTCTTAAACAGGGGTGATTAAGCGTTGACTAAAGTAACAAATTCAGTTGTTTCTTAATCACTCCAATGTAATTCTAAATGGTAGTCATGGTAATTAGTTAGTTAGGGTGACTAAAATTTTGGGTAAATACTACCGGTCAATACTGTTATTAATTTGTTACAATATGAAACCCCAAATAAATGCAAACATGAATAAAATTCCACCTACGAACCTAAGATTCAGCAACACAGTACAGTGGTAAAACTTGAACTACTTTTTGCTATTAATAGATCGACCCCCATAACAATTATTATCTCAAACGTTCAACTAACCATTTAACTCACTGTCTATATAAAATTCTTCAAGTTTTTATATTTTTTTCCACGGAAAATGAACATAAAATCTTACCAAATACGCTTCGTCTCCATTTTGTGTTTGGGATGAGCAATGAGCAGGATGAGCAGTGTTTTAAATATTTTGTTTTTGTTGAGTTGACTCAAAGATATGGTACAACCAAGCGCTATGTGCCCCTGGCTTAGACGTGTAGTGGTAAATTTTATTATTCTTTTCTTCTTTCATCCTTTTATATAAGAACATAACAAGAACGTCTTATTTAAGAAGAAGAATCCAAATATAAGATAGTGTTACGTAACTATCTGTCACTTTTAGTACCGGTTTCTCCAATTATGAGTATTTCGTGGTTCTAGAAAGTTCATAGCTAGGGTTAGGGTGGCGCTCACCGACCAGAAATCTAAAGTGGCGCTATAGTTACTCAATATCATGAATATCACCACCGCCTGCTCCAATTGAATGAAGTTGGCCATGGTAAAACATGTTCTGTAATTTATGTAATTAATGGTAATTTATTGTGTAAATCAAGCTTAATATTACAGAGTCATCTATGATGCGAATTGTAATACAAACATATTCTAAATTCTAACCTGTACAAAAATTTGGAGTAAAAACAAAGACAGTTTACCAGTTACGAGTGATAATATTTGGAATGTTTCAAGTGAGGTATGCAGAGGCAGATATAAATTGTTTTTTGGTAATGTTATATATTTTCAGAAATGCTTTGGTGTAAATACATTTAAGTTTCAACATTCTTAAAGTATTCCAATGAAGTAACCAGAAACATTACATACAGTGTATAGTACACTTCACGATCATTTATTTAACTTTTTAATCCGTAGCAGAATATAATAAATATATAATTTTTAGCACGATCCCTATATTTCCTTACCTAACGCTCCTCTACTATTACTATTGTTATTAATTTGTAACAACAGTCAACAATATTTCACTATTAAAACAATAATATTTGTAATAAATGCATTTTTTCGCAGCAAAATCAAATGCATGTTTGCTTGACGACGACTGCAAAGTTAACGAGAGAGAACGAGTTTAATTTGGAATTCAGATAAAAAATTATTTAAAAAATAAAATAAGGAATGAACTTTAAAATGCAATTAGGTATATAGAATATTCGAACGCAAAGTTTTATACCAAATTTAGTTATCGCAATAGCTATGAGTTTTTAGTTTATATTACAAATACATAAAGTTCAGAATATGTGAATATAGTTTTATTGCAATTTATATTACGTGTTATTAAGAGTAGTTAGTTAATCTGACCACTACACTAGCATGTTACAGAAATATAAAGAGAAAAAGATAAATATCTACTCACATTTTGATTATTTCTTGCTGCCCGAAAACCCTGAGATTTCTGTTCTCTGCTCATTTAGATTTCTAACTCCATTCCTTACACTGAAAAGAAAATAGTTAATTGTAATACACAATAAAATTACAAATTATTCTGAAAGATATTTTTCTGTGAGACAAAATATTGATAGATAAAATAGCAAACACGTTGATATACATAAAATCATGGAAAATAACTCTTTGAAGTAGATATCGCATGATTTAATTGTAGATTACATAAAATTCATCTCACGACTCAAATGTACGAGTTCGACAGTAGCGTCTAAATGTTTTACTTGTATTGTATTATTGCAATAAGATCAACCGCGGTAATAATTATTATCTTAAACGTTTGACTAATACCTTAAATCACGTTTTCTTATAAATTTTCTTAATTTGCCGTAATTTTTCCAAGGAAAATAAACGATAAATCACACCAAATGCAATAGCACAACATGTCCTCCATTTTGTGTTATGATTTGGAAGGAATGAGATTTCGTTTTAGCTTAGCCTGTTTTATGTATGAGAATGTCTTATAAGAATGAAATCTTATGTTGCAGGCATATAGTTGGTTGTAGTTAAATTGGGAACTTTGTCCATCTATTTCATTCATTAATCGTTAATAAATGAATTAAATAACACCATGGATACTCAACTGCACCCAGTTGGCGTTGATGTGAAGAACGAAGATACGACAATAACAAATTATCAAAATTTTGAAGAAATTTATATTAAAGAAGAACCGCTGTACGAAGATCGCGAAGAGTGTGAATTTGATGAAAATCCATTGCAAGATATAAAGAAGGAAGAATGTACATTTAATAGTGATAAAAAATGTGACAACCCAATTACTATAAAGTATAGTAGTCCGAAAACTAAAAAGCCTAAGAGGAACGGTATTTGTTGTTCAGTATGTAAGAAGAGCTTTACGTTACGGTGTAATTTATCAAAACATATGAAAATACATACAGGAGAGAAAGGATTTCATTGTGAAATCTGTAACAAATCCTTTAGACAAAAGGGGACATTAAAAAGACATTTAAAAACTCACCAAGAAACTAAGGAATTTCAATGTTATAGTTGCAAAAAATTATTTAGCCGATATTACGATTTGAAACATCACATGAAATATCATACTGGCGATAATGAATATCAGTGTTTTGTTTGTTCTGAAGAGTTTACGATGCAAAGTGCTCTAGATAGACACATGCACATTCATGTTAATAAAAAGAAACATAAATGCAGTGTGTGTAATAATCTGTTTATCACAAATGCTTCGTTAAAAAGACACATGAAATTGCACACTGGAGTAAAATCATTTAAGTGCAATGTGTGTTCTAAATCATTTACGCAAAGTTATCCTTTAAAGATACATTTGAAAATTCATAAAAAGAATTAGAGAATATAAATGTACTATTTAGGCGTAGTAGTAATCTATACAAACATATGAAACTATATACTATACTTCATTTCACGTAAGAAAATATCGTTGGTTTAGATAGGGATATAAATTCTGCTCTATGATTGGTCAGAATGCTAACATGAAAAAAATACTCGTATATTTTACAGATAAAAATATTTTTATTATTGGCAAAATTTGGTATCACGAATTTATATTATTTATTTAATGCATGTAAAAACGGTCGGCTCTCGAGTGCCATCTGCTATTTTCTTACGTGAAATGAAGTATAGCATATTGGAAGTAGAGTCCGCGCGGCCAAAGAAAAAAATCTGTTGTGGCCAGCACAAGATCTCTCACCATTTCCATTTTATGTTATAAAAGTATTGTATTGCACTTCGCTATCGAACCGTCGTTTTATAACAAAAGAATTACAGAACTTTACCCAAATATTGTTTTTTATTGTATTTAACATGTCTTCTGCACATACATAATTCTAATTATATCTATTTTTCATTGTATGAGGAAGTTTCTAAATGTCAGAGATTCTTCAAATTCATTAACAAGATTGGCGGTATTTCTAATAGATATATGCATGTTACCTATAATTTTAAATATTTAATTAATAAAACAATAAGAAAGATTAAATGTACTTCCCAGAAAAAGCTTTCAGAGTGTAACTAAATTTTTGACACTGACATTTGTCATTTACAAATTATAAACATTTGAATTTGTCAACTGATTTCCTTAGTGTATTTTAGCCTACTCGACTTAATACATCCCGATATTCTATATATTATAGCGTCTTTATCTCTAAATTTATAGAAGATATAATAAAAATTTTAAATGTATCAGATGTAGAATTTTATGTTCTTCAATATTAGTAATATCAAAAATTTACAAAAAATAATATTTAGAAGAATTTTTTTTAGAAACTACTACTTCCGGTTGTCCAATTGTTACCAAAACCTTTTCAGCTCTTCCCATGAATGTCAGATTGAGGAATTCATAGTTAAACTGGTCTTATGTCTTATAGTTTTTGAGTAATCGTCCCTCCAACATCAATACACACACACACACACAGGCATCATCGTAAAAATGTTAAAATCGGTTTGTATGGACCTTAAATCGTGCTTATTCACTTAAAAATCTCGATATGTGATTTTTAGCATGAATCCAATACCTCTTTTAGCAAGAGGTAAAAACATGCGCAGATAGCAAAATTTGTCCGGGCGAGTCCAACTTGTGAAAGTAGATGTTTTAAATTAACAAATAGCAGCTGTATAGCGTACAGGTATTTTTTTTTTATGTAATTTTGTTTTTTGCAATAAATCCTTTTAGTTTTATTGATTTCGATTTTTGTTGTTTATTATTGCGAGTGATATTGTACAGTTAATATTTGTAGGTTGAGTAGTACAAATTCAACAGCGCTGATATGTTTTTTCTCTAAACGCGCGGACTCTACTTATTAAGCTATTAGTAACCATTATTTTTAAGTTATTTATTAATTATTTATTATTTTATTTATTTACAAATAAGGGTTCCATAAAAAGTAGTTAAAAATATAAAAATTGTTTTATTTAAACAATGGTTGGGTAGAAAATGACGCACTGGTCCTTAGTAATTATGTCAAGAGAAAGTAAGAAGAAACTGTAAATGATAAGCTTCTATTACACAATTACAAAATAAATGGTTATTCAATATACATATAATTATTATTTGTTGTGAAAATATGAGAAACATTTATCACGAACCGGTAATTTTTTTGCGTGTGAGCCCTGTATGAACCCAAAGTGACCAAAAATGTAACCTATGTGAAAAAAGCAATGTGTGTACAAACCAGCAATAATTTTTATTATATGCCAACCGTTCTTTAAAGTTGTGTTTACGTTTCAATCCCTACGAGCTACACTGTTAAAATTTATTTTTAATATTTATAGTTAATGAAATGTGAAATAATCAATGGACATAAGCAATGTAGTTGAGTTAAAGCATTTTAGCAATGAATATATAAATTAAGTGTAGAATACCTAATGACTGTTAGAGAAAAAAAATAACATTACATTATGATATTAATTATTAAAAGTTGTGTGACGTTACCATAAGCATTAAATTATACCTCGCTTAATATTACGAATTTAAATACCCGGAATTTGTCATAGTTATTCATAAGAAATGATATTTTTAATAACATTACTCATAAGAATGGCCTTTCAGATACTATCATCCCCCAATAGGTAAAGGGCTGAAAATAAATATATAGTAAAATTAAACTTAACAACTTACACGACCACTTTCAGGTGCCATACGCAATATGATCTCCTGGTCCTAGCAGCGCGAAATTGTTGCTGCAAACCAGAAGAGTAAAAGGCCTCGGTCAAATGTCGAATGACTAAGATTGTGTTCGATAACGCATTAAAACAATAATAATGCTCACAATTCTTCAATAACATACAAAAGATGGGTACTTGTGTTGTGTTTGTTGACGAACATAAGACTGGCGAATCGACAGTGGCGTGATTATTACATAATTAAATTATTAATAATTGGTTACGCTATTACATGAATAATTAAATATAAAAATATATTTTATTTTTTAATATGACTATCACGTATTTAAATAATATTTATAATAAATAAAGAAATACATTTTCTAAGACTAATTCAAATTCGGATCTGTGCGATGCCGGATAACTTTTACGAAGTTTGCGGGCTCACAATACACGGAGCGTACAAGTTTGAGACGGTTTAAAACAAATTAAATCTTGGATATTATACGGAAAATTAATACTTAAACAGCAATACATGTATTTAAACATAAGATATAGACATTTTTGTATGTTTTACACACAAAATTCGCCATTTTATGATCGAATTTATGCTTGAAATAAAAGCAAACATATTTATATGTTTACGAAAACACCTTAAAATGTATGAAATTATGAGAAATACTAACTAAATTATGAGAATTAATGAGAAATGAATGTTTTAATACTTTAAAGTATATTTATAATTATTTAAATATAAATAAACTATAAATATGTACTTACATTTGCTGCTCCGGAGATTCCCAAAGACGGCACACAATTTATTATTTTTACTAATTTAAATTGAGATTCTCAAAAATATTATGAATATAAACATTAGATTAACACTTTATCTTTGATTTTCACATAATTTCTTCTATTGTTCTTGTAATATTTCCGCAAATATTAATATTTTAAAACATCGAACGCGTCTTACTATCAAGCTTCGTTCAACTGTCGACCTAGTATGCGCGTAGAGCACAGGCGTAGAGTTGACGATCGTATTGTTATCAGTGTTGCCACTTAACTCCAAAGAAAAACACTGAATTAGCAAAATTATTATTGAAATATATTATTTTAAACTGTAAAATTTTCACATTAAATATAAAAAACATTTTACTATGTATTTGTTATAAAATAAATAAAATTTTATATTTATGTTGATTTTTTTGTATTTATTTTTAAGTAAACAGTTGTACTTCACATAAACACAACTTCGTATGATACACTATAGTTCAAGTTTAAAAACAATTTCTAATATTAAATTGTTTCATTTTGCATTGTCTTCGGAATTTATATCAGCAAATACCACACGACCTCTGATTTTTTCAGATAAACTTATTTTCAATCACTCATTTTTTTGTTTTTAAGTAAAATTACTCAAGCAAACGTTTTATCGAAAGCGAGAACAGTTCGAAACTGCGGAGAACTCGTGAAAAAAAAAAATACGTATATCACTTTTCTTTTAATAAAATGTTTTTATTCTCCTCAATCCAATCAAGAAAGGCCGTTACATTGGTGGATATGTCCAGGTTCTGTGACATACATTGTAAACCCCAATACGACAAGCCAACCAAATGGTTATCATATATATAAGACCCTCCGGGATACATGGCACATTCGTTCTCAATAGTTTCATCCCATGTACACATTTGTGACGGCAGCACGTCGTAACCCTCTTTCTTAAACGCCGAAATACAGCTTTTTTGACTCCACTTTTTCGCACGAAGGACCTGTAGGTGGTCGGAAGCTTGTGCATCCTTAGAAGCAACACTCCAACCAGCGAGTAACATGTGCTTTCCCACGGGATCCACTGTTATATTTAAGAATTTGATCGGTTTGGTATTACTATCGAATTGTATGACACTCATGGTGCGCAATAAGGCGATGTTGTTATATACTATGTCCTTACCGGTGAAATTCTCGTGAACTAGACCGCTCTTAAGAGGGTAGTATACGCCACCTTGAGAAAGAGACACACTGCCAGATACAACGTACCAGTTTCTTACTTTGATTCTGAAAAAAAACTTTATTTGAAATCGTCACTAAAGTTATCCATTATACGACGATTTAATGCAATGAGGTCATGCACGACTTTTTTTATAACTTTAATCGGTAGAGTAATGAAAAATATTAATCCCTTATTTTTTATTTTTCCTTAAATCCATCTGTAATCATAAAAAAATTGAAAATAACATTCTTTAAAACGGAGCTGCTAGACCCCCGCTTCGTCCCTTGCCCTGTGACATCACAGGTTAGGAGCAACGACCATTTTGACTTTCACACTGTTTTAAACGTCAAACTGGCATTTAACGATAACCTGAAATTTATGAAAGTAAACATGTTGATGAAATGTTGTTTCATGCCAAAATAAATAATGAAATAATATTCTACACTAAAATCAATGTCTCACGTGCATTTATAACCTTCTAGCGTATAATCTCAAATCAAAAGTGAAAGAAACATCAGACGTAACGTGTAGATAAGTTCACGTCAAATGACGCCAAATATTTACAATTTTAAATGGCACAAAAGTGACCCCTGTGGTGCACTCTCCACGCCAGCTATGAGTGCCCGTGAGGTGCGCCTGGTAAGCGCCCACACGGTAAAATATATCGTCATCATCACCGATGTCTACATGTGTTGTAGATACTGGCACACCCAGAAATGGGTAATATGCCGTGATGATATATTTATTTATTTATTTTATTTAAGAATGAATAGAACGATGTTTAATAATATATTTAGCATATTATAGTATTTTTAGATATGTAATCCTCAATTTATAGTCTACATATTTTTCTTTTAGAAATTCTGTCCGTATAAAATGTCTGTTTCAAATGAGTCTGAACTTAGATTCGGAACCTGTGACGTCACAACATGGCTGGCAAAATATCATACTTTAAATCGATTTTATACAACAAAAAATGTAACTAAAAAATAAATTAATCTTATTGAACGATAAATTAGACTATCTTTCTTCGGTTTAATAAAAAAAAGGTTCAATTATTTTTTTTGCATGATCTCATTGCAGTGTTGCCAACAAATGACTACCTATTTCTCATTATGTTTTATGGGATGTTGCATCCTTAAAATTATATATGTATATCTTTTTTTATGGATTTTCTGTGCATTACTTTCAAACCATGTGGTAGAAGAGTAACAGATAAGCCTATATTTAATTAATTTAATTAATAGAAGTTCAAGATAAATTTGTTTTAATTCAAATACTGTTTTTATAGAATAAAAGTTTAAATTATGGCCCTTCTTTTTAACTTTCTACTTTGGCTGTGTCCGATGTTGCACTTTTATCACCCTAATATCTAAATCCTTTTTTTCTATGCCCTAAATAAATCTAGCGATTATTTAGTATTTTAGGAACTAGATTTTAGGGTTTTGCATGAGCACACTATGCCTTGAAGTTCGCGCGCGCTAATTAAATAATGTTCGTTGCTATAATTTATGCAAAACATCAATTTTGCTGTCAAAGAATAACTTCTTAGCTTCTATTTTACGAAAGTGTTGCCATACAAACCAATGGATATCACTGGTGTGCCAATCGGAGTTGTACATTGAATTGTATTTATGTAAAGACCTAAATCCTCTAAATACTGAATGCGACATCGGACCCAGCCTTAGAAGATCTTGAATATATATCTATTAAGTATCAGACATATACAATAAAATTGTACCTGGTACTGTTGTCTTTTAAATAATCATCAAAGCAGTGGGCACCGGTGATTACGATGTTTTCTTGGATTATACTTCCTGCGCATACATGATAATTCAAGTATCGTAAACTGACAATTGAAGGAAATTGGCCTTTCTTTGCATAATTTAATATGTTATGTGATGATTTGCTATTAACTGAACTTTTGCTCTGCGCTAAAACAAAGCAAGAATAAGGTTATGATTCCATTATTTACTATTACACATTTTTAAGAAAAGAATTGGAGGATGTTGTAAATATAGTATAAATCTAGCTCTAATGTCATTATAGATATTATTTATTTATTGTTGTAACTATATATTTACTCGCAGATTTAAGTAGTGACGTCATAGGTAGAGAACATCAGGGATTTTTGTCTAATTTTGACATAGGAAATATTCATTCGTTGCAAGTTTGCTTCAAACAAACGCCTGTTTTTATATGGTATTGTATCATAAATTCAAACAAGCATTATTTAAGTATTAAGTATAAAATTAAGTCGAAGTTAATTTAGGTTGTTATATTTCATGATGCCAAACAAAATAGACAAAAACTTTTTACTTACCAGGGGTAAATGCCAAACATGATAAAATAGCAATAAGGATACACAACATTTGTCAACAATATTGGTTTAGTGCTATTTGTATATGGAACATACTAACATACATTAAACTTCAACACATAAAATGTTCTAGGTAATTTAAATTTTGTTTGAAGTTATTAGTTGTTAAATATTTTACCTTGAAATTACGTATTGGTATTATAAACACAGAACATAAATCACTAGCCGTAAAATTGACATTTAAAATTTGAAATAAATATGACTTAAAAATACTTTTTTTTAAATATTTTTAAAATTCGAAGGACACGCTAGAGTTTTTGAGAAAAAGATACATGATACATGGTTCATATTTCTTCGAAAGAAGTTCTCTTCAACAATAATAGTATTTTAATATATAATAATGAATAATACACTCCACCCCTACTTCTTAGAAGTTTCCAAGCAAACAACAGGTTTCACATTTTTAAAAAAGTATTTTAAATTAAAGTTTATACAATATTTTTCATAGCAATATAAATAATAACAATAATAATATTACTTTTACAAACCTTAATATCATTAGAATCACATATTTTACTACTATATTCTTCTTAACACCATTTCATTATTACTTTTAATGTAATTGCCTCCTGACAGTGACATGTGTTTAAATGTCAAAATTGTTATTAAATCATTTTGTAAATTTACATTTAAAGTTATTTACTAAATGCTATTATCGTAGAATTGAAGATTGTACCATTATATTCAATTTTCATTAGTAGGTAAAAGTTGCTGAAAAATTATATTCAATGTATTTTTTTTTTTAACTGTTGAAAGCTTGTATAAGTGATACTTCAGGTTATCCGATATACACTAAAAAACAAAGAGCTCTTCTCACATTAGTATAGAATGGGTATACAAAATTTAAATTTTTTCTCATTAATGGTATTTGCGAGTAATCGCACATATATACACACACATATACATATACATATGTACCTACAGACATCATTGTAAAAATATTAAAATTGGATTCTGGGGACATCAAAACGTGCTTATTCACTAAAATCTCTATATGCGATTTTTAGCACGATCCTTATACCTCCCTTACCTAGAGTAGCGGGAGGTAACAATTATATACTTTTTAAATAAATATATCATCACGGCATATTACCCATTTCTGTGTGCCACAATCTGCTTTATCGCAGATATCGGTAATGATGATGACATATTTGTACCGTGCGGGCGCTTATCAGGCGTCACCTCACGGGCACTCATTGCTGGCGTGGAGAGTGCACCACAGGGGTCACTTTTGTGCCATTTAAAATTCGAAATATTTGGCGTCGGTCAGGATCGAACCCGGTACCCCAGGTTCGTGACCAGACACTCTGGCACGCGGCCGCGGGACCCCATTATATACTTTTTGGTTTTTATAATTAAGTTTGCTATGGATTAGAACAAAAAATAAGAAAAAAATATAAAAATTAACGTACACCTCCCTTTATGATTACTATACATATACCCTCTCGTTGTGAAATTAAAATTAATATTTTATTAATTAAAAAAATATGTGTAGTTTAAAGGCGTACAAGGAAGTCATGTGGTGTCCACATCAGATTTTTTTATTTCATCGGGCCCGTGGATAAAAGTTTGTTTCCAATATGGCCCGCGAGCTGAAATTGTTGGCCATGCCTGCCTTATACATGTATATTAAAATTCTAAAATTGTATACGAATCTTTAACAATAGTGTCAACGTGATGGTAAAATAATAACTTGTTTGAATTAAAATTAATACGTGTTTGCCATCAGTTTTTTGCATTCAAATTAAAACTAATATCTTAAATATACACATTATTTAAGTATATCTTACATTTCATCATTCACGTGACTTATTTCAGCTGTCTAATTTAATTGAATGATTGTTACATTAATCTTAACTGCTGTTGATAATGATGAAACGTTTCAGTCGTGTTTAGATGTGACAAGATGAAATTTATCCTTTTTGCTCTGTTTCTAAACCCTATTTTTGGGTATCGTATTTTGGGTATTTTGCACGTTCCAACAAGTAGTCATTATTATATAGGTGAAGCAGTTTTGAGGGAATTAGCAAATAGAGGGCATGACGTCACTATTGCAAGTCCTTTTAAAGCCAAAAATCCTAATTACAGAGAAATATATTTAGATGGACTTGTGAAGATAGCAGATGGTAAAATTATACAATAACATTTTTTTTTTAATAATTTATTATTTTTCAGATATACGGCCAGTATATTTCGATGTAGTCGAATCTGGTCCTCTGTCAATGTTACAATTTTTTATTAATTTTACTAATAGTCTAAGTGACACAACTTTGAGAAATGCAGATTTACAAAAATTAATAAAAAGTGGAGAAACATTCGATCTTGTTCTTACTGAACCTTTTGGAAATGAAGCCCTGTTTGGGTTGCAACACGTCTTTCGTGCACATTTGGGAATGATTTGTACAGCTTCATCGACTGCAGCAAATCCATTTGCTGGAAATATTGCTCCTTATTCATTTGTTCCTCACACCATGGTTCCATATTCCGATCGAATGACTTTCAAAGAAAGATTTATTAATACGATGCTCTACATATTTATTGGAATTTTTAACCAATTTATCATAACACCTGTGCAGAAAAGCTTATATGAAGAAATGTTTAAAAATGTTCCAAGTTATGAAGAAACTATAAAAAATGTTTCTATAATTTTAGTAAATTCTCATGTAGTATTTGAAACACCGAGGCCGTATTTGCCAAATATGATTCCTATAAGCGGTGCACATTTGAAAGAACCGAAGAAATTACCACACGTATGTATGTACACAGAATAATATCAATAATTATTAAATTATTTTAATTTTTCAGGAGTTGCAAACTTATTTAGATACGGCGAAAGACGGAGCTGTATTTTTCAGTTTAGGTTCTAATTTGCACAGCCGTTTTTTGTCTAAAGAAAAACAACAAATTATACTTAGGACTTTTGCCAAGTTTCCTCAAAAATTTGTTTGGAAATTTGAAGAAAACCTACAAAATATCCCTCCAAACGTAATGATATCTAAATGGTTACCCCAAACTGATATTTTAGCTCATCCAAATATTAAATTATTCATTACACACGGAGGACTCTTAAGTACTACTGAAGCAGTATTTAGAGGAGTTCCCATTTTGGGTATACCAGTGTACGGAGATCAGTACTCAAATATTGCTAAGATGGTAGATGCTGGGTATGGTAAATCTATTTCTTTGGAAACTCTAAATGAAGAAGATTTTACAAGTGCTATAAAAGAAGTTTTAAATAATCCTATGTAAGTAAAGTTTATTGCGTGCTGTAAACATTATTATTTATTTAAAAACTTTATAGCTATTCTGAAAATATTAAGAAAACTGCAAATCTATTAAAAGACCAAATGGAGACACCACTTGACCGTGCTGTATATTGGTTGGAATATACCATTCGCCACAACGGAGCACGGCATCTAAAATCTGCAAGTCTAGATATACCTTTGTATCAATATCTATTATTAGATATACTTGCTGTAATATTATCTACAATTTTCATATCTGTAACTTTAGTTTATATAATTATAAAAAAATTATGTTGTTTGAGAAAATCAAAAAATGTTAAACTTAAAAACTTTAAACCAAAACGAGAATGATTTAGCAAAAATTGAATAAATACCATTTAATTGAATGTTGGATTTGTAAGTACTTATAGATTAGTTAATAATTTGTTTTAAGATAAGACACATTTCAAGAATTATATAAGTATGTACAAAGTTTTTAATTTTTACCTCTCGCTAAGAGAGGTATTGGATTCATACTAAAATCACATATCCATATTGTGGTGAATAAGCACGTTTTAAGGTCCCTAGAATCCGATTATAACATTTTTTTACGATGATGTCCGTGTGTGTGTATGTTGGGACCACGGTTTCTCAAATACTATAAAAAGGCGGATTTATGCAGCCATTTTCATTTACATTTAATTTAATTTAATTTTCATTTAAAAGATAAATATATGTAAACCAATGTAGCCATGCATACACCATTTTCATTTACGTTTTCATTTATCTCTCATTCTCATTTATTTTTAAAGATGGCCAACTTTTATCTTAATAAATGAAAATTATAAATGGCGCATGCGTGTACGACATGACAGGGATGAGAATTTGAGTTGATCAGCTGGTTGTCATTATGTATCTCCGATATCGTTTTTTTACGGTTTTTTATTGCAATAACACGTTTAAAACTAAACTCCTAACTTCTTCGCTGTCACTATTGTTGAATATTTTTATTAATAAATTTTATTCCAATGAAAGTCGGGTTATAACGTTCATCATCTGTCAGCGTATTTTTATATGTGCGCATGCGTTCATTTTCATTTATTTTTGTTATATATTTTTGTATGAATAGGTACATTTAAAAGTTATAAATGAGAATTAAATGAAAATTAAATTAAAATGTAAATGAAAATGGCTGCATAAATCCGCCTTAAGACTTAAGAAATCTTTAACTGCGGTTTCCTCAATCTACCATTACTGGGAAGTTAATTAGATTTTGGTAACATTTGGACAACCGGAAGAACTAGTTTCGTAAAAAAAATTCTAATTATTATTTATTGAAAATTTATGTTATTACAAATATTAAAGAATATAAAAATCTCTACCCCATATACATTTAAAATTTTTATTGTATATTCTATAGAAAAATAGAGGAATATAAATATATAAAATAATATGTTGTAAATGAATCTTGTAGTCCATGGAAAACAAATGGAAAAATTAAAATGTTTGTAATTGACAGATAAATGTGACATTAATGAAGAATTTTTCTGGGAAGTACATTTAATATTTCTTATTTCATTATTAATTAAATATTTATAATTATAGATAGGTACATATATTACATATACCCTTCAGAAATACCGCCAATCTCATCAATGAATTGGAAGAATCTCGAACATTAGAAGAATAAGAGAAAACTTGTTTATTAAAAATATATAAAGAAGATATATGTTTTTGTGTGTACCAGAAATGTTAAATATGTACAATACGTATATAGCCTAATATGGAAATGGCGAGAGGTCTTGTGCTGGCCACAACAGATTTTTTTTTATCTCTTAATTTATAATTATAGATAGAATCTCGAACATTAGAAGAATAAGAGAAAACTTGTTCATAGAATGAATTAAAAAATATAAAAATATATAAAGAAGATATGTTTTTGTGTGTACCAGAAATGTTAAATATGTACAATACTTATATAGCCTAATATGGAAATGGCGAGATGTCTTGTGCTGGCCACAAGTTTTTTTTTTTTTATTTCTTACAGGGCGCGAGCAGTCACGTAACTAGGTAAATATAGTATTATTACTATTATTAAAATAATGAATTGTACGTTGATTTGAAATTTAATAAATTTTGTATGAAATTCGTCTTTCATGGCAGTATTTAAGTAGAAGCAACTTTAGTTAAATTGTTTTATTTTAGCCTCAGAATCTTGGTTAAGCCATGTCCCCATCTTTTAGAGACATCTGTATAAATAAACAAATTGTTAAAGTTTATCTTACGAGTATTTTTATCATTCCCTAACCTTGAAAATGGAATCTCTAATTTAATTGCAAGAACATAGATTAGACACAGTGGTAGCTCGTCATAAGCAGCTCAGATAATTTATTAACAAAAAATCCTTGTTATTCAGTTTTTTATTTTATTCGATATTTTTTAGAGTGTTATAAAAATAAACATTAATACGTATCAGTGGCGGTTCTTTTCTAATTAAAAATACAACGGTAAGTTCGTCAGTTTCTTTCTCTGATGTCGCACACACGCACACCCATAGATAAGTAGCACGTGCCGCCACTGACACTTATACGTATATTCTCACTAATTTCGGACTTCTTGGTCAGAAACATTTGACCTTGTACCTTGTTGTTTTGTTATGTGAGAGGAGTAGGGAGTCCTCAGCCTCTGCAACACGTGGAATTGCATTTTGTTTATATTCATACATATTATCTCTGTGGAATGTTAACTCGCGTACTTGATAAAATGACAAAACAGTCGTGTTTGAAAACCAGTTTTTTGATACCGTGTTTTTCACATTCTCACAAAAAGTCACTATATGGAGAAGCAATCTTGAAAGAATTAACAGTGTTTTAGCATGAATTCAATATCTCTCTTAGCGAGAGGTAAAATTCTTGCACTCAAATAATTTATTGGTGAAGTGTATTAGGGCAAAATAGAATAAACAGTTGTATTATACTTGCGGTTTAAATGAATGTTTAACTTGCGGTATTAAGGTGTTCTTAACCCGCTTATATAATATGTAACGACACTGCTGCTCTGGCGCCATTTTGTGACATTGTTCGATCGCCAAATTGTGACGTCATTATTCGGTCGCCAAATTTTGACGTCATCCTCACCCTCCATCGCTGCTGTCGGGGTTGATTCTTGCTCGGGCGCCATCTTATATCACCGTGTAACTGAGAGAAGGATGAGGAAGGTTTGCGGATAGCTAGTCGTGTAGGCCAGGATTCTTAGGTTGTTTTTGTACAGTGAAAAATGCAGTACACTAAGACTATGTTTATTTACACACTTTGTACAATTTAATAAATGAATGCGAAACTGTGACTAATATTATTTGAACTACTGAAAATTTTATTATCAAGTAAAACTGGAATTATCAACTTTGTGAACTTAGTACGCGAAATATTATTTACACTTTAGGCCAATTTGGACTGTCGAATTCTGTTCCTGTATCATAGTTGTCTCTGGAAAACGTTTACACGCTGTGATGCTGCCCCACAATGGACGGTGATGTTCTCTGGACGATGGCATGCTGGAATTCCATGGCGAAACAATGTGACTTCGTCACAAATAAAATAACTATTTTCTATAAAATTGTACCTTTATATTAAGTTAAATTTATTTGCCTAATGGCTACGATCGATTTGAAAGATCTAGTTTCTAGACTTTATTTATTGACAGAAAGTTGACATTTGCAGACCAAACAAACTTTCAGATATATTAACAACGGGTGGCAAACATTGGTATCCCGCTTTAATAAAACAAGTATTTCATTGAAATATTTTATTAGAAGAACTAGTAGTCAATACATACAATACAATGTGTCTAAAGTGTTCTATGTATATTATTAGCAATGTTTTATAATAAATGAATGTATATTTGACAGCATTAAAAGAAATTTACGTGATAAATTCCAACGACTTGTTTTTAACTAATCACGATCACCCCTGCACAGGGGTGTAGTCGAGGGTATACGCGGGTATACGCCGTATACCCTCTGGATTTTTTAGGTGCCCGAGCGTGTACCCTCTGCTTTTAAATATTTGAGACAAAAATTATTAAAAATTAAATCAACTAATGAAAATTTTATCCCACAATTAATATAATTTTTTTAGATATTATATTGAAATTATCTTTATGTTTATAAAATGTACTTTATTTGATTGCCGTCGCCATCTATTATTGAAATTTTAATTTTGATTTTTGTTATATAGAAGCCGTATACCGTTTTCAGTTTTCGCAAAATGTACGATTCGTAGTAGGCGGGTTTGCGACTTTTATACGTAAGGCAGTATTTAATTATTTAATTTTTTCTTTGTGTTTATAGTTTTTGTATTTTAGTTGAAAATTTAAAAGATGACATTAACTCCGTATTAAGTCACAATGTAATATAATAGTCGCGCGCTTGTTGTGTTCTTGTGTTTCGATTTTAGACAGTTTATTCAGATAAATATATTCTCGTTTGTAATTTTTATACATGAAAGGGAAAAAACATGCAACTTCACATCCCTTGAAAAAATGTAATTTTCAATTATAAGGCATTTGACCTTGAATGAAAAAAAATTTTTTTTAATATCTTTTTTCTTCTAAACTATTGCACCCCCCCCCCCCCCTGCATATACCCTATGTTTACAAATATATTTTCAGCGTATACCCTCTGCTAATTTTACGACTACAGCACTGCCCCTGCACCTTAACTATTAGATAAGTCGTTTGTGATAGTAAGCAAAATGCATTTTTCGAACTATCACGATAATAGAGAACAGAAATAGCTCTGCTCGAGAGATGAGATAACATTCTAAAGAAGCTAGTGAATCTAGGAATCTACCACACTGCGACAGAGGGAAACCGGAGTGCCCGGAGAAAAACCCTCCACACCAAGTGATATTTATAACATATAAGACCTGACATGCAATTTTCAGTTGCGAAACAATTTGATTACATGAGTGACTGTCAAGGGTTTATATGATTGCCCGCACATATGCAACTGTAAATCTAAATCTAGCCAATTAAAAAATGTGTGTCTTGTCACAAACTGTTCAGCTATGTGCAACTTCTTTGTGTCCTATACATTCAAATATTCTGAGCTCACTCACAGTTGCCCAGTGAAAAGATTTTACAGAACACAAGAATTCAGATTATTATTATAATTAGTTTTGGTGCTTTGCAGGAAAAGATGTCTTCTCCAATCGAACTAGTTAAAAAAAAAAAATATTTTTTACTCTGAATTAATTAAGCGTGCATTACACGATGAAGTTTTTTCCCTCACACAATGACATGAGTGCAAGAGAGACAAATGAATAGACTTTTAACGAAAAACTTTCTTTAAAAGTTTTTCTTAAAAGACCCTATAAGTTTTGACTGTAAAATAACTGTCAAATGTCATTTGTGTTTATATTTTTGATGTATACAAGTGGTGTTATAAGTAATTGAAAAATTGATAGAGAAGTTATTGAAATCTTAATGGCTATATAACTTTTGACACTAGGATATTTCAATTCACGCAAAACTTGATCTTATAAATATACCTACATGTAAGGTCACTTATAAAGACACTTTTTAAGTCAATTAAAAAGAAAAACTTTATAATGTAATGCACGCTTTAGTCATTTTTGAAATTACATATTGAATTATAAATTCGATAATATAAACCCAATAACAATAAACAATTATAGCAATACTTATATTTGATAAGATATTAGTTGTATATAATTTAGTCGATCTACGTACATTTAAGCTAATAAATAACTATGTGTTTTGCAATAAAAAGATTAGAATAGCTACTCTTCTTGTAAAGAAGTGTCTGCTCAGTGTACATAATTTACTGTACTTCTTGTCTAAGAGTAAAATAACGGAACAGAGTAAGAAACGAATATGCTGATTTCATTATCTAAAAATGGAAACAATAGTAATAAATCGTATTTTGTAAAAACGTATAACGTATTATAACCTTCAGATATGTTTCCAGCGATATTGGGACGAATCCTGTTATGGTGAGGACAACTGGATTGGTACTTCGCATCATCAGAATATTTAAAGCCTGTTTGGCTCGCGGTGTGAATTTGTACCATTGGCTTTCCGTTATGCTATCCGTTATGGATCCATGCTTTTCAAAAAAGTACAATTGACTTAATTGTATTACAATAGCATATTGTGCAAAAGTGCGGAAAAGCACCTATTGCCCACAAAGTTTGAGAGTTTCAGCACGGGACGAAGCCGAGGGCTGGAATCACACAAGTGGGCAATAGGCGTTTCTGCACGAATGGCACGCTATACTTTTTCTACGACCACGCTTTTTGGTAAAATATAAATAATTAATTTTTAATAAAGAATAGAACTTTAAAATAGGTTTCAATCTTCAACTAAAATTGTGCCGAAATCCTCCAACATGGCGGTGTTCAATTAGTCACAAAGGTTTAACATTGTGTCAGGTATCCAGTCATATACCTATTAACTAATATATTGCGGATCTTTTGCTTTTCTTGAAGGAAACACTGTGAAATGGAAATATCATTTCTGCATAAGTCTATCTCACACAAACACCCAACCGCGAATTATGAGCATGCTTGGAAACCTTCACTACTATTGGCTAACGAGGAAATCATGATCACTTTTTGCGAATCACAGAGTTCTGTTTATTAACGACTAACGAGAAAATTTTTAATTTAAATTTGAGAAATTAAACAATGTACCTACTATTTATTTTGTATGTAAATTCTTGAATATAAATATTAGTAATAATAAAAAACATTGACATATTCTAGTGCTAAATTTGAATTAAATAATTTACTATGTTGTACTGTATAAATAATAGGAATACAATCTGGTCAGGATTAATTTATTTAGGTGACAATAAATTACTGTATGAAACACAAAGCAAATGCTTTCGAAGTGCAACTGCAAACAGAAATGAAATCAAACGTCAAAGTCAAACCATGTGCTCGCTGCATCACCAGGGCAGCGTTCCAAAACCAAGAATACCGAGTTTTGGCGTAGAGTATGATGTGTTGTGTTTTGGAACGAATGAGAGTTTTGTTGAAGTAAAAAATTGAAACTAAATTAAAAATAATTTTATAAAACTAACAAAACTACTTATAATTACAACATTAATGTCAAGCCCGTAATAAAAGCGCTTTTATGGAGCACTCTCCTCAATATAATGTGAAAGTACGCTCCATAAAAGCGCTTTTATTATAAAAGTATGCTCGTAATACACGCTAACGTATTTACTTATGTTTATTTTCAACCAAAAGCATGCACATAATTGCCGGTTGGGTGTTTGTGAGAGATAGACTTATGCAGAAATGATATTTCCATTTCACAGTGTTTCTTTCACCTACTCTTATGAGAAAGATACGAGCATTAGCAATATGTTAGTTAATAGGTATATGTATCCAGTTATGTAGAGAGACCAGTGCTTGTGCTCGACCACGGACGGTGGGAAGCCGGCTCAATCGGTATGGTTAGATCCTATTATTTCCTTCGTATTATCCTTAGATGGTATATCTTTCACTAGATACGCGAAAGGATATATTTCACAATGCAAGTTTGTGTTATGCATAGGATTAAGAGATATGGAAGAAGGATTTATATAAAGCAAGAGAGATAGAAAACGGTGTGCAAACTAACAACCCGTTATTTTATTTGCAAGTTCACTAAGTTCAGTGGTAGTAGACAGTAGTGACTATTGTTTATAAGAGTTAGGTATTACTTACTTGCACTGTCAACTCATTAGCAAGCCAATAACACGTAAATAATTGAAATATTTTTGATATTAAAATATATATGTATATAGTAGAATTTACAAGAGAACCAGACTAAAATGTTTATTGAAAATAATTAATATTAAATTGCGGTGCAAATCAAGAACAGTTTACCAAAATGATCTCCATTCCTTCTGTACATAATGTTAGTGAAGTAAGAAGGAACTGGGCTGTTGTTACTACCCTGAATAAAGTGTCTAACTTGCTGCAGTATCTACAAAAACAAAAAGTTAAAGTGTGCTTTTATCTACTCAAAATAGTAGATAAAGTAGCACTTTGACCGAAGTTACGCTCGTGGTACATACAAAACTTTGTGCACGGACGAAAATTTTCAAATTATGAGTGTTAGAAAAATTGTTTCGAAAAGAATTTGCCCTCGTACATCCAGTATCTAGTGTTGCTATGAAAGCGGAGAGCAACAGTTTATTGTTTGTTTATTAGTTATGTCATTTGAGTTTTATTTTGTGTATCTCCGTGCTTTCCATATAAATATCACAAAATTAATTTTCATTTTTCATTAAAGAATATAAAATTTTTCGATTTGTAATAAAAACTTTTCATGTTACCTGTTTAAATTGTTTATATTGTAGGTTATAATTTGGTTTGACGTTTCATTATAGCCCGTGGGCTATAAAATGACGTTTATGTCAAAGAAATTCATGTATAATGGGGGATTACACCATTTTTTGTTTATATTTTCATCCGAAAATATTAGGAAAACTAAGACTATTGATGAAAATCCGGTGAAAAAATTCCTATTAATAAGCGAGTTATGGTCTCCCGAATTTTGAAAAGATTGACGTGACGTCACATTTATGTGTTTTTATATCAAACTGTTTTCATCATGGACCTAAATGTTCTTGAAATATATGCTATTTTAAGTTATATTTACATAAAAATAAATGAATATTATAACACTGTATAAGTCTACATACTTTATAATTACAGGTGTATTTAAATTATTAAGTTTAATGTAAGAAATTTATGTTAAAATAAAAACTGTTTGAAAACTGCTGTACAGGAATGTTAGCCCCTCCTTTCGAATTTAAATTTCTTAACTTCTATTGGTAGTAATCCCCACCTCCTAACATGCTATTTGTAATGCATGTATAGGTTGTCTCTCGGTCGACAATCAAAATATTTTCATATTAGTGTCGAAGCGCTATAACGAAAAACCCTTTATTTCCGAAATATCTCAATTATACCATTTCATTTTTTTATTAATATTCGTTATTCAGCATATACATTCGTATTTTTTTTTACTATTTTCCTTTAATTCGATTGAGCCGTAATCCCCCATTGTCAAATTATGATCCGTCCGTGCATAAAATACTTAATATTCGTATTTATTTACATATAAAATCCATAACAACCCTAGTGATGCCGCGAAATCTCACATTTTCGAGATCTCGTCTCGAATTTCTCGAATTTTCGAGACGAGATTAACTTTATTCTCGTCTCGATATTTTCCATCATACATAAATATTATAGATGTACAGAATGATCCGATATAAATTTGATATGTTTGCAGTACTAAATAACATTTATAATAGGTATTTTTTATTTGTTTTTTTACATCTGCTATTGCGCAATTGCTCATTAATTAAACTTCTCGGTCGTCCATAAAATATAATTTTATCGTCTTGTATAAAAAATAGTTATTAATTCACTAGAAAAAAACAGTTTCTTACAGTTGTTGCTATGGATATAATAATAACATTTTAAAACGTCAAAATTGAATAAAATGTTGTTGAACTTCCAAACTTATTACACTATTTCTCAAAAAAATTAATTTTGGAGCCAAACCAATATTATTTGTCAGTTCAAGAATTAGTTCCAAATTCTCTCGCTATCGTGAATGGAGTAAGCGTATAGTAAACTAATAAGCCGATAGATACTTACTCAATCATTCGAAGATGGTGCTTTATGATGTCCACTATCTCTTCGTAACAATCAATTAAATCTTCTTTATACACTATATTATTCCATTCTTCATTTATGACTAGAGGGATATTTTTTATTGATGTATGCATAATTTTGAACTGACTGATGGCAAATAGTATTGACGAAAAGTAAAATGTATCGAATGCCGGAATACTTAATCCCCCAAGAATAAGAAAGAAAAAGTGTATGAGGTAATATAATCCGTATTGAATGTTTGAGCCGTACTGGTCAAATGGAACCCAAAAGTGAAGCACTGGTGCAACTTTACAATGATATTCCGGCTTAGGGCCCAATAACACGTATTCCAGCACTTTGAAAATTTGGAGTAACGTTGAATTACATGGAACAACGATAGTCCATAATTTGGTTAGAAAATTATTTTGATCGATATGCTTGTTATACATATCAATTTCTTCTTTACTGCGTTTAAATATTCTGTTTTCTTCGTAAGAAATATGATCTATGATATCTTGAACCTTACTTGAATATATCCAAACGATCAAATACTGAAGCACTAAAATTAAAATCATGGAAGTAAATTCCATAGACTCCACAAACAATTTCATATTTTGCAGTGATACAATTATTTGCAGGATTTGAGCTATAAAGAAAATTGCGAGTAAAATAGCACATAATTTCCCTGTGATGGACTTTGATTTTCTTTCTTTATTTGGCCAAATACCAATAATCTCGAATTTTTTCATTTGTAACTGAATAAATTTTGGGTGAGCCATGATGCGATGCTTATTCTTTGATTCTGTAAACTTTAATGATGCTAATGGCATGCGGCCAAGTGTTCTGTAATATTAAATGGTTTCCTTATTAATGATTAGAGTAAGAAAATGCAGACAGTGACAATTTACAAAATAATTGTTCATATATCATGTAGCAATACTTTCTCATTATGTTTACTTTAGTCTGTAATTATGAATGTGAGAAATTTCCTCATATATTCACATTGCTTGATCAGTGGTGAACTCTATAATTTATTTTAAGCGTAAAGAAAATAGCGTTGGTTTAGATAGGAATATAATTTCTGCCCTTTGATTGGTCAGAATGCTAACCTAGTTCTCAAAAGCGAAAAAAAATATCACTTGTCAGCTGACAATTATCAAACAAAATCGATAAAATTAAGTGATATTTAACCATCTTTTGATGTAATTTTCAATATCCAGAACTCGAACATTTTAAGGATAAAATATTTTTTTCTTCAAACGTCATAAAAATGGTATCTTTTGTGACTTGATTCACAAGATAGAAATGAAATAAATAAATATCCATAGCAAACTGTCACGTCGCTCCAAGTTGCACTATACACTACATAACCTAAGAATAAAGTTATTAAAAACCTCCAACAGCTGTCAAATTTAAATTGATAATCTACTAATTGAAATAGGTATCGTGAGTATTTTTTAACGTGAAACATTGGGTTTGTCATATCCATGGTTACAACTCGAAATTTGATTGACAGAAATGTATTTGCCTGTCCCATTTACAATGAACGAATTTGACATTTGATAAGACGTCAATAGAGGTTAACTTTGTTTAAATAATTACACATGCTTTCTAAATTAAATTTGGTTGTAGAAAAAATATTGTGTGCACCTCGTGCTCGAGTGATTTTCTGGCTTGCTAAATTTCTTACATTTGAATATAATACTTCTGCTAAATTCATTCCCTATGTTTCATTTTAAAAGAGACAGGCAAACATGGACGTAGCTGGGGGGGGGGGGGGGGCAAGGGTGGTCAATGCCCACCCTAGAAAGCTCTTTGCCCACCCTAGAAATATTTACAGAGTTGAAGAATTGCTACATAGTAATAAGGAGAGTGAATGAACTGCATTATTATTAGTTCAGGTGGACGGCTGCCCTAGAAAAAAATCCTAGCTACGCCAATGCAGGTAAATATGTATATTGCTGTCAATCAAATGTTAAGTCGTAACTTATAGGAAAATTCAACGGTTATCTATCATATTGACAAGATGTCATTAGAGGTTAATTTTTTTTTTTAATAATTACACCTGTATTCATTTCATTTCAATTCACCTTGTACGTGAAATATATTCAGTGCTCTCGAGTGGTTTTCTGATTCGGCTAAATTTCTTACAATATTTAAATATAAATACTTCTCTGAAATTCGTTCCCCATGTTTCATTTTAAATGGAACAGGGAAATACATTGCTGTCAATCAAATGTCGAGTCGTAACCATGGATATGACAAACCCAATGTTTCTCGTTAAAAAATACTCACGGTATAAACAGTTTATATTTAATGGAATAACATATTATAAAATAGCAGACTTATATATTGGTAATAATGACGGTAACAATACTTAAAATTAAAGTGATAAGAAGAGTTCATATTGTTTTTCAGCGATTCCTCGACATATCATATCCTTCAGCAATATTGTTGAACTTCCATCCATTTGAACAACTTCAAGGGCCGTACATGGCAATACTTCAAATTCTAATATAATTGCATATAAAGAAAATATAAAATTGCATCGCAAGTAAAAGTGTCATTGCGTGCCTCGCATAATTATCCGACTCGCTAACGCTCGTCGTGCAAACTTACATGCTCGCCTCACAAAGTATCACTTCTACTCCTAATAACACAATATTGACAAAGTTTGTTTCACTATGCTCGCCGTCAAATAAATATGGACTGATGCTCAATTATTTTCCTTCTCTCCACCCTGACCCTTGCCCTGCGGTGTTGCCGCTTTACATAACTTAGCATTTGCAACATGACCAATGGAATTGGCAACATTGTAGAAATCTCCAGACCATATTTATTAGACGGCAAGTATAATTTATTTAAATTGTTAAATTATATATGTATCTACACACTGATTATTCCACTGTATTTCACAGTAGTCTTAGATGATTCAGCATTATTCTGTATTTGTACTCTTCCATTTGATAAGTAAAAGGTACAAAAAACATGTTTAGATGATAAGGATGTTAATTTTTTCATTATAATTATTGTTTGTAACAAAAAAAATTCGGAGTAGAACACAGAAATGTATATCTGATTATTACCCAATTCAAAAGTCAAGTTGTCAATAATGATCGTGAAATGTAATTTTAAAGAGAAAAGATAATAAAGAAAGATATAGAATATTTAGAATATTGCCATTCAGCATTACAGCAATTTTATTTTGGCTAGAATAAAAATACTGAATGATTTTTCCAGTCCTTAAAAAATAACGTTATCGTTATATTTTTCTTGTTATGTAGAAATAAATTATTGCGTACAGAATTTATTTTGGATAGAATAAAAATACTGAATGATTTTTCCAATCGTTAAAAAATAACGTTATCGTTATATTTTTCTTGTTATGTAGAATTAAATGATTGTTTACGGAATACTACTTTAACGATTTTCGTTTATAATAATAATAATAATAATAATAATAATAATAATAATAATAATAATAATAATAATAATAACATAGGGAGTTTTTGCATAAAGTACGTGAATATTCCATTAACGTTAACGGTACGTCTTTATTAAGGAACGTACAAAATAACTGGTTTTCATAAGTTTAGATTTTGCATTACGTTTTCATACTTACGTTGATTTTGACAGTTGTTTAAATATCTGCCTTTTATTGTATATTAGTAAAGAATTCAAAAACTAATGAAAGAACTATTATTATTATTATTATTATTATTATTATTATTATTATTATTATTATTATTATTGTTATTATTATTATTATTATTATTATTATTATTATTCTTACGGTTGCAAAAAAATAGCGTGTATGCCTTTTCGCTCGGGACGCTAAAGAGTGATTTCGCGGCCTTGGTAGACAAATAACTATTCTTAAATAAAATTTAACCTTAGACCATGAAATTATTTTGATTGCCAATTTGTTTGTCTTAGAAATTTTTACTAACTTGTAGCTGATAAAATTATATACATAATTTTAACTTTACACCCCTTTGCTGATAGCAAAGCTAACAGCGATGTATAGAGAGGTATATTTTATTTAAAATTAAATATATTTACATGCAAATATGACTACTACTAATAACATTTATAATAACAATAACAACAACAACAACAATAATAACAATTATAACAATAATAATAGTAATAATATTACTACATTATTTTATGGTTCACTACACTCAGCGCATTGAAACTCCAATGTGACGTCCTCTCCGCAGAAGAAGAAGAAGAAGAAGAAGAAGAAGTAGGTAAAAGCATATAATTTATAATATAAGATAGAGATTAAGTTAAATATAATTTATATTTTACGTAATAGTCCGATATCGACAAGAGTGATATTTTGAAACTTACAAGGGGTCGTTTTTATATTCCCGAACTAGGCATGAAAGGAAAAGATTAGAACAGCAACAAAAATTTATTTATCAATATGGGCCCCTTGCTTTTAAATACAAGTATTACATCGTTTCAATAACATCTTTGTTGGTTGGTCCGCAAAATGTCTTACAACAGCCGCTATAAATTCGTTATTGTCCCTAAATTTGGTTCCACCTAGTGTTAAGATTTGGAAATAAAAAATAGTCACAGGGAGCTAGATCTGGACTATAAGGCGGATGGTCAATTTCTACGAAACCACATTCAGCAACAGCAGCTTTTGAAAGTCTTGACGTGTAAGATATTGCATTGTCGTGGAGCCAACAGGACACATTGTGTGACAACACAAACTGACAGATATTAGAACTAATATTGTTGGGATTGTTATGAAAATTGTCACACACGTTACCAAGGCATGTATGATTAAAAAACAATATAATGAAAAATTACATTAAAACTAAAAACTGCCTAATCCGGGAATATAAAAACGTCCCTTCGTATATGCCATATTGGAGTATCGATAAATAAGCGCCTGAAGTCGTGACCTCCAGTTTATAACTACGTCATTGAGCACTTATGATATTATATATTTATTTCTGAGATTATATCATCGTAACGCCACATGTTTGCGTATCATTCAGATAAATGATAGTAGTAGCACTGATTTTATATACTACGTAAACGTAGTACCTATATAAAATCAATGGTAGTAGTGAAAGAACTCAATATTTAGTTCTTCTTAATAGTCTAATGTTTCCAAGAGGAACTACTTAAAAATTAAAATATTACAGTTCAAATCAAACATCAAACGTATTTTCAACATCTTGCAGGTAATTATTAATTATATTAATATTCTAATGCCCTCTCATAATTTTATTCATATTTTTTAAAATGATTATTTCATAAGCTTTTCAATAACATACTTATAATAAGTCTATATATTTTTTATATTAAACGTGAATAAAACAAATTATTAATTTATTTAGTGGAAAAACTGAAAATTATCTTGAAAATGATTCCTTATTTTATCATTAATAGGGTCCTATACCATAGTCATATTTTAACTATGTTAAATAAGAAGACGAAAATATACATAAATTAATGAGTATTAGTGAAAAAATTTTCTTTAAATATTGGCTAGGTCACAAACTATAAGCGATTGAAGATGATTACTAATTGGGTATGACGCGTTAGGTACTAAGAATTTGATTGGTGGCCTGATTTTAAAAAGGAGAATCGCGCGTCTTTAGCGGTCACCTTTAAAAGAATTTGAAATGTCATGTTGTTCCATAACCTAACAAAACGTTTAACAAGTTTGTGTTTGATGAATTTGTTTAATTATAACATCTAGTAATATTAACAATAATACTATATTTATAATCAAATCAATTTGTAATATTAATTAAATTAATAATAATATTAGTTAAATTAATATTGAAACTTCAAAACAGGCCAACACTGGCGCCATCCATCGTCATGCTTTGTGTAATAATATTGTCAAACTGTTTCAATGTTCTATAATTTATTAGGAAAAAAATGTTATTTTTTACGTTATTTATACTTAATAATAATTTCTTCATGAATATAACGTATAAGTTTTTATTTACAAACATTTCAGCTATGCAAACATGAAAAAAATTGTTCCCTCTATAACTAACAGTTTGTCCCATTGTTTGTCGATCACTCGTTAGTATCTGCTACGTCATGCACAAATTCTGAAACTTTAAAAATTCATATCTCGCTTATTACGTAAAATTTTTAAGTCGCGTTTGCACTAAAATTCTTATTTTATCCTGTTCTTACAGAAAAAAAATAAAAGAAAAATGGTATAGGACCCCATTAAATACTTAAAATTATAGATATAGCTGCCGCACTTTAAACTGTTACTGTCCTTGAATGCGGAAAACCTAAGATTCATACATGGACTAGTCGAAATGAAATAGTTAAATAGTAATATAATATGCAATTTTTATAACTAGGAAAAGACTCCGAAATCTAAAATTAATATAAAAAGAAAGGGGATTCATTTACACGCCAAAGTATGTATGTACGCGCTTGCTATTGGGGTCCTATACCATTTTTCTTTTATTTTTTTTTTTTCTGTAAGAACAGGATAAAATAAGAGTTTTAGTGCAAACGCGACTTAAAAATTTTACGTAATAAGCGAGATATGAATTTTTAAAGTTCAAGAATTTGTGCGTGACGTAGCAGGTACTACCAAATGATCGACAAACAATGGGACAAACTGTTATTTATAGAGGGAACAATTTTTTTCATATTTGCATAGCTGAAATGTTTGTATATAAAAACTTATACGTTATATTCATGAATAAATTATTATTAAGTATAAATAACGTAAATAATAAGTATTTTTTTCCTAATAAATTATAGAACATTGAAACAGTTTGACAATATTATTACACAAAGTATGGCGACGGATGGCGCTAGTGTTGGCTGTTTTGAAGTTTCAATATTAATTTAATTAATATTATTATTAATTTAATAAATATTACAAATTGATTTAATTATTAATATATTATTATTGTTAATATTACTAGATGTTATAATTAACTAAATTCATCAAACACAAAATGGTTAAATGTTTTGTTAGGTTATAGAACAACATGACATTTCATATTCTTTTAAAGGTGACTCAAAAATGACCGTGGCAGACGCGCGAATCTGCTTTTTAAAATCAGGCGACCAATCAAATTCTTAGTACCTATCGCGTCATACCCAATTAGTAATCAGCTTCAATCGCGTGTAGTTTGTGACCTAGTCAATATTTAAAGAAATTTTTTTCACTAATACTCATTAATTTATGTATATTTTCGTCTTCTTATTTAAGATAGTTAAAATATGACTATGGTATAGGACCCCATTGAAAAATAAAGAATAGATGTAATTAGAATTTTTTGTGTACCAGGAATGTTAAATACAGTGCTTATTGGCTGGTTTAAGAAATGTCAAATTTAAATTTCATTATTTAATTTCACCCTTATGTTTAAAGTACGATTTTTTTAAAAATATTTGTTTGAATACAAACTATGTTCTGCTTAAAAACCATATTTTGATAAATTTGATATTAATTATTTTTATTATTAAATAATGAAATTTGACATTTCTTAACACACCGTTATAGTTAAAACCGAGCTCGCACTACCAGCCATATAGTCTAATATGAAAATGGCGAGAGGTATTGTGGTAGTCAGAAGAGATTTTTTTTCTTTCTTTAAATGTGAATAAAACATAAATTATTAATTTACTGAGTGGAAAAAACTGAAAATCGTTTTGAAAATGATTCTCATAACCGAGGAAATAGTATATTAAAGAACAAATTTTATAAGACATGTTTTTTCGCACGTGTCAAATTTAGAAAACGAGCCTTGGCGAGTTTTCTAATTGACAAGTTATTAATAATAAATACTATTTTCATTTTCTGTACTGTTATTTTGACGAACACTGTCCTATATATATTTTCCATAATGAAGTATCGAGAAATGAGGGCCCCAAATCAACTTTTCGCCGTGACCTTCAGTTTATACTTTTAATTACGCCATTTACAATGATCACAATATTATTACGTATTTATTCTGAGATTACATCATAGCGACTGGACATGTTTTTGCATGTTATTTGGAGAAATGTTAGTAGTAGTAAAGTATCCTTATAAAAGAGCTCATTATTAAATTATTAGTCATAGTGTAATATTTCCAAATCAAAACTATTTAAAATATAGTAGTTCAAACAATAAACATTATCAACAATAACATCTTGCAGGTAATTACTCTTTATATTAATATTTTTATTTATAATTTTATTCTTCTTTTTTAAATTTAAATATGAACAGATGAAACAAATTCGAGTCCCTTATGTGAAAAATTTTCTTATTTGCACGCTACAAAAAATAGATGTAGGTCTTTATGGGCCAGCATTTTGAGATAAATGAAACTTGTTTTTCGCTTATTTTGAAAATATCTCATATCTCGTTTATTATGCGAGATAAAGAAAAATTGTTTAGATCTTTTTTATACTGTTTTTTTTTTTTTACGTAGAATAACGTAATGTAATTAGATTTTTTAAAATTTGATAATGGGGGATTCCACTTTTTTTTATATAATTTCATCTGATAATATTAGGAGAAAACAAAGACTATTGATGAAAATCCGGTGAAAAAATTCCTATTAATAAGTGAGTTATGGTCTCCCGAATTTTGAAAAGATTGACGTGACGTCACATTTATGTATTTTTATATCAAACTGTTTTCATCATGGACCTAAATGTTCTTGAAATATATGCTATTTTAAGTTATATTTACATAAAAATAAAGGAATATTATAACACTGTATAAGTCTACATACTTTATAATTACAGGTGTATTTAAATTATTAAGTTTAATGCAAGAAATTTATGTTAAAATAAAAACTGTTTGGAAACTGCAGTACAGAAATGTTAGCCCCTCCTTTCGAATTTGAATTTCTTAACTTCCATTGGTAGTAATCCCCACCTCCTAACACGCTATTTGTAATGCATGTATAGGCGGTCTTTCAGCCGCCAATCAAAATATTATACATAGATTTCATATTAGTATCGAAGCGCTATAACAAAAAAAACCCTTATTTCCGAAATATCTCAATTATACCATTTCATTTTTTTATTAATATTCGTTATTCAGCATATACATTCGTATTTTTTTTTACTATTATACTTTAATTCGATTGAGCTGGAATCCTCCATTCTCGACATAAATAAAAAATAAATATATCATCACGGCATCGGTAATGATGACGATATATTTTACCGTGTGGGCGTTTACCAGGCGTCACCTCACGGGCACTCATAGCTGGTGTGGAGAGTGCACCGCAGGGGTCACTTTTGTGCCCTTTTAAAATTGGAAATATTTGGCGTCTGTCGGGAACACGAGTGCAACATGAATTATTTATTTTTTTTGGGTTGAAAAAATGAAATTTATTAAAAAAAATCTAATATATAAACTACATACAGGTGCCCATTTTAAAAGATCTCGTCTTAAAGTTCAAAAATAGACAACCCATGTTACATTTCATAAAATTTTGTTTGTAAAACTCCCAATGGTGCAAAAGATCCTCCCTTCAAACATAGTCGTAAGGGAATCTTGCCCGCACCCGATGAAAAGTTGAAATAATTGTTTTTAGAAAAAAAAAATACTTAAAAAACACCATGACTATAAAAAGTAACATTGTGTAGGCATAAACAAATTAAAAATAATTGTTATAGGATCATCCGCAAGTACGTGTTCGAAGATGGGATTGCTCTTCGGTTCACTTTTCGCAGATCTTGTCACATTACTCGCTGTTTTGTTAGCTTCTATCTTCATTTACTCGAAGTATATTTATCAACATTGGACAAGAAATAATATTACTCAACTCAGCCCTACTTTCCCATTTGGAAACAACACAGATACTTTTTTGCTTCGGGAATCCATCGGCATTGGCCTCGAAAAAATATACAAAGAATTAAAAAAGCGCAATGTTCCTTTCGGTGGTTACTATTCATGTTTAACCCCTGAGATAATGGTGTTAGACCCAGACATTATTAAACATGTACTGGTGAAAGATTTTCAACATTTCGTAGACCATGGAACTTACACTCATGTAGAAAGTGATCCATTGAGTAAACAATTGTTTCATCTTGAAGGAGATGAATGGAAAAACCTACGAGCAAAACTTACTCCAACTTTCACGTCAGGAAAAATGAAGATGATGTTTAGCACTTTGTCAGCATGTGCAAAAGAACTGGAAGACGTTGTTGGTACTTACGCCTCAAACAAGGAAGCAATAGATATAAAAGAAATCTTCGCCAGATACACGACCGATGTAATAGGAAGTTGTGCATTTGGAATTGACTGCAATTGTCTGAAGACTGGATACAATGATTTTAGAAAATATGGTCAAATTGCATTTGACCCTAAAGGTTTCGATAAGGTTAGAGTACTGTTTGCTTTTCTTCTGCCAAGTATATCCAAATATTTTAAAATCAATTTATGCAATGAAGATACAAACAATTTCTTTATAAAACTTGTCACAGAAACATTGAGATATAGGGAAGAAAATAATGTAACAAGGAAGGATTTCTTACAGCTTCTCTTGCAACTGAAACAAGTATGTATTCATTCATTACTATTCTTTTATTTCATACTGCGTCGCATTTCATTGACAACTGACTTATACTGACTTTAAGCTCGCAGCGCCAAAGCGGAATTTACTTGAAATCACGGAGTTGAGATAACCATATGATAACTATAATCTTTGTAGGAGTGTTTTTGTGTTTTCTTCGTGTTTTTTAAACTAATAAAGCTTCGGCAGCAACAAACTCTGCTTAAGAATGCAATACATTTTGAACATGATAAATATTAGTTTTTTTTTTCTATAATTTCTTGGAAATAAGCGAGAATTTCGACTAGTGCTAGTGGAAGGTTTGTCTTCATGCTTTAAAGTGGGCAAATTTTTGGAAGGTACAGCAGTTTTTTTTAAACATTTTCGTTTATTTGTATTAACATTTAAAAAAGAACATATACTTATTGCAAATAAAACTTTTCCTCTTGCAGTATACACACCTCTGGTAAAATAATCACTATCAGCCAAATGTATATAAAGACCTTCATAAATTTAGAAACTGGTTTCCCTATTTTTAATTTTATTATCCAGGTTTTTCGCCGGTCAATTTTCTCTTTATCTCCAAATTTGATGATAACATAATCTTTATTTTTTTGAGATAAAGAATGGTAACTTACATATTCTGTTTTTTTTTTTAAATAACGACTTGCATTGGAGGACAGAACAATAAATATTACTCATTTTAATATAAAAAAACAATTATGCGAAAATTAACAGAACTTCGAAAACAAACTTATTTTAAAGGTTAGAATGCAATTATTTGTATATAATAATTAATACAATAAGTTAATTATTATACATACAATACACTATCTGCAGAACAGATCTACGATGGCAAATTTCACAAATTATTATAATAGAAAGCAAGAAATAATTAAATAATATTAATTTTTTCAGATACGACAATGTTTTATATACAGAGCGCGCCAAATCTATCTCAACTCCTAGAGTTCGAATTTTCGCCACTAGTTAGCGTATCGCTTAAAGTCAGTTGCCAATTGTTTACTGGAGTGATTTAAGTCAGATAAATGAGGTTTTACAATCTTATTATTCTTTACGGTACTGTATTGTTACTAACCAACCTACTTCTAATTGATCTGTCAATCAAATATATCATAATTTTTATAATGAAAGTCATGGTGGAATATAACATTTTATTTATCATAAAAATCATAACATTCATTTCCAATTTCTCACTTGTTCAGTTGGCGCATTCGCTCCCGCTCGTGCGGACGCGTGAGGAAAAGACATACTTTGCTCACTTGTACTAAAAATAGTTATTTTTTTCAGGATCAGGATATTCCTAACAAGGAAGGAATAACGATCAAACAAATAATAGCACAATGTTTCGCGTTCTACTTAGCTGGTTTTGAAACGTCATCCACTACCGCGACATTTTGCTTGTATGAACTAGTTAAGAACCTTGATATTCAAGAAAAACTTAGGTCTGAAGTTGTTGATGTTCTGAGCAAACATGATAATCAACTCACATATGAGGCTATTATGGAAATGAAATATATGGATAAAGTAATTAATGGTAAGTAGATGTAAAGGTCCCGTTGTTCGATCTTTACGTAATAAAGTCGATTAAATTAGGACATACTGGAAGATTTATTTTTCTAGAAAAATGTATAATTAATTTTTTGGGGTGAATTATTATTATTATTATTATTGTCGGGAGGTGGTTCATTCTTGCCCCTGTACTGCGACCTATCTGGTCTATTGTACCCTCCGTGTTTCCTCCTATTCTAGGAGCCCTGTATGTTTTGCAAACTCCAAGATTTTCTTTAGACTAATGTCTTAGTGTCTCAGTGTGCAATTTCTTTGCTCCTAAAAGACTATGTCTGCTTGCCATAAATGCTTCGCAGTAACATATTAAGTGTTCAGGGGTTTCATCCTCTTCTCCACATCCTCTGCATGTTGGTTCTTGTTTGAGGCCCAACCTATGCAAATGTTTATTTAATTGACAGTGTCCTGTTACCAGTCCTGTTATTAGTCTGACATCTTGCTTGCTCATTACAAGTAAGTTGTCTGTTCTTTTCTTGGATGGCTCATTCAGGAAGAGCTTGGAATGTCTTTGGCCTGATGTGGCTGTCCAATGCCGTTTGTGCCATTGCCAAAGCAAAGTATTAAGTTCTTGCTTAACTGTTTGCGCAGTTATTCCGCAAGCAGGTTCTGGTCCTATAAAAGGTATATTTGTCCCATCTTTTGCAAGATGGTCGGCTGCCTGGTTTCCTTCAATTTCTGAATGCCCGGGTACCCATATCAATCTTAATTTATTCGTCGCTCCTAAGGCATTCAATCTGTGGATGCAGTCCAGAATTAGTCCTGAGCCTACCTCACACGAGTTTAGTGCCTTAAGTGCGGCTTGGCTGTCTGTTACTATGGAGATTCTTCTATTGTAATAGTTTTTCTCCAATAGTAATTGCACGCTGGTTAAAATTGCGTGTACTTCTGCTTGGAATACTGTTGCATTTGTCCCAAGTCCAACCGATTGGTTGTGTCTTAGTCCCTTTGCCCCATGTATTCCAGCTCCGGTTCCATTGGTTGTTTTGGAGCCGTCTGTATAGATGACTATGTCGTCTCTTTTGGGGTGAAAAAAAGAAATTAATTTTTTTAAAAAACAAATGATTAAATCAATTACAGATCACTGTTTTTTTTAATGTTATTTTCATTATTTTTACTCATTTTCCTAATTTATATACTTTGGAGAGCATATTTTCCATATTTTTGAAATCGTGTCAACGCCTGTAATAGTATATTATGTGGCAAGTGTGTGAAGCTGAAATTTTTACATGAGGGTGGAGATTGCGACACGAGCCGAAGGCGAGTGTTGCATACTACCCGAATGTAAAATAGGCTTCACACACGTGTTACATACTATACTTTTTCTACGACATTGCAATGAAATATATTTTTTCTTCACATTGTCATTCTTTTAATGTAAAGCCTCTGTATTATCGACTTGTGTAACCATGGTTACCAACGTTACGGGTGTTTAACAGCTTTGTTCTATTAAAATACAATTCAGTTTGTAATATTTAAAATAATGACCGGTGCGTGAAATGTTACTTCACGCACTGTGTGCAAGAAATCAAACTTCACACATAAAAATTGATACGTGAACTGTGCTCATGGTTATGTGTGCGTGAACTTAGACCAGTGGTGGTAGCACGCACTTTAGAATTCTATCAAAAGAGGCATTTGTTTTCGCTTTTCGCCACGAAGCGAAAATTTGGTAGCATGCGTGTATTAAAATATTCGCCTGCAAAGCGTACGACTCGAGGCGAAAGTATCAAAGTAACGTCATTATTTTGGCACAATTCTATTGCTGTGCCGCTCAACAGCGCAATATGCATCAAATTCTGCTTGAGGGGGCATGCCCCCTTCAGAGAAAAATTATGGCATTATACTCCGCGATACGTTCCAAACTTGTGCAGTAACTAGTGCAGCGCTCACCAGTGATGCACAAGTGAGACGTACGTCGGGTCACGCAGCACACAGAGGCGGCAAGCCCCCCCTGGCAATCTATAATACTGATTTCTTTACTTATGTTCTACAGCAAATTACCCGTGCTAATGGGTACACTATATTTTCAGTATTCTTATTATTTTCTTATTCTTATGAAAATATGAAATCTATTTACCGGTTTGTTCGCATGTAAACATTGGATTTATTATTTAAATAATAAATATGTATATATTATATTTATAATAAATTCTATGATATTAATGATTAATATGGAGTTATACAGAATTAATTTGTATAAAACAAATTAATAATTTAAAGTTAAAGTAAACATTCTGTAAAACTGATATAACAACATACATAAAGTATTTTCAAAAAAAATTATTTACGAATTTTAATAAATAAATATGCATGTATTTAAAAAAATCATCGAAGAGTTTTTTTTAACAAAATTGATATTTTAATTTCCAAATGAATGTTTTGCTTATTTTTCAAGCTTGTAAATTAATTCATAATAATAATCCCAATATCTGAGTATGAGAGCCGCAGTGGTGGCAAGCCCACGTTGTGATTCGGAAAGAATCGCACGTACTCGGAGCACTTCGTACCTCACGTTTCGCGTAGTAAGAGCAAGTCTCCCAAAGCACCTGTCTCAGTTCTGTCGTATATAACTTGCGTTACTCAAAGCTTGAATATGTAGTGCTGTAATATTCCAATTTTACTACTTATTCTTATCTTGTTACTTCTACTTCCTTCTATTGTAATATATTTTTGTATCGTTATCTCTTGTTTTTGGAGGTCTTCTTCTAGTTTTTTCTATTGTATTTATATTCTTGTTGATAATTAATATTAAAATTGTTAGTAAGCAAATCGGATTTCTATATAAAGTTCCATGACCACAGATTAATTTGCCCCCCCACTCAAAAATACCACGAGCCGCCACTGCTATTAGACATAATGCCGGGTGCTATATATTGTTGCTATTTGAAAATGCTTATCGTTTATGTTTATTTCAGAGACATTACGCAAGTATCCACCGTTGGGATTCCTAAATCGTCAATGTACTAAAGATTATAAACTACCAAAATCAAACTACACCATTCGTAAGGGAGACTTTCTTAAAATTTCTGTTTCGGGGATACAAAATGATCCAGAGCATTACCCCAACCCAGAGATATTCGATCCGGAACGATTCAGCCCTGAAGAGCAGGCACGGAGGCATCCGTATTCTTACATGCCTTTTGGAGAAGGTCCCAGAATTTGTATAGGTAAATAAATCAATTATTTATTTATGAGAATATTTTACTTATTAAAATATGCATAATTTTAGGAATGCGATTTGGTTTGATGCAGGCTAAAACTGGATTAGCATCTTTATTGAAAAATTATAGATTCACTTTGAACAAGAAGACTGTAGAACCACTTAAAATTGATCCAAATAATATAATTTTATCAACACTAGGAGGAATTTGGTTAAATGTACAATCCCTATAAAGTTATTACTTCTGTAATTCGTTGTTAATGTATTATTATAGTATTGTTATAATTATTATTTTTGTGTAAATAGTAGTTAATTAGTTAGGGTGACCGGACGTCCCGGTTTTCAAATAAATACCCGGTGCCCCGAAAATATGGAGTATAATTTTTTTTACCTGAGTAGTTACTAATGGAATCTTCCACTCTTATTTTTACCTTTCGTCAAAAGGAAGGTATTGTTTTTGGTCAAAAAATTCGGTGGTGAGTTTTTAATGAATAAGCACGTTTTAGGGTCCCTACAATACGAATGTACTATTTTTAAGATGATGTCTGTATGTGTGTGTGTGTGTGTGTCCGTGTGTGTGTCTGTGTGTGTGTCCGTGTGTGTGTCTGTGTGTGTGTCCGTGTGTGTGTGTGTGACAAATTTTTCTCCGACGATAACTCCAAAACTACAATTCTAAAAATTATGATTCTTTCGTATTCCTCTTCCTTACAACCCTATGAAGAGCTGATTAGATTTTGGTTATAATTGGTCAACCGGAAGTACCCTTATTTGAAGTTCTTAACAGTTTTTCTTGAAAAATCGCAGTTAAATATCATTTTCGACATTTTATGTGATTATCAATAGAAAGAATATCTTATTCTCTATAAGGTTCGATTATACATTTTCCTTCATATTCAATAGATATAGAGTTATAGAGAGATTAAGGGAGATTAACTTTCGAAAATCAGTCAGCATTGCAAAAATTATGAAAACAATATATCCAAAAAAATCTAATTGACAGATGTCAGTGGCAAGTGCAAAACCAAAGTGGAAAGTATATGATGATATGAAAGTGATATAAGTGACAGAGTGTCCCTCGCTAGTGACTTGCATTTGCGGCCTCGCCTCAAGACAGGAACTTATAATGCCAGAAGTACAAGAAAGGCAAAAGAGAAGATGGAAGGACTGTATAGCAGAAGATTTGAGAGAGGAAGAACTGTGTCACGAAGGTGCTTTGGACAGGAATGAGTAGAAGAGATGAGTAAGAAACAGCGACTTCTAATAAAATAGGGAAAAGTTGAAGCAGGAGGAAGTGTTAAGTGCAATACATAATGTACGTTCGTATTCATATTAAAATTTTATTAGATTTTAGAATCTTTTCAAAGGAACTTTCAGTATGGATATGTAAAAAATAGTGTGTTCTTGTTACAATTATACAGGATATATAGAATCTTTTTCAAGGAACTTTTGGTATAGGATATGTACAAAATACATCGAATTGACGGAAGGTTTTGTGCTGGCCACAACAGATTTTTTATTATTTAATGATAGTACGTTTAATTTTGAAGTTATGGGGTATTCCACCATAACAAGAAAATTAAAAAAAATTCAATTTAACATGAAGTATGGGTCAATAAATAATAGTTAAAACAATGAAAACATTTTTTAAATAATTACTTTACGAGATATTTCACATTTGCTAAAAGGGAAAATTGACGTCATACAATTGTTATCTTTCTCTCGCAGCGTACTCAGAGCAGTGTGTGTGAGAAAGACAAGTATAGGGAAATGTGACGTTACACTGATTTCTCGAAAATAAAATACTGTTAAACTAGGAACAATTAAGATTTTTTAATGCTATGAATTGCTTCAAAACTGAATGAAGTTTTATTTAAAATAATAAAAAAAATTGAGTGGAATACCCCATTGCATTTGATTTTTAATGTCCATATATATACACCATTGGTATCTCAAGAACTATAAGAGCTACGAGATCGGTTAAATTAGCAAAATACGGGGTACAACTTTCTTATTTTAAATGGCAATTTTTTTTTTTTATTTGCTTATTCGATTCAGTATTTTTTTCTGAATTCAACGATATATTAGTTTCATACCCTTGCATAACAAAAAAATCGAGATAAATGCAAAATTAAATATGCGTAATTTTTATTTAAGTATGGCTATACAAAGAGTGCTATGGAAGAAAACAAATCAGATGTAGAAATAATTGCAAAAACTTTAATAACTTTTACATATTTACATAGGTAAGTCTTGAAATGTGTCTTATTTCAAAACAAGATATTAACTAATATCTAATAATCATTAAATACTTGCAAATCATTCATGCAATTTAATGGTGTTTATTCAATTTTTGCTAAATCATTCTCGTTTGGTTTAAAGTTTTTAAGTTTAATATTTTCTGATTTTTTCGAACATATTGTTACCTCCGGCAATTCCATAGGTAAGGGAGGTAATGTTTTCGGTCCAAAAATTCGATAGTGAGTATCCATAATAATAGCAAAGCTCATTGATTTTTGACAGTTAATCTTTTTATAATTCTTCAACTTTATATCTATTGAATACGAAGAAAAATGTATAATAATAGAAAATACGATACAGTGTTCAGAAAAGAAACTTAATTCAGAGTCATGCATGAATACAGATACGTAGATCTGATCAATATTCAATTCAAAAGTCAAGTTGTCAAAATTGATCGTGAATGTAATATTAAAGAGAAAAGATAATAAAGAAGGATACAGAATATTGCCATTCACGGTTTTTTGATTTATGTATACATATTTCTAAAATAAGGAGAAAAGCTTTGATTTCTTTAGATAGCATTTTCGACAATATCTCGTGTCAAATTGACATTTAATTAAATACATTCAAACTGACTTACGTTTTTCTTTGTTCAGGATTTTTTAAATTTTATTTCATATTGATAATCACATACATATAATGTCAAAAAATTATATTTAACTGCGTTTTCTCAAGAAAAACTGTTAAGAACTTCAAATAAGGGAACTTCCGGTTGACCAATTATAATGAAAACCTAATCAGCTCTTCATATGGATGTAAAGAAGAGAAATACGAAACAATTATAATTTTTAGAATTGTAGTATTGGAATTATCGTTGGAAAATTTTTTGTCTCACACACACGGACACGCGCGCACACACATACATACAGACATCATCGTAAAATTAGTAAAATCGTATTCTAGGGTCCCTAAAACGTGCTTATCACCGAATTTTTTGACCAGACAATATCTCGCTGAAGTTTCGATAAATGAGGGCCCCAAATCAACTTTTCGCCGTGTTGTTGTTTAATAAAAATTATGTATCTGTACAATGATTATTCCATTATATTTCACAGTAGTCTTAGATGATTCAGCATTATTTTGTATTTGTACTCTTCCACTTAATAAGTAAAAGGTACAAAAAACATATTTAGATGATAAGGATATTCATTTTTTCATTATAATTATTGTTTGTAACTACAATCAGTAAGAAGTCAATAAAATTTATTATATTCAAGTTTGAAGTAAAGAGTTGTTTTTTTAAAATCTCTATTCTGAACCTGCGAAATATAATTTGCATGTAAAAACGGTGGGTTATCAAGTTCATATATTATACTTAATTATTAGTTTGTGACTAAATTATCTTCGTCATTTAATGTATTTGCTATTCAAGGTTAGTATCGTGATTATTTAGATAATTCATGTTGTCACTGGCTCACTAAAAATGAAAATGCAAGAATTAAATAAAAAATAATTTTCCAAATTTTGGAAAAAAAATTCGAAAACTGTCATGAGTTAATATTTACATGACAACTATAAACACGCGAAATGATAGTATTCGAAAAAAAAAATAATAATTCGGAGTAGAACACAGAAATCTATATCTGATTATTACTCAATTCAAAAGTCAAGTTGTCAATATTGATCGTGAAATGTAATTTTAAAGAGAAAAGATAATAAAGAAAGATATAGAATATTGCCATTCAGCATTATAGCAATTTTATTTTGGCTAGAATAAAAATACTGAATGATTTTTCCAGTCGTTAAAAAATAACGTTATCGTTATATTTTTCTTATGTAGAATTAAATTATTGTTTACAGAATACAACTTTAACGATTTTCGTTTATAATAATAATAATAATAATAATAATAATAATAACAATAATAGGGAGTTTTTGCATAATGTACGTGAATATTCCATTTAACGTTAACAGTACGTCTTTATTGAGGAACGTACAAAATAACTGGTTTTCATAAGTTTAGATTTTGCATTACGTTTTCATACTTACGTTGATTTTGACAGCTGTTTAAATATCTGCCTTTTACTGTATATTAGTAAAGAATTCAAAAACTAATGAAAGAACTATTATTATTATTATTATTATTATTATTATTATTATTATTATTATTATTATTCTTACAGTTGCCAAAAAACAGCGTGTATGCCTTTTCGCTCGGGACGCTAAAGAGTGATTTTGCGGCCTTGGTAGACAAATAACTATTTTTAGATATAATTTAACCTTAGACCATGAAATTATTTTGATTGCCAAATTGTTTGTCTTAGAAATTCTTGCAAACTTGCGGTAGCTGATAAAATTATATACATAATTTTAACCTTACACCCCATTGCTGATAGCAATGCTAACAACAGCGATGTATAGAGAGATATATATTTTTTTAAATTAAATATATTTACATGCAAATATGACTACTACTAATAACATTTATAATAACAATAACAACAATAATAATAATAATAATAACAATAATAATAATAGTAATAATATTACTACATTATATTATGGTTCACTGCACTCAGCGCATTGAAACTCCAATGTGACGTCCTCTCCGCAGAAGAAGAAGAAGTAGGTAAAAGCATATAATTTATAATATAAGATAGAGATTAAGTTAAATATAATTTATATTTTATGTAATAGTCCGATATCGACAAGAGTGATATTTTGAAACTTACAAGGGGTCGTTTTTATATTCCCGAACTAGGCATGAAAAGAAAAGACTACAACAAAAATTTATTTATCAATATGGGTCCATTGCTTTTGAATACAAGTATTACATCGTTTCAATAACATCTTTGTTGGTTGGTCCGCAAAATGTCTTACAACAGCCGCTATAAATTCGTTATTGTCCCTAAATTTTGTTCCCCCTTGTGTTAAGATTTGGAAATAAAAAATAGTCACAGGGAGCTAGATCTGGACTATAAGGCGGATGGTCAATTTCTACGAAACCACATTCAGCAACAGCAGCTTTTGAAAGTCTTGACGTGTAAGATATTGCATTGTCGTGGAGCCAACAGGACACATTGTGTGACAACACAAACTGACAGATATTAGAACTAATATTGCTGGAATGGGGAAGTTTAGCATGGTACAAATTCTACATAACCTACTATTTTCTCACAAATATAACACAAATGACTGCTGAAATTGAAATTAAAAATTAAAATTATTGCTCTATTTATTTATAATTATTTTTTTTTGGGTAAACTTTAAGTACGTCACAAGTCAGTTATGCGCAAACTCAGACAGAACGGTGAAATCGAACCACTTGAACGTAGGTCGTAACAAAGCGTAAAAGCGCTTCACTGGTAACCGCAACCGCGTGCGTCAGTGTATAAGCGACATACGTTGCTCCAAGCCTCTACTGACGGCTTTTTCGGAAAATCTGGGCATTTTTAAAAAAATCTGTTGTGGCCAGCACAAGACCTTCTGTCAATTCGATGTATTTTGTACAAATCCCATACCAAAA
Organism: Ophonus ardosiacus; assembly: GCA_943142095.1. Lineage (NCBI taxonomy): Eukaryota > Metazoa > Arthropoda > Insecta > Coleoptera > Carabidae > Ophonus > Ophonus ardosiacus. Next base: position 60,613,616 of record OW964824.1, read on the forward strand.
GGTCCTTGGATCAGATTCTATATACTATCATGTAAAATCGAACACGAACACATACTATTTTTTACAAATTCCATACCAAAAGTTCATTTGAAAAGGTTCTATAAATCCAATAAAATTATAACATAAACTACACTAAGTAATGTCCTTCCATCTTCTCTTTGGCCTTTCTCTGCGTGTCACTTGCGAGCAACACTATGACATACCAATTTTAGATCCTATACTTTTTTCCATATTTGGTTTTGCACTTGCAACTGACATCTGTCAATTAAATTTTTTTGAATAATTATGTCAGCTGTTTCCATGATAAATAACAAAGCTGACTAATTTTTGAAAATTAATTTTTTTGTAATGCTTTAACTATACATCTATTGAATATGAAGGAAAATGAATAATCAAACCATATAGAGAAGAGTATTTTCTTTAATAAATATAATAAGAAAATGTCAAAAAATAATATTTAACTGCATTTTTTTAAGAAAAACTGTTAAAAACTTCAAATAAGGGTACTTCCGGTTGACCAATTATAACCAAAATCTAATCAGCTCTTCATATGGTTGTAAAGAAGAGGAATATGAAAGAATCATAATTTTTAGAATTGTAGTTTTGGAGATATCGTCGGAGAAAAATTTGTCACACACAGACACACACACAGACACACACACAGACACACACACGGACACACATACACACATACAGACATCATCTTAAAAATAGTACATTCGTATTGTAGGGACCCTAAAACGTGCTTATACATTAAAAACTCACCACCGAATTTTTTGACCAAAAACAATACCTTCCTTTTGACGGAAGGTAAAAATAAAACATGTTACATCATTTTTCAAGTCATTTCCCATGGAATAAAAAAAATTTAAAAAATTGCTAAACTTCCCCATTGTTATGAAACACGTTGCCAATGCATGTATGATTAAAAACAATATAATGAAAAATTACATTAAAACTAAAAACTGCCTAGTCCGGAAATATATAAACGTCCTCTCGTATAAGCCATATTGAAGTATCGATAAATAAGCGCCTCAAGTCGTCGAAGAAAAACGTCTTAATAATTTGAAATTATTGTAATTTACTTAGAACAGCCGCTATAAATTCATTATCGTCCCTGAATTTGGTTCCCTTTTGTGTTTTTTTTTTTTTTTTTTTTTTTGAGATTTGGAAATAAAAATATTCACAGGGAGCTAGATCTGGACTATAAGGCGGATGATCAATTTCTACGAAACCACATTCAGCAACAGCAGCTTTTGAAAGTCTTGACGTGTAAGATGTTGCATTGTCGTGGAGCAACAGGACACATGTGTGACAACACAAACTGACAGATATTAGAACTAATATTGTTGGAATTGTTATGAAAATTGCCACACACGTTACCAAGGCATGTATGATTAAAAAACAATATAATGAAAAATTACATTAAAACTAAAAACTGCCTAATCCGGGAATATAAAAACGTCCCTTCGTATATGCCATATTGGAGTATCGATAAATAAGCGCCTCAAGTCGTGACCTCCAATTTATAACTGCGTCATTGAGCACTTATTATATTATATATTTATTTCTGAGATTATATCATCGTAACGCCACACGTGTGCGTATCATTCAGATAAATGATAGTAGTAGTGAAAGAACTCAATATTTAGTTCTTCTTAATCAAACGTATTTTCAACAATATCTTGCAGGTAATTATTAATTATATTAATATTCTAATTTGACCTCTCGTAATTTTATTCATATTTTTTGTGAATAAAACATAAATTATTAATCTATTGAGTGGAAAAAATTGAAAATCGCTTTGAAAATGATTTCTTATTTTATCATTAATTAAATATTTATACATGGACTAGTAATACGCTATTTTTATAACGAGAAAAAGACTCCAACATTTAAAATTGATATAAAAAGAAAGGGGATTCATGTACAAGCCAAAGTACGTACGCGCTTGCTATACGTATAATTCATCATATACCCTTCAGAAATACCACCAATCTCGTCAATGAATTGGAAGAATCTCGAACATTTAGAAGAGTAGGAGGAAACTTATTCGTAGAATGAATTGAAAAGTATTACCTCACGATATAACAATTATTATAGTCGTTTAAATCCTAACGGTTCATTTGCTCATCATTTATATTTTAAAATTCCTATAAAAAAACTACAAATTATTTCTCAAATTCACCTAGCTAGTAAAAAGGGACTTAAAATATACTTTAAGGGCATAAAATATCAATTAGATGCTTGTCAATTATGTACAGTTTGTAATAAGAGAAAATTGAAAGATATTTACCATTTTTTTGCGGAATGTCCGCTATATGCCCCCCTTAGAAATACTTATTTAACTAAATATAATATAGAAAAATTAAATAGCGACAATATGTACATTATTTTCTCTAATCTCACTGTAGAAAAAATTAATAGTATTTTCTACTACGTTATTTCAGCACTTAAACTGCGAAGCTTTTGTATGTTTGAGTAATTTAATGAATACTATTTACGATTATTATTATTATTATTCCCTTATTTTACTTCACTTATATTAGTTGTTTCTTCTTCAATTTTGTTCACATTTAATTGATTTTGCATGGCTGCTTTGTTATATTATATTCTTCGTGATAAATTATCAGATAATTTATAATACAAAACATGCATTAAATATTTAACAAACTTTTACTATCATATGTATACTAGTTTATGTATAACTTTTTTTTTTGTATGTTAAAAATTCCTATTTCACTGGTATTGTTAATCTATTTGTATGGGGATTTCCCGGAAACAAATTATTCAATAAATAAATAAATAAAATTGAAAAGTAAAGAATAGATGTAATTAGAATTTTTTGTGTGTACCAGGAATGTTAAATACTGTACTTATATAGCCTAATATTAAAATGGTGAGAGGTATTGTGCTAGCCAGAACAATTTTTTTTAAACGTGAATAAAACATAAATTATTAATTTATAAAATAAATATATAAATATATCATCACGGCATATTACCCATTTTTGGGTGTGCCAGTATCTACAACACATGTAGACATCAGTAATGATGACGATATATTTTACTGTGTGGGCGCTTACCAGGCCTCACCTCACGGGCACTCATAGCTGGTGTGGAGAGTGCACCACAGGGATCACTTTTGTGCCATTTAAAATTGGAAATATTTGGCGTCTGTGAAAAAAATAGCATATTAAAGAACAAATTTTATGACGTGTTTTTCGCACGCGTCAAATTTAGAAAATTAGTCTTGGCGAGTTTTCTAATTGACAAGTTATTAATAATTAATACAATTTTTATTTTCTGTACTGTTATTTTGAAGAACACTGTATTATATATATATATTTCGTATTGATGTTTCGATAAATGAGGGCCCCAAATCAACTTTTCGCCGTGACCTTCAGTTTATTATCTTAATTATGCCACTTACCATGATCACTATATTATTATGTATTTATTCTAAGATTGCATCACAGCAAGGGGACACGTTTTCGCATATCATTCTGATAAATGTTAGTAGTAGTAGTAAAGTATCCATATAAAAGAGCTCATTATTAAATTATTAGTCATAGTGTAAAGTTACCAAAATAAAAGTTAAGCAATAGAGTTCAATCATCAAACGTTGTCAAAAATAACATCTTGCAGGTAATTACTATTTATATTAATATTTTTATTTACCATTTTATAATTTTATTTTTCTTTTTACCTCCCGCTACCCTTGGTAAGGGAGGTATAGGGATCGTGCTAAAAATCTCATATCGAGATTTTAGTAAATGACCACGTTTTAAGGTCCCTAGAATCCATTTTTAACATTTTCACGATGATGTCTGTATGTGTGTATGTGTGTATGTGTGTATGTGTGTGTGTGTGTGTGTGTATGTATGTATGTATGTGTGTGTGTGTGTATGTGTAGGGATTTTGTCTTCGCTTTAAGTCAAATACTATCATTGAGAAAATTCTGAAACCTTGTATTTCTGTCCTATTCTAATATGAAAAGAAGCCATTAGATTTCGGTGTAAATCGGATAATCGGAAATGACACTTTACCTGAAGCTCATGATGGTTTTTCTTCAAAAAATATCATTAATGCCATTTTTTCGCATTTTATGTCTTATGAAAATTAAAGATTATTGAATTTTCTACAGGAATACAATAATACTTTTTCTATACATTTTTCAGATAAATTTGAAAATATTTTTTTTATTAGTCCCAAAGCCTACAATAATTCCTTTGTTACACAGTTCATATTTCAAATGAATGTAACTGACAGTAAATGTCACTGTCAAAACACTAATCACTTCAAATTAATAATAGTGACATTTTAAAAAGAAAATAGTAAATAAATCAATAATTTTATACAGAGGAACAGTTTGCAGCGTTATTAAATACGTAAGTATGTATTTAAATTAATAAAAGTGGATAGGAATGTGTGTCGAAGGATGATTGTTGCGTAACTATTATTGTGGTCCAGTTGCGTTTATTCGCTACCGAAAATCAGCCACTTTAATATGTTCTTATGTATGAATGCTATGATGATTGTGGACAAGGCGAAAGAAGAATGTTGTTAAAGAGTGAAGTGAGTCAGCTGAGCTCTTACTCTTATCCCTTTTCTTATTGTTACTATTGTTTCCGGGTTTTTGCTAACCCACTAAGTGGGAAACGCGTGATTTTATGTATGTATGTATGTATGTATGTATGTATGTATGTAAAAATTAAATAGCGGGAGGTTTTGTGTTGGCCACATCAGATTTTTTTCGTAGAATAACGTGATAATAAGATTTATTTTCCATATTTTATAAGCTTTTAAACGATGTATAACAAGTCTACATTGTTATGTTTTACACGCAAGTGAAACATAAATTATTATTTTTTTGGGTTGAAAATAAATTAAATTTATTAAAATACAATTGAAAAAATCAATTACAATTCATCATTTGTTTATGTTTTTGTTATTTCCATTATATCTATTCATTTTTTTAAAATATAAACTTTTTTTTATCTTTTATAATAAACGAGATATAATGTTTTTTTCAAACTAAGCGATAATCAAGTTTTAGCCTGTAGCTCAAACACAAAAGACGATCGAAAATTCGTATGGTACAAAGTTGTCTCAAAAAGTTGGCCCATAAAGACCTACGTCAATTTTCTGTAGCATACTTAATAAAATATAAGGAACTCGAATTTGTTCCATCCTGTACAGGTACATAATGTATATAAATTAAATAGACTTATCTTTGCTTATTTCATAAGCCCCGGGTTTTCCAAAAGTGATTTTTGTGCGGTAGGTGACACTAACTAACTAGTTACCATGACTACCAATTAGAAATACATTGGGGTGATTAATCCTGTTTAAGAATAAATACTACCGGTCAATAACCTCACCTAATGCACAAAACTCATTCCAGAGTGATTTTTGTGCGTTAGGTGAGGTTATTGTTATTGTGTGATTTTAATCAAGTAGTACAAACATATAAAAAAAATATTTGAAGGAGAATTAGATGAATAAGAGAAAATAAAATTCAAATGAAATAATTACTTAAATTGTGAAAAGTAAATATCACTGTGTATCAATCACAAAAAATCAAGCCTTGAGAAGCAATGAAGCAATGATTAACAATCATCATATACAGGGTGTCTCAATAAAAAAATTTGAAAATGTTACAACTGAAATGGCCGTTTCGGGACATGTTTTTCCTCTTTGGAACAATATCCGTGGACATACTGCATATATACAGGTTGTCCCATTTAAGGTACGAATGCATTGGTATCTCGAGAACCGTAAGAGCTACGATGTTGGTTAAATTAGACAAAAGTTGCCCCATTAGGAGGCTATTTTAATGGTGTTTTGTTATTTGCGAAAAAATGCATAGGTCACTTAGATATAGGTGAAAATGTAAATTTAGCGATTTTCTTTTTTTGCTTATAACTTTGTTATATGAAATAATACGAGATTCTGGTTTGCACTTTCTTAGGGCACTTTTATATGGTGAATTTGCAGAAGTACTCAAAATTTTTTTATATTTAACCATTTACGAGTTACTGATAGCAACTTTTATTTTTCATATGGATGTCATATTAAGCTGTGGCATTTTTAAATAGAGATTTTTTTTAGCTTTACAATGATATAAAACAATAATAATTTATTTTTATAATTAACAATGCAACAATTGAATTTCTGAATTTTACTTGACAATAGTAGATTATTACGAGTAATAAAATTATAAAAATAAATTATTATTGTTTTATATCATTGTAAAGCTAAAAAAAATCTCTATTTAAAAATGCCACAGCTTAATATGACCTCCATATGAAAAATAAAAGTTGCTATCAGTAACTCGTAAATGGTTAGATATAAAATTTTTTTGAGTACTTCTGCAAATTCACCATATAAAAGTGCCTTAAGAAAGTGCAAACCAGAATCTCGTATTATTTCATATAACAAAGTTATAAGCAAAAAAAGAAAATCGCTAAATTTACATTTTCACCTATATCTAGTGACCTATGCATTTTTTCGCAAATAACACTATTAAAATAGCCTCCTAATGGGGCAACTTTTGTCTAATTTAACTAACATCGTAGCTCTTACGGTTCTCGAGATACCAATGCATTCGTACCTTAAATGGGACATGCTGTATATATATATATATATATATATATATATATATATATATATATATATATATATATATATATATATATATCATCTTTACTAAACCTTCTCGAGATGGGGAAAAGAAAACATAAAGTTTTAGAAAATCACTGTATTAGGGGGACGTTTCGCAAGCATTGTAATGCTTTCATCTTCAGCCATAGCTTGTTAAAATATTAAAATCTTCAGAACAATTAAAGAACTTTTACGTATTATAATTTTGTCATTATATTGAAAAAAAATTGGGTAGACAAGTCAGCTTTTATTTGAAAACTCCCAATATTGTCGTCTGTGAGATGGTGCAAAAGGTCCTCCCTACAAACACAGTCGTAAGGGAATCTTGCCCGCCCTAGATGTAAAATTGAAAAAACACTATGACTATAAAAGTAACATTGTGTAGGCATAAACAAAATAAAAATAATTGTTATAGGATCATCCGCAAGTACGTGTTCGAAGATGGGATTGCTCTTCGGTTCACTTTTCGCAGACCTTTTCACATTAATCGCTGTTTTCTTAGCATCTATCTTCATTTACTCGAAATATATTTATCAACATTGGACAAGAAATAATATTACTCAACTCACCCCTACTTTCCCATTTGGAAACAACACAGGTACTTTTTTGCTTCGGGAATCCATCGGCATTGGCCTCGAAAAAATATACAAAGAATTAAAAAAGCGCAATGTTCCTTTCGGTGGTTACTATTCATGTTTAACCCCTGAGATAATGGTGTTAGACCCAGACATTATTAAACAGGTACTGGTGAAAGATTTCCAACATTTCGTAGACCGTGGAACTTACACTCATGTAGAAAGTGATCCATTGAATACACATTTGTTTCATCTTGAAGGAGATGAATGGAAAAACTTACGAGCAAAACTTACTCCAACTTTCACGTCAGGAAAAATGAAGATGATGTTTAGCACTTTGGCAGCATGTTCAAAAGAACTGGAAGACGTTGTAGGTACTTACGCCTCAAACAAGGAAGCTATGGATATAAAAGAAATCTTAGCAAGATACACGACCGATGTTATAGGAAGTTGTGCATTTGGAATTGACTGCAATTGTCTGAAGACTGGATACAATGATTTTAGAAAATATGGTCAAGCTGTTTTTGACCCTAAAGGTTTCGATAGGCTTAGACTACCGTTTGCTTTTCTTCTGCCAAGCATATCCAAATATTTTAGAATCAATGTAAGCAATAAAGATACAAACAATTTCTTTATAAGAATTGTCACAGAAACAGTGAGATATAGGGAAGAAAATAATGTAACAAGGAAGGATTTCTTACAGCTTCTCTTGCAACTGAAACAAGTATGTATTCATTCATTACTATTCTTTTATTTCATACTGTGTTTACTGGAGTGATTTCATTTTGATAAATGAGGTTTTACATGGTGTTTGTGGGTATACAAGACGGGATCGCGTGAGGAATAATTTGGTGTATGAAGAATGTATGGTTAGGAAGAATGTAGTTAAGAGAGTTGGAATGAGTCAGTTGAGATGGTTTGGTCATGTGGAGAGAATGATGAGTGAACGACTTGTAAAACACATATATGTTGGTAAAGTTGAGGGTGTTCGATTGCGTGGCCGTCCAGTGTGTAAGTGGATGGATGTGATTGATAGTGTTTTGAAGGAACGTAAGTTTCCGAGTGGAAAGAGAAGAAGAGCATGTATGAATACGATTATGAATGTGGCTGAGGCGAAAGAAGTTTGCCTGGATAGGAATGTGCGGCGAAGGATGATTGTTTCGTAATTATTGTGGTGTGAAGATGTGTGGTTAGTAAGAATGTTTTATGAGAATGGAGAGACAGCTGAACTTTTATGTGGACGAGAAGAACGAAGTATGTTTGTACAGGAATGTGTAGCGAAAGATGATTTTTGTGTAACTATTATTGTGGTCCGGATGCGGTTATTCGCTACCGAAAATCGGTCACTTTAATATGTTATTATGTATGAATACGTTTATGAATGTGGCCGAGGTGAAAGAAGTGTGCATGGATAGGAATGTGTGACGAAGGATGATTGTTGCGTAACTATTATTGTGGTCCGGATGCGGTTATTCGCTACCGAAAATTGGTCACATTAATATGTTCTTTGTATAAATGTTATGATGATTTTGGACAAGGCGAAAGAAGAATGTTTTTAAAGAGTTAAGTGATTCAGTGGAGCTCTTACTTTCATCCCTTTTCTTATTGTTTTCGGGTTTTTGCTAACACACTAAGGGCCGGTTTTTCAATATCTGGTTAAAATTTTAACTAAGAGTTAAATAAACAAAATTAAAACGAAATGAACTGTCAAATGACAGATTTATCATTGCTGTCAACAAAATGATACAATATTGTTTACTTAACTACAAGTTAAATTTTTAACCAAAGATTGAAAAACCGGCCCTAAGTGGGAAACGCGTGATTTTATGTATGTATGTAGGTTTTACAGTCTTATTATTCTTTTTCTAGTTTGGTTGTTTAGTATGTACTTTATGAAACTCATTTGGATGTCATAAAGTACTTCTTTAAAGAACTTAAACTTAATTTCTGTTAGGTTGGCTCTAGAAGACCTACTATTGAAATGAAGAAGTAATATAAATAAATGTCAATCACTGTTACCAACAATCATATCAAAAATTAAATATTCCCAATCAATTTTCATAAATTAGAAAATCAAATAACGAATCTTTCTAAATATTCTTTGACAAAAGGACCAAAATAGAAAATATAGTATAAAATACACGTTTCATAAGACATGATTTTAGCGCACGTGTCCTTGTTAGAAAACAGACGACGTGATTTTTTTTAAGAAAGAAAAAAATTAAACACAAGTATGAAATAAAATGTCGTATGTCATACGTCCGTTAAATGATTTGTACGGTACTCATTTCGAAATTCCTGACTCGGTTCCTTCGTCGCCTCGTCCGGAAACATCTTATTCGTAGGTACAGTAAAAACTCCTTTACCGGATGATAACGTAAATAGCTATTATTTATTTCAAACCATATGACAATATATCTATTGCACAATAATTAATTTTTCATTTAAATTTCTAATTAAAATTATTTCCTTGCCATACAGTGGACAATTATTTCGTTTAATAACCGTTAATGTAATGCACGCTTTAGAAAAACTGATTATTTTGTTTTAAGAGCATTGCCGGTCGCTCAGCGAAATCAGTTTTGTAGCTAGTATGACACTAGTGCAGTGCAGACAAACTTCTTACGTTCCCCCACTACTTTTAAGATTTTATTTCTCTCTATCTGCTTTTATATGTGTTTGTCCTTGTTTAAAGCATAAGGGGAAAACTCGGCCCGTGTTGTGAAGCAAATTGTTGGAGTGAGAGAGGAGATGTGTGTAGTAGAGGGGGAACACTTTCTCCTCCATAGTCTATCGTTCCGATTTCTGAAATAAGCGGCAAAAAGGGGTTTAGTAGAAATCATCTCACAGCCAGTGGCGGCTCGTGCTATAGGGCACAAGGGCGCAGCCCTACCAAATAAAAAGACAAGAAAAAAATAAATAAGCGAGTACATATACATTTTAAAAGTACATTAATTATTATTTATTTACTTTCATTATTATGCAATTCTTACTACACCGCCGATAGCTAGATAGCCTATATACTGACGTGTGCACGTACCGATATGCTGCTAGAAGCTAGGGCACAAATGTTTCTGCCCCGGTCTCCCACTACTTTTACTCGAATTTTGACCAATAGCAGCGAAGCGCGCGAAGCTGCATATGACTGCATTAAGCCTGTTCCGGGCAGAGCCGAATGTAAACGAAGATATTCGAGTATGTCCGACATTTTCCGAGGTAATCTGTTATTGTTGAATTGTAATCATCTAGTACCCACTTAATTACGAAGATGGCTTCTGTATCTTAAAGATTAAATAATTTAATACACTCTATTTACTTTTTTAAATTTTGTGCCCTACCATACAAAGATATCACCAGCCACCACTGCTCACAGCTAAACTAAAAGAGATAATTTAGATTTTTTTTCACAGACTTACTACTAAAGGTGGGCGCTATGGGGGTGACCCAAACATTTTTTGTATAAAGTACAGTTATCGTGTCAAAAATAAATTTTAAAATAGCCATTTTTATGATGTTGTTCGAACTAAATTTAAATGCAATAGAAATTAATAATTATGCAAAATAATTAGTCAGCCCCATCTATCTACTATACAATGGTATCAAGTTTAAAGTTATAACTTAATATTTACGAGTGTAGTTTGAATTCTACTAAAGTGCTGTTTAGCGTAGCACCGGCAATCGCCTTAATACAAAAATTAAGGAAAACATAGTTTTTATTTTGGTGTTAGAAAAAACATTTTTTTTCTAGAACCCAAATCTGGATCAGGATATTCCTAACAAGGAAGGAATAACGCTCAAACAAATAATAGCACAATGTTTCGTATTCTACTTAGCTGGTTTTGAAACGTCATCCACTACCGCGACATTTTGCTTGTATGAACTAGTTAAGAACCTTGATATTCAAGAAAAACTTAGGTCTGAAGTTGTTGATGTTCTGAGCAAACATGATAATCAACTCACATATGAGGCTATTATGGAAATGAAATATATGGATAAAGTAATCAATGGTAAGTAACATTCGCCCCAATTCTGTAAGAAAGTTATTAAGACTTAGCAACATTGCTATAACAAATAACCAATAAAAATTGCGAACACTGAATAAAACATGAAAATGACAGCCTTTATATTTGTTTCTATTGGTTATAATTTTTAACAACGTTGCTAAAATTTAACAACTTCCTTACAGAATTGGGGTGATTGTCCGACCTTTAAAAAATGAGTCGATTAAATTATGACATACTCGAATAGTTATTTTTTGGGGTGAAAAAAAATAACTTTATTAAAAAGAAATCTGTTGTGGCAAGCACAAGACCTTCCGTCAATTCGATATATTTTGTACAAATCCCATCCCAAAATTTACTTGGAAAAGATTCTATAAATTCAATAAAATTATAACATGAACATATGTACACTATGTAAATTGCACTTGACAATTCTTTCTTCTTCAGCTTTCTCCAATTTTATTAGGGATCATTGTTTCTTACTCTTCTCTTCCACCCATTCCTGTCCAACGCATCTTCTTCACACAGTTCTTCCTGTCTCTAGTCTACTGCGACACAGTCCTTCCATTTTCTCTTTCGCCTTCCTCGTACTCCCGGCATTCTGATCCTATACTCTTTCCACATTTGGTTTTTCACTTAACACTGACATCTGTCAATTAGAATTTTTTGCTTATATCAGATGTTTCCATGATAAATAGCAAAGATGACTGATTTTTGAAAGTTAATCTCTTTATAATGATTTAGCTCTATATCTATTGAATATGAAGGAAAATGCATAATCAAACCGTATAGAGAAGAGCATTTTCTTTAATATTAATAAAAACAAACAGCCCGATTCACAAAAAAGTTTAAGCTAATCCTCATTACTGGATTAGTGAATTCTACTCTAATTTTGACAGTTTATATCTTAAAATATAGTCTAATCTATTCCTAGTATCTACCTTTATTGACAATATCATGAAAAATAATTAAACAATTAAATACCGGAATAGAATAGAATAGAATTCACTAATCTAAAAATGAGGATTAGCTTAAACTTTTTTGTGAATCGGGCTGAAAATGACTAAAAACAATATTTAACTGCGTTTTTTTAAGAAAAACTGTTAAAATCTTCAAATAAGGGTACTTCCGGTGGCTCAATTATAACCAAAATCTAATCAGCTCTACATATGGATGTAAAGAAGAGGAATACGAAAGAATTATAATTTTTAGAATTGTAGTATTGGAGTTATCGTCGGAGAAAAATTTGTCACACACGGACACACGCACATACACGGACACACACACACGCACACACACACACACTGACAGACTCACACACGCACACACATACATACATACATACATACATACATACATACATACATACATACAGAGAATTTATTTTAAAATGCAACATTATGGTTCATCACTTCCATGGTTACTCACTATTGTCAAAAAATGACAGCAATGTAATATTTGTCTATTTTAAAATGCAACATTATAAATAGTATTGCAGCACAGGAGATACCTCCAAAACACATCACAAATGGTGTCAATTCTTATTACGACCTATTAGAATATTGCCTTAGTGTGAATGGGGGTATTTTTTAACATTTATTACATGAAAGATGAATTTTTGTAAGCTAAAGTTTGTTAAGATGTGCAACATTCATATTTTGATTTCTTTGTTAATCGTATGTAGGCTAATTTATTGGAAATTTGTTTTGATAATACAAAACTACAAATTTTGTATGTTGCATTTTAAAATGGACAAATATTACATTGCTGTCATTTTTTGACAATAGCGAGTAACCATGGAAGTGATTGACCATATGTTGCATGTTAAAATAAATTCCCTGTACATACATACATACATCATCTTTTGTTGAAAAGTCTTATCGTTTATGTTTATTTCAGAGGCATTACGCAAGTATCCACCGTTGGGATTCCTAAATCGTCAATGTACTAAAGATTACAAACTACCAAAATCAAACTACACCATTCGTAAGGGAGACTTTCTTAAAATTTCTGTTTCGGCAATACAAAATGATCCAGAGCATTACCCCAACCCAGAGATATTCGATCCGGAACGATTCAGTCCTGAAGAACAGGCGCGGAGGCATCCGTATACTTACATGCCTTTTGGAGAAGGTCCCAGAATTTGTATAGGTAAACAAATAAATAATTTATTTAGGGAATATTTTACTTATTAAAATATGCATCATTTTAGGAATGCGATTTGGTTTGATGCAGGCTAAAGTTGGATTGGCAACTTTATTGAAAACTTATAGATTCACTTTGAACAAGAAGACTATAGAACCATTTGAAATTGATCCAAATGGTATAATTTTAACAATATTAGGAGGAATTTGGTTAAATGTACAATCCGTTTAAAGTTATTACTTCTGTAATTCGTTGTTAATCTAATATTATATTAATGTTAATTATTATTTTTGTGTAAATAGTTAATAAAACATTTATGAAAATATACCAGGGCTGCGTTCCAAAACCCTACCCTAGAGTACGAAATTACTCAAAGTCGTACCAAAACTAATAATATTACTCTCAGAGTTTACTCTTAATCTGTTCCAAAACAGCCAGAGTTTACTCCAAAGTAATACTCTAATGTCTGCTCTTTGATTGGTCAGAATGCTAACCTAGTTCACAAAAGCGAAAAAAATATCCCTTGTCATCTGTCTGTTATCAAATAAAATCTACAGAATTTTGTAATATTTAAGTATGTTTTGTTGCAATTCTTAATATTTAGGACTTGTGGTGAGTTTTTAATGAATAAGCACGTTTTATGGTCCCTACAATACGAATATACCATTTTTAAGATGATGTATGTATGTATGTGTGTGTGTGTGTGTGTGTGTGTGTGTGTGTGTGTGTGTGTATGTGTGTCTGTGTGTGTGTGTGTGTGCGCGTGTGTGTGTGTGCGCGTGTGTGTGTGTCCGTATGTGTGTGTGTCCGTGTGTGACAAATTTTTCTCCGACGATAACTCCAATACTACAATTCTAAAAATTATAATTCTTTCGTATTCCTCTTCTGTATATCTATATGAAGAGTTGATTAGATTTTGGTTATAATTACCCACCGGGAGTTCCCTTATTTGAAGTTTTTAACAGTTTTTCCTTAAAAAACGCAGTTAAATATTATTTTTTGAAATTTTGTTATTATACATATTAAAGAAAATACTTTTCTCTATATGGTTTTATTATACATTTTCCTTCATAATCAATAGATTTAGGCTGTGTCCGATGTCGCATTTTGATATTTAGATTTTAGGATTTAGGTCTTCTTCACATAAGTACAACTTCGAATGGCACACTAGTGATATCCATTTGTTTGTATGGCAACACTTCAGAATAACAAAAATAAATTATACATTTCAACTTAATTTGAAGCTTCAAATTAAATATTAATATTATATTTCATAGAATAGAGGCTAAGGCTGTGTCCGATGTAGCATTTTGGCATTTAGTATTTAGGATTTAGGTCTTCTTCACATAAATACAACTCCGAATGGCACACTAGTGATATCCATTGGTTTGTATGACAACACTTTAGAACAACGAAAATGCATTATACAATTCGATTCAATTTGATGCTTGAGAGTAAATGTTGATATTATATTTCATAAAATAGAAGCTAAGAAGCTATTCTTTGACAGTAAATTTGACGTTTTGCACAAATTATAGCAACGAACATGATTTGTTTAATTAGTGCGCGTCAACTTCAAGGCATAGTGTGCTCCTGCAAAACCCTAAAATCTAATTCCTAAAATCCTAAATAATCACTAGATTTAGGGCATATAAATTTAGGATTTAGATATTAGGGTGATAAAAGTGCAACATCGGACACAGCCTAAGATTTAAAGCGTTATAAAGAAATTAATTTTGAAAAATTAGTCAGCTTTGCTATTTATCATGGAAACAGATGATATATTCAAAAAATTCTAATTGACAGATGTCAGTTGGAAGTGCAAAACCAAATATGGAACGTATAGGATCTAAAATTGATATGTCGTAGTGTTCCTCGCAAGTGACACGCAGAGACGTCGTTTTTTGATCCTTCGATGTCGATGTTTATTCATATTTTTTAAAATGATTATTTCATAAGCTTTTCAATAATATACTTATAACAAGTCCTACATTTTTTATATTAAATGTGAATAAAACATAAATTATTAATTTATTGAGTGGAAAAAACTGAAAATCATCTTGAAAATGATTTCTTATTTTATCATTAATTAAATACTTAAAATTGTAGATATAGCTGCCGCACTTCAAACTGTCACTGTCCTTGAATGCGGAAAACCTAAAATTCATACATGGACTAGTCGAAATGTAATAGTAATATAATATGCTATTTTTATAATGATATAATTTACAAGCCAATGAACGTACGCGCTTGCTATACATATAATTCATCATATACCCTTCAGAAATACCGCCAATCTCGTCAATGAATTGGAAGAATCTCGGATATTTAGAAGAGTAGCAGGGAAACTTATTCATAGAATGAATTGAAAAATAAAGTATATATGTAATTTGATTTTTTTTTTGTGTGTACTAGGAATGTTAAATACAGTACTTATATAACCTAATATAAAAATGGCGAGAGGTATTGTGCTAGCCAGAACAGTTTTTTACCTCCCGCTACCCTTGGTAAGGGAGGTATAGGGATCGTGCTAAAAATCACTTATCGAGATTTTAGTAAATGACCACGTTTTAAGGTCCCTAGAATCCGAATTTAACATTTTCACGATGATGTCTGTATGTGTGTATGTGTGTGTGTAGGTATGTGTGTGTGTATGTATGTATGTGTGTGTGTATGTGTAGGGATTTTGTCTTCACTCTAACTCAAATACTATCATTCAGAAAATTCTGAAATCTTGTATTTCTATCCTATTCTAATAAGAAAAGAAGCCATTAGATTTTGGTGTAAATCGGATAACCGGAAATGGCACTTTACCTGAAGCTCATAATGGTTTTTCTTCAAAAAATATCATTAAACGCCATTTTTTCGCATTTTATGTCTTATGAAAATTAAAGATTATTGAATTTTCTACAGGAATACATTAATACTTTTTCTATATATTTTACAGATAAATTTAAAAATAATTTTTTTTACAAGTCCCGAAGCCTAAGAAAAACACAATTCCTTTGTTCCACAGTTCATATTTCAAATGAATGTAACTGACATTGAATGTCACTGTCAAAAAACTAATCACTTCAAATTAATAATAGTGACATTTTAAAAAGAAAATAGTAAATAAAGCAATAGTTTTATGCAATGGAACCGTTTGCAGTGTTAGTATAAATCCGTAAGTATGTATTTAAATTAATAAAAATTAAATAGCGGGAGGTTTTGTGTTGGCCACATCAGATTTTTTTTAAACGTGAATAAAACATAAATTATTAATTTATTGAGTGGAAAAAACTGAAAATTGTCTTGAAAATGATTCTCATAACCGAGGAAATAGTATATTAAAGAACAAATTTTATAAGACATGTTTTTTTCGCACGTGTCAAATTTAGAAAACGAGCCTTGACGAGTTTTCTAATTGACAAGTTATTAATAATAAATAGTATTTATATTTTCTGTACTGTTATTTTGACGAACACTGTCCTATACATAATAAATAAATATATCATCACGGCATATTACCCATTTCTGGGTGTGCCATTATCTACACATATGTAGACATCGGTAATGATGACGATATATTTTACCGTGTGGGCGCTTACCAGGCGTCACCTCACGGGCACTCATAGCTCGTGTGGAGACGAAGAAAAATGTATAATCAAACAGTATAGAAAATAAGATACAGTATTCAGAAAAAAAACCTAATTCGGAGTAGGCCATGAACACAGAAACGTAGATCTGATCATAATTTAATTCAAAAGTCAAGTTGTCAAAATTGATCGTGAATGTAATATTAAAGAGAAAAGATAATAAAGAATATTGCCATTCACCGTTTTTTGATTTATGTATACATATTTCTAAAATAAGGAGAAAAGCTTTGATTTCTTTAGATAGCATTTTCGACAATATCTCATGTCAAAGTGACATTTAAGTAAATACTTTCAAACTGACATACGTTTCTTTGTTCATAGCCTACTACGAGTCAGGATTTTTTTTTAACACACTATATTATTTCATATTGATAATCACATAAAATGTCAAAAAATTATATTTAACTGCGTTTTTTTCAAGAAAAACTGTTAAGAACTTCAAATAAGGGAACTTCCGGTTGACCAATTATAACCAAAATCTAATCAGCTCTTCATATGGATGTAAAGAAGAGGAATACGAAAGAATTATTTTTAGTATTGTAATATTGGAATTATCGTCGGAGAAATTTTTGTCACACACACACGGACACGCGCACAGACACATACATACAAACATCATCGTAAAATTAGTAAAATCGTATTCTAGGGTCCCTAAAACGTGCTTATCATCGAATTTTTTGACCAGACAATATCTCGCTGAAGTTTCGATAAATGAGGGCCCCAAATCAACTTTTCACCGTGACCTTCAGTTTATACTCGTAATTACGCCACATACCATGATCACTATATTACAATGTTTTTATTCTGAGATTACAGCATAGCGACGTGATACGTTTTTGCGTATCATTCAGATAAATGCTAGTAGTAGTAAAGCATCCATATAAAAGAGCTCAATATTAAGTAATTAGTCATAGTGTAATGTTTGCAAAACAAACTCTTTAAGCTGTAGTAGTTCAATCATCAAACGTTATCAACAATAACATCTTACAGGTAATTATGATTTATATTAATATTTTTATTTACCATTTTATATTTTTACACCGGATTCTGGGAACATCAAAACGTGCTTATTCACTATAATCTCTATATGCTAGTTTTAGCACGATCCCTATACCTCCCTTACTTAGGGTAGCGGGAGAAAAAAATTTGTAGGGTATTCCATTAAAATATAAAAAGAAAAAATGTTTACTATCCTAAAAGGAACAGATGAACACAGCGCACAATAATGCGCTTTATAATGTAGTGAACAATGGGGTAGTTATCATGTGACGAATTTTAATAAAATAAATATCTTTATACAATAACTCACACATAATAAGATTTTCTATACGATAAAAAACAACAATTATTGCTTATATATTTATAAAATGCTAATTAAAATTCTACACTCTTTGAATCAACCTCTCCGCTGTGACGTCACATGTTTTAACCGTAAACTGCTGAAGCGCTGGTGTCGTATTTGAACACTTGAACAGTTAAAAGTTTAAGCTAATCCTCATTTTTGGATTAGCGAATTCTACTTTAATTTTGACAGTTTATATCTTAAAATATAGTCTAATCTATTCCTAGTATCTATCTTTATTGATAATATCATGAAAATTAAATTTTAAATACCGAAATAGAAAATAGAATAGAAATGTTAATGTCACAACAAGTAACATAACCTTGTTTTCATGTATAATCTTTCATCACATACCTGTATAAATACTCCAAAAGACTCAAAATAATGCTACGAAAAACAAAGAAGTAAGCAAACTGACTATCAAATACACAAAAAACAAAACTGATAACTACCAATCAACGCAGTCTAAAACGGAGTGTAAACAAGTTCTTTATCTGTTTATAAACTTCAGGTAGGATCACAACTAATTATTATCTAAATACCATAAATTGTCAATAAATGTTATTTAACAGATTTTTTTCAAGGAAATTGATAAGAGCTTCATGTAAAGTTCCACTATTGGTTTACCAGTTATAAATCAAAACCGCAAAAACTTATGCACATTTGCACGGCTGACACTCAAGCTTGACTTAAAAAAAAAATCTGTTGTGGCCAGCGCAATACCTCCCGCCATTTCCATTTTATATTATATAAGTAGATGTTGTTTTGCACTTCGCTATATTACCGTCGTTTTATAACAAAAAATCTGATGTGGCCAACACATGACCTCCCGCCAATTCCATGTTTAAAATAGCAGTGAGCTTTAAGTAAAGTATTATTTCCGGTTAATTGTTTGTAAATAAAATCTAATTTGTTGTCCAATATATAGAAAAGTCTGTAATACGAAATTTTGGATTGTTTTATTGTTTTTCCTAAAAATCTGTTAGAGCTCCAAATTAAGTACTACATCCGATTTATCATATATGGTTAAAATCTAATATGTTGTTTAAAATTAAATATGAGTTTTAAATACCAAATTTGAGAAGTTTTGGATCATATTTTAATAGGCTTTAAGGAAAAATCGTCACACACACACATTCTTATAAAACTCAGCATCATCTTCTAGGTGCTCTAAAACGCAATCTTTGTAAATTCTTCGCCGTACATGATCCATTTCGTAAATGTGTAGTTGTAAATTAATATTAATTTATAGTGCTGCAAAAATAGCAATTAGCAAATTTAAATCAGATCATCCTCTACATACGTCTAACATTTATGTATGATGGAAAATATATTATTTTTACAATCCTTAATTAAATATTTTATTATTATATTCTCCTTAACACGGTTTCATTATTAATTTTAATATAATTGCTTCATGTCAGTGACATTTATTTAAATATGTCAAAACTGTAATTAAAATTATGTTTTTGTTTGAGTTATTTAGAGTTATTTACTAAATGTTATTATCGTAGAATTGAAGATTGTTCCATTATATTCAATTTTAATTAGTAAAAGTTGCTAAAAAATTATATTCAATGAATTTTTTACAAGAAAAACTTTTAAAAGCTTTTATAAATGATACATCCGGTTATCCGATATACACTAAAAACTAATGTGCCCTTCCCAAATTAGTATAGAATGGGTATACAAAATTTCAAATTTTTCTGATTTATAGTATTTGAGTATTCGTGTCCACAAGATCCACACACACAGAAACACACACACAGACACACACACACATACATACGTACAGACATCATTAAAAAAACAGGATTCTGGGGACATCAAAACGTGCATATTCAATAAAATCTCTATATTTGTTATAGGATCATCCGCAAGTACGTGTTCGAAGATGGGATTGCTCTTCGGTTCGATCTTCGCAGACCTTTTCACATTAATTGCCGTTTTGTTTGCTTCCATCTTCATTTATGCGAAGTATATTTATCAACATTGGACAAGAAATAATATTACTCAACTCACACCTACTTTCCCATTTGGAAACAACACAGATACTTTTTTGCTTCGGGAATCCGTCGGCATTGGCTTCGAAAAAATATACAAAGAATTAAAAAAACGCAATGTTCCTTTCGGTGGTTACTATTCATGTTTAACCCCTGAGATAATGGTGTTAGACCCAGATATTATTAAACAGATAATGGTGAAAGATTTCCAACATTTCACAGACCGTGGAACTTATACTCATGTAGAAAATGATCCAGTGATTAATAATTTGTTTAATCTTGAAGGAGATGAATGGAAAAATCTGCGAGCAAAAATTAGTCCAACATTCACATCAGGAAAAATGAAGATGATGTTTAGCACTTTGTCAGCATGTTCAAAAGAACTGGAAGACGTTGTTGGTACTTACGCCTCAAACAAGGAAGCAATAGATATAAAAGAAATCTTCGCAAGATACACGACCGATGTTATAGGAAGTTGTGCATTTGGAATTGACTGCAATTGTCTAAAGACTGGATACAATGATTTCAGAAAATATGGCCAACTTGTATTTGACCCCAAAGGTATCGACAAACTTAGAACATTGTTTTTTTTTACTATGCCTAGTATATCCAAATTTTTTCAAATCAATATATGCAGTAAAGATATAAACAATTTCTTTATAAGAACTGTCACAGAAACAGTAAGATATAGGGAAGAAAATAATGTCACAAGGAAGGATTTCTTACAGCTTCTATTGCAAATAAAAAATAAAGAACAAGTATGTATTCAATATTATTCTTTTATTTATTTCAGCGTTTCTTAACCTTTTCAAATCGCGGCCCAAATTTCACTAGGTATTGTATTGGTTATATAGAAAATTATTTAAAAAAATAAAAACGCATGGCATTATAAATAATAATCAATACATTATTTTTATTAAGCTTAGTTTTTCATTTAACCAAAATGAAGTCAAGGTGCCACTCGGATTATTAACAGTCTACATTGTATTGCTAACATGAATACCATTTTAGTGAAATTTTATAGTGGGTGTCATCGTAACAAAAAGTGTGCCGCATCAAAACCTTCATAGTTTTGAGGGGGACATCGAATTCTGACAAAATGACCCCCCCCCCCCCCGCCCCCCGCGACCCAAAGGTTAAGAAAATCTGATTTCAAACCATATAACAATATATTACACATAAATTAATTGTTCATTTAAATATCTAACTAAAATTAATTCCGTGCCATGCAGTGCACAATTATTTCGTTTAATAACAGTAACTATCAGCTATTTTGTTCAAATACAAAAAATTAAGGAACGAAAAAAATTTCCTATTTCGGTGTTTTTTTAGAATCCGGATATTCCTAACAACGAAGGAATAACGCTCAAACAAATAATATCACAATCTTTCGTATTCTACATAGCTGGTTTTGAAACGTCATCCACTACCGCGACATTTTGCTTGTATGAACTAGTTAAGAACCTTGATATTCAAGAAAAACTTAGGTCTGAAGTTATTGATATTCTGAGCAAACATGATAATCAACTCACCTATGACGCTATTATGGAAATGAATTATATGGATAAAGTAATTAATGGTAAGTAGATATAAAGGTCCTGTTGTTCGATCTGTACGTAATGAAGTCGATTAAATTAGGACATACTGGAAGATTTACTTTCTCAGAAAAATGTGTAGGCCATTAGATAAATAGAAAATTTCAAATTTCTGACTTCCGTAGTATGAAATAATATATTCTTTTCGCGATCGCCCAGAAAATGAGCTCTTTCTGATCACTATTTAGACCGGAAAGTCCTTCTTTGCTGAGCTAGCTCGGAAAGTTGTCTATAACAACAGTGTCGCTTCTGTTGACGTTAGTCATGTATATTCTGTGGTGCTGTCGAGTAACATTTTTACTCGGGACTTGATATAATTTTGTTGAAAAGGCTCATTGTTTATGTTTATTTCAGAGACATTACGCAAGTATCCACCGTTGGGATTCTTAAATCGCAAATGCACTAAGGATTATAAACTACCAAAATCAAACTACACCATTCGTAAGGGAGACTTTCTTAAAATTTCTGTTTCGGGAATACAAAATGATCCAGAGTATTACCCCAACCCAGAGGTGTTCGATCCGGAACGATTCAGCCCTGAAGAACAGGCACGGAGGCATCCGTATACTTACATACCTTTTGGAGAAGGTCCCAGAATTTGTATAGGTAAATAAATAAATTATTTATACATGAGAATATTTTACTTAAATATGTATAATTTCAGGAATGCGATTTGGTTTGATGCAAGCTAAAGTTGGATTGTCAATTTTATTGAAAAATTATAGATTCACTTTAAACAAGAAGACTATAGAACCATTTAAAATTGATCCAAATGGTCTAATTTTAAATATATTAGGAGGAATTTGGTTAAATGTACAATCCCTTTAAAGTTATTACTTGTATAATTAGTTGTTAATCTAATATTATATTATTGTTAATAATTAACATTTTTGTGTAAATAGTAATTAATAAAACATTTAGTAAAGTATACCAGGATATCATGTCTATAGAGAATAAAATTACGTATATTTATCCAATGAAAACCGTCGACATTGAAAGAAAAATCAAAATTTTATTTGTCAAGTTTGATTCTATTTGTCAAAAATTATAATGAGCCATTTTGAAACTTTACGAGTGTTTATGAATATGGGCATTTATGTTCAAATATTTTTATATTCACTCATAACAAACGTTATATTATATTTAACAAATACAGGGTGTTAAAAAATAAGGTCACATTTTGTTATTATATATTTTAAAGAAAATACTCTTCTCTATACAGTTTGATTATACATTTTCCTTCATATTCAATAGATGTAAATTTAAAGCATTATAAAGAAATTAATTTTCAAAAATTAGTCAGCTTTGTTATTTATCATGGAAACAGTTGACATAATTATTCAAAAAAATTTAATTGACAGATGTCAGTTGCAAGTGCAAAACCAAATATGGAAAAAAGTATAGAATCTAAAATTGGTATGTCATAGTGTTGCTCGCAAGTGACACGCAGAGAAAGGCCAAAGAGAAGATGGAAGGACATTACTTAGTGTAGTTTATGTTATAATTTTATTGGATTTATAGAACCTTTTCAAATGAACTTTTGGTATGGAATTTGTAAAAAATAGTATGTGTTTTTACATGATATTATACAGAATCTGTTCCAAGGACCTTTTGGTATGGGATTTGTACAAAATACATGGAATTGACGGAAGGTCTTGTGCTGGCCACAACAGATTTTTTCTGTTTAAATCGAAAAAGGATAGTCTAATTCATCGATCAGTATGATTAAATTATTTTTTATTTATATTTTTTGTTGTATAAAATCGTTTTAAAGTATGGTATTTTTAAAAAGTTGCAAAAAAACAGCCATGTTTTGTCGTCACAACCAACGTTACGAACGAAGTTCAGACTCATTTCAAACAGACATTTTATATGGACACATAATTTCTAAAAGAAAAATATATATAAACTATAAATTGAGGATTACATATCTGAATATGCTATAATATATTAATATAATATCGTTCTATTTATTTTTATAAATATAATTTTCATTTGGCGTGAAATTATCTACGTTACATCAGATGTTTCTTTCACTTTTGAATCTTTGAATTAGACGGTAGGAGGTTATAAACGCATATGAGACATTGAATATATTCCAGAATATTATTTTATTCTTTATTTTGGCACGAAACAACGTTCCATCGACATGTTTACTTTCATAAATTTTAGGTTATCTTTAAATGTCACTTTGATGTTTAAGACCAAGTGAAAATCAAAATGGTCGTGCCTTTCACTCTGTGACGTCATTGGACAAGGGACGAAGCGGGGGTCTTCAGCCGCATTTTAAAGAATGTCATTTTCAATTACAATTTTTTCATGATTAAAGAACGATTTGAGGAAAAATAAAAAATACGGGTCTATTATTTTTCACTACTCTATCGATTAAAATTATATAAAAAAAGTCGTGCATGACCTCGTTATCTTTCTCTCGCAGCGTACTCAGAGCAGTGTGTGTGTGAGAAAGACAAGTATAGGGGAAATGTGACGTTACACTGATTTCTCGAAAATAAAATACTGTTAAACTAGAAACAATTAAGATTTTTTAATACTACGAATTGCTTCAAAACTGAATGAAGTTTTATTTAAAATAATAAAAAAAATTGAGTGGAATACCCCATTGCATTTGATTTTTAATGTCCATATATATACATGGTGTTCATTTTAACTGGTACACCATTGCTATCTCAAGAACTATAAGAGCTACGAGATCGGTTAAATTAGCAAAATACGGGGTACAACTTTCTTATTTTAAATGGCAACTTATTTTTTTTTATTTGCTTATTCGATTCAGTATTTTTTTCTGAATTCTACGATATATTAGTTTCATACCCTTGCATAACAAAAAAATCGAGATAAATGCAAAATTAAATATGCGTAATTTTTATTTAAGTACGGCTATACAAAGAGTCCTATGGAAGAAAACAAATAAATCAGATGTAGAAATAATTGCAAAAACTTTAATAACTTTTACATATTTACATAGGTAATTCTTTAAATGTGTCTTATTTCAAAACACGTTATTAACTAATAACTAATAATCTGTAAATACTTGCAAATCACTCATACAATTTAATGGTGTTTATTCAATTTTTGCTAAATCATTCTCGTTTGGTTTAAAGTTTTTAAGTTTAATATTTTCTGATTTTTTCGAACATATTGTTACCTCCGGCAATTCCATAGGTAAGGGAGGTAATGTTTTCGGTCCAAAAATTCGATAGTGAGTATCCATAATTATAGCAAAGATCGTTGATTTTTGAGAGTTAATCTTTTTATAATTCTTTAACTTTATATCTATTGAATACGAAGAAAAATGTATAATAATAGAAAATAAGATACAGTGTTCAGAAAAAAAACTTAATTCAGAGTCATGAATAGAGATACGTATCATTATTCAATTCAAAAGTCAAGTTGTCAAAATTGATCGTGAATGTAATATTAAAGAGAAAAGATAATAATGAAGGATACAGAATATCGCCATTCACCGGTTTTTGATTTATGTATACATATTTCTAAAACAAGGATTTGAGAAGAAAAGCTTTAATTTCTTTAGATAGCATTTTCGACAATATCTCCTGTCAAATTGACATTTAATTAAATACTTTCAAACTGACTTACGTTTTTCTTTGTTCATAGCCTACTACGAGTCAGGATTTTAAAATTTTATTTCATATTGATAATCACATACATATAATGTCAAAAAATTATATTTAACTGCGTTTTCTCAAGAAAAACTGTTAAGACCTTCAAATAAGGGAACTTCCGGTTGACCAATTATAATGAAAACCTAATCAGCTCTTCATATGGATGTAAAGAAGAGGAATACGAAAGAATTATAATTTTTAGAATTGTAGTATTGGAATTATCGTTGGAAAAATTTTTGTCTCACACACACGGACACGCGCGCAACACATACAGACATCATCGTAAAATTAGTAAAATCGTATTCTAGGGTCCCTAAAACGTGCTTATCATCGAATTTTTTGACCAGACAATATCTCGCTGAAGTTTCGATAAATGAGGGCCCCAAATCAACTTTTCACCGTGACCTTCAGTTTATACTCGTAATTACGCCACATACCATGATCACTATATTACAATGTTTTTATTCTGAGATTACAGCATAGCGACGTGATACGTTTTTGCGTATCATTCAGATAAATGCTAGTAGTAGTAAAGCATCCATATAAAAGAGCTCAATATTAAGTAATTAGTCATAGTGTAATGTTTGCAAAACAAACTCTTTAAGCTATAGTAGTTCAATCATCAAACGTTATCAACAATAACATATTGCAGGTAATTATGATTTATATTAATATTTTTATTTACCATTTTATATTTTTACACCGGATTCTGGGAACATCAAAACGTGCTTATTCACTATAATCTCTATATGCTAGTTTTAACACGATCCCTATACCTCCCTTACTTAGGGTAGCGGGAGAAAAAAATTTGTAGGGTATTCATTAAAATATAAAATTTAAAAATGTTTACTATCCTAAAAGGAACAGATGAACACAGCGCACAATAATGCGCTTTATAATGTAGTGAACAATGGGGTAGTTATCATGTGACGAATTTTAATAAAATAAATATCTTTATACAATAACTCACACATAATAAGATTTTCTATACGATAAAAAACAACAATTATTGCTTATATATTTATAAAATGCTAATTAAAATTCTACACTCTTTGAATCAACCTCTCCGCTGTGACGTCACATGTTTTAACCGTAAACTGCTGAAGCGCTGGTGTCGTATTTGAACACTTGAACAGTTAAAAGTTTAAGCTAATCCACATTTTTGGATTAGCGAATTCTACTCTAATTTTGACAGTTTATATCTTAAAATATAGTCTAATCTATTCCTAGTATCTACCTTTATTGATAATATCATGAAAATTAAATTTTAAATACCGGAATAGAAAATAGAATAGAAATGTTAATGTCACAACAAGCAACATAACTTTGTTTTCATGTATAATCGTTGATCACATACTTGTATAAATACTCCAAAAGACTCAAAATAATTGTACGAAAAACAAAGAAGTAAGCAAACTATCAAATACACAAAAAACAAAACTGATAACTACCAATTAACGCAGTCTAAAACGGAGTGTAAACAAGTTCTTTATCTACTTCAGGTAGGATCACAATTAATTATTATCTAAATACCATAAATTGTCAATAAATGTTATTTAACAGATTTTTTTCAAGGAAATTGATAAGAGCTTCATGTAAAGTTCACTATTGGTTTACCAGTTATAAATCAAAACCGCAAAAACTTATGCACATTTGCACGGCTGACACTCAACCTTGACTTAACAAAAAAAAAAAAATCTGTTGTGGCCAGCACAATACCTCTCGCCATTTCCATTTTATATTATATAAGTAGATATTGTATTGCACTTCGCTATCTTACCGTCGTTTTATAACAAAAAATCTGATGTGGCCAATACATGACCTCCCGCCAATTCAAATAAAATCTAATTTGTTGTCCGATAAATAGAAAAGTCTGTAATACGAAATTTTGGATTGTCTTATTGTTTTTCCTAAAAATCTGTTAGAGCTCCAAATTAAGTACTACATCCGATTTATCATATATGACTAAAATCTAATATGTTGTTTAAAATTAAATATGAGTTTTAAATACCAAATTTGAGAAGTTTTGGATCATATTTTAATAGGCTTTAAGGAAAAATCGTCACACACACACATTCTTATAAAAATCAGCATCATCTTCTAGGTGCTCTAAATCGCAATCTTTGTAAATTCTTCGCCGTACATGATCCATTTCGTAAATGTGTAGTTTTAAATTAATATTAATTTATAGTGCTGCAAAAATAGCAATTAGCAAATTTAAATCAGATCATCCTCTACATACATCTAACATTTATGTATGATGGAAAATATATTATTTTTACAAACCTTAATTAAATATTGTACTATTATACTCTCCTTAACATGGTTTCATTATTAATTTTAATATAATTGCTTCATGTCAGTGACATTTATTTAAATATGTCAAAACTGTAATTAAAATTATGTTTTTGTTTGACGCATAGGCTAGGTGATACATGAAAATAAATTATATTATATATTATAAAAATTATTTAGAGTTATCTACTAAATGTTATTATCGTAGAATTGAAGATTGTTCCATTATATTCAATTTTAATTAGTAAAAGTTGCTAAAAAATTATATTCAATGAATTTTTTACAAGAAAAACTTTTATAAATGATACATCCGGTTATCCGATATACACTAAAAACTAATGAGCCCTTCCCAAATTAGTATAGAATGGGTATACAAAATTTCAAATTTTTCTGATTGATAGTATTTGAGTATTCGTGTCCACAAGATCCACACACACAAACACACACACATACACACACATACATACGTACAGACATCATTGTAAAAACAGGATTCTGGGGACATCAAAACGTGCATATTCAATAAAATCTCTATATTTGTTATAGGATCATCCGCAAGTACGTGTTCGAAGATGGGATTGCTCTTCGGTTCGATCTTCGCAGACCTTTTCACATTAATTGCCGTTTTGTTTGCTTCCATCTTCATTTATGCGAAGTATATTTATCAACATTGGACAAGAAATAATATTACTCAACTCACACCTAGTTTCCCATTTGGAAACAACACAGAGTTTTTGTTGCTTCGGGAATCCGTCGGCACTGGCTTCGAAAAAATATACAAAGAATTAAAAAAACGCAATGTTCCTTTCGGTGGTTACTATTCATGTTTAACCCCTGAGATAATGGTGTTAGACCCAGATATTATTAAACAGATAATGGTGAAAGATTTCCAACATTTCACAGACCGTGGAACTTATACTCATGTAGAAAATGATCCAGTGATTAATAATTTGTTTAATCTTGAAGGAGATGAATGGAAAAATCTGCGAGCAAAAATTAGTCCAACTTTTACATCAGGAAAAATGAAGATGATGTTTAGCACTTTGGCAGCATGTTCAAAAGAACTGAAAGACGTTGTTGGTACTTACGCCTCAAACAAGGAAGCTATGGATATAAAAGAGATCTTCGCAAGATACACCACCGATGTTATAGGAAGTTGTGCATTTGGAATTGACTGCAATTGTCTAAAGACTGGATACAATGATTTCAGAAAATATGGCCAACTTGTATTTGACCCCAAAGGTATCGACAAACTTAGACCATTGTTTTTTTTTACTATGCCTGGTATATCCAAATTTTTTCAAATCAATGCACTCAATAAAGATACAAACAATTTCTTTATAAGAACTGTCACAGAAACAGTAAGATATAGGGAAGAAAATAATGTCACAAGGAAGGATTTCTTACAGCTTCTATTGCAAATAAAAAATAAAGAACAAGTATGTATTCAATATTATTCTTTTATTTATTTCAGCGTTTCTTAACCTTTTCAAATCGCGGCCCAAATTTCACTAGGTATTGTATTGGTTATACAGTGTGTCCCATTTAGAGGTGCTTTTGTTTTTCCAAAAATTTTCATAGGGCACTAGATAATGACGAAAAACTGAATATTGTGGTTTTTTCTTTTTCAAATAACTTCTAAACTATTAATAATTGAGAAAAACGTTTTAAATACAAAATATAGATATTTTTATTAATTAACCAGTGGCGTACGAAATAAATTTTTATATCCGTAAATTTTCGAGATATAACACAAACTTATATTTTTTTAAATGGAATCCATATCTGATTTTAGTCTCAAAAAAATCATTATTTTTTTTTCTTTTCAACGATGTAAGGGTTATTATGTTTTATATTTGTTTTGCCTTCAAAATTATTATTTTTTCCTTATTTTTTATTAAATTTATAATTATTTTGAAAATATTGGTAGATTTCTATTTAGAAATACTCCTTCTATTTAAATAATTTATTTCGTTAGAAAATTTTGCTCAAAACTCGTATCAAACAAATTTTTATAATATTTTGTATCTGGTCGCCCTTGACACATTATAGTGTAATTTGTAATTATGAGTCTAGAATAAAAATATTAAGTAATAAAGGTATAAGAAAAATTATTTCGATCAAATACAATATAATTAATAAAAATAATAATGTTTTTTTGGGAAATAATAAGAAAGTTCAGGAAAATAAAGAGAAAAATTAAATTTTAGGAGCAAAACAAATAAAAAACATAATAACCCTTACATCATTGAAAAGAGAAAAAAATAATGATTTTTTTGAGACTGAAATCAGATATGGGTTCCATTTAAAATAATATAAGTTTGTGTTATATCTCGAAAATTTACGGATATAAAAATTTATTTCGTACGTCACTGGTTAGGTAATAAAAATATCTATCTTTTATATTTGAAATGTTTTTCTCAATTACTAATAGTTTAGAAGTTATTTGAAAGAGAAAAAATGAACAATATTCAGTTTTTCGTCATTATCTAGTGCCCTATGAGAAATTTTGGAAAAATAAAAGCACATCTGAGATGGCCTCCCAAAGGCGCATAAAAAGTTCCATTTAACCGACATCGTATCTCTTACAGTTCTCGAGATCCCAATGGTGGCACCTCTAAATGGGACACACTGTATAGAAAATTATTTAAAAAAATAAAAAACGCATGGCATTATAAATAATAATCAATACATTATTTTTATTAAGATTAGTTTTTCATTTAACCAAAATGAAGTGAAGGTGCCACTCGTATTATTAACAGTAATAAGTCTACATTGTATTGTTAACATGAGTAACATTTTAGTGAAATTTTATAGTGGGTGTCATCGTAACAAAAAGTGTGCCGCATCAAAACCTTCATAGTTTTGAGGGGGACATCGAATTCTGTCAAAATCCCCCCCCCCCCCCCGGCCACCAGGGGGGCGTAAAGGGGATCAACTTATAAATCTTAAATGGGACCAGCTATTTTTTTAATGCAGATTCGGAAAGAGGGTAAAAAACATGTTGGGTTTATTCCGATACTTTTCTTGTACTCCAAACAGGTGGCGCTGTAATCGTAACAATATGATTTTGCTAGAAAAAAATTACTCAATTAATATTGTGTCAATAAATAAATAAATAATGACGTTTGTTGTTTCAAGTAGACACCCGGTATATATATAAGAAAAATATGAAATTTTGAATAGTTTACGTGGCCCGCCCAAAACCCTTCGCGACCCAAAGGTTAAGAAAATCTGATTTCAAACCATATAACAATATATTACACATAAATTAATTGTTCATTTAAATATCAACTAAAATTATTTCGTTTAATAACCGTAACTATCAGCTATTTTGTTTAAATACAAAAAATTAAGGAAAGAAAAAAATTTCCTATTTCGGTGTTTTTACCTCCCGCTACCCTTGGTAAGGGAGGTATAGGGATCGTGCTAAAAATCTCATATCGAGATTTTAGTAAATGACCACGTTTTAAGGTCCCTAGAATCCAATTTTAACATTTTCACGATGATGTCTGTATGTGTGTATGGGTGTGTGTATGTATGTATGTGTGTGTATGTATGTAAGTATGTGTGTGTGTGTGTGTATGTGTAGGGATTTTGTCTTCGCTAACTCAAATACTATCATTGAGAAAATTCTGAAACCTTGTATTTCTATCCTATTCTAATATGAAAAGAAGCCATTAGATTTTGGTGTAAATCGGATAACCGGAAATGGCACTTTACCTGAAGCTCATAATGGTTTTTCTTCAAAAAATATCATTAAACGCCATTTTTTCGCATTTTATGTCTTATGAAAATTAAAGATTATTGAATTTTCTACAGGAATACATTAATACTTTTTCTATATATTTTGCAGATAAATTTAAAAATAATTTTTTTTATTAGTCCCGAAGCCTAAGATAAACACAAGTCCTTTGTCATATTTCAAATGAATGTAACTTACAGTAAATGTCACTGTCAAAAAACTAATCACTTCAAATTAATAATAGTGACATTTTAAAAAGAAAATAGTAAATAAATCAATAGTTTTATGCAATGGAACAGTTTGCAACGTTAGTAAATACGTAAGTATGTATTTAAATTAATAAAAATGGATAGGAAAGTGTGGCGAAGGGATTGTTGCGTAACTATTATTGTGGTCCGGATGGGGTTATTCGCTACCGAAAATCGGTCACTTTAATATGTTCTTATGTATGAATAATGAATGCTATGATGATTGCGGACAAGGCGAAAGAAGAATGTTGTTAAAGAGTGAAGTGAGTCAGCTGAGCTCTTACTCGTATCTTTCTTATTGTTACTATTGTTTCCGGGTTTTTGCTAACCCACTAAGTGGGAAACGCGTGATTTTATGTATGTATGTATGTATGTATGTATGTATGTATGTATGTATGTATGTAAAAATTAAATAGCGGGAGGTTTTGTGTTGGCCACATCAGATTTTTTTTTTTCTTTCTAGGTTCCAAATCAGGATCAGGATATTCCTAACAACGAAGGACTAACACTCAAACAAATAATATCACAATCTTTCGTATTCTACATTGCTGGTTTTGAAACGTCATCCACTACCGCGACATTTTGCTTGTATGAACTAGTTAAGAACCTTGATATTCAAGAAAAACTTAGGTCTGAAGTTATTGATGTTCTGAGCAAACATGATAATCAACTCACATATGACGCTATTATGGAAATGAAATATATGGATAAAGTAATTAATGGTAAGTAGATATAAAGGTCCTGTTGTTCGATCTGTACGTAATGAAGTCGATTAAATTAGGACATACTGGAAGATTTATTTTTTCAGAAAAATGTGTAGGCCATTAGATAAATAGAAAGTTTCAAATTTCTGACTTCCGTAGTATGGGCGATCGCCCAGAAAATGAGCTCTTTCTGATCACTATTTAGACCGGAAAGTCCTTTTTTGCTGAGCTAGCTAGGAAAGTTGTCTATAAGGGATCGGAAAGTAGTGCTGTGAAGATCCGACAAAACATGGATCCGAGTACCCGGATTTTAAAATATCCGGTTCCTAGGATATCCGAAGTTCGGATATTGAAGCGGATATCCGTAAATTTAATTCGGATTTGGATCCGGATCCTGGTTTGGGTACCATATCCCATTCGGATCCGGATTCGATGTGTTGTTCACGGATCCGGATCCGAATTTTAATTCTGGATCCGTTTCATCATTTTGAATGTAAAGGCAAACATTTGAATGTAGACGGTTGTAGAGACAGCGGTCTGTAATCAGCAATAAATTTTATAATACCCCTCTAAAATAGACAGGTAGTTGATGCAAATTTTTCTTAGAATATTGAAAATTCTGTAGTTCTAAAATATTAAAATTCAATATAACGAATACTTCAAAGAAAACGAAATTAAGATTAAATTTGAGAAATAATGGTTACAGGTTCATTGCAAGTGTCGAAATACCTATTTATTTATATCGTGCATGTGTTTCCCATAAAAGGGATTGTTTTTGTTACCTACTTATATTTCTGTGGAATCGAGGAATATCCTTCTTAGCGGATGCTAAAAGTTTAACATCGAAATAAACCGACTATTAACTACATCGAACAAAAATGAATAGTGGCTTATTTCATAATCAAATTTATTTGGTTTTGTGACTCCATGATAATATACATTCAAATATTATCATCTGGTTCAATACTTAGAATAGGTACTCGAATCCGAGAACCGATGCGCGTACTGAAATTCCATATCTAAAATCCGATACTTATACTCATATTCGGATCCGAATCCAAAATCCAATACTCAGATTCGGATCCAAAACCCGATACTCAAATCCGGATCCAAAATCCGATACTCAGATCCGGATCCAAAATCCGATACTGAGATTTGGATCCGAGATCCGGATAGTTCAACATTCAATTATCTGGATATCCGGATATTTTTGGATCCGAAACCGAAACTATCCGGATCCGGATCCCACCACTATCGGAAAGTACTTTGCCGATCCCGGAAAACGTACTTACGTTAGTCATGTATATTCTGTGGTGCTGTCGAGTAACATTTTTACTCGGGATTGATATAATTTTGTTGAAAAGGCTCATTGTTTATGTTTATTTCAGAGGCATTACGCAAGTATCCACCGGTGGGATTCTTAAATCGTAAATGCACTAAGGATTATAAACTACCAAAATCAAACTACACCATTCGTAAGGGAGATTTTCTTAAAATTTCTGTTTCGGGATTACAAAATGATCCAGAGCATTACCCCAACCCAGAGGTGTTCGATCCGGAACGGTTCAGCCCTGAAGAACAGGCACGGAGGCATCCGTATACTTACATACCTTTTGGAGAAGGTCCCAGAATTTGTATAGGTAAATAAATAAATTATTTATACATGAGAATATTTCACTTATTAAATATGTATAATTTTAGGAATGCGATTTGGGTTGATGCAGGCTAAAGTTGGATTGGCAACTTTATTGAAAAATTATAGATTCACTTTGAACAAGAAGACTATAGAACCATTTGAAATTGATCCAAATGGTATAATTTTAACAATATTAGGAGGAATTTGGTTAAATGTACAATCCCTTTAAAGTTATTACTTCTGTAATTCGCTGTTAATAAGATATTATAGTATTGTTAATAATTATTTTTGTGTAAATAGTAGTTAATTAGGGTGACCGGACGTCCCGGTTTTCAAATAAATATCCCGGTGCCCCGAAAATATGTTTCGGGACGGACATTTGTCTCGGTGTTTGTAAATGTACTTTTTCAGTCAGATTAAAATGATAAGAGTATAATTTTTTTTACCTGAGTAATTACTAATGGAATCTTCCACTCTTATTACCTTCCGTCACCTTTAGGTAAGGTTTGGTCAAAAAAATCGTTTTAGGGCCCCTAGAGTACGAATTTACTATTTTTAAGATGATGTCTGTGTGTGTGTGTGTCCGTGTGTGACAAATTTTTCTCCGACGATAACTCCAATACTACAATTCTAAAAATTATAATTCTTTCGTATTCCTCTTCTTTACATCCACATGAAAAGCTGATTAGATTTTGGTTATAATTGATCCACCGGAAGTACGCTTATTTGAACATTTAGCAAAGTATACCAGCATATCATGTATATAGAGAATAAAATTACGCATATTTTGAGTATGAGTACCATATTTTAGTGCAGGTCACGGGCATATTAAAATGGCATTTAACTTGTTTCTTTTATATGTAAGTGAAGTGCCCTCCAACTATTTATTGCCCAACCAGGGATGTAATGGAAAAAATCTGATAGCATAACCTCCCGCTGGGTATTTAACAGTGATATATATAACATATGTTATAGAGGTCACTGGTATTTAACCACGCAGTATAAATAAAGCAATCTTTATGTTCACATATTTTTATATTCACTCATTACAAACGTTATTTTACATTTAACAAATACAGGTGTTAAAAAATAAGGTCACAAATTATGAGGGCATATAATACTGACCAAAATGAATAAAACAGTTTAATCAACATAGGTCCGATCTTCAACTGTTTTTGAGAAAGAAGCCATTTTGTATTAAAATCGAACACAAACTGTCAAAGATAGTGGTCGAACAAAATTTTGTCTATGCCAGTAAATAGACAATAAAAAACAATAACATTTTATATGACACATTTTTTTTACTTTGTAATAGTTACGAAGTTATTTGAAAACTAAATATTGTCCAAGGTCACTACAATATTTGTCCTTTTTTTGAATAACACAAATACATCTAGGATGGCTTCTGAAAGGTAAACAAAAAGTCTCATTTAATCAACGTCGTAACTCTTATAGTTTTCGAGATAGCAGAGGTAAACACCGAAAAAACTCATTTTTTCTACTCCCCGTGAAGTGAGTATTTCACGTATCAATTTTTATGTGTGAAGTTTGATTTTTTGTACACTGTGCCTGAAGTGTTACTTCACGTACAGTGTGCGTGAAGTAACATTTTACGAACAGTTCATTATTTCAAATATTACAAACTGAATTGTATTTTAATAAAACAAAGCTGTTAAATCCCCGTAGCGTTGGTAACCATGGTTACACAAGTCGATAATACAGAGACTTTACGTTAAAAGAATGACAATGTGAATATAAAATTATATTTTATTGCAAGGTAGTAAAAAAAGTATAGTATGCAACACATGTGTGAAGCCTATTTTACATTCGGGTGGTTTGTAACACTCGCCTTCGGCTCGTGTCACAAACTCCACCCTCATGTACAAATTTCAGCTTCACACACTTGCCACATAATATACTATTTCATTGCCTTATATCTCGGAAACTATTGAAGATAAGACCCATGTTGATTAAGCTTTTTTTACTCATTTTGGTCAGTACTATATATAATTTGTGACACTTATTTTTTAATATCCTGTATATCACACATAACATAAATTTCACCATTATTGGCAAAACTAGTACCATTATATTCAATTTTTATTAGTAAAATTTGCTGAAAAATTATATTTAATGTAGTTTTTTCAAGAAAAACTATTAAAAGCTTGTATAAGTGATACTTCCCGTTATCCGATATACACCAAAAACTAATGAGCTCTTCCCACATTAGTACAGAATGGGTGTACAAAATTTAACAATTTTCTGATTGATAGTATTTGAGTAATCGTGTCCACAGGATCCCCACACACATACACACGTATTCATACCCACAGACATCATTGTAAAAATGTTACAATCGGATTCTGGGGACATCAAAACGTGCTCATTCACTAAAATTTCTATATGCGATTTTTAGCTCGATCCCTATACCTCCCTTACCTAGGGTAGCGGGGGGTAAAAATTAGTATTTTACAAAAATTCCATAACACCGGAGTACCTCATTACAATACAAAGTTTTTATTATTAAAATAATTATTAATGGGGTCATTTACCATATTTTTTTTATTTTTTCTTCTGAAAGTTCAACTTTATATATAGTATTTGGTCTTAGTCCGATTTAAAAATTATTTGTAATAACAGAGAAATTAATTTTTTAAAGTTGTATCTTTTACTTGAATTCCTTTCTGATGACGTAGAATTCGCGGAATGAATTAATCAACCACATCTTAACATGTTTGCTTGAAATCGTGTCGAAATGGATCCTTAGACTTATTAAAACACCCCGATACAAAACAATTACATATTGCAGACCTTATAAAACATTGGCGAGAAGAGCACAGTTCTATTTTTTTCAAAATAAATAAATTAACCTCTCTTTTACAGCGGAGTTACTGAACACGTCTCCCAAACGTCAAAACTAATCATGCTATCTCTCTCTTCTATCTCTTACTAATGTCCGTGATTGTGACGTCACAGCTTTCAAGGACATTGTATAGAGGGCAACAATAACAGTTTTCAGAAATTAATTAAATATATTAAGAAATTTATTTGAATGGATTTTCTATCATTATTTAAATGTGAACTAAGTAATGAATTTTATTAATATAAACACTAAATTCATTTATGGTAAATGCCCCCATTTAATTTCTGAAAAATAGAAGACTATCAATGCAATTTATCATAATTTTATGACAATAACAAGCTTTGACGTGTCGCAAACAAAGACGCCGTCCCGACGCCGACGTCAAGCAGACTACCTACAGGTGTTTCGCTGACGCTCATGCGTCGCTCTGATACAAAAATCGATTGTTAACACATGTTCGAATATGTACACCCCCATTGCAAAGTTACCAGTATCTGAGGGCGAACATGGCGCTAGACTTTACTGCTACGTATAAAGTGCTAGTCTTAGGGGACTCAAACGTGGGCAAAACTTGTATTGTGCATAGATATTGTGATGAGAGATATTACGACACTTATATCTCTACTATAGGTCAGTATGATTCAGTTTGTGTTTATAAAAACGGGTGACTCATCAATGACAACTACAGAACAAAGAAATATGAGCCAAAACTCATAATAGTTTGGCCGGTTTATGTTTTCAACAAAACAATTATAACAGCTGCGTAAATGGTGAGAAATTTCTTAAAAAAAATTTCGACTAGTTTAAAATATAGATTCTGAATTGCCAAAAACTGAATATGTTATTCAAGTATTCTGCCATTTAATATTGAGTTACATCGCCTTTATTAGTAATACCAGCTTTAATTCTATTAGGCATTGTCCTGTAATTTTATCTCCCGCTATCCTTGGTAACGGAGGTATAGGAGTCGTGCTAAAAATCGCATATCGAGATTTTGGTCCCTAGATTCCGATTTTAACATTTTCACAATGATATTTGTGTGCGTGTGCTTGTGTGTGTGTAGATCCTCTGGACGCTCTAACTCAAATACCATCATTCGGAAAATTTTGAAACCTTGTATTTCAACCCTCTTTAAATATAGAAAGAAGCCATTAGATTTTGGTGGAAATCAGATAATTGGAAATGGCACTTTACTTGAAGCTAAAAATGGTTTTTCTTCAAAATGTTATTAAAATTTTAAAGTCTATTCAATTTCCTATATGTAAGTATTAATACTTTTTCTATATATTTTACAGATATATTTAAAAAATCATCTTTTTATAAATCCCGGGGCCTATATTTTAAAGATAAACACAATGGGTGAGATTCAGTGGGTTGTATTAGCGTGTTTTAAGTATTAAGCTAAAACAGTCCTTTGTCAAAAATATTTTGGCAACTTTATAATACCTGTCAGAAAAAAATGAGAAACCAAAGGATCAAATAAAGAAAAAAAATATTATTAACAGAAGTAAAAAAAAAGGACAAATGTCAAAACTGATCAAAACGGGGGTTGAGATATTTTAAAATTCATTAACATTCAGGTATGAAATATTTAACACATAAAATTTGACATATTTCTAACCTAATTTTGCAATAATGAGTTTCCTTTTACACCTTCCATTTACAATAATACTTCCTCATTTGACTAAAGTATAACTGTAACACTTTTCCCTGTGATAAAATTTCTAAATCACAATTGAATCTCATTAATACACGTGGAAAATATTGCAATGTTGCCATATACTCAATACAAGTATTAATACAGACCTTAATACAACCCACTGAATTCCACCCATTTCCTTTTGTTACATAGTTCATATTTCAAATGTAGGTATGTAACTGTCAGGTAAATATCACTGTCAAAAAACTAATCACTTCAAACTAATAATAGTGACATTTTAAAAAGAAAATAGTAAATAAAGCAATAGTTATATGCAATGGAACATAATATAGTTTGCAGTATTAGTAAATACGTAGGTATGTATTTCAATTCATAAAATACAGTGTGTGAGTATTGTCTCAAATGTGTTACAAGTTGCTAGGTAGGTTTTACTGAATACAATGGATTTTTATGAAGTTATTCATTGTGCCAAAAGTAAAGGGTCTCGGTAGAAGCTAAATCTAAACTAGAAGATAACTCTTAAAACATGGTCGAACTGTTATCGCGTCATTTGGCCCACAGTGTTTTAAACTTAAGTTTTAATTTAAATCAGCGGAAAGAGTTTTGTAGAAATTTCTAACCATTTGTGCAGAGTTTATAATTTGGTGAAAATGTAAACTGGTCGAATTATTATGAGTTTAGGCTCGAATGCAGGATATTTATTGCAGGTATCGATTTCAAACAGAAAATAATAAATTTAGATGGAGTGCCTGTAAAATTACAAATATGGGATACTGCTGGTCAGGAAAGGTTTAGAACTTTAACAACAGCTTATTATCGAGGAGCTATGGGTATTATTCTTATGTATGATATCACAAGTCTGGAATCTTTTAATCATTTAAGCTACTGGCTCAGAAATATTGAAGAAGTAAGAGTACTATGTAAATAGTTATTTACGACACAAGTACGTAAAGCTCGACTTTAGTCATGAATGGGTCAGAAATAAGACCCGTAAGTGACTAAAGATGCTTTACGTATGTAAATCGTACAATATTTTATCTACGATAGAATCTAAAAATCGAAGAAATATAAAAGAAATATTTTTAATTAGGATAATAATATTAAATGAAAAGTTTGCCATGATAACAAAATATTCACCTGTTTTTGCAAATTTAGCACATTTAAAAATTTTAATCAGTCGTTGCTCGGCAACGCGTGACTAATGAAACTTTGTTACTAAACAACCGTTTTACAAATTTAAAACTAACAACTAATCCTCAATTTTACGCACTATCGTAGATAAAATTATTTTATAAATAAATATATCATCACGTCATATTACCCATTTCTGGGTGTGCCAGTATCTACAACACATGTAGACATCGGTAATGATGACGATATATTTTACCGTGTGGGCGCTTACCAGGCGTCACCTCACGGGCACTCATAGCTGGTGTGGAGAGTGCACCACACGCGTTTCGCTCTTATTGGAGCTCATCAGTGTGGTGCATTGAAGCCTGAAGGAAAAATGGTGTGATACCTGCAGAGCCATTTATTGAGGATTCCGTTTTGGTTGGTTTATCTTCCGCCCACTCACCCTTCTAAGTGCCTCCCAAAGACTTCAGTGCATCACACTGATGAGCTCCAATAAGAGCGAAACGCGTCGCGTTTTTCTTTTAAATTATTCGTAAACGGTTGACAGAGAAAACAATGCTAGTCATCTGCTCGCTAATCAACCTTAATCATACTAATGATCTATAGAATTAAAACATATGTCATACTTATAAAAAATAAATAGAAGTAACATTTCAATGATCACGGTAAATATTTCAGAACGCCTCACCAGATGTGGTGAAAGTATTGGTAGGAAACAAGTGCGAAGCGACTGAAAAAAGAGCAATAGATGAGGAAAGAGGACAAAAAGTAAATAAAATGCAATTGTTTCACAAGAATTATAATTAATTTTTAATTTATATTGTTTCAGATTGCAGATAATTTTGATATG
Organism: Ophonus ardosiacus; assembly: GCA_943142095.1. Taxonomy (NCBI): domain Eukaryota; kingdom Metazoa; phylum Arthropoda; class Insecta; order Coleoptera; family Carabidae; genus Ophonus; species Ophonus ardosiacus. The sequence continues at coordinate 60,654,359 of OW964824.1, forward strand.
CCATTTTTTGAAGTGTCATGCAAAGACAACATAAATATAGAAATTTCGTTTCTTACTTTAGCGCGTAAAATACGCGAACAACGAGAAAAAAGGGTAAATAATAGTTATTTATGCAACAAGTGTAAAAAGTATAGTCTTATTTCACGAATAGGAAATCCTATATGAGTAAAATAAGACACTTTTTACTCTAGTTAAATACAATTTTTTTTTACGTCTGCAATAAAAGTGTGAAAGGAAGTACCGTAACGTTCTTATAACCAGGAATAGAGCGGAGACTAGGCATATTCACGCGTATATTTCCAAATCATTTCTGCGATTTTGACCCTTATTGAATCAGCTGGAATCGCTAGTCGACCAGTTAAATATTGTTGTTACAGTTGACCAAATCTAAATAAACACTTCATTATCCATAACATAAATAAAACACTTTAAAACTAAGAAAACTATTAATCAAACTAAAGACGTATGTATTCAAAGAACGTCAGAAGTCAAAATAATGATTGATAACGTAGGGTGACGCTTTTTGATTTTGAAAACTTATTCGTTCGACTGCACACGTATGTAACACATCTGGTCGATTGGGCGATTCCAGCTGACTTTGACATTTCAATAAGGTCGAAAGTCGATATGATATTTGGAAAGTCTTCTTACGGCGAAATACATAGCATGCCCTGTCTCCCCTCTATTCCTGGTCTAAGGTAACGTTTCATTATTTCACTCCGTAGCGTTGAAAAAGTGTATCTTTTTCACACTTTTATTATGTTAAAAAAACATACTTGATAAATCCATTTTAATGAAAAAAGTATACTTTTTTAACGTAAACGACGTAAAAAAAATGTATTAAAGGTACATTCACAACCACTTTAGAAGGTGATTAGACTCCTACTATGATTACTTTCAATTTACTTATTTTCTCTCTACAGGGTGACCTGTTTGAAGAATCAGAACGCAAGAAAGAAAAAGATACTGTACAACCTCGAAACGACTCCACCTCTTCAGAAACTTGGAGGACGTCGTGCAATAGCTGTTAGCGCATTTGTACTAAAGTATTTACGCACTCTTCGTCGCAATGTAAGCGTTCTATGCTCATCATTCACATCCATTCGTCGACTCTTTAAATCATTTTCAATCATTGTTAATGTCAGTTAAGGCAGCCTAGCTAACACAAACTAAGCAAGCCTAATCTTCGTGTCTAATGATGGGAAGAAAAGAAACTGGAAATTAGAAATTCGACATTTTCATTCGTAATTTCTGTCGTTACAAAACATGCAGACTTAATTGTGCTTATTGATTCAGAGGCAGAATTTTATGGTCTACAAGTTTTATTTCAAGCTTTTTTGCCTGAAAGAATTAGAGAAGCAGGAAATTACGAAAGTATCCATACTAATATAATAAATGCGAAAGTAACTCTGTCTGTCTGTCTGTTACGTTTTCACGCCTAAACCGCTGAACCAATTTTGATAAATTTTGGTATAGAGATAGAGTTAACCGTGGAGGAGGACATAGGCTACCTTTTGTCGTGAAAATAAAACTTGAAGGGGGTGAAAAAGGATATGAAAATTTTTATGGAGAACCCAACATTTCTCCCGCTGAACCAATTTTGATGAATTTTGGAATAGAGATAGATTGGACCTTGGAGAAACACAAAGGCTACCTTTTATCGCGAAAATAAAACTTGAAGGCGTGAAATAGGGGATGAAACTTTGTATGGAGAACCCATCATTTCTCAAGTTAGGGATATAAAAATTCTTATTTATGCTTTTGGTAAGACATAAAGAGTGTTTTAGCGTTTTTGAAAAATCATCCCTCACGGCGGTACGATGATTTCAATTTTTATTTTTTTTATTTTTGTATCTATAGTTAAGTTTTAACCGTTAACAGATTTTCGATATTTGTCTTTACCATGTACCCGGCCAGATCGACAGAGATAGTTACACATAATTCCGATTTGTTGTCTTTGTTTCCGTTACTTGTCAAATCTTTTGTTTGACGGGTTTGACAGATTTTAGGTTATTCTTGATATCTTCAAAAAAATAATTTGACAAATAAACGACTTATATTCTTATAGGTGTTCTAATTTAGCGTTGCATTAGATGTATTCGTACTTATTTCACGTTTCATCATCAAATATACTTCAACACAATTAATTTTTGACGTGAATTCGACAGATGTGAATATGACAGACATGAATATCAAATTCACTTGTATAAAGTGGAATTATCTATATCTTTCTCACTCACACTTCCTGTGTTCTCTCTTAATCTAGCCGGGTACACAAGAAATACATATATCGAAATACACTTGCTCCATCCAGTAGTTAACAAATCCTTGGTAAATACATTTCTAATTTCTAGGGAGAAATATTTTTCCATCATTAAACACAACTGCAGAATGTGATACAGCATGAATCTTAAATCGGATTTAGTGCAATATTAAATAAATATTCGTTATTCAAAAATTTATTATTATTTAAAAATTTTATACGTATAAAAAAAGCTTTTTAAATATTTTTTCCAGTTTTGCTACTATTGTAATAGTGATTTTGATTTAAATTTATTCAATATTACAATCACAATTAGCACAATATTTCTGCTACAGAACTTACATAAATGTTTTAGATTTCACAGAACATAAATATCTATAATTATCGCCATAGTTAAATAAGTAATTCATATGGATAGTGAGTAATAATCATATTACTTGTCTGTGTTTATTTAATTAATTGTTAAGAGTAATATCCTATATGTATGTGCAAAAGAGCTTGTATGGGAGGTATACGATCAAAGAGACTGGTAATATTTTTTTAAAAATTATATTTTTTCTCTGACCAAAAGTCTTTGGACCAAATACATCGAAATGATGAATAATATGTATATTCATATACAATTAACAAATTATTAAAGGTGTGACTAATATTAAATTCTTAAAATTTATTGCTCGCTATCCATAATTTACAGTCTATTGTGTTAACATTACTTTATTACAACCTTGTGTATAGTTTACATGACTGTTGAATCCACCGTTTTAAGATTTGTATATGTCAGCCGTGATACATATACGGTACCCATATCTAGTACGAGCCTAGGCTCGTAGTTACATAGTTCGGTCGGTTTACATTTTCTACAAAAAAAATATAAAACTTATGCAAATGGTGAAAAATTTTTACAATTCCTTTCGACTAGTTGAACATAGGGATTTTTAATAAAACTGGCTATATCATTCAATAAATTATAAACCTTATACCGTATTTTTTAACGTAAAACATTGGGTTTCTTATTTTCATGGTTACGACTCGACATTTGATTGTATTTGCCTGTCCCATGAAACATAGGGAACGAATTTGACAGAAGTATTATATTTAAATATTGTAAGAAATTTAGCCGATTCAGAAAATCACTCGGTCACAAGGTGCACACAATATTTTCTCTACAACTAAATTTATTTTAGAAAGCAGGTATAATTATTTAAAGAAAATTAACGTCTATTGACGTCTTGTCAAATGTCAAATTCGTTCCGTATTTTTCATTTTAAATGAGATATTGTGCGCGTTCAGCACACCGGCAGCGATGAGCACCGCTGCGTGCCGATGATTGCCGAATGCAGTTGCTGGACCAATTACATTCGTCCATTCATTGTGTTCGTCAAACTTCGGAGCTCAGCGATGCCAGTGATGAGAGGTGCTGAACGCGACCATTGCTATGAAGTCGTAACCATAGATGTGACAAATCCAATGTTTCACGTTATAAAATACTCACGGTATGAATATGTTGTTCAAGTCTTTGAATATACATATCTACTAACGTAGATGGAAGTAGCGTACACTATATGTTCCTTGAGATTTTGTTGGCTCAAAGTAGATTGAGAAGGAAAGACTTATGTATAAGCATTAGTTGGACAAAGATCCACTGCTAATTGATACTCTGCTTTAATGCGCATGTCAGAACATTTGAAAAAGTTACAGCGAGGCGGACCGAAAAACCACGAGCACCACACGAGCTCGTTAGTTTTGTATTGCCCGCGCCTATAAAAGGGTGCGAAGGTTATTTTTCTAAGGGTTATAAAGTTGTGAAAGTTATTGTTAAAGAAATCTTTTACTATATTGCTATTCCTACCTTTGAATATACATATCTACTAACGTAGATGGAAGTAGCGTACACTATATGTTCCTTAAGACTTTGTTGGCTCAAAGTAGATTGAGAAGGATAGAATTATGTATAAGCATTAGTTGGACAAAGATCTCCTGCTAATTGAGACTCCCGTTTTCAACGAGGCGGAGCGGAAAACCACGAGCACCACACGAGCGCGCCTGTAAAAGTGTGCGAAGGTTATTTTTCTAAGGGGAAAATGGATTGGTCTCAATTGTATCTCCATCCTTGTCAATCTTCTTTGGTACACGATTTTTGTTGGTAGCTACTTCCAGATGTATATATTCAAAGATTCCTACACTCTTAACATAGGTAACCATAAGATTCATTTTTTAATTTGACGACCAAAGTTACATATATAAGATTGTTTTTTTGCTTTCAAAATTTAAAAATCGCGCGAAAATGGATTGGTCTCAATTGTATCTCCATCCTTGTCAATCTTCTTTGGTACACGATTTTTGTTGATAGCTACTTCCAGAGGTATATATCCAAAGGTTCAAGTATTCTGCCATTTAATGTTAGATTACATCGCCTTTATTAGTAAAAACACCTTTAATTCTATTAGGCCCTTTATCCACAAGCCCTGCACATTCTTCTGTTAAAGTATTGTAGTTGTTATTTTACTGGACTCATCAGATCTTTACGAAGTTGTTTTTCATATTGTGCTAAAAGTGAAATGTTTCGGTAGTAGATAAATCTGAACTAAGATGATCCATTAAATACCAGTCGAACTATTATCACCCATCATTTGGTCCTCAGTTTTCGTTAAGTTTTAAGTTTATAATTAAAATAATGGAAAGAATTTTATAAATATTTCTCATCATTAGTGTCGGTTTTATAATTTGTTGAAAATGTAAGCCGGTCGAATTTTTATTAGCCTGGGCTGCTACATATATAAAATAAATCATTCCAACTGCCATCAGATAGATAGATAGTTATAAAACACATTTAAGCTTGGTGCCTGTTATAACTACACAAAAGTGATGCTATTCTAATTGTCAACTAAACTGCAATTCTAAAAAAAAAAATGTTGAAAATCAACGCGTTATGCTTGCTTCTTAGCATTTGGATGATTATACATTAAGATTATTACGGAAAAAGACAAGGTAACTATTTTATAGTTTATGGATACACCTCCAAAATAATTATTTATGATTACGAATAATTTTTTGGCTGGTACAGTAATCCCAGCAAAATATGGGACGCATTATTTATGACCACTACATTCTGTACAATACACTTCAAATCGAGCGGTTCGCAGTATTGAATTTAATTAATTTTTAGGAACTAGACCTCAGATTAAAATAAAACTTATGCTAAGAGCCTAAATAACAAAGTATAAAAAAGTTTTGATACATTGCAGTTGTTATCTGCATTAATAGGGGATTCCAGCTCAATCGAATTAAAGGAAAATAGTAAAATAATACGAATGTATATGCTGAATAACGAATATTAATAAAAAAATGAAATGGTATAATTGAAATATTTCGGAAATAAGGGGTTTTTTGTTATAGCGCTTCGACACGAATATGAATTCAGTATATAATATTTTGATTGGCGACCGAAAGACCGCCTATACGTGCACTACAAATAGCGTGTTAGGAGGTGGGGATTACTACCAATGAAAGTTAAAAAATTCAAATTCGACAGGAGAGGCTAACATTCCTGTACTGCAGTTTTCAAACAATTTTTATTTTAACATAAATTTCTTGTATTAAACTTAATAATTTAAATACAGTAATTATAAAGTATGTAGACTTATACAGTGTTATAATATTCATTTATTTTATGTAAATATAACTTAAAATAGCATATATTTCAAGAGCATTTAGGTCCATGATGAAAACAGTTTGATATAAAAGCACATATGCGTGACGTCGCGTCAATCTTTTCAAAATTCGTGAGACCATAACTCGCTTATTAATAGGAATTTTTTCACCGGATTTTCATCAATATTCTTAGTTTTCCTAATATTTTCAGATGAAATTATTCCCCATTTGCACATACAGGGTGATAAAAAAATAGAGGTCATGGATTTAAGAGTGGATAATACATCTCAAAAAAAAGTCCATATTAACATATATCCGGAAATGCCTAGTTTCAGAACTATAGTATAATATTTTATTTCTGTCATATACAACTCATAATTTTAACATTACAGTAAAATCATAGTGTTCGTTTACAAGTTTTATCTGAGGTCTAGATAAAAAAAATTCAAAACTGCAAAGAGGTCGAATTTTAAGCACGTACGTGTATTTATACATTGCTTACTTGACAGTACTACCAACATAGGTGCAACATCAAAATATTTTACTTGTAAAATCAGAAAGAAATAATTACTTTGGAAGTGTAACCAAATTAACAACCAACGTACGGAAACTAAAGACTTAATGTTAAAGAACTGAATTATTATTATTATCTTTCAAAGTATGCTAAGATATCATTCTTACTTAATAAGAATATAGTGTTCATTTTTCCATGAATTTCTCATCAACATTATTTTCTACGTGTGTGAACCAGTATTTTAAAATTACTCAAAAGAATTAAACAAAGAGCTTTGGCTTTTGTATGTCATGCTTAAATAGATTAGGAAATATGTATTTTGTTATCAGCAGTAAATAGTTATAAAAATAATTCTTCTAAAATTAATTAAAGAGAAGAGTAAGTCAGTGATTCTTAAATAAATACAAAGTGCTCTCTCCACAACAGCTTTGAGAGCCCGTGAGGTGACGCCTGAAAAGGTGCAGAATAATTTTCAAACCACAGATCGAGATCTTTTGTTTTCGAGATATTTACTTTACCTATTTCTGGGTTATTACTCAAAAATGGGTGGAGATACGACCCTGGCGATTTCACTATTAGATCTACGGATAAAATTATATAACTCTACCAATTTTTACAAAGTTAGTCCCAATAATTCAGTTTACACAGCCAAAAAACTGAAATTCTTGAAAATGGTAGAATTCAAAATTTGTTTATTGATTAAATAATGTTCATATTAATGTATACATTACTTTTATTTAAAATTTGTTCAATTTACTAAATAAGTGTCTCAAATTATGAGGGCATATAGTACTGACCAAAATGAGTAAAATAGTTTAATCAACATGGGTCGGATCTTCAATTGTTTTCGAGAAAGAGGCAATTTTGTATTAGAATCGAAGAAAAACAGACTAAGATAGTGGTCGAACAAAATTTTGTCTATGCCAGTAAATAGACTATAAAAAAACAATAACATATTATATGAAACATTTTTTTCACTTTCTAATAGTTACGAAGTTATTTGAAAACTAAATATTGGCCAAGGGCGCCACAACTTTTGTCTTAGTACAAGTATTCGATTTTTTGTGAAAAACAAAAACACATCTAAGATGACCTCTGAAAGGTAAAAAAATGTCTCATTTAATCAAAGTCATAACTCTTACAGTTTTCGAGATAGCAGAGGTAAACACCGAAAAAACTCATTTTTCATTGCCTTTTATCTCGAAAACTATTGAAGATAGGACTCACATTGATTAAACTTTTTTTACTCATTTTGGCCAGTACTATATGCCCTCATAATTTGGGACACTTATTTTTTAACACCCTGTATACTACAGTGTGTTCAAAAAAATCCTAACACGGCGTAGGCTCTGAACAAAGAAACGTATGCATGTCTCGCCATTGTTCAATTCAAAAGTCAAGTTTATTGTAACAGGCAGCAAATAATATATTGTTCAACAAGTGTGGAAAAGCACCTATTGCCCACGAAGTGTGAAAGTTTCAGCACAAGACAAAGTCGAGGTCTGAAATCACACTATACTTTTTCTACGATCACACTTTTTGGTAAAATATAAATAATTCATTTTTAATAAAGAATAGAACTTTAAAATAATTATAATAGTTATACACATAGATAAGTAATTAGCAAAAATTTTATAATTTATAAATCAAAAATGCATATTTAAATATTAACATTATATTACAGTTGGCAACTTGTATGAGAAATAATTTCTCACACTTTAACCCGTGGGGTCCCATGGTCGCGTGCCTGAGTGTCTGGTCGCGAACTTGGGGGAACCGGGTTCGATCCCGACCGGCGCCCAATATTTCCAATTTTAAATGGCACAAAAGTGACCCCTGTGGTGCACTTTCCACACCAGCTATGAGTGCCCGTGAGGTGACGCCTGGTAAGCGCCCACACGCTAAAATATATCATCATCATTACCGATGTCTACATATGTGTAGATAATGGCACACCCAGAAATGGGTAATATGCCGTGATATACTTTCGGGCTTTGTAAAGCATGAAAAAAGTGTAATTTTCTGTAGTGGTCGTAGAAAAAAGAATATTGCCATTCACCGTTTTCTAATTTATTACCGTTGCTAAAATAAGATTCAAGAAGAAATATAAATGTCATTTTTAACAATATCTCACGTCAAATTGACATTTATTTAAATACTTTTAAATTGACATACGTTTCTTTGTTCATAGCCCACTCCGATTTAGGTTTTTTAAACACTGTTCTATTTCAATTATTGTAATTTCATACCTCGTCATTAAGGCCGAAATAAAAAAAGTTGATGTTAAATATACAGAATTTAATGTGCAAAAATACTATGTACAAAAAATAAGTAGTACTGATTTTCCTATTTATTAGTTTGAGAATCACTGATTTACATACTCATCATTCTATAAATTCAGGATAATTGTGAATTAATGCAAGAACAACCAATGTCCTTTTTTTTTACAAAAATAATAATGATTGTGTACTTAACTAAAAAAAGTCTAAGTGTAAACGAATCTGTAGGTATCGGCATCCATTGAGCCAATTGTCATCAAAACTTATTTCCTCAGTGAAAATGTCAAAATGGGGGATTACGGCTCAATCGAATTAAAGGAAAATAGTACAAAAATACGAATGTATATGCTGAATAACGAATATTAATAAAAAAATGAAATAGTATAATTCAGATATTTCGGAAATAAAGGGTTTTTTGTTATGGCGCTTCGACACTAATATGAAACTATGTTGATTGGCTAACGAGAAACCGCCTATACATGCATTACAAATAGCATGTTAGGAGGTGGGGATTACTACCAATGGAAGTTAAGAAATTCAAATTCGAAAGGAGGGGCTTACATTGCTGTACTACAGTTTCCAAACAGTTTTTATTTTAACATAAATTTCTTGCATTAAACTTAATAATTTAAATACACCTGTAATTATAAAGTATGTAGACTTATACAGTGTTATAATATTCATTTATTTTTATGTAAATATAACTTAAAATAGCATATATTTCAAGAACATTTAGGTCCATGATGAAAACAGTTTGATATAAAAACACATAAATGTGACGTCACGTCTATCTTTTCAAAATTCGGGAGACTGTAACTCGCTTATTAATAGGAATTTTTTTACCGGATTTTCATCAATAGTCTTAGTTTTCCTAATATTTTCAGATGAAATTATAAAAAAAATTTGGTGTAATCCCCCAATACTTTGTTGTTGTATATAAATATGGTCATTGGTTGTTCTAGCATTAAGCCAGATAATTAAATACTAAACTCAACATTAATTTTGTTTATTTTAAGTAAAAAATTAACTAATAACTACTTCGAAATTTTAAAATATAAATGTGAAATGTATATCTGAAGCTGGCCTTTGGATCTAAATAGGGATAAATATAATATTCTTATGCATATAACTGTGCATTAAAATCTTTTTCGAACTCTACAAGAACTGATTAAGACTAGCTCAAATTTTAGTTCCTGAGCTCTTCATTTCAAAATTAAGCCTTTTCGAAAAAGAGTTTGTAACTTCACGCTTATGGGACCAGATTAAATTGCAAGCAGACGTGGTTTTGTAAATTTGTTAATTCTAAAAATTGTTTTCACATTTTAAATTGAAAACTTGTGATATTAAAATCGACAAAAGTTGTAGATATAGTCAATGAGCTAAGTGATTTTTATTTGTAATGCTTGATTGTTCACAAATTGTTTAAAAAATTATGAAATTGTCTTATGAAATAAGTAAATTATTTGAGAACAATCAAGTTTTCTTCTACCTAAAATGTTATTAAAATTCATTTTACTAAATATGAAAATTGATATTGTGTATTACTGGTAATACTGTACATTGCTGTCTACATACATAAATAAAAACTATATGCTGTGTTTTGCTACAGAACATTTTTTTCGTTACATTCTTTATCATATTCCTCATTTTTAACCTCCCGTCGCCATTAGGTAAAGTTTGTCTTTTAATATTTAAACAATTTACTACTATTTATGTATCAGTCTAATTAAATAATTAAGTAACGTATTTTGACAATATTGATGTGTATGCAACAGGCTATAAAATAGTAAAAGTCTAATTCATTCACGGTATTATTATTATTAATGAACTTGGTGCTCTATTTTCGGGACATTAGACTTTTCAGCAGCTAAAATATTTATACGTGTAATTGTCCTTAACGATTCTTCCAAATAAACACTTGGAATAAACTTATTTTATATTATTGAATCTAAGTACCATTTATCGGTACAATTATAAAATTCCATTTTTGGTTCAAATGTTTCTTTAAATAAATGTGTCATATTCATATAGAAAAGAGTATTTTCTTTAATATTTATAACAACAAAATGTCAAAAAATAATACTGAACTGCGGTTTTTTAAGAAAAACTGTTAAAAACTTCAAATAAGGATATTTTCGGTGAATCAATTATAACCAAAATCTAATCAGCTCTTCATATGGATGTAAAGAAGAGGAATGCGAAAGAATTATAAATTTTAGAATTTTAGTATTGGAGTTATCGTCGGAGAAAAATTTGTCACACACGGACACACACACACACACACACACACACACACACACACACACACACACACACATACATACATACATACATACAGACATCATCTTAAAAATAGTAAATTCGTATTGTAGGGACCCTAAAACGTGCATATTCATTAAAATCTCACCACCGAATTTTTTGACCAAAGACAATACCTTCCTTACCTAAAGGTGACGGAAGGTAAAAAAAATACTTGATCTAGCACAGCAATAAGTGCCCGCAAGGTACAAATATGTAATTTTATTTATTTTATTTATTTTATTTATTATATTTATTATATTTATTTTATTTTTTTTATTTATTTTATTTATTTTATTTATTTTATTTATTTAATTTATTTTATTTATTTAATTTATTTTATTTATTATATTTATTTTATTTATTTTATTTATTTTATTTATTTTATTTATTTTATTTATTTTATTTATTTTATTTATTTTATTTATTTTATTTATTTTATTTATTTTATTTATTTTATTTATTTTATTTATTTTATTTATTTTATTTATTTTATTTATTTTATTTATTTTATTTATTTTATTTATTTTATTTATTTTATTTATTTTATTTATTTTATTTATTTTATTTATTTTATTTATTTTATTTATTTTATTTATTTTATTTATTTTATTTTATTTTATTTATTAACAAATTTATAGAAAAACATATGTCTATTGTCTATAAGTTATTAAATGGTGATTTAATGGTGCTCGCAATGGTGTCATGTCTATCACCGTGACACGAGCCGTGACATTGTCCTTCACTTCGACGTTTTTCAATCATTATTGACCTGAGAATCAAATAAATATTGCAGGTATAAAATTATACGTACATTTCCTTATCATAACATCAGTAAATGACAAAAACTTATTAAATATTAATGAGGATTTCTTTGTTACACTTCTATAATAATATAATATGTGGTCATTTCTAATAATTTCTATCGACCAGCTATTAATAAATAGTGTTTATTAAACTTTTTCCGTATTTTTCTCTATGGGAAGACGCATTATCCTGAAGTAACATAATTTCTGTCTCTGTTACACTAGCAGTTAAGGAAAACTTTTTTCACTGTACCATTTTGCTGTAATTATCTTCTGTCCATCCAACTTAATTGCAATTTTAAATGGTACAAAAAGACCCCTAAGTCCTGTGGTGCACGCTGCACATCAGCAATAACGATGCGTATAAAGCAGATTGGTACACTTACACTCAGCAATGAGTAATATGCCATGATGATATACAGATGTCTCAGAAATAGGGGAACAAGGCTTAACTACAGAATAAACATTTATACAGAAGCGACAGTCAGAGAGAGAAGCGAAAATTACAGAGAGAAAGAGTATGCCAACAAATTTAAAGGGCTAATCGGATAAAATCGGCTTGTTTCGGAATATCTTCGTTTCTTTCGATTCTTTGTTCTTTTCATTATCTCAACGTGAACATTTTCCGTTAGGGGTCAATAATAAAAGTATACTGAGAAACACAAATTGATTTCTAATAAGAACAAATATGTTATTTTTTCAACAAACGATAGGAAAAATCGTTATCATAAAGAAAATCATTATATTTCAAATATTCTGGAGGAGCTGTTGTCTCAGCTTGTCACGCCCATGTATTTTAGGGTTATGGCTAATTCAAGCAAACCAAACACGTCTTCTCACTTTTGACATATGTCATATATTGCTTTATTTACTATTTTCTTTTTAAAATGTCACTATTATTAATTTGAAGTGATTAGTTTTTTGACAGTGACAATAAACTGTCAGTTACATTCATTTGAAATATGAACTGTGTAACAAAGGAATTAGTGTTTATCTTAGGTTTCGCGACTAATAAAAAAAAAATAATTTTAAATTTATCTGTAAAATATATAGAAAAAGTATTAATGTATTCCTGTAGAAAATTCAATAATCTTTAATTTTCATAAGACATAAAATGCGAAAAAATGGCATTCAGTTAGAGTGAAGACAAAATCCATACACACACACACACACACACACACACATACAGACATCATCGTGAAAATGTTAAAATTGGATTCTAGGGACCTTAAAACGTGGTCATTTACTAAAATCTCGATATGTGATTTTTAGCACGATCCCTATACCTCCCTTACCAAGGGTAGTGGGAGGTAAAAAACTAATCACTTCAAATTAATAATAGTGACATTTTAAATTAATAAAATTAAATAGCGGGAGGTTTTGTGTTGGCCACATCAGATTTTTTAGAATAATAATCGTTTGATTTTGTACCCAGAAATCTGTGGTTACCCCATGTCCCCCTATTTTAAAGACACCTGTATAGAAAATTGAATTATAATTATCGACGTTCAATTTTTCCCCAGTAATGTTTTGTATTAATTCTTTTGTTGAGAAGCTCTGTGACAAATGAAGGAGCATTAGATTGTTTTCTATAGCAACAGCAATACACACAGTCTGCGCGAAGTAAATGTATAAACTATAGAGCATGCTTGAGAGTATTATTGAGGGCGCGATTTCAGTACTACTACTGACCCCCGAACTAGCAACATGAAGACGGCCAAAGGAGACAAAGAAAAAGAGCGATTCTTAGGCTACACCAAATTAGCGATCGTAGGAAAAGGTAGGCAACTTTTAATTTTCATATTGTGAGATAATTCACTTTTAAATTTACGAGCTCTAATACATATTAGTTGGCCTATTTGTTAAATTCATTTATCATGACTTAAAAAGTATTATTTCTAATAATAATGGAGGAAGTTTTTATTTATTGTCTAGAAAATTGTATACATAAAAAAAGTAACATTTATGAACATTTCTTGTTACCTTGGTTACTTGTTGTTTTTGTTATTTCACATATTTATGTCAATGTATCCCCTGAAGAAGGCACCAGTTTATGGTGCCGAAACGTTGGGTTTAAATAATAAATACAGAACTTAAACTAAAAAAAAGGTAGTATTATTCCAATTAATAATATGAGTTCTGAAAGATATTTTAATAATTTTTATTTTTTATTTAAAGTAAAGATATTTCCATATTATAACGTAATTTTAAATTATATTTCTAGCTAAACATAAATATTTAACAGTTTAATAATAACTCAAATTTATTATTAAACTTATATTATTTATCAAGATCGGATAATTCGCTGATTATTCCTAAAAATTGCCGTAATTTTTTATGGTGTCTTATTTCTAAACTCTGACAAATAAATAACGTCAATTCTTTTCAAATTTTGTTTTTCTTGCAGTAAAGCTATAAAAATATATCATTTGATATTAAATAACAAGTTATTTAAAAAAATATATCTTGCTGTAGAGGACAAGAACAACAAAATATCTATAATATTTAAAAAATACCAATAATTAAGGTAGTTATTATTCATATTATTATATTACATACACGCTAAATAAAATAAAATTTTAGAGACTTGGCCAACTAATATAGATTAGGGCTCGTACTCGCGTGGAAAAAAACGGGTCACTATTTTTTTTTTAACTTTTGTTAATTGTCTCGAGAACTATAAAAGCTACGAAGTCGGTAAATTAAACAAAAATTTAGTAATATATTGTTTATATGTATAGATACAGACAAATATGTAAATTTTACAGTTTTTACCTTCCGACACCTTTAGGTAAGGAAGATATTATCTTTGGTCAAAAAATTCGGTAGTGAGTTTTTAATGAATCAGCACACTTTAGGGTCCCTAGAATACGATTTTAGTAGTTTTACGATGATGTATGTATGCATGTATGCGCATCTCTGTATGTGTGTGTGTGTGTGTGACAAATTTTTCTCCGACGATAACTCCAATACTACAATTCTAAAAATTATAATTCTCTCGTATTCCTCTTCTTTACATCCATATGAAATATTGATTAGATTTTGGATATAAATGATCAACTGGTAGTTCCGTTATTTGAAATTCTTAATAGTTCTTCTTGAAAAAACGCAGTCAAATATGATTTTTGACATTTTATTTGATTACCAATATGGAAGAATATCTTATTATCTATACGGTTTGATTATACATTTTCCTTCATATTCAATAGAATTATAAAGAGATTAAGTTTTATAAATTAGCCAACTTTGCTATAATCATGGAAACAGCTGATATATGCAAATAATTCTAGTATACAGGGTTAGTTAAAAGTATGGAGACGACGATTTATTGTCGTTAATATTCATTTTAGGAAATTATGTTCAATACAAAAGTTTTTTAAGTAATTTTGATCTACATTTGAGAACACTTGAATTTTATTTTTCTTCAATTTTTTTTATGCTTGTCCGCGTAATTTTTTTAAATGGGAACCTATTAATTCGATAGAGTATTTTTTTCTCTTTGCAACAGTATGTTTGTTTTTTTGTTTTTCAGTTTATTTTAATAACATTTTTACAAGGAAAAACACCGGTTCAAGTATTTACGAATAGTAGGTACATCTAAGATAGACAAAAGCGAAGCGATAAACAAACTCGAGCGATGTAATTTACTTAGTTATTAATTTGTTTTTAATGATAAAATTGTGACCGACAACTTTATTGGAAATAATTTTGTCTATCTTAGATGTACCGTACCTACTATTTGTAAATACTTGAACCGGTGTTTTTCCTTGTAAAAATATTATTAAAATTAATTGAAAAACGAAAAAACAAACATACTGTTGTAAAGAGAATAAAACACTCTATCGAATGGTAGAGTAAAATTAATAGGTTCCCATTTAAAAAAATTACGCGGACAAGCGTAACTCAAAAACAATTGAAGAAAAAAAAAATTCAAGTATTCTCAAAAATGTAGATCAAAATTTCTTAAAAAAACTTTTTGTATTGAACATAATTTCCAAAAATGAATATTAACGACAATAAATCGCCGTCTCCATACTTTTAACTAAGCCTGTATAATAATTCAAGTGCATTTTACATAGTATAATTATGTTCGTGTTATAATTTTATTGGATTTATAGAATCTTTTTCAAGGATCTCTCGGTATGGAATTTGTAAAAAATAGTATATGTTCCAACTTCAGTTTTACTAAATACATAGAATCTTACCTTACAATTTCATATTTGATAATTATTATAAGTTCCATTTCTTACCTTTTTTTTACATTGTATTGTTCTCGTCACCAAAAATCGGGGGACAGTCATAAACAGTGACAATATTCAGTCTTGTCTTATTATTTATGATGGGCAAAAGTTTTAGATTTCTGTGTGAAGTGATGAGCGGTTAAACTGTTTATGACCGTACCTCGATTTTTGGTGACGAGAACTATAATAATTTGTCTTTCATTTGCCATTTAATTATATGTTCACACAATTTTAACGATATTTTTTATAAATATAAGAATTTGGTTAAAAGTATATTTCAATGATTTGTTATGAAATGTCTGTAGTGTAATGTGTAATACAAGAACAACCAATGTTATTATTGCTTAATTTTGAGAATGAATGTTTAAAAATCAACAAGACATTTTTTGTGTTAATAATTTCACACTGGTTGTGTGTTTATTTATTCGTATAGGGGCTTTTGGGACAGCAATTCTCTATAAAAGAGAGTCTGACAATAAAGATGTTGTAATTAAAGAAGTGAATATTATGAATATGCCGCTTGAAGAAAAAAAATCTGCACTAAATGAAGTCAAAGTCTTATCTGCTTTAAATCATCCGCATATTATAAGGTGAGTAATGCAACGCTATGCTTTATAAATAAATACCAGTCAAATATATCACACGATTTCGCATACTGATTAGACTTCTCCGAAAGGGTAATGATGATTACGCTAAAATAATAAACTTTGATTAAGGAAGTAGAGAAAGAAATATTGTTTTATTATTATTATTAGTAATTTGAAAATAATGATGGTACAGCAATGCCAGTAAAATTTGGGACACATCATTTATGGACCCTAAATTCTGTACAGGGTGCAACAAATCCGAGTTCCTTATATGAAAAACTGAAAAACTTTTTCATTATGCACGAACAGAAAATTGATGTAGGCCTGTACGGGCCAACTTTTTTAGACAACTGTAATAGGTACCACGGGAATTTTCGATCGTGTTTTGTTTTTGAGCTACAGACTAAAATTTGTTTTTCGATTATTTTGAAAATACCTCATATCTCGCTTATTATGGAAGAAATAGAAAAAATGTTTAGATAATTTTTATACAGTTTTTTCAAAACTTAATAATTCTTGAGGTATAATACAAACATCATATTTTTTAAATGGGAACATAGGTTGAAAATAGCCTCATTTTTTATTTATTTTATAGGCTTTTCAACGATGTTCTAAACATGAATAAAACTTGAATTCTTAATTTTTGGGGTGAAAAAAAATTATATTTGTAAGAAACAAATGAAAAAAATCAATTACTGATCATCATTTGTTTATTTTGATTATATATTTATTAATTATATTCTAAAAATTATTTTTAGTCCATCATTTTCGTATTAATTAATTATTTTTTTATCAGCCTTAAAGTTGGCTTTGACACGATTCGAAAAATGTGACAAATATGCTCTCTAAAGTACATAAATTAGGAAAATGAGTAAAAATATTGAAAATAGCATTAAAAATAAACAAATCATGATCTGTAATTGTTTTTATTATTTGTTTCTTAATAAATTTCCTTTTTCCATCCCAAATAATTAATATTTTAAATTTTATTCATGTTTATAACAAAAGAATGTAGACTTATACATCGTTGAAAGGCATATAAAATAAGTAAAAAGTTGATACCATTTTCACCATATGTTCCTATTTAAAAAAATATGTGTGTATTAAGTATATCTCGAGAATGATTAAGTTTTGTACAAATTTAATTACAGCAGTTATTCTACGTAGAAAACTATAAAAATTATCTAAACATTTTTTCTGTATCTTATAATAAGCAAGAGAGTTGTGAGGTATTTTCAAAATAAGCGAAAAACAAGTTTTAGCCAGTAGCTCAAAAACAAAAGACGATCGAAAATTCCTGTGGTGCCTAACTAAAGTTGTCTCAAAAAGTTGGCCCATAAAGACCTACATCAATTTTCTGTTGCGTGCTGAATAAGAAAGTATATAAGAAACTCGCATTTGTTCCATCTGTACAATTATCCATCGTTTTATTAAATATCTGTTATTAATTTATTTGATATCTGATGGCTAATAATATTTCATTATTTATATAAATGTAATCCTAATAATTGAAAACTACGCTGTCAATATGAGTGAAACCTGACGTACGCTTAATAGATCGTGGTACCAACGGGTAAATATTATTGTTTAATCAGAAGTACCTAATATCATAAGACCGCCTGATTTTATCGATAAATTTTTATTTTGCACGATTTTTTTTTGCTTAGCAACAAATACGAAAGCAAAATGCATGGTAAATCCCGACTCCGAAGTTTGCTTGAGTGATTTTGCTTAAAAGCAAAAAAAATGAGTGCTTAAAAATAAAAGTTTATCTGAGAAAATCTGAGAAATCGTGTGGTATTTGGTGAGATAAATTCCAAAGACAACGCAAAATGAAACTTGATACATTAATTGTCACACTGACAGTTATAAACAATAACAACTGTTTATTTACTTGGTATCGGAAAATTATCGGGGTAACGGGGTTTTATCAGTATAATACTGTTCCCATTGGTTGAATTTTCAAGTGGTTTTCATCATGATTGGTTAAAAACTAGTCGTTGGAATTTATCTAGAAAAAAATTGTTCGCATGGAATCGCTCAAAACAGCTGTAGACACGTGTTTCGCTCTTATTAGAGCTCATTTTGAGCGATTCCCTGCGACAATTTTTTTTTAGTTTTATAACTTTACGCTCACGATATAATATTTTCACTATTGTTTAATTATTATTGATTTGCAGATATTTTGGCAGTTTTGAAAAAGATGGTTCACTCTTTATAGAAATGGAATATGCTGATGGTGGTACCTTAGCTCAATTTCTTGATGTAAGGATACAAGAAAAGAAACGGATTAAGGAACAAGATGTCTTGTTTCTTTTCAGACAAATTACAGGAGCTATCGGATATATGCATCAACATAAAATATTGCACAGGTAGGATCTCCTTTTTTAATTCTTATTAATAATGATGACTACATATTTGGTAAAAAAGGGGCGCGAACATATTGATCGGAAGGTTGAAAGTTGAAGGACCTCTAATTATCGTACGAGAGCTAATTTATTGGCTTGCCTGTGTGCTATATTAGACTTTTATTGTTTGCTGTTATGTATGGCAAATTTGGACAATATACAATCTGTCCAAAAATATGTGTACAAGTTTCTTAAATAAAAAAGCTTTCTTACTGATGTGTTTATGTAGGTATTTATGGGCCAACTTTTTGAGACAACTTTCACAGGCACCACAGGCTAAAACATGATTTTCGCTTATTTTGAAAATATCTCATATCTCGCTTATGAGAGTTAAGAAAAAATGTTTATTTAATTCCGTTTTAAAATTTTTAATTTTAATTTACTTTATGACGTTTTGAAATGTCACTATTTACATAATTGTTACAAAATGAGTTTTGTAAAAATCTTTAAGTACCTACATAAGTGAAGTTATGTAAAGGCTATGACACAAATATTTGATACAAAAAGAAACAAGAATATATCAATAATGATTTCTTTAATATTATGTTATGAATTATTGACTCACACTTAATTCCTCATCATCAGAAGGAAGATCTATCGATTTCAGAACATATTCAAAACTCATTTTCAATGATGAAAACGTGAGATTGTTGGGCTCATATAATTTGCAACACTAGCTTCTCTCGTTTGGCAAATATTATACTCATTAAACAATAGCACTCTTTTCATAACAGATTATATAAATTACTATTAGAAAATTTTATACGTGGTGTAATATATTTTTTAGATTTTGCGTTCATAATGAAGTCCTGACGATACGCAATTGCGTATCGTAATGGCCTTCATTTCGATACGCATTTTTTTGTTTTAGAAGGTTGGTACTAGATGATCACTTAAATTCACAGAACACTACAAATACTTAAATTTAACCTTCAAATGTTCAAATAAATAATAATTGAATGTGGTCAGTTCAGTGATACCAACTACAAGATTTCACTTGCAAATTTCCTTAAATTGACTTGGTTTAATATTAGCAGTTTTTTACAATATTTTAGTATGTAGAAGGCGCAAAATCTAAAAAATAGTATAAAGAACTCATTTTATAAGACTTTTTTTCGCACTTGTCAATTAGAAAACTCGCCAAGGCTCGTTTTCTAAACTTTGACGCGTGCGAAAAAACATGTCTTATAAAACTTGTTCTTTAATATACTATTGTAAGCTTTTTAATAATGTACGTACAGAATGATCAAATAAAAGCTTAAGCGTGCCGCTTCATACTTAGTATGACAGTATTATTTCCATGGGCGTACCTTTCGATTTCTTCTAGCTGTCATAAAACTATCCTAAGAACCGTCTTTTTTACATTTACTCCAACGAAAAAATGTTTCAAAAAGAAATTTATCTCGCTCTTCCTTAAAAATCATAACGAAATGAAATTAAAGATTTTTCATGAAGGTATCCAAAACAAATATCAAATGAATCAAAGTATGGCAATGATAATGAAATGCCATGCACCTGTCATCATCTGTTATATATGAAACATAATTTTGATGATTTATGGAAAACTGATATATAATTTTGACATTTTCTTGGAACAAAAGTTGTCACGTGACCTTCAGTCATTTTTGATCACTCTGTATAACAAATATACATTACTACATTTTTTTTTAAACTAGAATGAAATATGAATTATTAAATTTATTGAAAATTAAAAAACAAATAAAAACATCAATTACAGATCGTCATTTGTTTATTTTAATTCCTTATCTATTAATTATGTTCTGAAATTATTTTTATGGCCGGTTTTATAAACGACAGATAAATTTACTTCCAAAGTAAATAAAATTTATTCTGTAATGTTACGAATTTGTTAGTTCGAATAAATTTACTATAGAAGTAAATTTATTCTGCCCTTTATAAAATCGGGGTTAATCAATTATTTTCGGACTAACTAAACTAATACAGATTTTATCGGTGTTGACACAAATCGAAAAATGTGGTTTAATAGACCTTCTGAAGTATTTAAATTAGAAAAATGAGTAAAACTAAGAAATTAACATTAAAAATAAATAGGTACATGACGAGCTATAATTAATTTTTTTATTTGATTCTTAATAAAGTGCGGTTTGAAAATTTGAACTCATTAGACCTATAAAGTGTTATAAAGTGTACCTAAACGCCGATTTTTCACACTTGACCGTTGCGTCATTGTTTGATGTTCGTATATTAGATATATGTATCGTATGTTTATCTCTGTCTTACTTATAGTTTCCTACATGCTGTCTTCGATACGTATATCTAATATACGAACATCAAACTATGACGTAACGGTCAAGTGTGAAAAATCGGTGTGTACCCACATTTTTGGATAATATTGTAAGATATTAAAATAATATTTGTATGATAGGGACTTAAAAACTGCGAATATATTCTTAACAAAGCAGTTCATCTGTAAAGTTGGAGATTTTGGAATATCAAAAATGATGAACACTTTAGTCCAAGCGCAGACTGTAGTAGGTACTCCATATTATCTCAGCCCAGAAATGTGTGAAGGAAAAGACTATGACGAGAAATCAGACATATGGGCCCTAGGGTGCATTTTATATGAAATGGCCGAACTAAGAAAACCTTTTGAAGCGTTGAATTTACCAGCATTAGTCACGAAAATTACATCGGTAAGAATTATGTTAATAATTTTGTAATTTGTTATCATATAACATCGTCTGAATTTTATTGATGTACCTATGAATGGACAGAAGACGCACGTTATCAACTTGAAAAGAACCTTATAAAATGAAATATAACTTGTACAAATTATTGGGGTTATATATTAAAAAAAAAAATACTAGTATTACGAAACATATACAGTATGTCCACGGATCGAGTTCCAAAGAGGAAAAACTTTTTTATATTTTATTTTACAAAAAAATGTATTCTTGATAATAGTTTTTGGATGTCTCGAAAGGGCTATTTTAGTTTTAACATTTTCAAATTTTCCTTTAGTTTCAGATAAAAATCGAAAATTGGTCGTTTTAGTTGAAAATTATTCTGTCCCAAAAAATAAGTTTGCGTTGTCATGGTACTGTCTTGGTTTTTTTACATTCAGTATGGAACCAGGTGGTTGATTTTTATAACTGGCAGTTAATGAAAATAAATAAATAATGGCAATTACCATGACAACGCAAACTTATATTTTAGGACTTAGAATAATTTTCAGCTATAATATCCCGAGGACATTGATAATTACGTAGATAATAATTTTATGACAGTTACCGAAAGCGCGTTGCTTGGTAACAGCCCGACGCCGAAGTATGATAAAATTATATGTATTTATCAATGATCGAGGTGTATTCGGTGAGAATTTTTTTTGCAGTTTAAACATTAAATTTGCCTAAAATTTGTATTTGACAGAATTTTTGTGTCTAACTCAGTAGATGTCACTTGTAGCTATGAACGTGAATGTGGCTATGAATATGTTCAGTGTGAAGTGTGCAATGAGAATGAGACCTCTTTGAGTGAGAACAAAGAGAAGATAAGACATACAAAAGTCCATAAATATTCTCCATATTTAGTTTTTTATTTAATACAGTATTTTTTGATGTGTTTTCTTCTATAATTTTGTTGATTAAATTATCATTTTCATTGACAGCGTGAAAATGACATTTTTAAATTAAAACAATTAATCTTTAATTATATGTCAAAAACTGTTCGTTACTTAGCAACTTAGTGACATAAGTGATAATTGTCTTAGGATAATTATCAGTGTAAGTTTGGTTTGATTGGTTACTTTCGCACACGTGGTCAGAAATAAAGGGATTCAATTGGATAATTTTTTAACCAAAAAATTTTCAACTAAAACGACCAATTTTCCATTTTTATCTGAAACTAAAAGAAAATTTGGAAATATTAAAACTGAATTGGCCGTTTCGGGACATCCAAAAACTTTTATCAAGAATACATTTTTTTGTAAAATAAAAAAGTTTTTCCTCTTTGGAACTCGATCCGTGGACATACGGTATATATATTGATCTCATTTCCGTAATGATATCATGCTTTTAGCTTGTATTGTAATAATTTTAAATAATCTTTGACCTTCATTTTTATTGTTTAATTGTATTGTTTGATAAATAATATATCAATATTATGTAATATCCTGTGTGCGCCCCTGTATGTACAGGGTGTCCAAAAAGTTATATGATAGTTGAATAAAACAAAAAATATAAACAATCAAAATTTGTCACTAGGTACTTTGGAAAATTATTTAGTCAATGAACCTGTACCGAATTTTAACCGTTTTAAATTCAGATTCGGTTCAAATCTGCTAAATAAATACTTCATTAAAAATTGTAAATTCAAATTACATTATTAATATTAATATGATTTTATAAATAATAATTATGTACCTCTTTTTGTGCTTTTACTCTGAACGAAATTCGAACCCAAAACCGATGACCCGTTATTATTTTTTATTCTTGAAACGCAACTGAACATGAACCAACATTTATTTCCTGAACCTAAACTAAACGTTAACCATAAATATGATTCGGTTCCGATCCCTGTTTATATTATTGTTTTATTCAATTCTAAATACCCGATACCCTTTTTGGACACCTGGTATAAATACAATTATTTACTTGAATATTATTTAAAATTATTTTTCAGTAAGATAACAATAATTACTTAAAGATTAAATATTTTTACTGTCATGTATCACAACAATGATCTTAAAAAACAATTCCATATACTTACTGAGTGATAATATTATAATACTACCTATTTAAACTCGTATATATAGGTAGATATAATTAACAGATTTGTTTTTAGTGTGAATTTGAACCTATATCCCGCAAGTACTCGAGTTCTTTACAACAATTAATTAATTCAGTGCTACAAAAGAACTCAAGCCAAAGGCCTAGTGCACAAACTATACACGCATGCATTATTCCCCAAATGCTGCAGGAACTTAACGAGAAAGAAACAGAGAATATGGTACTCAACAACAGGTACAACTAATATTTTTTTATTGTAACGTAACTAATATTTACAATAGGCTCATAAACCATAACATAAAATAATAAAATGTACACTTTAACCTTAAAGTACTACTCAATAAATAACGATTAAGATAAAAAAACATTTTTTTAATAATTACTTTCCGAGATATTTGAATTTATTTCCAGGGATACAGATGACGTCACACTATTGGTATCTTTCTCGCGCAGCCTACTGCAGAAACTGGTGTGAGAAAGATAGCTATAGGTTTCTTTAAAAATCAAATGCATCTATACAAAAAACAATTATGACTTTTTGATACCACGAATGGGCTACTTGCGTACCTTTTTACCTGTCGCTAAGAGAGGTATTGGATTCATGCTAAAATTCGCATATCCAGATTTTATTGAATAAGCACGATTTAAGGTCCCTAAAATCCGATTATAACATTTTTAAAATGATGTCTGTGTGTGTGTGTGTGTGTGTGTGTGTGTGTGTGTGTGTGTGTGTGTATGTCTGGATGTTGTAGACACGATTCCTCAAAAACTATAAGACTTAAAAAATATTTAACTGCAGTTTCCTCAATCTGACATTCCTGGGAAGAGCTGAAAAGATTTTGGTAACAATTGAACAACCGGAAGTAGTAGTTTCTTAGAAAAATTCTTCTAAATATAATTTTTTGGGAGTTTTTAGGTAAAATTGTGGTAAAATGCATCCATCAGAAATACCGCCAATCTAGTTAATGAATTGAAAGAATCTCTGACATTTAGAAACTTCCTCATACAATGAAAATATATATAATTAGAATTATATGTGTGCACAAGACACGTTAAATACAATAAAAAACAATATTTGAGTAAAGTTCTGTAATTTTATATATATATATACAGTGTGTCCCATTTAGAGGTGCCACCATTGGGATCTCGAGAACTATAAGAGATACGATGTCGGTTAAATGGAACTTTTTGTGCGCCTTTGGGAGGCCATCTCAGATGAGCTTTCATTTTTCCAAAAATTCTCATAGGGCACTAGATAATGACGAAAAACTGAATATTGTTGATTTTTTCTTTTTCAAATAACTTCTAAACTATTAATAATTGAGAAAAAAGTTTCAAATATAAAGGATAGATATTTTTATTAACTAACCAGTGGCGTACGAAATAAATTTTTATATCTGTAAATTTCTGAGATATAACACAAACTTATATTTTTTTAAATGGAACCCATATCTGATTTTAGTCTCAAAAAAATAAATATTTTTTTCTGTTTTCAATGATGTAAGGGTTATTATGTTTTATATTTGTTTTGCTTTCAAAAATTATTATTTTTTCCGTATTTTGTATTAAATTTACAATTATTTTGAAAATATTGGTAGATTTCTATTTGGAAATACTCCTTGTATTTAAATAATTTATTTCCTTAAAAATATTTGCTCAAAATTCGTATCAAATTAATTTTTATATTTTGTATCAGGTCGCCCTTGGCACATCATAGTGTAATTTGTAATTATGAGTCTAGAATGAAAATATTAAGTAATAAAGGCATAAAACAAATTATTTTGATCAAATACAATATAATTAATAAAAATAATAATGTTTTTCTGGGAAATAATTAGAAAATTCAGGAAAATAAAGAGAAAAATTAAATTTTAGGAGCAAAATAAATATAAAACATAATAACCCTTACACCATTGAAAAGAGAAAAAAATATTGATTTTTTTGAGACTAAAATCAGATATGGGTTCCATTTAAAAAAATATAAGTTTGTGTTATATCTCGAAAATTTACAAATATAAAAATTTATTTCGTACGCCACTGGTTAGTTAATAAAAATATCTATCTTTTATATTTGAAACGTTTTTCTCAATTACTAATAGTTTAGAAGTTATTTGAGAAAGAAAAAATCAACAATATTTAGTTTTTCGTCATTATCTAGTGTCGTATGAGAATTTTTGGAAAAACAAAAGCACATCGGAGATGACCTCCCAAAGGTGCACAAAAAGTTCCATTTAACCGACATCGTATCTCTTATAGTTCTCGAGATCTCAATGGTGGCACCTCTAAATGGGACACACTGTATATATATATATATACAGTGTGTTAATTAAAAAACTGGCCATAGGCGTTTAACATGGGAAAACAGTTTTTCTTTGCGCAAAAGTCCCCAATTAATTTTAGACAAAATGTTTCAAGTAAGTGTTACAGATAATTATAATAATTATATTCAGTCAATCAGTAAACAGTTTTAATTTTGCATGTTTGGTAAATTGTAAAATCTAATTTGAAATTGTATAAAAATATTGCTCATTTCTAGCGATATCCATGGAATTGAAACAAAATTACAGAGAAATGCGTATCGTTTGAACTGTTTTCTGTTAAAAGTTGCAGATTATTCAATTCTGCACCTAAATCACTACACAGGTATTATTTTTTACAAAATAACAATTAAATAACTTTTATTATTATTATTTTTTCACATTCTATCTATAAAATTAAATTTCTGACAGTTCAAACGAAATGAATTTCTTTCTAATTTTGTTTCAATTTCATGGGTATCGCTACAAGTGAGCAATATTTATACAATTTCAAATTAGATTTTACAAGTTACTAAAAGTGAAAAATTAAATCTGTTTAGTAATTTAGGCGTAGAATATTAATATCTACAACATTTATTTGAAACATTTTTGTCTAAAATTAATTGGGGACTTTTGCGCAAAGAAAAACAGTTTTCCCATGTTAAAGGCCTATGGCCAGGTTCTTAATTAACACACTGTATATATTTTGTATATAGCCTAATATGGAAATGGTGAGAGGTCTTGTGCTGGCCACAACAGATTTTTTTAATAATTACTTTGCGAGATATTTGAATTTATTTCCAGGGATACACTATTGGTATCTTTCTCGCGCAGCCTACTACAGAAACTGATATGAGAAAGATAGCTATAGGTTTCTTTAAAAATCAAATGCATTTATACAAAAAATAATAATGACTTTATCCATTTAAAAATTATTTTTAAAAATTGGTTTATGGGCCTATTAATAAGACTAATATTATCTAATATTTGTTGTAAAACTGGCCCTAAGGAAAAACTAAACTGTGAAATTGAAACTACTAACTAAATTCTTGTTACAGAAGAATTTTGACTGAAAGATCTGTTCTTTACGAGATGAAATGTTTTAAAGATGAATTCAGTTTAGTACCAGTCAAATTGCCTACATGTAAACTGCATAATGTTGCTGTAGGTAGCAATCACTGTCTTGCAGTCACAGAGGGTAAATAAAATTATACTCGCCGTCAAATAAATATGGACTGGTGTTCAATTTTTCCCTTATCCCCACCCTGTCCCTTACCAAGCGGTGTTGCCGCTTCTTCATAACTTATCATGTTCAATATGACCAATGGAATTGGCAACTGTGTAGAAATCTCCAGTCCATATTTATCTGACGGCAAGTGTAGTTATTGTACATTTTGTAATAATTAAACAATAAGTTATTATTATTTTTAGATGCATTAGTCTATTCTTGGGGAGACAATAGATGCGGACAGCTAGGATTAGGAGAATTGGCACCCTGGAGAAATTTTCCTATTCGAATAGATTCTCTTACCGGAAAAAATATTAAACAGTGAGTTGCTGAATTTTTTTTGTGAATGTACGGAATTAATATTAAATTATTTTTTAAAATTTTTTGTAGAGTATCGGCCGGTTGTGGCTATAGTATTTTTTTAAACAATATTGGTCTTTTAATGTCCTGTGGTGACGGTAGACAAGGATGCCTTGGACATGGAGACTGGAATAGTATTACTCAACCACGAATAATTAGTAAGTTATTATAGACTCGGTTTAATGGGGACCTCCACTCTTATTTTTTTATTATTATTAAGCAATTTGTGGTATTAAAAGCCGTAATTGATTTTAGATTCAGTTTTTGGAAGCAATTAAAAAAAATTTCTATACGAAGAGGTTTTTGGATGAATGCTTCATTTATTTCATCATAGTCAAAATTTACAAATTTCACAACTGCGACATTTCGGTTCTGTTTAGAACCATTTTCAAGCTAACAAAAAATTATTTATTTGTTAAATACATATAAATTATAATGTACAATTGTCAATCTTACCAATAAATAAATTATTAAAACCATGAGTTTAAAGACTACATGGTTAAAAGTCAACTAAATAAAAATTTTAACAATTCATCTTATAAGTGACCGCGAAAATCAACAACCTTAACAAAGAATGACATCTATAGAAAGATGCAAGAATGAATGACAAAAAATATTAAAAAATTTTTTGTTAGCTTGAAAATGGTTCTAAGGCTGTGTCTGATGTCGCATTTTGGCATTAAGTATTTAGGATTTAGGTCTTCTTCACATAAATACAACTCCGAATGGTACACAAGTGATATCCATTGGTTTGTATGGCAACACTTTAGAACAACAAAAATGAATTATACAATTCGATTCAATTTGATGCTTGAGAGTAAATGTTAATAATATATTTCATAAAATAGAAGCTAACAATCTATTCTTTGACAATAAATTTGAGGTTTTTTACAAATTATAGCAACGAACATGATTTGTTTAATTAGTGCGCGTCAACTTCAAGGCATAGTGTGCTCCTGCAAAACCCTAAAATCTAATTCCTAAAATCCTAAATAATCACTAGATTTAGGGCATATAAATTTAGGATTTAGATATTAGGGTGATAAGTGCAACATCGGACACAGCCTAAACAGAACCGAAACGTCGCAGTTGTGAAATTTGTAAATTTTGACTATGTTGAAATAAATGAAGCATTCATCCAAAAACCTCTTCGTATAGAATAGAGTAATTGATTTTAGTTTAACTGCATTCGATTTTTAATGTCCCGCCGTACATATTTCTATGGATGTGTCCACTTTTATCACCCTAATATCTAAATCCTAAATTTATATACCCTAAATCTAGTGATTATTTCAGATTAGGAATTAGATTTTACACACTATGCCTTGAAGTTGACGCGCACAAATTAAACAAATAGGCTCGTAATATGATCACGATTTTAACTAAAACGCTGTTTTAAGAAATGTCAAATTTCATTATTTAATAACAATAATAAATAATGTCAAATTTATCAAAATATGATTTTAAAGCAGAACATAGTTTGTATTCAAACAAATATTTTTCAAACAAACGAGTGAAATTAAATATTTAAATTTGAATTTGACATTTCTAAAAACAGTGTTTTAGTTAAAACCGTGACCATACTACGAGCCATAATGTTCCTTGCTATAATTTGTGCAAAACGTTAAATTTACTGTAAAAGAATAGCTTCTTAGCTTCTATTTTATGAAATATAATATCAATATTTAATTTGAAGCATCAAATTAAATCTAAGTGTATAATTCATTTTTGTTATTCTAAAGTGTTGCCATACAAACCAATGGATGTCATTAGTGTGCCATTCTGAGTTGTATTTATGTGAAGACCTAAATCCTAAAAACTAAATGCCAAAATGTGACAACGGACACAGCCTATATAGAAAAGTGGCGACTCGTTGCTGGGGAAACAATATTATGCAATACATATATTTTTTCTGTAATTGTTTTTTTATCTTAATTGTTATTTATTAAATAATATTTTAAGTACACAGTGTAGGTAAATTTTATTATTTTTTATTATGGAAGTCCTCATTTTCTAAAGATCCACGTGACATTATTATTAATTATGTGTTTTTATATTTGTAGATCGAATGATATCTGTAAATATTGCACAAGTGAAAAGTGGACCCGATCATGTGATGACTTTAAGTGTAAACGGTGATATATATTCTTGGGGATGTGGCAAAAGTGGACGCCTAGGACTTGGCGATGAAGAATCTCGGTAAGAATAATATTGTATTCACAATCATTATAGTAATATACCGATTCCTACCTTTTTGGAGGTTGGAAAATACGTCATTCCTAACTTTAATGACAATCTCTTGGATTGCAAATAACAGATTTCACTTCCATCTCCTGGGTTAAAAATATTTATGTAGGGGTTGCCTAGCAACATTGTCATAGACCCCTATAATTAAGTAGACTAAACAAATTTTAAGAGAGCTGTCAAAAATATTAATAAAATTAAAGGTTATAACTCATTAATTTATTTTGAAAATTAATGATTTAAAAAAGGCTTCGCCTCTCGGTACTATACATAAGCCCTCGACTTTAATGAAACATCTCCCACCTCGGATGTAATATACTATTATTATATGAAATTTAACAAGTTTTTCGACTTGGTCTATAACTAATGAATAGTAAAAGATAGATGGTTGGGTGTTACACTATTCGATTCTATGAATTTTTCCGGCTGATGCAATATTACCAAGTAAATAACCAAAAAATGGTAAAAAGTATAGTATTCCCCTAATTCGGACACGCTGATTACGGTATTTTTTTTTAAATCCCTTATTTGTATATCTTTTTTTATTTTGGTGGCTTATAGCTAATAACGGTGGAAGACTAGATATAGTCTGGTATGTATTAATCCATAATATGTACAAAATATAAATATTTATCATCCTACCTTTCGGTTGATCGCTTTGTAGAGACTTGCACGCGTGAATAGAAGGGACGCCAACGAAACACATCAAAATGTCTCTTCAAATAAACGAATTTTGATCGCACAGAGTGTTTAGTGTCCATTATTTTAATACACAACACTTTATTATTGTAATACAATTGCTATTATTTCATTTTCGATTAATAAAAGAAATGATTTCGCGGGATGCACAGACATAGATCCATCGGAAGCCGATTCAAGACTGAATTGTTATGAAACGTGGCTGAACGCTATTATTGCTCAGTGAATCGACGTTTCAACTTGTCGCTAAAAAGAAACTTGCAAGAGAGATAGATATATCTATATTAACAATTTGAAATACATTGTTAGATATTTATTTTGAACTGCTTAACTATTTTACGTATTTTCCTAACGGGATGTCCGAAAATAAATATCTGAAAATGTTAATACGATTTGGAAACATATGAATGAAAATAATTTTTAAAAAATCAGCCTTTCGTTCTCTCCATCATTTACATCAAATTTTGTAATTGAAAAATAGATAATATAAACAATATTTTTAGTTGTTCGCCAACATTTGTGAAAATACCTCCCGGCTGCAGAGTAAAAAAAATATTTTGTGGAGGGGATGCTTCGATAGCCCTGACATCTACCGGCCAACTTCTAGCGTGCGGTTTAAACACAAATAATAAATTAGGCCTCTCTTCAACATTTCAACATCAAGAAAAGGCATTAAACTTTACACTTGTACGCAGTATAAAGTGTAAAATTAAAGATGTGTCCATGGGAAACTATCATACTATTTTAATAACGGAAGACGGAAATGCAATAACAATGGGACGAAATAATGAAGGACAATTAGGAAGGGGGCACTGCAAGCCTAGAGCACAACCAGAAGAAATGAGTGCATTGAAGCACAAAATTATGGTGAGGATTTCATTTTATTAATACATGTTGCAGTTTTCATTCCCATAAGAAATTATTTTAACAGTAGATTATTTTACTATATCTTTTTCCTATTTTCGAACATAGGAAAATCAATGATAAAAATTTAATTTGGCGATATCTCTTTACCTATTAATTTTAGAACAAAAGTGTAATGAAAAAAATCTGATGTAGCCAACACAAAACCTCCCGCTATTTAATTTTTATTAATTTAAATACATACCTATGTATTTAGTAATGCTTCAAACTATATTATGTTCCATTGCTTATAACTACTGCTTTATTTACGATTTTCTTTATTATTTAATATGTCACTATTATTAATTTGAAGTGATTAGTTTTTTGACAATGACGTTTATCTGTCAGTTACATTCGTTTGAAAAATAAACTGTGTAACAAAGGAATTGTGTTTATCTTAGGCTCCGGGATTAAAAAAAGAAAAATGATTTTTAAATTTATCTGTAAAATATATAGAAAAAGTATTAATGTATACCTGTACAAAATTCAATAATCTATAATTTTCCAATGATATAAAATGCGAAAAAATGGCATTTAATCGTATTTTTTAAAGAAAAACCATTATGGGCTTCAAGTAAAGTACCATTTCCGTTTATCCGATTTACACCAAAATCTAATGGCTTCTATTCCTATTAGAATAGGTTAGAAATACAAGGTTTCCGAATTTTCTGAATGATAGTATTTGAGTTAGAGTGTAAACAAAATACGTACACATACACACACACACACACACACACACACACACATACATACACACACACACACATACACATACAGACATCATCGTGAAAATATTAAAATTGGATTGGACCTTAAAACGTGGTCATTTACTAAAATCTCAATATGTGATTTTTAGCACGATCCCTATACCTCCCTTACCAATTTAAGGCAATTAGAGTGCCATGGAAAAAAAAACAATAATTTATATTTCTTATTTCTGGCATATTTGACAGATTTGACATTTCTTTTTATTTTATTCTTATTATAATTTGTGATTATTAGATTAGAATTTTTGATTATTAAAAACATGTTTCTGTCAATATTGCGAATGCACCTTTACTTTTTTATTTTTCAGGTAGCTGATTGTGGTTCATCATACAGTATAGCAGGCACAATGGACAATGTCGTTTATTTTTGGGGCACCCGTTATAAGATAGATAGCAGGAAATCTCGAATGTCTACAGCTTCTAGCACAACGAATGATAGCGCTAAACCTTTGAAGCAAAGTTTCTTCAAAATGGCTGAAGTAAGAAATAGTTATTTGCATTATACGTGCGGTAGGTGTTATTTTACAACGCGAGGTTTTATATTTAAGCACGACGCGCAGCAGAGTACTGCAATAAAACCAAGCGTTGTACAAATATCTAACGCACACATTATGTATTAAATTTTTTGGCCGAGATATTATTAAAATATGTATTTTCAATAAATTTTGCTTGTTAACCTTAAACTATTGTTGTCATCAAGCTAGCTGCATTAAAATTCACACTATTAAATAAATAAATATATCATCACGGCATATTATTACCCATTTCTGGGTGTGCCAGTATCTACAACACATGTAGCCATCGGTAATGATGACGATATATTTTACCGTGTGGGCGCTTACCAGGCATCACCTCACGGGAACTTATAGCTGGTGTGGAGAGTGCACCACAGGGGTCACTTTTATGCCATTTAAAATTGGAAATATTTGGCGTCTGTCGGGATCGAACCTGGTTCCCCCAGGTTCGCAACCAGACACTTAGGCACGCGGCCACGGGACCCCATATGGGGTCACTATTAAATACATTGTTCAATTAATTAACGACTTTAATTCATGTACAGAGTTAAATATTTATACTTTTTTGAGAGGTTGGGACATAGACCAAGAATTTTCACTTTGACTATTTGACTTATTTAAGAATGTCTACGCTGGAAGAAAATTAAGGTTAGGTAGATTAGTTTCTACATTTATCTAGTTCTAATTCCTAAACAGACTGCATGAATGATTCTAATGTTACGTACCCTTTTCGGCATTCTTTATTAAAATGAATTTCATGCAACTACCATAGACTTTAACAATGTGTGATTGTTATGTTTACATTTCGGGAGGACAAAAAGTTTATTTGTTGCTTTAAAAATTAATATCGAGCTATGTACGTATGCTTTGATCTTTTCCTATCTCTCTTTTTGCGATCTTGTTGTCCTTTTCTAAAATAGTTTTCAATGTTGTAGGGTAGTTTCTCATCGAATAGTTCGTCAGTGTCATTCAGTTCAGATATTGTCAAAAATTGTGATATGGAACTAATCAAAACTCCGAAAGCAGTATTAGGGTAAGTTAGAAATTAATTAATTTCTTATGTAAATGAAAACATCATTTTAACAGAGCGGCATTCAATGTAAAAGCAAACAGTGGAAGTTATGTGCCACCTTGTCATAATTATGATATTTATATTTTTATTGTTAGACCCGCCAAAGTCAATTTTTCTGACTTCACAGACCTGCCATAGATATTGTCACATGGTTTATAGACTGCTAAAATTTATTGACGAGTATTTACAGTATAAACTTTTTTTGTAGCAACACAAGACCTCTCGCCATTTCCATATTAGAGTATACATATAAGTACATATTGTATTTAACATTTCTGGCACACACAAAAATTCTAAGTATTATTAACATATTTTTATATTTTTTAATTCATTCTGTAATTAAGTTTCCTCTTCTAAATTTTCGAGATTCTTCAAATTCATTGACCAGATTGGCGGTATTATTGATGCGTATATGTATATGTAATATTAATATATATTATCTATATATTAAATATTTAATTAAAAATAAAATAAATATTAAACATACATCCCAGAAAAAGCCTTCAGTAATGTAAATGGATTTTTGACACTGACAACTGATATTCCTGGAAAGAGCTGATTAGATTTTGGTAACAACTGGACAACCTAAAGTAATAGTTTCTTTAAAAAAATCTTGTAAATATTATTTTTTGGAAATTTCTGATATTACTAATATTAAAGAATATAAAAATGTCTATCCGATACATTTAATTTTTTTATTATATCTTCTATGGAGTTAAAGATATAAAATGTTTGTGATTGACAGATAAATGTGAGTGTCAAAAAGCCAGAGAGATTACTGAAGACTTTTTTTCAGAAGTGCATTTAATATTTCTTATTTTATTATTAATTAAATATTTATAATTATAGATACATATATTACAAATATAACCCTTCAGGAATACCACCAATCTCATCAATGAATTGGAAGAATCATTACAAGACGAATAAGAATAAATAGAATGAATTAAAAAATATAAAAATATATAAAGAATATATGTTTTTGTGTGTATCAGAATTATCAAATATGTACAATAAATAATAAAGAAATGGCGAGAGGTCTTGTGATGGCGATTTTTTTAGTACAAAATTGTAAATTTTCAGCAGCCTATAACCATCTGACATTAATGCCCGTATTCACCAACATCAAATAAATCTTCAAATAATTTATTCAAAATATCGCATCAATACCATAACACAAATGAAGGTATTTATTCTAGCTGTCATATTTTGATGCGATATTTTTCTCTTATTCAATGAATAAGCTATTCGAAGATTTATTTGATGTTGGTGAATACGGGCATAACAGTATTTATGGCAGGACTATGTATATATATATATTTTTATAATTCTAGACTATACGCCTCTCCTCAGCACATAGCCGCAGGCGAGCTAGTTTGGCTCGTAAACGTATTCTCCTTCGATAGCAGTATTTTCGTTTGGGTCGATACTACAGTTCCAGCACCCACCAATGAGATTCAAGACAATTCGTCCATCAACCAGGAAATGGTACCTTGGGATTGACAGTTCCTTTTGCGTATTTAACTCAAGTTTTGCAGGTGTCTCGGTGGATGGATTTTGAAACTCTCAAAAGAGAATTGACTGCACTGCCGAATACACCCCAACCCACATAAGATAACGAGAAGTTATGTGTATGTTTTTAAGTTTTTATTTTCGTATATTTGTACTTTAATATCACAAATCATATAAATTATTTATGTATCTTGTTAAAATATGTAGAAATATAGTTTAAATATTTATTTCTATTTAATTATTTTCCTTCTTAAAATCTTTCGTTTAATATTACATTTTATTAACTCCTTATACCCCTAAAGAATCTTACTAATGTCATCTCCTTATCTCTTAAAAAACTTCCAACAAATTTTCGAAAATTCTAGTATACCCAAATCATTCAAGCAGCCAATGCACGTCATCACTTAGTATAAAAACCTTAATGCATTAAAATCACTAATAGTGAAAAATGAAATAAAATTTCAATCATTTTTAACCGTTAAAAAGTGTATGGCCTTATATAATTATTATTATGAAGGCACGGAAAGTTACCATATAATTTAATCATTCTTGGATTCTCGTTAGTTTTAAATTCTGATAGGTATTTTTACCTTCAGTCACCTTTAGGTAAGGATTGTATTGTTGTTCAAATACTCTAAAAATGCGTACACTTATGTAACATTCTCTTTACAATCAAATAATATTACTATCAAGTTTATATATCTACCAATTTTTGAATTATTGCCCCAAAAATCAATATACCCCACATTTAGATAAAAACTTCAAAATTTTCAAAAATCAAATTTTTATGTATCTAGATACTTATAACTTATAACTTGACGAATTAAATTTATTTATCTGAATCCAGGCAGGTTCTTTGTCCTTCCAAGTTATTGTGTCAGTTTTTTTACATTTAATTATGTGTTTATATTCATTAATAATATTTAGGATCAACATTTTTTCTTTCTCAGTATAATTCGGTGCGCGTTCTCTTATGGACATGGTTGGACGGTTACAGATAATGAAAACAACACTCAAAAAATACAGAACACTGATACATATGTCATTATGTCATGTCACATTTGACATATAAGTTACTATATTTATTGCAATATGCAAAGTAAAAAAACAATAGAATTTCTCCTAAGTGACCCTTAGCTAAGCGACGATCAAACTGCAACCGTGCAAACGAACTAAGCTTAAGGATACCTTAGAAATTAAGTACCCCTTTACTAAGCCGAATATTTAAGGGAAACTGGTGCAAACGGCCATAAGTAGACTAAACAAATTTTTGAGAGCTGTCAAAAATATTAATAAAATTAAAGGTTATAACTCATTGATTTATTTTGAAAATTAATGATTTAAAAAAAGGCTTCGCCTCTCGGTACTATACATAAGCCCTCGGCTGTAATGAAACATCTCCCACCTCAGATGTATGTAATATACTATTATTATATGAAATTTAACAAGTTTTTCGACTTGGCCTATAACTAATGAATAGTAAAAGATAGATGGTTGAGTGTTACACTATTCGATTCTATGAATTTTTCTACATGTGCACTAATTTTTAATTTTTATGTCCGGCTGATGCAATATTACCAAGTAAATAACCAAAAAATGGTAAAAAGTATAGTATTCCCCTAATTCGGACCCGCTGATTACGGTATTTTTTTTGAAATCCCTTATTTTGAATGTATATCTTTTTTTTATTTTGGTGGCTTATAGCTAATAACGGTGAAAGGCTAGATATAGTCTGGTATGTATTAATCAATAATACGTACAAAATATAAATATTTATCATCCTACCTTTCGGTTGATCGCTTTGTAGAGACTTGCACGCGTGAATAGAAGGGACGCCAACGAAACACATCAAAATGTCTCTTCAAATAAACGAATTTTGATCGCACAGAGTGTTTAGTGTCCATTATTTTAATACACAACACTTTATTATTGTAATACAACTGCTATTATTTCATTTTCGATTAATAAAAGATATGATTTCCCGAGATGCACAGACATAGATCCATCGGAAGCCGATTCAAGACTGAATTGTTATGAAACATGGCTGAACGCTATTATTGCTCAGTGAATCGACGTTTCAACTTGTCGCTAAAAAGAAACTTGCAAGAGAGATAGATATATCTATATTAACAATTTGAAATACATTGTTAGATATTTATTTTGAACTGCTTAACTATTTTACGTATTTTCCTAACGGGATGTCCGAAAATAAATATCTGAAAATGTTAATACGATTTGGAAACATATGAATGAAAATAATTTTTAAAAAATCAGCCTTTCGTTCTCTCCATCATTTACATCAAATTTTGTAATTGAAAAATAGATAATATAAACAATATTTTTAGTTGTTCGCCAACATTTGTGAAAATACCTCCCGGCTGCAGAGTAAAAAAAATATTTTGTGGAGGGGATGCTTCGATAGCCCTGACATCTACCGGCCAACTTCTAGCGT
This sequence comes from Ophonus ardosiacus, assembly GCA_943142095.1. Lineage (NCBI taxonomy): Eukaryota > Metazoa > Arthropoda > Insecta > Coleoptera > Carabidae > Ophonus > Ophonus ardosiacus. The sequence continues at coordinate 60,692,224 of OW964824.1, forward strand.
GCGGTTTAAACACAAATAATAAATTAGGCCTGTCTTCAACATTTCAACATCAAGAAAAGGCATTAAACTTTACACTTGTACGCAGCATAAAGTGTAAAATTAAAGATGTGTCCATGGGAAACTATCATACTATTTTAATAACGGAAGACGGAAATGCAATAACAATGGGACGAAATAATGAAGGACAATTAGGAAGGGGGCACTGCAAGCCCAGAGCACAGCCAGAAGAAATGAGTGCATTGAAGCACAAAATTATGGTGAGAATTTAATTTTATCAATACGAGCGGTGGTTTTTATATTCTCGGATTAGACAATTTTCAATTTTTCATTATATTATTTTTTAATTATATATGCCTTGATAAAGTGTGTGACAATTTACAAAACAATAGGGAATTCCAGCTCAATCGAATTAAAGGAAAATAGAAAAAAAAATACGAATGTATATGCTGAATAACGAATATTAATAAAAAGAATGAAATGGTATAATGGGGGATTACACCATTTTTTTTTATAATTTCATCTGAAAATATTAGGAAAACTAAGACTATTGATGAAAATCGGGTGAGAAAATTCCTATTAATAAGCGAGTTATGGTCTCCCGAATTTTGAAAAGATTGACGTGCCGTCACATTTATGTGTTTTTATATCAAACTGTTTTCATCATGGACCTAAATGTTCTTGAAATATATGCTATTTTAAGTTATATTTACATAAAAATAAATGAATATTATAACACTATATAAGTCTACATACTTTATAATTACAGGTGTATTTAAATTATTAAGTTTAATGCAAGAAATTTATGTTATAATAAAAACTGTTTGAAAACTGCTGTACAGGAATGTTAGCCACTCCTTTCGAATTTGAATTTCTTAACTTCCATTGGTAGTAATCCCCACCTCCTAACACGTTATTTGTAATGCATGTGTAGGTGGCCTCTCGGTCGCCAATCAAAATATTTTCATATTAGTGTCGAAGCGCTAGAACAAAAAACCCTTTATTTCCGAAATATCTCAATTATACCATTTCATTTTTTTATTAATATTCGTTATTCAGCATATACATTCGTTTTTTTTTACTATTTTCCTTTAATTCGATTGAGCCGTAATCCCCCATTGAAATATTTCGGAAATAAGGGGTTTTTTGTTATAGCGCTTCGACATGAATATGAATTCAATATATAATATTTTAATTGGCGACAGAAAAACCGCCTATACATGCATAACAAATAGCGTGTTAGGAGGTGGGGGTTACTACCAATGGAAGTTAAGAAATTCAAATTCGAAAGGAGGGGCTAACATTCCTGTACTGCAGTTTTCAAACAGTTTTTATTTTAATATAAATTTCTTTCACTAAACTTAATAATTTAAATACACCTGTAATTATAAAGTATGTAGACTTATACAGTGTTATAATATTCATTTATTTTATGTAAATATAACTTAAAATAGCATATATTCCAAGTACATTTAGGTCCATGATGAAAACAGTTTGATATAAAGACACATATGCGTGACGTCACGTCAATCTTTTCAAAATTCGGGAGACCATAACTCGCGTATTAGGAATTTTTCATCGGATTTTCATCAATAGTTTTCCTAATATTTTCAGATGAAATTAAAAAAAAAAAATGGTGGAATCCCCCATTGCTGCAATACTCGTATTAGTTTTAATATCTGTCAATTTGTGTTGTCACTCAAGGTGTGTTCAAAATAATTGTAAATGCACCTTTACTTATCTATTTTTCAGGTAGCTGATTGTGGTTCATCATACAGTATAGCAGGGACAATGGACAATGTCGTTTATTTTTGGGGCACCCGTTATAAGATAGATAGCAGGAAATCTCGAATGTCTACAGCTTCTAGCACAACGAATGATAGCGCCAAACCTTTGAAGCAAAGTTTCTTCAAAATGGCTGAAGTAAGAAATAGATATTTACATTATACGTGCAGTAGGTGTTATTTTACAACGCGAGGTTTTATATTTAAGCACGACGCGCAGCGGAGTGCTGCAATAAAACCGAGCGTTGCACAAATACCTAACGCACACAGTATGTATTAAATTTTTTGGCCGAGATATTATTAAAATATGTATTTTCAATAAATTTTGCTTGTTAACCTTAAACTATTGTTGTCATCAAGCTAGCTGCATTAAAATTCACACTATTAAATAAATAAATAAATAAATATATCATCACGGCATATTATTACCCATTTCTGGGTGTGCCAGTATCTACAACACATGTAGACATCGGTAATGATGACGATATATTTTACCGTGTGGGCGCTTACCAGGCATCACCTCACGGGCACTTATAGCTGGTGTGGAGAGTGCACCACAGGGGTCACTTTTATGCCATTTAAAATTAGAAATATTTGGCGTCTGTCGGGATCGAACCTGGTTCCACCAGGTTCGCAACCAGACATTTAGGCACGCGGCCACGGGACCCCATATGGGGTCACTATTAAATACATTGTTCAATTAATTAACGACTTTAATTCATGTACAGAGTTAAATATTTATACTTTTTTGAGAGCTTGACCAAGAATATTCACTTTGATTATTTGACTTATTTAAGAATGTCTATGCTGGAAGAAAATTAATGTTAGGTAGATTAGTTTCTACATATATCTAGTTCTAATTCTTAAACAGACTGCATGAACGATTCTAATGTTACGTACCCTTTTCGGCATTCTTTATTAAAATGAATTTCATGCATTTGAAATAAAATAAATAAACAATTCTCATCAATTATTCAACAAAGTTTATCATTTAAAAATTTTGACACATTGACATTGCCGACTGAGAATTATTATTTGCTAATGTCAACAGATGGCGTTGACAGATTTAATTAAAAGAAATTCAGTTTTATTTATTTATTATTATTGAACGATGAATTGCGGTACCTAGCTTTTTTGTAGGTACTCTTTATTATTACAAAGTAGCTTTATGTATTAATGGCCTCTTAAAACTTAAAAATATGGGTGTTTCTTACTTTATTCGGTGAGGTAAAGTCAGCGCATGAATAAAATCGCAACGGTATTCCCTGATCGCAACTACTATAGACTTTAACGATGTGTGATTGTTATGTTTACATTTCGGGAGGACAAAAAGTTTATTTGTTGCTTTAAAAATTAATATCGAGCTACGTATGTATGCTTTGATCTTTTCCTATCTCTCTTTTTGCGATCTTGTTGTCCTTTTCTAAAATAGTTTTCAATGTTGTAGGGTAGTTTCTCATCGAATAGTTCGTCAGTGTCATTCAGTTCAGATATTGTCAAAAATTGTGATATGGAACTAATCAAAACTCCGAAAGCAGTATTAGGGTAAGTTAGAAATTAATTAATTTCTTATGGAAATGAAAACATCATTTTAACAGAGCGGCATTCAATGTAAAAGCAAACAGTAGAAGTTATGTGCCGCCTTGTCATAATTATGATATTTATATTTTTATTGTTAGACCCGCCAAAGTCAATTTTTCTGACTACACAGACCTGCCATAGATATTGTCACATGGTTTATAGACTGCTAAAATTTATTGACGAGTATTTACAGTATAAACTTTTTTTGTAGCAGCACAAGACCTCTCGCCATTTCCATATTAGAGTATACATATAAATACATATTGTATTTAATATTTCTGGCACACACAAAAATTCTAAGTATTATTAACATATTTTTATATTTTTTAATTCATTCTGTAATTAAGTTTCCTCTTCTAAATTTTCGAGATTCTTCAAATTCATTGACCAGATTGGCGGTATTATTGATGCGTATATGTATATGTAATATTAATATATATTATCTATATATTAAATATTTAATTAAAAATAAAATAAATATTAAACATACATCCCAGAAAAAGCCTTCAGTAATGTAAATGGATTTTTGACACTGACAACTGATATTCCTGGAAAGAGCTGATTAGATTTTGGTAACAACTGGACAACCTAAAGTAATAGTTTCTTTAAAAAAATCTTGTAAATATTATTTTTTGGAAATTTCTGATATTACTAATATTAAAGAATATAAAAATGTCTATCCGATACATTTAATTTTTTTATTATATCTTCTATGGAGTTAAAGATATAAAATGTTTGTGATTGACAGATAAATGTGAGTGTCAAAAAGCCAGAGAGATTACTGAAGACTTTTTTTCAGAAGTGCATTTAATATTTCTTATTTTATTATTAATTAAATATTTATAATTATAGATACATATATTACAAATATAACCCTTCAGGAATACCACCAATCTCATCAATGAATTGGAAGAATCATTACAAGACGAATAAGAATAAATAGAATGAATTAAAAAATATAAAAATATATAAAGAATATATGTTTTTGTGTGTATCAGAATTGTCAAATATGTACAATAAATAATAAAGAAATGGCGAGAGGTCTTGTGATGGCGATTTTTTTAGTACAAAATTGTAAATTTTCAGCAGCCTATAACCATCTGACATTAATGCCCGTATTCACCAACATCAAATAAATCTTCAAATAATTTATTCAAAATATCGCATCAATACCATAACACAAATGAAGGTATTTATTCTAGCTGTCATATTTTGATGCGATATTTTTCTCTTATTCAATGAATAAGCTATTCGAAGATTTATTTGATGTTGGTGAATACGGGCATAACAGTATTTATGGCAGGACTATGTATATATATATATTTTTATAATTCTAGACTATACGCCTCTCCTCAGCACATAGCCGCAGGCGAGCTAGTTTGGCTCGTAAACGTATTCTCCTTCGATAGCAGTATTTTCGTTTGGGTCGATACTACAGTTCCAGCACCCACCAATGAGATTCAAGACAATTCGTCCATCAACCAGGAAATGGTACCTTGGGATTGACAGTTCCTTTTGCGTATTTAACTCAAGTTTTGCAGGTGTCTCGGTGGATGGATTTTGAAACTCTCAAAAGAGAATTGACTGCACTGCCGAATACACCCCAACCCACATAAGATAACGAGAAGTTATGTGTATGTTTTTAAGTTTTTATTTTCGTATATTTGTACTTTAATATCACAAATCATATAAATTATTTATGTATCTTGTTAAAATATGTAGAAATATAGTTTAAATATTTATTTCTATTTAATTATTTTCCTTCTTAAAATCTTTCGTTTAATATTACATTTTATTAACTCCTTATACCCCTAAAGAATCTTACTAATGTCATCTCCTTATCTCTTAAAAAACTTCCAACAAATTTTCGAAAATTCTAGTATACCCAAATCATTCAAGCAGCCAATGCACGTCATCACTTAGTATAAAAACCTTAATGCATTAAAATCACTAATAGTGAAAAATGAAATAAAATTTCAATCATTTTTAACCGTTAAAAAGTGTATGGCCTTATATAATTATTATTATGAAGGCACGGAAAGTTACCATATAATTTAATCATTCTTGGATTCTCGTTAGTTTTAAATTCTGATAGGTATTTTTACCTTCAGTCACCTTTAGGTAAGGATTGTATTGTTGTTCAAATACTCTAAAAATGCGTACACTTATGTAACATTCTCTTTACAATCAAATAATATTACTATCAAGTTTATATATCTACCAATTTTTGAATTATTGCCCCAAAAATCAATATACCCCACATTTAGATAAAAACTTCAAAATTTTCAAAAATCAAATTTTTATGTATCTAGATACTTCTCAATGCACTGATTCCAAATTTTGAAACCACAGGTCGATATCTCGTTTCGTTCTCGAGATATTTAGATTTAAAGTTTTGCTCAAAACTGCCCATTTTTGGGTAATAACCCAAAAATGGGTCGAGATATGAATTTGGCGACAACACCATTCGATTCATCAGCCAAAAATACATATGTATAGCAATTTTCATAAATTTTGTCCAACCGGTTCATTTTGTATGAATAAAAGTTTGAAAACCATTGAAAATTGCCAAAATCTGAAAAAATCGTAAGGGGTACCCCTTTGCGATTTTTGGCCATTTTCAGTTATTTTGCTTTAGAGATTGTATGCGGTGTTCAAAAATTCTGAAAATTGGTGTACTTATGTAATTTTGCCCGTAGAATCGAATGGTGTTGTCGCCAAATTCATATCTCGACCCACTTTTGGGTTACTACCCAAAAATGGGCAGTTTTGAGCAAAACTTTAAATCTAAATATCTCGAGAACGAAAAAAGATATCGAACTGCGGTTTCAAAATTTGGAATCAGCGCATTCAGAAGTATCTAGATACAAAATTTGATTTTTGAAAATTTTGAAGTTTTTATCTAAATGTGGGGTATATTGACTTTTGGGGTAATAATTTAAAAATGGGTAAAGATATAAACTTGGTAGTAATATTATTTGATTGTAAAGAAAATGTTACGTAAGTGTACGCATTTTTAGAGTATTTATGTATTAGTATACGTAATGTGTATTCAAGTGATAATTTTATTGGATTTATAGAATATTTTTCAAGGAGCTTTCTGTATGGAATTTGTAAAAAAATTATATTATGTTCGTGTTACAATTTTAGTGGATATATACAATCTTTTCCAATGAACTTTTGGTATGGGATTTGTACAAAATACATCAAATTAACGGAAGGTCTTGTGCTGGCCACAACAATTTTTACCTTCCGTCAAAAGGAAGGTATTGTCTTTGGTCAAAAAAATTCGGTGGTGAGTTTTTAATGAATAAGCACGTTTTAAGATCCCTAGAATACGATTTTACTAATTTTACATTGATGTCTGTATGTGTGTGTGTGTGTCCGTGTGTGTGTGTGTGTGTGTCCGTGTGTGTGTCTGTGTGTATGTCCGTGTGTGTGTGTGTGACAAATTTTTCTCCAACGATAACTTGAAAACTACAATTCTAAAAATTATGATCCTTTCGTATTCCTCTTCTTTACAACCATATGAAGAGCTGATTAGATTTTGGTTATAATTGGTCAACCGGAAGTACCCTTATTTGAAGTTCTTAACAGTTGTTCTGGAATAAACGCAGTTAAATATCATTTTTCGACATTTTATGATCATTAATATGAAAGAAAATCTTATTCTCTATACGATTTGATTATACGTTTTCCTTCATATTCAATAGATATAGAGTTATAGAGAGATTAAGAGAGGTTAACTTTAAAAAATCAGTCAGCTTTGTAAAAATTATGGAAACAGCAGATATATTCAAAAAATTCTAATTGACAGATGTTAGTGTCAAGTGCAAAATCAAAGTGGAAAGTATAGGATCAGAAAGTATCATACGTGACAGAGTGTCAGAGAGGAAGAACTGTGTGAAGAAGATGCGTTGGATAGGAATGAGGAAGTGTGAAGTGCAATTTACAGAATGTACATAAATAAATAAATAAATATATCATCACGGCATATTACCCATTTCTGGGTGTGCCAGTATCTACAACACATGTAGACATCGGTAATGATGACGATATATTTTACCGTGTGGGCGCTTACCAGGCGTCACCTCACGGGCACTCATAGCTGGCGTGGAGAGTGCACCACAGGAGTCACTTTTGTGCAATTTAAAATTGGAAATACAGAATGTACATTCGTGTTATAATTATACTGGATTTATAGAATCTTTTCAAAGGAACTTGCAATATGGAATTTGTAAAAAATAGTGTGTTCGTGTTACAATTTTACAGGATATATATATTCTTTTCCAAGAAACTTTTGGTATCGGATTTGTACAAAATACATTGAATTGACGGAAGGTTTTGTGCTGGCCACAACAGATTTTTTTTATGTTGATTTTATAAATTTCATATTGTTTTTATTGCTAATGATTATAATTTATATATTATCTCTCAACTTTTAAGTTTGTCTTTTTGTTTTAAGTCCAAAAAAATCAGAAATAATTTTTGTAACGGGTGGTGGCGCTCTAATCTAATTTGGCTCAGGGCGCCTATATATCTTGAGCCGGCCCTGATTACAAGACTTGTATTTTTTGAGAAACAGGGCCCGGAGTCATTAGCACTATAAGTTGGCACGACCTATACCTAGGGTGACCATAATATTTTTAGAAAAAAAAGTACAAAAAATACTAGAGGCAGAAGTGAAAATAAAAATGAGAAATTTATTTCGTTTTAGTTCAATTTTGATGTAAAAAGTAATTAATAATAAGCACATATAAGTCAAGTAAAACATAATGTTTCATAAAATATAACAAAATAATACAAAAATTGATTGTTACAAAAAAAAATCCTATTACGTTCCGCATCATGTTTGTACCAGTCTTTTGATACCAGTACTTTTGGGAATTTAAAATCTCCTTTAAAATTTGAGGACTGCTCTGGAGTAAATAGAACATTTCAGTATTTCAGCATTTGATGCGCTTGTCCCACACAAAAAATGAACTCTAGATTGAAATAAAACTTTTGTCGAGACACTGACATGTTAAAACAATTTTTTTTTGTTGCTTTAAAATTTTAAACAAGTCAGAAATGAATAAAATACTTAAATAATTAATGTTAGAACTAATATTTAGTGATAAGGAGGAAGAACGAAAAATACTTTATTCGATCGACGCCGAATCTGACCAGTGTAAGACGCAACATATACCTATATATTTACAAATACGTAGCTAATTACGTTAAGTTTGACTCGATCAAACTATTGTTCTAAAAAAAAGTACATTTACGTGTACTTAATGAACCTTTTAAGTACAGTAGGACATCATTCAAAAAGAAAGTACTGTCCTATTAAAATAAGTACATATGGTCAGCCTACCTATACCACATCTATAAATATTATTAAAATAAAAGTAACATAATAATTGTATGCATTTATTAGTCAGACGTTTTTATACATCATATTTCCATCTCCAAACTGTTCATGCATCCTTAGCCGTCCATAAATTCTTACAGTAAAAGCAAATCCTTCACCTTTTTGCGACGTGAATCGAAGTTTAACATTGCTATAACCGATTCCTCCCTGCAGCATATGAACATTACCAGTATGCTCTCTTTTATATTCGTCTATAATAAGAATATATGTAATGTATCCTTCCACGGTGAAAAATGTCTCCTCGTACACAACATGATTTGGAATAGCGGCGTTTGCCACGAAAGCATTCACGTAGTTTTCATCGCCTGGGTGCCACTGACCCCATTCCGCGAAAAAATGTCTCTTGCAATTTGACACTACCAGAACTGTCACTAACACTGTCAACAATGACAGTCGCATGATTTATTTGAATCATAAACTCTTGATTTTGTTATTACCAAATTGTGAAAGTATATGCATTTTATTATCCATTCAAAGTTCTTTTTACTTCGATGGACAAATGTTTCTGACATTTCTTACATATTATATAAATTAAATAAATGACCAACTGATCAACTGTCAAAATTAAGTAAGAAGTTAGGTACAAAAATCTGTTGTGGCCAACACAATACCTCTCGCCATTTTCATTTTATATTATACCCAAATCATTCAAGCAGCCAATGCACGTCATCACTTAGTGTAAAAACCTTAATGCATTAAAATCACTAATAGTGAAAATTGAAATAAAATTTCAATCATTTTTAACCGTCAAAAAGTGTATAGCCTTATATAATTATTATTAAGATGAATAGTAGAGTTCATTACTTATCGTATATGACATGAATAATATATAAATAATGTACGCCGTCATATTATTTGTTTAATTTTCACTATAGTTGGCAACATTGATAATTTGTGTGTTCATACTGTCAAAGTTATTATTTGAAAAATACATGTATCGTGTTTGAAACATTTTTGTGTGTTGTAAAGGCCTATTTATAATAAAGTAATGTTAAACGCAACGTGACCGTTAACGCAAACACAAAATCTGTGAATCTGCAAAGATAGCACTTCTAATCAATCAGAAGAATTCGGTATATTTCTTTGAAATTCGGCACACTTTTATTTATTGTCTTTATATGGCATACATAAGTATAAATAAGGTTAGTATTATAAAATAATTTAAATAGAAATGAACATTGACGAAAATATAGTATTTATTTTGTAGATTGACAGTTCATGAAAATGTTGATAATATAGATTGCAATCTGTATAACTCTTTTCATAAAGAATCTAAAACCTCTGCAAACGTACCAGTACATGACGTCACACATCTAGTTACTTTTATTCAATTATTATTAATGACGTGCATTGGCTGCTTGAATGATTTGGGTATATATGTATAAGTATTATATTACACCTCGCCATTGAACCATTGTTTTATAACAAACAACTTTACTCAAATATTGTTTTTTATTGTATTTAACATGTCTTCTGAACACATATAATTCTAATTAAATATATTTTTAATTGTATGAGGAAGTTCCTAAATGTCAGAGATTCTTCTAAATCATTAACCAGATTGGCGATATTTCTAATGGATATATGCATTTTACCTATAATTTTAAATATTTAATTAATAAAACAATAAGAAAGAATAGATGTACTTCCCAGAAAAAAGCTTTCAAAATGTCACTAAAACTGTTGATTTTTGACACTGACATCTGTCATTCACAAACTATGTTATAAACGTTTGAATTTGTCAACTGGTTTCCTTAGTGTAGTTTAGCCTCTGCGATGTATTATATCAGATTATTCTATATATTATAGTGTCTTTATCTCTAAATCTATACAAAATATAATAAATTTTTTAAGTGTATTAGATGGAGAATTTTATTCTTCAATATTTGTAATAACAAAAACTTATATATTAAATTTTATTTAAACTTCAAAAATTGTAAAACTTTAAAAAGTAATCTGTCGGTCTTATAGTAAATATTGCTAACCTCGGACATTGAAGTTATCGTAAAGGACACTCAAAATTATATGTTTTATCACAAACATATTTATCGGAATTTATTAATTCGTTCTTCTTGTACATATTTTTGTCATTTTACATACAAATTTACCTGCCCAAATTATCTTACATGTACAGTAATTATCATAATGTTGACAACACTGCTATTGCATGCAATCGTTGTATAATGGATTACTTTAGTGCAAATAAAAATATTAGTATATCTACGAGACTGTTATTGTGTATATTTCTACTGTCTTAAATTAGCGTTAATACTTTGATAATGAAAATGACTAACAGGCCTATTCTACTAAAAAAATATGTATCGTTATGACTCGTTACTAGGCGTTATGATAACGATTTTTGCCAAAAGCCTATTCTGTTAATTTATTTATCGTTACGAATAGTTACATATCGTTATTTCACATCGGTTAATAACGACAAGTTCATATGCATCGGTGAAGTCGTAAAGTTAGACAAATTTTGAGAATAAAAGTAAAAATGGCTGAAGAAGATATTTTGTTAATTGTAGCTGAGAAAGAGATTCTGCAAAGATGAGTATTTATTCACTTCTGCACACTAATTATGTATATTATACTTTTTAGTATTAGACATTTTATTTATATTTCAGAAATATATTTAAAAATTTAGATTTAGATAATATTTAGCGGACGAAGGACTCCAGGCTGTTTCGCATGTTGATAAGGGTAGAAAAAAGAAAAATCCAAGGTTTTTTCGTTGCAGAATGTAAATAATAAATAAATAATTTTCAAATACATTCTGCAACGAAAAAACTTTTTCTTTTTTCTACCCTTAGATAATATTATTTAATATATTGATATATAATATAATATAGAATATAGATGCACTATATATGTATTTAAAAATTATATATTTGTATAGGGATGTCAGAGTATATAATCGTACACTGCGTGATCAGATCCTTTACCCGGTCCCACAGAATTTAAATGACTTGTAAGTCTTCTCCATATTTCTTCCAATTCGTCAGTGGACAATTTATTAATTCTTAATGAACTGTTATTTTCCAGTTGTTCAACATATATTTCATACTGTCTTTGAGTTTTCCTCGAAGCCCTTTTCTTTATATCCATTGTCAAATTCAATTAAATAAACAAACAATGAATCGATATGTCAAATTTAAATTGAAAAACATATAAAAATTTATTCTGTCAAAATATACATGAAGTTAGATATTATCGTTATAATCCTGATAACGATAATTTATAATGATATGATTAGTAGAATAGGTTTTTGGCATTTGTCGTTATTAAAGTCGTTTAACCAAATGCTTAGGGTCAGTCGTTCAGTAACGACATCGTTATACATTTTTTTAGTAGAATAGGCCTGTAAGTCACTTTGAAATTCAAAAATGAGAGCTAACTTAACAAATTATTAAAGTTATTTATGAAGACTATTCTAAGTAAAATAAATTTTATTAGACCTCAAATATAATATGTTATAAACCTTACATAAAATAAACTCCTTCTACAATAATTATTTCTTTCTGACATTTTCAAATGCACTCAATTTAAAGGCGTATGTAGCCAGTCTGCTTGGTAACACAGGACCGAAAGTTTCCATAAATTCTGGTTTTTCTAACACAGCTTGTTGAAAATCTTCAAAGGATAATTTTCCGTCGCGATCAAAATCCATTCTTTTCAATAACATGTCAACCAAATCCTAAACGGTTTATATACGAGATAAATATAATAAAAAAAAAAATGTTATTTAAATATTAATACCTTCACAGCTTCTGTATCATCCTCATTGTTATCCTTAATTAAACTATGACTCAATAAATGAACTAGTGTATTGCGAACTATTGTTGGAGTCATTCCTATACTTCTATATACCTGTAACAACAATAGAATCAGTGCGAATGAGGGATTCCACCATTTTTTTTTTTAATTTCATCTGAAAATATTGGGAAAACTAAGACTATTGATGAAAATCCGGGGAAAAAATCCTATTAATAAGCGAGTTATGGTCTCCCGAATTTTGAAAAGATTGACGTGACGTCACACATACCGTGAGTATTTTTTGACGTGAAACATTGGGTTTGTCATATCCATGATTACGACTTGATATTTGATTGACAGCAATGTATTTGTCCGTTCCATTTAAAACGAAACATAGGGAACGAATTTGACATTTGATAAGACGTCAATAGAGGTTAATTTTGTTTAAATAATTATACCTGCATTCTAAATTAAAATTAGTTGTAGAAAAAATATAGTGTGCACCTTGTGCCCGAGTAGTTTTCTGACTCGGCTATATTTCTTACAATATTTAAATGGAATACTTCTGTCAGATTCGTTCTCTATGTTTCATTTTAAATGGAACGGGCAAATACATTGCTGTCAATCAAATATCAAGTCGTAATCATGGATATGACAAACCCAATGTTTCACGTTAAAAAATACTCACGATATGTGTTTTTATATCAAACTGTTTTCATCATGGACCTAAATGTTCTTGAAATATACAGGGAATTTATTTTAACATGCAACATATGGCGAATCACTTCCATGGTTACTCACTATTGTCAAAAAATGACAGCAATGTAATATTTGTCCAATTTAAAACGCAACATACAAAATTTGTAGTTTTGTATTATTAAAACTAATTTCCAATAAATTAGCCTACATACGATTAACAAATAATCAAAACATGAATGTTGTACATCTTAACAAACTTTAGCTTACAAAAATTCAACCCTTTCATGTAATAAATGTTAAAAAATACCCTCAATCACTCTGAGGCAATATTCTAGTCTGTCGTAATAAGAATTGACACCATTTGTGATGTGTTTTGGAGGTATCTCCTGTGCTGTCATTTTTTGACAATAGTGAGTAACCATGGAAGTGATGAACTATAATGTTGCATTTTAAAATAAATTCTCTGTATGCTATTTTAAGTTATATTTACATAAAATAAATGAATATTATAACACTGTATAAGTCTACATACTTTACAAGTGTATTTAAATTATTAAGTTTAATGCAAGAAATTTATGTTAAAATAAAAACTATTTGAACTACAGTACAGGAATGTTAGCCCCTCCTTTCAAATTTGAATTTCGTAACTTCCATTGGTAGTAACCCCCACCTCCTAACACGCTATTTGTTATGCATGTATAGGCGGTCTTTCGGTCGCCAATCAAAATATTATATATATTGAATTTATATTCGTGTCGAAGCGCTATAACAAAAAACCCCTTATTTCCGAAATATTTCAATTATACCATTTCATTTTTTTATTAATATTCGTTATTCAGCATATACATTTGTTGAAATATACAATTGAATGATTTTAAACTTTTGTAGTAGGCAACTTTTGTGTTAAGAATTCTAATGTTTTTAATGTCATAAAAATATATTTTGTAAAAACGTCAAGTATAATAATTTATATTATTAAATAAATGTTCTTGTTCCTTTGAATGTGTGTTTAACTGTTTTATTAGCTCAAACCAAATAGAAATTTCAACAACATTCGTATTTTTTTACTATTTTCCTTTAATTTGATTGAGCTGAGCAGGAATCCCCTATTTTTAATGCTACTCCCGACAAATTAAACGCATTGTCTATTTAAATTACCTCGAAACAATATTCAATTTTCTCTTCAAAAGTTCCTTTCAAGAACATATTCATCATCCTAATCCAGGTGTCAAGGTTTACAAAAGGGCTGGCTTTTCTATGAAAATATAATATAACAAATGGCGTGAGTTCATAATCTGTCATATCAAACCCGTTGTGCAAAACATCCTTTATTATTGTTTGTCTGACTGGACCATGTTTATTGCCAGATATTTTTTGTAATTTACAATAAATTACAGCAAGATTCTCAATTTCTTCATATGTAAAATGAGTTGTTTTCTCTAATTTAAGCATTAATTTTTGGTGTCTTTGTTTAAAACGAATTTCTTCACCCATACTCAAAGATTCGTCCAAACTTATTCCCAATGACATTGTGATTAATTCGCTCTTTATGAGTAGGTAAGGTAATACAAATTAATCCAAATATTTTATTTTGTTGATTGGATTAAATATTACAAATTGACATAATTGACGTTACAAACACAAACAAAAACGTTGGTTATAAAAGATTGTTGGTTGCTTAGTTACCTATTAAATAAATAACCAACCCGTTTTATGCCCAGTTTTATAAACATCGAATAACTTGCTGAGTTATTACTTTGAAAGTAAATTTAATCGATGAGTAAATAAAAATGTCTGTTTTATAAAATAAGTTGCAGAGCATGTTGAATATTTTAAATAATAATTTTTAATTTGATTTTGACGCTACAAGTACAGTGACATCTATGTAGTTTTTGTGATGTAAGAAGAAGAAGAGAATATATAAGTTCGCGCGTTTTTTGTTGTAGAAGATGGTGGAATAGTGTGATAATTTTTCAACGCAATAAATATGTTTATATTAGATTTAAAAGAGAGTTTTATTTACTAATATATATATATCTAAAAAGGTAATAAATAACAGAGCAAAATAAGTACTTGCAGAGTAAATATTTTATTCTAGTGATTTACCAACAGAGACATCGTTTATTATTATTCAAAGTCAAAATAAAGTGTCAGTTCTCATTAAAAATGGAAAAAAAGAGAGAATGGCGAAAGAATTATACTGAAATAGATAAAGCGAACATGTTAGAGATAAAAAATGTATATTAGTATTATTAAAAACAAGCAGACAGACGTAGCAAGCGTCAAAAGCAAAAATAGTGCATGGGATGAGATTTGTAAAGAATTTAATGCAGTTTCACAAATAGGTACCCGGAATAGTGTTCAAATAAAACTGTTATATGACACATTGTATTTATGTTGGCTTGGAATAGTTGGGTTTCGTACAGGTGTTAATAAGTAATTTTTACAAAGGTATCCACTATCCCCTAACCAGTAGTAATTACCAAATTCTCCGTTTTCAAGCCTAGCTCTTATTAATGAATTGTTAAATATGTTGCTGTCGTGTGCGGAACCAGGCCATCTAGCAACAACATCCGTTATTTTTAGATTTGCTGAACATACCATTTGGCAATTCACAGAAAACCATCCTTTTCGGTTTCTATCAATTTCTGCGTTCTCTATAAAATAATTAATTTTGACATGTGTCAAATTTATTCTGCAGAATAAAATTTACTTCCTCGAAAATCAGTGGAGTAATTTATTCCATAGATTTACTTAGCTAGTATTTTTATTCTTGCTTTATAAAACGAAAATCTCCGGAATAAACTATTTTACTTCGAGAATAAATTTTACTTTGCTAGTAATTTACTTATCCATCTTTTATAAAGTTGGGCATTACACACATAAAACCGAGCATAAAACTTAGGAATTACTTTTGTTTTATGTTTCATTAAAATTAAACTTTTTAACCCCCGCTAATCCGATTTTAACATTTTTACAATATCTGTGTGTGTATGTATATATGTATGTATGCATGTGTTGTGTTGTGTGTGTGTGTGTTACAAAAAATTCTCCGACGATAATTCCATCACTACAATTCTGAAAATTATAATTCTTTCACATTTCTCTTCTTCTCATCCATATGAAGTCCTAATTAGATTTGGGTCCCGTGGCCGCGTGCCTGAGTGTCTGGTCGCGAATCTGGGGAATCGGGTTCGATCCTGACCAATACCAAATATTTCAAATTCTAAATGTCACAAAAGTGACCCCTGTGGTGTACTCTCCATGCCAGTAATGAGTGCCCGTGACGTGGCGCCTGGTAAGCGCCCGCACGGTACAAATATGTCATCATTACCGATATCTGTAATAAAGCAGATTGGCACACCCAAAAATGGGTAAAATTCCGTAATGATATATTTATATTTATATCAGCATATGAAATAATACATTATACCCTTTCCTTATCGTATGTAAGTTGTAAGTTGTGAAACACACGGTATATTTTAATTACGTCTTAAAATATGTAAATGTAAAAAGATTTACATGTACATATGAAGCACTTAACAATGTAAATATTTAATATTTTTAATAATTTTTAATAGAACGTGTTATTCCAGAGTTTTTCAAAATTACGTTACCTTTTTTATTAAATTCATATTAATATATTTTAATACAATACATTTTAAATTTGTACATTAATCAATTAACAACAAGATATAATTATTTCTGAAATTAGTAAGAAATAATACTTTATTTAATTTCATATTTCCAGTTTAATTATTTATCAAAAAGTTTGAGTTTCACTATAGCATCAGAATTATTTACTTTAAAAATATCAATAATTAAGAGACTTGTTCATTTGTACAGAGTAACAACAGTTGTTTTTCAGAAGTTTTGAAGAAATCCAAAATGTTTCTAGTTCGTTTAAAAAGAGTAGTACCCGTAAAATTTAATTGTTGCAATAGTCATTTTTTAAATATATCAACACAAGTTCAAAACAGTGAAATTGATTGTAATACTCAAGTAAACAATGTAAACATTAAGAACAGTTTATTACATGATAAAGTAAGCATATTCATATTAGAAATAGAAATATGTACATTACATATTACAATCTTCATAATATGGGTACAGTATATAACATATATATTTTTAGGGAAAATTGTCTGCTAGAGAAAGAATTAATATATTATGTGATCCGGGATCATTTACCGAATATGGCAGATTGGTACAGCATACTTGTACTGATTTTGGTACAGACAAAAAAAAGGTAAGCCTATTTGTCTGTGACATACATAAAAGATACTTTCACAATCAGTATCAGTATTTATAGACACTACTTAATTCGTATTTGAATTGTGCTTATAAATATTTTAATATATAATCATATTACGGTTATATTTATATTTCTCTATCTCTTAATCTATACAAGATATAATAATACGAGCCCCTCGTCATAATAGTTCGTCCTTAATTCGTTTTAATGTTGAAGTTTTAAATTGAAATACGTTTCATTAACGTTTAATATTCAACAAATTTTATATAGATTATAGTAATTATTCTATATTACATTTATCAATATAAAAAAAACAAATATTAATTTTTAGCTTAAATATGCACATAGATTTTTGCTCTTAGGACAAAGTATTATGACGAGGGGCTCTTATAAATTTTAAATGTATCGGATAGACATTTTTATATTCTTTAATATTTGTAATAACATAAATTTTCAAAAAGTAATATTTTTTGTTATCAAAAAATCAGCTCTTACCATTAATGTCAGATTGAGGAAACCGTAGTTAAACATGTTTAAAAAATCTTATAGTATTTGAGAAACGTACGCATACACACGCACACACACGCTCACACTACACACACACACACACACACACACACACACACACACACACACACACACACACACACACACACACACACACACACACACAGAGAGAGAGAGAGAGAGAGAGAGAGAGGGAGAGAGAGAGAGAAAGAGAGAGAGACGTCATCGTAAATAATCGGATTCTAGGGAACTTAAAATGTGCTATTCACTAAAATCTGGATATGCGATTTTTAGCATGAATCCAATATCTCTCTTAATGAGAGGTAAAAAGTTTTGTTGCTCTGTGTAATGCTTCATATTCAACAATCATGGTGTGTCTGAATGTTTTTATTTGCCATTTGTCATAATTTAAGCACAGCATACTAGATTTTAAAAAATTACCTGGAATGGGGGATTACACCATTTTTTTTTTTTATAATTTCATCTGAAAATATTAGGAAAACTAAGACTATTGATCAAAATCCGGTGAATAAATTCCTATTAATAAGCGAGTTATGGTCTCCCGAATTTTGAAAATATTGACGTGACGTCACATTTATGTGTTTTTATATCAAACTGTTTTCATCATGGACCTAAATGTTCTTGAAATATATGCTATTTTAAGTTATATTTACATAAAAATAAATGAATATTATAACACTGTATAAGTCTACATACTTTATAATTACAGGTGTATTTAAATTATTAAGTTTAATGCAAGAAATTTATGTTAAAATAAAAACTGTTTGGAAACTGCAGTACAGGAATTTTAGCCCCTCCTTTCGAATTTGAATTTCTTAACTTCCATTGGTAGTAATCCCCACCTCCTAACACGCTATTTGTAATGCATGTATAGGCAGTTTCTCGGTCGCCAATCAAAATATTTTCATATTAGTGTCGAAACGTTATAACAAAAAACCCTTTATTTCTGAAATATCTCAATTATACCATTTCATTTTTTTTTTTTATTAATATTCGTTATTCAGCATATACATTCGTATTTTTTTACTATTTTCCTCTACTTCAATTGAGCTGTAATCTCCCATTGGATTTATTTGATTTCTATTTAGTATCCAGGTGATTCTGTCATTACTGGACAATGTGAAATCCACGGTCGTCCAGTGTTCGTATACAGTCAGGATTGCACTGTTTTCGGAGGCAGCATGTCGGGGGCTGCTGCCCAAAAAATTTGTGCTTTGATGCGCCGTGCAATAGACTCCAGGGCCCCCATTTTGGGGCTAAGTGACTCGGGGGGTGCCCGTATCCAAGAAGGCATACAATCACTAGCAGGTTATGGAGATATTTTTAATTTAAATGTCTTGGCTTCAGGTGTTATACCGCAGGTACATAATAAAATTATGCAAATTTTATAATATTTGTGATAATGATTTTATTTTTCAGATTTCACTCATAATGGGTTCATGTGCAGGAGGTTCTGTTTATTCTCCCGCCTTAACAGATTTTACTTTTATGGTTGAAAATACTTCTCATTTATTTATTACTGGGCCGAATGTAGTTAAAGTAAGTAAAAAACTCTGTTTCCACGACTTGATCCCCACGTCATCAATGAAGTCATGCAAAAAAATAATTCTACCTTTTTTCTGTTTAAATCGAAGAAGGGTAATCTAATTTATCGTTCAGCATGATTAAATAATTTTTTATTTACATTTTTTGTTGTATGCAAGGCCGTATCCAAGGGGGGGATTTGGGGGTTCAAACCCCCCCTGAAATGTAAAATAAAATACTAAAAAATTTAAAGAAGTCTAACCAAGATGTTGCGCTATCATAGCACGCGTCCCAAACTGCGAGTATAACATTCCCAATTGCTTTTTACAGTTAAATAAAGATATACGTAAAGGCCAAAATATTGTTTTATTTTAGGAAGTGTCTACTGTACAGTCCAGACAGAGCCGCAATAAAAATTTGTGAACTGTCGCACCTGAACGGAATCTAGCGGACAATTCTAGCGGCCACTTCTCGAATCTACCTAAAAACCACTGTCTACCACTTAAGAATTGTCAGTTAGGTATTGTTTTGGGTTATTTTATTATTTCCCCGAGAATTGTATATCGGATGTTTTTTTAAAGGTGTACATAGAAGATTAAAATGGGAAATCAGTTTTTTTGCAAACTGTTGCGCCCCGTTTTGACTGACAACAGTAGTTGTGGTATCAGTAGAAAGATAAAAATTTTATCAAATGACAACAAATAAATGTAAATTTTGTAATATTTTAGTCCCATAAATTAATTATTAAATTTGTCATTTGATGCAGAAATTTTTTATCTATCTTTTGATACCACAACCATGGTTATCAGTCAAAACAAGGATAACAGTCTGCAAAAAACTGCTCATATTAATCTCCTTGAAAAATAATATAATTATATAACCAGAACCCCCTCCGAAATGAAATCCTGGATACAGGCCTGGTTGTATGAAATCATTTTAAGGTGATATTTTTAAAAAGTTGCAAAAATCAAATGTTGTTCCGAACCTAAGTTCAGACTTATTTCAAACAGACATTTTATATGGACACAGAATTCCTAAAAGAAATATATAAATTGAGGATTACATATCTAAATATGCTATTCATAGGCGCCGACTTGTTGGGTGCATCCGACAAAAATTTTAACCATTAAAATATTTTGAATCATATTTATATTGTTGTTATATATCTCAATTTGCATTCGTTACTAATTATTGATTAATATAATTACGTATTATACATTATTAAAATTATTTTTATTTTCGAGCTGTTTTTACAGCCCAGCCGTATAAAAACAGACTTTCGTAATTTTTTGCTTGCGTGACGACGTCACGTTGTTGGGTGAAATCGTATGATTTTCGAAATATTCAAATCAAAACTGAAAACTAACACAACTAACATTATAACCTGTATTGTGTCAATTATGTTATTTATTAAAATTCTAAGTATAAATACTGATTTAGCAATAATAAACCAATTGAATAAATACGGTATAAGTATAATGGGTGAAATACAGATACCTCTTTTTATTGTCGGAAAGCAATATCTTGCAATAATTGTCTGCAATCTAAGAAACGCCATATTTGCAATAGCAAAATACACAATATAATAACCAAGAAATATATTCATATATTTGAAAATGACTTTCGTTATCGCGCAGTTACAATACAGTTTCTATTTCATTTTCCACCGTTGGGTGGACGGAAATAGCACATGACACGCACGATGATGAAAACGCGAATAAAAGTCTTAGTAATGCCATGTAGACGACAAAGGTTCAAGATAAGAGTTTAGTAATTTTTGGCATCAGAAATTGATGATGTGGGGATCAACTAGGAGAGTAATGTCCGGTTTCACTATCATCAAATAAATCTTAAAATCTGCTTTATCGCAGATATCGGTAATGATGATGACATATTTGTACCGTGCGGGTGCTTACCAGGCGTCACCTCACGGGCACTCATTGCTGGCGTGGAGAGTGCACCACAGGGGTCACTTTTGTGCCATTTAAAATTGGAAATATTTGGCGTCGATCGGGATAGAACCCGGTTCTCCAGGTTCGCGACCAGACACTTATTCATTGAATAAGAGAAATATATCGCATCGAAACACAAATGACGGTATTTATTCTAGTTGTCATATTTTGATACGATATTTTTCACTTATTGGACGAATAAGCTATTCGAAGATTTTTTGATGTTGGTGAAACCAGGCACTAGAGTTGTACATTTATTGGTTCAAAATTTATTGTTTGAAATAACTTTGTAATTATTTTATAGGCAGTTTCTAACGAAGAGGTGGACAAAGACAAATTAGGAGGCTCAAAAGTTCACACTGAATTATCTGGTGTGGCACACAAATCTTGGACCAATGACATTGAAGCACTTTTGAACTTGAGAGAATTTTTAACTTATTTACCTCAATCAAATGCTAGAACCACCTACAGGCATTTTCCTATAGACCCTGTGTAAGTATTTTTTTGTAAACATATATAGAATGTAGTTGAAAAGTCTTGGGCCATTTCTTTCTCGGGTTAACAGTTTATACCGCAGATTTTGAACACTACAGAAATAATGTATGCCTATTATTAAAAATTTTAAACTACGTTACTAGGCCATGTACAGATTTTTTTTTTAAATGAGAAACTCAAAAATGGCTGAGGAACTTTTTGTTACCAGTTTTATAATTATCAATAATATAGCGACCAAGAATTGCCCTTTTTGGATACAATAGTACCCCAAGATGCAACAGTAGCATACGACATGATGGATGTAATTCATGCAATTCTAGACGAAAATTATTTTTATGAACTTATGCCAAATTTCGCAAACAACATCATTATTGGTTTTGGAAGATTAAATGGCATTTCTATTGGTGTAGTCGCTAATCAACCAAAAGTTGCTGCAGGTTAGTTAATAAATATAATAACAAAACTTAAACTCTTTTACTAATATTATTTAATATTAGGCAGTTTGGATATAAACGCATCAATTAAGGCAGCCCGTTTTGTGCGATGTTGTGACGCCTTCAATATTCCACTACTTACATTAGTAGATGTTCCCGGTTTTCTACCAGGGGTTTATCAGGAACATAATGGTATTGTACGCCATGGAGCTAAGCTCATTTACGCCTATGCTGAAGCTACCGTACCCAAACTTACAGTAATTACGAGAAAAGTAAGTTTTTCCATAATCCGTAGCAAAATTCATTATTATACAACATATAATAGTGAGTAAAGTAGCATGTTGAATCACAAGTGAGCAAATTAAATAAAATTCTTCATAAATGAGCAAAATACACAAGCCTATAATAATCTACGTCAGGAGTCGTAAATTGTACAATAAATATCTCCCATATTCTACATGAAGGAACAATAATTTTTTGTAGTTAACTTTACATTAAATTCAGTTATAATCATATATACTGTTGAGTTTTTCATTAATAAAAAAGGTACAATATTTCGTTTTTTAGAGAAATTGTACTTCAAAATTGTGGAAAAAAACATGTTTAGGACACGTGAGCATGTCATACAATACTTATTTTTAGTACAAGTGAGCAACTTGTACTAAAAATAACTATTGTTCCTACTCATATTAAGAATGTTGCAAATATTCGTATTCGTTTTAACGAATATTTGCCAATTTTTATGTATTCGTATTCGAAACCGTATTCGTTAAATTTAGGTGCATATGAATAATCCAGAATGTTCTCGAAAAAATGAGTAAAAAATGTTTAATCAAGATGGGCCTGATATTCAATAGTTTCCGAGATATAAGTGAGAAATGAGTTTTTACGAGGTTTACCTCTGCTAAAACTATAAGACTTCGATTAAATGAGACTTTTTGTTTACCTTTCAGAGGTCATCGTACATGTGCTTTTGTTTTTCAAAAAAAAAAAAAAAAAAAAATCAAATAATTCTACTAATTCCATGGGTGTGGTCATGTAGAACTTTTGTTCTTCGTTTTTATAAAAAAAGATTTATATAATTTTTCTTTTCATTTTTTGACGAAATCCATGTGCTTTATGTTGCATTTACTTTTATATATTTTGTTATGTTTTCAATGTTATTAATATTATCATAATTCTCATCTCCTCAGGAAGGCTCATGTGGAGCTCGAAACCGGTCGACCCGAGAAGCAGCCTTTTCTCTAATTGTACTAAGTTTGACCAATATTTAATTTTCAAATAACTTCATAACTATTAGAAATTGAGAAAAATGTTTCATATATTTATTTTATATAGTTTATTTACTGACATATACACTGTCTTTATCAGTTTTTCTTCACTTCTAATACAAAATTGACTCTTTCTCGGAAACAGATGAAGATCAGACCTATGTATGTTGATTCCGCTTTTTTTTACTCATTTTGGTTAGTACTGTATACGCTCAAAATATTTTATTCTTTTTTTAACATCCTATATAAGAAGAAGATTAGCATTTCTCAAGCATTCGTTGACACAAACAAAATAATTATTACAGCGCTTTCCCGGTTTTTTACTGATTTTTCGGATAATACAGAACTTTTTCTTTATTCGTAGGCGTATGGTGGGGCATACGACGTAATGTCTTCGAAACATTTACGAAGTGATATAAACTACGCGTGGCCAACAGCAGAAATAGCTGTTATGGGTTCTCAGGGAGCTGTTTCCATCCTTTATCGCAACAAACCGAATGTTGCAGATTATGAACAGGATTACAAAAATAAATTCAACAATCCATTCACCGCTGCAGTGAAAGGTTCATAGCAATTATACAAGTATATTTTTTGTTATTTGATAAATTTAATAATTTTTTTATAGGATATATTGATGATATTATTGAACCGCGCGAAACGAGAAAACGTTTGTGTCAAGATTTAGAGGTTTTATTAACAAAACAAGAAGATGGCATTTTCAAGAAACATGGAAATATTCCATTATAAATATATTCATGTAGGGTTTACTTCGCAAATAATTCAGTAAAATGTATTTAATGCTTCTAATATTTATTGTACTGCAATTATTACAAAATAAACTAAAAATGTAATAGAGAGACAGATTAGTATTTTGACAAGAACAACTCTCGACTGTCTATCTTCTACCGTCGAGTCACTTGATCGTCCCGCGCTCAGGTCGACCACTCTCATTTCAATCCTGACCCTACATTCATATACTTTTGTACTAAATTTGTATTACATTAATCAATAAACACTTTTCGTAATACCATACTGTTACTATGATACAACAGAACAAAAACCAAAGATGAATAGATAATAGATATTTACACACCAAGTGAGCTAAGGTAATGTTTATTCATGAGAAGAAAGTTTAGTTAATTTCTTCGAGTGAATAAACACTCTTAGCTCACGTGATTTGTACAATATTTTATTCAATTTTGACGAAATAATAATAAAAACCATTAAAATATTTAATTTTGACAAAACAAAAAACTAATCAGTTAGTAGACTGTGCATGACAATCGTTGATGATAGATGTCAAGTCATCTATTTAAAAGCTTTATTGTCTGTCATTTGTTCCGTGAAAAATAATGAAAATGGCTGATAAATATTATGGTATGTGTTAATTTCGTGCCTGATATTATTTTAAATGCATTATTTGTTGCAGAGTGAATTAAAAAAAATGTGAGAGTGATTTAAAAAAAATTAATTCACTTGTGAAAAAAGTGTTACTTATAATTGTTGCTATGGAGTTAATAATGACAGTTTAAAACGTCAAAATAGAAAAAAAAAATTATAATAGTCGCCTACAATTAAGGATCAAGTGTTCCTAGAAAAATCATAGCATCTTGATGGACCACTGTTTTATTATTATTTTATTATTCCTAAATGTTAAATTTTATGTTATTACGAAAAATCTTGAACGTCACACGGCCGATATGCAAATAACGAACTCGACTGATTATAAATCAGCCGCGTCCGTTATTTGCCTCATTTATTTTATCAGTTAAAATATATTCCCGAATATTTTATGTATGTACGCCGATGTGTACGAAATGCAGTGAAGTTATTTGCAAGTAATATACCAGACGGCTGATAAATGACCTTGAATAGTCATCTTTGGTGAACCTAACTATACAATTCACTATTTATAGCAAATTTCGCGCCTGTTTTGTTTCGACTAGGGAAATTATATGAAACACAATTGGGAACACTGACGCTTTAGTACCCTGTTCAGTATAAACTTCACGTAGAACATTGACAGCAAGACAGATAAAAGGTTAAAAAATGAAAAATATTTAATAAAATAATGTGGAATAACTTTGTATATGAAAATGATACATATATCGTTAAAATTAATTATTCTGCAACTTATAATGTAGTGCTATCCAATTTTGTTGACATATGGACTGAAGAACTAGCAGAGGAAAATATTGTTGACAGATGTAAAGTATGTATATCAATTTTTTTAATTTTATTTTTAATTTAAATATTTATTTTTCAGAATTTAAATCCACTGATTACTACTGATAATGAAACATATATTAAAACAGTTTTATCAATATCTAAATGCGAGTTAAATAAAACAAACATTAATATAGATAAAAATGATAATAATTTGATATTAGAATACAAAACAAAAGTAGCAAATACGTTATTTAAATTTAATTTTAATCTCAAATTAAACTCCAACTTAACGGTAAGTTGTTTTATAAACAAACCTGAATGATTTCGGAGATTTTATTATTAAATATTGATTATTCTGTTAATATATTATTGTAATTTTAGTTATGTAGAGAAATATTTGTACCAGCTATTCAAACAATACAATATTTAGAAAAACGTGAAAAACAACTTTGCGAATTATTAAAAAAGAAAGATGAAGAAATTCAACAACATATATTCGAAAATGGAGACATAAAAAGAAGTATTAAAATCTATAGTTGTTTGATTTTTATTTCTATTTTTTATTTTTTGCAGCAACTTTAACAACAAATAAATTTGACCAAGATCATTTTAACCAATCGACTTCAAAAGTTCTATGTTGCAATTTATTTTCTAAAGAAGAATTTAGTAAAACTTTAATTTCTAAATATGGCTGTGTTGAACCAGAATTATTGACGTATGTATTAACTTTTAAGTAAAGTTTATCATTTATTTGTATTTTGTTTGCAGTGTCAAAAAGGAAGAAAAGAAAACAGTTAAAAATAAAGTTCCGTTTGCTAAACAAATATTGAGTTCGAAGCGACGCAAAAAAAATACGAATTTAAAAGTTGAACAGGTCTTGAAACATGAATAGTGTGAAATTTTTAATATTTAAATCGTATTTGTATCTATTTTAATATGTACATAGATTTTAAATAAAATATATTTTTTCTATTTCGGTGTCCTTATAAATCTATAAAAGCACTGTTAACAAGTCGTTGAGAAGATCTAAAAGCCCTGACAAAATTCACATAAACTGGGAAGCGCTTGTAACATAATTGACAAAAAAAAAACAAAGTCATATTTTTGACAATTGGAATTTTTTAAAAATCTTGTAAAATTACCTCAATAAAAAAATATTATAAAAGACATATTTCGTAAGGCCTGTTAACGCACTCGACCTTTGGAAAACTTGGACTTGTACGTTAACAGATTGCCTTACGATACTTGTTTTTTAATATACTATTAATATGAAAATTTCTACAGTGTTAATATCATTTAATATATTTTGAGAATAAAATAAACAATATTTGTAAATGCATCTCCTTCTGAATTCAAATACTTGGTACAAATTTAAACCCGGTCTACTACAGTATAAAAACAACTATAAAACAAAAAAGAACTTGCCAGTATTTACTAATCTCTCTATTTATATCTAAATTTAATGTATTATTATGAGAAAATTAATACAAAACTCACCAAACAAATTGTTTATGTTGAATTACGAAGAACTATGTAATTATTTTTATAAATATACAATAGAATCACACAAAATGATCTTTCGGCATTCATGAATCGATTGATACGCAAATTATTAATGATATTAACATTTTAATAATTCAAAACTTAAAAAAGTCGGAGCACAACAATATACCACATGAATTTTTCTCCATTATTGTTGAAACAATCGCTAGCGCACAAGATGGCTGGTTTCGTCGTTGTTATAACACGATGGCGAACAATTAAATTAAATTCTTATACCTATTTTGTCTTATTGAAACAACAAATATTAAAATTGTGTCATATTGCTGTAGAAAGATATGTGAATATAATTTATTTTGTATACTAATCTCTCTATATCTAAATTTAATGAATTATTATGAGAAAATTAATACAAAACTCACCAAACAAATTGTTTATGTTGAATTACGAAGAACTATGTAATTATTTTTATAAATATACAATAGAATCACACAAAATGATCTTTCGGCATTCATGAATCGATTGATACGTAAATTATTAATGATACTATCATTTTAATAACTCAAAACTTAAAAAATTCGGAGCACAACAATACACAACATGAATTTTTCTCCATTATTGTTGAAACAATCGCTAGCGCTCAAGATGGCTGGTCTCGTCGTTGTTATAACACGATGGCGAACAATTAAATTAAATTCTTATATCTATTTTGTCTTATTGAAACAACAAATATTAAAATTGTGTCATAATGTTGTAGAAAAATATGTGAATATAATTTATTTTGTATTTTTTCGAGTCCAAAGAGTTGTAATTTGCATTTTTCTTATCATTATAAACTTGTGATGTTTGTTTTACGTAATATGTCATTAAAATATCTTTCCTCTTCTATAATCAGTACTTTTTATACGAAAACGGACAAAGGGGAAGCCCCAAATGTAAATTAGTTGCAACATTTTAAATATAATTTTAAAACTCAACCTGTTTCTCAGTATTTTTCTGACTGTTAGTCATTATGCGCAAACGCAGTTCCAGTTAGTCGTCAAATGACGTTTGCACGATAACTGTTTATTTGTGATAAGTTTATATTGTTGTATATATTAATTATTGATTGTAAATAATATTTTCTTAATTTATTGTATTGTTTTAAGTGTGTAGATTTTGTGGAATTTACTTTAAAAACGACTGAAAACTTCAACAGAGGTCTGTATTTCTTAGGTTATGTTATTTCGTAATTTTAAATGTAATTTCTTTTAGATTATTGTTATAATTTATTTATTATTTAAAATGGAAGAAACATCTGGCCAACAATATGCCTTACAAGTAGCCGTACAAACAATGAAAGAAAGATGTTTACAATTACAACAAAGATTATCAATTGTAGAAGAAGAAAACATGAATTTGAGAGTAAAATATCACATAGATGGTATGGATTTAACACAAGATTCGAATAAATCTGAGATTGAAATACTTCATCAAAAGATTGTACAATTAAACAAACAGAAATCACAACTTACTCATAATGTGTTAATGGTTGCAACTGAAAACAGACATTTATGGAATCGATTATCGAAACTTACTCAAGCAAATCAGACTTTAGGTGACCATTTGACAAAAATAAGCGATACTTTAAATCAAACCACAATCCAAACGACTTCTGGCCAAGGTGGACCTCCTGTTTTAATCAGATCAAAAACATTTACTCATGAAACTCCGCCTCCGAAATTAGTGCGAAGAACTACAGAGGAAGAAAAATATTCTGATACAAGTCTAGAAGATATTTCTTTAAAAATAATTAATAGTATAGCTCAAGAAAAGTACGAATTGGAAAAGCAGTGTGCCCAAATGGCTGAAATGCAAACTTCAGA
The DNA here is from genome assembly GCA_943142095.1 of Ophonus ardosiacus. Taxonomy (NCBI): domain Eukaryota; kingdom Metazoa; phylum Arthropoda; class Insecta; order Coleoptera; family Carabidae; genus Ophonus; species Ophonus ardosiacus. Next base: position 60,721,447 of record OW964824.1, read on the forward strand.
TACATTTTTGTCAAATTCCATTGGTTTTGCGTATCCACATGATGTTTTAGATGACTGTTTATTAGGAGAAATTGCACAAAATATGGAGAAATTAATTTATATTAAAGATGCTCTTATACAACAAAGAGAAAAGCTGAGAAAAGGATTCGAAACTTTGAAATATTTTGTTGAAGGTAGGTACGATTTCTATATTTTATTTGTTATAATCAATTTTATTTTAAAGCGATAGATCTATATTTTTCCTTCTCATATTAAATTAATAATAAAAAAAAAAATCAAGAAAACTTGGATGGGCCCATAACCTGATACCTGCGCACAATTTTAAATTTTTTCTTATCATTGTTACAATCAATTTTAATTAAAAAAACTTAAATCTATTATCCATCTCTTTCTCTGTTATTTAAATTAATAAACAAATAAATATGCAATGGGCCCATAACCTGATACGTAAGTACGACTTTTTATTTTTTGTTTTCATTGTCGTAATCAGTTTTAATTAAGAGATAGTTCTATCTTTTATTCTTATTTTTAATTAATAAAAAATAATCACGAAAAAAAATCTGCAATGGGCCCATAACCTGATACGTAAGTACTACTTTTTATTTTTTCTTCTCATTGTCGTAATCAGTTTTAGTTAAGAGATAGTTCTATCTTTTATTCTCATTTTTCATTAATAAAAAAAAACTGCAATGGGCCCATAACCTGATACATAACGACTTTTTATTTTTTGTTTTTATTGTTGTAATCAGTTTTAGTTAAGAGATAATTTTATTTTTTATTTTCATTTTTAATTACTAACAAACAAAATCACGAAATTTTTGATGGGCCTCAATCTTTTATTCTTATTTTTAATATCAAAGAAAATCACGAAAACTTTGATGGGCCCATAACCTAATGTTCCATGAATGTTTTTTTTAGGGGATGCGCTTTGTAAAGGCTGCAAAGAACGACAAAATAAAGAAAAAGAAATGGAAAAATTATCAAAAATAGCTTTAACAGACGATGCCAAGTTACATAAAGCTTCAAGCAGTACAGAAAAAGCAGATGAAGAAAAAATTTGTCCTGTATGTAATAAATTATTTATAAAAGAAAATATTCGAGAACTTGTCAAACACGTTGAAAGTCACTTCATAGGGGAAGATGACGCATTTTTAGATCATTTTGAAGTTATTCGCGAACCGGAAGTGATTCCGTTTTACCCAGCGGGAATTAAAAAATAACATTTTATTAGTTGCAATTTTTTCTCTGATTATTATTTGTATTATTCAGTGACTAATTTTAGTGATTGGATTTTTTAAAATTGTTCCTCAAAGACCACATAAATTTATTAAAAAACGGGTAGATAAAAAACGTGTCTTAAATTCTGTGATTTTTCTATTAGTTTTTAGGTTAATTCTTGTCTTATTCGTGACGTAATTATATGTTATTTATTTATTATTACACACATTATTGAAATGGAATTGGTATCATTTAATAATATATTATTTACAATTTTTATGTATATATATATATATATATATATATATATATATATATATATATATATATATATATATATATATATATATATATATATATATATATATATATATACAGGATGTAAATTTTAAAACGGGTGATAAGGCTATAACAGAAAAACAATTTTTTAGGCGTCAAAAGTTTCTATATATATCTTATTGAAATAATAATTGGTGCCTATTATAAAGAAAAAGATAGGAGACGATTAAAGATTAAAGTTATTAATTGTGAACTAATATAAAGTAACATAAAATAAAGAAAATACTAGAATATTTATTTAAGAAACAATTATTATTTATTGTAATAGGTATTTACAAATTAAATATAATCTACATGTAATAAGAAATAAGTTTTAAGAAACGAGAAAAACTGCAAACTACAAGGAAACAATTAAAACCATTTAATAATTTGTAATTTTTTTTTCATGAGACAAATTATCTACGATTTCTTCTTAATAAAACGAAAATAATAATTTAACAAATAATGTGCAAAAAAAACGTTTATTAATGAGCGTCTTAAGCCAACAATTGTTTTGTTTGTCAGTTTCACGGCTACTGATATTTTTTCTTAATTGTGCAAATTTTTTAATTTATTTTCTGGCTTTATATGAAACAGAAATGTAAAATGTAATTTTTTTCAATAAATTAATATAGAAACTTTTAGCTTCTAAAAAACTGTTTTTCTATGTTGTAGTCCTATGACCCGTTTTAAAATTTACACCCTGTGTACAGGTGTTAATTAAAAAAGTGGCCATAGGGGTTTAATATGGGAAATCAGTTTTACGTTATGCAAAAGTCCCCAAATTATTTTAGACAATAATGCTTCAAATAAAAATTGTAGAGAATTATATATAATCACATTTTAATTTTGCACATTTCTTAATCGACAAAATTGAATTTAAAATTTTGTAAAAGATGATTTTTTATAGTGTTAATGACATTTAATCTGTCAGAAACATATGTTATTTCGTGACATTTTTTCCTTTCCAAAACGCCTGATCGGGGTATCAGTATTGGAATTGAAGAATTATTCGCACGAACAAATGAACAACAAATTAGTAAATTAACATTATTTTGATGAAAATTATATTTTATAATTTCTGACTTGTTGACTAATTTGTTTGTTATATTATTTGAATATCTTGGCGAACACTATAAAAAAGCAATTTTTACAAAATTTTAATTCAATTTGCTCGATTACGGAACGTGCAAAAGAAAATGTGATTGTTGAATTAGATGCAGAATTTAATTCACAATATCATTTATTTGAACCATTATTCTCTAAAATAATTTGGGGACTTTTGGGCAATGAAAAACGGATTTCCCATTCCCATATTAAACGCCTATGGTCAGTTTTGTTTAATTAACATCCTGTATATGGAACAGAAATCGTTTTTGTATTAATTTAAAAAAAAATTGATTTCTGTTATTCTTTATTATTGAATAAGTTAATTTTTATATTTAGTTTATTAAATTTTTAGTGGTGACAACAATTCGTGAAAATATGGCCAAATATTTTATTACAATTTTTTTTATTTTTTTTTAAATGATACGACTTACAATATTTAATTTCACACGTGACTAGAAAACGCAAAGTTTTAAACTTAAGAGTACAAAAAAAACCTTTTTCTTACCTTTTTTATTGAATTTTCTTTGATTGTATATATCTCATGTAGCAATTTTGAAACTAAAGTAGTGATACAAAATTTGTGGGCCCATAACCTGTTATTTAAATTAATAAAAAAAAAATCAAAAAACTTTGATCGGCCCATAATCAGTTTGAATTAAAAAAGACATCCACCACTTTCGCTCTCATTTTTAAAATTATTAAAAAAATTAAGAAAACTTTGATGGGCCCATAACCTAATTGGAAAAATGTTCACTTCTTTTTGTAATGAATTATTGCATTTTACTTACTTGTAATTGTAATGGCTGTTGCCAATCTGGATTAATTATAATAAAGTATAACATTTTGTGGAAATAATCGTCACCACTTAATTAAAAATTATTTGTAATTGAAATTAAATTTTTGAATTATTAGAATTATATTATAATTATTTGTAGCTTAATTGCATTTCTGGCCGAAATTTTGTAAAAATGTGAATAAAAATTGAATAAAATTTTGTAAACATTTTTTTTTCATTTTATTTAATTTATAACACTACTAAAATATTAACAAAACTAACCCAAATCAGATGGTTTAATTTTAATATCTTTAGTACTAGCAGGCCCTTGAGTCGTCCTCTGCAACAAATTCTTACTAAACCAAGATGGTCTCGGTTTACTTATTTCCACAATTCTTTTCCCTTCCCAAAATTCTTGCGATTGCTGTTTTTCTCCGTCATATAAAACTACAACGTCTTTTTCTACGGGATCTAGTTTTAATTCGTTTTGAATTGCTTCTTGCATTTCTTTAGTTTCTTTTTGTACTTTATCGTAACAATTTGCTGGAAAAACAAGTAAATTTGTAGACAGTTTGCGCTTAGATTTAGTGTGGGATTTTTAGTCTTAAATGGCAGAATTTTAAAAGTGAAGATATTTTTTTTCCACAGCCACTTTAGATATAAAAATCGAGTACTTACGGCACATAACCCCAATCTCATGATCATGTCCACAACTACTACAAACTTGCAAATTAGTTATCGGTTTGTACAATTTCCATACGTAATCCGGATGTCCAAATTTTCGTTTCAACCGTTTTTCAACAGTTCGTCTATTGCGAGGTACAGCCCACAAAAATCCATCACCTATTATATCTTTTAACGAAAATTTATTCGGTAAATGCTGCACATTTGATTCTACATGTGCAAAACACAAATCTTCTGCAGAAAAGTTAGGTTAAAAATATTTACCAACAATGTATAATTGTATTGTACAGACCTGGTGGATTATATTTACCGAAAATAGCGGCTGTTATATTTGTTTCTAATTTGTAAATTGCAATTCGAACTCGGTTTATTATTGATAAAGCCATTACCACGCTTATGACTAAACAGGCTATTTAATACAGCAGAACAGCTGATGCTGATCGAGTTGATCTACATTTGTTTCAGTGTTGCCACAAGTGTAAAACAGTTAAAAGATTTGTAAATTTAAACAAAAAAATTCGCGTTTTTACAGGGAAAAAGTATTGTTAATATTCTAAAATTATCAAAATTTATAATTTGGAATCTGGTTATAACAAAAATTGTAAATATATTGATCACTGGCGCGTTTAAAATCTGAATTTTTTTGGTTATATTGACCCATATAAACCAAATAAAAATAAGTGAATGTTTTTCGTTATTTATTCTTGCAATTATTGCGGTTTGTTGATTGAACTTTTTTTGATTATTATCCTAAATCATCATATTGTTGGCAACAATGAAATCTGGGTAGTGGAAGTGATTGTAGTGATGTGCAGGTAGTAGTGGTGTTTGAAGCATGTATGTTAAACTTAAACATTTCTCCTCGGCATACCAGTTTTGACGATGGCGTGTATAGGATCGGGCAGACTGTGTGTTCGAGTGCAAGAGAAACTGTGTCAGTTGGGACAAACATGTCAAATAAAAGGAAAAGCCTCAACATATGTGCGAAATAAAATTGGATTTCAAACTGGGACTAGGACTTTGTATCAGCAATGCCAGGTTAGAATTTTGTCAATTCATTTATAATTGTTTATTTATGTTGTATTAAATAATTTTTGAAATTTTATTTTTGTTCTTGAGCGAAATTTCATGCATTAACTGTCAATTAAATTGTCAAATATTTTAAGTCATACTGACAGTGATTACATAAACGCGATGCGGTTGTTTCATTGGATACTTTGCTTATTAATCATAAAAATTATTTGAGCAAATATTTATGTTTTACGTTAAGATTTATAATAAAATATACTTGAAACTGAACTATATTGTAGGAGTTTTCTGAATTAAAAGTTTATTGACAGTACTGAAAAATGTTATATTAGTAATTTATTATCATTGATATGTTCTGTTTTTATCAAAATAATCATTTATTTGCTTTTGAAATGCAAATAAAATATTAAGAATTTGCGAGATATTTAGCCAGCGCGCCTATTTACGAGCATGCGTACTTGAATATTATTGTCGCGCTTAGTAAATATGAAATTTAACAATTAAACTCATTTTTAATAAGTTTTAGTTATTATTTTTATAGTTTTACTATCAAATTAAGTAATACTTTAGTTTTAGCAATTTAAGAAAAGCGAAAATACCTAAATGTCATATATTAAACTTAAGTAGGCTAGTTTGCGGATCTCTGTTCAACATTAAGAAAATTCCTTGCGGATTATATTCGACTTTCTCGATTATATTATACAGAAATGTTTGCTATTACTTTCTTTTAGTATTTGTAAAAGATGAACATGAACAGCCAAATTAACGAAAACCATGTAAATTAAGGTGGTTCTATCATGGAATTATTTATACGATAGTTTTTAATGAAATTTAAGTACGTTATTTTTCATGAGTTTAATGTATGCAAATTTTTAAGCTGAGATATTTGAAACTAAAATAGAGCGAAAATATATTAGCACATAATCAGGCCTATTCTTTAACAAAGTGGGTAATTTTTAACAACTGGTTAAAAATTTTATCCAATAGGGGTTGATTAGACAATTAAAAATCCAATTTTTTGTATATATGAACATACTTGATTGGTGAATTTTTTTAATCAGTTTTTAAAAATTAACCACTAAGTTACAGAATAGGCCCGAATAAACGACAGATTTGTACAAAAACGTACGTAACGACAGTTCAAATGACAGTTTATTCATAAGTATAATCTTCGAAAGTTGGAAAATATGTGATTATCGATCGAATTTTCGCATTTAAAACAGTTTCAATAAAATTTTTGAAAGAAGTCCTATAAAGGTCATCTATGAATTGTATGAATTAAGATTTTTTATGTCAAATTCATAATTGTCGCTTACTGCGATTCTGTAATTTTCTGTAACGCATTAGAAATGTAAAATTGAACAAAATCGCAACAATTTTTGTTTACTAATATATTTATTATCATTTGACATTAAAAACTGATGCGCTTTTGTTGAGAGTTACAGTTCTACAGTAGTAAAAGCATAGAAAATTCCAAACTAAGTCAACTGGTAAATTTATTAGCAAATGTAAAACCAAATTATGTGAAAAATAAGATACTGACAAAGTGTCAGTCACATTGATACTGACAGAAAATAACGTTACCTATTCATACAGGATTCAAAGTAATATATCATTAATAAATTTACGTTCTATACCGAAAATATTTTCAAAAACGAGCATCGTTTTAAAATGGAATATTCTAACTTAGTCGAAACAGTATAAATTTTTGAAAGACAATCGTGTTACATCCATCATTGTCGCACACTCTTCTTATTCTTAGTCATTGCAAATGAGAGGGATAAAATGTTTGATAATTTGTTAATTCGTTCTCGATACAGATAATATTGATTGGACTTCTTTCAAAAATTTTACTGTACCTACCTACATATTTTTCTTGAAAATACTTAATTTTTTTTAAAAAATTTAATATGATATTTACAATAACAATTTAATTAATTTAATAACCTTTATTCGCCTACCCAAGTTTATAAGTTGTATAGGATGGTTTGGATTGTGAAAAATCCAAATTTCCAAAACGAAACTCAAATTTTCAAGGTACCACGGAACGTATTATGTTAAACTATTCAAAATTTAAAAAATATTTCTACTTAGCAAAACTTTTGTGTGAGACTTATGATAAAATTACCGTAATACGAAATATTTGCAAATTCATATCGCGTATCGAGAAATTTACAATTTAAAGCATAAAAATCGTTCGCTTTGTGTTTTGGAGTATAAAATTTCTATTTATTATGAGAATATTTAATACCCAGCTGGCTTGATGAAAGTTACTATAAAATTGAGTTTCGCTATATTAAATTACTGTTAAATCGAATAATTATTTATATGTGTTCTAAAAATTAATGTTGAATTTTTTTTTGATAATTATAATTGCAAAATTAGGTATGTACCAATTATTTTTTACAGTACTGTATTGTATTATCCCGTTTTTAAATTTGAAAGTCGGATTTACTGTTTAATGGGTCTATAAACCATAACAAAAAATAATAGTATGTTATGTAGAATTTTTGCCATGCTAAACTTCCCCATTGGGGTACTTCCGGTTGACCAATTATAACCAAAATCTAATCAACTCTTCATTTGGATGTAAACTCGAGGAAAATGCAAAAAATATAATTTTTGGAATTGTGGTATTGGTCCAGAACGATTGTCACATACACACACACGCACAAACAGGCGCGCGTGTGCACACTCTCACATCGTAAAAATACTAAAATCGTATTCTTTGGACTCTAAAACGTGCTTATTCATTAAAAACTCTTCATTGAATTTTTTGACCAAAGGTAATACTCTCCTTACCTAAAGGTGACGGAAGGTAAAACCTGCAATTTTTACATTTGTGCCTGTATCTAGTGACCTATGTATTTTTTGTCAAATAACAAAAAAACACTATTAAAATGATCTTCTAATGGGGCAACTTTTGTCTGATTTAACCAACTTCGTATCTTTTATAGTTCTCGAGATCACCATGTTGGACAACTTAACCTGTACGTACACCTGTACAGAAAAACTTTTACAATTTATAATTTCTGTATAACATTTTGTGGGCGATGAAAGTTGGTAGTAGAGTAAGAATATAAAGTGTTACGTGCATGCTATTTCCAAGTTGACAGTTAACCTAGATAGTGCATATCAATATTTATATTTTGCCCTTTGTTTGTCGTATTTAACAAGTATATTCTTGTTGAATAATGCTAAAACTATGCAACTGCATTAGACTTGAATTATTGTCTATTGATAAATACTTGGGTACATATATGGCGCAGTCATACAATGGACACTTACGGAATGACGTCACACGCAAGAGAGAGATAGAACATCTCGATACAAACAAACCCCCTCCCGTTGTCTTTGTACAGTGTGTTCAAAAATCCTAACTCGGAGTAGGCTATTAAATAAAAAAAAGTATTTAATTAATACTTATTTACGATACAAGTACGTAAAGCTAGACTTTAGTCACGAAGGGGTCAGATTTAAAAGATCAGCGTAGCGAGTATTTTAAGACCCTTGGACTAACGATGCTTTACGTGTGTGTATCGTACAACATTTTATTCAATTTTGACGTTTTAAACTGTCATTAACACCATAGCAACAATTATAAGTAACACTTTTTTCACAAGTGAATTAAATTTTTTTGAATCACTCTCACATTTTTTTTAATTCACTCTGCAACAAATAATGCATTTAAAATATCATCAGGAACGAAATTAACACATTATCAGACATTATCAGCCATTTTCATTATTTTTCACGGCACAAATGACAGACAATAAAGCTTTTTAAATAGATGACTTGATATCTGTCATCGACGATTGTCATGCACAGTCTACTAACTGATTAGTTTTTTGTTTTGTCAAAATTAAATATTATAATGGTTTTATTATCATTTCTTCAAAATTGAATAAAATATTGTACAAACCACGTGAGCTAAGAATGTTTATTCATTCGAAGAAATTAACTAAACTTTCTTCTCCTGAATAAACATTTCCTTAGCTCACTTGGTGTGTAAATATCTATTATCTACGATAGAATTTAAAAATCCAAGAAATATAAAAAAATATTTATAAGGATAGCAATATTAAATGAAAAGTTTGCCATGATAGCAAATATTCAACTGTTTTTGCAAATTTAGCACGTTTAAAAATTTTAATCACTCGTTGCTCGGCAACGCGTGACTAATGAAACCTTGTTACTAAACAACCGTTTTACAAACTTAAAACTAACAACTAATCGTCAATTTTACGCTCTATCGTAGATAAATATTAATTTAATACGAGATATTATCAAAAATGTTATATAAATAAATCAAATCTTTTCTTCTTGAATCCTTCTTTTATAAATACAAGTCGAAATAAATAATTTAGAAAACCGTGAATGGTAATATTCTGTATCATTCTTTATTATATTTTCTCCTTAAAATTATATTTCACGATTAATTTTGACAACTTGACTTTTGAATTGAATAATAACAGCTTTGTTTCTATTTGTTTGTCGTAACCTAGCAACGATTATTTCTGGGCCGTTAGATGCGCTATGTGCAAATTGCACTCATGTAAGTGTTCATTATTAGTAAGTAAATATAATTGGTCATAAATATAGCAACTTTTAAAAATTTTCAATTGCATTTCAGTATGAAGGGGAAGTTTAGAAATAAATTACAGCATTAATATTTTCTTAAAAATAACATATTGAATTTGATATGAAAATTATAATTTTTAATATTTAGTATAATAACCCTCAGAATTTGTTACTTCTCTGCATCGTTTCAACATGGATTACAGTAATTTTAATATTACAGTTACATCCTTGTCAATTTCCTCCCAAGATCTTCTTAAAACAATGAGCAAAACTTCTTTTCTTGTATGACTTTGATCCCATATTTTTCGATATTGATATATTCCAGAAATTTTCTATTGGATTTAAGTCGAAATTTGTTACGAGACTGCGATGGCCATGTTATAACATTAACAATAACCTTATTGTCGAACTATGCTTTAGATTATTATTTTGCTGCAATATATATACAGGGTGTTAATACTAAGTCGTTACACCCGAAAATGGTAGGTAGAACTCATTAAAACAAACAACTTTTCTTAGTTTCAATTTTTGATTTGGTGCCCCGGTTCGTAGTTAATGGAGTTCTTTTGTTTTTCGAAAAATCGTCATAACTCCCTTATTTTAAAGACTATTGAAAAAAATTTTTCTTCCAAATTTACCTTTAGGCTCTCTAAAACATTTGGCATTTACAATTATTTTTTATTTTTTTAAATGACAAAATGTCGATCGATTAAAAAATTCAGAACATGATTTTTTGATAACCACTCCATCGATTTTTGAAAGTAAAACATTTATAAAATCCTTAAACTATCTACTACAATATTTGCCCTAAACATTTTTTTCAATCTATCCAAAAAAAGTCTTTTTTCACTTATTTAACTCACATAAGTGGTGCGCGCAGAAAAAAATCTAATTCGGAGTAGTCTATGAAAAAAAAAAACGTGTGTCAATTTGAAAGTAATTAATTAAAAGTCAATTTGACACACGATATTGTCAAATATGTTATCTGAAGAAATATTCTTGAATCCTTATATTAAAACAGAAATAAATTAGAAAACGGTGAATGGCAATAATCTGTCCTGTCTCCTTCATTATCATTTCTCCTTAAAATTGCATTTCACGATCAATTGTGACAACTTGATTATTGAATTGATTAATGATCATACATACTTTTCTGTTTTCATAGCTTACTTCGAATTAGATTTTTTCTGAACACATTGCACTTATGTAAGTCAAGAAAACGAATAAATACTTTTTTTGGATAGATTAAAAAAAATGTTTATAACAAATATTGTAGTAGATAGTGTAAGGATTTTATAAAAGTTTTACTTTCGAAAATCGATGGAGTGGTTATCAAAAAATCATGTTTTGAAATTTTTGATCGATTGCCATTTTGTCATTTGAAAAAATAAAAAATAATTGTAAATGCCAAATGTTTTAGAGAGCCTAAAGGTAAATTTGGAAGAAAAAAAAATTTCAATAGTCCTTAAAATAAGGGAGTTATGACGATTTTTCGAAAAACAAAAGAACTCCAATAACTACGAACCGGGGCACCAAATCAAAAATTGAAACTAAGAAAAGTTGTTTGTTTTAATGAGTTCTAACTACCATTTTCGGGTGTAACGACTTAGTATTAACACCCTGTATATACAGGGTGTATCAAGATAATGGAACAGTGCATTTTATTCGTGTATGTGAAAAGTTACAGAAAAAAGTGATTAAGATATTTTGTAAGGCATAGAGGGGGACACATTTTAGCATAAACCTTATTATCTTAAATCCAGTGGTACTCAAACTATAGGACAATATTATATTTTTTTAAATGGCATTATACATATTTTATTACCTCATTAAATAGAAAATTTTATTCTGAATTCAACGATATAATAATATTATACCCTTACATTGCGAAAAATTTGATAAAAATTAATTCAAAGTTAGTATTTTATTTCTACTGTATCTGAGCAAACATTCAATCAATAAAACAAAATAAAATTTATTTTAGTTTTATTACATTCAAGTAAGCTACGATTTTGGCAATAAATTCAACTTTTAAAATATTTTTTTTTGTTTTATTGTTTGAATGTTTGCTCTGATTACTTAGATACAGTAGAAATAAAACACTAACTTTGAATTAATTTTTATCAATTTTTTCGCAATGTAAGGGTATGATATTATTATATCGTTGAATTCAGAACAAAATTCTCTATTTAATGAGTTAATAAAATGTATATAATGCCATTTAAAAAAATATAATATTGCCCTATAGTTTGAGTACCACTGGATTTATGATAATAAAGTTTATGCTAAAATGTGTCCCCCTCTATCCCTTACAAAATATCCTAATCACTTTTTTCTGTATCTTTTCACATACACGAATAAACGGCACTCTTCCATTATCTTGATACACCCTGTATATATATATATATATAATAAATTTACATTTAGAAATTTTGATTTAAAATTTACATTTTCTCTCTGATTATGTTCGATTTTAAAAATCTGACCAATCAGTATCTATCACGTACTTGTTACTGCTTGTCGTTTGACGTTTCACCAGTTATCAGTTGAGATTTGAGATTATAATTTTATTTTCGTAACCATATAATTGTTAGACGCTAATGAACAAGATGATTTTTTAATAATATCGGGAATATTTTTTACCATTGTTGATTTGCATAATAAAGAAATAAAACAAATATAAACTTAAATTAACATCGATTCATTACTAAATATCACTTTTTTTCACAAGTTAGTTGTGCAGTTAACATGTTTTTCGCAAAAGCTAATCGGACCTTCACTTTCTTCTTTGAAAGAAGTGATTTTTTTGTGCTGGTGGTCACTATAAAGTCTTTTATGCACGGACGTATCATAATTTGGCAATTATACACGAATTTCTTTGACATAAACGTCATTTTATAGCCCGGCAGGCTATAATGAAACGTCAAACCAAATTATAACCTACAATATAAACAATTTAAACAGGCAACATGAAAAGTTTTTATTACAAATCGAAAATTTTTATATTCTTTAATGAAAAATGAAAATTAATTTTGTGATATTTGTATGGAAAGCACGGAGATACACAAAATAAAACTCAAATGACAGAACTAATAAACAAACAATAAACTGTTGTTTTCCGCTTTCATAGCAACACACTAGATACTGGATGTACGAGAACAAATTCTTTTCGATACAATTTTTCTAACACTCATAATTTGAAAATTTTCGTCCGTGCATAAAGTTTTGTATGTACCACGAGCGTAACTTGCTTTTATGGCATTTGACGTGTTTTTATCCCTCGGCTTACGCCTCGGGCTCAAAATCCCGCTGCAGGCCATAAAAGCCTCCTTAAGCTCTTAATACATAAATAACTATTACCAAGTATCGTTTTCGTACCGTTGTTGAAGAGATTTTATGGCTGTTATTATTTGGTAAAAGTCGTAAAAAAGAGGCAAATGACAGAATTATTAACGAATTATTTTTCATTATGATACCCATTTAGACAATAATAATTATTATTTTCAGTTTTATAGTATAAATGTGTCATAATAAAAATAATTTGAGCCATATAATATTTTTAATTAACTACGATTTCTAAATAAAATTTCTTTTTACAATCTTTTCACGTTTTCATATACATATTCTTGTTTTTAGCATTACATATGTGTACAGCGTGATGTATATGACAATGCGTAAATATGAATAAGTAATAAGTATAAATGAAAGACTAAAGGAATAAATTAATACCTAATTCTCGGCTTACATAAATAATAATTACATTGAATGTAATGCAGGTAATGTATCTAATCGCGGTATTTCTCTAATGAATAAACTGTACGAATTATGTAATTCTAACTTTGAGAAAAACGTGCATTCTAGTTCTAGCAAGTCACCAGACAGGAACTTAAATAGTCTTTTTATAAGTGCAAGTAGGAAATGTATTTAATAGAAAAGTTTTAAAATACTACAGGTTGGACAAAAAGGACAGACTTTTTTAAAACGTCACAAAATTGAGACTTTTTGCTCACGAAAAAATTTACTGACTGATTTGAGTTCGTAATGATATATCATTTGGCAAAATTAAATATGGAAAACAACTTCTTGCACGGTTTGGTGTGCTATGAGCAAAACAGCCGTAATCGGCCCGCATTTTTTCGACGACGATGTTACCGTGAACTCGGAGCGCTATATCGAGATGATACACAACTTCTATTTGCTTGAATTACGAAAAGCGGTGTTGCTATGCTTTCCGACGTGTGTGGTTCCAGCAGGATGGGGCGACAGCCCACACAGCCAGAGCATCAATGGAATTATTCCCGATCGTCTTATTTTCAGGTTTGGTGACATTTATTGGCCTCCTCGGTCCCCTGATTTAAGATCTGAAAGAAGATATTCGCGTAGAAGTCGCCCAAATTGACAGAGCGATGTTGAAAAGAATGTTTGCAAACTTCATAGAACGCCTCCACAAATGCATTAATGATAACGGATTCCACATGCAAGATTGTTTTCCTCACTTGATTTTGTCAAAAATACTATTACATACATACATTACGAACTCAAATCTGTGAATAATGTTTTTCTTAGGCAAAAAGTATCAGTTTTGTGACGTTTTAAAAAACGACCGTCCTTTCTGCCCAACTCTATACAATATATGTATATCTACTAATAGAAAATCGTCAATTTGGTAATAACATAATGTAGTAAGCATGAACTAGGACGACAAGGACGTATCTTATCCCATAATTATTTGTTCACTGCAATAATAAAAAAATCTGTTTTGGCCAGCTCAAGACCTTCCGTCAATTCGATGTATTTTGTACAAATCCCATACCAAAAGTTCATTGGAAAAGATTCTATATAATATCATGTAAAATCGAACATGAACACATACTATTTTTACAAATTCCATACCAAAAGTTCTTTTGAATAGGTTCTATAAATCTAATAAAATTATAACATAAACATATACTATGTAAAATGCACTTGACACTTCCTTCTTTCTGCTTCAGCTTTCCCCTATTTTATTAGGGGTCGCTGTTTCTTATTCTTCTGTTTCACTCATTCCTGTCCAGTCTTCTTCACACAGTTCTTCCTATATCAAACCTTCTGCGATACAGTCCTTCCATTTTCTCTTTGGCCTTCCTCGTACTCCCGGATTGAAAATTCCTATCCCGAGGCGAGGCTGCAACTGCATGTCACTTGCGAGGAACACTATGACATACCAATTTCTGATCCTATACTTTCCATATTTGGTTTCCATGATAAATAGTAAAGCTGACTGATTTTTGAAAGTTAATCTCTTTATAATTCTTTAACTTTATGTCTATTGAATATGAAGGAAAATATATAATCAAACCATATAGAGGAGCATTTTCTTTAAAGCCTGTTTTACATTATACTATTTTCGTCTATTTTCATACTATATTTCTAGACAGATTTTTGATCGAGTTCCATTCAATTTCCATGCTATCAAGTCGTGTATAATCGGTAATTTTCGGAATGTATCGTATTTTAAATCAAAATAAATGAATACCAACCTAACAAATTTGTACAGTTAACTTTGTTTTTGAAATGGATAAAATATCAAAATAAGGAGTTACAAAAATTCATTTTAAATGTGTCTGTGTCATATTAGATATTTTATATTAATGTTATTGAATTTTTATTTATAACCTCACACTTTGCAAAACAAATGACATATAACAAAAGTTGGTAGCTGTTAATATCACGACTTCGCGCTTGCGCATTAACGATCTAGTACGAATCTCGTATACGGCCGGGCGTATATTTCTATACTAGAATCTCGGATGAAACTCGGATGAAAATTTCTGATTTACATTATGCTAGATTTGTCTAGAAATTTCTCGGATGGATCTCGTACTAGAATCTATACAAAAAAAGTATAATGTAAAACAGGCTTAATACTTATAATAATATAAAATGTCAAAAAATAATATTTAACTGGTGTTTTTTTAAGAAAAACTGTTAAAAATTTCAAATAAGGGTACTTTCGGTGGATGAATTATAACCAAAATCTAATCAGCTCTTCATATGGATGTAAAGAAGAGGAATATGAAGGAATTATAATTTTTCGAATTGTAGTATTGGAGTTATCGTCGGAGATAAATTTGTCACACATGGGCAGACACACACATACACTCACACACACATACACACGGACGCACATATGGACACACACACATGCAGACATCATCTTAACAATAGTTAATTCGTATGGTAGGGATCCTAAAACGTGCTTATTCATTAAAAACTCACCACCGAATTTTTTGACGAAAGACAATACCTTCCTTACCTAAAGGTGACGGAAGGTAAATACCGTCCTCAAAACTAGGCAGAGAAGTGGCCGGAACAATATAACAAGTCTCATCGTAAAAGAGGACTTATTTATAACTATATGAACTGTCATACCAAATTTCATCTAAATCAAATAAAGCGTTCTGTTATTATAAGCAAAATTATTATTTTTTTTTTCAAAGAACTTTGAAGTAGAATACTGGCTAACACTTTCCGGTAAAGGTAAGTTTAGCTAAATCGTCTTATTCTGGCTCAGGAATCTGTAGTTGTCATGTCCCCCTTTTTTAGAGACACCTGTAGATTTTGTCGAATACTTAATGAAACGTGTTTTAATTTATAACTTGAACATTAAAAGGTATTTTAGACAAACTATTATGACTTGGGGCTCGTAATGTGTCTTATGAATAGATCTTTGAACTTTGATAAAATATTTCGGTGTGTTGGTTTGTAACTTGGTAGAAATGAAAGAAACTGGTGGAAAGGCTGATTGCTGGCTGGCTGTGGTGCGCAGCGACCTACTTCTCGCAGTGAGGCGAGGGCCGATCAAGGTCACTCTCACCTCCCGTACAAGAAGAATGCCTATGCCTATACATATACACACTGGCACTGGCTGCTTCACTCTCAACTGCCGAGGTTGACAAACTGCTGCGCGGCCAACTTTCTTCCAACGTGCATGGGTTTCGGTTTCGATTTGTTATTATGCTTCCTATAACGATATAAATACCATTGAGTGAAGAATTATATTGTACTCTTTACCCAGTGATTATACGAGTACTTAGGGTTAGGGATGCATTCGGGCCGGGCCGGAACGGCCCGAAAATAAAAATCTGTTGTGGCCAGCACAAGACCTTCCGTCAATAGACACTTACAAAATTGACGTCACTGCAAGAGAGAGATAGAAGATCATGCATACAAACAAACCTCCCCTCGTTGTCTTGCGTCCCGTTCCCTGTTCCTATCTGTCATTGTATTCGCATCTGTTAGTCAGGGTTAAAGCTAATTCTTTATTGTGATGTGTACGTTGTGTTTAATAAAAATGAGTTTAAAACCAGAAGATGTGTCTGGGGCAACTTTCTTGTTTGATAATATTGAAGATCATTCGATTATTCAACTAAAACGATGGCTAGAGTGTAAAGTCTACGGCTGATGACAGATCTTTGTTTGTACGGGATAACCATAGCAACCTTGATTTCTATGCTTTGCCGTTAGAGGCGCTCGTGCAAATTGCAATTTTGTAAGTGTCTATTCAATGTATTTTGTACAAATCCATTAACAAAAATTCCTTTGAAAAGATTATATAAATTCAATAAAATTATAACATGAACATACACATGTAAATTGCACTTGACACTGCTTTCTTCTTCAGTTTTTCGCTATTTTATTAGGGGTCGCTGTTTCTTACTCTTCTCTTCCATTCATTTCTGCCCAACACATTTTCTTCACACAGTTCTTCCTTTCTCAAGTCTTCTGCGATACAGTCCTTCCATCTTCTCTTTGACCTTTCTCTGCATGTCACTTGCGAGGAACACTATGACATACCAATTTTTGATCCTATACTATCCATATTTGGTTTTATACTTGCAACTTACATCTGTCAATTAGAATTTTTTGAATATATCGGCTGTTTCCATGATAAATAGCAAAGCTGATTAATTTTTGAAAATGAATTTCTTTATAATGCTTTAAATTTACATCTATTGAATATGAAGGAAAATGTATAATCAAACCGTATAGAGAAGAGTCTTTTCTTTAATATAAATAATAACAAATTTTCGAAAAATAATATTTAACTGCGTTTTTTTAAGAAAAACTGTTAAAAACTTCAAATAAGGGTACTTCCGGTGGATCAATTATAACCATAATCTAATAATAAACTCTTCATATGGATGTACAGAAGAGCAAAACGAAAGTATTGGAGTTATCGTCGGAGAAAAATTTGCCACACACGGATACACATGCATTCCCAATTCTATAAATTACATTATATTTCTTCCTCTGCATGTCACTTGGAAGGAACACTAAGACACTTTCTGACCCCATACTTTCGATCTTTGGTTTTGCACATCTGAATTTTTTGAATAAATCAGCTGTTTCCATGATAAATAGCAAAGCTGACTGATTTTTGGAAGTTGATCTCTTTATAACTCTTTTAATTCTATATCTGTTGAATATAAAGGCAAATGTATAATCAAATCGTATAGAGAAGAGCATTTTCTCTATATCTATAACATAAAATGTCAAAAAATAATATGTAACTAAGTTTTTTGTAAGAAAAACTGATAAAAACTTCAAATAAGGGTATTTCCGGTGAAACAATTATAACCAAAATCGAATCAGCTCTTCATATGGATGTAAAGAAGAGGATTTCGAATGAATTATAATTTTTAGAATTGTATTGAAGTTATCGTCGGAGAAAAAAATTGTCACACATACACACACACACACACACACACACACACACACACACACACACACACACACACACACACACATTATCTTAAAAATAGTAAATTCTTATAGTAGGGACCCTAAAACGTGCTTATTCATTAAAAACTGACCACCGAATTTTTTGACCAAAGATAATACCTTCCTTACCTAAAGGTGACAGAAGATAAAAATTGCCGACATTTTACATTTTGTAGATTCTACTGATGATGAGAACTTAGTTCTCGAAATACGTATGTAGAGTTTAAGAATATTTTTAAGGTTACGGGTATATAATTTTTAGTTTAGTAATATAATTGAAAGTTATACTTACCTGTGTTACTACGCTGACCTGCACTGATTCTGTAAGCCATGATAGATGAACGTGACACATTCAGAAGGGTCCTTTTTAAAATTTGTATTTCATTAGTATCCTTGAAGTTTTGTTCCGTAAAAATGGCCGTCGATTGTTAAACATTGAAAATATCCAATTATCTCCGTTCTCAAATTAAGTATTGTTGAACTCTAAACCAATTGGCATTCATATAAACCATCAGGGTCCTGACATTTACAAGATTTTTCCAAATCAATCAATGAATGATTGTATGTTTCACTTTTCCTTGTCAAGGTTGCCCTACGACGTTTAAGCGCCTTTACTGGTCTCTTGATATTTGAATTGATTCAATGTTTAGTTTCAAAGAAGTGTGATAATTTTATTACTATACCTCACAGAGTGTGTCGTGTGTCTGGCTCTGGAGAAAGTCTTGGACCGCGCCCCTTAACCTGGCATGGCAAGACACCTGTCGCGTCCTTTAGCACACGGCAGACGTACGTACTTTTGTTATGCTACGCTACAATCAAAGAATTTCGGAGATTCGAAGAATTTCTTGTCGGGCGCGATAGACTTGTTTGTAGATAAAATTATGGAATGTATTCTTTGGTTGTTGATGATTATAATTTCGTTGGAAAATTATTATTAATGATCATATTAATTTGTGTGTCATTTTTGGCCTTCCAAGTCAAGATTTATTAACATTTCAGAAAAAATATTTTTTTTTTTTGTCAATACATAGTTGTAAATGGTCAAGGTTTGCGGAAGAAAATAGAGTTATTGATTGAAGTGTTCATTGCCAAAATGTAAATTAATAAAAAGTTCAGGAATTAACGGTTGTTTTACAAATTACAAAAACATTATTGACTCTAATTATATTCCGCCAGTCTCTTTAGAAATGTCAGCTTTAACTACATTATTAATATTTACCGTTCATCGACCAGATATAAATGATGTAATAATAAATTAATATATTTATTCATAAAAAAAATGTAAACATAATAATTAATAGTAGTTTTTTCACTACTAGCCTAGGAACCCACTATTATTTACCTTTATTTGACATGAGAAATTGTTGTTCACTACCGCTTGCTTGTAACCATGGTAACCTAGGTCAATAATAATTTATTATTAACCTAGGTCTATAATGCAAAATGTCACTTTTCAATCAATCTCAAGCCTTCAATTATTTAACTCATCAAACTCAAGAAAGTTGTTAAGTATATAATTTAAATGTGCCACTATAATTTTAAATTGACCTACGCTGCCGCTTCGCCTGGCCACTGTGCTGTTTTGATGAAAATGTGAAATATTTGTAGATGTAGGATTGAACAAATCACTATTTTTTGTATTTGTAGGTAAATACATTTCAATAGATTTATTTAAAAATAATAATAAACTAATAAGGCTGCTGGCTGTAACAGCACAAAGTGTTTTTATTAAATAATTAAATCAAATACAAATCAAAGCCCGTAAGTGAGGTTATCAAACCAGCGAAATGTCAGATAAAAACAAATACAGCCTACTTTGTTTTTGTGAATATTAACAAATAAGTAACGTAATTATTCATGTCAAAATGAGTGTTATTATCAATAAAAAAAAAAATTCATATAGGATTTATGTGCTAGTAGTGAAAAAAATAGTATATAAACCACGGTTGAGAAGATCATTATTGACCAGGCGCCTTATATCCATCGGCCTTCGCCCTCGGGTTACAATAGGCGCTGGTTCAATAATGATTATCTTCTCAACCTTGGCGTATAATATACTATTAATTCATTTGTGTATAAAATGTTACTTATAGTTGTTCCTATGGAGTTAATAATGAAGTTTAAAACGTCAAAATTGAATAAAATAAATTATACTAGCTATTATAGCACTTGAATGAGCCATTAAGCAACCCCTTTGGGTGCTGTAAATGCTTTGTTTTATATGCAAAATAGAAAAAATGTTTTTATACTAGCATTTTATTACAACATTTTCGTTGCTGAATGAAATACTTTTGAACACTAGTGCTTAAAAATGATAGTTTAATACGTAAAAGTGACAGTTTAATGTAAGACTAGTGCTTAAAAGTATTTCATTTAGAAACGAATAGATGAACCTGACGTCTGCCTACTTTTTGATTTTGAAAAATTCAAAATGTTGATATTTGAGAATAAATGATTTTTTAAAGCGGTCAATAATGATTATTTTAAATCAAATATAATAATAAACCTTTCTTCACAAATTATTTTTTATTTTCAAAATGTACATTTCGATTGCAATGCAATCATCGTCAGTTGTACTACAATAATAGAATAAACATAATATTTATAAATATGTCAAAATTATTTCAAATTTTTATGTCAGTCACAATATTTTTATCATACTTGATAATTTTATATAAAATATAAATAAGTAATAAAATAGTAAATTAGGATAATATTAATTTGAGGAATGATGTTTAACAATTGGGTTGACAAATTTTAGTAGTGTATTCTGTAGTGGCAACAAATCAGTGTTTAATAAATTTTGAGAATGTTTTTTCATTCTTAAAATTTATTTATTATTTAGTTTTAAATGTATTATATGACATTTGCGTTCATTTCTGGTTATGTCAAGTTACAAGCGGCAACACCGTTGGGCAAGGGACAGGGCGCGGAAAGGGATAAAAGTTGAACATCAGTCCATTATCATTTGACGGCGAATATAGTGATGGTTATAATTAAAAGAAAATTCCACTTTGTACAAACCACATAGCACATAGCAGTGGTGATAGATTTCAACGTTGCATAAGGCAAGGAACTCCAAAAAAATCGAACAACTTATCACTTTGAATTCCATGGCAAAAACTTTACTAAAAAATGAATTTTATTCAATTTTGCCTTATAAAGTCATGCTTATTTCCTTGGATATGGACCATTAAGTTGTTTTATAAACTATTTTATTTCGCTAGTGTTTTAAATAATTTTATTTCACTAACGGTTTTAAAATGTCAAATGTCAACCAAAATTTTTGGAATTAATTCAAATATTCAACGAATACCCTCTATTTCGTCCCAAGAAGAATAAGAATGTTACAATTTTGAAACAACGTACCTATATCATATTGCGATGTTAACCTCTAAAGAAACAGTTTCAAAATAATTTATTTCAAAGTCTATTATAAACAATCCAACCCATGGCAACCACAGATCACTATGGCAATCAGTGGCGTGCAGTCCATATGTGCAAGGTGTGCACTGCACACCCTGCGAATAATTTCAAAATTTATTGCATTAAAATGTGAATTATTTAATTGATTTGATCTTAATATATGATATACAAAATATAAAAATATTAATACAATTATGGGACAATAACGAACAGTAGCGTGTTTGGTTGCCTATCAGCGAATTTGTAAATTGCCGGGCAAGTGCAGATCTCCGCACTGCACTCGGTGCGCAAGTTTTACACAGGGAGGGTATAGGAACAGTGTATTTGCGCAGACAAGGATAAAATATTAGAAATACGTATCGCCCCATCGCACTCTCCAGCGTGCAGCATATTTTGTGCACATATAGCCGCAAAATTACTTTTGGTATTATTCACAAGCATAAACAAGTTCAGGCAAACAATTAATTATTAATATTAGGTATTTGGTAGATAATTTATATATTATTTATTTAACTTATATTTGTATTTATGAAAATTTATAGAATGGAAATTGCAAGTGAATTACTAATTTACTGAAGAAACCATTTTCTAGAAGGGACATAGTATAAAAAAATAAGATAATTCTGAATTGTTAACCTAAGATTCTACCAATACAATACTTAAGAAAAAAAAAATCTGCACACCCAACACAGAAACGCACCGCACGCCTCTGATGGCAATGCATAAAAAGCGATTAGCGACATTTCAAGATTCTGATTTCATTTATAAAAATGTTACACTCAAATCGGAGAAGTTTATTAGAGCAAAATTGAATAAACAGTTGTATTACACTGGCGGTTAAAATGAATGTTTAACTCGCGGGATTAAGTCGCTCGCGCGCTTAAACATACCGCTTATTAAACATTCATTAAATCTGCACGTATAATAAATAACTGATTTCATTTAGAAGCGATTAGCTTTGCTAATCCTTGACCATTCGCTTATGGGTAATAAATTAATCATTTTGAATACAGGAAGCGAGCTTGATTTATATGTCAAGAGCAAAGCATCTTTCGATGATTTTCGTGAAGGTTACACTTACTGTATAATTTATAATTTTGCAACAACAATCTTCATAGATAAATACTTTTACGGCCGGTGTCAACATTAAAATAGACACTTACAAAATTGCAATTTGCACTAGCGCCTCTCACGGCAAAGCATAGAAATCAAGGTTGCTATGGTTACCCCGTCAAAAACAAAGACCTGTCATCAGCCGTAGACTCTACACTCTAGCCATCGTTTTAGTTGAATAATTGAATGATCTTCAAATTGCCCCAGACACATCTTCTGGTTTTTAACTCATTTTTATTAAACACAACGTACAAATCACAATAAAGAATTAGGTTTAACACTGAATAACAGAAAACAGATGCGAACACAATGACAGATAGGAACAAGGAACGGGACGTAAGACAACGAGGGTAGGTTTGTTTGGATGCATGATCTTCTATCTCTCTCTTGCAGTGACGTCAATTTTGTAAATGTCTATTGCAATTTGTAAGAGCGCATCTAGAGCGAAAGCATAGAACTAAAAATTGCTATGGTTACCACGTCCAAACAAAGACCTGTCATCAGCTATAGACCTCTACACTTCAGTCATCATTTTAGTTGAATAATCGAGTGATCTTCAATATTATCAAACAAAAAATGTTGCCCCACGCACATCTTATCAAAGAGAAAGATTACCTGAGTCGCACATGTCTTGTTTTGTAGGTGGCTAATCGTATTTACATTTGAAAATACAGGATGTAATAGATATTGAATAATACATTCAATGTAACCCAGTGACATAATTCGTCGAGAGAAATATATATATTTTTTGTTGTTGTAAGCCTTCTAGATGTAGGTTAAAATTCTTCGAAGTTTTGTCACAAATTCCTTTGCTGACTGTATTTTGTTCATTTAATTTTATTAAACAAATGAGCAGTTGAAGTTAAAAATTATGAAAACATTTAATTGAGATGATTTTGTCGAGAAATGTGAATTTTCAAATGTTCGCAATGAGATAACATTTCGAATAAATTTGTGGGAAAATTTCATATATCACGTAACTTTTAACTTTAAAGTAGCTAAAATTGTGCCGAAATCCACCAACATGGCGGTCTTCAATTAGTCACAAAGATTGTCAGTGTATCTAACGCAAAATTGACACTATCAGCCAAGGATCATTGATGTCTGCTTTGAATTTTTGCACTTCATTGCTACGCCCTTTACACCATAAAAGTGTTTTAATCGATAATTATTGATCGTTTGATTTAAAAAAGAGTTCGAAAAAAAGTTATCAAGAAATATTGTTGCTCTCGACGTGTTCTGCTACTGGTTAAATTTAATGTACTTATTTTTTCTACATAGAATATAGAGATGCATTCGGACCGGGTCGGACCGGGCTTTGAGGTTGTATCGACTCGGCCCGATAATAAAAATTGCCGGCCCAATTCGAAGAAGTAATTAAAAAAAGACACTTCTAGTGTAAGTTTGTTATAAAAATTACAGACCTATCCGTATTTAACACTTTGTTAGGCGTTCGAAAATTGAAACAACTTTTTCACAAATCTTATACAAAAAATATCATTTACATAATGATTTGCTATCTAACTTTGTTTGTGCTCAAAAATAAGACAAGAAATTATTATGATAGGAACAAAAATCACTTTTATATAAGTTTACGAGTAGTAACAATAGTAATAATAACATCACAATAGCATTATTATGCTTTAATGAATAACTTTGAATTCTTGAAGTAAAATAACATTTTTATTTGTTACGATGTGAAGTATGATGTTATTAAATCATTTTGATCCTTTTTAACTCCATACATTTTCATTAAAATATTAAGGAAACTATGCATTTGATTGAACAATAGGATTTTTCGGGCCGGCCCGAAATCTCGAATTTTCGGGCCGGGCCAAAATCAAAAGTCCAACTCGCCCCAACTTTTGCAAATAATTAGCCCGATTCGGCCCGATAAAAAAAATCTTCCGCCCGGATCGATGATCGACTCGCAATCGAGGCGGGCTTGTGGCCTGGCCGGGCCAAAGCTCGAAATCGAGTGTATCACTAATAGAATATTTCGAGGAAAATTTGCAAAATCTGTGGCACACATCAGTAATTCGATTATTATTTAATAATGTAATTCTGGGCTTGCGTAGGTACCCAGATATCGAGATAGATATAGTTTCGTAATAATTATGAAAGTTTCCCATAGAAAAGTAACGTACCTACTTATGATTTTCAGCTTTAAGGAAGTAATTTAATCAAATAAATATGTAATTGTTTTTTTTATTGAAATAAGGCTAGACTTCAGTTTTCATTTAACGAAAGCAAGTATTTGCAAACAGGTACGAAATAATAAAATTAAGTTTTTCCACGACCATTAAGTAATAACAAAACAAGGTATTACTTACGGTCCGTGAGTTTTCACATATTACTCACGGGAGGGCCAATCGCAATCATCCATTACTCAAAATTTATATCGTAAGGGGGGAAAATAATTTCGATTTTATTTGTCGAAATTTTTGAAGGAATGTTTGAAAACATGTTTAGGATTCTTGTAAGTTGTAAGTGGCGTAAAGTCCTCATGGTTTTGTAGAATACTAAACAGACAAACGATTTCTGCATTCCTCTTTGTAAGAGTTTCCCCGATTTACCTGATATACATATCAAGTAGTGGTACTCAATACAAATAATATTCACTACACTACAATTAGAATGGATTTCATATACAAGTACCATGTTAATATCAATATGTTACAAATGGTATGTGATTTATTACCCATTTCTGGGTGTGCCAATCTGCTTCTCCTCGCAGATTTTGGTAACAGTTTGTACAGAATTGTACCGTTATGGTTTTGACTTACTAAGCATATGGTAGACCGAGCACAGCTGGGTATACCACTATCTCTTACTTAGGGTCGGACTGCAAAAAATTTAAATTAGCAAATCTATGTATGCATTACGTGTTTTAAAATTGACATTTAATGGACTCGAAAAATCAAATTACCTCTTTGACCATTGTTACAAATTAGGAAAAAATAAGATTAGTTACAACATACTCTGACCATAATATTAAAATTAGGGAAAATAAGATTAGCAAAGACGTACCAAACGTTGTAATACTTTAATTTTCGTGCAACAATGCACATACTTAATACGGGGAGAAGAAGAAGAAGAAGATAACAATGATATTTTATCCGTTGCAGAAGATCGTGCAAAACTTAAAAGACATGTTTGTCGCAAAAAGCGTTAGAAATGTTTATAACTATTTAAAAGATAATGAAGATTTAAATATCATTTTTTGAGATTTTATCTTATTATAAATATGAAAGAGCCTAAAATAAAAATATTAAGTAATAAAAGCATAAAATAAATTATATCTAAATTATATCGATCAAATACAATATAATTAATAAAAATAATAATTTTTTTTGAGAAATAAGAAAATTCAAAAAAATAAAGAAAAAAATTAAATTTTAGTAGCAAAACAAATATAAAATATAACCCTTACATCATTGAAAAGAGAAAAAAATAATTATTTTTTTGAGACTAAAAGAAGATATGGGTTCCATTTAAAAAATATAAGTTTGTATTATATCTCGAAAATTTATGGATATAAAAATTTATTTTCTACGCCACTGGTTAGTTAATAAAAATATCTATCTTTTATATTTGAAACGTTTTTCTCAATTAATAATAGTTTAGAAGTTATTTGCAAAAGAAAAAATCAACAATATTCAGTTTTTCGTCATTATCTAGTGCCCTATGAGAATATTTTGGAAAGAAAAGCACATCTGAGATGGCCTCCTAAACGCGCACAAAAAGTTCCATTTAACCGTCATCGTATCTCTTATAGTTCTCGAGATCCCAATGGTGGCACTTCTAAATGGGACACACTGTATATAGATTCTTTTCCAAGGAACTTTTGGTATACATAGAATTTTTCAATTATTGCGTTTGGATTAAGTTTGGAATTCCAACGCACATAAATAAAGTATGGTATTAATTTATGCCGCAATTCTGAACAAATCTGTAAGTCTTACAGATTTGTAAATCTGTAAAAAATGAACAAAATCGCAACGAAAGCTGTAACTCTTATGTATAACTTTATATTTATCAACAAAAATAGATGCGTTATTGTTAGTTTTTTACAGATTTACAGATCTGTAAGACTTACAGATTTGGTCAGAATTGCGGCATTAAATTTATTTTGAAATAAATTATTCTCTCATTCATTCGTGTCCTTAGCCACTTCCTAACAATAAATATCTTCTTTTAATTAAAATTCAATGTTTATAAACAACAGTGACATATTTAATTATTTTCATGTAATTTCCAATTATATTATATATTAATTCCTTGACTTTATGGGTGTGTGATTAAGGAACATCTGCAATGTATCCTTGAAGTTGTAGAAAATCCAATAATAAGGAACTAACTGTGCGAAAGATAATAGCTTGGAAATGCGGTTGTCCTTAGGCTCAATCGAAGTTGTAACAAATAACTTTTCATTTTCTCATGATGATGATGATTCAGTGACTGACTTTCTGATAGATTAAGAAAAGAAGCCTTCATGCTTAGTTCAAATAATGATAATCTGTAATTTAGTACTATTATCAGATGTAAAATTAACATTAAACAAACATACCATTTGTTGTAAGTTGTAATTAATTGATTTTACAATTATTTACAATGAAGTGAGTTTGCTGTAATGCACAAACATCCAATTTCATTTTTTACCTCTCGCTAAGAGAGTGTATATATATATGTGTGTGTGTGTGTGTGTGTGTGTGTGTGTGTGTGTGTGTGTGTGTGTGTGTGTGTGTGTGTGTGTGTATGTCTGGATGTTGGAGGGACGATTCCTCGAAAACTATAAGACTTAAGACCATTTTAACTACGGATACCTCAATCTGACATTCCTGGGTAGAGCTGAAAAGGTTTTGGTAACAATTGGACAACCGGAAGTTGTAGTTTCTAAGTAAAATTCTTCTAGATATTTTTTGAAATTTTTTGATATTAATATTGAAGAACATCAAATTCTACATCTGATACATTTAAAATTTTATTATATCTTCTCTAAATTTAGAGATAAGGACGCTATAATACCGTGAGTATTTTTTAACGTGAAACATTGGGTTTGTCATATCCATGGTTACGACTTGATATTTGATTGACAGCAATGTATTTGCCCGTTCCATTTAAAATGAAATATATAGAATTACGGGATGTAATAATTCGAGTAGGCTAAACTACACTAAGGAAACCATTTGACAAATTCAAATGTTTATAACATAATTTGTATGTCAGTGTCAAAAATCAAAACTTTTAGTTACATTCTGAAAGCTTTTTTGGGAAGTATATTTAATTTTTCTTATTGTTTTATTAGTTAAATATTTAAAATTGTAGGTAAAATGCATATATCCATAGAAATACC
Organism: Ophonus ardosiacus; assembly: GCA_943142095.1. Classification (NCBI taxonomy): domain Eukaryota; kingdom Metazoa; phylum Arthropoda; class Insecta; order Coleoptera; family Carabidae; genus Ophonus; species Ophonus ardosiacus. The sequence continues at coordinate 60,749,820 of OW964824.1, forward strand.
GCCAATCTTGCTAATGAATTGGAAGAATCTCTGACATTTAGGAACTTCCTCATACAATGAAAAATAGATATAATTTGAATTGTGTGCAGAAGACTGGTTAAATACAATAAAAATTTTGTTATAAAACGACGGTTCGATAGAGAAGTGCAATACAATACTTATATAACATAAAATGGAAATGGCGAGAGGCATCAGATTTTTTTAAAGAAAGAACCTACTTCCGTTAAATTTATGTGACGTAAATAATTAAGTATTCGTTCATTCATGAATTTCTCTGACCCAAAATAGCATGAAAATTCATAGAATCAGCCAAAGAACTTTTTAAACATATGAAACGGGTTCTTAAAATAATTTCGCAAAATATACGCTGTATTAAACTAGTACAATGGTAATGCCGCGTTCTACAAAGTTTTTTAATTCTATTAAAGATAACGGTATGGTGAAATAGCGTCACACACATGTACCATCAAACAATTAATTTTGCAACAATTGTTATTATATTCCAATTAACTGTTGAGCAACTTCTTGTTAGTTTAGTTTTGTAGATTAATTAAAATTTTCTATTCAGTTACTCCTGCTAAAATAATGTTTTAGTTTGAGCTATATAATATGAAATCTTAATTTATTATAATTATATAATAGTATTGTCGTTTCTTCTTTTTAGTATGATGAAGTATTTTCCTTTACTGTTTATTTACTTTCACATTTTTTCAGGCTTTCAAATTCAAATAAGATTAAATTTGTTTCAGGTGGTTTATTTATTATTTCTACTTATAAATAAATATGTAAATATATCATCATTTTGGGATGTATACAGATGTGCCACCATTGGGATCTCGAGAACTAGAAGGGATACGATGTCGGTTAAATGGAACTTTTTGTGCGCCTTTGGGAGGCCATCTCAGATGTGCTTTTGTTTTTCCAAAAATTCTCATAGAGCACTAGATAACGACGAAAAACTGATTATTTTTGATTTTTTCTTTTTTAAATAACTTCTAAACTATTGGTAATTAAGAAAAACGTTTCAAATATAAAAGATAGATATTTTTATTATCTAACCAGTGGCGTACGAAACAAATTTTTATATCCGTAAATTTTCGAGATATAATACAAACTTATATTTTTTTAAATGGAACCTATATCTGATTTTAGTCTCAAAAAAATTACTATTTTTTTCTCTTTTCAATGTTGTAAGGGTTATTATGTTTTATATTTGTTTTGCCTTCAAAATTATTATTTTTTTCTTTATTTTGTATTAAATTTACAATTATTTTGAAAATATTAGTAGATTTCTATTTAGAAATACTCCTTGTATTTAAATAATTTATTTCGTTTTTTTTGAGAAATAATAAAAAAAAATCACAAAAATAAAGAAAAAAATTAAATTTTATGAGCAAAGAAAATATAAAACATAATAACCCTTACATCATTGAAAAGAGAAAAAAATAATTATTAAAGACTAAAATAAGATATGTTTTCCATTTAAAAAAATATAAGTTTGTGTTATATCTCGAAAATTTACGGATATAAAAATTTATTTCGTACGCCACTTGTTAGATAATAAAAATATCTATCTTTTATATTTGAAACGTTTTTCTCAATTACTAATAGTTTAGAAGTAATTTGAAAAAGAAAAAATCAACAATATTCAGTTTTTCGTCATTATCTAGTGCCCTATGAGAATTTTTGGAAAAACAAAAGCACATCTGAGATGGCCTCCCAAACGCGTACAAAAAGTTCCATTTAACCGTCAAGGTATCTCTTATAGTTCTCGAGATCCCAATGGTGGCACTTCTAAATGGGACACACTGTATATATCATCACGGCATATTACCCATTTCTGAGTGTGCCAATCATATTGGCCTAATGAGGTTAATAACTATATTATTATTATTATTGTTATTAGCGTTGTGAAATCGAATACGAATTGATGGTTTTTAAATTCATGGAATAGTTTATCAATAGTTTTAACTGGGGACCCATTATATTTAATTTATAGTGGAGGATTCATGAATTTGTTTTGAAAGTAATTTTAAACAAAATTTGTAAAATATGAATGTCTTTTATCTAGGCCATGATAATTTTGTGTTTATGTGCTCTTTTCTGCAATTTACGTGTATTCCTTATGCAGTAATTTTTGTGATAAGAAGAAATTATGTATTTTTCGTGATAAAGTGACACTGCTAACACAATATATTTTAAACTATCGTGCTCATATATATTAGTATTACTCATTACTATTTATATTTTAATTGATTAATGTTTACTTAACATTCTGAGAATATTATATGGGTCATTTAGCAATGCCAAAATTGTAATAAATTTCACTGAACAAAATAGTGTATTAAAAAACAAGTATCATAAGGCAATTTGTTAACGTACGGGTCCAAGTTTTTCAAAGGACTAGTGTAGTAACAGGACTTATGGATCATATTTTTGTACTATTTTTCTATTGAAATATTTTTACAATATTTTGAAAAAATGCGACATGTCAAAAATATGACTTGGTATTATTTGTCAGCTATGGGGTCATTAAAAAAAATTGTCGATTTTTTTTATAAAATCATGAAATCTATCTCGTTTAATAAATATAATAATAGAAAATAATTTGAAATATGCGACTTTTCATTCATAAATTTGCTAATAAACTTTCTCGCTTTTAAACACGGACTAAATTTGTGACAACAGTTTTATACTCACACAAAGACAATTCTCTCTCACACACATACACATTTAAGCTTCACAACTTGAAATAGTAACCTAACCTAAAATTGTGATAGCTGACAGCAAAATATACAATTACTTTCTATTTCTTTAAAAGTACTAGTGCAGTATAAGGTATTTAAATAAAAGATTTATTTAAATAAATACCAAACCAAACAATTATAGTTCTAAATTAAAATGGTAGAGCTCGACTGTCTTATCCGTCAAATTGTGTCATCGGCTGTTGAAATATTTGAAATGAAACGCAAACGCAACTTTTAAAAAATCAAGCCGCCTCGGTGGCCGAGCGTGTTGAGGCAGCGACTCTCCGTCAGCGCTCGACGCGACCTTCACCAGGAGCTTGGATGTTTGTGTAGGGACGTCTTTAATATTTTATAATATAATATAAGAAAAAAATGTAATTGTAAAAATATATAAAAAACAATCTGTTGTGGCCAGCACAAGACCTTCCGTCAATTCGATGTATTTTGTGCAAATCTCATACCAAAAGGTCCTTGGAACAGATTCTATATAATATCATGTAAAATCGAACACGAACACATACTATTTTTTACAAATTCCATACCAAAAGTTCATTTGAAAAGGTTCTAAGAATCCAATAAAATTATAACATAAACTACACTAAGTAATGTCCTTCCATCTTCTCTTTGGCCTTTCTCTGCATGTCACTTGCGAGTAACAATATGACATACCAATTTTAGATCCTATACTTTCCATATTTGGTTTTGCACTTGCAACTGACATCTGTCAATTATTTTTTTTTTTTGAATAATTATGTCAGCTGTTTTTACATTTACATCTATTGAAAATGAAGGAAAATGTATAATCAAACCGTATAGAGAAGAGTATTTTCTTTAATATATATAATAACAAAATGTCAAAAAATAATATTTAACTGCGTTTTCTTAAGAAATACTGTTAAAAATTTCAAATAAGGGTACTTCCGGTGGATCATTTATAACCAAAATCTAATCAACTCTTCATATGGATGTACAGAAGAGGAATACGAAAGAATTATAATTTTTAGAATTGTAGTATTGGAGTTATCGTCGGAGAAAAATTTGTCAGACACGGACACACATACACACACACGGACACACACACATACATACAGACATCATCTTAAAAATAGTAAATTTGTATTGTAGGGACCCTAAAACGTGCTTATTCATTAAAAACTCACCACCGAATTTTTTGACCAAAGACAATACCTTCCTTACCTTAAGGTGACGGAAGGTAATAAAGTATTTGGGGCTATAACTCCAGGAGTTGAAACGGCGACAAAATATTATTATTACTTTTAAAAAATCATATCTCTGATTCTAAAGACTTGTAAGGTGTAAAACGTACACCTACATATTTAATTTGACCTATTTTTTCAAGAAAAAAATAAACCAGAAAATGTGAAATGACCCCATTGAAATTTCATATTTTGACAGTTTGTATATTGTGTGTTGTGAATTTTGTTTTATTGTATACGTTACACCAAACAGAGTGTTTACAGATCTTCTTATTGACGTGTTAACATTGCTTTTATAGGCTTATAAGAACACTGAAATCGAAAAGAATATAAGCGTCTACTATTTTATTTGTAAATAGTACATATTATGCAAATTTTAATTTTGCACTTTAATTAATTTATTATTCATACATATATGTAAACTGTGAGAACTATACATACAAATAATTAAATTTAAAGGTTGCATTTTATATTTGTATCTCATTCGTAATTGCAACCATCTTAAGCAAGTGTTAATAATTATTGTACATCTTCTGTGATACTACGCAGAATGGTGTAATAGGACAGACGCCTTACAAATCTGAAAATATTCAATACATACTTTAGTACGAATAAAATATAGCATGAATGTATTTAGCGAAAAAAAAAAAATGATTCCAAATTCACTGGACTTATTTTATAAGCTTTTGTCTCTGGTGTAAATTAGTATTCTATAAAGAACTCTCAAGAATTTTAAAATACTGACCTAAAAAAATTCAAGAACTTTCTTTTACATTTCTACATATTTTTAAATCAAATACTTTACATATTCTTTAATATGTTCCTTTAAAAATCGAAAATATTACCTACGAGTACATATATTTTTATAAGAACAAAGAAAGAATAATAGAAATTAATTTTTATTCTCGGAAAAACTATATTTACCTACCTTAAAATTTTCTTGTGATACTCGACACGTATTTTAAACAAATTTGTTGTCTTTTTTGTTCAGTTGCTTCATTGGTACATTTCGTTATTGTATACTCCAATGTATCTATACGAGAACATAAAAACATTATTTTAGTCGTAAAGAATGTCTCTATACTGATATATTCCGTAGTAATACAGTGTGTTAAAAAATAAGTGTCACAAATTATGAGGGCATATAGTACCGACCAAAATGAGTAAAAAAAACTTAATCAACAATGGTCCGATCTTCAACTGTTTTTGGGAAAGAGGCCATTTTGTATTAGAATAGAAGAAAAACAGACAAAGGAAGTGACTGAACAAAATTTTGTCTATGTCAGTAAATAGATCATAAAAAAAATCTGTTGTGGCCAGCACAAAACCTTCCGTCAATTCGATGTATTTTGTACATATCCCATACCAAAAATTCCTTGAAAAAGATTGTGTATATCCTGTAAAATTGTAACATGAACACACTATTTTTTACAAATTCTATACCGGAAGTTTCTTTCCCTAATTTATTAGGGGTCGCTGTTTCTTACTCATCTCTTTTACTCATTCCTGTCCAACGCATATTCTTCACACAATTCTTCCTCTTTCATATCTTCTGATACACAGTCCTTCCATCTTCTCTTTGGCCTTTCTCGTACTTCCGGCATTGAAAATTCAACTGCAAGTCACTTGCGAGGGACACTCTATCACATTCACATATAACTTTCTGACCCTATACTTCAACTTTGGTTTTGCATTTGACACACATCTGTCAATTAAATTTTTTTGAATATATCTGCTGTTTCCATAATTTTAGCAAAGCTGACTAATGACGGAAGGTAAAAACAATAAAATTTTATATGAAACATTTTTTTCAATTCCTAATAGTTACAAAGTTATTTGAAAACTAAATATTGGCCAAAATCGCCACAACATTTGTTTTATACAATTATTTTGTTACATATGTTTTTTTATAATAGTGCTTACCATTTGAAGAGGATTTTTTATATTGATGACTTCACAACTGTGTTACTCCTTTTTAGGGAAAATTATTTTCAATGAAGGTGTGTCTCAATAATACTCATTCCATTTTCTGTTTGTAAGGCATGTGTAAAAATTTCTAAACGTGATCTTACATACATAATACGAGGAAAGTGTGCAAGAGTACTACAGCGGTATAGCTTAAGTTTCAATACGGACTAATAAACATTGTGGTTGTGAATGAGTTTGATTTTTAATGAAACACTACATAGTTTGTTCATCTTCTAAGTTCTGGAGTATAGCTAGGTACGACACACAAGTTTTACAAATCTGAAATAAATAAATAAATAAATATTTGAAGATTTTCATAATAAGAATGACGATGTAAAGTAAGTTAATAGGGTCCTATACCACTTTTTTCCTGTAAGAACATGGTGAAATAAAAATTTTAGTGTAAACGCGACTTAAAATTTTACGTAAGAAGTAAGATATGAATTTTTAAATATACGAAAACAATAATTTTTCTTGAGCGCAAAATTTGTAAACAATTCTTTTTTCTTAGGGTTATCGCTCAAATACAGCTGTAGACACGTGTCTACAACTGCATTTAAGCGATAACCCTAGGAAAATAGAATTGTTTATGAATTTTTAAAGTTAAGAATTTGGTGCATAACGTTGCAGGTACTGATCAGTGGTCGACAAATTCTGATAGTTAAAGAGGGAACAAATTTTTTCATGTTTCCATAGCTAAATTTTTTTTATATAAAAACTTATACGTTATATTTACGATGAAATTATTATTAAGCATAAATAACATAAATAATAAGCATTTTTTTCCTAATAATTTATAAAACATTGAAACAGTTTGACAATATTATTACACAAAGTATGACGGCAGATGACGCTAGTGTTTCTTTGTTTTGAAATTTCAATGTTTCAAATTTCTGACAGTATTATTAATTGAATTAATATTACAAGTTGATTTAATTATAAATACATTACTATTACTAGATATTATAATTAAACAAATTCATCAAATACGAAATTGTTAAATATTTGTTAGGTTATAACATCAACGCGACAGCTCATAATTTTTAAAGGTGACCGCAGCAGACGCGCGAATCTTCATTTTAAAATCAGGCGACCAATCAAATTCTTAGTACCTAATGCGTCATACCCAATTTAATCGCTTGTAGTTTGCGACCTAAAAAATATTTAAACAATTTTTTTTTCACAGCAATTGTTTATTGTTTATCTGTCAACGAAGTGCCAAATTTGATTATTCTAATATTAATAATTTACAAGGCTTTATAACGATGGCTTAAGTGCAAAACGTCGTAACGCACTAAATATTCAAAATTTCGATTTTGGCGCCAGTAGAAGCATTGGGTTAATCTGAAGCCGCCTTAAAAATTCATTTTACGCGCTAAAACAAAATGTCGCATCAACAGAATGCGTTATTTGATATGTAAAACGTCGTAAGCCAATTTGACATTGTGTTAAATTAAATATGATTTTGGAAAATGTTACAAACGATACAACGTAATCATAGAATAATGAAATGCTGATTTACAGAAAATTCTTTTAAAACAAGAATGTTTTTTGTTGTCCTGAATAATGGGGTATGTGACTAAATTTTCATTTTTACATATATGATACTAGACCAAAAAATAAAATACCCGTATTTTTTTAAATTGATTAATTATTCGTAGTTTACAAGAAAATAATTATTAAAACTTTGGAGAAGGGATCTGTGACGTCAGTAGGGTAGAATGATAGAAGAAGACAGTTAGACTGAGATAGATATATTGTGGTAGGCGAAAGTGATAGCAGCTGTCACGTTCGCCATTCCATAACCTATCACAACATATCTATCTCAGCCTAACTGTCTTCTTCTACCATTCTACCCTACTGACGTCACAGATCCCTTCTCCAAAACATTAAATTACTAATAACAATATTATTACAAACTAATATTTAATTTTTATTATTATAATGAGAAGCTATAGAGGTTTGTTTTTATATATTATGACTTATAAGTATATTGAAATTCGATTATGGTCACATACCCCATTATGATTATTGGGGATACGACGTTTTTGCACTGAAATCAACGATAAGATATCAGCAACATGGGTACCCCGAATATTGATGTCTGAACAAAAGTGAGAGATAGTCACCTCCTCGGTTTGGCGTTGTTTAATCAAAATCCAAACAGCTTTTTGGCTCGTTTTTTACAGTTGATGAAACGTGGATTTGCGACTATATGTATAGAGATCAATAATTGTGCCATTTAAAAATCGAAATAATTATGGCGTCGGTCGGGATCGAACCCAGGTTACCAGATTCATAACAAGACAGTCAGCAAGTTTGTTATTTTCAACAATTCTACTGTGAACCTGGTATACTAAGTTTTAAATATACTTACTGTAAAATACGATTGGAGATTTGCAGGCATAAGTTTGTAAGCCGTAAGTGTTACAGATTTACTGCTTCTCATAATAAAGAATAAAATACTCTTTTGATAAGAAACAGGAGCTGTATACCATGATGAATTGAAACCAGCATCTCGAAGTTTTTCGAACTAAAATACATAATTTTAAATAAAAAATATGCGATATTACATTTTCATTTAATAAATTTTGAACTTACTTGCGTTTGAAGTAACTGACCAAAGAAACAATAGACAAATAATTGAACCAGCAGAGTCGAAAGGAATGTCACAAAAGTAAACTGTTTACTTTTTTCTATTTTATTCTATACAAGTAAAAAAAAAATACATAATAGTTTTGAAATTTAATTTCATCTACATATATATATTGACAACTGACACAACCGTTGGTGGCAGCACCGTCGCAAGCCACACGTGCGTCTGATTTAGTACTCTTAACTGTCATTGGTATTACTTCTGTAGACATGTTGCAAAATTTTGCAAATATAACCTCGGCATCGAACCTGAACCTTACCCGAACCAAAACCGGAACCAAACCGTAATATTTTAGGGAACCAAACCGAGAACCGAAACCTGAGTTGAAACCTAATCGAGTATTAAAATTCAGGTTCGGGGTTCAACTCCGGTTCAGGTTAATTTTTAGTTCGAAAAGTAAATACAGCCGATAATCGACGTCTTGGGCGTCTGCGTTGCTGTCTGGGCTGACTTTTCGTGAAAATTGTATTCGTTTCTTGTTGTGTTTTGCGTAAATTCCGGCTCTCATTTTACATTATTTCGAACGGGGGTCTATTCTAATTCATAGCCACATGTGCTATCCGCTATCCGCTATATAAGTTCCACTACTAGCCAATAGATGGATTCAAGTCGGATAGCCACATGTGCTATCCGCTATCCGCTGTATAAGTTCCACTACTAGCCAACAGATGGATTTAAGTCGGATAGCCACATGCACTATTTGTTAGAATTATAAATAATTATTATAATTTAAATAGGTGCTTACAATATATAGATATTAATCAAATATTATTGATATAACACACGAACACAAGTATTTGATCACAAAATTGAAAAGCCGAACTACTTGTCAATTTGACATCTGACAATATTAATAAGTTCCACTAGTAGCCAACAGATGGATTCAAATCAGATAGCGGGATGGGGACCCCCATCTGTTGGCTAATAGTGGAACTTATATAGCGGATAGCACAAGTGGCTATGAATTTAGAATAGACCTCCTGAACCTCGAACAAAACCGGAAATTTTAATATTGCTTGAACCAGAACCGCACCCGAACCCATCTTTCAAAAAACAAATTAACCTGAATCTAAACCGAACCCAGTTTTTGGCGGGTTCGTTGCCCTGAATATAACCCATTTGTATTGAATTATTATACAAAAAAAAAAAAACAACAGATTAATCTTTTATAAATAGTTATTTATATAATCATTTATGAAAAGAATGATCATTCATTTTTACTATACAAGTTCTAATGTCATATCAGCCAGATTACTAAATTAAATTATGCCGCAGATGTCAGTTGTCAATAATTTGCATACCGTGGTTGTTAGATAGCAAACCATACAAATTGAAGTAGTACTTGTCAAAAACTGTATGAATAATATTGGACTGTACAGTATTTCTATCATTTCGCAAAGCCTGTAAAAAAAATATTAAGATTGAAAAATAGACTGGTAGGGAAAGAGGTAGTTAAAGATCAGTGTCGTGACTAATGGTGGGATCCGAATCCGGATAGTTTCGGTTCCGGATCCAAAAATATCTGGATAATTGAATATTAAACTATCCGGATCTCGGATCCAAATTTCAGTATCGGATTTTGGATCTGGATCTGAGTACCGGATTTTGGATTCGGATTGGAGTGTCAGATTACAGATCCGGATCTAATATCGGATTTTGGATCCGGATCTGAGTATCGAATTTTGGTTCCGGATCTGAGTATCGAATTTTGGTTCCGGATCTGAGTATCGAATTTTGGATCTGGATCTGAGTATCGGATTTTGGATCCGGATCTGAGTATCGGATTTTGGATCCGAATCTAAGTATTGGATTTTGGATCCGGATCTGAGTATCGGATTTTGGATCCGGATCTGAGTATCGGATTTTGGATTCGGATATGAGTATCGGATTTTGGATCCGAATCTAAGTATTGGATTTTGGATCCGGATCCGAATATAAGTATGAGTATCGGATTATGGAATTTCAGTATCTAATAATACAAATTTGTATTTTTATTCATCATTTACTAAATAGTACTTTATGAAAGTATAAATTCCTTTTTTCTTTATATTTGTATAAACTACCTGGCTCTTTTAGATGGGTATTATAAAATTTATTGTTGTTTACAGACCGCTGTAGAGATAAACAGACCTACAGGTTTGAATTTCAATTTAATTCCAGCCTTTACATTCAAAGTAAAGAATCGGATCCAGAATTAAAATTCGGATCCGGATCCGTGAACTAGTCGTGTTCGTGACTATATTGTGGTAGGTTTTAGCATGGCACTAGCTGGCCACAACTATTTCTTTCTATCTCAGTCTATCTGTCTTCTTCCACGATTGTACCATGGTGACGTCACATATCCCTTCCCCAAATTTTTAATAATTACTTACTACTACGAATAATTAATCGATTTAAAAAAAATGGGTATTTTATTTTTTGTTTACTATCATAGATGTAAAAATTAAATTATTAAAATATCTTTCAGAACTCATATTATTAATTGGAAAAATACTACCTTTTTTTTAGTTTATGTTCTGTATTTATTAATTTTAACCCAACGTTTCGGCACCATAAACTGGTGCCTTCTTCAGGGGATACATTGACATAAATATGTTAAAAAGCAATAATAACAAGTAACCAAGGTAACAAGAAATATTCATAAATGTTACCTTTTTTATGTATACAATTTTCTAGACAATATATGCATGCCCGGCGAGAGAAGTAATCACTTCTCTGCCAGTTTTTGGGACGGTTTTTCCTCTGGCAAAAGGAGATTTTTTCCTGAGAAGATGCATGTTCGCCGTCCATGTTATTGCCGGGCATGCATATATTGTCTAGAAAATTCTATGCATAAAAAAGGTAACATTTATGAACATTTCTTGTTACCTTGGTTACTTGTTGTTTTTGTTATTTCAAAAAATATGTCATTGTATCCCCTGAAGAAGGCACCAGTTTATGGTGCCGAAACGTTGGGTTAAAATTAATAAATACAGAACATAAACTAAAAAAAGGTAGTATTTTTCCAAGTAAAAATTAAAATTTGGTCACATACCCCATTACTAAATATGGCATTGGTTATTCTTGCATTAAGTCCCCACTTACCGAAAAATATTTTTATGGTATTCAATAGACTTTTTAAACTCATCTGGTATATTTTTATCTTCCGTAGCTTTTTTCGACGATATATGAATACAGTATTCCAAAATTTCAATTCTTGAACAAACATACAAAATTAAAGATGTGTACAACGTTTCATTTGCTGTAAAAATAAATGCAATCCCTATACCGCCCAAAACAGTCCAAATGTGAACTGGTATATAAATTTTCAATGGCGATACATCAAAAGGAAGCTTTGATATTATCGGAATAAATTGTTTTCCATCTTTAAAATAGTCGTACCAAGGGAGGATCATATAGGCGAAAAAAGTTGAAAAATATACCGATCCACAACATTTAACTATTGTTTGTGCCCAGATCTTCCATTTGTTAGTTAATTTTACTAAAGTATTTTCAGTGTTTTCTATTGGTGTTTCTTCATATAGTTTGTCAATTAGTTGGAACATATCTTTAACAAGATCAGTATGAAAAAAGAATATAGTCGCTTTAAAAGCAGTAGCAACTGTGGTGGACCCAGATGACAATCCTTCTGCTAACAAAGCAATATTTTTATAGTTTGTTACTCCTTCTAACAGTTCTGCAAAACCCATGGCGAGTATAAATAACGCAGTGATAAAAAATACGATTGATCGCAGTTTTTCTTTTATGGAATTTGGAGAATAAGGCCAAATTCCTATAGGTTTCATTGAAAGAATGTTCAAACGAAAAAATGTGTTCATTTTTGAAACAATAAAATTTGAAGTGAATTATTGGTTTATATAATAAATCAATCTCTTATTTATGTGCATATAAAATATGAATTATTTAATTATTAATATAAAATGTGCACGATATTTTTGCAAAAGTTTATTTTAAATTATTAATGATATGTGCATGTATATACAGGTCATTTACAAAGTTGTAATGTATTAATAGAAAGGAAGAATCTTAGCCACGATGCAATACGATAAATTAATTGCTATTTGGGTATTAAGAGCGATTGTTCTACGTCGCGCGGCATTCTCTTGAAACCGGCAATGTCCATTTGCGCTCGAAACACCCACAAGATTTTTTCTAAAGTCGCCATTATGGGGTCCTCCACCGTAACAAAAAATAATCTGATGTGGCCAGCACATGACCTCCCGCCAATTCCATGTTTAAAATAGCAATGAGCTTGAAGTAAAGTATCACTTCCGATTGATTGTTTGTAAACAAAATCTACTTTGTTCCAATAAATAGAAAAGTTTGTAATACGAAATTTTGGATTATATTTTATTATGTTTTTTCTGAAAAATCTGTGAGCAAATACCAACTTTGCGAAGTTTTGGATCACTAATATATTTTGAAGAAAAATCGTCACACACACTTTATTGTCAAAATCAGCACCAACTTCCTTATGCTATAAAACGCAATCTGTGTTAATTCTTCGCCGTACATGATCCATTTCGTAAATGTGTAGTTGCAAACTATTATTTGACACTTGAAATCACGTTTTTATTGAGAGCTGTTTGATACATAACGCTGCAAACATCAAACTTAAATCGAATTATCCTGTATATCTAATATTTATGTATGATGGAAAATATATTATTTTTACAAACCTTAATTTCATTACAATTCTTCTTAACACGGTTTCATTATTAATGACATTTATTTAAATATGTCAAATTTGTTATTAAAGTATTGTTTTTGTTTGACGCAGAGGCAAAGTGATGTACAAAAATAAATTATTTTATAATACAATATAAAGTTATTTCAAGTTATTTACTAAATGCTGTTATCGTAGAATTGAAGATTGTGCCATTATATTCAATTTGTATTGGTAAAAGTTGCTAAAAAATTATATTCAACGAATTTTTTACAAGAAAAACTGTTAAAAGCTTATATAAATGATACTTCCGGTTATCCGATATACACTAAAAACTAATGAGCTCTTCTCACATTAGTATAGAATGAGTATACAAAATTTCAAAATTTTCTGATTGATAGTATTTGAGTAATCGTGTCCACACGATCCACACACACACACACACACACACACACACACACACACACACACACACACACACACACACACAGAGAGAGAGAGACACACACACATACATACCTACAGACATCATTGTAAAAATGTTAAAATCGGATTCTGGGGACATCAAAACGTGCTTATTCACTAAAATCTCTATATCCGATTTTTAGCACGATCCCTATACCTCCCTTATCTAGGGTAGCGGGAGGTAAAAAAACGACCTGTCATATTTGAAAGTCATTGGTAACCTTTACATGGAAATCTTTACGGCCAGTTTCATAATAAATATAAAGTCACTCTACTTTTGATCTAAAAGTGAAAAAAGCATTTAATAATTTCACTTTAACTTAAAGGAACTGTCGGAAGACTTTATTTTAAATGATTGTAAATGTAAACTAACAACTTTAACTTAAAGTGAAATTATGAAACGCTTTTTTCACTTTTAGTTCAAACTTTAAAAGTAAAGTGACTTTATATTTATTATGAAACCGGTCGTTAGTCCCGTCGTCAAAGATACTTTGTCGGTACTCGTGAAAAGGTGTAAAACATAAAATCATTGTTATAAGTGCATATAAGTATAATTAATAATTCAATTTCTTAATAGTAATTTCAGTAAAATAATTTTGCAAGTCATATCTGTATATGCATACCTGTATCTATATGGTTAATTTACAATGTTGCAAGATATGCAACCCATAATTTCAATTTAATTTTTAATCTATCATGTGTTGCAAACTATACAAGTAGCAATTATGATAATAATATGCAATTTCAATTGTTCCATTTATTTCAATGGAGAAACTTTGTTATATTAATTTTAAATAAATTATGTTCAAATAAATAATATATATTATAAAATAATTTTATCTGGAACTCTGTGTAGTGGTGTATTATTTATGAAACTTGGTTAATGCCATTAATAGAATGTAAAATATATTTATCATAATTAGGTACAAGGGTACAAGACAATGTTTTAAGCTATTTATCGAAAGCAATTAGTTAGTAGTATAGTTATCAATGGGGGATTACTCCATTTTTTTTTATAATCTGAAAATATTAGGAAAACTAAGACTATTGATGAAAATCCGGTGAAAAAATTCCTATTAATAAGCGAGTTATGGTCTCCCGAATTTTGAAAAGATTGACGTGACGTCACAATTATGTGTTTTTTTTATCAAACTGTTTTCATCATGGACCAAAATGTTCTTGAAATATATGCTACTTTAAGTTATATTTACAAAAAGATAAATGAATATTATAACACTGTATAAGTCTACATACTTTATAATTACAGGTGTATTTAATTTATTAAGTTTAATGCAAGAAATTTATGTTAAAATAAAAACTGTTTGGAAACTGCAGTACAGGAATATTAGCCCCTTCTTTCGAATTTGAATTTCTTAACTTCCATTGGTAGTAATCCCCACTTCCTAACACGCTATTTGTAATGCATGTATAGGCGGTCTTTCGGTCGCGAATAAAAATATTATATATAGATTTTATATTAGTGTCGAAGCGCTATAACAAGAAAACCCTTATATCCGAAATGAAATTTGGTAACAATTTTCATTTAAGACTTTAATTTCTAAAAATTCACTCAGTTCAAATGCTCTAAATATGCGTACACTTACTTAACATTATCTTTACAATCAAATAATATTACTAGCAAGTTTATATCTCTATACATTTTTGAATTAATGTCCCAAAAGTCAATATACCCCAAATTTTCAAAAATCTAATTTTCATTTATCTAGATGCTTCTCAGTGCACTGATTCCAAATTTTGAAACCGCAGGTCGATATCTATTGGGTAATTTTGACTACCATGTTTGCAATACAGTTCTTAACTAAATAAATAGTAATATAGAAATATTTCTAATTTTTTTCATTCATACTCTGCAGTACGGTGAAATAAGACAAAGCTGTTTTGACAATCTGAAACAAATTATTATTCAGGGTGGCGACTCGAACACTCAAACATAGATCTTTGTCATGTAAAATCAGATTTTTATAATTTCCTGCTTCCTTAATGGAAAGGAAATTATGAAAATATGATTTTATATGTTAAAGTTTATTTGGGTGTTCGAGTCATCAATCTATATATTAACACTATACTAAGTATAATACGTACAGAGAAAAAGGACTCTAAGTTGACTGGCATTATCTTATAGGCTGTAATAATTACTGGAGTACTGCAACGCGCCAACAAAAATTTTACATCATTTTGATAACTCACTCTTGCGTTATACCATTCGCAATAGAAAATATAATTGAACAAATTTTGAAACTGTAAAAACAAGTAATAATTAAATATTTTTTTTTTATGAAACTCAATACCATATCTTACTTTATTTTGAAGAAATTGTCCGAAGAAACAAAAAATAAACAACTGAGACATCATTGAAACAAAATATGAAGCAAATACTATTTGTTTGTCCTGGCCAATTTCCTAAAACAGTTAATAGTTTTATATGAAATTAACAAAATGTTGTTTATAGTAACCTGTGTAGTAATAAAGCATAATATACACAGCATTACCGTACTGTAGAAAAATTGCATCAAGAGACTTGGACTATATATTTTTTCAATCATTTCACATAATCTACAAGATAATACAATTAAGGTTGGTTTATACAGGGTGTCTCTTAAATAGGGGGACATGGCTTAACCACAGATTCCTGAGGCTAAAATAAGACGATTTAACCAAACTTGCTTCTACCGGAAAGTGTACCATTTAGCCAGAATTCTGCTTCAAAGTTCTTCGCAAAAAAATTAATTTTGCTTATAATAATCGGACGCTTTATTCGATTTGGATGAAAATTGGTATGACAGTTTATATAGTTATGTCATCTTTTAAGGTGATACTTGTTATTGTTAGTGAACCACTAGTGTATGAAACTTAGGTGTCCCAACATTAATTAGACCGTAACTTTTCAATGACAATGCCGAAAACGTCAAATTATTTTTCTTTACAAAGATTTTTATACAACAAAAACTATAAATAAAAAATTATTTAATCATACTGATTGATGAATTAGATTATTCTTTAAACAGAAAAAAGGTTGTAACATACTAGTGATCTTTTAAAAAATAAAATTATTCAAAATGACCGCATTTTTTTGCGAAATTGATGTCTATATACAAAAAGTGTGATGAAAATTCAATAACAATTTAATGAAGGTATAACTTAAATTTTGAAATTTGGATATTTTAATTCACGCCAAAGTTCATCGTATAAATATACTTGTATGTGCGTGTGTGCGAAAAGTGTCTTTATAAGTGTCCTTACAAATACATTTACATGATCAAGTTTTGCGTGAATTAAAATATCCAAGTGTCAAAATTTAAGTTATACCTACATTAAATGTTTCGTGTATAGCCACCAAGATTTCAATTACTTCTCTACTCCATTTTGTCATTTTTCATTTTTAAATGATTCGCTATACAGTGTGTCCCATTTAGAGGTGCCACCATTGGGATCTCGAGAACTATAAGAGATACGATGTCGGCTAAATGGAACTTTTTGTGCGCCTTTGGGAGGCCATCTCAGATGTGCTTTTGTTTTTCCAAAAATTCTCATAGGGCACAAGATAATGACGAAAAACTGAACCTTCCAAAGGCGCACAAAAAGTTCCATTTAACCGACATCGTATCTCTTATAGTTCTCGAGATCCCAATGGTGGTACCTCTAAATGAGACACACTGTATAACACCACACTTATACATATCAAAAATATAAACACAAATGACATTTGACAGTTACTTGACAGTCCAAACTTTTAGGGACTTTTAACAAAAAGTAGCGCATGTTCCAGTTTTGCTTTAAAAGTTTTTCGTTAAAAGTCTATTCATTTGTCTCTGTCAAGAACACTTTTCAAGTCACTTGAAAAGAAAAACTTATCGTGTAAACCCCCGCTTTACGTACGTTAGTAGGTAGTCTTACCTTAAAAGAGTTTTATGATATTCAACTGATTTTTTAAACAACAACGGAGTCTTCCTCATTTCAGTTGCCTGCTTAGTAGCTATCTGAAAGCAATATTGCAACATTTCCAATCGGGATGAAATGAACAGAACAACAGCTCCAAAAAACGATTCTGTAGCTATGAAAACCCATATTGTAATTTGCGATGCTGTATATTGATGAATAGAAGTAAGAATAAACATGGCTTTGTTATCAACAGCAAACGGATATCTGCTTGGAAGTGGAGAAGACCAGTCTTTGTATCTAAAACTGTGCAACCAAGCTGACCCAAAGTAAAAAAAATATGTTATGGAATAAGTTAGCATGGATATTTTAATAACTAAATGAGTTCGTTTTTTCCATAATTCATTAATGTTTTTTATTACTTCATCATCACTCTGTATCGGTATTTCTTCACACAAATTGCTAATGGTTTCCACCAAAATTTTAAGTGACGCAGGATTTTTTATTAATGATATGAATTTCATGGTAGCTAACCAAGCTGAAAGACATGTTACTCCAGAGTCTACCAGTTGGACAATGTCGTCGAAATGATGGATGAATTCAGCAGATTCAGCCAATGCTAAACTTATCATAGCAATTACTTTTAAATAGTCATAAATACGTTGAATTATTTCTGCGCGACGAGATTTTGGAGGTGGCCAAAATGTTATTGGATAAACAGGGATGAAGTCCATACGGAAGAAGGACTCCATTTTGGAGCAGCCTGGAATTAAATTAAAAGTAGATGCGAGCCCAAACTCATATTAGTTCGGTGTTTAACATTTTCCACAAACATAGTACACAAGACGATAAATTGTATTTTATCAGCGAGCGGAAAGTTTAATTCACGATAATTTAATTTTATCGTCGTGTGTAAAATTCTACTTTTTTCTATAGCAGATTTTAAAGAGCAAAAATTAGAAAAACCGATTATAAATTAAATTATTTAAGAACAATTTAAAAATCTCAGTAGCGTGGTAGTTATAGAATTTTTTTGAAAACAATTTCATTTTATTCATGTTTATACAATTGAAGTTATATACAGGGTGTCTCTTAAATAGTGGGACATGGCTTAACCACAGATTCCTGAGGCTAAAATAAGACAATTTAACCAAACTTGCTTCTACCGGAAAGTGTACCATTTAGCCAGAATTCTGCTTCAAAGTTCTTCGAAAAAGAATTAATTTTGCTTATAATAATCAGACGCTTTATTCGATTTGGATGAAATTTGGTATGACAGTTTATATGGTTATAAGTCATCTTTTAAGCTGATACTTGTTATTATTAGTGAACCATTAGTGTATGAAACTTAGGACCGTAACTTTTTAATGGCAATGCCGAAAACGTGAAATTATTTTTCTTCAGAAAGATACATTTAATAGTAAACTTTTGTCTCTCTGTGTAATTTGTGATATCTGTTACGGTTCATACAGAAAAAATAAAATCTGAGTGTCTGCACTGCTGAATTTTTAAAATAAATTTAATCTAGCAGTCTATCCAAATGTCAAACAAGTAATTTTTAATGACAGTAACGAGTTGTCAATCTTCAAATTCAAACCTCATACGATTTATGTGTTGTTTAAAATGATACAGTTATTGAATTTGAAATGATATTTGTTATTAATGTAAACTAATAAACTGAACTAATATATATTACTACTGGGTCTAATCAAATTTTAATTGTTACAGGTTCGTAAAGAAAAATTGATCTTAAGCGATGACGGGGTACACATAAGGTATGTTTTAAAAATTTAAAACATTGTATTTAGAAAAGAAAATGTATATATATATATATATATATATATATATATATATATATATATATATATATATATATATAGTTCTTTATTGAACAATTTTTTTTTTACTGAAAAGAGCAAGAGCACTTACAACTGTAGTGATGAGTGTTCACAACCTAAGGATTACTTCTATTTGCAGAGTGCCTGTATTCAAATTCACTGTTGTTATAATTTAGTCACATAAGTTTGAAAATAGAAGTTTATACAGAGTATGTTGTATTTTTTTTTTCTACGAGTTTATATATTGGTTTCTGTAATTTATGCATCTGTATTTTCTATGCATTATTAAAATCAAAATTATATTAAAAATTGTGTATTATTAGATCAATGATTATTATTAATGTTGTGTATTTTTTTCTTTAAAATTATAAAAATTATATATGAAATAGTCGTAATCCATACTATGAGTTCTATTACAAATTCTATCTGTACATATTACTTAGTAAAAGTAGGTCACTTTTTAAAAAAAATTGTAGTCAAAGTTTTCATGTTATTAATGATTTATTGTCTTGTAAAATTTAGCAACAATTAACAAATTATTTAATTTATTTTCTATGAAAAAATTGGGGAGGGATTTGGTAATATAGATAATATATGAACAGTTAAAGTTAAAAATTGTTGAGATGATTTTGTTCGAGAAATGTGAATTTTCAAATGTTCGCAATGAGATAGAATTTTGCGAATAACACCAACAAATTTGTCGGAAAATTTCCTATAAGATAACTTTTAATAATAATAATAATAATAATAATAATTTATTGCCCAACAGTAATCCGATAACAGGACAAAATATAATATATACAAAAAAATATAAAACAAATATTGAGATAAATACAAAAAATAAAGATTTAAATAAATATATCTGGGTACAGCAGATTGGCTGCACGGGAAGCAATATAAATTGGTGACCGTTGTAGTATGTCTGTGCGCGAAGTCGGCAGATGAAAGGACCTGGCATATCTAGACTGCTGTCGCGGTACGTGGAAGAACACCCGGGACAGGAGATATGACGCATCAACTTTGTTGGTTACCAAGCGATTGAGAAATCGAGCACAGAACCATTCTCTCCTCTCGGCTAGGGACTGCATGGAATGGCGTTGTAATAGGGAATCCTGGTCTGTACCTCTTACTGGATAGAACCTATCTTGTTTAAATGAGAGATATTTTAAAAATCTACGATGGATTTGATCAAGAACTAGACTTTGGTAATTATAAAATGGATACCAAATTAAGCAAGCATACTCAAATTTGCTCATTATGAATGCTGAATATAAGGATTTTAGTACATTGATATCAGTGAACATATTAGAGATTCGCATAAGAAAACCTAGTGTCTTGCTAGCCGATTTGCAAGTATTATTTATATGATCTGTGAATATGAAATTGCTACAGAATGTAACTCCAAGATCTTTTATAGAATTTCTTCTGGATAATAAATTATTCTGCATATTGTATTCCACCTGCAAAGCGTTCTTTTTACGTGTATACGTAACTATGCAACATTTGTCAACATTTAATTTTAGTTTGTTTTTAATACACCAATTTACCATTAGATTTATGTTAGTTTGTAATTGAATTGTATCAGCTGGAGTATTAATATTTAAATATAATTTGATGTCATCAGCATAAGCAAGAACATTACAGTTAAATGAAGAAATGAGTTCATTTACGAATAAAATAAATAAAAGCGGTCCTAGGTTGGATCCTTGCGGTACACCTGAATTAGCAACAAATATAAAAATTCAAAACCATTATAGAAAACACAACATGTACGATTATGTAGATAAGAACTTAATAATTGAATTACAGAGGGAGATGCGCCAAAGTTACTTATTTTATGCATTAAGAGATTGTGGTCAATAGAGTCAAAGGCACGGGTTAAATCAGTATAAACAGTATCAACTTGACCTCTTTCATCTAATGCCTCACAAATATATTGTGAAAAAGATGCGAGATTAGTGATAGTAGATCTACCAACCATAAAACCATGTTGATCTGGAGAAATCAAACAACGAGTATTAGTATAAATATTCTTATACATTACCATTTCAAGTAGCTTAGCAAAGTTATTCAAAATAGATATGGGTCTATAGTTATTAATACAAGATTTATCACCTTTTTTGAAGACTGGTGTAATTCTGGTTTTTTTCCAACGTTCAGGAAAAGTGCAATTGTTGATTGCTAGATTTATAATAGTACAGAGGGGTTTCGCAAGTATTAATCGACAGTCTTTAATAAAGAAACTGGGAATTTGATCTTCTCCAGCAGTACATTTAGTAGAAAAGGATGACATCAAAATACTAAGTTCGTCTTCACTAACATTAGAAAAATTAAAAGGCTGAGAATGATTATATTCTTCTATAAAATTGACAGATGAACTCTGTGAGAAGAAACTGGAAAAGAAAGAAGCAAATGCGTTGACTATATCCTGTGGGGAATCATATTCACGGCTGTCATCATGAAGAATACCAGGTATACGAGTCGTACCTTGCTTTAAATTAACATACTTCCATAGATCATTAGGGTTAGATTTGACATTTTGTTCTATATTACTAACGTAGCAGTTGTAAGCGTTCTTAATCTGCGATTTAACTAAAAGCCTAAGTCTTTTAAATTCATTTAAATAATACACATTATTTGTTTTCAACCATTTACGTCTGTAATATTCTTTAGTTGAAAGGCTATATTTAATTTCATACGTGAACCAGGGGGGATATTTAGAAATTCTAAATTTATGCTTAGGTACTGAATCATCAAATATAGCATACAACATAGCATAAAATTTATCCAGAGCTTCGCCAACACCTTGATAATGATTCAAGCATGACCAGTCTGTATTACAAATGTCATCATATAATTTATAGAAGTTTGCTTTTCTGAAATTATAACGTTCATTACCAGCAGACGTAAAATTTATTATTTTTAAACGATTTGGAAGAATAAACTGAAAAGATAAGGCAGGATGATGTTTATCCTCACCAACCATTGGAAAATTAGATCTATCAATATTAATAACTTCACAAAAATTTGATAAACTTTAAAGGAGCTAGGAAGATTTCAATCTGCAGTTAAAATTGAGCTAAAATCCTCCAAAGGTTTACCATTGCGTCCGTTATAAAGATATGTATAGAGATCAGTGGTCGATATACAAGATTTCAGAATTTTCTGAATGATAGTATCTGAGTTGGAGCGTAGACAAAATCCATACACATACACACACGCATACAGACATCATCGTGAAAATGTTAAAATTGGATTCTAGGGACGTTAAAACGTTGTCATTCACTAAAATCTCGATATGCGATTTTTAACACGATCCCTATAACCTCCCTTACTTAGGGTAGCGGGAGGTAAAAATGGTGATTGAAAGAAAATAACATTTCTTTTTCATATTTATTACTTGCAAGTGCGTAGATACATTTTATTATATTAGGTATTTGAATAAGTGAAGTTTTACAATTTCTTCATATAAAGATATCTTCTTAGTTGCAATATGCTATTCTTCTTCTTTCATGCTTTGAAGTAAGGTGAAATATGACATTGATGTCTTAATAATCTAAAAATAAATTATATATCATCATCAACTGTAAATAGGTAACGGTTATTTTATTGTTTTGTTCTCATTAATAATTTATTAAATTGTAAAATCAGTCTGTAATTGTTAATAACGTGCAGAATACTAAATGTTAATGGTTAACAGAACAGAAATGATTTATATACCGTGCAAACTTTTGCAAAATAAACTCAAAATTAGTACATAACATAATTACAGTTACATCGTCATTAGCGAAATTTGCGAATAAAATGAACAAAAGGTGCAAATAATAATCAGTACAAATGAGAAATTATTATACAGTGTGTGCCTAAATATAATAGTTATTTATTATACATGCGGATTAATTGAATGTTTAATGAGCGAGTTAAACATTAATTTTAACCGCGAGTGTAATACAACTGTTTATTCAATTTTGCCTCAATAAACTTCTCCGATTTGAGTGTAACATTTTTATGAATGAAACCAGAATCTTGAAATGTCGCTAATCGCTTGAGTTTTTTTATGCGTTGCCACAGTGATCTGTGGATGCCATGGGTTGAATTGTTTATAATACTTTGAAATAAATTATTCTGAAACTGTTTTTTTAGAGGTTAACATCTCAATATGATATACAATATTTTATTCCAACAATCAAAGACATACGTTGTTACAAAATTGTAACATTCTTATTCTTCTTGTGGCGAAATGGCGGGTATGCGTTGAATATTTGAATTTATACCAACAATTTTGGTTGACATTTGACATTTTAAAACCGCTAGTGAAATAAAATTCTTTAAAACGCTAGTGAACTAATATTGTTTATAAACAACAACTTTAATGGTTCGTATCTAAAGAAATAAACATGACTTTAAAAGGCAAAATTGAATAAAGTGTTTTAATGAACAGATAATACTAACAGAAGCAAATGACTCCAAGTTGACTGGCATAATTTTAAATGCCGTGATAGTTATTGGTTTAGATAAGCGATGTAGTAAGAATTTCACATCCTTCTGGTATGGAACTGGAGCTTCATACCAACTATATTGAAATGCTTCCTCACTTACTGTCTCAAACTGTAAACAAATATATTTTTTATTTATTTAAAAACTATTTTCTTAACAGAGTTACGATATACGTCGGTTTATATACAGATTTATTTTTGAAAGTAAATGATACTAATAATATGTTATTATTTTTTACTTACCTTATCTTGCAGTAATTGTCCAAAATAACAATAAAAAAACAATTGAAATATCATACTAATAAAAAATGATGTAAATTTTATTTTATTCTCAAGTCCAATGTTATCCTACAAAACAATAGTATATTAAAGAACGAATGTCATATTTATCATTTTATTCTGTGAGAAGGAAGTTTGGATCACGACGCGTAACGGAGTGATCCAACCAGGAATGACGAATTCCGATAATTTTGGTACCCGAGTACCCGAAACAACTACCCGGATAGTACCCTTTACCCGTTAATTACCGGATACCCTTTAATTACCCGTTATCCTTTAAGTACATGTACACAATTCGTTAATTAGTTAATTACCAGTTACCCTTATATTAACAATTTACTTTTTAATAAAATTCGTAATTACTGTTTACATATATTTATTAAATAAAAAGTAACACAAATAAATAATATACTGTGTCTCTATAAAAAACTTAACATAAATTATATTAATTACCTATGGTATCGTAATAAAAAGCTCTTCTTTTAGATACAATTTTTCCGGGAGCTGAAAAAATTTCGGGTAATTAAAGGGTATCGGGTAATTAACGGGCAGCGGGTATATTTCGGGTAATTGGGTAAGAAATTTATTACCCGGGTACATTATTATCGGGTAGGTTCCGAGTACCCGGGTACCCATCGTCATTTCTAGATCCAACCCTTTGAACAAAATAATCGAAAATTATGAAATGAGTTTTTATACCATTTTTTTCTATTTTGCGCTTTGTAAGCCTTTTTTAAATGGAAAATAGTAGTGTCAAGATTTAGGGAACTTCGTCAGTTAGTGGTATTAGTGTGTCGTTTGAAAATTCATTTGACTACTCTAAACTTATTTTTTTAACATCATACGATATTTTCAATTTTTTCTAACTTTACTTCTCTATTTCTTCTCTTTTTATTCTTATTTTTAAGTTCAAAATTACATAAAAATAAAATTCTTAACAATCATTTGTGTTCGTTTATTTAACGATATTTGACACAGTAGCGTAGCTATTACAGGGCAATTCGGCCAAATGCCCGAGGCCCCCAAGTTTTAGGGGCCCCGATTAAATATAATAAACGATATATTAAAAATAATCAATTTTCAATTTCGCAAAAATAATACACAAATCAAAATTTTAATAATGACGGTTATTATTTTATTTGATGCATTTAAGATCTGCTATGGGTCAAGAGAGATTAATGCCCGGTTTCTCCACAGCAACTTAAGTTGTTGATTATTAAAGTGTTACTTAATTATAAGTAGGCCTTATATCCCAATTGCGTTGCACCAGCAAATTTGAATGCGAACTTAACTTATGTCACAAATTACATTGGCAACAGTGTAATGCTGCTGAATGTTTGGTCCAACAATATTCGATATGGATTTATAAGATTCCCCTAATTTTGACGACGTTAACGTCGTGGATACTGTGAAGGAAGTCGATATTGTCGAAAATGGTAGAACTCCGCGACAAATAAGTAGCAGAATTGATTTGTTCCAAATATATTATATTATTTATTTTTAATATTTTTATGTGGACCACCGCCAGTTCTATAAACGGAAGCCTTTTTCTTCGATGTTGTCTTCCTTGCATCAGTCTTCATAAATGTACACATTTTATTGCCAATGCTGCGGCAATTAATTTTCAGGTGTTATCTTTTTGAATATTGGACATGGATACCGCAATGATTTTTTTATTTTCAATATTCCCTTTAAATCTTTGTTTCTACAATCTCACCGAGCAATTTTCTTCTTTTTTGCTATAATTTATTCGTTTTTTCTTCATATCATTTAATATTCAAGCCGTAACAGCCCAAAACGGAACAAAAACGACTTAAGTCTTAAGTTGCTCTGGAGAAACCGGGCATAAGCCTTTACTATCTATTGAAGCGAATAATGCTTCGAAAATGAATTTAACAGAAATTATAGAAAACTTTGCTATTTCCAAAGCACGAAAAAGAGAGTTTTAATAAGCAACAACTACAATATTCATCATATTTTTATGCTTCTTTTAGTAGTAGATAGTATAGTAAAAGTGTCAATTTTGTTTTATTATAAATGGGTTATAGGCCACGTCAGTCGACTTTTTGTTTTATATTAATTTATGTAATTTTTAATTATTTTCTGTACTTTAAAAAAATCAATAAATTTTCATTTTCGAATACACATATTCTTATATTAGTATTACCTAGGGGGCCCCAAATATTTTTTTGCCCCGGGACCCAAGAATTCTAGTTACGCCTCTGATTTGACATTTGGTATTTTTGAAGTTCTTAGCAACGAACCTTATAAAAATAAATTATACTAGCTATATTACAGCACTTGAATGAACCATTACCATTAACGAACCCATTTGGGTGCTGTAACGGCTTTATTACAGATGCAAAATAGAAAAAATGTTTTCATACTAGCGTTTTATAACAAGAACTTTTTGTTTATTATTTTCGTTGCTAAAAGAAATACTTTAAAACACTAGTGCTTAAAAATGACAGTTTAATGTGTAAAAGTGACAGTTTAATGAGTAAAAGTGACAGTTTAATGCGTAAAATGTTACTTTTAAGCACTAGTGCTTAAAAATATTAATTTAACAACAGATAGATGAACCTGACGTCTGCCTGCTTTTTAATTTTGAAAAATTCAAAATGTTGCTATTTGAGAATAAATTATGGGTGGAATTCAGTGGGTTGTATTAAAGTCTGCATTAAAACTTATATTGAGTATTTGGCAACATTGTATTATTTTCCACATGTATCAATGAGATTCAATTGTGATTTAGAAATTTTACCACAGGGAAAAGTAATACAGATATCCTTTAGTCAAATGAGTATTATTGTAAATGGAAGGTGTAAAAGGAAACTCATTATTGCAAAATTAGGTTAGAAATATGTCAAATTTTATGTGTCAAATATTTCATACCTGAATGTTAATGAATTTTAAAATATCTCAACCCCCGTTTTGATCAGTTTTGACATTGGTCCTTTTTTTCTTATTCTATTAATAATATTTTTTTTCTTTATTTGATCCTTTGGTCTCTCACTTTTTTCTGACAGGTATTACAAAATATTTTTGACAAAGGACTGTTTTAGCTTAAAACACGCTAATACAGCCCACTGAATCTCACCCGATGTGTTTTAAAACGCTATTATAAAAAATGTATTGCATTGCGAAATGAGTGTTTTAGGCACTTGACATGTATCACTCGCATACTCTCGTGCGTACCAATTTCACGTCGCGTGCCTAAAACACTATCATTTCGCAACTTATTACATAAATAACTATTTTAATGCTAATCTAAATAACAATTTAAAAAAGGTAAACACCTGAGTTGCTAAGAAACATAACATGCATATGTTTCCTGTACTGAAGGAAAATTGGAATAATATGCTTGCACTGTACAATGTACTTAACATGTCGCTGAGACTGAAAATTAAAAAAAGACCAATGTTAATTGCCGCTTCTCCTTTCGCCTGATGACACGTAAATTACTCAACAATGACCAATGAGTGTGTGGCTTATATTTACCGCCGACAGAATTTAAACAAGTGACAGCCGTGATAGCTGTCAACTATTTATTAACTACTATACTTGGCGTCAAATAAATATGGACGAGAGAATTCTACACTGTTGCCAATTCCGTTGGTCATGTTGAAAATGTTAAGTTATGAAGAAGCGCCAACACCGCAGAGTGTGGAGAAAGGAATAAATTGAGAATCAGTCCATATTTATTTGACGGCAAGTATAGTTCCATCCATATTACTGATATTTATATTTTATAAAGAGTCAAACATGGTTGTACAAAATCGTTTATTGCTAGTGTGCCCAAATGTAAGTAATAATAGAATAAGAAAATATTTTAGCATTGTGTCAAGACGGAGAAAGAATAAAAAACAAATTTTCATTTTGTGAAGATCATTTCGATGTAAGCATAAATATATTTTTTGTCGATTGATATTTAAAGTGCAATTTTTTTTTGACAGCTAACAGTCTGTACAGTATCACTTTTACTGCCTAGGCAGGAAAACCTATTTTTAATGCCTGTTGTTGCTGTTTACTTAGTAATCGCTCAACAAACGCATAGCAAACGTTCAACAAATGCATATAGCAACATAATTTGTGGGCGATAACTTTCAAAATATTTCTTAAAAATTACTAAATTAACATTAATTCTAAATTGGGCATATTCAACACGGCACTAAACACAGATTTACAGCTTCGGCAGTATTCATTGTCGAGGCGAAGTTAAACAAATAACTATTATAATTAAATAAGAAATATTAAATATTTTTTAACTTTTGTCTTTCCAGTTCTGTCATTAACTAGTATTTTTGGACGTCACAAACAGAGCAATTTGACGCCAATTAAAAAAGTGTTCTTTTAAATTGCTACTGCGTTTAATATAAACAGAAATTTGAACAGAAAATCTTATTTAATTATACTATAGAACGTACTCATTCGAATTTCAGAAGAAAAAAGTTGTTTATTCTTTGCAATACTTCATTACGTTAATGGGCTACTTGCGTACCTTTTTTTTATTTAATATTTTTGAAGAGAAGGTAAAAACTTGCTACCCATATTTTTGCTTTTGACAAAATTTTTATTAATTAGCCAGAAAAAAAATAATGAAATTTGATTATTTGAATTCCCGCCATGTATGATTTTACGCCGCTCCAATGAATAGTCGCGAAGCCAAGCGTGGTGCCGTTCCATAGTAATGGTATGTTTGTGCGAGTAATGTAGATCACCTGTTTGACGTTTCAACAATAGTTTGGAGGTTAGTATTTTAGTTTATCTTTTTGGTATCGATATTTTAAATTACATGTAATTACCTATGTGTTTATTTATAAAGTAATTAATGTATTTGAGAGACCAGAGAGAGAGAGAGAAAAATAACTAATGTCAAATTCAAATAAAAACTTTCTCGCATGCCATGCCATCTATTGATAACATTCTTAAACATGCTTCCCCTCCACAGTTCAATATAAAGACGTCACAGAAAAATTTCTTTCTTAATTTAGTAAAAAACAAATAATTATTTCAAAATAAAATTTATATTTTTATATATGCTTTCAATATAACATTACGTATATAGTGATAGAAATAGGATTTTCAGTACCACGCAAGTAGCCCATTATGGACTCGACAGTGTCAATATTCCCAACTGTACAAAACCTTTTACTCACTACTAGTATTTATTTTCTACTTACTTCAAAAGAGTTTTGTGGTACTCAATAGATTTCCCAAATAATGGTGTAGTTTGCCAATTTTCTCTTGCTTCTTTGGCAGCTGATTGAAGGCTGTATTTTAATACTTCTATTCGAGAACATATGCACATCACAATTGTAGTAAAACATGCCTCATAACTTATAAAAACCCAGATCGCTACTTGCGAAGCTATGAATTCAAATATATACGCGATGATGTAGTTTCCCCACGAATCAACTTCAAAAGGGAATTTACTCGGATATTGAGTTACTTTTGTGCCATAAGCGTAATATTTTACCACAGGGGCTATCATAAAAAAAACATAAGGTGAGAAGTATAACGCTATTATCAATTTGGTTAACGTATGTGCCCGTTTCTTCCAAAGTTCGTTGGATTCTTTAATAGTATCATCATCTTCTGTTGGTGTGTTAACATACAAATCATTTATTGTTTCTAGAATCTTTCTGGTCAATTTTCTGTTCATTGTAAATGAATAATTTTTTATAAAAGTCATATAACAGGTTGAATATACTACTATACTTTCGACGAAGAGTACGATATCATCAATTCTGTTTACAAATTCCCATATTTCAACCACAGCTAATAAATTGATCAGAATCATGCCTGTGTATCCAATATATATTTTTATAGTTTCTGAACGATGTGTATTTGGCAAAGGCCAAAATCCCATTGGGAACATTGGTATACGAGTAACGCGAAAGAACTCCTCCATCGTGGAGTTAGTAATAATGATGACTTTTAATACGTATTTTCATTTTTATATTGAAATACTAACAGATGTTTGTGACAAGTTTTCTTTCGAAAAGTTCAAACAAAAGTTTTAGATTCAGTTTTCTTTGTTATGTCAAACAAATGTGAGACATATTTTGTCTTCTAGTTCTTAATATTAGTATTTACCTCTTCAAAATTGACACTTAATAAACTTTTGCTAATATGTCTTGCGAAAACAGCATCTGTTTCTTGATTGGTGAGCAAAACAAATCAGTTCGGTTCACTATTCCTACGATGCGTTTTGTCAAATATGTATTTTTACCTCCCGCTACCCTTGGTAAGGGAGGTACAGGCATCGTGCTAAAAATCTCATATCGAGATTTTAGTAAATGACCACGTTTTAAGATCCCTAGAATTCAATTTTTACATTTTCAGGATGATGTCTGTATGTGTGTGTGTACGTGTAGGGATTTTGTCTTCGCTCTAACTCAAATACTATCTTCGTTTATTAAATTATATGTTGTTTTTCTTCCATGATGGTATTATTTAAATAAAAATATACATTAATAATCTTCTTGATGATGTACCACAATATTAAATAATTATATTTATTGTAAAATAAAACACATAAACATTCGGGCTTATTCACGTGTACCTTGTTATGCGATCTATATTGCTACGTAACGACTTATTGCTATTTTAAAGATAATTGGTAAAATTCGTATTCACGTGTCAACAAGCTGTCGTTATTTTAACAATAATTGTTATCAGTCAGGCAAGAGCTCCTGACCACTTGCCGAGGTGTCAACAATTATTGTTAAGAGTAAATTAAAATGGCAAATGCTCATAAATATTCATCAAAGGTAAATTTAGTGTATTTAAACTAAATTTCGTGCACAAATATATAATTCGTATCGGTTCTTTATTTGATATTAGTGCGTAGTCGTGTCTTTAAAGGGCAGACTGATTTGTCCTATTTCAAATAAATGATATACATAATATGTAAATTAGGTAGATCATTTTTAGCTCATTTATTGTCTACCCCATTAGGCATGAATTAAGAATAAATATGCCGCAATTAAAGGATATGGAAGTGAACCGCTTTTTTATCTGAAAAGAAAATATATTTTTCAGAATATTTCGTATGTCATGACAGAGTACAATTGCTGAAGTAACACCATTCCTTTAGGATTATAAAACACGCAGATGGTATTTCCTATTAATTGAAGATATATAAATCACTAAACGAAGTAATAAACAATAAAAAGTACTTGTCATGGAAAATACTTTTAGATTCAAGCTACAATTTTTTTTCTTATTTCTGGCAGGTATTTGCTGTTCTTTTCGCCATATTTACTGTGAATTTGAAGTAAATTAGACGTAAATGATGAAACAACTCTACTTGTCACACTTGTCATTCATAAACAAAGTAAACAAATCTTAAAACACTTCTACCACACTTACAATACCAATGCGAACATTAATAGTTTTTATAATTAGAGATTTATTAGTTAAAAATGTTTTCGTCAGTTTTAAATATTATACTATAATAAACGTATCTTTAATAACCCAAATGAATTTAAAAAATCATTATTTTAAATAAGAAATGTTTTAATTTTAATATCCAAATGGTTGCAACACTGCAATTTTAAATAATGACAGCTGTACTGAATACAACTTCATGTTAAATGATAACAAGATTGTTACTAAACAATAATTGTTATAGCTCATCTAACAACGAGACACGTGAATACGAAATTTTAACAATATTGTTTTCAATTCTTGTTAAGTAACAATTTCTTGTTTAATAACAATGTACACGTGAATAAGCCCAATTTATATCCTCTTAAACATAAAATATTGACATAACAAATGATAAATGCAATTTATATATAATACATAGTTGGTTGGTATAAAATAAAATAAATCCAAAATTATATAGTAATATACTAATATAATAAAATATAATTAAAGTATAATATGTAAAATGAATTTAAATATTAATAATAAAGAATATTATGTTAAATAATGAAAAATTTAGATAAGGTAAATTTAGTGTATTTAAACTAAAATTCGTGCACAAATATATAATTCGTATCGTTTCTTTATTTGATATTAGTGCGTAGTCGTGTCTTTAAAGGACAGACTGACTTGTCGATTAACTTTTGTTTCAAATAAGTGATATACATAATATGTAAATTAGGTCGATAATTTTTAGCTCATTTATTGTCTACCCCATTAGACATGAATTAAGAATAAATATGCCGCAATTAAAGGATATGGAAGTGAACCGTTTTTTTATCTGAAAAGAAAATATATTTTTCGGAATATTTCGTATGTCATGACAGAGTACAATTGCTGAAGTAACACCATTCCTTTAGGATTAGACAACACGCAGGTGGTATTTCCTATTAACTGAAGATATAAATCACTAAACGAAGTAATAAACAATAAAAAGTACTTGTCATGGAAAATACTTTTAGATTCAAGCTGCAATTTTTTTTTCATATTTCTGGCAGGTATTTGCTGTTCTTTTCTCCATATTTACTGTGAATTTGAAATAAATTAGACGTAAATGATGAAACAACTCTATTTGTCACACTTGTCATTCATAAACAAAGTAAACAAATCTTAAAACACTTCTACCACCCTTACAATACCAATGCGACCATTAATAGTTTTTATAATTAGAGATTTATTAGTTAAAAATGTTTTCGTCAGTTTTAAATATTATACTAAAATAAACGTATCTTTAATAACCCAAATGAATTTAAAAAATCATTATTTTAAATAAGAAATGTTTTAATTTTAATATCCTAATGGTTGCAACACTGCAATTTTAAATAATGACAGCTGTACTGAATACAACTTCATGTTAAATGATAACAAGATTGTTACTAAACAATAATTGTTATAGCTCATCTAACAACGAGACACGTAAATACGAAATTTTAACAATATTGTTATCTATTCTTGTTAAGTAACAATTTCTTGTTTAATAACAATGTACACGTGAATAAGCCCAATTGTGTAGGTTTTAATTGTGAACAACTTTTTTATTTACAACAGACTTTTCTCTAAATTTAATAAATCAGTAACTACAGCAAAAGCGGGAGGTAAAAATGGTGATTGAAAGAAAATAACATTTCTTTTTCATATTTATTACTTGCAAATGCATAGATACATTTTATTATATTAGGTATTTGAATAAGTGAAGTTTTACAATCTTCATATAAAGGTATCTTCTTAGTTGCAATATGCTATTCTTCTTCTTTCATGCTTTGAAGTAAGGTGAAATATGACATTGATGTCTTAATAATCTAAAAATAAATTATATATCATCATCAACTGTAAATAGGTAACGGTTATTTTATTGTTTTGTTCTCATTAATAATTTATTAAATTGTAAAATCAGTCTGTAATTGTTAATAACGTGCAGAATACTAAATGTTAATGGTTAACAGAACAGAAATGATTTATATACCGTGCAAACTTTTGCAAAATAAATTCAAAATTAGTACATTACATAATTACAGTTACATCGTCATTAGCGAAATTTGCGAATAAAATGAATAAAATGTGCAAATAATAATCAGTACAAATGAGAAATTATTATACAGTGTGTGCCTAAATATAATAGTTAATTATTATACATGCGGATTAATTGAATATTTAATGAGCGAGTTAAACATTAATTTTAACCGCGAGTGTAATACAACTGTTTATTCAATTTTGCCTTAATAAACTTCACCGATTTGAGTGTAAGATGTATATAAATGAAATCAAAATCTTGAAATGTCGCTAATCGCTTACGGTTATCTAGTCGCTGAGTGTGTATTTTTTATGCGTTGTCACAGTGATCTGTGTTTGCCGTGGGTTGAATTGTTTATAATAGATTGAAATAAATTATTCTGAAACTGTTTTTTTAGAGGTTGACATCTCAATATGATATACAATATTTTATTCCAACAATCAAAGACATACGTTGTTACAAAATTGTAACATTCTTATTCTTCTTGTGGCGAAATGGCGGGTATGCGTTGAATATTTGAATTTATACCAACAATTTTGGTTGACATTTGACATTTTAAAATTGCTAGTGAAATAAAATTCTTTAAAACGCTAATGAAATAAAATTGTTTATAAAACAACAACTTTACTGGTCCGTAAGAAATAAACATAAATTGAATAAAGTATTTTAATGAACAGATATAATACTAACAGAAGCAAATGACTCCAAGTTGACTGGCATAATTTTGTATGCCGTGATAGATATTGGTTTAGATAAGCGATGTAGTAAGAATTTCACATCCTTCTGGTATGGAACTGGAGCTTCGTACCAAGCATATTGAAATGCTTCCTGACTTACTGTCTCAAACTGTAAACAAATATATTTTTTTATTTATATAAAAAATAGTATTCTTCACATAAGAATGGCATTACGCAATAATAATTGAGGAGCAAAAATTCAAAATACAGTTTTGACCAAAAGTATAAAAAGCTTATATTTGCATTATATGCTTTAAACCTGCACATACCACTTCCCAATTTTTTTTTTTTTTTTTAGAAAAGACCTCATTAAAATAATACTTATGCTGTAGGAAAGATCATTTTCCTCAAATCGTCATGTAATATACTACTTTCCGGCCACAAAATCGGCAAGGAAATTTATTAATATGGAAAAAAATTACATTGGTAATACAAGAACAAATAATTTAAAATGTAAACAAATATGTAATGGGGTCATACCAAAAAAAAATATGTTGATTTTTTTTATATAATTAAAAAAATTACATCATTTTATAATTATATATACATGAAAAATATGTAATATTCTTATACTTTTCATTCATGATTTTCTTTCTAAACATTTTGGATCTTATTTTGTGACGTCATGGGTTTGTACACACATACAAAGATAGTCACGCACACATGTACTCGTACACGTACTGTACATGAATATCAGCGCAGCGCAGAGATGTCACATTTTTCGAACATAACCAACATTTTGAAAGTAAATATCTTTGCAACAAGTTGTTTTTGTTTAAATGTAAGTACAAATAACGAAATGTTCTAATAAATACAAATTATGTGTGATTTAGATATTACCATGGTTGTATAATATTGTTCTGTGCCGTCTTGCGAGAACATCTCGTTGAGAAGCAAAAATAAAGTTTTTGTTCGTATTCCTAAACCTCAAGATTAATTTCTATAATCAAATTATTCAATATACAATAAAAACAAAAGCAGGAATACAAAATAACTTTCTGTCACGTTTACTTTCAAGTCAAATAACATAAACGTCAAACGTAGTTCCATTTTATTCGATAGGAGGGACTACGGTCACGTCGCAAACCCATGACGTCATTTGAAATTTAATATAAACTTTAAAAAATTATTTCTGTAAAACTAGAAACTTATGTGACATAAAATATATATTTCTGTGAGTGGTTTTAAGTATACTTTCAGACAAAAAAAAAAAAATTGGAAAATGTGGTATGACCCCATTAGACATCAGAATCAGAAGAATCAGTACTGTGCGTATAGGTATAGTCCATCTCAGAATGGGATAGGCCTTCGCCTATGTTTTCTCAAAAAAATCCGGGAAAATACGTAACAAAATTTCTTCCGGCAAATCGTTACTGAAGGAATTTTCCCGGGGAAAAAACGAATTCCCGACGGGAATTTTTTGGCGGCACATCACTACTTATGTACATTTTTAAAAATAAATGATGCTATACAGATACTAATAATATGTTACTATTTTTCACTTACTTTATCTTGCAGTAATTGTCCAAAATAACAATATAAAAACAATTGAAATATCATACTAATAAAAAATGATATAAATT
Organism: Ophonus ardosiacus; assembly: GCA_943142095.1. Classification (NCBI taxonomy): domain Eukaryota; kingdom Metazoa; phylum Arthropoda; class Insecta; order Coleoptera; family Carabidae; genus Ophonus; species Ophonus ardosiacus. Next base: position 60,785,814 of record OW964824.1, read on the forward strand.
TTATTTTATTCTCAAGTTCAATGTTATCCTACAAAACAATAGTATATTAGAACGAATGTCACAATCGTCATTTTTACCTCCCGCTACCCTATGTAAGGGAGGTATAGGGATCGTGCTAAAAATCGGATATAGAGATTTTAGTGAATCAGCACGTTTTGATGTCCCCAGAATCCGATTTTAACATTTTTACAATGATGTCTGTAGGTATGTATGTGTATGTGTGTGTGTGTGTGTGTGTGTGTGTGTGTGTGTGTGTGTGTGTGTGCCTAAAACACTATCATTTCGCAACTTATTATATAAATAGCTATTTTAATGCTAATCTAAATAACATTTTAAAAAAGGTAAACACCTGAGTTGCTAAGAAACATAACATGCATATGTTTACTGTACTGAAGGAAAATTGAAATAATATACTTGCACTGTACAATGTACCTAACATGTCGCTGAGACTGAAAAAAAAGACCAGTGTTAATTGCCGCTTCTCCTTTCGCCGACAGAATTTAAACAAGTGACAGCCGTGACAGCTGTCAACTATTTATTAGCTACTACACTTGGCGTCAAATAAATATGGACTGGAGATTTCTACACTGTTACCATTTTCGTTGGTCATATTGAAAATGCTAAGTTATGAAGAAGCGCCAACGCCGCAGAATGGGGAGAAAGGAATAAATTGAGAATCAGTCCATATTTATTTGACGGCAAGTATAGTTCCATCCATATTACTGATATTTATATTTTATAAAGAGTCAAACATGGTTGTACAAAATCGTTTATTTCTAGTGTGCCCAAATATATATAATAATAGAATAAGAAAATATTTTAGCATTGTCTCAAGACGAAGAAAGAATAAAAAACAAATTTCCATTTTGTGAAGATCATTTCGATGTAAGCATAAATATATTTTTTGTCGATTGATATTTAAAGTGCAATTTTTTTTGACAGCTAACAGTCTGTACAGTGTCACTTTTACTGCCTAGGCAGTAAAACTATTTTTACTGCCTGTTGTTGCTATTTACTTAGTAATCGCTCAACAAACGCATAGCAAACGTTCAACAAATGCATATAGCAACATAATTTGTGGGCGATAACTTTCAAAATATTTATTAAAAATTAATAAATTAACATTAATTGTAAATTTGGCATATTCAACACGGCACTAAACACAGATTTACAGCTTCGGCAGTATTCATTGTCGAGGCGAAGTTAAACAAATAACTAATATAATTAAATAAGAAATATTAAATATTTTTTAACTTTTGTCTTTCCAGTTCTATCATTGACTAGTATTTAATAATATTATAGAACGTACTCATTCGAATTTTAGAAGAAAAAAGATGTTAATTTCTTTGCAATACTTCATTACGATAATTATGAACTCGACAGTGTCAATATTCCCAACTGTACTAAACCTTTTACTCACTACTAGTATTTATTTTCTACTTACTTCAAAAGAGTTTTGTGGTACTCAATAGATTTCCCAAATAATGGTGTAGTTTGCCAATTTTCTATTGCTTCTTTGGTAGCTGATTGAAGGCTATATTTTAATACTTCTATTCGAGAACATATACACATCACAATTGCAGTAAAAAAAGCTTCAAAACATATAAACACCCAGATCACCACTTGTGAAGCTATGAATTCAAATATATACGCGATGATGTAGTTTCCCCACGAATCAACTTCAAAAGGGAATTTACTCGGATATTGAGTTACTTTTGTGCCATAAGCGTAATATTTTACCACAGGGGCTATCATAAAAAAAACATAAGGTGAGAAGTATAACGCTATTATCAATTTGGTTAACGTATGTGCCCGTTTCTTCCAAAATTCGTTGGATTCTTTAATAGTATCATCATCTTCTTTTGGAGTGTTAACATACAAATCTTTTATTGTTTCTAGAATATTTCTGGTCAATTTTCTGTTCATTGTAAACGCATAATTTTTTATTAAAGTCATAAAACAGGTTGAATATACTACTATACTTTCGACGAAGAGTACGATATCATCAATTCTGTTTACAGATTCCCATATTTCTACCAGCGCTAATAAAGTGACCAGAATCATGCATGTGTATCCAATATATATTTTTATATTTTCTGAACGATGTGTTTGGCAAAGGCCAAAATCCCATTGGGAACATTGGTATACGAGTAACGCGAAAGAACTCCTCCATAGTGGAGTTAGTAATACTGATGACTTTTGATCTGTATTTTCATTTTTATATTGAAATACTAACAGATGTTTGTGACAAGTTTTCTTTTGAAAAGGTCAAAGATTCCGTTTTCTTTGTTATGTCAAGCAAACGTTTTTATAAGAGACATATTTTGTGTTCGAGTTCTTAATATTAGTGTTTACTTCTTCAAAATTGACACTTAATAAACTTTTGCTAATATATCTTGCGAAAACAGCATCTGTTTCTTGATTAATACATTCATTTATGTAATTTCTCTACATAGTCCTGCCATAAATACTGTCACATGGTTTATATTTATAGGCTGCTAAAAATTTGTGAAAACAATAATACATTTTGGCTGCCTTTGACTTTAACGCAAGGGTCGAATGAGTTGAGGTCTAGACTGCTAGAGAGCCAGCAGGCCTGCGTCGTTCTGACCTTAGGTGCCGCGGCTGAATCCTGCTAGAAGAGCCAGTGTTGTTCAGGGGTTTCACAACTTCTAGAACATTTTCTTGATACAATTTCGTAGTGCGGGAACTACTGATAGATAAGATCCGTGAATGGCCAGATCGGCTTCAGGCGTGCACAGGCTTGTGTTAAAGCTAGAAGCGGCCATTTTAATATATATATATATATATATATATATATATATATATATATATATATATATATATATATATATATACAGGGTGTATCAAGATAATGGAACATTGCCGTTTATTCGTGTATGTGAAATGATACAGAAAAAAGTGATTAGGATATTTTGTAAGGGATAGAGGGGGACACATTTTAGCATAAACTTTATTATCATAAATCCAGTGGTACTCAAACTATAGGGCAATATTATATTATTTTAAATGGCATTATATACATTTTATTAACTCATTAAATAGAGAATTTTATTCTGAATTCAACGATATAATAATATCATACCCTTACATTGCGAAAAATTTGATAAAAATTAATTCAAAGTTATTACTTCATTTCTACTGTATCTAAGTAATCTGAGCAAACATTCAATCAATAAAACAAAAAATTTATTTTAAAAGTTGAATTATTGCCAAAATCGTAGCTTACTTGAATGTAATAAAACTAAAATAAATTTTATTTTGTTTTATTGATTGAATGTTTGCTCAGATTACTTAGATGAAGTTGAAATGAAATACTAACTTTGAACTAATTTTTATCAAATGTTTCGCAATGTAAGGGTATGATATTATTATATCGTAGATTTCAGAACAAAATTATCTATTTAATGAGGTAATAAAATATATATAATGCCATTTAAAAAAATATAATATTGCCATATAGTTTGAGTACCACTGGATTTAAGATAATAAGGTTTATGCTAAAATGTGTCCCCCTCTATGCCTTACAAAATATCTTAATCACTTTTAATTCACCAACTTGATTTTTGTATCAAGTAATCATGATCAACAGATTGACAGTGTTGTTTGGTTTTTGACAGTTAATGTAACTGTCATATAATTTTATTCATGGTAATAGTGCTTTCCGTTAAAAAGTATTAATATTATTTTTAATTTATTTGTAAAATATATTTTATAATTTTCCTATAGTAATTTTATATTTTTATTTTGATATAAGTTGAAATTTACACTGATTACAATAAAGGAGTGTTTTTAAATATAGTTAAAATGAAAGAAATAAAAGTATAATCAAAAATAATGAAATCATTTCATCTAATTTTATATTTAATTTTACTATAATTTGTTATTACAAGTACTAAATCAACTTAGATATTTTAATGAAACATATTAGTAGGTTGAAAAATAAGGAATTTATTTAACTACAATTTAGAAGTTTTTTTTTCTGTATAGTCCGAGAATATGAAAACGACCCCTCGTATATAAAGAAATATTTAATTTACCTTAGTTACTTGTCATTTTGGGAATTAGTGTAATCAAATTACGATAACTCTGTGTAAATCAGATTGACACTCCTAGCATTGGGTAATATGCCGTGATGATAAATTTATTTTTAATTTTTTCTTTTCAACAAGGAACAGGAACGTCCTACTCATTACATCATATAAAGTAAAAAAAAGTCTTTATAATGCTTCGGAAGAATCGAGCAATAAAATCATTAGATTCTCGGCCACAAGAAACCAGTTTCTTTGGGTCGTAACTCTCTGATCTCAGCGTAGTTAGAAGTTAAAAGCCGCAGATACTACTTTCAGAAAAGTGGAATGAATTTAAATAGTTTTGATTCTTGATCAAAAGTAATCAAAGATCCGTTCAGTTCAACGGTTAATACATAGCTTTTGGAGACATTGACATAATGACATATCCAACAAAATAAAATCGTACATAGTGCCATCATATACAGGACGTTAAAAAGCAAGTGTAAAATATTTGACTTACATATGAACAATGAGTCCAGGCTCACTATTCGCGAGTGAAGAAGAGGAGGAGCTTAGCGCGTGACGTAACAATATGGCCGGTTTAAGGTAGATGCTTCGTTTCCCGCAACTGTATTCTTATACAATGCGGCGTTTGAAATACAAAGTAATATTAATATTATAGTTAATATTAAATAAAAATAATGTTTCTAGTATGAATAACATTTTGAATTTTGCGAACTAATCCGTTTCATATAAAAATTATGTTCAGCATTCTCTCGAATTTTGAATTTACCTGATTCGAGTCTTTGTTTTTTTGAATCTACATAGTACTGCCTTATTACAGTCTTTGGTAGATTAATGGAGAGATAAGTATTATTATTTCATTGTCATCTTCGCACAGGCAGGTCTACAAGTTTAGATTTCATTACGAAGTATTTTAATAAAGACACTAAGTAATTATTATCTTTTAGTTATACTCGGCAAAATATAATCTTGCTTTACAAAATGCAAGGAGCAAGCATTATTTTTACTCGGTTCCTTTCCCATTTTTAAAAGATGAATGCATAACTTTCGTCTACCAACTATTTCAAATTGGCAAATTTCTCTAATAATTTTTTCTATAAAATTTAGGTTCTTGTTTTCGGGAAATTATGATTTAGATTTTGTTATTATACTTTATTTCACGTAAGAATAGCGTTGGTTTAGTAAGGGATATATAAATTCTACCCTTTCATTGCTGAGAATATAAACCTATTTCACAGAAACGAAACAAATATCGCCTGGCAGTTGTCAAATAAAATCTACAGAATTAAGTGATGTTTAACCATATTTTGTTGCAATTTTAGATTTTGACATTTTTACAGATATATTTATTATTGACAAAGCTTGGTTTCACAAATTTAAATTATTTATTCAATGCATGTAAAAACGGTCGGCTCTTAAGAGTAATCTACTATTTTCTTACGTAAAATTAAGTATAGCCTACAAATTTCAATAAATAAATAAATATATCATCACGGCATATTACCCATTTCTGGGTGTGCCAGTATCTACAACCCATGTAGACATCGGTAATGATGACGATATATTTCAATCCACTTGTGATTTATTTGTTAAATAAGTGACAGAAACGATGCGTTCGCCGCTACCTCATTTGAGTGGAATACCCCATTGTATAACTAAAGGAATGTTTTTCTTACTGTTTTACCACCTTGAATGTTTGGATTGTCAACAATATACTATCATATCATCTCATAATAAAATAATTCACACCTTGCTATTGTCACTTTGTATGACAATTAGTTTATATGTTGTCAGCAGAATAATACATTGAAGTATTAAACACACTTTCATTGCCACAACAAATATATCTTAATCATAAATCTTGCATTGTAATTTCTATAGCTGGTTGAGGTAGAAACTTTCATGTAAAATATCTGTTGTGGTCAACACAATACCTCTCGCCAATTCCATTTTCCTTTATATAAGTATCGTACAATGTCTAGTATGTATGTTCTTCGTGAGAACGCATCTAAATCAAGCTGTTGGGATGAAAGAACAGGTGAACTGAAACTCTGTCAGCCGGTCAAGCGATCTGACTCAAAGACGGAGGAATGTGAAAGTGGCTAAACGTTCCATAGTTGTCTGGAACGACTGTAAATATGACCAACGAAGATGGATAATTTTCTTGCAATGAAATTTCCCTCCGACGAATTTTCCTACGATTAAGTTTCTGTAATATCTTTGATAAGAATAGTTATTTATTATATGAGTGTGGAATGTAACATATTAGTCACGAAAGAAGTTTAGCCATGAAGCCCGGAGGGCGAGTGGCTAATTTTCTTTAGTGACTAATATGTATTCCACACGAATGTAATACAACATTTTATCCAACACTTTTTTTAAAACTACTCATAATCTTTTTACCTCCCGCTACCCTTGCTAAGGGAGGTATAGGGATCGTGCTAAAAATCACATATCGAGATTTTAGTAAATGACCACGTTTTAAGGTCCCTAGAATCCAATTTTAACATTTTCACGATGATGTATGTATGTATGTATGTGTGTGTATGTGTGTGTGTATGTGTGTATGTATGTGTGTATGTGTATGGATCTTGTCTTCGCTCTAACTCAAATACTATCATTCAGAAAATTCTGAAACCTTGTATTTCTATCCTATACTAATATGAAAAGAAGCCATTAGATTTTGGTGTAAATGGGATAACCGGAAGTGGCACTTTACCTGAAGCTCATAATGGTTTTTCTTCAAAAAATACCATTAAATGCCATTTTTTCGCATTTTATGTCTAATACTTTTTCTACAAATTTTACAGATAAATTTAAAAATATTTTTTTTTATTAGTCCCGAAGCCTAAGATAAACACAATTCCTTTGTTACACAGTTCATATTTCAAATGAATGTAACTGACACTAAATGTCAATGTCAAAAGACTAATCACTTCAAATTAATAATAGTGACATTTTAAAAAGAAAATAGTAAATAAAGCAATAGTTTTCTTCAATGGAACAGTTTGCAGCGGTAGTAAATACGTAGGTATGTATTTAAAATAATAAAAATTAAATAGCGGGAGGTTTTGTGTTGGCCACATCAGATTTTTTATATTTTCGTTCATCGTTTGACGCTGACATGTCAATATATATACTATTTAAAATTATAAAGTAGCCATTGAATGGCTGTTATGTTGTTCAATTCAATTCAAAATACTATTCTCAAACCACAGTATCGTCCATTCTGTTTTATCCGAAAATAAATTGTAATATATACATACTTACATACTTTGTTTCAATGTATAATATGCAATAATATAACATAAATAAATACCTATTTCATATTCCGTGATTATGAAAGAATATTTCATAAAACGTTTAAACTTTTCGGATATCCAAACAATTTAACATCTGTAATTATAATTATGATTGCCAAATATTTGAAATTTCACGATTATTTACTAAAAACAAAAGAAATGCATCCTCGAAGCCTAATTCACAAGTTTCAAGTACAAATAACAATGCAATATCGAAACAATTTCAAAAACTAAACAATTTGTGTGTATACATAAATAATTACAATGACAAACACTTTGATAAAAAGTCTCAATTTTTGTGAACATGTGCAACGCAAATAATTAATAAAATCGCCGTAAAAAAGAACATTGAGAAATTTATTTCGAAAGCAATTTTTACATGGATATTATCCTACTTAAAATATAGATCAGAGTTTGCACAATAAAGAATTTTAAAATTAAGTGAACTGCTCACGGAATATGATATTATTAGAGAGTTTAGAATTTTAATTGATATACATTTTTTATTTCATGAATTAATTACCATAGATTATTACAAAATATATCATCACGGCTTGGCTCATTACCCATTTCTGGGTGTGCCGATTTGCTTCTATTCCTAGATTTTGATAATGACGGTATGTAGATACCAAAAATAAAATAAATAAATATATCATCACGGTATATTATCTATTTCTAGGTGTGCGAATTTGCTTTGTCACAGATATCGGTAATGATGATGACATATTTGTACCATGCGGGCGTTTAGCAGGCGTCACTTCGTGGGCACTCATTGCTGGCATGGAGAGTCACTTTTGTGCCATTTAAAATTGAAAATATTTGGCGTCGGTCGGGATCGAACCCGGTTTCCCCAGGTTCGCGACCACCTCCTCAGGTGCTTTCACTAGAGACCCTTCTGGATCTGTCATAAATGTCAGTGTTAAAAATCAACAGTTAGTGACATTCTGAAAGCTTTTTCTGGGAAGTACATTTAATCTTTCTTATTGTGTTATTAATTAAATATTTAAAATTGTAGGTAAATAAATAAATAAATATATCATCACGGCATATTACCCATTTCTGGGTGTGCCAATCTGCTTTATCGCAGATATCGGTAATGATGATGACATATTTGTACCGTGCGGGCGCTTACCAGGCGTCACCTCACGGGCACTCATTGCTGGCGTGGAGAGTGCACCACAGGAGTCACTTTTGTGCCATTTGAAATTAGAAATATTTGGCGCTGGTCGGGATCGAACTCGGTATCCCCAGGTTCGCGACCAGACACTCAGGCACGAAGCCACGGGACCCCATAAAAAATAAAATAAATAAAATTGTAGGTAAAATGCATATATCCATAAGAAATACCGCCAATCTTGCTAATAATTGGAAGAGTCTCTGACTTTTAGGAACTTCCTCATACAATGAAAAATAGATATAATTAGAATTGTATGTGTGCAGAAGACATGTTAAATACAATAAAAACAATATTTGGGTAAAGTTCTGTAATATTTTTGTTATAAAACGACGGTTCAATAGCGAAGTGGAATACAATACTTATATAACATAAAATGGAAATGGCGAGAGGTATTGTGCTGGCCACAACAGATTTTTTTTTTATCTGACAGATGTCAAATAAAACAAAAAAAAAACTTCATGTATGCTTGCATATCAAGGTTGGACTTATGGAGTTAACATTTTTCACTCCACTTGATTCCATTCTGCATTTGCCGAACGCTCCATTTTAAGACGCTTATCACTCCATGTAATTACCGAACGGTGCTAGGAGTGTACAGAGTGAAAAGAGTGAACAGAACTCATTTGCCGAATGCACCTTAGATAAAAATTATAACGAACCGTTTAAAATTTTTATGAGTGTTTATGTATACGGGCATTAAACGTATACAGCCCGATCCACAAAAAGGTTTAAGCTAATCCTCATTTTTGGATTAGCGAATTCTACTCTAATTTTGACAGTTTATAACTTAAAAATTTAATCTAATCTATACCTAGTACCTACCTTTATTGATAATATGAAAATTAAATTTTAAATACCGGAATAGAATAGAATTCACTAATCCAAAAATGAGGATTATCGTAAACTTTTTTGTGAATCGGGCTGTTAAATGTATTTTTAACTTTTACCGTAAGTTCAGACTAATGTAATAATACAAATTACAATTACAGTTAATTTGGAAAACATTCTTTTCTCATATAAAATATTTTGCTTGTTACATATACAGAGCGTATCGTTGCGGAAAAATGAAAGTACCTTGACCTTCATTTGTTACAAATACGATGTAATCTGCTAATATCCTCTTCATTGTACTTATACACACAGTTAGCTTGTATTATTCTTTGTGTTTCTTTGCATTTCTTATATTCTTAAATACCTTAAAACTAATGTGCTCTAGAAATTCAGTAAAAGTCAATGACCCTGGTTTCGAATTTTTTTTGCCGCCTATTAAGTGTTACTAGGTTACAGCTTACAAAATATGAAACAAAAAATCTATAGGTATTTCTTTATATAGGTAACTAGTTTTATATTACACAATATGTTATGCCCTTGATTAATTCACGTTTAACACGAGTAATGTCAGTAATACTATTGATTTTTGACACTGACATTTATTTTTCAATTACAAACATTTCAATTTGACAACTGGTTTTCGTAGTGTAGTCTGTACTGTGCGATTTATTGCAACAAATTCTATACAGGCTGTTTCAAAGAAAGTGTGAAAAAAATTAGGGGCATATAGTACTGAGCAAATTGAATAAAAAAAGCTTAATCAACATGGGTCCGATCTTCAATAGTTTCCGAGATATGAGGCAGTGGAAAATTAGTTTTTACTTGGTTTACCTCTGCTATCTTGAAAACTATAAGAGTTATGACTTTAATTAGATAAGACTTTTTGTTTACCTTTCAGTGATCATGATAGATGTGCTTTTGTTTTTTTTAAAAATCAAATAATTGTAGTAAGTTATGTTGTGGCGACCTTGGCCAATATTTAATTTTATTATTACTATTAGAAATTGAGACAAATGTTTCATATAAAATTTTATTGTTTTTTTTTTATAGTATAAATACTGACGTAGACAAAATTTTGTTCGATACTATCTTTGTCACTTTTTCTTCGATATTTCATTTATCTCGGAAACATTTGAAGATCAGACCTATGTTGATTAAGCTTTTTTTACTTATTTTTGTCAGTACTACATGTCCATAATTTTTTTTACACTTTGAAAAAGCCTGTATATTATATTTTCTTTATCTCTAAATCTATAGATTTAAAAAAAATGTAAGTGTATTAGATGGAACATTTTATGTTCAATATTTGTAATAACAAAAATTTTCAAAAAATTATGTTTAGAAGAATTTTGTTAAAGAACTACTATTTCCGGTTGTCCAATTGTTATAAAAACCATTTTAGCTCTTCCCATTAATGTCAGATTGAGGAATACGTAGTTAAACAGGTCTTAAGTTTCATAGTTTTGAGGAATCGTCCTTCCAATATCCAGACACACACACACACACACACACACAAATATCCACACACACAGAGATCATCGTAAAAATATTATAATCGTATTTTAGGGACCTTAAAACGTGCTTATTCACTAAAACACAAAGATAAACAGTTAAAATATTACTGAATTTATAATTTAAAAGCTATTTCAGCACCCAAAGGAGTTCGTTAATAGCTCATTCGAGTGATGTAATAGACTAGTACAATTTATTTTTATAAAATTGGTGGCTCAGAATTTCAAAAATATCAAATGTCAAATCTCGTTAAATAAACGAACACAAACGATTGTTAAGAATTTTATTTTTATATAATTTTGAATTTAAAATTAAGAATAATAAGAAGAGAAGACATAAAGTAGTAAATTTAGCATGGAATAGAAAATATCGTATGGTTAGAGTTGTCAAATGAATTATCAAACGTCATATTAATACCGCCAACTGACAAAATTCCCTAAATTTTGACATTACTATTTTTCATTTAAAAAAGGCATAGGAATAGCAAAATAGAAAAAATAGTATAGAGAACACATGTCATAATTGTCGATTATTTTGTTCGAAGGGTTGGATAATTCCGCTGTGCGTCGTGATCCAAACTTCCTTCTCACAAAATAAAATGGCAATTATGATAATCGTTTTGTAATATACTATTATATTGATAGATTTTTCTTCTGAGTTGGTCCACGATTTTTTTTATGCACCTTTATATAATCTTTCACTATGAATTAAGCATAGTCATTGCGTTATAATTCTTCCCAATTAATTATCAGTTATGAAAGCTGACATACACATTGTTTGGCACGATATGATTCACATTATATTCGTTAATTTATGTTTTATGGAATAGGTTACGCTTGTGGATTTTGACGCGCTAAAAATTGCTTTAATTCCCAATGACATAACTGACAAGGAAGCGTTGCTTTTTGCATAGCTAATGTTGCTATTTGGAACTCAATAGTTGCAGATATGTTCGCGCTTTGCTAGAAAGCGTGCAGCACCAACTAACTTGTAATTGCATTCAGCAAAATGCGAATTTTTCAAGAATTTTATCATAATTTTCTATAAATATTAATTCTTTTACGAAGCCCAGGTTCATAATAGTTCGGCTGGCTTACATTTTTACCTCTCGCTAAGAGAGGTATTTGAATCATGCTAAAATTCGCATATCCAGATTTTAGTGGATAAGCACGTTTTAAGGTGGTCCCCATAATCCGATTATAACATTTTTATGATGATGTGTATGTGTATGTGAGTGTATGTGTGTATATGTGTGTGTGGATGTGTGTGTGGATGTGTGTGTGGATGTGTGTGTGTGTGTGTGTGTGTATGTGTGTGTGTGTGTGTGTTTGTTTGTGTGTGTGTTTGTGTGTGTGAGTGTGTGTGTGTGTGTGTGTGTGTGTGTGTGTGTATGTTGGAACCACGGTTTCTCAAATGCTACAAGACATAAAAAATATTTAACTTCAGTTTCCTCAATCTGACATTTCTGGGAAGAGCTGATTAAATTTTGGTAACAATTGGACAACCGGAAGTAATAGTTTCTTTTAAAAAATCTTCTAAATATAATTTTTTGGAAATTTGTGTTATTACCATTCTGGAGAACATAAAATTCTGCATCTAATACACTTAAAAAATTTATTATATCTTGTATAGATTTAGAGATAAAGGCACTGTAATATACAGAATAATTTAATGTACATCGCTGAGGCTAAGGTACCAAGGAAACCAGTTGATAAATTCAAATGTTTATAACATAGTTTGTAAATGACAGATGTCAGTGTCAAAAATCAAGACATGTGAGACTTGAGACAACACTCTGAAGAATGTGCAAAGTTTATAGATACAATGCCTAATAAGCTGTTATTACTAATAAAGGCGATGTAACTCGATATTAAATTATTAAAATATCTTTCAGAACTCATATTATTAATTGGAATAATACTACTTTTTTTTAGTTTAAGTTCTGTATTTATTATTTTAACCCAACGTTTCGGCACCATAAACTGGTGCCTTCTTCAGGGGACACATTGACATAAATATGTGAAATAACAAAAACAAGTAACTAAGGTAACAAGAAATGTTCATAAATGTTACCTTTTTTATGTATTCTATTTTCTAGACAATATTTGCATGCCCGGCAATAACATGGACGGCGAACATGCATCTTCTCAGGAAAAAATCTCCTTTTGCCAAAGGAAAAACCGTCCCAAAAACTGGCGGAGAAGTGATCTGTATAACTCAGAGACGCTTTATTGGTAGCGAAATACCGCAGCCGTACCCTTTATTAACAGATGGTAGAAAAAGTTTAGAAAAAATTGTATACATATTACAAAATACATATTTCATTTTGGAAGCCATGCGCGACTAAGTTCTAATGATGATGATCACAATGATTGAGATTGATATTTCTTGTTTTATAAATCTCAATGGCTTCTCAAATTAATCTGTTGTTATTCAGTTTTTGAAATTTCTCAAAAATTTGCGTAAGTTTCATATTTTGTTCAATGGTAGATAAACTATGCTATATAGATTTCATTGATTTATATCTTATTAGTAGATAAACAGTTCATAAATAAATTAATGTTGACTTAAATAGTTTACCGAAAATTAATGACGAAGTTGTTTACTATACAAACAGGTTTATGACCATTTGCAGCGCATACATATTTTATGTCATTTTACCTATCTTAACGACACTAATTTTTACTTCATAAACTAAGTTTTATCGTAGAGAGTGTTGCAATTAATGTCCAAAAATATTTTATTTATTATCTTTTTAAAATACATTATTCTTAGTAATATGCTCTACATAATGGAATGAAAATAAATTGTTAAAAAACCTGTGCCCTACAGACTAATTCATGAATTCTATTCAAATCAAAATATTGATGTAATTTGTCATATTTGACAGAAGTATGTGCATTCTTATTAGCTTTCACGATGTGTAGCTTATATTAAAAATAATTGGGATGCTTACTGTTTCATTTCAACATCAATAATTATTGAATATAATTTATATTGAGTAACTGACGTATTGAATTAATTAGTAATTAAATCATTAATTTATAATAGTAATTTGACGCTTAAGGCACTTGTCAAATATTTTGGTAATCAAATTTGGGCATCGTTTGAAAGTAACCAATTAAACTTAAATGATAAGTCATATAAAATAGTAATTAAGTCAGGTATTAGTAATATAAATGTTGTCATTTCTTTGATAGCCTAATACAAGTAACTTGTGTCACATGAGTCACCGAAAAAAAAATCGAATGGACGATAGTTAGTTACTGTGGTTTAAGGAAAGTACATAATGTGCTTATTACTATAACAATTAACATAGCTTAATAAAATCAATTTAAGATGCTGTAGGTTCTCGGTGAAACATGATAAGAAAAAATTAAACAGACATATTTAATATAGAGTAGGTATTTATAAACAGTATTACCTTTTGCTTGTAAAAAGTGAAGCAATTGCTTTAGGTTATATTTATAAAAAAAAGTTAAGGAATAGTATATTGTACAGTATACTTTTTCTACGACCAAGATATTTAAAATATATAAATGAAAAAACCTTGTATACAAAATTGTATGTACCAGCAAATAGATTTAAAAAATTTATTTTTTTATTTAAAATTCAGTGCAGTATACAATCTACTGAAAGTAGAATTAAAATTGATTCAGTTGTTTTTCATATCCACCCTAGAGTGGATATAACTATTATATCCACACTGTTCAGCGTACGAACATAGCATCATATACAGTAGGGAATATGAAAAAAGGTTTTGCTTCGAGGCAAGAAGTTTTACTTCAAAATAAAATATTTTACTTTTTTCGTATTTTAAAAATAAGCATTTTCTTAAAAACAGAAGGATTTGCTTCTAAAAAATGTATTTAGTCCATCAATATGCTGTTATTTTTTAGGAACACCTGCTCCTTAATTGTAGGCGACTATTATAAAAAATAACTGCCTAGGCCGTTATTTCTATCTTTTCACTTTTGTTTTTAGTCGTGTTATGTCATAATAACGGTATGGTATTACGAAAAATAATTAACTGGATAGCTCTTACTGATCACACACGCGTTAAGTTTCAACTAATAACATATATGTACATCACAAATTTTTAGTACCCTTTACTTCATTTCCTCGCAAGTAGAGATGCACTCGATTTCGAGCTTTGGCCCGGCCCGGCCCGAAGCCCGCCTCGATTTCGAATCAATCATCGAGCCGGGCCGAAGATATTTTTTATCGGGCCGAATCGGGCTAATTATTTTCAAAAATCGAGGCGAGTCGGACTTTTGATTTTGGCCCGAAAATTCGAGCTTTTCGGACCGGCCCGAAAAATCTTGTAGTTCAATCAAATGCACAGTCTCCTTAATATTTTAATGAAAATGTATGAAGTTAAAAAGGATCAAAATGATTTAATAACAACACACTTCACATATTAATAAATAAAAATGTATTATTTTACTTCAAGAATTCAAGGTTATTCATTAAAGCATAATAATTATATTGTGATGTTGCTATTATTATTGTTATTACTCGTATACTTAAATAAAAGTGATTTTTGTTCCTACCATAATGATTTATTGTCCCATTTTTGAACAGAAACAAAGTTAAATAAAATATCCTTATGTAAATTAAAATTATATTTTTTTATATAAGATTTGTGAAAAAGTTGTTAAATTCTTTGGTAAACAAAGTGTTAAATACTCGAAGGTCTGTAATTTTTATAACAAACTTACACTAGAAGGGTCACTTTTTTAATTACTTATGTTATCTAATGTTGAAATTTATAAGAATGTAGAGGTTTTTTATAAGTTTGACACGAAAAAAGTTAAACATTTCGCCTTAACATAATAATCAACATTAGGAATGCCGGATGTACCTAATTTCGAGCTTAAGCCCGGCCCAATTTCGAGTCAATTTTCGAGCCGGGCTAGCTAATTTTTTTTGTCGAGTCGATCTTCGAGTCGGGCCGGTAATTTTTATTTTCGGGCCGAGTCGATCCAAACCTCAAAGCCCGGCCCGGCTCGGCTCGAATGCATCTCTACTCGCAAGGAAAAGGTAAAGATTATGAATACGAATTAAAGCAAAACCTTTTACTTCTACCTTATCCTTCTTAGTGCTGCATTTATACCTTTCACTTCAAATTTATTTTGCGTACATTTTGAAAAATACTTTTCCTTAATTGTTTTTATTTTGGGGCTCCTACAAATTGTTGTACCTGTATCTTTTTTGTAAGTAACACCCAAAAAGTTTCAATATAAGTAACCATTAAATTCTGTCCCCAATCTTTAGCAATATTGTGAAGAGCACTTAAAATATAATAAATCCCATCCATCCAAATGCTAATGATCGTGACATTAAATGAGAATGATAATTGCGGGATCATAGCTAGCTTAGTCAGGTTTGGAAAGACGAGTGCTTGTTTCGACACTTGGCCAGGTGCCTGCAGCTATCGCAAACGCAAGAAGAATGATATGAAATGCTCTTGCAACACACGACACGGTCACTAGTCACCCGAGGGGTATTGACGCAATGCAAGCCTATCGATATCTCGTGTTATTGACCTTTTTCTCTAAAAAACTACACACTTCACACTTAGGAATTCAAATCAAAAGTAGTTTGGTACAGAAATGGTTAGTCTCGATCGGTGTTACCCATTTCTTGGTGTGCCAATCTGCTTTTATTCGCAGGTTGGAGACTATTCTACGAATACCGATGTGCGGAAGACTAGCAGACAAAAAGGGAGAAGCAAAACTTAGATGAAGCATGCTAACTTTTTTTTCAGAAGATACCTTAAATCGAGATAGATTAGGACACTTCCTACGCCAATGCTTGTTTTGCGAATGGTTTTCTATTGGTATGAATCTCTGGATAGGTCAGATTCATATATTTATAAACGTACTCGATTGATACTATTTGCCGTCAAATAAACATGGACTACAGTTTTTATACTGTTGCCAATTGCATTGGTCATGTTGAAAATGCTAAGTTATGAAGAAACGGCAACACCGCAGGGCAACGGACAGAGTGGGATAAGGGAAAAATTTGGGCATCATGCCATATTTTTTTGACGGCGAGAAAAACAAAAAAAATTTGAATGGACAATGCTTAGTCCAGTCATTAGATAGAAAATACGGGTTTATTCCTCAAAACACTAAATTAGCAACTAACCGGGATTAAATTTTTCCCTACTCTTTTATACTTACATTATAAAAAAATCTGTTGTAGCCAGCACAAGACCTCTCGCCATTTTCATATTAGGCTATATAAATATTGTATTCCCGACCGACGCCAAATATTTCGAATTTTAAATGGCACAAAAGTGACCCCTGTGGTGCACTCTCCACGCCAGCAATGAGTGCCCATGAGGTGACGCCTGGTAAACGCCCGCACGGCACAAATATGTCATCATCATTACCGATATCTGCGATAAAGCAGATTGGCACACCCAGAAATGGGTAATATGCCGTGATGATATATTTATTTTTATTTATTGCACTTCGCTTTCGAACCGTCGTTTTATAACAAAATATTACAGAACTTTACCCAAATATGGTTTTTTATTGTATTTAACATGTCTAATGCACACATATAATTCTAATTATTTCTATTTTTCATTGTATGAGGAAGTTTCTAAATGTTAAAGATTCTTCCAATTCATTAACCAGATTGGCGGTATTTCTGATGGATATGTGCATTTTACCACAATTTTACCTATAATTTCAAATATTTAATTAATAAAACAATAAGAAAGATTAAATATACTTCCCAGAAAAAGCTATCAGAATGTCACTAAAACTGTTGATTTTTGACACTGACATGTGTCATTTACAAACTATATTATAAACATTGGAATTTGTCAACTGGTTTCTTTAGTGCGTTAGCCTCTGCGATTAGATTACTCTATAAATTTATAGTGTCTTTATCTTTAAATCTGTACAAGATATAATAAAAATTTTAAGTGTATTAAATGGAGAATTTTATGTTCTTCAATATTTAATAAAAAAAAACTCCCAAAAAATTATATTTAGAAGAATTTTTCTAAGAAACTACTACTTCCGGCTGTTCAATTGTTACCAAAACCTTTTCAGCTCTTCCCAGGAATGTCAGATTGAAGAAACTATAGTTAAATATTTTTTAAGTCTTATAGTTTTTGAAGAATCGTGTCTACAACATCCAGACATACACACATACACACATCCACACACGCACAGACATCATTTTAAAAATGTTATAATCGGATTCTAGGGACCTTAAATCATGCTTATCCAATAAAATCTGGATATGCGAATTTTAGCATGAATCCAATACCTCTCTTAGCGAGAGGTAAAAACTTAGTTTTGATACAACTTCGCAACAAGTAAAGTTCATATTATTAAAAAATAAATAAATTATTATGTGGCAACCGTGTGTTTCAAATGATGGTGACGTAGCTGGTGCAAGTGATAATGTTAATAAACTGGACGTTGTAGTGAGAAAATTAAATATTTGAAACTGAACCAAAAGAAGGTACGGTTGAAGTGGGATATCACAATGAAGTCGATGAAATTAATTTAAATAATATTTATTAACACGAACATGAGCAGTAGATTGCGTTAAATATTTATAATGTGTGTAGTTTCATAATATTTTTATTATGAAAGCAGTGACAGCATTCACAGTCTGATTTATGAGGGGTGAACATTTGGGTTTCTTTGTCAACGTAAGTGAGAGGCGTTAATGTATAAAAAACCATAACGTATTAATATTATGTCTAGATGTATGGTATATCCAGACAGCTAGACGAATCTCTGTGTGTTTGTTTGTATGTTATGTGTACTACAGTGTTCAAGGTCTTTACTTTTAAGAGCTTTCACGCTATTTAAGATTATGGTTCTTAAGAATTCTACATAAGTACATACATACATATGGATATGACGGTGAAGTTAGCAGACGATTCGCAGCAGACGATTCAAATTATCAGCTAGTGTGTGGCAGTCTTACGCTATGTTAGACCATGGCCCACTGTATAGTTGCTAAATATTATTTCTTAATAAATATTAAATTTAAGCGTTTTAAAGGTACAGAATTTTCACAAAAGCATTAAATAAATGAATATTTAATTCTTATGATCTATCAATAATAATTTTATAATTATAAAATTGATTACTCTATTAAAAATAATGGCCAATTTTTTTTTAATGGAAGATTCTCTCAGATTTTATTTTACATTTATAACCCTTAGCTATGTACTATCCTAGACATATAAGAATTTTTATCAAAACCGCTTCAGGATAATGAAATAAATAAAATAATCGATAAATTGTTACTCTACTAAGAACAATGGCTAATAACTGTTTTCTTAGAAGATGTCTCCCATATTTTATTTTACTTTTATAACCCTTAGCTATGCACTACCCTAGACATATAACAATTTTAAACAATGGCTAATAACTTTTTTAATAGAAGATGTCTCCCAGATTTTATTTTACATTTATAACCCTTAGCTATGTACCACCCGAGACATATAACAATATTTCTCAAAATCGCTTCAGGATAATGAAAAAAAAAAATAATCGAAAAATCGTTACTCTACTAAGAACAATGGCTAATGACTTTTTTAATAGAAGATGTCTCCCAGATTTGATTTTACATTTATAACCCTTAGCTATGTACCACCCTAGACATATAACAATTTTTCTCAAAATCGCTTCAGGATAATGAAAAAAAAATAATCGAAAAATCGTTACTCTACTAAGAACAATGGCTAATAACTTTTTTAATAGAAGATGTCTCCCAGATTTGATTTAAATTTATAACCCTTAGCTATGTACCACCCGAGACATATAACAATTTTTCTCAAAATCGCTTCAGGATAATGAAAAAAAAAATAATCGAAAAATCGTTACTCTACTAAGAACAATGGCAAATAACTTTTTTAATAGAAGTTGTCTCCCAGATTTGATTTACATTTATAACCCTTAGCTATGTACCACCCGAGACATATAACAATTTTTCTCAAAATCGCTTCAGGATAATGAAAAAAAAAAATAATCGAAAAATCGTTACTCTACTAAGAACAATGGCTAATAACTTTTTTAATAGAAGATGTCTCCCAGATTTGATTTTACATTTATAACCCTTAGCTATGTACCACCCAAGACATATAACAATTTTTCTCAAAATCGCTTCAGGATAATGAAAAAAAAAATAATCGAAAAATCGTTACTCTACTAAGAACAATGGCTAATAACTTTTTTAATAGAAGATGTCTCCCAGATTTGATTTTACATTTATAACCCTTAGCTATGTACCACCCGAGACATATAACAATTTTTCTCAAAATCGCTTCAGGATAATGAAAAAAAAAAAATAATCGAAAAATCGTTACTCTACTAAGAACAATGGCTAATAACTTTTTTAATAGAAGATGTCTCCCAGATTTGATTTTACATTTATAACCCTTAGCTATGTACCACCCGAGACATATAACAATTTTTCTCAAAATCGCTTCAGGATAATGAAAAAAAAAATAATCGAAAAATCGTTACTCTACTAAGAACAATGGCTAATAACTTTTTTAATAGAAGATGTCTCCCAGATTTGATTTTACATTTATAACCCTTAGCTATGTACCACCCGAGACATATAACAATTTTTCTCAAAATCGCTTCAGGATAATGAAAAAAAAAATAATCGAAAAATCGTTACTCTACTAAGAACAATGGCTAATAACTTTTTTAATAGAAGATGTCTCCCAGATTTGATTTTACATTTATAACCCTTAGCTATGTACCACCCGAGACATATAACAATTTTTCTCAAAATCGCTTCATGATAATGAAAAAAAAAAATAATTGAAAAATCGTTACTCTACTAAGAACAATGGCTAATAACTTTTTTAATAGAAGATGTCTCCCAGATTTGATTTTACATTTATAACCCTTAGCTATGTACCACCCTAGACATATAACAATTTTTCTCAAAATCGCTTCAGGATAATGAAAAAAAAAAAATAATCGAAAAATCGTTACTCTACTAAGAACAATGGCTAATAACTTTTTTAATAGAAGATGTCTCCCAGATTTGATTTTACATTTATAACCCTTAGCTATGTACCACCCAAGACATATAACAATATTTCTCAAAATCGCTTCAGGATAATGAAAAAAAAAATAATCGAAAAATCGTTACTCTACTAAGAACAATGGCTAATAACTTTTTTAATAGAAGATGTCTCCCAGATTTGATTTTACATTTATAACCCTTAGCTATGTACCACCCGAGACATATAACAATTTTTCTCAAAATCGCTTCAGGATAATGAAAAAAAAAAATAATCGAAAAATCGTTACTCTACTAAGAACAATGGCTAATAACTTTTTTAATAGAAGATGTCTCCCAGATTTGATTTTACATTTATAACCCTTAGCTATGTACCACCCGAGACATATAACAATTTTTCTCAAAATCGCTTCAGGATAATGAAAAAAAAAATAATCGAAAAATCGTTACTCTACTAAGAACAATGGCTAATAACTTTTTTAATAGAAGATGTCTCCCAGATTTGATTTTACATTTATAACCCTTAGCTATGTACCACCCGAGACATATAACAATTTTTCTCAAAATCGCTTCAGGATAATGAAAAAAAAATAATCGAAAAATCGTTACTCTACTAAGAACAATGGCTAATAACTTTTTTAATAGAAGATGTCTCCCAGATTTGATTTTACATTTATAACCCTTAGCTATGTACCACCCGAGACATATAACAATTTTTCTCAAAATCGCTTCAGGATAATGAAAAAAAAAATAATCGAAAAATCGTTACTCTACTAAGAACAATGGCTAATAACTTTTTTAATAGAAGATGTCTCCCAGATTTGATTTTACATTTATAACCCTTAGCTATGTACCACCCGAGACATATAACAATTTTTCTCAAAATCGCTTCAGGATAATGAAAAAAAAAAATAATCGAAAAATCGTTACTCTACTAAGAACAATGGCTAATAACTTTTTTAATAGAAGATGTCTCCCAGATTTGATTTTACATTTATAACCCTTAGCTATGTACCACCCGAGACATATAACAATTTTTCTCAAAATCGCTTCAGGATAATGAAAAAAAAAATAATCGAAAAATCGTTACTCTACTAAGAACAATGGCTAATAACTTTTTTAATAGAAGATGTCTCCCAGATTTGATTTTACATTTATAACCCTTAGCTATGTACCACCCGAGACATATAACAATTTTTCTCAAAATCGCTTCAGGATAATGAAAAAAAAAAATAATCGAAAAATCGTTACTCTACTAAGAACAATGGCTAATAACTTTTTTAATAGAAGATGTCTCCCAGATTTGATTTTACATTTATAACCCTTAGCTATGTACCACCCGAGACATATAACAATTTTTCTCAGAATCGCTTCAGGATAATGAAAAAAAAATAATCGAAAAATCGTTACTCTACTAAGAACAATGGCTAATAACTTTTTTAATAGAAGATGTCTCCCAGATTTGATTTTACATTTATAACCCTTAGCTATGTACCACCCGAGACATATAACAATTTTTCTCAAAATCGCTTCAGGATAATGAAAAAAAAAATAATCGAAAAATCGTTACTCTACTAAGAACAATGGCTAATAACTTTTTTAATAGAAGATGTCTCCCAGATTTGATTTTACATTTATAACCCTTAGCTATGTACCACCCGAGACATATAACAATTTTTCTCAAAATCGCTTCAGGATAATGAAAAAAAAATAATCGAAAAATCGTTACTCTACTAAGAACAATGGCTAATAACTTTTTTAATAGAAGATGTCTCCCAGATTTGATTTTACATTTATAACCCTTAGCTATGTACCACCCGAGACATATAACAATTTTTCTCAAAATCGCTTCAGGATAATGAAAAAAAAAATAATCGAAAAATCGTTACTCTACTCAGAACAATGGCTAATAACTTTTTTAATAGAAGATGTCTCCCAGATTTGATTTTACATTTATAACCCTTAGCTATGTACCACCCTAGACATATAACAATTTTTCTCAAAATCGCTTCAGGATAATGAAAAAAAAAAATAATCGAAAAATCGTTACTCTACTAAGAACAATGGCTAATAACTTTTTTAATAGAAGATGTCTCCCAGATTTGATTTTACATTTATAACCCTTAGCTATGTACCACCCAAGACATATAACAATATTTCTCAAAATCGCTTCAGGATAATGAAAAAAAAATAATCGAAAAATCGTTACTCTACTAAGAACAATGGCTAATAACTTTTTTAATAGAAGATGTCTCCCAGATTTGATTTTACATTTATAACCCTTAGCTATGTACCACCCGAGACATATAACAATTTTTCTCAAAATCGCTTCATGATAATGAAAAAAAAAAAATAATTGAAAAATCGTTACTCTACTAAGAACAATGGCTAATAACTTTTTTAATAGAAGATGTCTCCCAGATTTGATATTACATTTATAACCCTTAGCTAGACATATAACAACTTTTCTCAAAATCACTTCAGGATAATAAAATTTAAAAAATAATATCTTGCCTGTAGTTGCAATTAATTTCATCATTTTTATTGCATCATTTATAGATCATTTACATTTTATTTCTCTATTAAGGTACACCCCCCGTTAATTTTTATAATTTTTGTTATATATGATTACCTGTGCCATTAACCTTAACACTACTTCTACCGTTGCCACTAATTTTTGATTGCGAACCTTACTTTACACTTTTAGTAATTTATACATTTTCTAAATCGTGTTAGCATACCTATAATATTGTCGTTAATTTTTTTTTCCAAAAATAATCATTGTTATGCGTGTTTTGTAAATTAAAATGCAAATATGTTAATAAAATGCTACAAAATATATTTCCCGCAAGTTTTAGTTGGCTTAATAAATAATTATAATTATACCATTAATATTGTATTTAAAAAAAAAAAAAAAAAACAATAATTAACAATTTTCATGTGGCACTGTACTCCTATTCTATAAATACGCTGGCACATGTAGTAGGCGTCTGAAATGATGTTCTGATTGTGATTTATTAAAAATAGCTGATTTAAAAATGAGAAGATATTTCCCATATTTTTTTTAACAGAGCCATGAAGCGAATCGAAATACATTATATATTTGTATTTAACAGAATCAACAGTTAGAGTCCAATGTCATTTATTCAAATTAGCCGGAATAATCCATTTGTCGTTGTTCAGAACGTCTACCTTTCGGCCCCAGTCGTTGAAGGTAAAGTGGCGCTCACCCATTAATTTAGTAATGAAAAATGTATCAAAATTTAGAATTCTTGCATTAGTGTTGGCAGGTTTCCGGGATTTGATAGAGAAGAAAGAATTTATAATTTGATCGTCAGTCCAATTAGACGCTAGAAGAGAAATTAAGATTTTTTGTTTAGACCAAAATTGTTAATTTTGTACTGATTTTTTATTATATTGGGATAATTTGCAACTCGTTCCCATGGAGGATTATATTCAACTGAAGAACTCATAGATTCCGAGATATTTTCAAAGATTTTTTTTACTTTAATTTCATTACTGGGGAATCATCCATAATCCATATTAAGGTTTTTCCTTTTTTAATTTGGAACAGGTGTACTTTCGTCAACTTGAATGGGTAATTTTTTCCTCATTCGGAAATATACTTTTTGAATCGGGAGACAATATTACAAAATTTTCAGTTTTTAATGAACTAATCAAAAAGTCCAAAAATGTATCTTTATTTTTTGTATGAACTTGTACTGAAGTTCCAACTTTCCTCCAATACTTCTTGTGACAAATTTATATTTAACGAATCATTCTTCAAGGAATTATTTCATTTTTGCTTCTTCTTCTTTTTTTAAATAAACTTTCTATTCTCCTTAAAAATCTTGGAATTATTATTCTGAAACAGTTTTCACCAGTGACATTATTATCATTCTTTATTGCAGACTTCTTAAAACACCCCTCGCATATACCGAGAAAAACGGGAAGAAATACTTTTGCAAATAATAAGAACAGCAAGATATACATTTTTGCATTACTTGTTACAGGTATACGTCTGAATATATCTACATAAATTTTGTAAAGTTTCTTTCTTTTTATTTTATTATCCAGAAACGGTTTTGTCAAAAATTGTTTTATGTGTGGAGTAGTACTTATGTAAGGATTATAAGTGTAAAATAAAATCTGAGAGACATCGTCTATTAAAAAAGTTATTAGCCATTGTTCTTAGTAGAGTAACGATTATTCAATTATTTTTTTTTCATTTTCCTGATGCGATTTTGAGAAAAATTGTTATATGTCTAGGGTGGTACATAGCTAAGGGTTATAAATGTAAAATCAAATCTGGGAGACATCTTCTATTAAAAAAGTTATTAGCCATTGTTCTTAGTAGAGTAACGATTTTTCAATTTATTTTTTTTTTTTCATTATCCTGAAGCGATTTTGAGAAAAGTTGTTATATGTCTAGGGTAGTACATAGCTAAGGGTTATAAATGTAAAATCAAATCTGAGAGACATCTTCTATTAAAAAAGTTATTAGCCATTGTTCTTAGTAGAGTAACGATTTTTCAATAATTTTTTTTTTTTTCATTATCCTGAAGCGATTTTGAGAAAAATTGTTATATGTCTAGGGTAGTACATAGCTAAGGGTTATAAATGTAAAATCAAATCTGGGAGACATCTTCTATTAAAAAAGTTAATAGCCATTGTTATTAGTAGAGTAACGATTTTTCAATTATTTTTTTTTTTCATTATCCTGAAGCGATTTTGAGAAAAATTGTTATATGTCTAGGGTAGTACATAGCTAAGGGTTATAAATGTAAAATCAAATCTGAGAGACATCTTCTATTAAAAAAGTTATTTGCCATTGTTCTTAGTAGAGTAACGATTTTTCAATTATTTTTTTTTTCATTATCCTGAAGCGATTTTGAGAAAAATTGTTATATGTCTAGGGTAGTACATAGCTAAGGGTTATAAATGTAAAATCAAATCTGGGAGACATCTTCTATTAATAAAGTTATTAGCCATTGTTCTTAGTAGAGTAACGATTTTTCAATAATTTTTTTTTTTCATTATCCTGAAGCGATTTTGAGAAAAATTGTTATATGTCTAGGGTAGTACATAGCTGAGGGTTATAAATGTAAAATCAAATCTGGGAGACATCTTCTATTAAAAAAGTTATTAGCCATTGTTCTTAGTAGAGTAACGATTTTTCAATAATTTTTTTTTTTTCATTATCCTGAAGCGATTTTGAGAAAAATTGTTATATGGCTAGGGTGGTACATAGCTAAGGGTTATAAATGTAAACTCAAATCTGGGAGACATCTTCTATTAAAAAAGTTATTAGCCATTGTTCTTAGTAGAGTAACGATTTTTCAATAATTTTTTTTTTTTCATTATCCTGAAGCGATTTTGAGAAAAATTGTTATATGTCTAGGGTGGTACATAGCTAAGGGTTATAAATGTAAAATCAAATCTGGGAGACATCTTCTATTAAAAAAGTTATTAGCCATTGTTCTTAGTAGAGTAACGATTTTTCGATTATTTTTTTTACATTATCCTGAAGCGATTTTGAGAAAAATTGTTATATGTCTAGGGTGGTACATAGCTAAGGGTTATAAATGTAAAATCAAATCTGGGAGACATCTTCTATTAAAAAAGTTATTAGCCATTGTTCTTAGTAGAGTAACGATTTTTCAATAATTTTTTTTTTTCATTATCCTGAAGCGATTTTGAGAAAAATTGTTATATGTCTAGGGTGGTACATAGCTAAGGGTTATAAATGTAAAATCAAATCTGGGAGACATCTTCTATTAAAAAAGTTATTAGCCATTGTTCTTAGTAGAGTAACGATTTTTCAATAATTTTTTTTTTTTCATTATCCTGAAGCGATTTTGAGAAAAATTGTTATATGTCTAGGGTAGTACATAGCTAAGGGTTATAAATGTAAAATCAAATCTGGGAGACATCTTCTATTAAAAAAGTTATTAGCCATTGTTCTTAGTAGAGTAACGATTTTTCAATAATTTTTTTTTTTTTCATTATCCTGAAGCGATTTTGAGAAAAATTGTTATATGTCTAGGGTAGTACATAGCTAAGGGTTATAAATGTAAAATCAAATCTGGGAGACATCTTCTATTAAAAAAGTTATTAGCCATTGTTCTTAGTAGAGTAACGATTTTTCAATTATTTTTTTTTTCATTATCCTGAAGCGATTTTGAGAAAAATTGTTATATGTCTAGGGTAGTACATAGCTAAGGGTTATAAATGTAAAATCAAATCTGGGAGACATCTTCTATTAAAAAAGTTATTAGCCATTGTTCTTAGTAGAGTAACGATTTTTCAATAATTTTTTTTTTTTTTCATTATCCTGAAGCGATTTTGAGAAAAATTGTTATATGTCTAGGGTAGTACATAGCTAAGGGTTATAAATGTAAAATCAAATCTGGGAGACATCTTCTATTAAAAAAGTTATTAGCCATTGTTCTTAGTAGAGTAACGATTTTTCAATAATTTTTTTTTTTTTCATTATCCTGAAGCGATTTTGAGAAAAATTGTTATATGTCTAGGGTAGTACATAGCTAAGGCTTATAAATGTAAAATCAAATCTGGGAGACATCTTCTATTAAAAAAGTTATTAGCCATTGTTCTTAGTAGAGTAACGATTTTTCAATTATTTTTTTTTTTTCATTATCCTGACGCGATTTTGAGAAAAAATGTTATATGTCTAGGGTAGTACATAGCTAAGGGTTATAAATGTAAAATCAAATCTGGGAGACATCTTCTATTAAAAAAGTTATTAGCCATTATTCTTAGTAGAGTAACGATTTTTCGATTATTTTTCTTTTTCATTATCGTGAAGCGATTTTGAGAAAAATTGTTATATGCCTCGGGTGGTACATAGCTACGGGTTATAAATGTAATATCAAATCTGGGAGACATCTTCTATTAAAAAAGTTATTAGCCATTGTTCTTAGTAGAGTAACGATTTTTCAATTATTTTTTTTTTTCATTATCCTGAAGCGATTTTGAGAAAAATTGTTATATGTCTACGGTAGTACATAGCTAAGGGTTATAAATGTAAAATAAAATCTTGGAGACATCTTCTATTAAAAAAGTTATTTGCCATTGTTCTTAGTAGAGTAACGATTTTTCAATTATTTTTTTTTTTTTCATTAACCTGAAGCGATTTTGATAAAAATGCTTATATGTCTAGGATAGTACATAGCTAAGGGTTATAAATGTAAAATAAAATCTGAGAGACATCTTCTATTAAAATAGTTATTGGCCATTATTCTTAACAGAGTAACGAATTTTATAATTATAAAATTATTATTTATAGATCATAAGAATTAAATATTCATTTATTTAATGCTTTTGTCAGAATTCTGTACCTTTAAAACGCTCAAATTTGATATTTATTAAAAAATAATATTTAGCAACTATACAGTGGGCCATGGTCTAACACAGCGTAAGGCTGCCACACACTAGCTTAAATTTTGAATCGTCTGCTGCGAATCGTCTGCTAACTTCACCGTCATCATTGTAAATGAATAATAAAGTAATAATGGGTAATTCAAATTACACTCAAGCTAAATCGGACAATTAACCGAAGGTCGATAGCTGGATGATGGCTGAATTTATATCAGAACGTTTGTTTTACTGCTACCGAAATAAGGGGTGTTAAAGAGTTGAGGTAAAATAAAATAAAAAACTGAATTTATTATATAAATTGATAATATATTTTA
Organism: Ophonus ardosiacus; assembly: GCA_943142095.1. Classification (NCBI taxonomy): domain Eukaryota; kingdom Metazoa; phylum Arthropoda; class Insecta; order Coleoptera; family Carabidae; genus Ophonus; species Ophonus ardosiacus. The sequence continues at coordinate 60,814,435 of OW964824.1, forward strand.
CTTTAAAGTTCTGCTCGTGATTCTTATTTGACACTTGTTTGACAACTTTGACAATACACTTGACACCTTAGAACCGCTGAAGATGTATGTACTCTGACGTCACATTCTGTTTCAGATCACGTGACTTATTTAAAATTTTATCCAAATTTCAAAAATTAATTGTAAAATATCTAAAGGATATTTCGCGATATTTTCAAATTTGAGGCTCTTTAAAGAACAATATCTTTTCAAATTTAATACTTAGAAGTCATATAAAAATTCTTGCAACAGCCCTATTACAGAGTGGGTTCACATACACAAACATTCATATCTTAATGAGACTCGAACCCAGATCCCCGAGGCACTCATGACAAAAGGCGTTCTAGAGCCACCGAAGCTGACAAACTAAGGTCCATTGCCTTTAATAATTTCTTTGTTTTAAAAGGGAAAAAAAGCTATGCAACTCAAAGCTACAAAATTTTCAAATTGGACTAACTTTATATTTTCTTTGTTTCCAGAGAACATCCGAGTTAAATGTTGGTCGAGCCGCGTCGACGTTATGCGGTGGTTGGCATCCCTGCAGCCGGCCGGACCGGGGGCCTGGAGCCCGCAGGCTTACCACCATGACCACACAACAGCCTGGATCACTACCCGAATACCACCAGGTCGATCCGTACCGCCTCATCGAAGATGACCTCAAGAGCGTCTATGACGAAATCAGAATGGTAAGTTTTCTAGTAGATATAGGAATTTTGTACCCATTTCTGGGGGTGCCATTTTGTTTTTATTCGCAGATTTCTGTAATCACGATAAATCTATACTAACTCATTGGTCATAATGTTTTGAACCAGAGCTGTGCATGTACTTAAGTACATGTACTTTAAACTGTATTTAAATACATTTTTCTTGTACATATTTGTACTTGTATTTAAGTACAATTTTTCAATGTGTAATTGTACTTGTACTTAAGTCCAATATTTTTGGAATGAGGTCATGCACGACTTTTTTTTTATAATTTTATTCGATAAGAGTAGTGAAAAATAATAAACCCGTATTTTTTATTTTTCCTCAAATCAATCTTTAATCATGAAAAAATTGTAATTGAAAATGACATTCTTTAAAATGCGGCTGAAGACCCCCGCTTCGTCCCTCGTCCAATGACGTCACAGAGTGAGAAGCACGGCCATTTTGATTTTCACAAATGTCTTAAACGTCAAAGTGACATTTAAAGATAACCTAAAATTTATGAAAGTAAACATGTCGATGGAACGTTGTTTCGTGCCAAAATAAAGAATAAAATAATATTCTGGAATATATTCAATGTCTCATATGCGTTTATAACCTCCTACCGTCTAATTCAAAGATTCAAAAGTGAAAGAAACATCTGATGTAACGTAGATAATTTCACGCCAAATGAAAATTATATTTATAAAAATAAATAGAACGATATTATATTAATATAAAATAGTATATTTAGATATGTAATCCTCAATTTATAGTTTATATATATATTTTTCTTTTAGAAATTATGTGTCCATATAAAATGTCTGTTTGAAATGAGTCTGAACTTCGTTCGTAACGTTGTGACGACAAAACATGGCTGGTTTTTGCAACTTTTTAAAAATACCATACTTTAAAACGATTTTATACAACAAAAAATATAAATAAAAAATAATTTAATCATACTGATCGATGAATTAGACTATCCTTTTTCGATTTAAACAGAAAAAAGGTACAATTATTTTTTTTGCATGACCTCATTGTACTTGTGTGTTCACAAGTACATGGACAAGTACTTTTGCTTTTGCACGTTTCAACCTGCAAAATTAAGCAGTAGAAAATATATATCCAGTTTGTCTCGTATTTTTGAACTAAGCAAAACGCTGTATTATTTAAGTTATAAAATAATTTCATTTGCAGTTCAAACTGCGGATGTATTCCATGCTATTAGTTGTTGTTCTTAGCCTTTATTTTCTTCGTAAATTAAATAAAACGTTTTACTAAATGTGGTGTGTACGTGTGTAATGTACTTGTACTATTTATAAATATCTATAAAAATTAATTACCAATTTGTATTTAATGTTAGTTTTTTGTTTGAAACCCGCAGTTCCGTAGAAAAAATACTCATTTCGGTGAATGTACAGGCTCTTAATATTTTGCAATGAATTATTAGATATACAGTCATACGAAAGTCTCCGTAGTACAATAGTTTCAAAATATTTTAGGAAAAATAGCAGTCTAAAATACAATATATTGATTTTCTTTTAATTCAAAATGAAAAGCATTATATTACTTTATTATAAATAAAAAATAAATAAATAATGTACTTATTTTATTTATTTTATGGGGTAAACATTGAAAGTATTCATAATTTCATGACAACAAAGTCGCCGAACGATAACGAAAACGAAAACATTTAAATAATAAATCATTTATTTATGTTTCATAAAGAAAGTCAAATAAAAATATACTAAATGTTTTTTTTTTCAATTTTCTTTTTTTTTTAAATGTACTTGTACTTATACCTGAAATAGCAAGTACAAGTACTGTACTTGTACTTAAATACTTTTAAAATGAAAGTAATTGTACTTAAGTACATTTTGCAACAAAGTACTTGTACTTAAATCCTTTTTTCTTGTACTTGTGCACAGCTCTGTTTTGAACCAGTTCATATGAGATGCATACAGCTATTGACATTTCTCAAACCTTGATTCGTCGATCTGTCGTGATCACATTGTGAATCAAATTGATTCACTAATAACAGTTCAGTCCAGTGCAATTCGTTTCCACCCGCGTCTAAATTCAGCTGCCTATTTTATTACCATTGTGTATGAAGGACAAGATATTCCTAAAAAAATTGCCATGCCTTGATGATTAGAAACATATTTAATTATCTTAAGAGTAAAAACGTTACCCAACATTTACTGAATGCGTTTAAAAATCGATTAAAGTTTTATAACAAAATTCTATTGCACTTTAAATGGAACAACAGTATGTGCAAATAAATAATAATTGGTGTCTGTAATGGGTAAAATTAAAAAATGCTTTCAATGAAAATGAAATAACTTGAGACTAGCGGTATTACATGAACATTTTTTTGATTCTTTATTGCACTTGCATAATTTAATCCTTTCATTTTAACTCAGACTCGTAGTTTCATAGGTATGGCTTCTTTTTATTTTCTTCTGTATTAATCAATTTTTAAATTTAATTTTACTTACCTTCAATAGGGTTCTTCTTCTAGCGAAAATTTATTTGTAATAGCAGACGTTATTTATGACTGATAAAAATTCCAACGACTAGTTTTTAACCAATCATGATACAAAACACTTGAAAATTCAACCTATGGGAACAGTATTATTCTGATAAAACCCCGTTATCCCGATAATTTTCCGCTACCAAGTAAATAAACAGTTGTTATTGTTTATAACTGTCAGTGTGACAATTAATGTGTCAAGTTTCATTTTGCGTTGTCTTTGGAATTTATCTCACCAAATACCACACGACCTTTCAGATTTTCTCTGATAAACTTTTATTTTTAAGCACTCATTCTTTTGCAAGCAAAATCACTCAAGCAAACTGACATTAGGTAAAACCCCTTCTCCTTGAGTCGGGATCATAGACAAGGAAAGATATATACTAGACCGAGTTTACAATGTTAGGAGTTTGTGCCAAATAGAATCGATGGGCGCCATAACGAGACGCTAATAGAAAGGCGGGAAATTTAAAAATGGGAAAAATATGTTTTCTGAAACTAACAAAATATAGACATATTTATAACGTAAAGACTGAAAACAATCAAATTCAATAATAAAATATATTTGTACATAAAACAAATTGCGAAACAAGCTTTGTAAACAAATACTAACCAAAGAAATAAACTTGAAAAACTCTCACTAACAGAAATGACAGATTGCTGGGCTACCAACACAAATAAATAAAATTCACTACAACTGAAGAAAATATTTATTATAATTATTGTACAAATAATGTAAATTAAATATTGTTCGTACTTTTTATTGGGCTACTGAACTATGTTATTTTGAAATGAAAAAATGATGTAAAATACGTAATTTAAGTTACTGCATAGTTACTTTTTGTTCATTATGTTGTAGAATTTACACTAGAATTAGCGTCTCGATATTATTCAATTCGGCACAAAGCTGGACATTGCCGCCATGATGGAAGCTCGGTCTAGTATATATCTTTCTTTGTCTATGGTCGGGATTTATCATGCAGTTTGTTTTCGTATTGGTTGCTAAGCAAAAAAATTTCGTGCAAAATAAAAATTTATCGATAAAATCAGGAGGTCTTGTGATATTACTTCTCTGATAATATATTTATTTGCTCATGTTTTCGTCGTAATAAATAATAGGTAGGTGTCGATATTTGACATTTGAGCAGTGCTTGCCTCGCGTATTTGACAGGTATATCGATCGGTGACTATGTCGGTAACAGCGGATTTTTACAATAATGACAGATGTCGCTGCCGTGATTATGGTTTATATAAATTAGTTTTAAATATAGGAAATGTTAAAGTAAAATAATATAACTTATGTAGATAGTACATGTTTATAAGAACTTTATTATAGTAAAGATTATTTTTTTGTAAATGCCCATAAACATCCAGTGTTTTTATCTCCCGCTACCCTTGGTAAGGGAGGTATAGGGATCGTGCTAAAAATCTCATATCGAGATTTTAGTAAATGACCACGTTTTAAGGTCCCTAGAATCCAAATTTAACATTTTCACGATGATGTCTGTATGTGTGTATGTGTGTGTGTATGTATGTATGTATGTGTGTGTGTGTGTGTATGTGTAGGAATTTTGTCTTCACTCTAACTCAAATACTATCATTCAGAAAATTCTGAAATCTTGTATTTCTATCCTATTCTAATAAGAAAAGAAGCCATTAGATTTTGGTGTAAATCGGATAACCGGAAATGGCACTTTACCTGAAGCTCATAATGGTTTTTCTTCAAAAAATACCATTAAATGCCATTTTTTCCCATTTTATGTCTTATGAAAATTAAAGATTATTGAATTTTCTACAGGAATATATTAATACTTTTTCTATATATTTTACAGATAAATTTAAAAATAATTTTTTTTACAAGTCCCGAAGCCTAAGAAAAACATAATTCTTTTGTTACACAGTTCATATTTCAAATGAAGGTAACTGACATTAAATGTCACTGTCAAAAACTAATCACTTAAAATTAATAATAGTGACATTTTAAAAAGAAAATAGTAAATAAAGCAATAGTTTTATGCAATGGAACAGTTTGCAGCGTTAGTAAATCCGTAAGTATGTATTTAAATTAATAAAAAATAAATAGCGGGAGGTTTTGTGTTGGCCACATCAGATTTTTTGATTATTTTACCGCATAGTTATACAAGTTACAACACAGGAAGAGTAAAAAGTAGGTTACACTTGCTGTGTATACAACTGTAAAGTTCGCATTATACTTCAGGCGGACAGAAATAACTATTTCAACTTTCGTCGAAGAACCTAATGTCCAACTGGATACAATGTGCTCAGGAAACTGCTGCCAGAAAAGATAAATTGTGATGTTTTGTAACAAATATTTAATTAGCAGTTATTTATTTACAAAGGCAACGACAAAATGCAATAGATTCGTTCCGGATTTTAAAGTGACAGTAAGTGAGACAAAAGCATTGCGCCTGTACTCTGTACTTCATGACGTAAGCATGTTTATTTCTTCATTTGTAGGTTACTAGGGACAACCACATCTAATCCACATCCTAAAAATTTTAAAATAAATTTATTACGTGTTAATAATGATATGTTAGAAACATAATTTTTGGGACATGATTCTTCTTACATGACTTATCTAGGTTGTTTAGAAATCTATCGTAATTACTGACTCATTTTTTTACTTTCAATTACCTGTGTGAAATGATTATGTATTAACTTTTTCAAACGGAATTTAAGAATAGGATTTTTTATTGCGATATGAAATAGAAAAGAATTGTAGACATTTGTAAAATTCATTCACCTGGATTTGAACTCAGCACCATGTCATAATCTGGAATATAATTACTATGGTGTATCATGCTGTTCTGCATTGTTATAGCAGACAGAGAATAGAGAAAAATACTTTGAATAACTTAAAGAAAAAATGGGGTCCCGTGGCCGCGTGCCTAATGGCCGTTTGCACCAGTTTCCCTTAAATATTCGGCTTAGTAAAGGGGTACTTAATTTTTAAGGTATCCTTAAGCTTAATTCGTTTGCACGGTTGCAGTTCGAACATCGCTTAGCTAAGTGTCACTTAGGAGAAATTCTAGTGTTTTTTTACTTTGCATATTGCATAAATATAGTAACTTATGTGTCAAATGTGACATGACATATGTATCAGTGTTCTGAATTTTTTGAGTGCTGTTTTCATTATCTGTAACCATTCACCATGTCCATAAGAGAACACGCACCGAATTATACTGAGGAAGACAAAATGTTGATCCTAAATATTATTAATGAATAGAAACACATAATGAGTGTAAAAAAACTGACACAATAACTTGGAAGGATAAAGAACCTGTACGGATTCAGATAAGAAATAAATTTTATTCGTCAAATTGTAGCAAAAGAACCAAAAGCTCTCTTCAGAAATTTTACGAAAACAAAAAAAAAAAACAAGTAAGAAAATCTATTGCAAAAAAGTATGCATCCCACTAAAATCGGTAACGCTAAATGACTTCCTGTTGCGTAATATCGTATTTTATGAGGAACGTAAAATACGTACAAATTATAAGGGAATTCCAATTTATGTTCATTGCTTCTTATTAAGTCTAGTACGGTATTTTTTGTTAGACGAAAACGTTTAAATTTAGTTCGTCAAATGAGTAAAAATAATTAGCTCTCTCATAAATTTGTCGCGGAATTCGATTTTCCACAAATTCTAACATCTCTAACTCCAAAATATCATCATCTTCTATAATATTTAGCTCTAATTCCATTTTATAAATTAATATAAACCAGCTATCAAATACACAAATGTCAAGTGATATTTGTAGAATAATTGCGATCAAGTGCATCTTTGAATTAAGGGGTCCTTAAGGGGAAGACAAACTTGCGCTTAACTTAAGGGTACCTATTTGTAAGGTAAGGTATCCTTAACAATTGGTGCAACGATATTTTATTCTTAAGGTGTACTTAATATTTAAGGGAAACTGGTGCAAACGGCCATAAGTGTCTGGTCGCGAACCTGGGGGATCCGGGTTCGATCCCGACAGACGCAAAATATTTACAATTTTAAATGGCACAAAAGTGACCCCTGTGGTGCACTCTCTACACCAGCTATGAGTGCCCGTGAGGTGACGCCTGGTAAGCGCCCACACGGTAAAAAATATCGTCATCATTACCGATGTCTACATGTGTTGTAGATACTGGCACACCCAGTAATGGGTAATATGGCGTGATGATATATTTTTATTTATATTTAAAGAAAAAATAGCCCAATTAAAATAAAATGCTGAAGTCCAGGTAGATTATGGCTACTGCACTTTGAGATGCTGAGAGAATTTTAACGATTGATTATCTGGAATGTGGTCACACAATCAATGGTCAGTATTACAGAACATTAATTTCTAAAATTCGTGATTGCATTAAGAAAAGAGAAAAGGAAAATATTCGCTTGGAATTTTGTCTCATCTGGACCACGCTCAAGTTCATAAAAGTCTTGATTTCATAAACGCAATTCATAATGCCGGTTTCAGACAGATTTTACATCCACCGTATTCATCCGACCTAACGCCTAGTGATTTTTATTTATTTCTCAAGCTAAAGGAAAATATACGAGGATGAAATTTTAAAACCGGCGAAGCTGTAATAGCAGCAGTTCAAAACTTCATCTGCGATAAAGACTCCGAGTTTTTTTAAAAAAAAGGTGTTATGTTAGAACATAGGTGAAATAGTTCATTGCTCCATTGAAAATTGCAAAGCTATATACGTAGAATACGCGTTAAAACATTAGCTGGTAATGAGGCTTTACTTGAAGAAGTAGGAAGATTTCCAACACCGATAGAACGTACCCAATAGCTCATTTAGTACGGGAATCCTGCTAGAAATTCAAAGGTCCTGAGTTCCAATTCTTTTGTACTAAAATGTTTATAGTAAACCAATTTGAGAAAGTTCTAAGCAAACAACATATCTTTGAATAATTTTCGCTAATACATCCGTTTAGAATGAAGACATTATCATAATTCATAGAACACACTGAACTGAATATCACTCTGAGTAATTGAAATGCAAATGAGTTTAAATTTTCCCCAGCAAGGTTGAGTTTTCTATTGCATTGTTTGTGTGGTATTCTCGCCTATAAAAGAGTAAGAGTATGCATCGACTTTCTGTAGAGTACGTCATTGAGTTTGTTTCTATTCTCTACTTCATTAAGTGCAGCGTTTTGCTTTAATTAGTACATGAATGGACGATTAGTATTGGCGATATTCATGTTGACATATTTGCACATGTGACGATATTAAGAAGTCACAGCGATTGTCGATTTCACTGTTCATAAAGATTATACAGGGAATTTATTTTAACATGCAACATATGGCGAATCACTTCCATGGTGACTCACTATTGTCAAAAAATGACAGCAATGTAATATTTGTCCATTTTAAAATGCAACATTCAAAATTTGTAGTTTTGTATTATCAGAACTAATTTCGTATAAATTAGCCTACATACGATTAACAAATAATCAAAACATGAATGTTGTACTTCTTAAAAAAACTTTAGCTTACAAAAATTCATAACTTTCATGTAATAAATGTTAAAAAATACCCCCAATCACTATGAGGCAATATTGTAGTCGGTCGCAATGAGAATTGACATCATTTGTGATGTGTTTTGGAGGTATATCCTGTGCTGCAATACTATTTATAATGTCGCATTTTATAATGGACAAATATTACATTGCTATTATTTTTGACAATAGTGAGTAACCATGGAAGTGATGAACTATAATGTTGCATTTTAAATTAAATTCTCTGTATATAGTGCGTTTTTAAAGAATAATCTGCGTAGTAAATAGGACAAATATTGAAATATTTTCAGCATTTTTTTTGTCCTTTTGGCTGTCATCGTCCTGTTACTGTCCTCCAATCACCTCCTAATAACATGTCACATAAGTATTCGGGAAAAAATTTTACGCACATCTGCTTTAAAATTGTTTGTTTACATCGTAGTTACCGTGGCGGAAACAGAAAGATTACACCCTGCGGCCGGTAAAGTAGCATATGCGGGCGGTAAAATACAGAAAAAGCCCGCCTACTGGTAAACAAAACGTCAAAAATACAATTGGAAATATAATCAAGACTCTTATTTTTAAAAAATAATATCAGGTCCGCTAAATTTTCACAAGATTTTATTAGAATTGCTTAAGGAATTACTTGAAAAATTGTCTCAAAGCTTCAAGTTTGACATTTAAAAATATATTCATATAACCAAATAGTTTGCAATGCAACGCATCGCCTTATTGTTTTGTAACATGGCCACCTGGCCACGTAATATTTTTATATTGGGCTTCCAAATTATCAATAGATGGCGTTGACGTCAAACGTCAAAATTCAAACGAATGGTACATTTTTCGCTGGCTTCCATAAGAGTACAATTGGTGTGAGATTAATTTTCGTAGTTTTTAATTTAATTTCGGATTTAGTATAGTGTTTTTTTTTTTTTTTTTGTTAATTTCGGTAGAATTTAGTTTGATCTTTCTTGTAGTAACAATTTAGTGATAGTTTTAATAATATTTTAGTTAATAGGGTTAATTTTAGTAAGTATTTGTAGGTTAAGAGTATTTTAGTCATATTTTAATTAACAGTATATTAGTTTTTTTTAATAAAAAAAACATTTGATTTCCTTTATTTAGATTGTATTTCATTGCCGTAGTTGTACATATATTAATTTCTATCTAAATAGCTTTATTTTTATTTAATTGTTTTTCTTTCATAATGAACAATTTTCTTTGCGTAGATTTAGATACTATTTGTAGATTTGGGAATTGTAGTGTATCATCTAGATATATGGTGGAAGGCCAGCAAGTAATAAATAGTGGCCACATAATATTATGTGGTAAATATTTTCGGAGAAAACTCCATCGTAACTTTAACCCATAAATTGCATATCTCTTAATTTCTTCATTAATTTTTTAAAAATCAAAAACTTACCTGTTATATTAGCAGTAATTCAGATCCTAGCCGAAGATAAAAGCGTATTAAAATTCGTATACAAGTAAATACGATCCCTGAATAAAACAACCTTCTTTGTACATGTACACTTCACTCAGTTCAGAAATCTGCCACCAGTGGCGCATTGTAATTTTGGAAGCCCAATAGCAACAAGCTTTAAATGTATTTAAAAAATAATTTAAAAACATTTCATTTGATTGCAGTTGTGCGTAAAACGTTGTACATACCTCGGGCCGAAAGAAGTTTACACCCTTGGACGAATAAAAGCCCTCCGTAACAAATCTGAAAATGTCACTTTGTCGGCATAATATCCGCCATATTTAGCCAAATTCGCGCCGACCAATCAAAATTGATCTACCTATTGGCCACACTATGTATATACAGTCACTATAAGTATATCTATTGATATGTCAGTGTCAAACGATGAACGAAAATATAAAAATGATTTAAGAACTTTTAAAAAAGTGTTGAATAAAATGTTGTATGACACTCTTGTGGAATACATATTATACTCGCCGTCAAATGATTATGGACTGATGTTCAGCTTTTATCCCTTTCCGCGCCCTGTCCCTTGCCAAGCGGTGTTGCCGCTTGTAACTTGACATGGCCAGGAATGAACGGAAATGTCATATAATATATTTAAAACTAATTAAAAATTTTAATACATCGTAAATGAAGAAAATATTATAACAAATAAGTAAGGTAAGACAGTAATACGTAATATAAAATATAAAAATTGTCTCTGTGGAAAATTTATATTTATATTTTGACCAAAGTTTCCACACGCATTTGCGTTAAAATACGATAACGGGTGAAATCTAAATAAAAGGTAAGATTATTAGGTGAATAGTAGATCTGCCAACACACATGCTTCTCCAGTCAAATCCAAAGTTTTCTTTTATAAATTATGATTTTTTCAGGATATAACGCCAATTTTTTAAAAAAATTGTGTGCATTGACAATAATTGTTTTTGCCTGCCCATTTAAATCTTGTTTTCCTATATATTTTTAATAAGAAGCAAGACTATTTAATTTCATAAGTTTCACTCATTTTCTTTTCGAAAGTCTAAATATAATGCAATTGAATTTATAGGATTGGGAACAAAAAGCGCACGCAAGTACTAACGAAAATGTCAAAATATAAAATGACATTGACAGATTACAGATATTTGTACAGGTAGACGCTTAAAAAAATTGACATCACTGTAGAAATCACCAGTCCATAATTATTTGACGGCAAGTATAGTCACTATAGCCACTCGCCCTCCGGGCCTCGTGGCTAAACTTTTTTCTTTCTTGACTAGTATGTTACGTTCCACACTCATATAATAAATAACTATGCATAACAACAACCTTTGCATGTATTTAATAAATGATTTAAAAATCATTTTGATTGCAGTTGTGCGTAAAACGTCGTACAGACCTCAGGCCGAAAGAAGTTTACACCTTTGGACGAATAAAAGCTCTCCGCTACGCGTCAAATTTCGTAAACTTTTTCTTTCAGCCCTCTATACATAAATAACTATTGCGAACTTTTCGAAAAATCCTGCGCTTTAATTGTTTTCATTTTGGAGCTCCTTTCTTGTATAAATAACGCCTAAAAAGTTTCATTAGGTCTCGCCTGGGTACGTTAAGTTACACCTTATACTTTAGTAGGATAAAGTGAAGAACACACGTTCTTTTTAATGTCTAGTAAGACTTTCCCATTGAGATTGAAGCAGGACAATCAACCCGGCGCGCCGTAGCTGCCTTGAACTTGGCGGCCGCTAGACGAAACGAAGGTTTCCTCGCTTTCTGCTATTGTTCCGCTTTAACCGGGAAACATAAATAACATTGTTTACTAAGCGATTGTGTTTTTATTTCATTCCATAGTTGGCAAAGGTGTCCCAATTATAATTTATTTGTTTTTTCCATAACCATACTTGCGTCATTTAGTTATAAAAAATATAGAATACAAAATATGCTAATATAAAAATTATCAATTTGGTAATAATACAGGGTTGAGCAGAAAGAATGGACGTTGAGACTTTTTGCTTAAGAAAAAATTTATTGATAGATCATCATTGCATTTCTGGAGGAACTGCTGTTATCGTAAATAGGCTATTTCACGATATTTTTTAAAATTTTTTTTCTTGATGTACATAAAAATATAAGACCACATGTGAAAGTCCGAGTTAAATATTCCTTCAAATAAGCGAGATATTAAGGTCCGAATTTTAAATTACCTTTGTGACGTAGGTAATGTGGATATACCAGAAGTAAACAAACAGTGGTTCACAAGCCACGAAAAAATGTTAAACAAATTACAAAATAATGTATATTTAAATTGTAATATTATAATTCATTATTAGAGACATAAAATAAATTATTATACTTTATTTATTTCACCTTTCTTTCTCATTTTATAAAAACAATGAAATTAGAACGTCACCCGAACAGCAACCGAACAGATCCGACACACCCGAAGAAGTATATTCTTAGTTAGGGCGGGGCTTCTCAAAACCGGAGGTCATACTTGGATCCTATTTGTTCAAACACTCGTGCACATGTCCTGCATCATCAAAAGCAAAACTCCCCGTGTCTTCTAGAAGAAATAATTTATAATAAAAGAAATATGGTTTTCCTTCTCCTTTAACTATTATCGTTCATATTTTCAATAAACTTTTACTATTTTTGATTACTGTGGAATAGCCTATTCGGATATCGAGATGATAACAAAACTTCTTTTTGCCTGAATTACGAAGAAATCGTGTTCCTATCCGACGTGTGTAGTTTCAGCAAGATGGGGCGACTGAAAGAAACTATTCGCGTAAAAGTCGCCCAAATTGACAGAGCGTTGTTGGAAAGAGGGTTTGCTAACTTCGTAGAACGTCTCCATAAATGCATTAATGTTAACGAACACTACATGAAAGATGTTGTTTTCCACACTTGATTTTGACAAATGCTATAATCATTACGAACTCAAATCTGTCAATATATATTTTTTTTTTTTCGTAAACAAAAGTATCAAATTTGTCCGTCCTTTCTGCCCAAACCTGTAACGTATGTAACAAAAAAATCTGTTGTGGCCAGCACAATACCTCTCGACATTTGCATTTCATGTTATATAAGTATTGCATTGCACTTCGCTATCGAACCGTCGTTTTATAATAAAAAAAATTACGAAACCTTACCCAAATATTGTTTTTTATTTAACATATCTTCTGCACACATATAATTCTAATTATATCTATTTTTCATTGTTTGGGGAAGTTCCTAAATGTCAGAAATTCTTCCAATTCATTAACAAGATTGGCGGTATTTCTGATGGATATATGCATTTTACCTACAATTTTAAATAATTAATTAATAAAACAATAAGAAAGATTAAATGTACTTCCCAGAAAAAGCTTTCAGAATGTCACTAAATCTGTTGATTTTTGACACTGACATCTGTCATTTACAAATTACGAGTATGTTATAAACATTTGAATTTGTCAACTGGTTTCCTTAGTGCCTTAACCTCTGCGATGTACCACATTAAATTATTCTATATATTACAGTGCCTTTATCTCTAAATCTATAGAAGATATAATAAAAATTTTAAGTGTATTAGATGGAAAATTTTATGTTCTTCAATATTTGTAGTAATAAAAATTTAGGGCGCCCACTTTTTGGTAAATTAATACATACTACACCTTCATAACATTTTCCTATAGTTCGGTAAATAGTAGTTTGTCCAATATTTTGATCTACTAAAACTTTAAACTTTAATAATTTCACGTTTCGGCTATCTGTCCAACTAACGAACTAACCTAGATTTGCGTGTTTCAAATTTGTATAACATGATTCAAAACTTTTTCTGTCAATATGGTATATCTTAAAACAGTTATTATGTATTTATTATGTCCAGCAACTTCTAAATTAGTCCTTATTTGGTAATAAAATTTGGAGCGTAAAGTTTTTCTCAAACTTTAGACTTCTTAGGCCATTTAGAGTTTACCAAATGGACCATTTCTGGACATTATCCGTTGGTACTTTCTCATCTATAATGATGTATTCGTTTATTTTTATATTTGCTCGTGTTTTACAATATTTAAAACCACTTAAATTAAAAGCATAAAGTAAATTACTGTGTAAATACTTAAAAGTCGAGCTATTAAGATTTTGAGTAAGTACCTACCTAATTGAATGAATGTTACACACGATCGCGAAATTTATTTGTTTGTTACTAGTGGTGAAATAAAGTTGTTTAGCTGTTGCAAATATGAAAAGAGAAGCGATGAGTGTTGTGCAATGTTTACATACACGTTTTGCAATTCCCTCTAAAACTGGGAGTCTTGTCACTAGACTCTTAGTCTTGGTCTATACTCGGTATACTCACTGACAAATCAAATTGCTATTTGTGTCAAGGTAAAGAAAAGAAGTGCTGCTAATTGTTTACGACAATTTTACAGTTTCTTGGAAAATATCTTGATGGGTAATTGATGTGAGAAAAGAGATTTTAATATTATCGCTAAATAAAATATTATTTTATCTAAATTGAAAGCAATATGCAGTTCTAGAAAGTGCGTGTCAAACAAAAACATAATTCTTTAATAAAAATTTCGACATATTTAAACAAATGGCACTGTAGTAGTAAAATATTTGATTCTAATGAAATTAAGGTTTGTAAAAACAATATATTTTCCAACATACATGAATATTAGATGTACAAGATGGCCCGATTTAAGTTTGCTATGTTTGCAGCACACATTTACGAATGTTCCTGGGGGAACCGGGTTCGATCCCGACAGACGCCAAATATTTCCAATTTTAAATGGCACAAAAGTGACCCCTGTGGTGCACTCTTCACACCAGCTATGAGTGCCCGTGAGGTGACGCCTGGTAAGCGCCCACACGGTAAAATATATCGTCATCATTACTGATGTCTACATGGGTTGTAGATACTGGCACACTCAGAAATGGGTAATATGCCGTGATGATATATTTATTTATTTTATTTATTTACGAAATGGATCATGTACAGCGAAGAATTAAAATCGAAATAAATTAGTTTTATTTGGTCTGGAAAATATACAGGGTGTCTCAATCTTGCTCACTATTGGTAACTTTTTTATTTGAAGAGATACGAGGTTGGTTAAATTGGTCATATAGACAAAATAAAAATTGTGTCAGCGATTCTCAAAATTTGGGACAAAATATATATTTTTTAAATGGAACCATATATTTTTTATTATCTTATTGGAAAGAGTATTTTTTTTTTCTTTCCAATAAGGTAATGTTTCTGTACAATTTTTTCAAATAAACGAGTTATTTACGGTTAAAAATTAAAATTTTGTAAACTGTTTTATTAGTTTATTTAGCCAAGTAAGCTATGGAAACAATTGATTCTTTGTTTGTTTGACGTTTAATAATATCTCCCGTAAAGTTCTCTGTGTTTAATAATGTTTAATAATTTTACAAATGAAGAAAAGTTAGATATGATCTTTCTATATGGAAAGTTATATCTATACACCATAGTTACGTAGAACGGTCGGCTCTTTTTCCAAAAGAGCTGAAATGTGCGAAAGAAATAATGGCTTTCAATTTGAATATTTTCTTAAATTGTTTTGTTATTACTGTCAAATAAGTTAATGAAATAATAATTTTATAAAAGACAAATGTTTCCATGGTTTACTTGACTAAATAAACTAATAATAATTTTTATCTTTAAACGTAAATAATTTGTTTATTTGAAAAAAATGTACATAGTTCCATTTAAAAAATATATATTCTGTCCCAAATTTTGGGAACTGCTGACACAATTTTTATTTTGTCTACATGACCAATTTTCTAATATAAAATGGCACAATTTTGCTCATTTAACCAACGTCGTATCTCTTCAAATAAAAAAGTTACCGATAGTGAGCAAGCTTATTGAGACTCCCTGTATTTAAATAATTTCTAAGTGTGGAAACGAATTTTTGATTATAAAATTACAGTAAAACCAATATTATATCTGTTCGACTTGGATTAAATTTTTGAAAAATCAACTAATCTCGCTGGGAGTCTCCACGTGCCTGGCGGGAAATCTGTCACTTAGTGAAAGGTCATCAACGATGTCAGTGGATTTTTCGTAAATTAATTTGTCAGAAACTGTATGATGTTATCGTGAAATTCTCGCCAGAGTGTGCTGCAATTATGATAGCAAATGACGTGAATGACGTATACAATTTAGAATAAAAAATCATCTAGCATCGTCGATGACCCCTTGCTAAGTGGTAGAGTTCCAACCAGGCACGTGGGATCATTTTTTTTATTATTTTCGATGTATATTTCCAATTATTGATCATGAAAGTTAGTTTATAGTTATTTAATTATCAAGTGTGTTAATGAGGTCGATTAAAGATTAATTGCGAATTGATACACGTGTTAGTTACAATATTTTTCCGTTGACCGTATCCTACTGAATTGGATAATCTAATTTTAGTAATTTTATTCCATGACAATTTTTTTAGGTTAGTAACGTTTAACACAAGTTTTATCATTTGTTCAACAATGGTAGCTATGGTTACCCACTATAATTGTTACCTCCCGCTACCCTTGGTAAAATGTGAAAATGAAATAGGACATTCATTTACAAAAACGAAAGTATAAAATGCTTAGATTAGATTGAATAAAAACTCAAGAAGAATGGAAAATAACGATAAAATAAAATTAAATATAAAATAAATTGTGTGAACAGTTATGTTTAGTAATAGGAATGATTGTACACAGATGGCGGTAGGATAGTTGCAAGTCGTACTGACATCTGATCTCTAGTTAACTATTTATTTTGATTACAATACAGTTATTAGTTATTTCGTTACTTAAATAATTGCGAGAAGTCAGTCAATGCACATACATGTCTATATAATCACAAATTCCTTGAAGTATTTGTTAATTTTTTCAGTGTGACAAGCGTGACAACTAACCACACATTTTGCTACAAAAACTCATCAAATCATCACAAATCCTTGCTTCCACGCTCTAATTTTGGTTATTTTATGGAATAGATGGCTAATGTAACGATATAATCATTTAAAAGCCTTTTTAAGTTTAAACCGTATCTTTTGTATTAGCCAATCGTTATTTATTATTAAGCAGTTCTGTAAGTATAAAGTGTACATTTTATTATTTTTTATGGTTATGGTGGAGGACCCCATTGTGGCGACTGTAGAAAAAATCTTGTGTGTGTTTCGAGCGCAAATGGACATTGTCGATTTCGAGAGAATACAATCTCTCAATCGACAATGTCGCATTTTGCGCTCTTAATACACAAATAGCTATTCTACAACTAAATTTAATTTAGAAAGCAGGTATAAATATTTAAATAAAATTAACCTCTAATGACGTCTTTTCAAATGTCAAATTCCAGATTTGACAAAGGCGGAAGCTTGAAAGTAGTGAGAATTTGGAATATAGATATTAACGGCAATAAATTCTCAAATATTTTAAAAACTAATAACTTTTTTAAAAATTTAACAATCCCTATGTTTTAATTTGTTTCTATGATGGGGAAGCACATTAATATAACATATTTAAACTTTTATAGAAACCGTTTAAGTATTTCATAAATCATATTCGTCGTTAAAGTAATAATTATGTATGAGAAATTTATAATTTAGATTTATGATCGATGTCTCAACAACGTTAATTAAGTTTTTATGATTTTTTCAGACTCTGGCACGTAATTCACACCAGGACGAACTGAAGGAAGTCGCCACGTACTACTTCGACGGACAAGGAAAAGCCATCAGACCCATGGTCACCATACTCATGGCGAGAGCCATTAACTATCACCTCTACAAAGAAGAAAGGTATGCCATTGCTCATTTTCTTAAATGATTCAAATCAAACACTTGTAATGTTTAAATGTTTACATTTACAAATTAATAGCGTCTACAATATGTATTCTATCATTGCAAAGAAATGGCAAATTTCAAACATACTTTTAATTAAAAGTAATTAAATAAAAAGAATATTTTTGGAACTGCCGTTTTCATTTTCATGATAAATTATTTCAAACAAAAATTGTATTTGTCTTAAAGGATTATTAAGATTATTTTTTCTGAAATCGCCATGTAATCTACTACTTCCCTACCGCAAAATCGACTGGGAAGTAAAATGCATCGTTGCCTTAAGTTTTCAATGTAATTTAATAGGCTATTCCCCGATATTTTTAAAAAATTTTTTTTTTTGAAGTTCTTAAAAATATAAGACCACATGTGAAAGTCCGAGTTAAAAATTCCTCCAAATAAGCGAGATATTAAGGTCCGAATTTTAAATTAGCTTTGTGACGTAGGTAATGTGGATATACCAGAAGTTAACAAACAGTGGTTCACAAGCCACGAAAAAATGTTAAATAAATTACAAAATAATGTATATTTAAATTGTAATATTATAATTCATTATTAGAGACATAAAATAAATTATTATACTTAATTTATTTCACCTTTTTTTGTCATTTTATAAAAACAAAGAAATTAGAACGTCACTCGAACAGCAACCGAACAGATCCGACACACCTGAAGAAGTTTATTCTTAGTTAAGGCGGGGCTTCTCAAAGTCAGAGTTCATACTTGGATCATATTTGCTCAAACACTCGTGCACATGTCCTGCATCATCAAAAGCAAAACTCCCCGTGTTTTCTAGAAGGAATAATTTATAATAAAAGAAATATAATTTTCCTTATCCTTTAACTATTATCATTCATATTTTCAATAAACTTTTACTATTTTTGATTACGGTGGAATAGCCTATTGTTAAATGAAAATAGGTTATATGTAACATTTAGTAATTTTGAATACTTGGACGATTTCAGAAAAACATTAATACTTATCTCGTCATTGAAGTTAATATTCATGACTCATTATGGTTATCTGCCTCGGCTCCATATTCATATCATGAAAAGACGAACTTCCCTGCCTTGATAAGTAAAAATAACTATTATGTTTTATTATACACATACAGAGTAGACAAAGCATCCATTTAAAGCATGTCTTCATTTCAACAAAGTAGTTATAAAACTATATACCTCAAATTTTTCACATCTTTCACGGGATCAAAGTCCTGTCTGCGCAATACGACAGAAAATTATTATTTATTTTTATTAATATGAAATTAATAAAGTTATGCCCTACAAATAATAATAATAACAATAATAATAATAATAATAATAATAATAATAATATAAATTTTAAAAAATCTGTTGTGGCCAGTAAAATACTTCTAATTATTCTTTTATTCTATAAGGAATATTGTACTCCTCTTCTAAAATGTTCAATATGGTTCCATTTCATTGACGGGATTGGCGGTATTTCTTAAGGATATACGTGAAACCATGCGGTGGAATCTCTTATTAGACAAAGCGGGCCAACATTATAATTTTTCTTCCCCCGTTTAGATGGCGTTAGTATATAAAATTTTATCTCAAATTTGACAATGACAGCTTACTAACAGCTCGATTGTTATTGAATTGGTTGACATCATGTTGACATATTTTTGAATTTAGTTGTGGCTTTGTTTATTTATGATATATACACATTTATTTGTGGTTGTTTGTGATTATTTGTGATATAAACAGTAAACAGTTTATCATCAGATATTGTGTGTGAAAAAACTTTTGTGAAAGAGACATCATATCGCGCATTAATTTCTGTATTCCAGACTGCATTACGACAGATGTGTATTATATGTGTACTATATTAGTTCTTAGATGCATAATTAGTATTTTGTAAGCTCGGTATTAATTGTTAATATATTTTACAGACGTTACTACATTGATTTCCAAATTCCAAAAATTATTTACAAATGTTCAACACCGAATATTAAATGGGAAGAAAATTTTGAAAAATTGTGTAATTAGCGATAATAAAAAAATAGCACGGAAGAAATACGAAAAATTATTAAAAAGTTAAATCTCTAACAAGTAAAATACTTTTCAACATCCGCTCATTGTGAGATCTTCAAATGTATTACCAAGTATTAAGTTATTGAATTCGAATCAATTCAAAATTCCCGCCTCCTATACATGAAACTTGTTCTTCCCACGACCAGGGGGCGCTGTACTTATAGTACCGGTTTTCAGCATTATAGTTTCCTATCTATAATAGTGTCTGTGATCTGTGCGTGAAACATTGAGTTTGCCATATCCATGGTTACGACTTGATATTTGATGTATTTGCCCGTTCCATTTAAAATGAAACAAAGGGAACGAATCTGACAGAAATATTATATTTAAATATTGTAAGAAATTTAGCCGAGTCAGAAAACCACTCGAGAGAACTAATCATATTTCGGGCACAAGGTGCACACAGTATTTTTTCTACATCTAAATTTAATTTTTAGAAAACAGGTATAATTATTTAAACAATATTAACCTCTAATGACATCTTGTCAATATGACAGATAACCTTTCAAGTTCCCTATAAGTTATGATTTGATATTTGATTGACAGCAATGTATTTGTCTGTCTCATTTAAAATGACACATGGGGAATGAATTTGACAGAAGTATTATATTTAAATATTGTAAGAAATTTAGCCGAGTCAAAAAACCACTCGGGCACAAGGTGCACACTATATTTTTTCTACAACTAATTTTAATTTAGAATGCAGGTATAATTATTTAAACAAAATTAACCTCTATTGACGTCTTATCAAATGTCAAATTCGTTCCCTATGTTTCATTTTAAATGGAACGGGCAAATACATTGCTGTCAATCAAATGTCAAGCCGTAACCATGGATATGACAAACCCAATGTTTCACGTTAAAAAATACTCACGGTATGTACTATTCCTATTAAAATATATACCTACCTACAATTTTAAATATTTATTTATTAATTCAATAAGAAATATTAAATGTACTTACCGTGAAAAGATTTTTGACACTGACATATATCTGGTCAATTACAAACATTTGAATTTGACAACTGGTTTCCTTGGTGTAGTCTGGACTGTGCGATTTATTGCAACAAATTGTTCTATATATTTTCTTTATCTCTAAATCTATAGAAGTTACAATAAATTTTTTAAGTGTATTAGATGTAGAATTGTATGTTCTTCAATATTTGTAATAACAAAAATTTTCTAAGAATAACATTTAGAAGAATTATTTTAAGAAACTGCTACTTCCGGTTGCCCAATTGTTATCAAAATCTTTTTAGCTCTTCCCATTAATGTCAGATTGAGGAATACGTAGTTAAACAGATCTTAAAAGTATTAGTTTTTGAGGAATAATCCTTCCAACATCCAGCATACACACACACACACACACAGACATTATCGTAAAAATGTTAAAATCGTTTTCTAGGGACCTTAAAACGTGCTTATTCACTAAAATCTGGATATGCGATTTTTAGCATGAATCCAATAACTCTCTTAACGAGAAGTAAAAATAATAATTTTGTTCATCTCAAAACAAAATATAATTTAATTTTAATATTGATTTATTATAGTATATTTGCTATTGCTCAGTTATTACAGCTATCATTGTTTTCTAATCATTCCGCTTATTGACGCTAATTTCTAAACCTCTTTTTACTTAGCTTCTTTGACTCAGAAATCAGGAAATACTTGTTTCAAGTAGATAGTTTGTAACTCTGAAAGTTAAATTAAGAGATGTTATCATTGGTTCTTTTTGCCTTGCTCCATTTCCTTTAAGGCCCTAGTAATGAACTTCTTCTGACTTTACTACTGAATTTACATTTATAATTTAATAACATTACCCCATAATACAGGGAATTTATTTTAACATGCAACATATGGTGAATCACTTCCATGGTTACTCACTATTGTCAAAACATGACAGCAATGTAATTTTTGTCCATTTTAAAATGCAACATACAAAATTTGTAATTTTGTGTTATCAAAACTAATTTCCAATAAATTAGTCTACAGACGATTAACAAATAATCAAATCATGAATGTTGTACATCATAACCAACTTTAGCTTACAAAAATTCATAATTTTCATGTAATAAATGTTAAAAAATTCCCCCAATCACTCTGAGGCAATATTCTAGTCGGTCGTAATAAGAATTGACACCATTTGTGATGTGTTTTGGAGGTATCTCCTGTGCTGCAATACTATTTATAATGTTGCATTTTAAAATGGACAAATATTACATTGCTGTCATTTTTTGACAATAGTGAGTAACCATGGAAGTGATGAACTATAATGTTGCATTTTAAAATAAACTCTCTGTATATTTTGTTGCAAATATTTGCAACGGGTACAGCTAGATTTAGAATAAAAAATTTGGTACATTTGATATAATAATTAATAAATATTTGCGTTTTGTTCGTTTATTTGTCGGTGTAAACGCCTCCTAAAAGAAGTATTCTTTCTTGATTGTCCTACTGACCTATCCAAGCTTCCTCGCAGGTCAGCAACCACCAAGCGTGTCTGAACGTGTCGACAATCGACCTTGGCCCCACTCTATGTTCATTCACTACCCAAGAAGTCGCGAATCGCCTATACGCGAATCTCTTATTTCCGCACAGGTGGACGTGAGGAAGTGATACTTAATTTTATTGTATTAATTAAAAACCTGGCCATAGGCGTTTAACTTGGGAAATCAGTTTTTCCTTGCGCAAAGGTTTCCAAATTATTTTAGACAAAAATACTTCAAATAAATGTTGTAGAGAATTAAATTCTGCATCTTATTCAATAATCAAATATTATTTTGTACTTTTGTTACTTACCCATTACTAGGTGTGCCAGTATCTACAGCACATGTAGACATCGCTAATGATGACGATATATTTTACCGTGTGGGCTCTTACCAGGCGTCACCTCACGGGCACTCATAGCTGGCGTGGAGATGCATCACTTTTGTGCTATTTAAAATTGGAAATATTTGGCTCCTTGTCGCGAACCTGGCGCACCAGGTTAAATCCCGACAGGCGCCAAATATGTTGATATTTGAGAATAAATAATCTGTTTTAAAACGCTATTATAAAAAGTCTTGTATGTAGTATTGCGAAATGAATATTTTAGGCACTTGACATGTTATATCACTCGCTTATGTCGCGTGCCTAAAACACTATCATTTCGCAACTTATTACATAGCTATTATCTGCCAGAAAGAAATTATAAAATATGACTTGAATCAAAATAATAGTTTTTTAGTAATTGTTAATTTTCTTCGTGTCAGAATAATTACCACTAATAACTCAATCAGAGCGTTTCGGACAAATAAAATATGTCACAAAGTGACAGCTACGTTTCTGACAGATAGAATGTCATTACATTTGTTTGTGATTTTATTTCAATTCCTTGGCTAAATACTATAAGAAAGTAACTCTTATAAAATTTTAAATTCAATTTCCTTGATTAAAAAACGTACAAAATAAAATATGATTATTGAATAAGATGTGGAATTTAATTCTTTATAACATTTATTTGAAGCATTTTTGTCTAAAATAATATGGGAACTTTTGCGCAAAGAAAAACTGATTTCCTATGACCAGGTTGGTAGTTAATTTAGGGCCGGTTTTTCAATATATGGTTAAAATTTTAACTAAGAGTTAAATAAACAAAAATAAAACGAAACGAACTGTCAAATGACAGATTTATCATTGCTGTAAACAAAACGATGCTACATTGTTTACTTAACTAGAAGTTCAAATTTTAACCAGAGATTGAAAAACCGGCCCTTACTTTACTGTATATTTTATTTATTTATTTGAAAAGTATATATGTAAATATTTACATCGTAATATCTCCTCAAGTTGCAATGGCAAAAAACCCATAAAAGTTTATAGAAACTTCCATAAACAATATCGAGAAAGCTATTTAAATAACAAAGAACCACAAAATATTCCCACATGTTATTATTGTCTTTACGAATTTTATTTGTGAATCACTCTATACTACAAAGTTGTAAACAAACAGATAAAAGAACTCTAGTTTCTGATAGGTAAAGAACAGCAATAAATTTTCAATAAGGTCGTAGAACCATGACATATAAACATCCATGAACTAATAAGTACTACTACTACTAAGAGTAAAGGTTTAGTGTTAATTGCGTTGAAAACTATGTAGAAAACAACATTACGAGTACCTATATTTATTTGTAAAATGTGTGGCAATGAGAGTTTATAACTGCTAATAAATAGTATTAATTAAGAATAATATCCGCTAAATTGACTACAAGGTTTAAACAAAATACTATCATCAGCAGGAATAATAAATATAAAAAGTTCCTGGTACCTCGAACCTCCATAACTCGAAACTCTCCGTAAGTCAAAGTTTACTTGTGTTCCCGGTACATTTTACATATTTACAATGTATTTTGACCTTTCTAACACGAATTTCTGTAACTCGAAAATCTCCATAATTCGAAACCACTCACATACCCCAGTAACATAAGGCGTGTTTCTTCGGACTGTGATTATGATTTTCTAAATAATGAATTATTCAATAATGATTCCTTCGAATCATGATTAAATTTAATTCCTACGAAACAACAAAATGAACTCGATCAACGCGAAACCTACATAACTTCGAACGAACTAGCTTCAAACGTGAAATAATAAATCAGCTAATTTAATTGAAATAATATCGAAATCGAAAATAGTTTAAAGATGGATTGTGCTGAAGCAGAAATAATATTTTTGGTATGGAATATGAAGTAAAATGTGAAAACAAGTTTCTTTAACTTTTGTATATGCAGGATCTAATATTAGAAAAATCGAAACCAATAATGAATGTTGAATCAACTGACTCAAGTACTAGTAGTTCAGATGATTCTGATGTAGACATAAATTTGCACATTCCAATATTTTATTGCTTGCTTTTAGCGTGATTTTCAAATGTTTTGTTATTTCAATCACAGTGCTCATGCGAAAAGACTGATACTGAAGGGAAAAGGGAATGTCATGTTGTGATCACAAAATGAAAGAGTGGGGATAACGAATAACGACCGAAGAAACAATTTTCTTTTTGATCATGTTCCCTTTGTTCAATTTTATCACGAATCACAGTCCGAAGAAACACGCCTATAGTAGTCTCTATAACTCGAATTTTCAAGCACAAAATATTTTTTTTGCATTATATTATGCATGTTAAAGACCAAAGATTATCGCTACTATTGCTAAACAAAATGAGCTTCAAGACAAATCGGATGAAAGTGACACCGATGGAGAATTACCCAGGAAAAAAACTTCTCACCAGGAAATGCTCAAAGCATTTGAAATTCAACCTTTTACCTCTCGCTAAGAGAGGTATTGGATTCATGTTAAAATTCGCATATGCAGATTTTATTGAATAAGCACGATTTAAGGTCCCTAGAATCCGATTATAACATTTTTAAAATGATGTCTGTGTGTGTGTGTGTGTGTGTGTGTGTGTGTGTGTGTGTATGTGTGTATGTGTGTGTGTATGTATGGATGTTGGAGGGACGATTCCTCAAAAACTATAACACTTAAAAAATATTTAACTGCAGTTTCTTCAATCTGACATTCCTGGGAAGAGCTGAAAAGTTTTGGTAACAATTGAACAACCGGAAGTAATAGTTTCTTTAAAAAATTCTTCTTAATATAATTTTTTGGGAGTTTGAACATAAAATTCTCCATATAATACACTTAAATTTTTTATTATATCTTGTATAGATTTAGAGATAAAGACACTATAATTTATAGAGTAAACTAATCGCAGAGGCCAAGGCACTAAGGAAACCAGTTGACAAATTCCAATGTTTATAACATGACACATGTCATTGTCAAATAACAACAGTTTCTGATAGCTTTTTCTGGGAAGTATATTTAACTTTTCTTATTGTTTTATTAATTAAATATTTGAAATTATAGGTAAAATTATGGTAAAATGCATATATCCATCAGAAATACCGCCAATCTGGTTAATGAATTGGAATAATTTCTGACATTTAGAAACTTCCTCATAGAATGAAAAAGAAGACATGTTAAATACAATAAAAAACAATATTTGAGTAAAGTTCTGTAATTTTTTGTTATAAAACGACGGTTCGAAAGCGAAGTGCAATACAATACTTAGTATATAGCCTAATATGGAAATGGCGAGAGGTCTTGTGTTGGCCACAACAGATTTTTTTTTACTATGAATGGAAATACTACAGATATTAATGTCATTTCATATTTACGAACAAATTTAAGTGAATTGAAAATTGAAAAAATTTCTAAAAAATTTAAGTGAATTTAGTGTAATCATGGGAGATGAAATCAATTGCACTCCGCCTAAATAATCTATTTCCTAAAAAATCAATTAACTAAAGATAAATTACGTAAAAAAGGGTTAAGTAAATGTCATGTAGTACCAACCTTCTAAAACAAAAAATTGCGAATCGAAATAAAGGCCATTACGATACGTAATATGAACGCAAAATCTAAAAATATATTTGTTGTTTTTGTATTGTCACATATTTGTAATTAAAAAAAAGTTAAATAAATCTTTTCAATATGTAAATTGTTGTTGGCTTGTCTTTCGGCAATAGTAATGAAAAAAATCATAACCTTTCCTTGTAAACAGCTTCCTTCTTCAGGAGTATTGTATTATTTGCATATTCATAAATAGTTTCGAGATTTTTTCCGCATTGATGTTGCAATATTTTGGGAGAATGCGCGCTTCTTATATACATAACTGCTGTTTGATAATAGCAAATGAATATTAAAATTGTCTTTCAACATTTTGTGTAAAATTTGAAATTTATTACACTTTCTCTTTTACAAGAACAATCTGTCCTTTGTAAAGATAGAATTTGTTTAGTTGATGACCAATATTTAAATGTATTTATGCTGTTTATGAAGTGTTACAAAACATATGCAGATTGGTAATTTCAAATACGCGTTTTGTATTTTAAAATTTTAATGATTTTTATTTGTAATCCTGAGATGAAACCGGTTCATTGTTGAACAAACAGAATTAAAACTGAACTAGTTGTTTTGTAATTAATTAATTTGTACAACAAAGCTATTATTTTCAACAGTAATTTAGGTTATAGTGAATTGTAAAAATTTACAATGGAATTATCATTTATAATTATTAATTATAACTACTCTTCATTTGGTATATAGTACATGACATACTTAATAATTATATCGGAAAATTCACCTATTTCTTCATAAATTATTTATTTATTTAAAAAATATTTTGCGTACAGTTGAATTTCAGGTCCATGTTGATTAAGTTTTTTTTTACTCATTTCCGACAGTACTATATTTCCTCAAAATTTGTTACCCTTATTTTTTAGCACCCTGTATTCTCTAATATTTTAAGTATGCGATAATAACTCTATATTACATAGTTTTGTATGTTTGAAAGTTTATAGTTTAACAACCGAAAAATAATGGAACCAGATAAAGAAAAATAACGGGAGTTTAGAATGGCTTACGGTAAAATATTGTACTAAAATATATTTGTTTTTTAAATAGAATAACATTTAATAACTTCTATTATTAAGTTACTAATGATATTGTTGATTGTTGCAGTTTATTAACGAAACAAAAAGCAGTCGCGATGATAGCGGAAATGATGCACTCAGCGTCGCTCATCCACGATGACGTCATAGACAGCGCAGACTTCCGGCGCGGTAAGCCTAGTGCCAACGTGCTTTGGAATCACAAAAAGGTAAGAATAAGAATTTTTTAATTACTTATTAATAATTTGTTTGTTTTACTGTAAATCAGTGGTTCTCAACCTTTTAAATATCATACGGAACACTTTTTTGAGCAAGAACTTTAGGCGGAATACTTATTAATTAAAATAGAAGAAAATCTGATGTGGGAAACATAATACCCCCCGCCATTTAATTTTTGTTTAATTTTATGTACTTAACTGTTGTTCTATTTATTATTTTATTTTTAAAACGTTTCTATTAATAATTTGAAATGATTAGTTTTTTGACAGTGACATTTAATTGTCAGTTACATATAAGATCAAAACTGTGTAACCAATGTGTTGTATTTAAAGCATAGGCTCCGGGGTTTAAATTATAGATTATTTTATAAATTTATTCATAAATATATAGAACTAAAATATTAATGCAAACCTGTAGAAAACTTAATAATAAAACTTCAAGTAAAGTACCATTTCCGGTATTTCTATAACACCAAAATCTAATGGCTTCTTTCCACATTACAATAAGATAGAAATACATGGTTTCAAAATTTTTTGAATTATATTTTATTTAGAGCGCCCAGAAGATACACACACGCGCACACACATACACACACCCACAGCATCATCGTGAAAATGTTAAAATCGGATTCTAGGGATCTTAAAATGTGGTCATTTACTAAAATCTCGATACGCGATTTTTAGCACGATCCCTATACCTCCTTTACCAAGCAATGGGGTATTCCACCATAACAAAAAAATAAAAAAAATAATTAAAGTATAGCTCAATAAATAATAGTTAAAACAATGAAAACATTTTTTTAAATAATTACTTTACGAGATATTTCACATTTGTTAAAAGGGGAAATTGACGTAATACAATTGTTACCTTTCTCTCGTATCGTATCTGATTTCTCAAAAATAAAATACTGTTAAACTAGGAACAATTAAGATTTTTTAATACTATGAATTGCTTCAAAACTGAATGAAGTTTTATTTAAAATAATAAAAAAAATTGAGTGGAATACCCCATTCTGTTGCAGTGCTCACTAGGTCCATTAATATTAATTTTTAATTCAAAATGCATAGCTGATTTTGACCAATCAAAAGGCATATCGTCTTTGAAGTTTGTGATATCATTTACTTTTAGTAATAGCAAATAAATTATTAATTATTTTATTATCTAACGGCGATTCACAAAAAAATTTAAGCTAATCCTCATTTTTAGATTAGTGAATTCTATTCTATTCTATTTCTGTTTTTAAAATTTAATCTTCATAATAATATCAAAAAAGGTAGTTACTACAAATAGATTAGACTATATTTTAAGATATAAACTGTCAAAATTAGAGTAGAATTCACAAATCCAAAAATGAGTATTAGCTTGAACTTTTTTGTAAATCGGGCTGTAAATGACTAAATGATTTTCTTTGTGTTCATCTCGACACATTAGTACATTCTATCTGTTGTTGTGCAACATTTAATCAACACAAAGATGTAAACATGAAGTAGTAATTTGTTCGAATAATGCCAGTCCTTGAATTCTTCTTACAGTCTATAATAGAAACTTTCTTCTCTCGATTTTTCAATAAATAAGATAATAATTTCTATGAAGGTCCAGCAATTATTTGCAAATTTTAAGAGCACAAATAAATCTCTTATGCAGTGTTGAGCAAGAATTGCAATTTGCAGTGGGGAACAGTGAGCTTAAGCAAATAGTGCTACTGTCTTGGCTTCTTGGATACCAAGATATGCGATAATGAACAAATAGTCAATATTTATTATTGTTGAAATATTACTTACATAAATTAAATGGTTTATCAATAAGTTAATATTGCTTAACATATTTTTACACTAAATTAAGTAATTGAGTAACATAAAGATATAAATTAAAATAACAATAATAAACCTTTCTTCACAAAATATTTTTATTTCAAGATGTATATTTTGACTGCAAAGCAGTCATCATCAGTTGTACTAAAATAAAAAATCTGTTGTGGCCAGCACAAGACCTCTCGCCATTTCCATATTAGGCTATATAAGTATTGTATTGCAGTTCGCTTTCGAACCGTCGTTTTTTAACAAAAAATTACAGAACTTTACTCAATTATTGTTTTTTATTGTATTTAACATGTCTTCTGTACACATATAATTCTAATTATATCTATCTATTTTTCATTGTATGAGGAAGTTTCTAAATATCAGAGATTCTTCCAATGCATTAACCAGATTGGCGGTATTTCTGATGGATTTTACCACAATTTTACCTATAATTTCAAATATTTAATTAATAAAACAATAAGAAAAGTTAAATATACTTCCCAGAAAAAGCTATCAGAATGTCACTAAAACTGTTGATATTTGACAATGACATGTGTCATTTACAAACCATGTTATAAACATTGGAATTTGTCATCTGGTTTCCTTAGTGCCTTAGCCTCTGCGATTAGTTAACTCTATAAATTATAGTGACTTTATCTCTAAATCTATACAAGATATAATAAA
Organism: Ophonus ardosiacus; assembly: GCA_943142095.1. Taxonomy (NCBI): domain Eukaryota; kingdom Metazoa; phylum Arthropoda; class Insecta; order Coleoptera; family Carabidae; genus Ophonus; species Ophonus ardosiacus. The sequence continues at coordinate 60,844,733 of OW964824.1, forward strand.
ATTTTTAAGTGTATTAGATGGAGAATTTTATGTTCTTCAATATTTAATAAAAAAAACTCCCAGAAAATTATATTTAAAAGATTTTTTCTAAGAAACTACTACTTCCGGTTGTTCAATTGTTACCAAAACCTTTTCAGCTCTTCCCAGGAATGTCAGATTGAGGAAACTGCAATTAAATATTTTTTAAGTCTTATAGTTTTTGAGGAATCGTGACTACAACATCCAGATATACATACACACACACACATACACACATCCACACACACACACACACAGACATAATTTTAAAAATGTTATAATCGGATTCTAGGGACCTTAAATCGTGGTTATTTAATAAAATCTGGATATGCGAATTTTAGTATGAATCCTATACCTCTCTTAGCGAGAGGTAAAAATCTGTTGTGGCCAGCACAATACCTCTCGCCATTTCCATTTTGTGTTATATAAGTATTGTATTGCACTTCGCTATCGAACCGTCATTTTATAACGAAAAAATTACAGAACTTTGCCCAAATATTGTTTTTTATTTTATTTAACTTGTCTTCTGCACACGTACAATTCTAATTCCCTGAATATCAGAGATTCTTCCAATTCATTAGCAAGATAAACTTATTTTTATTATTTTCTTGATTTTAAAATAATAGGAATTGTATAAATACGGTCCAGGAATTTTTAATTTATAACCATCTTAAGGACTACCTGTAGCAAGGGTCTTCTCGAGTCAATAACACTAAAAGTTGGCACGACCTATAATTGGCTGTCTAGTCTATACCTTTTCAACTTCACTTTCAGAGAAAGTAACTTCAATTTCAGAAAAAGTAAATTCAATTTCGGAGTCAATAACACTAAAAGTTGGCACGACCTATAATTAGCTGTCTAGTCTATACCTTTTCAACTTCACTTTCAGAAAAAGTAACTTCAATTTCAGAAAAAGTAAATTCAATTTCGGAAAAGGTAAATTGATGTTTTCATATAATTTTCTGAAATTGAAGTTCTTTTTTCTGAAATTAAATATACTTTTTCAGAAATTGAATTTGCTTTTCCTGAAATTGAAGTTAATTTTTCTGAAATTGAACTTACTTTTTCCGAAATTGATTTTCCTTTTTTCTGAAATTGAAGTCGAAAAGATATAAAAGTCAGCAGTCTGGACATTTATAGTGTTGGCAACTTGGTCTAGAAGTTATTACAAGCTTACGTGTAAGGTTGATAGTTGGTTTTGGAAGCCATATGATACCTTGCATCCCCTCAGGTATCCTATCACGAGATGATAACGACTATAACTAAAAGTTACTACTGATAAATTGTATTTTCTTTATTAACCTTGTAGTAGCCTACGTATTTTTATTTCATTTCCTACCTCTACGTAATTTTACCGTTTCTGAATTAGCGCATTGAATAATAATTCTGGTCGTAAAATATTATTGTTGGATTTTACATAATTTATTTATAATTTCTGCAATAAAGCATTCTTAGCTGAATAATATTCTCTGATAGAAGGCTAAAGCTGATAGTTCATGGTTACTTTATATAATTGATTCTTGTTAAATATTTTGATTAAATTTTTTGTAACACAATAACACAAAGATGGTATATTTACATACTGGGAATTTCAGGGTATTTCCGCAATTCTTTAGTGGCAATGGCATTTTATATTTCACAATAAGCATTGCGGTAGGAAAATAATTTAACCATTATTTATTGTTATTGGTTTTTCACGAATTTTAAGATGGGTAATGGAATTAATATTTATAACAATAGAGACATGTATAGAATTTCCATATTAAATAGAAACATTTATATATGTAAATTTATATGTTGGAATTTATTCAAATAACATGAGAAATCAGTTTTTCCTTACGCAAAAGTTATAAATTATATTTAAACAAAAATGTTTGAAATAAAAGTTGTAGATATATAAATTCTTCGGCTTATCGCTAAACATATTTAATTTTGCACGTTTGGTAACCCGTAAAATTGAATTTGAAATTGTACAAATATTAATCATGTGTAATGACAATATACAGGTGTCTCTAAAATAAGGGGACATGGCTTAACCACAGATCCCTGAGGCTAAAATAAGACTATTTAACTAAACTTGCTTCTACCGGAAAGTGTACCATTTAGCAAGAATTCTGCTTCAGAGTTCTTAAAAAAAAATTGCTTAATAGCCGGACGCTTTATTCGATTTGGATGACATTTGGTATGACAGTTTATATGGTTATAAGCAGGGCATCGAATCCGAACCAAAACCGGAACCAAACCCTAACATTTTAGGGAACCCAAACCTAGAATCGAACCTCAGATATATTTTTAATTGAACCTGAGTCGAAACCGAACCGAGTATTAAAATTCAGGTTCGGGGTTCAACTCCGGTTCAGGTTAATTTTTAGTTCGAAAAGTAAATACAGCCGATAATCGACGTCTTAGACGTTTGCGTTGCTGTCTGGGCTGACTTTTCGTGAAAATTGTGTTCGTTTCTTGTTGCGTTTTGCGGCTCTCATTTTACATTATTTCGAACTTGAACCGCGAACAAAACCGCAAATTTTATTAATGCTTGAACCAAAACCGCACCCGAACTCATCTTTCAAAAAAAAATTAACCTGAACCTAAACCGAACCCAGTTTTTGGCGGGTTCGATGCCCTGGTTATGTCATCTTTTAAGATGATACTTGTTATTATTAATGAACCACTAGTGTCCCAACATTGATTAGACCCTAACTTTTTAATGGCCGCGCCGATAACGTGAAATTATTACTATTATTATTATTATTATTATTATTATTTTTTTTTTTTCAGAAAGATACATTCAATAGTAAACTTTTCTCTCTCTGCGTAATTTGTGATATCTGTTACGGTTCACACAGCAAAAAATAATAAAACCTGAGTGACTGCACCGTGAAATTTTTAAAATAAATTTAATCTAAATGTCTATCCAAATATCAAACAACTCATTTTTAATGACATTAACAATTGTTTATGGGTTGTTCAAAATTTTCTTCACAATATTCTAAAATTAGTAATATCCGTTTGTTCGGCCTAATAATATTTTACTACTATTATTGTAAATAAGAGGAGTACATTTCTTAACTTACTCCTAAATAAGTTGTGAAGATTGACAACTCGTTACTGTCATTAAAAATTAAATGTCTGGCATTTGGACAGACTGCTAGATAAAATTTATTATAACAATTTTTGTTAATTTTTCTGTTGATTATAAAATAAATTATTATTGTTTTATATCATTGTAAAGCTAAAAAAAAATCTCTATTTAAAAATGCCATAGCTTAATGACTTCCATATGAAAAATAAAAGTTGCTATCAGTAATTCGTAAATGGTTAGATATAAAAAAAAATTGAGAACTTCTGCAAATTCACTATACAAAAGTGCAAACCAGAATCTCGTATTATTTCATATAACAAAGTTATAAGCAAAAAAAGAAAATCGCTAAATTTACATTTTCACCTGTATCTAGTGACCTATGCATTTTTTCGCAAATAACAAAACACCATTAAAATAGCCTCCTAATGGGGCAACTTTTGTCTAATTTAACCAACCTCGTAGCTCTTACGGTTCTCGAGATACCAATGCATTCGTATCTTAAATGGGACACCCTATATATATATAGGTGTCTCTCGAATAGGGGGACATGACTTAACCACAGATTCCTGAGGCTAACTTGCTTCTACCGAAAATTGTACCATTTAACCAATATTCTGCTTCAAAGTTCTTCAAAAAAAAATTAATTTTGCTCATAATAACAGAACGCTTTATTCAATTTGGATGACATTTAACATTGAAAATAATTTTGACATCGGTCGGGATCGACCCCAGGTCTTCAGATTCACGACCCAACTTATACATATGGCCACGAGATTCCCTACTCGTATATTGAAGTACTTTGCGGCATTTTATCCAAAAGAAATTGAAATTGTTGTCGATATCGATATTCGGTGTCCATGTTTAGTGTGTGATGTGTTGATAATTTGTTGGTGCGTGCCTTGCTGTTAGCCGCGTTTAATCACGCAATGGTGCATCATTTCTTTTCTCTCGGTTTCACAATCCTTTGCTATGTAGGTTATTCGACAACCAAGAACAAGAACCTGTTCCACACCATACGATAGCTATAGCAATAGATGATGCGATGCTTTGTTTATGTTGTCTACATTTACAGTGCTTGTTGGAAAAATCATTTATCTATTATAAATTTACTCTTAACTCTTAAGTTTCGTAAAGCAAGTTACCTTCTTTCGTAATCTATATTCATTTGTTATTTATGAACATGAAGGTGGATGCGTTTACGGCTTAATAACATTTCATCCAAGGCTATTTGAAAATTGTAAATTATTTTCAAATTTCAGAAAGAATATCATCAAAGATATAAGATATAGATTTTGATGCAATAATGTACACAGGCCCGGAGTTACATTGACAGTACGATGGACAGTTAACTTGTCATTTGTCATGTTAATTCCAAAATGTTACGGCACATTGTAGAGGCGCTGCGTGTAAGGTTAGAATCTCGACGTATATTACCTATTTCTATGTGTGCCAATCTGCTTTGTCGCAGATATCGGTAATGATGATGACATATTTGTACCGTGCGGGCGTTTACCAGGCGTCACCTACCGGGCACTCATTGCTGGCGTGGAGAGTGCACCACAGGGGTCACTTTTGTGCCATATAAAATTCGAAATATTTGGTCAGGTATTTTATTGGTCTTATAATTATCATTATGTATTTGAAACCTTTAATAGAAATAATTATATTTGGAAATATTAGTATTAAGTAATATTTTGTTAATTTTTGCAAAGTGACTTTTAATTATATTGTTTTATTACTGGTAATTCTGAAAATGTATATTATTAAATATTATATGTCTACATTATACTTTTTAACCTGTATTGTGATTTCATTTTTTGTTTCGTTATTCATTGACAAAATGTCAAATGCTCTGTCATGTTAAATTCAAGAGCTTGTAATTAATTTATTGACTTATTTTGAAAATGAAAAATAGTATGGTGGGCTCTTACTTGCACTGAATTGTATTATAGAGGTAATATTTTGTTCTATCTGTTAATAATAATTTGAAAATTTTATCTATATGTATATGTACAGAGTGTAGGAAACGCTATACGGAATGTACAGAAACAGTGAGAAATTGTATGGTATCTTGCAGTATTCTCTATTTTTTTTTTTTAAGGATGTCACACAATATTTGACAATTTGTTGCATGTATTACGAAAATGAAGTATTTATAACGGCGGACGGAGTATCCTTTATAAAATTTTAAATAAAATTGAATATTTGAATTTAAAAAGGCAACCCGCAGATCATATTTTAATCCGTTATACATGCTCATGTAAACTTTTTAACACATGACGTCATTGTTTCTAGTGATATTGTATTTATGACGTAAACCGATTGATTGTCTGGATAGCCTATAGCCCTATACTATACTTCATTTCACGTAAGAAAATAGCATTGGTTTAGATAGAGATATAAATTCTGCTTGTCAGAATGCTAACGTAGTTCACAAAAGCGAAAAAATATCACTTGTCAGCTGTCAATTATCAAATAAAATCGTTAGAATTAAGTGGCATTTAACCAAGTTTTAATGTAAATTTAATATACAGAACTGGTACATTGTAAGGATAAAAATATTTTTATTATTGAGAAAGTATGGTTTCACTAATTTAAATTATTTATTTAATGCATGTAAAAACGGTCGGCTCTCATGCGCCATCTGCTATTTTCTTACGTGAAATGAAGTATAATCACTAACATCAATAGGTATTTACGGTGAACTGTTACCGGTATATATCGGTAAATAGTTGTTCATCAGGTCACAGCTACCGGGATAGAGATTTTAAGAACACAAGTGGTAAACAGGGTAGATTTATAACCTATGAAAAGCAGTTGAAAGATGACACAGATTTGAAATTTGACTTAGGTAAACGTTATCTCGCCTTATTTTCTGTATTATCATAATTAACTTCTGAAACCTACTTCCGATTCCAACTTCGCTTGGTATCTCTACCTTTTTTTGAGGTTATATTCTTCATTTACCGCATTTACCGGTTGAATTACTCGATCCACAAATAATGGATCCGGTAGATGGATCTGGTAGATATGGTACAATTTTCGAACACGGCAGCTATTAACTACTTGTGTTTTCGAACGCATTCGGTAGGTGTGGTATCTATCAGCAATGTGTAACTGTCAAAGGGTTCAAATCTGATAATTTCCCCGTGACTTCTGGTGTGCCTCAAGGATCTCATCTTGGACCACTCCTTTTCATTATTTTCATTAATGATATTAGCAACATTTTTGAAAACTCGAAATTTATTATGTATGCTGATGATCTCAAGGTTTACAGTAAGATAACGTGCATGTTAGACTGCATTGCTCTTCAAGCAGATCTCGAGAAACTAAATATTTATTTAACAGCAAATGATCTATCTGTCAATCAGAGCAAGTGTTCTTGTATTTCTTTTTCTCGAAATCGGACCAATTTTGAATTTCAATACAATATCAGTGGAAATGTAATCAATCGTGTATCTCATGTAAGAGATCTTGGAATAATATTAGACAGTAAACTCATATATGACATTCACATTGACACTGTTGTAAAGAAAGCATATAAAATGCTTGGATTTATATTAAGAGTTGGAGCACTTTTCAAGAACTATAACACTCTCGTTCAACTATATTATTCACTTGTGCGTTCACAATTAGAATTTGGTGTCGTTTGTTGGTCTCCTCATTACCAAATATATATTAAGAGAATTGAAGGTATCCAACGGAAATTTATTTCAGCTTTAAATTGGAAATTTCCTTATAATTCTGTCAGTTTCGTCACTTTACAAAAACGTAGAAAAGTGTTGGATTTGACATTTTTATACAAAATCATAAATAATTATATAGATAGTCCCGTCCTTTTAAGTAAAATATCTCTGCGTGTGCCTTCTTATTCTACTCGTTCTCTTGAAACGTTCTCTTCTAAAAAATATAAAACCAATGCTGCTATGTTTTCTACAGTAAATCGATTAATGTGTTCTTTCAATAACATGATTCTTAGCTATAATGTTCCAGATATTTTTAATTGTTCACTATTTAATTTTAAATCATTTCTAAAATATGTTTTCTCGCATTCTTTGTCTGATCCTTAGTTTGTACTTCTCATTATCTATTATTATACTGTCGAGCTAGAAACTTTTATTCTTTATGTATATTGTTAACTGTGCTGTACTTTTATTGGGCCTTGGCCTGTTGTACGGCCTTTCTTTCTAAATATATAAATAAATAAATGTTAACAAAAATTGAAGAGTTGTAACACCTTCTATATTCATACACCGTGGCACTGAAATGGAAAACGAGTTATTTACTCAATGCAAAAAAGTTCGCACTAAATATATAAATGGAAAACGCTATAAAATCAGGGGGACAAAAGGTTTGCTTCAGTTAATAATTGAAAAGTATTATAACATCTTTAAATCATTAGGCATTTACGAAAATTATTCCGGTAGATACCGCACCTATTGACTGCGTTCGAAAACACAAGTGGTTAATAGTTACCGTGTTCAAAAATTGTACCATATCTACCAGATCTATCTACCGGATCCATGATTTGTGGATCGAGTAATTCAGCCGGTAAATGAAGAATATAACCTCAAAATAGGTAGAGATTCCAAGCGAAGTTGGAATCAGAAGTAGATTTCAGAAGTTAATTATGATAATACTGAAAACGAAGCGAGATAACGTTTAAACTACGTCAAATTTCAAATCTGTTTCATATTTCAACTGCTTTTCATAGGTTATCAATCTACCCTGTTTATCACTTGCGTTCTTAAAATATCTATCCCGGTAGCTGTAACCTGATGAACAGTTCACCGGTAGAATTTTCGTAAATACCTACAGTAATATATCTAATAATATTTTCGCATTACTCTTTGCAGTTAAAATCATTGTACGATTGCTTACAAGATGGTTGTAAATATGTGGAACTCGGTAATTGGGTCATCGCGCTGGTCTGCCAATTCAATACAAAACGAAGCAAAACGTTTTTACTTTCAGTCATTAGTGTTCATACACTAACGAGATAACTACACTAAGGATACTTGTCGTATGCCATAACCTGAATTACTTAGCGCAATATTGACTGTGAAGTAATTTTTAAATGTTGTTAATTATTACTGTTTCCTCATCGGTTGACTTGACACTGTTGTAATAAACAATCTTACTGTACCTTTAACATAATTGTTATTTATTTTTATTTGAAATAATTCATAATAATAATAATAATAATCTTTATTGATAATAATCAAAAAGCGAGGTTCAGGCAAATTGACATGTCCTAGTAACCGCCATGACAGATGCTTTTACAGCTTACAACGCCGCCAGTGGATTTTGCAGGTCCCAATTGTCTCACCGACAATAACAAATCTTTCCATAAATATATTAGGATCAGTCCGACCACGCAAAAAGTTTTGTCATTCCTCACTCATTGGTATGCCATTTTTTGAATATTGATTTATCGTAAATCAAATTGTTTAAGATTATAATGAAACATTTATATTAATATTCAATAATTGTCGTCGCACAATAAGTGCAATGCATATTGCTAATAACGTTCTAAATGAGTAGTTATATAGTAACAGAGAAAGTTTCTTATTAAAGTTACTTACAGACAAGATGCCACATTAAGAAAATCAAATGCTATGCTTATTTTAACATGATAATTTACTGATATATTTAAATGAATTTTTCATTAGAACATTTCTATAGTTTTGTGGCAATTACGAAGAAAGAAAATCAACAAGAACAATAATTCTTGAAGCTCCTTTAACGAGAACACGTTTTAAAGTTCATAATAAGGTTAATAAAAGTTTTCATAATAAGGCTCATTTTTAAAACTTTAATTAAAATTACTTCGCTAAAGTGCTCAGGTTGAAAACTAACACAAATTTAATTTTAAATTAAAGTATTAAAGTGAAGATAAAGGTTATTATGAAAACGGCCCTTAGTCCCTCAACACATATTGTAAAAAGTATAAACGAAATACATTTCAATTTTAAATTTAATGAAATGTTTCTCAAATACTAACTCGTAAAATTTTGAACGGTTCGTTTTAATTTTTATCCAGTAAAAACAGTCGATACTGAAGAAAAATGTAATTTGTCAAGTTTGATTCTATTTGTCAAAAAATATAACGAACCGTTTAGAAATTTTCCGAGTGTTTATGAATTATGGAAAGAAAATTTTGCATTCTAACACGACATTTAAAACAAATAAATATATTATATCGATAAGTTTACACACTCCACACCAGCTATGAGTGCCCGTGAGGTGACGCCTGGTAAGCGCCCACACGGTAAAATATATCGTCATCATTACCGATGTCTACATGTGTTGTAGATACTGGCACACCCAGAAATGGGTAATATGCCGTGATGATATATTTATATTTATTTATTTATTTATTTATAAGTTTACAAGTTTTTTCATTTGTGAAACTAAAACATATTAAAATAAAATCATTCAAAAGAATAACTGAACCATTTAAATTCAAATGAATTTAAGTGTTTTTTATGTTTCAAACTGTTCAACGAAACAATAATGGTAACAGAAAATTATTTTTTATTAATATTCATTTTGTTGAGAAATATGCTAGAGACGATTACGACCCTAAGGATGAAAGTTCGAAGCAAAATATTTTAATTTTTGCACATTTTAGCTGTACTGCTCTGAAATTTATAAAAAAAATATTTTATAAATTTATCTGTAAAATATATAGAAAAAGTATTAATGTACACCTGTAGAAAATTCAATAATATTTAATTTTTGTGACACAACATGCATTACATTTAATGGTATTTTTGGAAGAAAACTCATAATGGGCTTCAAGTAAAATGCCATTTCCTGTTATCTGATTTACACTAAAATCACCCATGTTGCTAAGATTATTAATTATTGCTTTTAAGATAGTTCCCTTATTATTACAATAATAAATACTTTGTAGTTTAAAACACATATGATTGTCTGGCCAGGCACAAGCATTAAGTTGTTACTGTTACTCAATAAATGGCATTCTGCAGAGATTTGATATTTTCAAACACATTACGTAATGTGGAGTTAATGTTCCAGTTTATTCTGACAGTACTTTCCCACTGTCGCGCACTTTGTGATTGTCTGACCAGTACTGGACTAAGGCTGTGTCCGATGTTGCACTTTTATCACCCTATTATCTAAATCCTAAATTTATATACCCTAAATCTAATGATTATTAAGATTTTAGGAATTAGATTTTAGGGTTTTGCAGAAGCACATTACGCCTTAAAGTTGACGGCCACTAATTAAACAAATCATGTTCGTTATTGCTACAATTTATGCAAAAATGTCAAATTTACTGTCAAAGAATAACTTTTTAGCTTCTTTTTTAAGAAATATGTACAATATTGACATTTAATCTGAAGCATTCAATTAAATCGAATTGCATAATTAACTCTTATTGTTCTAAAGTGTTCCCATAGAAACTAGTGGTGGGATCCGGATCCGGATAGTTTTGGTTTCGGATCCAAAAATATCCGGATATCCGGATCATTGAATGTTAAACTATCCGGATCTGAGTATCGGATTTTGGATCCGAATCAGAGTATTGGATTTTGGATCCGGATCCGAATATGAGTATGAGTATCGGATTTTAGACATGGAAAAACAATCCCTTTTATGTGAAACACGTGCACGATATAAATAAATAGGTATTTCGACACTTGCAATGAACCTGTAACCATTATTTTTCAAATTTAATCTTAATTTCATTTTCTTTGAAGTATTTGTTGTAATGAATGTTAAAATTTTAGAACTACAGAATTCAATATTCTAAGAAATATCCTTCTCGTATTTGCACCAGCTACCTGTCTATTTTAGAGGGGTATTATAAAATTTATTGCTGTTTACAGACCGCTGTAGAGATAAACAAACCCACTGTAACGGTTTGAATTTGAACTCACTTCCAGATGTTTGCCTTTACATTCATGATGAATCGGATCCAGAATTAAAATTCGGATATACGGATCCGGATCCGTAAATAACACATCGAATCCGGATCCGAACAGGATCCGGACCCAAACCAGGATCCGAATCCGGATCCAAATCAGGATCCGAATCCAAATCCGAGTTAAATTTACGGATATCCGCTTCAATATCCGAACATCGGATATCCGAGGAACCGGATATTTTGAAATCCGGGACCTCGGATCCATGTTTTGTCGGATCCTCACAGAACTAATAGAAACCAATGAATGCCATTAGTGCGCTGTTCGGAGTTGTATTTATGTGAAGTAGACCTAAATCCTAAATATTAAATGCCAAAATACGATATCTGACACAGCCTAAGCCTAAATAAAATATGTTAATAACTAAATGTTCACTGCATATTAACTGGGTGTACCAATCTGCTTTGAACACGCAGATATCGGTAATGATAATGATAACATAGTCATTTTTGTGCTATTTTTATTTAACTTTTATTAATACAAAGTACAATATTTTGTAGTATTTAGCAAATTTATAAATCTGTCGAAAATTTAATTTATTTGCAATATTAAATAGTAATTGCTTGTGCTATATGCATTATCACCTGCAGCTTAAACTGTTCTTGTGTGTTCAATTATTCATTTTCACTTTCTACAAACACATAGAGTTTCTTAATATGTGATACTAAATACCTACTGACCCCCAATACTAAATAGGCAAACTATCAATATTGTATACAATTTTATTATTATTTATTTTAAATATTACATAGCCGAAATATTAAATAAATACCGTCAGTATTTTTTAACGTGAAACATTGGATTTGTCATATCCATGGTTATGACTTGACATTTCATTGACAGCAATGTATTTGTGCGGGACATATAAAATGAAACATAGGGAACGAAATTGGCATTTGACAAGACGACAATAGAGGTTAATTTTGTTTAAATAATTATACCTGCTTTCTAAATTAAATTGAGTTGTAGAAAAAATATTGTGGCACCTTATGCCGGAGTGATTTTCTGACGGCCAAATATCTTACAATGTTTAAATTTACAGAGAATTTATTTTAAAATGCAACATTATGGTTCATCACTTCCATGGTTACTCACTATTGTCAAAAAATGACAGCAATGTAATATTTGTCCATTTTAAAATGTAACATTGTAAATAGTATTGCAGCACAGGAGATACCTCCAAAACACATCACAAATGGTGTCAATTCTTATTACGACCGATTAGAATATTGCTTGTGTCAATGGGGGCATTTTTTAACATTTATTAAATGAAAGATGAATTTTTGTAAGCTAAAGTTTGTTAAGATGTGCAACATTCATGTTTTGATTATTTGTTAATCGTATGTATGCTAATTTATTGGAAATTAGTTTTGATAATACGAAATTACAAATTTTGTATGTTGCATTTTAAAATGGACAAATATTACATTGCTGTCATTTTTTGACAAAAATGAGTAACCATCGAAGTGATTGACCATATGTTGCATGTTAAAATAAATTCCCTGTAATATTTCTATCAAATTCATTCTCTGTTTCATTTTAAATGAAACAGGCAAATACATTGCTGTCAACGAAATGTCAAGTCCTAACTTATAGGAAAATTCAACGTTATCTGACATATTGACAAGATGTCATTAGAGGTTAATTTTGTTTAAATAATTATACCTGTTTTCTAAAAGTTAAATTTAGCTGTAAAAAAATATTGTGTGCACTTTGTGCCCGAAATATGTTTAGTGCTCTCGAGTGGTTTTTTGATGGCTAAATTTCTTGCAATATTTAAATATATAATACTTCTGTCAAATTCGTTCCCTATGTTTCATTTTAAGTGGGACAGACAAATACATTGCTGTCAAGGAAATATCGAGTCGTAACCATGGATATGACAAACCCAATGTTTCACGTTAATAAATACTCACGGTATATCATCACGGCATATTACCCATTCCTGGATGTACATTCACTCTAAATAATAGACGTTATGAGTTCTGAAAGATATTTTAATAATTTAAAATGAATGCATTTATGAGGTTAACATGATGTGAAGTACCGTGAATTGGTTTGTTAAGTACTAATTTGTTATATAAATAAAATTACAATATTCATTGAAATGTAAATATTTAGTTGACGTTATTTGAGGTTTCCATACTTATCAAGCATCGATGTCTCCAGAATTCTAATACCCCATATTCCTGTTGTAATTATCTTTATAACTTTGTCAAGTGTTTACGTAAATAAAATATATATTTTATTTGCAAGTATGGGAATTTATTTTTAATCCAACCTTGAATCTGTGAATACTAATGTAAACGCACGTATTTTATGAATGAATATGATACGATCTAGTAAACACAAATAGTTATGAATAAATATCGTTTCTTTCATTTTAATGAATGTTCTGATAGTATTGTTTTACATATTTTTTCCTTTCTGACTTATGCATCCGCATAATTTATGATATAGTAAAACAGGCACGTATGGACTATTCACCCAATCAAGCTGTTTACGTCATCGTTTAGGGATTTTTGAAACTTCCTATATATTTTTAAATATATTTTATTAACGGTATTTTATTGATTTTTACCTCTCGCTAAGAGAGGTATTGGATTCATGCTAAAATTCGCATATCCAGATTTTATTGAATAAGCACGATTTATGGTCCCTAGAATCCGATTATAACATTTTTATGTGTGTATGTATGTATGGATGTTGGAGGGACGATTCCTCAAAAACTATAAGACTTAAAAAATATTTAACTGCAGTTTCTTCAATCTGACATTCCTGGAAAGAGCTGAAAAGGTTTTGGTAACAATTGAATAACCGAAAGTAGTAGTTTCTTAAAAAAAATCTTCTAAATATAATTTTTTATATATCTTGTATAGATTTAGAGATAAAGACACTATAATTTATAGAGTAAACTAATCGCAGAGGCCAAGGCACTAAGGAAGCCAGTTGACAAATTCCAATGTTTATAACATGACACATGTCATTGTCAAATATCAACAGTTTTAGTGACATTCTGATAGCTTTTTCTGGGAAGTATATTTAACTTTTCTTATTGTTTTATTAATTAAATTGTGGTAAAATGCATATATCCATCAGAAATACCGCCAATCTGGTTAATGAATTGGAAGAATCTCTGATATTTAGAAACTTCCTCATACAATGAAAAATAGATATAATTAGAATTATATGTGTGCAGAAGACATGTTAAATACAATAAAAAAAACAATATTTGGGAAATGTTCTGTAATATTTTGTTATAAAACGACGGTTCGAAAGCGAAGTGGTATATAATACTGATATAGCCTAATATGGAAATGGCGAGAGGTCTTGTGCTGGCCACAACAGATTTTTTTATTATTATTATGTAGGTATTTGAAACCTGTAGGTAATAGAAATAATTATATTTGGAAAAATTATTATTAAGTAAAATTTTATTAATTTTTGCAAAATGACGTTTGATTATATTTTTTACTATTGATAATTCTGAATATATATATATATATATATGTCTACATTATACTTTTCAACCTTTATTGTAATTTCATTTTGTTTTTGGTTTCGTTGTTCATTGACAAAATGTCAAATGCTCTGTCATGTCAAATTCAAGAGCTTATAGTTAATTTATTGACTTATTTTGAAAATTGAAAATAGATTGGTGGGCTCTTACTTTCACTGAATTGTAATATTGAGGTAATATTTCGTTCTATTTGTAAGTAATAACTTGAAAATTGAATCTATATGTACAGCGTGTGGCAAACGCTATACGCAATGTACAGAAACAGTGAGAAATTGTATGGTATGCAGTATTCTGTATTTTTTTTAAGGATCTCACATAATAATAGATAGTTTGTTGCATATACTGCAAGAATGATGTATTTATAACGGCGTAAGGAGTATTCTTCAGAATATTTTAAATAAAATTGGATTTCGCTGAAAAAAAAAAAATGATGCGAGACGTGTTAACTTTTTAAGAAAGATTTGGATTTATGAAGGCAACCCACAGATCATATTTTAATCCGTTTTATATGCTCTTGTAAACTTTTTAACATATGACGTCATTGTTTCTAGTGATATTGTATTTATGACGTAAACCGCTTGATTCGCTGGATGGCCCATAAATTATTTATTTTCAGGCCAACTCTACAACATTTTTTTTGGTCAACTTTTTAATTATTGACCATTTCTAGCCCTAAAGAAAACTGTACGGTCCAAACGTCGGCCAGGAAATAAATAATTTATATAAGATTGCGTGATTATTTCCATTCTTCCAATCCTGTAATTAGTCGATCATCGTTCAAAATTTAGTGACAGCTATGTTCTCGTGTTTTTCATAAATTTGCTCTTATTATTAAGCTCTTTTATTTTGTTTGGCTGGTATTTAATGAAATTATATAATGAAATATAACAAGATTCTGTGTGCTACATTTCTGTGGTGTGGTGAAAGCAATATTACCGCTGTTGTCTACCTCTTTGCTCGAATTTACCAATTTATCGAAAGCACATTTTCCTATTTTCGTCCCAAGGTTGTAGATGAAATTTTACCTTTTTTTTTTACAAATAATTATAATTAAATTAAGATCAATATCAGTATCAGTATCTCTGAAATTTTCACTAATGAAGGAAATTTCGTAATTATAAAATTAGATCAGTATGTTATTAATAGATTTAGAAATTTGAAATCGAAATATTATTAACTAAAAATATATTTAATTGCTGGAGTCTCGAGACATTTACGTTTTACGTATGTAAATAAGATAAATCATTGAGAAAGGTAGATATTTCTGTGGTTTAATGTCCGTTAGTATGAACAATAATTAATTAAGGCTCGTTATATCCACCTCCTAATAACTTTATTTGGCGAATAATTTCTATGGTAATAATTGTTGATACAATGGGAGATTTAAATTATTAAGTTTAATGCAAGGAATTTATGTTAAAATAAAAACTGTTTGGAAACTGCAGTACAGGAATGTTAGCCCCTCCTTTCGAATTTGAAACTGCAGTACAGGAATGTTAGCCCCTCCTTTCGAATTTGAATTTCTTAACTTCCATTGGTAGTAACCCCCACCTCCTAACACGCTTTTTGTTATGCATGTATACGCGGTCTTTCGGTCGCCAATCAGAATATTATATATTGAATTTATATTCGTGTCGAATCGCTATAACAAAAAACCCCTTATTTCGAAAATATTTCAATTATATCATTTCATTTTTACCTCTCGCTAAGAGAGGTATTGGATTCATGCTAAAATTCGCATATCCAGATTTTATTAAATAAGCACGATTTAAGGTCCCTAGAATCCGATTATAACATTTTTAAAATGATGTCTGTGTGTGTGTGTGTGTGTGTGTGTGTGTGCGTTCGTGCGTGCGTGCGTGCGTGTGTGTGTGTGTGGATATGTGTATGTGTGTAGATGTGTGTATGTGTGTGTATATGTCTGTTGTAGACACGATTCCTCAAAAACTATAAGACTTAAAAAATATTTAACTGCAGTTTCCTCAATCTGGCATTCCTGGGAAGAGCTGAAAAGGTTTTGGTAACAATTGAAGAACCGGAAGTAGTAGTTTCTTAGAAAAATTCTTCTAAATATAATTTTTTGGGATTTTTTTTTTAAATATTGAGAACATAAAATTCTCCATC
This sequence comes from Ophonus ardosiacus, assembly GCA_943142095.1. Taxonomy (NCBI): domain Eukaryota; kingdom Metazoa; phylum Arthropoda; class Insecta; order Coleoptera; family Carabidae; genus Ophonus; species Ophonus ardosiacus. The sequence continues at coordinate 60,861,432 of OW964824.1, forward strand.
TAATACACTTAAAAATTTTATTATATCTTGTAAAGATTTAGAGATAAAGACAATCTAATTGCAGAGGCTAAGGCACTAAGGAAACCAGTTGACAAATTGCAATGTTTATAACATAGTTTATAAATGATACATGTCATTGTCAAAAATCAACAGTTTTAGTGACATTCTGATAGCTTTTTCTGGGAAGTATATTTAATCTTTCTTATTGTTTTATTAATTAAATATTTGAAATTATAGGTAAAATTGTGGTAAAATGCATATATCCATCAGAAATCTGGTTAATGAATTAGAAGAATCTCTGACTTTTAGAAACTTCCTCGTACAATGAAAAATAGATATAATTAGAATTATATGTGTGCAGAAGACATGTTAAATATAATTAAAAACAATATTTGGGTAAAGTTCTGTAATATTTTGTTATAAAACGACAGTTCGAAAGCGAAGTACTTATACCTATAGCCTAATATGGAAATGGCGAGATACATTCGTATTTTTTTACTATTTTCCTTTAATTTGATTGAGCTGGAATCCCCTATTAATAAAAGTGAGCTGAACTATACTTGGGCGTTATTTTACGATAAGTATATTATTAAAAGATGTTGTGAGGCCATTCTACTAGAACTAGACGAATGATGGTTCCCGATTTAAATGCATTCCTTTCTGTAGAAAAAGGTTTGAGTAAAAAACACAGCCATTAAGATGATTTTGTGGAAGATAGTACACCCAAACTTGGAACCTGATTGTGTAAGAAGGCCTACGTGCCAGCTCCACGCATACCTATACTTCATTAATAACTTAAAATTTTCTATCTACAACTACATTAGAGAAAAATTCCTCAGATAGTGCTCAACTTTCAATTAGTTTATAATCCTAGTCGTATAAGATGTTGAGTAATTGATAAATTGTGTACTCAACATCTATATTCAGAATTTATCTATTATACAGGGTGTTAAAAAATAAGTGTCCCAAATTATGAGGGCATATAGTACTGACCAAAATGAGTAAAAAAAGTTTAATCAACATGGGTCCGATCTTAAATAGTTCCCGAGATAAAAGGCAATGAAAAATGAGTTTTTTTGGTGTTTACCTCTGCTATCTCGAAAACTATAAGAGTTACGACTTTGATTAAATGAGACATTTGGTTTACCTTTCAGAGGTCATCTTAGATGTGTTTTTGTTTTTCACAAAAAATCGAATAATTGTACTAAGACAAAAGTTGTGGCGCCCTTGGCCAATATTTAGTTTTCAAATAACTTCGTAACTATTAGAAAGTGAAAAAAAATGTTTCATATAATAAGTTTTTTTTTTTTTTTGGTCTATTTACTGGCATAGACAAAATTTTGTTCGACCACTATCTTATTATTATTGTTATTATTGTCGGGAGGTGGTTCATTCTTGCCCCTGTACTGCGACCTTTCTGGTCTATTGTACCCTCCGTGTTTTCCTCCTGTTCTAGGAGCCCTGTATGTTTTGTAAACTCCAAGATTTTCTTTAGACTAATGTCCTTTAGTGTCTCAGTGTGCAATTTCTTTGCTCCTAAAAGACTATGTCTGCTTGCTATAAATGCTTCGCAGTGACATATTAAGTGTTCAGGGGTTTCATCCTCTTCTCCACATCCTCTGCATGTTGGTTCTTGTTCGAGGCCCAACCTATGCAAATATTTATTTAATTGACAGTGTCCTGTTACCAGTCCTGTTATTAGTCTGACATCTTGCTTGCTCATTACAAGTAAGTTGTCTGTTCTTTTCTTGGATGGCTCATTCAGGAAGAGCTTGGAATGTCTTTGGCCTGATGTGGCTGTCCAATGCCGTTTGTGCCATTGCCAAAGCAAAGTATTAAGTTTTTGCTTAACTTTTTGCGCAGTTATTCCGCAAGCAGGTTCTGGTCCTATAAAAGGTATATTTGTCCCATCTTTTGCAAGATGGTCTGCTGCCCGGTTTCCTTCAATTTCTGAATGCCCGGGTACCCATATCAATCTTAATTTATTTGTCGCTCTGAAGGCATTCAATCTGTGGATGCAGTCCAGAATTTGTCCTGAGCCTACCTCACACGAGTTTAGTGCCTTAAGTGCAGATTGGTACACCCAGAAATGGGTCAAGCCATGAATGATGTGACAACGGTTTACAAAATGTTTGTGTACTTTTATGTAATTTTTGAACGTCCTACAATTTTATCATTTCATACGCAACTGTTTACTTGAATAGCAAGAAATTTATAGCATAGCATTATCATATTTTCGCAATATCTCGCCTAGTACAGACAGTAATTGACCACGAATATCAATAAACGTATATAATTATTCACGTTTAAAAGCATTTACAGAATTGTTGATGTAAATGATTATTTCTATCTCAAACTTTCGTTTATCTTGTGATATACCTAGTTCTAAATTTAATTTTTTTCTGTAACATAATAAAAATATATTGCACGGCTTATTACAAATTTTTGTGTGTGCCAAACTGCTTCTATTCGCAGATTTGGATAATAACGCTTAGTCCGATTCACTAAAAAGTTTAAGCTAATCATCATTTTTGGATTAGTGAATTCTATTCTATTCCGGTATTTAAAATGTAATCTTCATAATATTATCAAAAAATCTGTTGTGGCCAGCACAAAACCTTCCGTCAATGGGGTATTCCACTCAATTTTTTTTATTATTTTAAATAAAACTTTATTCAGTTTTGAAGCAATTCATAGTATTAAAATTTTTTAATTGTTCCTAGTTTAACAGTATTTTATTTTCGAAAAATCAGTATAACGTCTCATTTCCTCTATACTTGTCTCTCTCACACACACTGCTCTGAGTACGCTGCGAGAGAAAGATAACAATTGTATGACGTCAATTTTCCCTTTTAGCAAATGAGAAATATCTCGTAAAGTAATTATTTAAAAAATGTTTTCATTGTTTTAACTATTATTTATTGAGCCATACTTCATGTTACATTGAATTTTTTTAAACTTTTTTGTTATGGTGGAATACCCCATTCGATGTATTTTGTACATATCCTATACCAAAAGTTCCTTGAAAAAGATTCTATATATCCTGTATAATTGTAACAAGAACACACTATTTTTTACATATCCATACTGAAAGTTCCTTTTAAAAGATTCTAAAATCTAATAAAATTTTAATACGAATACGAACGTACATTATGTATTGCACTTAACACTTCCTCCTGCTTCACTTTCAGATCGTATACTTTCCACTTTGGCTTTGCACTTGCCACTGACATCTGTCAATTAGATTTTTTTGAATATTTCTGTTGTTTTCATAATTTTTGCAAAGCTGACTGATATTCGAAAGTTAATCTCTCTTAATCTCTCTATAACTCTATATCTATTGAATATGAAGGAAAATGTATAATCGAACCGTATAGAGAATAAGATATTCTTTCTATTGATAATCACATAAAATATCGAAAATGATATTTAACTGCGATTTTTCAAGAAAATCTGTTAAGAACTTCAAATAAGGGTACTTCCGGTTGACCAATTATAACCAAAATCTAATCAGCTCTTCATAGGGTTGTAAGGAAGAGGAATACGAAAGAATCATAATTTTTAGAATTGTAGTTTTGGAGTTATCGTCGGAGAAAAATTTGTCACACACACACACACACACACACACACACACACACACACACACACACACACACACGGACGCACACACAGACACACACGGACACACATACAGACATCATCGTAAAACCAGTAAAATCGTATTGTATGGACCTTAAAACGTGCTTATTCATTAAAAACTCATCACCGAATTTTTTAACCAAAGACAATACCTCCCTTACCTAAAGGTGACGGAAGGTAAAAAGGTAGACTATATTTTACGAAATAAACTGTTAAAATTAGAGTAGAATTCGCTAATCCAAAAATGAGGATTAGCTTAAACTTTTTGTGACTCGGGCTGGATATATATATAATTTTTATGGGACAATAAAACACGATTGTTAAATGTTATTGTTTGAGGCTAATAAAAATTAGTGATTTAGATAAAGAATATAATTTTCTACAACATTTATTTGACACATTTTTCTCTAAAATTAATTGGGGACTTTTGCGGAAAGAAAAACTGATTCCCATGCATATGGCCCGCTTTTTAATTAACACCCTGTATGTGTACTTTTGTAAAATAGCTGCGCTAATAATTATAAATGAAGTTATTCTATGGTGTGAAAGATTTAAAATTTATTGTTAAAGAATTAGTAGCACAGTGAAAGTATTCCGCAAACGTGTTAGTTTGTTTACGAATTAAATTTTGCATTAACTACTTTTATTTATGTACTTTGCAATTTGTCGCTTAATTTCAGTTTTGTTTTATTTGTTGATTTACATAATATCACTTTGTTGCAGGTTATTATGGCAGGAGACTACATTATTGCAGTAACTGCTATACTCATAGCTTCTTTAAGAAACGACAATGTAACGTTAACACTTGCAAAGGTAAGGTAATTATTAATAAGAAAATAATTATTTACGATACAAGTACGTAAAGCTAGATTTTAGTCACGAATGGGTCAGAATTAAAACACAAGCATAGTGAGTGACTAAAGATGCTGTACGTATGTGTAGTACAATATTTTATCTACGATAGAATCTAAAAATCCAAGAAATATAAAAAAATATTTTTAATTAGGATAACAATATTAATGTCCGGTTTCTTCACAACTTAAGTTGTTGATTATTAAAGTGCTACTTAATTGTAAGTAGGCCTTAATATTCCAATCGCGTTGCACCAGCAAATTTGCTGCTCTATGATTGGTCAATTTGAAATTTAGCGATTCACTAATCCTCAATTTTACGCACTATCGGAGATAAAAGTACATTATTGGCTTGTAGAGTATCGTTTGCAATATTTATTTTAAGATGAATACATTAGAATTCTATTGCCTTATGTGTTGCGCTTAGTAATGATTTTATTTAGCGAAGGTCCGGAATTCGTATTCAAATCATTGAGAATCGAGATTGCTCTTTGTTTTTTCTGCATCATTTATTTTATACAATTTACAACCAAATTTCATTGTAATACAAATTATATATTTGCTTAGCTCTCTGACCCTGAGCAGTGCATGAATTTAAAATTATTATGTTTCGCACGAGTTGTCGATACTTCTTCGCACTATGGTAATGATATCTCTATAAATATTTCCACGTAAAGTGATGGAAACTATTATGAAATAAGTAAAGTTACTGAATATATGATTACCATAATTCATTACCAATTTCTGTGTGCTAATTTGCTGTTATTCACAGATACCATAAGGGTCATTTTTAGTTTAAAATTATTTCTTTGGGATGACGACTTACTCGAATCAGGCGGTGGTCAATTTGCAATTAATTAATAGTTACTTATATAAATAAATATATCATCACGACATACTACCCATTACTGGGTATGCCAGTATCTACAATACATGTAGACATCGGTAATGATGACCATATATTTTTACCATGTGGGCGCTTACCAGGCGGGCACTCATAGCTGGTGTGGAGAGAGCATCGCAGGGATCACTTATCAAAATATTACACAAATTACAATAATTAATTGTAATTTCAGGCTATTTAACGATTTTTTTTTAAAATTAAATACTTGAACAACTCTTTTGACAATCATATTCATTCTTAATTCATTACCAAAGGAAAATGTATTGGTATTTTTTGTATTTCATAGATACTCCAAGATTTGGTTCAAGGGGAATTCATGCAACTTGGCTCAAAAGAAACAGAAAACGAGCGTTTTGCGCACTACCTTAGTAAAACGTATAAAAAAAACAGCATCACTTATAGCCAACTCGCTCAAAGCAGTAAGTTTATAAAATATGGGACGTACAGTATTTTTTCACGTAAAAATGACATTGTACAATAATATTTCGTTTATGGGGTCATTTCACATTTTCTGATTTATTTTTTTCTTGAAAGAATAGGTCAAATTAAATATGTAGGTGTATGTTTTACACCTTACAAGTCTTTAGAACAATAGATATGATTTTTTAAAAGTTGCGTTTAATTTCAAATATTTCAACGGCTGACGACACATATTCACGGATACGACAGTCGAGCTCTACCGGTTTAATTTGGAATTATATTTGATTTGGTTAAATAAATGTTTTATTGCATACCGTATTACTTTTAAAGAAATAGAAAGTAATAATAATTTTCTCTTTTGTACATTTTGCTGTCAGCTGTCACAATTTTAGGTTAGGTTACTGTTTCATATTGTGAAGCGTAAATGTGTATGTGTGTGAGACAGAATGAAACTGTGTCGTCACAAATTTAATCCTTAAAAGCGCGAAAGTTAATTATGAACGATAAGTCGCATATTATTTCAAATTATTTTCTATTACTATATTTATTAAATGCAGTGGCGGCTTAAGGCGTGAGCCACTTAGGCACTGGCTTAGGGCGCCTGGCTTTTTGGGGCGCCCAAAAACTATAAAAGATAAATATGTAAATAAACAAAAAAAATCAATGTATAGTATATATACTTGTCCTGTATTATTAAATTTTGGAACCCCCCAAAGTTAATTTTGTGTAAATAAATTGTGTAATTTATTGAACATGCCATTGCGAAATAATCAAGCCAGGAAGAAATGATACATAAATTTGCGATAGGGAAGGCACGGAAAGTTACCATATAATTTAATCATTCTTGGATTCTCGTTAGTTTTAAATTCTGATCTAATCTAATTTTTATGTATCTAGATGCTTCTCAATGCGCTGATTCCAAATTTTGAAACCGCAGGTCGATAACTCTTTTCGGTCTCGAGATATTTAGATTCAAAGTTTTACTCAAAACTGTCCATTTTTGGGTAATAACCCAAAAATGGATCGAGATATGAATTTGCCGACAACACCATTCGATTCTACAGACAAAAATACATAAGTATAGCAATTTTCATAATTTTTGTCCAACCGGTTCAGTTTTTATTAATAAAAGTTTGAAAACCCCTGAAATTGTCCAAAATCTGAAAAAATCGTTAGATTTTTGCGATTTTTGGCCATTTTCAGTTATTTTGCTTTAGAGATTGTATGCGGTGTTCAAAAATTCTGAAAATTGGTGTAATTATGTAATTTTGCCCGTAGAATCGAATGGTGTTGTCGCCAAATTCACATCTCGACCCATTTTTGGGTTATTACCAAAAAATGGGCAGTTTTGAGCAAAACTTTGAATCTAAATATCTCGAGAACGAAAAGAGATATCGACCTGCGGTATCAAAATTTGGAATCAGCGCATTGAGAAGCATCGAGATACATAAAAATTAGATTTTTGAAAATGTTGAAGTTTTTATTTAAATGTGGGGTATATTGAATTTTGGGGCAATAATTCAAGTTTTTATTTAAATGTGGGGTATATTGAATTTTGGGGCAATAATTCAAAATTAAGTAGAGATATAAACTTGGTAGTAATATTATTTGATTGTAAAGAAATAGTCTTTGTATATGAGTATACATAATGTATATTCATGTGATAATTTTATTGGATTTATAGAATATTTTCCAAGGAACTTCTGTATGGAATTTGTAAAAAAATTGTATTATATTCGTGTTACAATTTTACTGGATACATAGAATCTTTTCCAATATACTTGGTATATATATGGTATGGGATTTGTACAAAATACATCAAATTAACTGAAGGTCTTGTGCTGGCCACAACAGATTTTTTTATGTTGATTTTGTAAATTGCATTATGTGTTTATTGCTGATGATTATAATTTATATATTATCAACTTTTAAGTTTGTTTTTTTCTTTTAAGTAAAAAAGAAAAAACGGGTGGTGGCGCTCTTATCTAATTTGGCTCAGGGCGCCTATATATCTTGAGCCGGCCCTGATTAAATGAGATGGATTTCTTGATTTTTAAATGGCCCCATTGGTAGATTCTATAATGAGTTCCTTAGATCCCTTCATACTATATTGACTTGCAATTTCCTAAATAGTTACGATATACGTCCCCTGATGAACAGATTCTACGATCTGTGACAAAAAGAATCTACTTCAATTACGGACGTCGTCAAGAATCATTCAGTTTTGATTGCGCAATGTCATTTTTACGTGAATAATACTATAGCTAAATATACTAAAAATAAATTGTATAAATTTTCGTGAAGGTGGCGTTAGTGGCAGGAGCAGACGAAAAACTAACAGACATTGCGTTCCAATATGGAAGAAATCTAGGACTAGCGTTTCAGTTAGTAGACGATCTACTGGACTTTGTATCGTCTTCAGAAGCAATGGGAAAACCAGCTGCTGCAGATCTCAAACTGGGGTTGGCTACTGCCCCTGTGCTTTTTGCCTGTGAAAAGGTAAGTAATAGTTATTTATGTATTAAGAGCGTAAGGAGGCTTTTATAACCTGCGGCGGGATTTTGAGCCCGAGGCCTAAGCCGAGGGATAAAAACACGTCAAAGGCCATAAAAGCAAGTTACGTTCGTGGTACATACAAAACTTTATGCACGGACGAAAATTTTCAAATTATGAGTGTTACAAAAACTGTATCGAAAAGAATTTGCCCTCGTACATCCAGTATCTAGTGTTGCTATGAAAGCGGAGAACAACAGTTTATTTTTTGTTTATTAGTTATATCATTTGAGTTATATTTTGTGTATCTCCGTGCTTTCCATATAAATATCACAAAATTAATATTCATTTTTCATTAAAGAATATAAAAAATTCGATTTGTAATAAAAACTTTTCATGTTGCCTGTTTAAATTGTTTATATAGTAGGTTATAATTTGGTTTGACGTTTCATTATAGCCCGGCGGGCTATAATGACGTCCGCGGGCTATAAAATGACGATTTGTAATAAACACTTTTCATGTTGCCTGTTTAAATTGTTTATATTGTATGTTATAATTAGGTTTGACGTTTCATTATAGCCCGGCGGGCTGTAATGACGTCCGCGGGCTATAAAATGACGTTTATGTCAAAGAAATTCGTGTATTATTGTCAAATTATGATACGTCCGTGCATAAAAATCTATTATTATTATTTTACAAATTTTTAGTAGCTTATGAATCATGTGTATATTTATGGCGGGACTGTGTACAATTGTTCATTTCTTTCCAGTATCCCGAACTAAACGCAATGATAATGCGACGATTCCAAGAACCTGGCGACGTCGAAAAAGCCTTCGAGTTAGTTCACAAATCCCAAGGCCTAGAACAGACACAATTCCTCGCCAGACAGCACTGTCTTGAGGCAGCCCGATTTGCCAGCACATTGGCAGAGTCCCCTTTCCAGAAAGCATTACTCGTTACCAGTGATCTTGTACTCAATAGAATGAAATAGCACCTGGAGAAGATCTTTAAGTTCGCCTTCTTCAGCAGTCCACCCTACGGGCGTAAAACGGATGTTTGGGTTTGTGGGAGATAGCAAACCGCAAGCAAACGTCTACGAATGTTGCAGAGAGAGATAAAGATTAGTGTGGAGAAATTTAGGATTAATGTAATATTTTTCAAATCAAAACGCATTAAATAATTCTGAAGACACTGCGCATGCGCGACTAGTCGGCTGTGCTTTACTTGTCAGTCAATTGTCAATGTTATTGTTTTGCAAATGGTGGAAGAGAATGCCAGATATTCACAAGTATACAGTGTGTCCCATTTAGAACTGCCACCATTGTGACCTCGAGAACTATAAGAGATACGATGTCGGTTAAATGGAACTTTTTGTGCGTCTTTGGGAGGCCATATCAGATGTGCTTTTGTTTTTCCAAAAATTCTCATAGGGCACTAGATAATAATGAAAAACTGAATATTGTAGACTTTTTCTTTTTCAAACAAATTCTAAACTATTAGTAATTGAGAAAAACGTTTCAAATATAAAATATAGATCTTTTATTAAATAACCAGTGGTGTACGAAATAAATTTTTATATCCGTAAATTTTCGAGATATAACACAAACTTATATTTTTTTAAATGGAACCCATATCTGATTTTAGTCTCAAAAAAATCATTATTTTTTTCTCTTTTCAATGATATAAGGGTTATTATGTTTCATATTTGTTTTGCCTTCAAAATTATAATTATTTTATTATTTTGTATTAAATTTACAATTATTTTGAAAATATTGGTAGATTTCTATTTAGAAATACTCCTTGTATTTAAATAATTTATTTCGTTAGAAAATTTTGCTCAAAACTCGTATCAAATTAATTTTTATAAAATTTTGTATCAGGTCGCCCTTGGCACATTATAGTGCAATTTGTAATTATGAGTCTAGAATGAAAATATTAAGTAAAAATAATAATAGTAAGAAAATTCAGGAAAATAAAGAGAAAAATTAAATTTTAGGAGCTAAACAAATATAAAACATAATAACCCTTACATGACTGAAAAGAGAAAAAAATAATGACTTTTTTGAGACTAAAATCAAAAAAATGTAAGTTTGTGTTATATCACGAAAATGTACGGTTATAACAATTTATTTCGTACGCCACTGGTTAGTTAATAAAAATATCTATCTTTTATATTTGAAACGTTTTTCTCAATTACTAATAGTTTAGAAATTATTTGAAAAAGAAAAAATCAACAATATTCAGTTTCTCGTCATTATCTAGTGCCCTATGAGAATTTTTGGAAAAACAAAAGCACATCTGATATGGCCTCCCAAAGACGCACAAAAAGTTCCATTTAACCGACATCGTATCTGATAGTTCTCTAGATCCCAATGGTGGCACTTTTAAATGGGACACACTGTATTGTTTATTTTGTGTTTAATAGTAAATTTATGTACTGTATTCATATTATGATGTGTTCTGAACAAATTTATGAGAAGCTTAAGAAGTAGAACTGTAAAACCCAGCTGTTTAATTTTATTACAAAATTATGTCGTGTCATGATAGTTCATCAAAAATAATTAGTTCAACTCTCACATAAAAGTGAATCATATTTTAAATGAGTAAAAAATTATTTAAAAATAATTTTCTGAATATATATCTTTAAATTTAAAAAATACATACGTTTTAACATTTGTTAATACATACATTAGATTCACATTTCTGAATCAAGAATCAATAATAATTGCTATGATTTATCGATAAATGGACGCATATTTAACGCCCAAATATTCAAAACTAGAATATTAAAAAGCAGAATATGCATACACAAAATCATTCAAATCCCGAATATTCAAACAGAATCGCGCATTGCCCGAAAGCGTATTAGCAGAACCATCGCTAACTAACGTAAACAACCTAACGTTTGCTTCTCTTGGCCCCGCCCTCGCCCCGCCCACATACTCGGTTTATGAATAATTCCGACAAAGCGCATTCTGGCGCTGCACGATTCGGTTCTTGAATATTCGGGATTTGAATGATTCTGTGCATAGCTTGCGTACACTCACGTGACGAAGCGAATTAGCCAATCAAAAACTGAGGAGAAACTGTCAGATTGAAGGACGGGGAGCTGAAGTTTGTTTTGTTTTATAGCGTATTATGCGTTTTGTTTTCATAGTTTGGCAAAAAATTATAAAATAACTCAATGCACACTAAAAACTTCAATATGAAAACTGCCGAACTATGAAAACAAAACGCATAACCTCTGAACACGCTACCAAAACAAACTTCAGGGTTGCGTTCCAACACTCTACAGAGTACGAAATTACTCAAAATCGTTCCAAAACTAATAACCATACTCTCAGAGGGGGCTTGACATTAATGTTGAAATTATAAGTAGTTTTGTTAATTTTTAATTTAATTTCAATTTTTTACTCCAAGAAAACTCATTCTTCCAAAACACACTACTCTTAAATTACGGTACTCTTGAATTTGGAAAGCTGCCCAGCTCTCTGACCTTCGATCTGACAGTTTCTCCACAGTTTTTGATTGGCTAATTCGCTTCGTCACGTGAGTGTCCGCATGCTATGGATATTCTGGTTTTGAATATTCGGGTGTTGAAGGCTTTCCCCATTAGAATCACTTTATGAATCCAAGAATCAATAATAATTGTTATGATTTGTCGATAAATTACACGACTAATAACGTAATATTGAAATATTTGTCATTTTAAGTGAAACAGGTAAATTTTGTAAAATAATATTGTTTTTCTCAATAAATTGGTTTTAAACTTGTTCTTTGTATTTTAAAACTATATTTTCTCAAATGAAATATTACAATTATTATTTGAAACGTGTATTAAAATCGTAAAGCTATTTAACAATTTTCATAGTCTTTTTAAATAAATTTATAAATGTTAATACATCACAATACTCATTATTTTTAAACTAAAATCGCAATTTAAAACGTTTAAAACCTTATTAACTCCTTACAATACAATTTTCTGGCAAAAACTATTTAATAAATGAACTACAATTTGACGATAAATCCGTATTTTGTCTGTTCTAATACCTGTAATCAATCTTTATTTGAAAAATACTACATAAATAGTTATAAATAAAATATTACAAATAATTTCTCCATACCATTCTTCAATATTTTCATAGTTTTCTATAAGTAAAAATGTCTTGTATATAATAAAATATTATCCCAATATAGCAACAGTTTTGATTTCATAGCAGATAATGATTTTAATTTATTTAAAATCTATAGATTCTGTATAAATTCGTATATAATTGCGCCCATTTTGGTTGAAATGCTGCTTCTATCATCTTGCACACAGATAAGACTTTTATTCAATGGTGAGTAAATTATATTAAAACTTGTAAAGTCCTTTGTAAATGGAAATGAACTAATTTTATATTGGTAACCTTATGGGTATTATTCATTAATATAATATTAATACTTGCGTATTTATTGCATATAGTATACACAGGTTGTTCGCGAAAAAACAAATAATTCATACAATATACCGTTAGTTAACGTGAAACATTGGGTTTGTCATATCCATGGTTACGACTTGATATTTGATTGACAGCAATGTATTTGCCCGTTCCATTTAAAATAAAACATAGGAAACGAATCTGACAGAAGTATTATATTTAAATATTGTAAGAAATTTAGCGGAGTCAGAAAACCACTAGAGCTCACTAAACATATTTCGGGCACAAGGTGCACATAGTATTTTTTCTACATCTAAATTTAATTTTTAGAAAACAGGTATAATTATTTAAACAAAATTAACCTCTAATGACATCTTGTCAATAGACAGATAACCGTTGAATTTTCCTATAAGTTATGATTTGAAATTTGATCGACAGCAATTTATTTGTCTCATTTAAAATGACATATGGGGAATGAATTTGACAGAAGGATTATATTTAAATATTGTAAGAAATTTAGCCGAGTCAGAAAACTACTCGGGCACAAGGTGCACACTATATTTTTTCTACAACTAATTTTAATTTAGAATGCAGGTATTTTAAACAAAATTAACATCTATTGACGTCTTATCAAATGTCAAATTCGTTCCCTATGTTTTATTTTAAATGGAACGGGCAAATACATTGCTGTCAATCAAATGTCAAATCTAACCATGGATATGACAAACCCAATGTTTCACGTTAAAAAATATTCACGGTATAGAAAATTTGGCTGGATACTCTATACTTAAAATAACTTGAACCTAATTTCTGTTAGTATGGTAATACTCTATTTGTTTCCATGATCCTTGTATAAATTAGTTTATTTTTCGGGGACGGCCTGTATATTTGCTGTCTGTTTTAAGAGGACAATAAACTAAATTAATAAATTATATCTTGCACAACTGCCAGTCGATAAGTCACTTGAAATCCTCTCAAAACAGACGGCCTATATTTTAGTTAATTAATTATCAGTAGTAATTTATGTCTAATTTTAACAATAATACCTGTGTAATGTATGGTTATGATAAATTAACGTATATTGTAGTCAGATTAAAATGTATGTATTGTAATGTACCTACCTATCCAAGAATATGTTATTACCGGTTAAGCTGTTAGATAAATTGTTATTTTATATTATATTCGAATATCTATATATTTGGTATTTGGTGGACTACCGGGTATATTGTTAAGACTATATTGTTGATATTTCACTGCCTGCAATAAAATATGTTTGTTCGTTTTGCGGATTTAGTAGTAAAGACGCGGCGTCAAAAAAGCTGTTCCGTGAGTGGATTTTGCAAAAATAGTGAAACGAACAAACCTACTACGTACCATAGTCCTGCCATAAATACTGTCACAGTTTATAAGCTGCTAAAAATTTGTAAAAATAATAATACATTTTGTATTGCAAGTAATTTATTGACTCGAGTAGTTACACAGTTACAGTAGTAAATACATACCGTGTGTGTCTCAAACAATCATTGACA